>CM046875.1:580342369-582842369 GCA_025667525.1 Glebionis coronaria
GAATTAAGCAAGAAAATGTTTTTATTATAAAACATGATGATAAAGTTTTGACGAAATGAGTATTGCATCGTTAATCTTGAAATTGTATATAGTTGCGCGCCTACATACAATTTGGAATGCACCATGCAAGGCTGATTAGTAGTCACCATAAAACTAATGAATAAACACTAAATTTTCTTTGAAGATTGTGAAAGATTAAATTTTATGAGATCTGCAAGTAGTTAAAAAAAAAGGACATAGTGTTAGGGACACCTACATATGTGCCTGTACTATTTATTCTTCTGAATCGAAATTACTCATCTTTGGAATTTGTCTTATTTGACAATTGATATTCCTTTCTGTCCAATTCTTCCGTGGTGAGATTCTTTGGAAAAGTATCTGATTACCGAGTGTTGATACCCGATTGGATGTATCAACGCTCCTCTCATTTCTTTTGATTAGATTTCATTTGAATGACCTGGGTAACTATCCGAGGAGCTTTCGAATGCGTACTCAAAAATGAAAACATGGGATATATTCATATTCATTAAATGTTTTCGTTTGTACCTGATTTGAAATTCTCTCGCGTAGATTATGCGTTGACCTTACTCTTTTAATGGTAGTTATGTCTCCAGATATCCTTGAATTGTGAAGGATTATGAGTTATTATTAGTCTTTTAAGAAGTTCACATGTAAAACCCGCATAAAAATTCCTAGAATACTACGTACATGAAATTACGTATAAATTTAAAACTTACGATTTAATTATATACGATACGTTCTGAGAACGTTTAATATATTTATTACGTATATTATTCTTAGTACGACAAATAAATTACGAAAATCATTATTATTAACGTACGACACAAATTTACGTATAATAAGTAAAACCACGAAATAATAATGCACGCCATTTAAATCGTGTGACGCGAATATTTAACACGATTATTAAATAACATATTAAATTAACACGACTATTATTTAACACGACAAATAACTACGAAAATAACATGTACGTTTAACACGTATAAGAATGACCATGAAAAACTCACGACATTTTAAAACACGAATGTACGTAACGATTTGTCGAGTCGTGAAATAAAAATAAACACAAGTTAAGGGGGCTGTTTGTTTAGGCGGTTAAAAAGGGGCAAGATTATGGGCCAAGGCCCATTTTACATACAAAACGACCTATGCAACATAAATAAAGGACGGGAGTTATTTTTTTTCCTTTTATTCTGGCGACACCAAATCACGATCCAAACAAAAAACCCTAACACCTCCTGCGATCTGGTTTTTTTTGGTTTCCCCTTTTGCTGCGTCACTATGAACACCGAGTATAAGAACAAGATTCATGGGTTTGATCAAGAAAACAAGGTTTGTGATTCATGTTAATTCCTAAAACCCTAACCTACGTTTAGGTAAATTTTTGATCTTCTTTTCTTTTATTGTTTTAGTTAATTGATCAAGAATCCATTAAAAAAGGGGTTGATAACATGTTAATAACAGTGGGGATCAAACGAGATTAATGTTAGGTGTTGTTTATGTTCGGTTTGCACAAAAACCGAGACCAATTTGGTCTTGGTGGTGATTCTGTCCAACCAGCCGCACCCTTATAAGGGTCGGTGGTGGTTTTCCTTTGGAAGCAGCAACACCCAAACACCCCAGCAGGGGTGGTTTGGTTAATAACAGTGGGAACCGGGAGCGGGTACACTCTCGGTGGGTGACATATATACAACAGTGGGTATAGATAACCAAACAACAGGAACTAATAAAGACCAGTGGGTGGTTGTAAGTTAACAGCAGGAAGCATGTATAACCAGTGGGTAGTTCATAGACAGCAGCACGAACAAGGACTATAAGTCTGCAGTATATATCGGACAGTACTGCAGGATGGATATTGGACAGAACTAGGGAAATGTTTATTGGACAACACCAAATAAGTATGTTGGACAGAACTATATAGATATGTTGGACAACACTGTTTTGGTTGTTTTGCTAGTTTGTCTTGTTTAAGTGCGACCGAGAAAGGGGTATCTCGGTAGGCTTGGGTACGAATAAATACGTTATCAAACATGATTATTTTAACATTTATTATAGGTTATAGTTAAATATTTTTACGCGATCTAAGTTATATAATTAATAGATTTTGCCTAAGTATTTTATCGTGCAATTAAATTAATAAACGTGACTTATATTAGTTATTTAATTATCTAGTTAATGTTAGATTTATTAAATTATCATGTTCTGATATAAATTATGATTTCAAGTTAAACCATGCATTTTATTATTAACGTATAATTATTATTTTAGCATAAAGTATTGATTTAATAAACTTTATTATACGATCATTAATTATATATTTTTTGTGCTAATTAAAACATATGAACATAAAATACACTAAGCATGATACATGGGTTATAAAATAAGTCAAGAACGTTAAGGCAATACAAGAACAAGTTAAGATTACATCGAGTAAATAAAAATTATTAAGTATAAGTTAACCAAGCGACTCATACATGTCCATCTTTATTATGTAGCATTTATGGAGTGTGATCTTCTTCACGTTTTCATCCTCCACGTTATTTCCTCATTTGCGTTACTGGACGTGAGGTACGGATTTCCGTCCTTTCAGTAAGGACTTCCTTTCCTATGCATGTTTAGGATTCCCCGTCTGCTGCCAAATGTTTTTCCCCAGTATATGTTTAAGCTTCTCAGTAATCATGTTAATAAATAAATAAATTGCCAGAGCATTATATACAAGCATGACCAGTTTATGTACTAGTTACGGAGGTACCGTAACCACGACACTAGAGGCACCGGTGTCGTGACTCACATGCAGGAGAGTGATATCCTGCATCGTCCCACTCATGTTCAGGTTGGCCATTTTTTATATGTATGTTTAGTGGGGCGTATGGATGCATCCTAGGCTTATAAGTGTTACAAGTTATCAGGGTGAATGTGGTGTGTGCTCTACATCCTTCACATTGGAGCTGATCCCTCCACCCAGCACAGTATTTAGAGGTCACCCCTCTATAGCATGACGAGGTCACCCCTCCATGTATTCATGCACGTTGATATATTTCATGACCTATATGAGCTCTTTGGCAGTTAAATTAATATTTCATAATTAAACAGCAGACTTTCAGTATTTACATGAACATGATACTTTAAGAATAAACCAGTTTATTTCAAGTTACAAGTTTACCACATGTCACCAGGTCTCCCAGGTCTTACATTATTCCGCTGCATTTTCATTTTTATGCTTTCATTTCAGCCTTCACTTTATGTTATGCTATTCCATGTTACTATTATATATCCGCGCACTGAGCGTCTCGCTCAGCCGTTTTCTCTTTTCATGTCCCCAAACGGCCGGTACACACGGTCAGGAGCATGGAAAGGTTATGCATAGGATGGGAGCTATTTTATGTTCTGTTCTTTCTGCATTACTTTTACTTTACGCTATGTTTATGAGTTTATGTTGGGGACCGATGTTTGATTCCGGCTATCCCTTATGGTCATGTAATGTCCTAGGACATTTACCTTGTGCTTTGATATTACGCCATGATTTTCCTGTGATATTCCATTTATCCAAATGGGGTGTTACAATTATGGTATCAGAGCGTAAGGTTTCGACCTGTAGGCTCTAAAACTTGACCTGTGACTAGTGGGTAGTCACCAGGAGCTTCCTAAGCCAACGCTTGTTATTCCATGTAGCGATATTTTCAGCACCTTGACGTTTTAACCATGATGTTTTCTCAGAATTGTTTTACTAATATGGATTGAACAACCGTCATCCATACTTAGTTACATGTCATTGTTTTACATGATGTTCCTTGAGAACTTTGGCTAATACGGACTGAACCACCGTAGTTAATACTTGGTCATACGTTTTCTGTTAGGGTTAGACAGATGGTTTTCACGCATTCATTTTATTTTCATTTCATGCATTCATTCATGCATGCATCTCATTGTCGCAGGAATTTTGACTAAATAATGGTTGGTACAGGACTGACTCTATTTAGTCGCATATGCTTTTATCGAAACTTATGTTTGATTAGTGGATCGACCCATAGGCGACCGCACTTGCCTTTTTGTTTTGTGAACCGACCCATAGGTGTTCACTCATGTACATATCATCATATTTCTTAACCAAGCATTTAAACCGTTTCATGCATTATAAACTGTTTCATGCTTTATAAAGTACTTCATGCATCTTTTATGTTTAGGTTATGTTATATTGTGTCAGACTTACCATTTATGTTGCATTAAATTGCATTGTGAAACGACTCATAGTCGTCCACACTATCGTCATAACTTTTCATGTCCTCTCATTTATTTGTTATGTTCCTTTATGTCAAGTATGTTTTCATACTATCATGGTTAACTTGGTTTTCATGCTGATTATGTTTTATGCTCCTTCATGTTAATTTTGTCCCATGTTTCTTCATGATAATTTCATCTTTATGATGATTATGTTCCATGCCTCTTTATGTAAATTATGTTTTCATCATGTTGATCATGCCCTCATGCTAGACATTGATGTATTTCATTTAATCTTGCTTTTATGATAGTCATGGTTGGTTTTCATTAACAATGCTTTCATGTAAATCATCGTTGAATTTTGTTTAACCATCCTTTTGGTGTTTCCTCTATGCAACCAAAATGGTGTCTACGCTGATATTGCTAGGCTATCATGTCCCTCACTTCAGTTCCATTTCCTGACCGTTTAAATCAGTTTTCCTTTTAAATCATGTCAGATGATTGACACCACATCGATCATCTCATATGCATTTCACATGAACTCCAGGTATAGTATTTCATGTGTATTACACGTACCATCATCCATGTGTATTTCATCTACAAATACTCCACGAGTATTTGCTAGTCGATTCTAAATCATCTCAGGCGTATTCCACTTGTTGATATTCTACAAGATGCTGATGCCGCTCATAGCTTGGGAATATTACTAAATGTTGATGTTGCTGATTATTTGGAGACGCTACGAGATGCTGATGCTGTTTCCAACCTGGAGATCTTACAAGACGAAGACAAAGGCGTTAGACCAAGCGATCGGACGAGAAGATGCTTCACCACCATACGATTTCCATCCCAATTCATGTCCTTACCTTTTAGTTATATGTCACATGTCATACAGTTGTCTTTTATTTATATGAGTGGGAACCGGTACCAACCGACCACTTAGCTGAATAATTACATGAATCACCGTCAAGAGAATGACCCATCATGGAACTGACAGAAAAGACGATAGTAAGCACTACTGTGACAACAATTATTCTAGCAATCACAACAGAACACCGGTCAGAGACTTAACCAGAAACACACGGGTCAGCAGTCCAGCAGATCCGCCAACTCTGGCATTTTTACCCCTATTTTCATTTTGATTTCTTTTCATATGTCAAGGCACATGTCCTGAATATGTACTGAAGACACATCCTCTCATGTATATGTATTGAAGACACATGTCCAGACACCAGTCAAGACACATGTCACACGTATAATTCTCAGGACATGAATCAAGACAGACTCATGCATAACTTCTGAACTCAGACTCAGTGATCCAAGGTACATTTACAATGGTATACTTAGTCTATTGTGCCATGTACAAACCAAGCCACTAAAATTTCAGTACCATATTTGACTTATTGTCATAGTTGGTCACGCAGTGTTTATTCCGTGAGAATCGGACGAAACGCATTCAACGAAATCTGCCATGTTTACTTCATGTGCTGACATGACACTTTCACTTCACGATTTCATATTCGGATATTCATGTCCATCTTAGAAGTCGTTATACCACCCATGTATAAATGGACTTTCATTTCAGTTTGACGACAAGACTTTTCATTTCTACTGTAAATCATTATTTGTACCCGATTATATTCAGCGATGTTCAGAGTCCTGAATATATTCATCATGGGTTTTCCACCAGGAAAATCAGTGGAATTTTTTTTTCTTCTGCCTTACAAGCATGTATTATTGGCTACGAAGAATTTCTAACTATCATTTATGACACAACGTCCGATATTCTTGTTCATTAATTAGTCGATTATTTCAGAATTTTCTCAGATATATTACCAGAAGGAACTACGAGACTCTAGACATTTTTCAAGATCAAGTATTAGGAACTACCCATTTTACCACCATTCATGACAATATTTTTCATTCCAAGTATTATTGGTCCATCCAATCAACTAGGAGACTCTAAAATTTTTTCAAGATCAAGTTACGATCAGGCTATCAACAGTTGTGAGTGAAAGAGCAGGACACTTCCGTAACTGTTCTTCGCACATGTTATGGTCATTTTGAATCCATGGTTGTGCCTTTTGTTCACGAATGCCAGCAGTAATCGAGGATTTGAGAAATCAAATTTTCATGAACTATGGACAAGTTTGTATTTTATTCATTGCTAACACTATGACCTTCTTTAAGTTTAGAAGAGTACGAAGACCATCTTCGTTCTATGTTACAAGACTTACAACGGAGGAATTTCACGCTGAAATTTTTCCTGTACGTGTGTAGTTGATTTCAGTGACACGTTGAATCACATTGTTTCCACGGTAAAATTTTACCATGATTATGCCTACGCGTAAAGGAGAAAATCCTACATCTAACTTATGTGTTCCAAAAAATCATACGTTAAGAGGAGTCTAAATTTTGCTTAGACTCTTAGCTTTCCTATTGCTATGTATTCAGACCCTACCAAGATGTATCATGATCTCAACCACATGTTGGTGGAGAAACATGAAACAAGATGTAGTAATGTTCGTATCTAAATGCCTGACTTTTGAGCAGGTCAAGATAGAACACCAACACGCTTGTAGTTATCTAAACTGTTAGAAATTTTTTAATCGTTGTTCGACCCCATAACTTAGCCTACACGTTTACTTTCATCTGAAAGGAGTACACAGTAGCAGATTATCTAATATTTTCCATCCAATGATCATACGATTACACGGCGCTTACTCCAGCTCTCAAGTTATGTCTCACGTTAGCGTTCATGACCTTATTCATGCTTATGTACCTTTTCATCTTGTGGTTAGGATTTTCACTTCCACGTTTATCACATGATTCACGTTCATGATTTACGTTCATGATCATATCCCATCTTATGATTTACGTTCACTTTCATGCTGGAAAGATTGCAGAAAACTTGGGAGGCTAGACTCAAGTTTAGTATGACTTTTCATCCCCAGACAGACGTTTCGCGTCACATTTCATGTCTCAGCTCGTATCATTAATTTTACCTCCTAAGTTATTACAGGTCCACTATGTGTTTCCATGTCATGTTTATCCTACGTTCTAATATCACGTTCACGATATGTTTTGTACGTGTTATCATTCACCATATGTCTCATAATTCATGTACCATATCTCCAAGTATCACGTTCACAATTGTTCACGTATCACGTTCACAATTGCTCACGTGCTACGTCTCAATATGTCTTACGCATCAATGTTGTGTGTGTGCTTATACCCAAGTAAGTATGACACTTAGTATCATAAATTCAGATATGTTATTTTCAGTCACGTCATATTCCATGCTCTCTACGGTCACGTCACGTTCAGGTCCCTTCCAGTATATCATATCTCTAATTCGAGGACGAATTATTCTTTTAGAGGGGAAGAGTTGTAAAACCCGCATAAAAATTCCTAGAATACTACGTACATGAAATTACGTATAAATTTAAAACTTACGATTTAATTATATACGATACGTTTTGAGAACGTTTAATATATTTATTACGTATATTATTCTTAGTACGACAAATAAATTACGAAAATCATTATTATTAATGTACGACACGAATTTACGTATAATAAGTAAAACCACGAAATAATAATTCACGCCATTTAAATCGTGTGACGCGAATATTTAACACGATTATTAATTAACATATTAAATTAACACGACTATTATTTAACACGACAAATAACTACGAAAATAACATGTACGTTTAACACGTATAAGAATGACCATGAAAAACTCACGACATTTTAAAACACGAATGTACGTAACGATTTGTCGAGTCGCGAAATAAAAATAAACACAAGTTAAGGGGGCTGTTTGTTTAGGCGGTTAAAAAGGGGCAAGATTATGGGCCAAGGCCCATTTGACATACAAACCGACCTATGCAACATAAATAAAGGACGGGAGTTATTTTTTTTCCTTTTATTCTGGCGACACCAAATCACGATCCAAACAAAAAACCCTAACACCTCCTGCGATCTGTTTTTTTTTTTGGTTTCCCCTTTTGCTGCGTCACTATGAACACCGAGTATAAGAACAAGATTCATGGGTTTGATCAAGAAAACAAGGTTTGTGATTCATGTTAATTCCTAAAACCCTAACCTACGTTTAGGTAAATTTTTGATCTTCTTTTCTTTTATTGTTTTAGTTAATTGATCAAGAATCCATTAAAAAAGGGGTTGATAGCATGTTAATAACAGTGGGGATCAAACGAGATTAATGTTAGGTGTTGTTTATGTTCGGTTTGCACAAAAAACGAGACCAATTTGGTCTTGGTGGTGATTCTGTCCAACCAGCCGCACCCTTATAAGGGTCGGTGGTGGTTTTCCTTTGGCAGCAGCAACACCCAAACACCCCAGCAGGGGTGGTTTGGTTAATAACAGTGGGAACCGGGAGCGGGTACACTCTCGGTGGGTGACATATATACAACAGTGGGTATAGATAACCAAACAGCAGGAACTAATAAAGACCAGTGGGTGGTTGTAAGTTAACAGCAGGAAGCATGTATAACCAGTGGGTAGTTCATAGACAGCAGCACGAACAAGGACTATAAGTCTGTAGTGTATATCGGACAGTACTGCAGGATGGATATTGGACAGAACTAGGGAAATGTTTATTGGACAGCACTAAATAAGTATGTTGGACAGAACTATATAGATATGTTGGACAACACAGTTTTGGTTGTTTTGCTAGTTTGTCTTGTTTAAGTGCGACCGAGAAAGGGGTATCTCGGTAGGCTTGGGTACGATTAAATACGTTATCAAACATGATTATTTTAACATTTATTATACGTTATAGTTAAATATTTTTACGCGATCTAAGTTATATATAATTAATAGATTTTGCCTAAGTATTTTATCGTGCAATTAAATTAATAAACGTGACTTATATTAGTTATTTAATTATCTAGTTAATGTTAGATTTATTAAATTATCATGTTCTGATATAAATTATGATTTCAAGTTAAACCATGCATTTTATTATTAACGTATAATTATTATTTTAGCATAAAGTATTAATTTAATAAACTTTATTATACGATCATTAATTATATATATTTTGTGCTAATTAAAACATATGAACATAAAATACACTAAGCATGATACATGGGTTATAAAATAAGTCAAGAACGTTAAGGCAATACAAGAACAAGTTAAGATTACATCGAGTAATTAAAAATTATTAAGTATAAGTTAACCAAGCGACTCATACATGTCCATCTTTATTATGTAGCATTTATGGAGTGTGATCTTCTTCACGTTTTCATCCTCCATGTTATTTCCTCATTTGCGTTACTGGACGTGAGGTACGGATTTCCGTCCTTTCAGTAAGGACTTCCGTTCCTATGCATGTTTAGAATTCCCCGTCTGCAGCCAAATGTTTTTCCCCAGTATATGTTTAAGCTTCTCAGTAATCATGTTAATAACTAAATAAATTGCCAGAGCATTATATACAAGCATGACCAGTTTATGTACTAGTTACGGAGGTACCGTAACCACGACACTAGAGGCACCGGTGTCGTGACTCACATGCAGGAGAGTGATATCCTGCATCGTCCCACTCATGTTCAGGTTGGCCATTTTTTATATGTATGTTTAGTGGGGCGTATGGATGCATCCTAGGCTTATAAGTGTTACAAGTTATCAGGGTGAATGTGGTGTGTGCTCTACATCCTTCACATTGGAGCTGATCCCTCCACCCAGCACAGTATTTAGAGGTCACCCCTCTATAGCATGACGAGGTCACCCCTCCATGTATTCATGCACGTTGATATAATTCATGACCTATATGAGCTCTTTGGCAGTTAAATTACAGTTTCACAGCAGACTTTCAGTATTTACATGAACATGATACTTTAAGAATAAACCAGTTTATTTCAAGTTACAAGTTTACCACATGTCACCAGGTCTCCCAGGTCTTACATTATTCCGCTGCATTTTCATTTTTATGCTTTCATTTCAGCCTTCACTTTATGTTATGCTATTCCATGTTACTATTATATATCCGCGCACTGAGCGTCTCGCTCAGCCGTTTTCTCTTTTCATGTCCCCAAACGGCAGGTACACACGGTCAGGAGCATGGAAAGGTTATGCATAGGATGGGAGCTATTTTATGTTCTGTTCTTTCTGCATTACTTTTACTTTATGCTATGTTTATGAGTTTATGTTGGGGACCGATGTTTGATTCCGGCTATCCCTTATGGTCATGTAATGTCCTAGGACATTTACCTTGTGCTTTGATATTACGCCATGATTTTCCTGTGATATTCCATTTATCCAAATGGGGTGTTACATCACATCTTATCGACGACAATAAAATTGGAAAGTTGATAGTGCCAGTAGAATGAACTGATTGATTATGACATGACGACATTGTCTTAATTGATGGGAACTCGAGTAGAATTCCCCTAAAAGATAAGATGTTGATTATCAAAAGTTAAATAATTTTTTATGGATGACCATATCCTGCATTTAGACTTGAAATTATACCATGAATGGTTGTGAATTAGTCATAGATATTATAATCTAGAAAGAACCTAATATGAATTTATTAAAAGTTGTTTCCGTTATCTGAAACTTTAGGAGGTATTTGTTGGCAAATTACCTAGACTTTCGCCATTAAGGCAAGTTGAATTTGGTACTAATTATATTCCCGGTGCTGTACATGTGGCTTGTGCACTATACGTCAGCACCATCTGAATTAAAAGAATTACCGTATAATTGAGAGAATTGTCGGAGAAAGCTTTTATTCTACCAAGCTCGTCATTATGAAGAGCTATGGTATTATCATTCCTTATATTTATTAATTATCGTGAACTAAGTAAATTGACGATTAAAGTCTATATCCACTACCCAAGATGATAGATTTGTTCGATAATTTACAAGGTTCTAGCATATGTTCTAAAGATTTGATCCACGACATGGTTATCATCAATTTCGCGTCCGCGAAAAAGATTATCTATTCCACTCACTACATCCAGAACTTGTAATGAACATTATGAGTTTCATGTGATGTCGTTTGGATTGACTAATAGACATGTAGCATTCATAAATTTGGTGAAGCACGTGTGTAGGCTGTAATTTGATAAATTCATGCTTGTGATCATTAAGGACCATATGTTTGTTTATAAGAATAAGAATGAGTTAATAATTATTTATAGGTTGCCCTGAATTGGCCGAATAATGAAAACCTGTACCTTGAATAATTAACATGTGATTTAAGACTTAATCCTTTATATTAATTGACCGTGTGATTAATACCTAATGGAATATATTGACTCGTCAAAAATTAGAGCCATTAAGGCTTAGGGTTATACCAAAAAGGAGGTGCAAATATGTTTTCACAAATGTTTTAACAAAGGGTTTTTAAGGAATCATTCCTTATAACTAAATCATTTAACTAAACTCCTGTTTAGGGGTAAATGTTCGTGTATACCTCAAGACAACCTAAGAGGGATTGAGGAAACCATTTAAACCATGACTTGAAATTTGAAAACGACACTTTTTGCTTTTCAACTAAGGAAAATTTTGGCCAGAGTATAACCAAAGATTTTTCAAACATTTGCGAATCTTGTTAATTATTTTCGATAAATCAGCAAAAATCGTGTTAATTAAATTCAAATTTGTTTTGAACATTTAATTATAATTGGTCGAACTAAGAAATTTAAACTTTTACCGTTTACATTTCATAAAAACCTAATATTTATTGTTAATTTACGTGTAATAATTATCGACGCTTTAAAACGTCGGATAAGTAAAACTGATAAAAATAATAGTTGAGACGAAACTAAAACTTAGAAAATATGAAGAAAGAATTTCTGAGTAAATTGTAGACATGATAATTATTTCATCAGGAAAGGTGATGTAGATACTGACACATAATATAGAAAGGATAAAGAATCAATTAGGACGTGTTCCTTAACAATGACTGTGCAAAATAAATTGCCGAACAATTTAAAAGTAGCTGATGCTTGTAAGAAGGATAGTATAGATAATAAAAAGGGGTTCGCGGCTAATGTGAACCATTAGAATTGAGAAGCCGATAGCGTTAAATGTATAAAAGGCCACTTGTGGTTGCCTAAATATAGAGGATTTTGAGATTTAGTCATGTTGGAATCTTATAAGTATAACTATTCTATTCCTGTCATTTCTGATTTAATGTATCATTATCAGAAGAAGTTGTACTGGTGGCAAATTATGAAGGCAGACACCGCCTCATACATTAGTAAACATCTAGATATTGCAAAGGTCATCATCTGAATTTGATTCGATTTGGGTCATCGTCGACAGACTGACCAAATCTGCTAATATCATTCTTGTTAATGATAGATTCTTGATGAAGAAATTGACTCTTTTGTATTTAAATGAGTTGTGTAAACATGGTGTGCCTGTATCGATCATCTCTATCAAGATCCTCGCTTCGCATCGAATTTCTAGAGATTTGCTCAGAAGTCATTGAGAACGAATATTGATAAGAGTACTGTGTACCACCCCAATCGAAGGGACGGGGTAAAGTAACGATACAAAATACTATAAGTGCTGTTTTATGTTTGAATGATTGACCTTTGGTAATAAACTGTAAAATCGTTTACCTTTGGAGAGATTATCATTGGTAATTATCGTATTAGGATCAAGATCGAATCTTGTGAGGATATATATTAGAGCATCTGTAAGCAAGAGTTAGGATGAAGACACCCGACATACACCTATTGTGAGTTGGACATGTCTTTTAGGTTTAAGGTTTCCTATGATGGCGAACCTAACCTTACAAAATACTCGACCCGCGAGACCTGAAATGATTGTTGAAATTAGGATCTGCTTATTGACTGCCGGTAGTGGGCAGAAGGTTATGTGAATATGAAATGTAGATCTTTAAGTGCCAGATGGGTAGCGAAGTATGCCAAAAATTTTAACCATGGAAAAATGAATTGATGATCTGGAAGATCATGGGATATAAGTCCCCGTCGTATGGGACCATTGAGATGATGTAAAAGAGTGGTTTGAAAGGCATATAAGCTGGATCTACCCTAGGATTTCAAGAGCTGCGTGAATTATGTTTCGTATATCGAACTTGATAAAATGTCTATCAAGTGAGAATCTGATCACTTCTTGATGAAGTTTAGATCGGCGAAAAGTTGCATTCATAAAAAACCCGTGAACATCATGGATAGAGAAAGTAAGTCAACATTAAGCCTGATCTTATTCCCATATTTATGTTTGATGAAACTCGCGTATTGTAATGAATTACACTTGTGAGAAAATACCGAATGTGGAGGAAATACCCACATGGCTTTAACTCTATAAGAAGCGAGTAGTAAGATAAGATGATCTTTGAGGACAAAGATCCTGTTTAGGGGTAAATGCTGTGACAATCCGTCAATTTATGGTTTATATTTTATTCTCAAATATTATTTAAAAACATTATTTTAATGTTATATTATGAATTCACTTATTTTTGGGAAGAAATTTGGATTTACGTCTTGAAGTAGCATCGACTACGTCTAAACCGGAGGATTCTACGTTACGTGCTTACGTTTACATACACCGTTTTGGTGACCGTCCGACATTTCAGGAAATAAATTTATCCGTGAATATTATTTTGGGATTTTAATTTTGAGTTGGTTCATAAACTCACAAATTTACGAGAAGCGATTAAGACTTACGATTATAATTTAACGTCCTTTGCGACTAAACCGGAAACCTTAGGATTACGTATTTACGTTTTCGAACTCCGTTTTTGATGAGACAATTTTTATTAGATTCGTTTTTTTCCGTTACTCATAATTTATAAAAACATTTTTCGGAAAATGATCCGAGGGCACGCAAATCGAGGAAACTAGAATCGAGGAGTACCCGTAAATTAATAGGGATGGGACAAGTTTACACTTTCCCACCCCTATACAAGTGGAATCCAAGAGTACATAACACACTCTTGATGTGTCAAGTTTACTTAAGTAAACAAGGACACTTGCCCTTGTTTCTTTCCAAACCACTTAACCACAAAACAAGCTAACCATAAACCATTTCTCACACATGCAAACCAAGAAACTCTCTCAACTCTTACTCTCTCCCCTTGAACGTCCAACACCACCATCATATCACCATAATCATCAAATTTTGACCATAAACAAAAGATATAATCAATATATGTTGATAACCACACCAAAAGATGAAGATTGGAGGTGATTTTAACATATAAAAAGGAGTTTTCATGGAGGTCTTTGGGCTGATTTTCAAGGAGTCTAGGGCTGATTTGTTGAAGGTGTCTTCATATCCTTGGTAATATTGAAGGTGGTCTTGATATTTTATAAGATTGGTTACCAAAATCAAGCCTTGTTCATCCAAAATCTCAACCTTTTCATCACTAATGGTGGTATAGAGATTGTTTCTTCCTATCCTCTTGTTATTTTGATTATGTAATCATGTATTTTATTTGTTATTGTATATGTATATGATGAATATATGATGATAAAAATGTTTTGTGGGAATCAAGTGTTGATAAATATGATTAAAGAGATGAAAACCCATAGGTAACAAGGTTAAAATCATGCTTAAAATGATGGCTGTATAAAAACAGTAAGTAACCAAATGTTAAACTGATAAAATGGCATGGTAGAATCAATTTACAGTAAGTAATAGATGTCATACACATGTGAGAGTTGGCCATGCAATGAAATCATAAAAATGAGTGAGATATGATCAAAACAAGTTTAGAGTGCAAATCTGCCTACACTGTTTTGGAATAATTTATTAATATATTTAGATGTTGATTCATCAGTAGCTATAAAAGAATAAAATGAAGCACATATAATTTAGTTTCTGTGATAAAAATTTGAGGTCCTATCTCCATATAGAACTCTAGATATGGACATTTTAGTGAACTTAAAATTTAGGACTGATTTTGTGAAATTAAAGTTTAATATTATTATATAAGCACTCAAATAAATATAGTATAAAATGTGAATTAAAACCCACCAACTTATATATTTCATTTATATAAATATGCATAAGTATAAATAAATGGACATTATATAAAAATGGTAGTTTGGTAAGTTTTATAAGTTATAAAAACTATAAATATGATTTTTACGTCTTTTCGGCTAGTACCGTTAAATTAACGTTTTTGGTCAATTAAAACTTAGACGATCCGACTCGTCTAATGTAAACTTTTTAAAAGTCATATACTGATATATAAGTACTTAATACAAGTAAAAACCGATAAAACCCGAACTATATAACATACGGACATTAATAGGCTAAGTTAGCATTATTGGACTATTAATCCAACGAAATGGGCTAAATACTTATAAATTTACTTATTGGGCTTAACCCACTTGGGCCCAACGTGTAAAGTATAATACTGATAATAAAAGTATGAAATGGATTAATACAAGTTAATGGACTTATAATAGGCTTATTGGACCTAAAACATGTAAATAGGTAAAACTAGTAAACTAGTATAGAAGTTATCAACACATAACACTAAAATGAGTAAATGAGAATGTATAAACCCACTTGATCATCATCATATGTATAAAATCATCATATGTATACATAATTGTTATTTTTATAAAGTCATTGGACAAAAGTCTAAGACGAGTATTATTTGTCTAGGTTTCCGTGATTGAAGCACGTACCGTACATCCTAATTGCCGATAACCCGCTTTCCCACATCAACGTGAGTTCATAGCCTCGCACTCTTTTAAATGTTTTTATGAAATGTTTTATAAACCCGCGAGGGAAATAACATGTTAGTTTTTATAAAATAGGACCACTAGTTGTCCCGATTGTTTGTTTATTGATTTGGACCCGAATGATTGTATGACCCGATGAATGATTATATGACCCGAAGTGTGAAATGAAATGGATTATTAAAGTTAGGTTATGTCACTAAAAGTCCCATTAGCAAGAATTGTGAACTACCGGGATTTGGTAGACGCTTATGCATATAATAGTACTATTTGGGGACGATCACCCCAGTTCGCGCCTTGACGGTTGATCCCCGTCGTGCCACATTGATTGGTAAGCGAATTTATGTATGAGAAGATTTACACAATCGTGATTATTGTCACGACACGCTAATTTAGATGGGAAAATGAGTTTCGGGTTAGCTACCCGTTGTTGGCTATAGTAAGGTAACAATGTCATGCGGCTTATAATAATCCAAAAATAACAAAATACTGCTAAACGCACTAAATTACGATATATTGCCTGACTAGCAATACGGGGTCTTACTATTGATATTATGCCCGCGTTTTGGTTTTTCATAACCATATTCATATAACGGGTTTTATTTAATTCTATACAACGTTATAAAACGTATTGTATGATGTTTTTACGACAATGGTTCGTATAATGATTTTGAAGGCGAAAGCCTATATTATGATTTTTGATAAAGATTTGTATAAAATGACTTTGGCTATTTCATGGCATATTACAAAGATTTGTGTTGGGAATAAATTATGGGTTAAGTTCACTAGACGCTGATAAGAAGAGTTCAAGCGCTGATAAGATGACATTGGACGCTGACAGCCAAGCGTTGACAGTTAGGAAAGTCAACGCTGATAGCCTGGAAGACAAGCACTGATGGAAGTTATCTTATACGAATCTTTTGTTTCTTTATTTGTATATGGTAAAGATAAACTCGACATTGTATTTTCCATTATTATCTTTACCTAGAATAGTTGATTCGTAGCTTTTTGTACAAGACTTCTTAATCTATAAAAGAAGATCTTTTAGGTTAATGTTAATCATCAGTTATAATAAGTTTTCACAAGTTAAACCTCTTTCATTGTAATCAAGTTCAATTATTCTAATACAAGTGAAAGTTTGTTTAACATCTTTGTGTTTTAGATTAAGTGTTAATTCCGCATAACACTTAGTTACTTTATTCATAAGCAAAGGTTTCTCTACGTGTATTACTTGATCTAATCTCGTATACACAAAGCTTAATCGATCTAAGTTTGGGATCAACAAGTGGTATCAGAGCTTGTTGAGAAACTTTTGATCTTTAAGTAACGCAAGAACCCTAAAACACCAAAAACCCTAAAACAACGAAACCCTAAATTTCTCAAAACCCTAAAAACATCATGTCTGGCTCAGAACAACCTCCTGCTCCTGTTTTGCTACAAAGCAACACCACAAACCCTAGTATCAAAATTCCCATGTTTGATGCCAGGAACTTCGAGCTTTGGAAGTCCAATTTTGAGCAATATGTAGCCATCCATGACTACACTCTTTGGGAGATTGTTGAATATGGGAACACATTCAACAAAGCTCAAAAGATTGCTAATGCTATTGCCACAAGGACAGCTGTTCCTAATTGTCCTGAAGCTGATAAGAAGGAAAAGCCTGAAGATGGAAGAGCTGTATCTGCTGAAGATATAGCCAAGAAAAGGGAGGACATGAAAATTTTTAACATCATGAAACACGCCTTGGGTCATGAGAATCAGCACAAGTACAAACGCTTTGAGTCTGCAAAAGAGCTTTGGGAAGCTCTTGAAGTAGCACATGGTGGCAATGCTGACACAAAAGAAGAAAAGAAGAAGCAACTCATGCATGAGTATGCTGTCTTTAAGGCTCAACCCAATGAGAATCTCAGCAGTGTGAGAAGTAGACTGCTTGACATTACAAGTCAACTTTCCTTCATGGGAACACAGATTGATGACCCTGACTTGAATGCTACTTTTCTCAAAAGCCTTGGTGATGTATGGAAGATTGAGGCAAGATCCATTCTTGTCAATAACACACACAAAACCTCTAGGTTTGATGACATCTTCAACAAACTAAGACTATTGGAGAATGAATGGCTTTTGGAGAGTGATAATAAACCTTCCAGTAGCAACATGGCCTTCTTCTCACAAAGTGAAGGTCAATTTGATTCCATGAACTCCTATGGACATCCAGTCACTGGATCTCAATGTGTCAACGCTGGATCACATCCTATCAGCGTTGGAACACATTATGTCAGCGCTGGATCATATCCTGTCAACGCCTCATACTCAAGCGTTGACACTCACAACTTTGGCGCTGATGGAATTAAACCTGCTGGTTTAGATCTAGATACTGTGTGTGCATTCATTGCTTCTTTGCCCAGTGATTCAAGGATTACATATGAGGATCTTGAGCAAATAAGTGATGAGCAATTGGAAGAGATGGACATCAAGTGGACTATGGCTCTTGTAAGTTTAAGAGCAAACAGGTTTAATAAAAGGTTCAAGAAGAAGATGACCTTTGATGCTAAGGATGTTGCTGGATTTGACAAATCCAAAGTTGAGTGCTACAATTGTCATCGTATGGGGCACTTTATGAGGGAATGTAGATCTCCAAGAAGATCTGATGCAGGTAAGCCTTCAAGCCAAATGGTTAAGAGCCAAGATTCCAAGGCCATGGAAGCTGTTCAACAATATGATGGTGTTGGAGGATGGGACTGGAGCTGGAACTTTTTGGCTAAGGATGAGGAAGAGGACAAAGCATTGGTTGCTGAAGTTAAAGAAGAGCATGTTGAATATGCTCTCATGACACACTCCTCCTCTTCATCAGACAATGAGGTATATGATGATGCTTTCTGTTCTAAGGGTTGTCGTTTAAATACTGAAAAACTAAATCAAGAGATAGTAAAATTATTAGATGAGGCAAGTGCTGAAAGATGCAAAGTATCTAATTATCAAATTGCTCTCACCCAAACAGAAAGGACAGTAGCTGAGTATAAGAAAATGGAGTTTGATTTAAAGGATAAAATAAATATCTTAAATCATGAGTTACATCAAAGTAAAGATATTCAAGATATCACAAACAGGGTTAATCTTGATTTGATAGCTAAGTTAGATGAGGCTAACAAAAATAAAGATAATGTGAGTCTTAAAATCCAGAGATTTGATAAGGCCACACAAACCCTAGGAGAGTGTGTTAGTAAACAAAGAGACTCTAAGGACATGAGTGGGATTGGGATGAAAGATTATACTGGTGTTCCACCACCAGCTGGGGATTTCTATGGTGTCCAATCAAAGGACTTATCTTGGACTGGCTTGCCAGAACTCCAAGAGAAGGAATTCATTCCTCCACCTAGAGTGACTTCCCCAGTTGAAGAGTATAATCAAAAACTGACTGACCTAGATGAGTGGAAGAAAGCTAACCACACTTTGTTTGTTAAGGGAGGGTTGTTGTGTGAAAGTCCAAATGAGCCCACACCAATCACGAGCCATGATCCTACACCTATTAAAATCACACACCCAACCACTGGCAAAGCTGTTGACCTTGGCTCACAAACTGTTAGAAAACCTAGTGTTAAGTATGCAGAGATGTATAGGAATACTAGGTCACCAAAAAGCCAAGTTAGTAACCATGGAACAGGCTTCTTTGCTTCTAGACCTAAGACTATGTCTAGAAAAGCTTGTTACACCTGTGGTAGCTTTTCACATTTGGCATACAAATGTGTCAACGCTTCAAATGTCAACGCTGATAGGAACCATTTCAGCGCTGGCAAAAGTCAACATAGGTCAAACACTGTCAGACCCAAAACCTTTGTGAACAAAAGTTCACAAGTTGTTAGACCAGCCCCATTCTTTTCTAGAGGGTCTAACACACATGGCATAAGACCTTTCCAAAAGTCAAACACTTGGTCCAATAGGCAATGGGTTCCTGTAGCAAACCCTAGGTTCAACGCTGATAAAGGCAATCGGGGCGCTGACAAAAACAATTTCAGCGCTGACAGACACACTGCCAAACCTAGGTATTTGCAACCACAGGGAAATGGGTCTAAAGCTTCTACTAGCTTAACATGGAGACCAAAACAAGACCAAAACCCTAATTCTACTGGTCTTTCTATGACATGCAACAGGTTTCATTATATTTCAAAGGTCATGTCAAGACCAATTGGGGTTAACTGGGCATTTCATCCAAAAAGGGATGAAAATGGGGTTGTTGTGAGAACTAAGTCTGTTCTTATTGAACAACCAGATGAATCCAAGTCTTCTGAGACTTGGGTTCCCAAAGAAAACTAATGTGTTTTCTTTATGTGCAGGGCATTCAAAAGAAGATCAATGATTATGGATATTGGGATAGTGGATGCTCAAGGCACATGACAGGAAAGGAAGACTATCTAACGAACTTCACTCCTATTCAAGATGGTGATAAGGTATACTTTAGAGGGGGCCACGGCACCATCACAGGAAAAGGAACACTTATCACCAATAATCTGCGTTTTGAGAATGTCTTCCTGGTAAAAGAACTGGATTATAATTTGTTTAGTGTATCACAAGTGTGTGATAACAAAAATAAGGTTCTTTTCACAGATACTGAGTGCTTGGTGTTAAGCAAAGATTACAAGCTCCCTGAGGAGAAATACATAGAATTTAGAACACCAAGGCATAAAGACATATATAATGTGAATCTTAATGGAATTAATATGAATAATAAAATGATGTCATGTTTTTATGCTAAAGCTTTAGTAGATGAAAGTAATCTTTGGCACAGGAGGTTAGGGCACATAAACTTTAAGAATATCAATAGACTTGTGAGACTTGGTTTAGTTGATGGTTTGCCTGAAAAGGCTTTCCACAATGACCACTCTTGTGTTGCATATCTTAGGGCAAGCAGCACAAGGTCTCATTCAAATCTAAACAGGTGCACTCTAGTTCTAAACCACTTCACTTATTGCATATGGACCTCTTTGATCCAACTAATATAGAAAGTTTGAAGGGTAAATCATACTGTTTTGTCATCACTGATTATTTTTCCAGGTTTACATGGACTTTCTTTTTAGCCAAGAAAAGTGAAACTGCCCAAATTTTGATTGATTTCATTACCCAGATTGAAAAGAATAGTGGTAATGAGGTCAAAATTCTTAGAAGTGACAATGGGGGTGAGTTTAGAAATCAGTTGTTAGATGATTTTTGTGCCAAGAAAGGGATTACTAGGCAGTTTAGCATAGCTAGAACCCCACAGCAAAATGGGGTTGCTGAAAGAAAGAATAGAACCCTAATTGAAGCAGCCAGAACCATGTTGGCTGATGCCCACTTTCCTATAGCCTTTTGGGCTGAAGCTGTTAACACAGCTTGTTATGTTCAAAATAGGGCATTGGTCAACAAAATACACAATAAGACACCTTATGAGTTACTTTGGGGAAGGAAGCCAAATATTGGCTTTCTCAAGCCTTTTGGTTGTCATGTAGTTGTTTTAGAAACTAGTGATGCCCTAGGTAAATTTGATGCAAAAGGTGATGAAGGCTATTTCATGGGTTATTCAGTGCAGAGCAAAGGATATAGGGTTTACATTAAAAAGGAAAAACGTATACTTGAAAAAGTACATGTTAGGTTTTTAGAGAGTAAACCTAGTGATCCTGAAAGTGGTCCAAATTGGTTGTTTGACTTGGAACCTTTATCTAGAGCTTTAAATTATATGCCTGTTACTAATCCAGACATTGTGAAGGTAACTTCAAGTGTTTTGGAAAAGAGAATTGGTAATGTTTCAGGTACACAGGTTGCTAAGAAGGATGGACCACCAGCAGTTGAGTCATCTCCCACACAAGAATATGTTACATTTCCTATATGGACAGATGAGTATTATGATGCTGCTGCTGCTGCTAGAAAGGATAAAGGTGGTTCTTCAATACCACCAGTTGATAACATGCATGGTCATTCAGGCGCTGACAAGAACAATTCTAGCGCTGACAAGACCAATTCAGACGCTGATGGCTCAAACGTTGACAACAATGATTCTGGCGCTGACAAAAGTAATTCCAGCGCTGACAAGCAAAAATACAACGTTGACAACACTTATGAGCATTTCGTATCTTCCAATTTTGAACAAGGTGAACCTTCAAGAATAAATGAAGAGGTTCAAGATGGAAGAGAGTCTGAAGAAGATATTAGCAACATGGAGGATGATATTGAAGACAACAGAATTCTTGAAAATGGAATTCCTAGATCTACCTTGAAGAATCATCCTCCCTCTCAAATCATTGGGAATATCATGACTCCTGTTCAAACCAGAAGATCTCACCAGACTCATGATAGCTTCATTGCTAATATCCACAAGAAGGTTGATACCCCTCTTGTACAAACATGTTTGTTTGCCTGTTTTCTGTCACAACAGGAACCCAAGAAGATTTTTGATGCTCTCAAAGAACCTAGTTGGGTGGAAGCAATGCAGGATGAGCTTCACCAATTTGCTATACAGGATGTTTGGGAGCTGGTTGATTGTCCTAGATATGTGAGACCAATTGGGACAAGATGGGTTCTAAGGAACAAGAAAGATGAAAGGGGTATTGTGGTCAGAAACAAGGAATGTTTGGTAGCTCAGGGATATACACAAGAGGAAGGGATAGATTATAAAGAAGTCTTTGCTCCTGTTGCAAGAATTGAAGCTATAAGAATTTTCCTAGCTTATGCCTCTGGTATGAACTTCACTGTTTATCAAATGGATGTGAAGAGTGCTTTCCTCTATGGAACAATTGTTGAGGAGGTATATGTCATGCAACCTCCTGGTTTTGAAGATCCTGAGAATCCAGACAAGGTTTATAGAGTGAAGAAAGCTATGTATGGACTTCATCAGGCCCCAAGAGCATGGTATGGTACATTGTCCACCTACTTGGTGGAAAATGGTTTTAAAAGGGGCACCATAGATCAGACATTGTTTACAAAGAAGAAAGGTAAGGATGTCTTACTTGTTCAGGTCTATGTTGATGATATCATTTTTGGATCCACAAATCCAAAGATGAGTGAAGACTTTTCCAAGCTTATGACAGATAAATTCAAGATGAGTGCAATGGGTGAGATGAACTTCTTTCTAGGATTACAAGTTCAGCAGAAAGAAGATGGTATCTTCATCTCCCAAGACAAATATGTAGCTGAAATCTTGAAGAAATTTGTTTTTTCTCCACATGAAAAGAGTGCTTCCACTCCTATGGATAGGGAACACCCTTGGGGAAAAATTGGAGCTGGAAAAGATGTGGATGTTAGGCACTATAGATCAATGATTGGCTCATTGATGTATCTTACAGCCTCAAGACCTGACATCATGTTTGCTGTGTGTGCTTGTGCACGCCATCAGGTGAATCCCAAAGAATGTCACCTTTTTGCTGTGAAAAGAATCTTTAGGTACCTAAGATGTTATCCAGATCTTGGCTTATGGTACCCAAAAGATTCTCCATTGGAGCTTATTGCATATTCGGACAGTGACTATGGTGGTGACAAGTTTGATAGAAAATCCACAACTGGTGGATGTCAATTTCTTGGGAGTAGACTGATATCTTGGCAATGCAAGAAACAAACAGTGGTGGCAAACTCTACAACTGAAGCAGAATATGTGGCTGCAGCTGCTTGTTGTGGACAAGTCTTATGGATTCAGAACCAGCTGTTGGATTATGGGTATAATTTCATGCATACCAAGATTTTTGTAGACAATAACAGTACTTTATGCATTATTAAAAATCCTGTACATCATTCTAAAACCAAACACATAGAAATTAGGCATCATTTTATAAGAGATTGCTTTGAGAAAGGTTTAATACAACCAGATAGGGTAGACACAGAAGATAATGTGGCTGATTTATTAACTAAACCTTTTGATACTGGAAGATTTCAATATTTGGTAACAAATATTGGAATGGTTAACCTCACTTAATATGTGTTTTGGAACCTTTTTGTAAAAGTATGTACAGGATAATGCATTGTTATTGGTCTTTGTGATGATTTAGATTTTTCCACTTTATTTTTCTAACACTGACAAAGGTAAATTTGACGCTGACAAGTGTTATTTTGCCGTTGTTAGAGATATTATTGTCTAACGCTGACAAGTGTTCCTTCAACGCTGATAAGTGTTGTCGGGGCGCTGTTAGCAACAATGTTAGTTTTGTGGTTTTCAATCTAAATGTGTAGGTGGTGTTAGCTTTATGCCATTGGATACAGAGTTGCTTATGGATCTTTGAAGAGCTATTTGGACATGTTTTTGTTTATGGATGATGGTTGGAATATTTATATTCCTATCTTGACATAAATTTTTAATGTTCATATATATTTTGAGAAACTCATGTATCATAGTTTAAGGGGAGGTTTAAGGAACCTTTAGGACTCTTGGGTATTCTTATAATACTCTTATCACAATTCTAGATTGTGTCCACAGGTGAGTATGGGTTAGTTTTACTAAACCATGAGGCACTGTAGCATGCAAAGTTGACAAACTATGCATGCTGCCAAGACATTTTTTGGCCTAGAATTGGTTGTGGTCTGTTGGGAGACTTGGGAATAGTTTTGTTATGGGTTTTCCCTGGGAGTTACAAAGGATTTTATGAAATAACTTTGTTGGTAAGTATTTTGGTTAGCAAGGGACACTTGAGGACATTTGTGTCTATCTTGCTTAAGCAAGTGTGCATAAGTGGACAGTGCTTGCCGCCCAGTAATTATTATCAACTTGCAAGATATTTCCCTTAGGATAAATTACTTTGTTAAGGTCTTTTTCTTTTTAAAATATTTTTATTTTTTAGACGCTGACAAGTTTTTCTCCAAACGCTGTTACGACCAATCGTGACGCTGACAAGGCTTTAGGCAAACGCTGACAAGAAAATATAGCCGTTGGGCGTTGATGGGCTATTTTTGACCGTTGACACCTAGTGGGCCCTACCCAGTTGTTATTTTTGACTAATTTTTGGCCGTAATTTTTGGGGAGTTGTTACTTTTAATTAATGCATGAGATAAGTTATATTTGATTCAATATTTTCATCATTACTCTTTGAATATAACTGCCTCATTTTTGACCAATCATAATCATGCATCTCTCCTATAAATTTGGCTAACTTTTCATTCTGGGTATTCATATTTTCTTGTCTAACATTTTTCTCCTAGATTTTTCCCATATCACATAACCTAAACAGCTTTCAACATGGCACCAAAGTTCAACTCAAACAATCTGACATTAGAGTTCAAGAGCCAACATAATATGGTAGCTTACTTGGACGCTGATAATGATTTGTTCCCTCAGTATTCACAAATGGTGGCATTTTTAAATGCATCCTTCATAAGGTATGCACTTTCTCATGAACCACTAGTCCCTGTCGCACACATTAGACAGTTTTGGGATAATGTAAGTTCCACAACAGCTAATGGAGTGACTACATTAACATCTACTGTTCATGGAAGAACATGGGTGGTCACTGAAGCCTTGGTTCGCCAAGCTTTGCGTCTTAATGATGCTGATGGTGTGACTACTCTTGCCATTGCAACAATAGAACAAGGTCTTAGGGAATTGGGTTATCCTATTCCTGCTGGTAAAACTTTAAATAAATATCATAAGCAGGAATTTCCCTCAGATTGGAAATATTTGATACATGTCCTTCTTCAATGCTTAAGTCCAAAATGTACTGCTTTTAATGAAATAAACAGGTCCATTGCAAGTGCTTTGGTTTGTATGTCACGTGGGCTTAGGTATAATTTTTCAAAAATGATTTTTGAAGGAATGTGTAAAAATAAGGGAAGTAAAATGACTTTGGCTTACCCAAGATTTTTGCAAATGGTGTTTGATTTACAAGAATATTGTACTAGGGATCATGACCATTTTTATGAGATCCCTAAGCAAAAGAAAACCATTTTTGACAAAATGATCTCCACAAACAGACCTATACCTCTCACCCAAGCCATGCTTGAAGTAATTCAGGCTGCCCAACCACAACCAGAACCTGAACCTCAATTTGAGCCTATCCTTGAACCATTACCTTCACCTGAAAACATGGACGTTGATCAAGCCAATGTCAACGCTGACACTCAAAATGTTGGCGCTGACACAGCCAATCCCAACGCTGATGACATCCCTGAACAATCCCAAACACCCCTTAACCAACCAACACCCACACAATCTACCTTATCTTCCACCCCATTAAAATCTAGGTTGAGAAAACGCCAAAGGACTACTGGAGTGTTCTCCTCTAGTGGTCCTAGCCTTGTTGCAGAGAGAACCACCTCCACAAGTGTGGCTGGTGACATGGATGAGGCTGGGGCTATTGGCACAAGCTTAGATGCTGGTCAAGACAGTCCCAACATCATTAAGACCTCATCCATGCCCTATGATTCTATTTTGGGAGGTCAAATCCCCATTCTAGCTGAGGGCAGATTGGAACCTATGACATTGAATGAATTGACGGCTGCTGTCATTAGCTTGCAAAAGCAAAATGTCAGCCTTGTACAAATTGTCAATAATCAGGGCCGTGAACTCCAAGTATTGAGGGAGCGGGTAACTGTTTTGGAGAATCCTAGTAGTAGGAGTCGAATGGAGGAATCTTCCAAAGGGGAGGATGAAGAGGATGAGCTGATTCATACAGCCAGTGAGAAGAGTTCACAATTTAGTGAATCTTTAAATGTTGCTGAAGCACTCACCAACTTGAAGAAGCACCCTGTCATTGATACATCCAAGGTATCTCCATTAAACTTGGAAGGATCTTTCACAGCAACAATGGGCGCTGATACAGGTTTGAACGCTGACACATCCAGCGCTGACAAAGGTAATCGGGGCGCTGATAAAGGTAACTTGAACGCTGACAAAGTTGCAGGTGGTGTTGATGTATTCCAGTCATCAACAATCATCAAAGATGTGTCTACACAGGTATCTTTATCTACTTTACCTATCATTGATCCAAAAGACAAAGGTAAAGGAATTATGGTTGAAGAAGATGTTCCAAAGAAAGATGCAGCACAAATTGCATTTGATGAACAGTTGGCTGCACAACTTTTGGAGCAAGATTTGAAGAGAAGTGGTAGATCACCATTTGTTGCCACTTCTGAGAGTGAGGAAGAGAGTGATGATGAAAAAGAAGGAGCTAGCTCAGATTCAAGTGTTCAAATCATTGAAGATCCAGAAAGACTTGAATATGGGGATGAATTAGCAAAAGAAAGATTGAGTGACTTGAAGAAGCAGGTTGATTTTGACCTTCCAGAAATCACCAGAATGTTTCATGCTTGGGAAGATAAGGTAATGGACAACCCAGGGATGAGTTTGTCAGATCAAATTTGGGGGTTGGAAATTCTTCTCAGGGTACAAGATGATATAAAGGTGATTTTGAGGTATAATGCACAAGAGGTCAAGACTTGGCTTAAAAGAGATAGAAGGCAATTGTATTACAAATTGCTTAGATGCCATCAACCTGGATGGACATACAAGAAGTTGCTGGCTTTATCTTTTGAGGAGCTAGAGTACAGGGCACATCCTATTTGGAGGCATGTGCAAGAAAATAATGTCTTACAGTTTCTTTCAGAAGAAAGGAAACAAGAGCTTGCTGAGGAAATGCAAATTCAAAAGGAGATGAGGATTGCTCAAAGACCAGTGAAGAAAGGAGATCCTCTCCAATTTCCCAAAGATATGGATGTGTATTATCCAAATGAAACTGTCATAAGGAAGCATTTCAAGCTTTCTCCATTGGAAGCTTCAGATTTGGTTAATGTAGTATCTTTAGATGCCAGAAATCCAATCATAAGTTTTGATGAAGATGAGTGTGGATTTTGGAAGATTGGCAGATTTGGGAAGGAGGTACACACTTTCACTTCAATTATTTCTATCTTTGCAAGCATAGACAGAGAAGACTTGGTGCATCTATGGAGATTGATAGAGGCCAAGTATACGGCTGAAGCACCTACTTCAGCAAATGGAATAAGACTATGGCACACATTTTTGACTTTGTGTGGTCCAAGGGAAGCAGATCCTGCCATATGGAAGGATCTTGAAGATGACCTCAGTGGTCTTCATTGGAGGCTTTATTCTACTTGTGGTGTGTTTCATTTGAGCTCTACAAAGTTTTCAGAGTATCTACTTGTAGATGCTGACTATTTCTTGTCCAAAGAAGTATTGGAGAAGATGAAGGAGACACCCTTGGAGATTGATTATACTAGTGACGTGGCCAAAGACTTGATTAGATATGTTTATCATCAACATAAGAAGTTTTTGTAAGATTCCTCCTAAGCCTTAAGTATTTATTCAGAAACTTGATCATTGGAATAGATATCAAGTTTAGGGGAGGATTGTTGGGAATAAATTATGGGTTAAGTTCACTAGACGCTGATAAGAAGAGTTCAAGCGCTGATAAGATGACATTGGACGCTGACAGCCAAGCGTTGACAGTTAGGAAAGTCAACGCTGATAGCCTGGAAGACAAGCACTGATGGAAGTTATCTTATACGAATCTTTTGTTTCTTTATTTGTATATGGTAAAGATAAACTCGACATTGTATTTTCCATTATTATCTTTACCTAGAATAGTTGATTCGTAGCTTTTTGTACAAGACTTCTTAATCTATAAAAGAAGATATTTTAGGTTAATGTTAATCATCAGTTATAATAAGTTTTCACAAGTTAAACCTCTTTCATTGTAATCAAGTTCAATTATTCTAATACAAGTGAAAGTTTGTTTAACATCTTTGTGTTTTAGATTAAGTGTTAATTCCGCATAACACTTAGTTACTTTATTCATAAACAAAGGTTTCTCTACGTGTATTACTTGATCTAATCTCGTATACACAAAGCTTAATCGATCTAAGTTTGGGATCAACAATTTGTACAAAATGATTTTCGGTAATAATTTTATACCGATGTTATATGGATGGATTTCATTAAACTCTATGAATTCACTCGGCGTTATCGCTTACCTTTTCTTTTAACATGTTTTATCTCAGGTACTTGAAGGTAATTCTCGGAAAGACAACAAGAATTCATGGTCCGCACTTAAGTAATAATTTCCATTCAAATGCTTGTAAAACCTGTATAAAATACAATGACTTGGGACCTATGTAAATTTGATATTTATGAATGGAAAAGCATTTATTATTAAACGACGCGATTTTTATGCGTTGTCTATGTTGTGAGTAATGTGCTATCCCGTAACACCAACGAGTCTTCCGCTTTATTGAGTTGTATAAATTTGGGGGTGTTACACCCATCGTGCCCGGTTTCATCTTTTTGCCGCTTATGCTACTCGAGTTGGATTTACTCCAATTAGACGTGACTGATCTTTATTTATTTACAAATATGCAAATGAAACGACATTTTTACTGATTTATTTGGATGATATCGTTCTTACAACATCTTATACAACTTTGCTTCAGAAGATTATTTTGTCTTTACATTGGGAGTTTGACATGACAAATCTTGGTGCCCTCAATTATTTCTTAGGGTCTCTGTTATGCCTGACGTTGCAGGGATGTTTTTTTCTTAGAAGAAATATGATATGGAGTTGCTTAAGCGAGTACATATGCTCAACTGCAATCCAAATTAGACTCCTGTTGACAAAGAGTCCAAGATTGGACCCAAGGGGGAACCCATTTCTGATCCTATTATGTATTGGAGTCTTGCAGGTGGCCTACAATATCTTACCTTCACTCGTCCAGATTTGTCTTATGCAGTGCAACAAATTTTTTTATATATGCATGATCCTGGGTAGCCTCACTTGGTTTCTCTTAATAGGATTCTTCATTATGTTCAATACACCTTGGAATTTCGTTTACAATTATATGCATCATCTAGATCTTCTCTTGTAGTTACTCTAACACTGATTGGGTTGGCTCCCCTGCTACGCGCCGATCTACATCTAGGTATTATGTATTTTTAGAAACAATCTTTAATCATGGTCTTCTAAGTATGGGTGACAATTTTTGACACGACACGATAAACGACACGAACCTGACACGAACTTAAACAGGTACGGGTCGAGTATAAACATGTTTGGGTCAAAAACAGGTCAACCCGTATAACCCGTTTAATAAGTGGGTTGTGTTTGGGTTGAGTAAGTATTAAACAGGTCGACACGTGAACCCGTTTAAGTATATCTAAACCTCTAGAAATTAATATATAACTTTAGTTTTATGTTAGATTTGGATTGAATATTGTTTTTATTATGTAGTTAGTAAGAGTGAGTTTTCATTATAATTCACATATGGTTGAAATTGTTGCATAACTATTTGTATGTTATGTTATCATTTTTTACATTTTTATATCATTTTTTACATATAAATTAGTCAGATTGACAAAGTATCAACCTTATTAACCGCTTGACATATATACTTAAACAGGTTAAACGGGTCAAAAATGGGTAACACATGTTATGCAGGTGGGTTAGGGTTGAGTTTCTTAACACGATTAAAAAATTGGGTCGTGTTTGGGTTAAGGTTATAATAACACGTCAACCCGTGAACCCGAACAGGTCGACACGAACACGACTCGATTGCCACCCCTAGTTCTAAGAGACAACTCACTCACTCACGTTCTAGTGTTGGATCTGAATATTGGGGCGTTGCTAATGATGTTGCTGAGATAGTGTGGCTACGTAATCTTTTTAGGAACTACACACACCACTATTGATTGCTGCTCTTGTGTATTGTGATAATGTGAGTGATGTTTATTTATCTTCTAATCCGGTGCAACATCTACGAACAAAGCACATTGAGATTCACATTCATTTTGCTCGTGACATGGTTGCCGCGGTTCAAGTACGTGTTCTTCATGTTTCATATCGTAACCAGTATGCATATATCTTCACCAAAGGTCTTCCTTTGATGTTATTTGAAGATTTTCACACCAGTTTGAGCGATCTCTTTCTGCGCTTAACATTTGAAAACAACGAGATGTAAACCTTATTTTTATTAAGACAACGAGATTTAACAAAGATTTAAAAAAGGAAAATATAATAAAAAGAACCATTTGTTACAAATAACTTATAAAAGTGAGTTAGAAATGAGACTTGAGTGGCGTAACACCCGATTTTGAGAATTAAAAACAACAACTAATTGATATGAATCTGAAGGGGATGGGTTTTCTTCAAAGCCTAAGATATGGAATAGATAGTGAAGGTTTATTAGTATCATAACAATTATATAAAACCCTAAACGAGATCAAAGCACATATAGCGTAAGCTATTTAACAAGATCATAATTAATAACACTATTATAATTAATCGAAATAGAGTTACATACCTTTACACTAAAGCAATTCCACAAGTCGAAGAACGAATCACCAATTCGGGTTTATACCGTATATACCAAGATATAGTCTAAAGTAAGACTATATTACGTTCTTGTACACACGTAATACAGCGAGCTAACCGTGATTCTAGCACGTGATACCCAACAACCCTAGAGAGGGGCTAGGACTAGATTATGTATACAATCGATCAACCAAGAAAAACCAACCGAAAGCCTTTGTTGTTTCCCTCTTGCGATCGAACCAAAGAAGAGAAGGGGAGAAAGATTTATGATGATGTGATTATGAGGGATTAGGAGGTGTATTTATAGACTTCCAACCCATTATAGCCCAATAAATATAAGGCAACTATCCCCCCCCCCCCCCTAGGGCATAACCGATGGTCGAACACCCCTAAGGGGTGTTCTGGAATCTTCCAAACTTCTTTCCTTTTGTTTTACATACCATATGTTTATTTAACGCTTGTTATAACTTAATTATTAATTAATTAACGATCGTTAAAGTTATATAGTTACTTGCTCGGTTAAATTAATAAATACATAAATATATTTATTAAATAAATTAATAAATATGATAAATATATTTATTAATTAAATCAACTCTTTACGTATTGTGTGCAATCCCGTACTCTCGAGTTCGATCCTATCACACGACTATTAAATATAAACTTTCAGCTCCCACTTGTACATATCTCGAATATCGTGATTACATTGACTAGCGTCTAGTTACACATAGCAATTTCTCTAGTAAAACTCGAGTAAGGTCTCCTGGAAAAAACCTTTTAACGGTTCTGCATCGTCATTATTGTCCTTTTATTTCTAATACAACGTTAATAAGGATATGCATCTCAGTCATTCCTTTCATTAACCATTCTATTTCTCGTTCATAGATTCAGCAAGATTACCAAAACAAATTTGGGTGTGGCCACACAAACATCTTACTAATCCCACGAGGGGCCCAACTGTATTAAACTCCAAAATGAAATTGGAGGAAATAAATTCCATATTGACTACGAGCAAAACTTATGAATTTTGCAACACTTCCGAAAATAATCCTTATAGCTACCAGTTACGTTTAGCGTTAGATTATTCCACAGAGATGTACTAGATTCATAACAGTTTCCTGGTATCTCAAGTCTAAGGATAACTATTTATGTTTTACTTAATGACAAAGATCCATAAAGTAATAACATATAGTTGGGATAAGTCCTATATTCGATTCATCGAATATCATCCAAAAATCGATCAATATACTTTCAAGTATACTCTATCGCTATTTTGATTTGTCTTAGTTTAATAATACTATCATATTATTAATCGACGACGGACATTTAGAATAACTTTTATTCATGGATTAAAACATGTAAAATAGGATACACTTATTAAATAATAAAAATAAACGAAACACAATCTTTATTTTATTATATAATATTGTCATAACATCCTTTATCTAAATGCTAATCATAGATTTATTGCATGAGTTCGCTTGCTAGTTACAGCCCAATTGCTTTGGCATGCTTAACTACCTTTGGTGTAGGTAAAGCCTTAGTCAAAGGATCTGCTACGTTATCATCTGTGTGAACTTTTTTCAATTTGATTTCCCGAGCTTCAACTTGTTTTCGGACGTAGTGATGTCTACGCATAAAGTGTCTGGCGCCTTTCCTGACTCTAGGGTCATTGGCAATTATTATTGCGGCAGAATTGTCACAATACATATCTATAGGTTTTTTAATTGAAGGCATCACTCCAAGATCTTCAATAAACTTCCTAATCCAAACAACTTCCATTGCAACTTTTGAAGCAACCATGTACTCAGATTGAGTAGCATGCATTACAATTGTTGTCTGTTTCTTGCTCTTCCAGTCAGCTGCAACTCCATTGATAACAAAAGCGTAACCCGTCTGAGACTTCGTATCGTTATTATCACATTGCCAGGACGCATCACAGAAACCTGTAACATTCAGTTATGTGTCTGGTTTTCCTTCCACATACCAAAAACATATCTTTCGTACTCCGAAAATACTTTAGAATATGTTTAACAGCAGTCCAGTGGAGCTTCCCTGGATTCTGTTGGTATCTACTGACCAAGTTCTGAGAAAACGCCACATCAGGCCTTGTGCATCTAACATCATACATTATAGATCCTACAGCCGAAGCATAAGGCACCTTCTGCATATATGCCTCCTCTTCAGGATTTGATGCATCCATCTCATGACTCAGATTATGCTTAACTTCCATTGGTTGAAAACCTTTCTTGGAATTATGCATATTATACTTCTTCAAAATCTTATCTATATAAGCATCTTGACATATACCAATTAACCGTCTTTTCCTATCTCGATAGATCTTAATTCCCAGAATGTATGCAGCTTCTCCTAAATCCTTCATAGAAAAACATTTACCAAGATAATCCTTAACATCTTTAAGTCTTGGAATGTTACTTCTCATGATTAATATGTCATCAACATATATGACTAGGAATACTACATCACTCCCACTAGCTTTGCGATATACATATGGCTCATCACGATTATGAATAAATCCAAACTTTTTCATTTCTTCGTCAAATCTTTTATTTCATTGACGTGATGCTTGCTTCAATCCATAAATGGACCTTTGAAGTTTGCACACATGTCCTGGATTTTTAGGATCAACATACCCTTCTGGTTGTTGCATATAGATGTATTTATCTAAGCGACCGTTAAAGAAGGCAGTTTTAATATCCATTTGCCATATCTCGTAGTCATAGTATGCTGCTATAGTTATGAGAATCCTGATAGCTCTTAAGTCTACTACATGAGAAAATGTCTCCTCGTAGTCTATGCCAAAAGTTTGAGTAAAACTTTTAGCTACTAAACGAGCTTTATATGATTGTACTTTTCCGTCCATGTCGGTTTTCTTCTTGTATAACCACTTATGTCTTACTACTTTAGCATTCGGTGGTGGTTCTACAAGAATCCAAACATCATTTACTTTCATGGATTTCATTTCCTCATCCATAGCAACGATCCACTTATCCTTTTCAAGATCAAGTATGGCAGATTTATAATTAGCGGGTTCACCAAGATCCCCTAACTCATCATCATCCTCTATGTTAAGACACATATTTCTATTTGTGTTTTTAATCCTTGAGGATCTACGCAGAGGAACTAATTCCGGTGGAACCGCCAGACTTTCTGGTTCTACAAGAATTATATCGCTAGTGTTTTCAGAAGGTAATGTATCTATATGACTCTCCTCAAGATCATAATTTCTCCCACTGAATTCTTGATTAACAAGATCAGATTCAAGGAAGTCTCCATACCTAGCAACAATTACTTTGTTCTCAGGTGGATAATAAAATTAGTAACCCATAGTTTTCTTAGGGTATCCTACAAAGATACATTTTACAGATCGTTGTTGGAGTTTGTCACCCGAGTCATATTTCACATATGCCTCGCAACCTCAGATCTTTAAATAAGACAAATATGGCTTCTTGCCATGCCATAGTTCATATGGTGTCTTATCGACTTTCTTTGTGGGAACCATATTTAAAATGCGAACAGTAGATTCTAGAGCATATTTCCAAAAGGATAAAGGTAAAGTTGTAAGATTAAACATAGATCGTACCATATCTAATAATGTATGATTTCTCCTTTCAGATACACCATTTTGTTGTGGAGTATAGGGAGAAGTAAGATGCTGAACAATTCCATTCTCACTTAAATAATCTATAAACTCTTGACTTTAATCTTCTTCCCTAATTGCAGTTCTACTTCTGCTTTAAACACTTTGAATGTTTCAAATACCTCATGTTTATGCTTAAGTAAATAAACATAACCATAACGGATATAATCATCCGTAAATGTTAAGAAGTAGCTAGCACCTTTCCTTCATGTATGTCTAAGTGGTCCACACACATCAGTATGTATAAGTCCAAGTAGATCAGTAGCCCTTTCAATATTGCTATTAAAAGGTTTCTTGGTCATCTTTCCAGAGATACAAGACTCACATTTATCAAATGATTCATCATTGATATTTTCCAAAAGACCTTCACATTGAAGCTTTTGTATACGAGTCTTCCCAATATGGGCAAGTCTACAATGCCAAAGATAAGAAGAGTTCTTGTCAAACTTTCTCTTCTTACTCATGCTAAATACAGATTTATCGTTCTTGGATTCATTATCATGCATGTCTATTTCAAATACACCATTCACAGAAACTGCATTAAAATAGAAAATACCATTTTTCCAAACAGAAATTCCATTATTATCATTCGTATGAACGAATCCATTATTTAACAAACAAGAAAAGGAAATAACACCCCTAACAATTGTAGTGCATAATGACAATCATTTAATCTCAGTACTAAACCCGAAGGTAAAACTAGATTAAACGTTCCTATAGCTTCAACCGTTGCTTGTGCGCCATTGCCCACTTGCAGGTATTGTTCCCCATACGAAAGCTTCCTTTCCAGATTAAATCCTTGCAGCGTACAAATGTTAATACCGTATCCCGTATCATATACCCAGGAATTTAATTTGTATGTTAAATTGAACAATTCAATCATAAGTAAAGTACCTGAAGCTGCAGCGCTCTACTCAGACTTCTTCTTTATTTCTCGCAATTCTTCGAGGTAAAGAGGGCAATTCCTCTTCTAGTGACCACTTCCCTTGCAATGGTGACAAGTCTCATCCTTTTGAGATTGACTCCTCTTGACAAAGTTCTGCTTGGGTTTCGAATAAGTCGCAACTTGTTTGCCCTTATTACCCTTGCCTTTGCCTTTCTTCTTATTCGCTTGCGGTTTTGGCTTACTCACTCTACCCTTTTGTATGGTTAGTACAGAAGGCGTAGCGGTAGATGCCTTGTCTTTCAACCCCTTTTCATAGTCAATGAGCATTGCATGCAAATCATTAACTGTCTTCCCCGTGCAATGCATATTACAGTTTCTAATGAAATCATTGAAGTCCTTGTTAAGGGACCTATGGATCAAGTTGATAGTCATATTATGATCATAGGGATGTCCTAGTGCAATGATCTATTCCATATAACCCCGCATCTCCAAATAAGGGGCACTTACAGGCTTTCTCGGAGCTTGCTTGTAGCTATGAAAAGCATCTACTAAGTCGTAGATCTCCACAGCTTGCGGCTTTTCGAACATAGCCTTGAGCTCATCAAGCATTCGCTTAGTTGAAAATAGCTCATACTTCTGTTGAAGTGAAGGAGCCATTTTTCCTAGCATTAAGCAAGCCACCTCAAAGTGCTTCTTAACATTAGCAGCGTCTTCAAGCCTTTGCGCATCATATGCTCCTTCAGCAAGATCCTCCGGATAGGGAGTAGTCAAGACATCGATAGTACCCGCTGCTCTCAAGACAATTCTTAGTGAGCGGTACCGATCATTGAAGTTTAGGACAGTACGTTCAGGTCGTTCAAAGAAAGCTTTGAATGCAGAACTTATAGTGTTATTGGTGGGTTGAGCCATTTCTATAGAAATAAGTTCAAATATTAGTATTTTTGATAACAAAATACTTTCAAGAAAATAAATTACCTCGGTATTAAAACCATATTATTTTCCTTGAATTCTAGAACTATATTATCATAGATCCATTACATCAGTTGATCTGCTAGTAATGAATGTACTCAACATAGCGACTTGTCGAACAATTCAATTGACAAATAATTTTCAATTTCTAGATTTTTAAGGGATTTACATTGCCAAAAATGTTTTGCATTGTAAACATGTTTCATCCCTTCTGAATGCATTAAGTTTCCAGATCTCACTGAGTAACTTAATTAAGTCGTCTAATCTGAGTAACATAAAACCATCATACGAATTCTCATTCTATAAATGGTTTTCTCTCCATCACAACATCATCCAAAAATCTCATTTGATGATGAAGTAATTTCAAGTGTTCGTCAATTAGGAGCATTCGACTTAAATTTTAAGGGTATAAATTTTGATGTCAAAATCGATGTATTGGAGAAGCATGCATACAATCTCCATAACATAAGTTTAATAAAACATTTAGTAAACTTTTTCACGAGATTAAATTTCTTCATAAATTATGTTGTGGTATTGGTTAAACCAATTAAAGAATTTACCCACAACTTATCACATCGTACTTTGCTAGAACTCGGCTACGCACAAAGCAATACCCTTATTCATTGTGGTTCGGATGTGAATTTGTGGTAAATCACCCTTAAGGTATAATTCAATTAATAATCGTAGGTAATTTCAATTCTGACGTACAGGCGAGCCAGGAATTTGGTCAGCAACTAATGGCATAACACCTCCTTCCTTAACCGGGTACATGACCAGCGGTGCGTTAAACCCACTTTATAGTTTGTCCAAATTGAGTAGGCCGTTAGATTATTATTGCAATTCACCAATCAGCGTAATCTTATGTAATTTAGATCTCTAACAAATCATTATTTTTAATATGATTTAGTCCATATTATTTCTTTTCAAAAAAACCCTTGTTTACAACAATTCAACAATTTTATATATAAACAAGTAAAAAAAACTAAATCATAAACACATAATAACAATTTGTATGTGCAACAAATAAATCAAATAACCACATGCATACTATTTATTCAATAATCATCAAATCTAGGTCTTTATATCTCTATATAAAAGTCTTCCCTAATTCTAGATTGGATGATCAAATAATCACGTAACACATAAAATCATATAAACATATAATTTTACGATCTATGAAAACATGCACGTAGGATTCCCCATAAATCTTAACAATTAAATCTCTACAGATCGTAACCATACATAACATAACAATTAATCATGTAATTTAATCTAAAATTATTCCACATGTAATTTAGGGTTTCAAAACAATTCCTTTTTTTTAATTAAAAATAGAGAAAAAACCCCTAACTTTTAAAAAACAAAACCCTAATTTTATGAAAAACCTAAAAAAAACATGTAGTTTTAACACAAAACAATTATAGTAAAAAAAACTTTAGATTTTCGATAATTATAACATGTTAAAACGGCTCTCGATGCCACTGAAGGTTTATTAGTATCATAACAATTATATAAAACCCTAAACGAGGTCAAAGGACATATAGCGGAAGCGATTTAACAAGATCATAATTAATAACACAATTATAATTAATCAAATTAGGGTTACATACCTTTACGCTAAAGCAATTCCACAAAACGAAGAACGAATCACCAATTCGGGTTTATACCGTATATACCAAGATATAGTGTAAAGTAAGACTATATTACGTTCTTGTACACACGTAATACAACGAGCTAACCGTGATTCTAGCATGTGAAAACCGAGCTACAACGCTTGTAATTAATCTACCCAACAACCCTAGAGAGGGGCTGGGACTAGATTGCGTATACAATCGATCAACCAAGAAAAACCAACCAAAACCCTTTGTTATTTCCCTCTTGCGATCGAATCAAAGAAGAGAAGGGGAGAAAGATTTATGAAGATGTGATTATGAGGGATTAGGAGGTGTATCTATAGAATTCTAACCCATTGTAGCCCAATAAATAAAAGGCAACTTTTGCCCCCCCCCCCCCAGGGCATAACCGACGGTCGAACACCCCTAAGGGGTGTTCTGGAATCTTCCAAACTTATTTCCTTTTGGTTTTACATACTATATGTTTATTTAACGCTCGTTATAACTTAACTATTAACTAATTAACGATCATTAAAGTTATATAGTTACTTGCTCGGTTAAATTAATAAACACATAAACATATTTATTAAATAAATTAATAAATATGATAAATATATTTATTAAATAAATTAACTCTTTACGTATTGTGTGCACTCCCTTAATCTCGAGCTCGATCCTATCATACGCCTATTAAATATAAGTCCATAAACTTTCAGATAGGGCTTCCCAACTTTAGAATTTATCACTGGTCTACTAAAAGCGAACAAGGAATTCTCAACGAAAAATGCTATGTGAACTGAATGTGAAAGTTGTTTTCCATCAAACGGTTTTGATCTCGTAACTGTACTTTCGACCTATATTGTTTATCTAATAAGTTTCATTCTCTGCAATTCCACACGTATCTTAGAGGCAAAGGTATCATGGAGAGGCTTTGCCTCTCCACTTTGTCCCTACAGCTGCCACATCAACACGAAACAACTAACCAAAATATCACTTCACTCATGGAGAGCCAACAATTCTCCACTTTGACCCCACCACTATCTTTATTTTATTTTATTTTCATTTTCACACAAATTAAAATTCATTTCATTCAAATTAAAATTACAAATACTTAAATAAAATTAAAAATACGGAATTTATAATACGATTATTTTGGTCCCTTATAAATTGTTATTACTTATCAACCTTAAGTAATAACTCTTTACTACGACTCAAGTGTGTTGTTTTAACAATAGATAAGAACTATGAAAAATTAAAACAACAATACCAATAACTTTTCAACGTATATACTTTTATTAGAATCAAATAAAGAATCTATAACCCACTTTGTTTGCGGAATAACAAAGTGGTTGAATGACAATGGGTTGTGATCTCCTCTACTTAAACGTATAACTAAACTTAAAGTCTAAGCTCCAATCTAAACGTTCATATGCATCTTGGCTATATAGTTTAGTTGGTATCGAGAGAGAAAGGTTTTCCAAAGTTTATACTCTTGTATTGGTTAACCCTTTCTCTCCCAATCTACACTCCTTTTATAGGCAGTGTAAACTAGGGTTTGCAATTGCATGTTTCAATGCATGGGTTTATCCATTGGGTGGTTGATGCCTATGCTGGATAAACAGTATAAAGTACATATTAAACTATTCTAGAAAAGATAAAGGTTGTACTTATATCTAAGTATACAAGCAACCTACCTTGACTTAAAGTTATCTTTTCTCGCTTAATGCAAACCATCAGAATACTGAAGAGTCTTCAGTATCCTAAAGGAGATCGACATCATTCAGTTTGGTATTGTCAAAGCAAACTGAACTGAAAGACCTTCTTCAGTCCTTGTTCTTCAGCAACTAGACCGCCTAGTATTTGAAGCGAAGACTCCTTTGTCTTCTAAGTTAACTGGAAGGGGAATGTTGAACTTTCTTCAGCTATAAAGTCTTTAGTAGGAACATTGTTCCTCTGGTCATCCTTCAGCAGACTGGTCTTACTGCTGAGCATGAAACACTTAGGGGGATTTTATATTTAAATCCTAGAGTTGCTTCAGGGTCAGTAAATACTGACCCAACAATCTCCTCCTATTTGGATATACAAATAGCCTAAGTCTAATGTCAGTAGTAAGTGAGCATAACAACTTCTTCTTACTTGCACTGAACAATTAAATACTTATAAACATCAGATAATCATTTATTCATGAACATTAAAAATTACAACAAAAAACAATACAAATGATTATTCAATTCTCCTTACGCCTAAGTTCTTCAATTATGGGAGTCTAAGTTAATGGATCTGAGTTTCTATGGTCCAATATCGCAAGCAAGCACATGTTGAAGGTTTTAGCAGCATCAGTACGTCCTGGACCATCATGCCTAGAGTAGAAGATCCTTTGAACATTTGAGAGAAGTTCATTGTTCATTTCATCAAGATCACTTATGCCCACAAAGTCTTGACATTCTTGATGATTAAACATTATCATTCCCAGTTCTGGTTCGTCCAATACATGACCAGGGAGATGATTTTGAAACTGAACAAAGCCTTTGTATTTCTTTGTAGTGACAAAGATGTCACCCACTTCATGTTGTATCAAATTGGCTCTTTTGTTCAATTCTAGTCTGGGATCTTAATCCTCTAGAGAAACTTGAGTGTTGATGTTCAGAATCTCACCCAGTCTTTCATGATTTCTCATAAAGTGCTCAATTCTGGTGCAAACTTCATCCCATTGCTTGGATTTCCTTTTCTCGATCTTCACACTCATTTTAATCCGCTCAGTGTAAGAAAGTTCTTTTCCTTGGAAGTTTTTAGTTATCTCATCAGTTCCATCACCCATATAGAACTTGAGATGGATGTCACCTCTGCTGGTCAACATATCAACGTTGGTGATTGGTGAGATATTTCTTCTGTTGAGCCTCGTTATACAAAACTTCTCATATAACACTTTCTTCTTGAAGATACTTTCTACTTCAGCTATCCCAATTTGTTCATACAAGCTTAGCTTCAGATCTCTTAGCTTTTCTTCTTGCTGAAGCTTGTACAACTTGTCAAGTTCTTCCTAAGTGGGCACCCAGCTTTGATCAATCGATCATTCAGAGTAAAATCTCCTTTGTTCTTGGGTATAATGGGAGGTGAACCACTATCAGTTGTTTCCCCACTTGTGGTCAGCCCATCCATATGATCATTTTTGGCCGATGACTCCCCCTTTGTAAAACCCGCATGCTTTTACCATGAACATTACATATATAATCGTACGTACTATATTAAAACTTTCCTAATATAACATGTTTACGTTTCACAAATGTTAATTACAAGTATTACGTATGTGTTATTACATGATAAGTATTTAAGCATATTAATACACGATAATTATTATCAACAATAATTATAATCACGAACATGAAATCATGAACGTAAATAATCACGAACATATTATTATGTATTTACGTAATTATTATTACGATTACGTACAAGAATATAATATAACACGAACAACTAATAAAAAATCACGTAAACACGACCACGAGAACACGTAATATTTTAGAACACGAAAAACATGGGGTTTCCCCTTGTGGGCCCCACCTACCCGCGACATGAACAAAGCAAAGGGGCCAAAGCCCACTTTGATTTTTGCTAAAATAGAAAAAGGGAAAACATGTATTCATTTTTTACAAAAGATTAGAAAAATACAAAACCCTAGCTCCTCCTTTTTCTTCCTTTGGCCGCCAGGTACAACACCAGAAGAAGGGGTGTTTGTTAATTTTTGGTGATCCAATTCTAGTGAGATCGTTCGTGTTATCATTCTCTTTTTGTTTCATGCATCGGTAATCCTTAAACCTTTTTCTTTTTAATTATTTATTAGATCAAGAACACATGAATCATGGGTTTATTAAAAACTATGAAAAACATGTTAATTAAATCCGGGGGGTTAAAATCATGGTGGTTTAGGGGTGTTTTGGTTCGGCCGACGCACACAAACCGAGAGCCGAAGCTCTCGGTTTCCCACGTGTGACCACAGCCGAGACCTTCGGGTCTCGGTGTTGGCTTTGTGGTTCGGTAGCAGGCGAAACAAAGGACCCCGACGCATGTCGGGGTGGCCTTGTGGTTTTTGGGGGTCTCAGCTGAAAAACAAACAAGCACCACCGGCTTAAGCCGGTGGCTAATATGAACAAAAAGGGGGAACTGAAGCTGCGGCAGCAGGGGGAACCACCGGTTAACCGCCGGTGGGAACTTTGCTTAGTCAGCGGCTAGCCGAGAACCAAGGGGAACCACCGGCTTAAGCCGGTGGCAGATTTTCGAAAACAGTGGCAACCGGCCAAGCCGGTTCACCACTGTTAAGGGTGTGTTTGTTTGGTCCGGTTCAAGGGTAAACACGGTCCGGTTCACGACATGTCTAGATTTAAAACACGGGTTCGGTTCACGACTCAATTTGACAAGCTTAATTAGTTTTTACAAGTTTAATTATTTATAAGGTTAATTAAATTAATTTACCATGTTATATAATTAATTTAATTTGGACATGACTTAGGTTAATTATTATTATTGATAATACATGATTTTAACCTAAGTATTTAAATCATGAATTTAGACTATGTAATTAATTAATTATCAAAACATGACATATAATTAATTAATTTTCATGACTTAGGTTATATTAATAGTGAATATTAATACATGTTTTAAACTAAGTATTATTTACACTTTTATTTAATTAAATCATGCTATATTTAATTAAATCTTATAACATATAGTTTATTTAATTTACATGTATTAATTAATAAACTATACTATTAATCACATGACTTAGGATATTAATCAGTAAAACTTAAGCTTATCTTATTAGCTTAATAATCCAGCTTATTTCTAAATATGGAAACTTTCTATTTTTAGAAACTTATTTATTTTAAGCAGCTAATCTATTTATGGAAACTTTCTATTTTTAGAAACTTATTTATTTTAAGCAGCTAATCTATTTTTGGAAACTTTCTATTTTTGGAAACTTTCTATTTTAGGAAACCTGCTATTTTTAGGAAGTTACTTATTATTACACAACAAGTATAATAATACCAGAAATACAAGTAATACTTAATCAGAATATCCAGAATACATGATAAACATAGCATAACGTTAAAATCAGTAAAACATGACATGAACATGTAAAACAAGCTAAGACATGATATAAAATCAATTACGTACACAGTAATCAAAATACTTATACAAGTATATTATGTATGTAGCATTAGTGAGATCGAAGTAGGACTCTCTTCCGTTCGTCTTCTTCGTTCACTGGACATAAGTATATTTTTTATATGTTTTGATTTGCTTATGCTTAATTAAATGCCTAAGTCATATACATGCATGACCAGTTTCACCTAGTTATGGAGGTACCATAACAATAACACTAGAGGCAGCAGTGTTATGACTTCACAACGGAAGAGTGATAGCTCGTGGCGTCCCTTTCAGCTTTTGGTCATATTATTATGTTATCATGTGGGGCGTATGGGTGCCTAGGTTACATGTTTTATAGATTATTCAGGTGAATGTGGTGTGTGCCTTGCATCCTTCACAAGGAGCTGATCCCTCCTACCCAAACTTACATTAATTAGAGGCAACCCCTCTAATTGCATGACGAGGTCACCCCTCCAAGTATTCATGCACGTTGATATTTCATTACCTATATTGGCTAATGGTAAACATGTTAAACAGTTTTTATAAGATAAACATAAGGTTTTTCAAACTATAAAACCAGTTTTACTAAGTTACGTTAGGTTTTCCAGGACTTAATCAATTCCGCTGTTATATGTTGTATATGCTTATGTTATTCATTCTATGCTTGTATATCCGTGCACTGAGCGTTATGCTCAGCCGTTTTCCTTTCATGTTCCCAAAACGGCAGGTACTCAGGGACGCTCATAGACTTTAAGCGTACGTGCATATGGATTGGAAGCTTTCTAGCCTTCATTACTTTATGCTTATCATCATACTTTTGCTACTTATTTCCATGGACATTGTTTAGTCCTTCTCATTTATAGTACTTATGTTTGTGTGTGATGAGCTTTACTTTGGGGTATCGATGTTTGTTTCCGGTATTTCCTTTATGGTCATGTAATGTTTAAGACATTTATTCATGTATGCTTTGATGACACGCCATAATCACGCGTGACATTCCATTTATCAAAATGGGGTGTTACAGTTATGGTATCAGAGCCAAGGCTTCGACCTGTAAGCTCTCAAAACACGACCTGTGATTAATGGGTAGTCACTATGGTCTTCCTAGAACTGACATTCGGTTTTCATGCATTCATATATATGTCATTGTCGCAGGTTTATGACTAAGTAATGGTTGGTACAGGACTAGCCCTATTTAGTCGCATGTGTTTTATCGAAACTTTTAACTTTGGGACCAACCCATTGGCGTCCCCTCGCCATGTCTTTTGTTTTGAGTGAACTGACCATAGGCGTTCACTCTCGCGCATATAAAGGTTTCATAAAACTACATGATGCATTCATGTACTAGTTTTCCTGCATAAATTTTTCTCATGCTTTATTGGTATAATTTTTTTTTCATGTATATATTTTATGTTTTGATCAGTTTAATCATGTATTTTTATGTAATACTGTCAGATGGTAAACACACACAATGTCTGAGAGATAGTTGCAGCTGCGAATGCAGATTTTCAGGACATCCTTCACCAAAACGACAACTATCCTCCCCCACCACATATCTTTCCCACAGAGGGAAGGAATAGGCTCATGAGGGAATACTATGCGATTAGGCAGCGAGCTGAGGAGAACAACAATGATTTCATGCAACATTTCCTTCGGTTCGCTGGTGTTCTGAGAACAGCATCGGGCACTGCTGAAGAGCAAGCACACCATGTTCTGAGAACAACAACTTGGTGTGTGCTACATTCAACACGGTGGCACAAGTGGCTGATGCAACATGTAAGCTGGAGATGCTGCAAGAAAGAGAAGAGTCCGGGGAAGCAGAGAGACCCGAGAAGAGGTAAACATTCGTAATTCAGTGTGACCAAACCGTATTCTTTCAGCATATGTCAATATTTATATCTCTTTTAAACTGCATCTTCTAGGCAGAAGACTAGGGACCGGTCTCAGCCGGCTACTCAGCAACAACCTAATCAGCCCAAGGGAAACAGTCAGACTCACAACCGTTCTGCTACGGATAGGCGTGGCGGTAATGATAATTACCGTAACAACGCTGGAAACTCCAACAACAGCAGGTCCTTACACTTACTCATTTTCTTAAGATTACATGCAATAGTTCGTAATTCTAACACATTAGAGAATCTTCAACCAAGAATCATGGTAACGGGAGGGACCAGAACCAAAGAGGTTCACAGCCTAACCGTCTAGCTATCACTGGTATTCCATCTTACGAATTTTCTACATTGTCCTTTGTACTTATTATCATGTCTCATGTATACTGTTCTTATCAGGCTCTCAGCCAGTAAGGACACCTGCTGCAGGATATACTCATCCTCTTTGCACTACCTGCAACCCTAGGCACCTAGGGTCATGTCGCCGGGACAGCGACGCATGCTACAAGTGTGGCCTCCCTGGCCATCGCATGAAGGACTGCCGCAAGGGTGAAATGGAGGGCACATCAGGACATGCTGATACCAAGCCGCCTCCTACTAGTGGACGCGTTTACACGACTTCTCGAGATCAGGCCAACAAGTCTATAGGTACCATCCCTAGAATCTTGTATATGTATGGTCAAGCTGCATGTGTTCTATTTGACACGGGTGCTACTCATTCGGTCATTTCTACTACTTATGCTAAGAATGTTAGGATATCCCCCATGCCATTAGAGAATGTATTGAACATTTCCACACCTTTAAGAGACTCTATACGCATAACCTATGTGTACAAGAGCCTTCCCCTAGAGTTTGATGACAAGATTCGTCCTGTTGACGCACTTCCGTTGGACATGAATGATTTTGACATGATATTGGGCATGGACTGGCTATCCAAACATCATGCTACCATAGACTGCCATTCATATCGAGTCATCTTCGGTGATGTTAATGCACCAGAGTACATTCACAATGGGTTCGTACCCGGAAGGTCTGTACAAATCATATCAAGCCTGCAAGCACGTGCATTACTTTCACATGGTTGTGAGGGCTATCTAGCTACTGTTCATGACATGGATGCTGAATCTCCATCAATTCAGAATCATCCGATAGTGTCAGAATTCCCAGATGTATTTCAAGAGAACTTCCGGGCAAACCACCTTCACGTGAAGTCGAGTTTAATATCGAGCTCATCCTAGGAGCTGAGTCGATTTCCAAGGCTCCTTATCGCATGGCTCCCATAGAGTTGAAGGAGCTGAAGGATCAATTACAAGAACTTCTGGAACGAGGCTTCATTTGACCGAGCGCATCTCCATGGGGCGTACCGGTCTTACTCGTGAAAAAGATGGACGGCAATATGCTTCTTTGCATAGATTATCGCGAGCTGAACAAGATCACCATCTGGAATAGGTGTCCTCTACCGCACATTGACGATTTGTTTGACCAACTCCAAGGGGCCAAAAATTTCTCCAAGATTGATCTGAGGTCGGGCTATCATCAGCTACGGGTTAAAGAGCAGGACATCGCCAAGACTGCTTTCCGTACACGCTATGGCCACTACGAATTTATAGTCATGCCATTTGGCCTTACCAATGCTCCAGCAGTGTTCATGGATTTGATGAACAGAATCTTCCATGAACTTCTGGGTAAGTTCGTCATTGTCTTCATTGACGACATTCTGATATTCTCTAAGTCCAAGGAGGAACACGAAGACCATCTTCGTACAATATTACAGATTCTTCACCAGAAGCAGTTGTATGCTAAATTCTCCAAGTGTGAGTTCAGGTTAGACAAGGTGGCGTTCTTAGGTCACATTGTATCAGCAGAAGGAATCACTATGGATCCAGCAAAGGTTGAGGCTATTACCAAGTGGCCAAGACCGACATCAGCGACTAAGGTTCGCAGTTTCCTAGGCTTAGATGGTTACTACCGTAGGTTCGTGGAGAATTTTTCCCGTTTACCACTACCATTGACCAAATTGATGCGAAGAGGGAAGAAATTCGTCTGGACTGAAGAAAGATAGAATATCTTTGAAGACCTAAAGCAGAAGTTATTATCTGCACCGATTCTTACTCTCCCATCTGGTAGAGGTGGATTTCAGATCTACAGTGATGCATCGGGGAAGGGATTTGGCTGTGTTCTCATGCAACATGGGAATGTGATCGCGTACGCTTCACGGCAGCTTAAGCCTTATGAGAAAATTACCCTACGGATGACTTGGAACTTGCAGCAGTCATGTTTGCATTGAAGATATGGAGGCACTACTTGTATGGAGAATCACGTGACATTTTCACGGACCACAAGAGCTTGAAGTACAAATTCACTCAACGCGAATTGAACATGAGACAGAGGAGATGGTTAGAGCTGTTGAAGGATTATGACATAAATATGTAGTATCATCCCGGCAAGGCGAATGTAGCGGCAGATGCACTTAGCAAAAAGTCCGGAATGATAAACGGCATTAAAATTGAGGAGCAAATTATAAGAGACTTGGAGCGACTAGACGTTGAGATCATTGTACGTGGACAGCACGGTTACTAGGATAATCTTAGATTGGAACCCGAGTTACACTCTAGAATCAAGGAAGGTTAGAAGGATGATGGTGAAATATGGGTGATAATTTAGAATTTGGAGAAGCTAACAGAGTTTCGAGTAGACGCAGACGGTATCTTATGGCAGGGCACGAGACTTTGTGTTCCTGATGATCAAGAACTCCGGGAAGCATTGTTAACTGAGGCTCATAGCTCCCCATTTTCTATTCATCCTGGTTCGACCAAGATGTACCATGACATCAAACAATACTTTTGGTGGAGTGGTATGAAACAGGATGTTGCAACTTACGTCTCCAAATGTCTTACCTGCCAGCAGGTTAAGATCGAGCATCAGCGATCTGGCGGTCTTCTACAACCGTTAGATATTCCAGAGTGGAAGTGGGACAAGATCACCATGGATTTTGTTACCGGTCTTCCGCAGACAAAGAGGAAGCACGATGCGATTTGGGTTATCGTTGATCGACTTACTAAGTCATCTCATTTCTTACCGATCCGTAAGAAAGATTTGGTCAGTAAACTCGCCGATACTTACAAGAAGGAGATCATGAGACTTCATGGTGCTCCATCCAGCATCGTCTCGGACAGAGATCCTCGTTTCACTTCGCGATTTTGGAGGAGTCTAAAGAAAGCTTGGGGTACAAAACTTAAGCTTAGCACGGCTTTTCATCCTCAAACAGACGGGCAATCAGAGCGAACGATTCAGACATTAGAAGACATGTTGAGGGCATGTGCGTTAGAATGGTCGGGAGATTGGGACGATTACATATGTTTGGTATAGTTTGCATACAACAACAGTTGGCACGCAAGTATCAGGTGTGCTCCATTCGAGATATTGTATGGTAGAAAGTGTCGCGCCCTAATCTGCTGGGATCAGGTTGGTGAGTGAACACTTGAAGGGCCATAAATGATAGAGTTGACCAACGAGAAGGTCGCAATAGCTAAGCAGAATTTGCAAGAAGCAAGGTCACATCAGTAGAGTTATGCCGACAAGCATCGTAGGGACTTACACTTTAACGTAGGAGATCACCTTTTCCTTAGGGTATCGCCGGCACGTGGTGTTAGACGTCTTAGAATCAAAGGAAATCTCAGTCCTCGATTCATCGGACCGTTTGTTGTCATTGAGCGAGTCGGTGAAGTATCTTATCATTTAGAGTTACCTCCGCAGCTTTCTCATGTTCACGATGTTTTCCATGTGTCCTTACTCAGAGGGTACAAGTATCATCCCCTTCACATGGTTCAGTATCCACTGGAACAGATTCGTGAAGATCTTACCTTCATAGAGGAACCCGAACGAGTTCTTGACTATCAGAACGAGTCATGAGGAGGAAGACGATTCCATTCGTCAAAATCCTTTGGAGGGATCATACCGAGCGGGAACCCACTTAGGAAACAGAGGAGTCTATCCGGGCTTCTTACCCTTATTTCATATTCTGAATTCGGGTATGTTCTTCTTTTCAAGTTTACGTTATCTATAATTCGGGGACGAATTATTCTTTTTAGGGGGGAAGAGTTGTAAAACCCGCATGCTTTTACCATGAACAGTACATATATAATCGTACGTACATGATTAAAACTTTTCTAATATAACATCTTTACGTTTCACGAATGCTAATTACAAGTATTACGTATGTGTTATTACACGATAAGTATTTAAGCATATTAATACACGATAATTATTGTCAACAATAATTATAATCACGAACATGAAATCATGAACGTAAATAATCACGAACCTATTATTATGTAGTTATGTAATTATTATTACGATTACGTACAAGAATATATTATAACACGAACAACTAATAATAAATCACGTAAACACGACCAGGAGAACACGTAATATTTTAGAACACGAAAAACATGGGGTTTCCCCATGTCGACCCCACCTACCCGTGGCATGAACAAAGTAAAGGGGCCAAGCCTACTTTGATTTTTGCTAAAATTGAAAAAGGGAAAACATGTATTCATTTTTACAGAAGATTAAGAAAATACAAAACCCTAGCTCCTCCTTTTTCTTCCTTTGGCCGCCGGGTATAACACCACAAGAAGGGGTGTTTGTTGATTTTTGGTGATCCAATTCTAGTGAGATCGTTCGTGTTATCATTCTCTTTTTGTTTCACGCATCGGTAATCCTTAAACCTTTTTCTTTTTAATTATTTATTAGATCAAGAACACATGAATCATGGGTTTATTAAAAACTATTAAAAACTATTAAAAACATGTTAATTAAATCATGGGGGTTAAAACCATGGTGGTTTAGGGGTGTTTTGGTTCGGCCGACACACACAAACCGAGAGCCGAAGCTCTCGGTGTCCCACGTTTGTCCACAGCCGAGACCTTCGGGTCTCGGTGTTGGCTTTGTGGTTCGGCAGCAGGCGAAACAAGGGACCCCGACGCATGTCGGGGTGGCTTTGTGGTTTTTGGGGGTCTCGGCAGAAAAACAAACAAGCACCACCGGCTTAAGCCGGTGGCTAATATGAACAAACAGGGGGAATTCAAGCCGCGGTAGCAGGGGAACCACTGATTAACCGCTGGTGAGAACTTTGCTTAGCCAGCGGCTAGTCGAGAACTAAGGGGAACCACCGGCTTAAGCTGGTGGCAGTTTTGTGAAAACAGTGGCAATCGGCCAAGCCGGTTCGCCACTGTTAAGGGTATGTTTTTTTGGTCCGGTCCAAGGGTAAACACGGTCCGGTTCACGACATGTCTAGATTTAAAACACGGGTTCGGTTCACGACTCAATTTGACAAGCTTAATTAATTTTTACAAGTTTAATTATTTACAAGGTTAATTAAATTAATTTACCATGTTATATACTTAATTTAATTTGGACATGACTTAGGTTAATTATTATTATTGATAATACATGATTTTAACCTAAGTATTTAAATCATGAATTTAGACTAAGTAATTAATTAATTATTAAAACATGACATATAATTAATTAATTTTCATGACTTAGGTTATATTAATAGTAAATATTAATACATGTTTTAACCTAAGTATTATTTACACTTTTATTTAATTAAATCATGCTATATTTAATTAAATCTTATAACATATAGTTTATTTAATTTACATGTATTAATTAATAAACTATACTATTAATCACATGACTTAGAATATTAATCAGTAAAACTTAAGCTTATCTTATTAGCTTAATAATCCAGCTTATTTCTAAATATGGAAACTTTCTATTTTTAGAAACTTATTTATTTTAAGCAGCTAATCTATTTATGGAAACTTTCTATTTTTAGAAACTTATTTATTTTAAGCAGCTAATCTGTTTTTGGAAACTTTCTATTTTTGGAAACTTTCTATTTTAGGAAATCTGCTATAGAAAGTTACTTATTATTACACAACAAGTATAATAATACCAGAAATACAAGTAATACTTAATCAGAATATCCAGAATACATGATAAACACAGCATAACGTTAAAATCAGTAAAACATGACATGAACATGTAAAACAAGCTAAGACATGATATAAAATCAGTTACGTACACAGTAATCAGAATACTTATACACGTATATTATGTATGTAGCATTAGTGAGATCGAAGTAGGACTCTCTTCCGTTCGTCTTCTTCGTTCACTGGACATAAGGTACGGTTTCTCCGTCCTTTCAGTATGCACATTCTTCCTTATTAGGATTCCCAGTATGCAGCCAACTGTTTTCCCAGTATATGTTTTATATGTTTTGATTTGCTTATGTTTAATTAAATGCCTAAGCCATATACATGCATGACCAGTTTCACCTAGTTATGGAGGTACCATAACCATAACACTAGAGGCACCAGTGTTATGACTTCACCACGGCAGAGTGATAGCTCGTGGCGTCCCTTTCAGCTTTTGGCCATATTATTATGTTATCATGTGGGGCGTATGGTTTCATCCTAGGTTACATGTTTTTACAGATTATTCAGGTGAATGTGGTGTGTGCCTTGTAACCTTCACAAGGAGTTGATCCCTCCTACCCAAACTTACATTAATTAGAGGCTGCCCCTCTAATTGCATGACGAGGTCACCCCTCCAAGTATTCATGCACATTGATATTTCATGACCTATATTGGCTAACGGTAAACATGTTAAACAGTTTTTATAAGATAAACATAAGGCTTTTCAAACTATAAAACAAGTTTTACTAAGTTACGTCAGGTTTTCCAGGACTTAATCAATTCCGTTGCTATATGTTGTATATGCTTATGTTATTCATTCTATGCTTGTATATCCGTGCACTGAGCGTTATGCTCACCTGTTTTCCTTTCATGTTCCTAAAACGGCAGGTACTCAGGGACGCTCGTAGACTTTAAGCGTACGTGCATATGGATTGGAAGCTTTCTAGCATTCATTACTTTATGCTTATCATCATACTTTTGCTACTTATTTCCATGGACATTGTTTAGTCCTTCTCATTTATAGTACTTATGTTTGTGTGTGATGAGCTTTACTTTGGGGTACCAATGCTTGTTTCCAGTATTTCCTTTATGGTCATGTAATGTTTAAGAAATTTATCCTTGTATGCTTTGATGACACGCCATAATCACGCGTGACATTCCATTTATCAAAATGGGGTGTTACACCATTACCCTTTGATGGGCTCTTTTTAGTGATTGGTGACTCATAGACAACAGATTGTTTCTGAGCCTTCTTTTGGGCATGTTTTTGAAAGATCTGTTGGATGGTGTTTTTCTCCCCCTCAGCAGAAGACTGGCCAGTAGCTTCTGATGACCCACCAACAGGGAAGAGGTCACAAAGATGATCAAGAGTGGCAGATACCTTGGCCAGCATGGCTGGAACAGTTTCAAGAGCATTTAATTTCTGCTTAACCTCAACAGATATGGTCAGCTTTTGTTTCTCCAGCAACGTCACTCTATCTTTTATCTTGGACACAGAATCACAAAAAGCATTAACTTCGCCAGGCACTGGTGTGAATTCTGGTGGAAACTCCTTGGAAGCATTGTTGTTGGAGTCCATAAGACAGGACATCTCTTGCTTTAAGGAAGTGGTGGTGGACACATCTTGGACTAGAGGCTTGAAAGAAGCAATGATGACATCCTTGATTTGTTCATCAGAAGGAGGAATTGGTCTTGCTTTGAGAGTTAAGATTTCAGTGTCAGCAAGCACCTTTTCTTCCTTCAGTCTAGCCACCTGTGATTGAATAATCAACACTTGTTTTGTTAATTCTTTTACCTGTTTAGTTCTGGGGGATGGTGGCTTTGGTGTTGCATCAGCAGTTTCTTTATCACTTCATCAAGGTTGACTGGAATTCTTTCACTGAACCCTAGTTCCTTTTCTAAATCATCACCAAACATGTTGAATACAAATGAAGGAAAGTGTCCTACCTTGGCGCCAGTGGTGAGATTCACTTCCTTGGGAGTCTTCTGAGCATCACCTGTAGAGTGTGGATCAGTTTCAATCCCTTCACCACCAGGGTTGGTTTTACCTGATGGACCCTGAGAAAGAGTCCCTGATAAGTTAAGATCAATGATAATGTTTTTGGTTCCTTCAGTAGGACCCTGTTGTGGGGGAACTACATCATTAGAAACAGATAGGCCAGGGTCATCATCAGCTGTTAGATTTGCTGACACATCATTCCCTGATGCAGACTCAGAGTGACAAGTGATAGGAATTGGTAAAGAATTATGAATTGTATTCAGATTTAAAGTACTTACCAATGCTGACTCCACACTACTGAGCTGAGGGTGAGCTCCATCTTCACCCTTCTCTCCTATAGAAGTTGAGAGACGGGTTGCCTTCTGGGCCTCTTTATGCATGTCACCTCCAGCAGAGACTGAAGGTGACGGTTGGTTGGGGTTCTTGTCCTTGGCCAATGACTTTTTCTTCTTCAAAACATGGCCTTGGGATTCATCAGCAATCTTCTTTAAGGAAGATTGTGTGCGGGCTTTCCTCTTTCTGGACTCACGTCTTATCTTCTTAGTATTATCTGACGTTTGCTTCTGACGAGGTCCAGATGAAGCTCCAGGCTTTGCGCCTTTCAGATCCCCTGCTGAGTAGATGTCCATCATGGGTTGTGTAAGAGGAGGATCAATAGAGCTGACTAGAATGTTCCAGCGAGTGAGATCAAATGGTCGAAAAATAAGTTTATCTCCATTGAGTTTTGAAAAATCATCACCAAGATGGTCAACAAAGAGGAGAGATAGAAATCTGGTGTAAACAACGTTTTTCTCTCTTGTCTTTTTCTCTAGCTTTCCATGTAGATCTTCATAAATAAGCCTCCCAAAATCAGCTTTAATTCCTTTGGCCAGACAGTATAAAATAATAGCATCTATTTGGTTGATCTGGTCAAGGCCTCTAGTTCCCCCCCCCCCCAAACATTCAATAAGAATGGACATCAGAAACTTCCACCTTGGTGGCAAACAACTTCTTTTTAACCCCCCCCCCCCTTTCTTCGTAATCTATTCAGTATACCCAATTTCTTTAAAGAAATTTTTAAAAATCATAAAATCATTAGGTATAGCCTCATAATCACTAGGGTTTTCCAAATGATTTAGACCCAAAACTTTTCTAAATAATTTTAACCCAATCTACCATGAATCCCAAGGTGGTAGAATGAAACCCAATGGACTTCTTGTTGTTAGAAGCCCCTGCAGTGAACCAAAATTCTTTTAAGACATTTTGAAACATCATACCAGGATCCTCAAATAACGCATACCTTAAAACACTTTTGGACAAGTAAGTCATAACTTGTTCCCTAGGAACAGACTTAATAGATTCAGGTTTAAGTAAGGTGATGTTGTTGGGTTTGAAGATGATGTCTTCATTGGGAAAAGACACATGGGTGGATGGGTTAAGTGTGATCTTTGCAATCTTTGGGGTAGAAGATTATTTAGCCATTGTTGTTTCTGTGTGTGTTTTTTGAAAGAGAGAGAGTTTCTGTGTATTTTTTGATGAAAAGATTTGTAAGCATGGAATGAAATCCAATTGTATAGGATTATATAAAAACTTGACTGATTTGGAAAAGAAGTTTTTAAAACCAATTGAAAATATCAAAAATCTTTTAGGGTTTCTTTTGAACATTTGGCACAAACTCTCTCATTAATGTTTTGCAAAAAGGTATGATTTTCTGTTGTTTTGAACAGTGAAACGCCCCATGTGTCAGGAAGATGTTGACTGTGGATGGAGACGTTTGAAATTTCCTTAATTAACAAATGACACCTTTTGAAAGAAAGTTTGTTTTATTCACAAGAAAATTCAATGCCATTTAATATTTTTCATCACATGATTGATTTGTTTTAAATGTCGTTGCTCAGATATGCTGAAGCTGATGGCAATACTTGTGAGCTGCAGTGCGTCAGATAAGGCGACAAAACCCCATATACAAGTTCACATAAGTGAACAAGACATATGACATTGCACGCTCCTCTACTCAGTTGTATTAAAAATTTTGTTCAGCATTTGCTGAAGGAACCTTTTGATGACTGGTGATCATTTGTTCAGCTTCAGTGAATCAGATAAGGCGACAAAACATCATGTACACAATCATATAAAGTGAGATAGACACATGACATTGCACACTCCTTTACTCAGACACTACTACTTAGCATTAATCAAAAACTTTTTAAGAAATGTTGAACCTTCAAGCTTCTTCAGTGAATGCTGAAGGTTCAGGTTTTGTATCATCAATGTTCAGCATACCAAGCTCCATTATCAATCTTTTGAAAGTTTGTTCATCCAGTGGTTTGGTGAAGATATCAGCCAATTGATACTGAGTGGGGATGAAATGTAATTCAATGTCCCCTTTCACAATGTGATCTCTGATAAAGTGATATCTGATATCAATGTGTTTTGTTCTTGAGTGAAGGACTGGATTGTTGGATATTGCAATAGCACTAGTGTTATCACAAAAGATTGGTACCTTTTCATATTCTACGTCATAATCAGCCAGTTGGCTTTTCATCCAAAGAACATTGGCACAACATCCAGCAGCTGCCACATATTCAGCTTCTGCTGAAGACATGGCAACTGTTTGTTGCTTTTTAGCACTCCAATACACAAGTTTGCCACCTAGCAATTGACAAGCACCAGAGGTGCTTTTTTTTTGTCTATATTGCATCCAGCATAGTCAAAATCTAAATACCCCTTTAGATCAAAACCTGAGGATTTGGGGTACCAAAGACCTAGACTTGGTGTACCTTTTAGGTATCTGAAGATTATCTTTACAGTAGCAAGGTGTGATTACTTTGGATCTGCTTGGTCTCTTGCACAAAGGCATGTAGAGAATTGAATGTCAGGTCTGCTTGCAGTTAAGTACATGAGTGACCCAATCATACCTCTATACTGAGTCTCATTGACTGATTGTCCATTGAGATCAGGTCCTAAGTTGTTATGGGGTACCATTGGAGTCTTCACTGAAGCACAATTGATATCATACTTCTTCAACAGATCCTTGACATATTTTTCTTGATTGATGGAGATGCCTTGGTCAGATTGTTTAATCTGAAGACCAAGGAAGTATGTGAGTTCTCCTATCATACTCATCTCAAACTTGCTGGTCATAAGCTTGGAAAATTGTTTGCAAAGGTTCAAGCTTGTTGAACCAAAGATGATGTTATCCACATAAATTTGTACCAGAATGGTGTCAGTTTTATATTTATAGATAAACAAGGTGCTATATATTTTTCCTCTGACAAACTTATGTTTAATGAGAAATGTTGAGAGAGTTTAATACCATGCTCTTGGAGCTTGATTCAGTCCATAAAAATCTGTGTAAAGCTTGTAGACATGATTTGGGTATTTACTACTCTCAAAGCCAGGAGGCTATGTAATATAAACTTCTTCTTTTAGGTCACCATTTAGGAATGCACTTTTGACATCTATTTGGTAGATGATGAAGTTCATGTAAGTGCCATAAGCAAGAAAGACTCGTATGGCTTCCATACGTGCAACTGGAGCAAAGGTTTGATCAAAATCAACACTAGGCTCTTGATTGAATCCTTGGGCCACCAGCCTAGCTTTGTTTTTGGTCACCACATTGGTTTAATCTCTTTTGAGCTTGTAAACCCATTTGGTGCCAGTGGTTGATTTACCATATGGAAGAGGAACCAATTTCCAGACTTTGTTTCTTTCAAATTGATTTAGTTCCTCTTGCATGGCATCCACCCATCCAGGGTGAGTGAGTGCTTCAGAAACCTTTGTAGGTTCAATTTCTGAGAGAAAGTTTGCATAGAGGCATTCTCCAGATGAAGCAACACTCAGTTTCTTTGCCATAGATCTAGTGACTCTACCTTCACCAGGATTGCCTATTATGTTCACCAGCTGTATGTGACTATTATTAGTCCAAGATTTTTGTGGAGCTAGAGAATAGGCACTAGTATCATGATTAGAGCTAGAACTTGGAAGTCCATGACATGGACTTGGACTTGGATTATCTCTAGTGTCTGCTGAAGGATATTCAATAGACAAAGGTTCAATCAATGAAGGGCTTCCTTCTTGGTCAGAAGCAACACATCTAAGACCTAATTCCCTAGAGATGGTAGGAAAGCTTTGAGCAAGGGGCTCAGATTGTTCATCAGCGGCTTCATATGATTGATCATTTTGATCATGTGTGTCAGCATGCTGATTGTTTTGAGTCTGACCATTTTGGTCATTTGTGTTGCTTTGCTGATCATTTTGATCATTTTGAGACTGATCATTATTTGATTGACAACCATCCGTATTTGATACTGAAGGATTTCCTTTTGTAGGACTTGTCATATCTTCAAATGGATCAATATGAGGGACTGAGTGGCTTGTTTGATATCTTTGAGAAGGCTCATAATGTTGAAATTCATCAGATGGATAATTGTGAGATTCATGAATATGAAGTTCATCATCTGATAGATTTACAAATTTGAGAGCTTTAGAGCTTTCATTGAATGTGATGTGATAAGTTTCTTCAATACATTGTCTTCTTGTGTTGAAGACTCTATATGCTTTAGATACTAGAGAGTATCCAAGGAAGTAACCATCATCAGATTTTTCATCAAACTTTCCAAGGTGATCCTTGTGATTGTAAATGAATACTGGACACCCAAACACATGTAAGAATGAGATGTTTGGAATTCTCCCCCCGAAGACTTCATAGGGAGTCTTCATGTGTCTCTTCACAATGATGGATCTATTTTGAGTGTAGCAAGCAGTGGCTACAGCATTAGTCCAAAAATGCTTAGAGAGAGCAGATCCAGCAAGCATTGTCCTTGATGCTTCAATCAAAGTTATGTTCCTTCTTTCAGCCACACCATTTTGTTCAGGTGTGTAAGGAGATGAGAAATTTTGGGAAATTCCTTTGCCGTCACAGAATTTGATCAGTGTTTGATTTTTGAATTCAGTGCCATTGTTAGTTTTGAGTTGTTTGACATGAGTGTCATTTTGATTTTCAACTCTTCTGATGAAAAACATAATGGCATCTGGTGCATGGCTTTTCTTTGTCAGAAAATATACCCAGGTGTTGTAAAACCCGCATTAAAATACCATGAACAGTACACATGAACAATACACACATGAAAATACGGTAAAATTTAAAGCTTTCCATTTATAATATAATTCACGTGTCACGGTATTTAATAACATGTAGTTACGTAAATATTATAAATGTGTTAAGTACACGACGTATAAAATCACGACATTTAAAACATAAACGATCACGTAATTTATTTGCTCGAGAAAAGCTACGGGTTTCCCCGTGGGATTCCTTTAGGCCGCGGCTACACAAGAAGAAAAGGAGAAGATGGGATTTGGCCCATGTGTTGATCCCAAACTTAGATCGATTAAGCTTTGTGTACACGAGATTAGATCAAGTAATACACGTAGAGAAACCTTTGCTTATGAATAAAGTAACTAAGTGTTATGCGGAATTAACACTTAAACTAAAACACAAAGATGTTAAACAAACTTTCACTTGTATTAGAATAAACAAACTTGATTACAATGAAAGAGATTTAACTTGTGAAAACTTATGATAACTGATAATCAACTTTAACCTAAAAGACCTTCTTTTATAGATTAAGAAGTCTTGTACAATAAGCTACGAATCAACTATTCTAGGTAAAGATAATAATAGAAAATACAATGTCGAGCTTATCTTTACCATACACATATAAAGAAACAAATAAACAAAAAGATTCGTATGAAGATATATTCCATCAGTGCTAATCTTCAAGGCTGTCAGCGTTGACTTCTTCAATGTCAACGCTTGGCTGTCAGCGTCCAATGTCATCCTATCAGCGCTTGAATTCGTCTTATCAGCGTCTAGTGAACTGACCCATAATTTATTCCCAACAATCCTCCCCTAAACTTGATATCTATTCCAATGATCAAGTTTCTGAATAAAAACTTAAGGCTTAGGAGGAATCTTGCAAAAACTTCTTATGTTGGTGATAAACGTATCTAATCAAGTCCTTGGCCACGTCACTAGTATAATCAATCTCCAAGGGTGTCTCCTTCATCTTCTCCAATACTTCTTTGGACAAGAAATAGTCAGCATCCACAAGTAGATACTCTGAAAACTTTGTAGAGCTCAAATGAAACACACCACAAGTAGAATAAAGCCTCCAATGAAGATTACTGAGATCATCTTCAAGATCCTTCCATATGGCAGGATCTGCTTCCTTTGGACCACACAAAGTCAAAAATGTGTGCCATAGTCTTATTCCATTTGCTGAAGTAGGTGCTTCAGCTGTATACTTGGCCTCTATCAATCTCCATAGATGCACCAAGTCTTCTCTGTCTATGCTTGCAAAGATAGAAATAACTGAAGTGAAAGTGTGTACCTCCTTTCCAAACCTGCCAATCTTCCAAAATCCACACTCATCTTCATCAAAACTGATGATTGGATTTCTGTCATCTAGAGGTACTACATTAACCAAATCTGAAGCTTCCAATGGAGAAAGCTTGAGATGCTTCCTTATGACACTTTCAGTTGGATAATACACATCCATATTTTTGGTAAATTGGAGAGGATCTCCTTTCTTCACTGGTCTTTGAGCAATCCTCATCTCCTTTTGAATCTGCATTTCCTCAGCAAGCTCTTGTTTCCTTTCTTCTGAAAGAAACTGGTAGACATTATTTTCTTGCACATTCCTCCAAATAGGATGTGTCCTATACTCTAGCTCCTCAAAAGATAAAGCCAGCAACTTCTTGTATGTCCATCTAGGTTGATGGCATCTAAGCAACTTGTAATACAACTGCCTTCTATCTCTTTTAAGCCAAGTCTTGACCTCTTGTGCATTAAACCTCAAAATCACCTTTATATCATCTTGTACCCTGAGAAGAACTTCCAACCCCCAAATTTGATCTGACAAACTCATCCCTGGGTTGTCCATTACCTTGTCTTCCCAAGCATGGTACATTATGGTGATTTCTGGAAGGTCCCAATCAATCTGATTCTTCAAATCACTCAATCTTTCCTTTGCTAACTCATCCCCATATTCAAGTCTTTCTGGATCTTCAATAATTTGAACACTTGAATCTGAGCTATCTTCTTCTTTTTTACCACCACTCTCTTCCTCACTCTCAGAAGTGGCAACAAATGGTGATCTACCACTCCTCTTCAAATCTCTTTCCAAAAGTTGTGCAGCCAACTGTTCATCAAATGCAATTTGTGCTGCATCTTTCTTTGGAACATCTTCTTCAACCAGAATCCCCTTACCCTTGTCTTTTGGATCAATAATAGGTAAGGTAGAAGAAGAAACCTGTGTGGACACATCTTTGATGATTGCTGATGACTGGAATACATCAACACCACCTGCAACTTTGTCAGCGTTCAAGTTACCTCTATCAGCGCCCCGATTACCTTTGTCAGCGCTGGATGTGTCAGCGTTCAAACCTGTATCAGCGCCCATTGTTGCTGTGAAAGATCCTTCCAAGTTCAATGGAGTTACCTTGGATGTATCAAGAATGGAGTGCCTCTTCAAGTTGGTGAGTGCTTCAACAATACCTAAAGATTCACTAAATTGTGAACTCTTCTCACTGGCTGTATGAATCAGCTCATCCTCTTCATCCTCCCCTTTGGAAGATTCCTCCATTCGACTCCTGCTACTTGGATTCTCCAAAACAGTTACCCGCTCCCTCAATACTTGGAGTTCACGGCCCTGATTATTGACAATTTGTACAAGGCTGACATTTTGCTTTTGCAAGCTAATGACAGCAGCCGTCAATTCAATCAATGTCATAGGTTCCAATCTGCCCTCAGCTAGAATGGGGATTTGACCTCCCAAAATAGAATCATAGGGCATGGATGAGGTCTTAATGATGTTGGGACTGTCTTGACCAGCTTCTAAGCCTGTGTCAATAGCCCCAGCCTCATCCATGTCACCAGCCACACTTGTGGAGGTGGTTCTCTCTGCAACAAGGCTAGGACCACTAGAGGAGAACACTCCAGTAGTCATTTGGCGTTTATTCAACCTAGATGGTAATGGGGTGGAAGATGAGGTAGATGGTATGGGTGTTGGTTGGTTGGTGTTGACATGGCCTTTGAAATATAATGAAATCTGTTGCATGTCATAGAAAGACCAGTAGAATTAGAGTTTTGGTCTTGTTTTGGTCTCCATGTTAAGCTAGTAGAAGCTTTAGACCCATTTCCCTGTGGTTGCAAATACCTAGGTTTGGCAGTGTGTCTGTCAGCGCTGAAATTGTTCTTGTCAGCGCCCCGATTGCCTTTATCAGCGTTGAACCTAGGGTTTGCTACAGGAACCCATTGCCTATTGGACCAAGTGTTTGACTTTTGGAAAGGTCTTAGGCCTTGTGTGTTAGACCCTCTAGAAAAGAATGGGGCTGGTCTAACAACTTGTGAACTTTTGTTCACAAAGGTATTGGGTCTGACAGTGTTTGACCTATGTTGACTTTTGTCAGCGCTAAAATGGTTCCTATCAGTGTTGACATTGGAAGCGTTGACACATTTGTATGCCAAATGTGAGAAGCTACCACATGAGTAACAAGCTTTTCTAGACATAGTCTTAGGTCTAGAAGCAAATAAGCCTGTTCCATGGTTACTAACTTGGCTTTTTGGTGACCTAGTATTCCTATACATCTCTGCATACTTAACACTAGGTTTTCTAACAGTTTGTGGGCCAAGGTCAACAGCTTTGCCAGTGGTTGGGTGTGTGATTTTAATAGGTGTAGGATCATGGCTCGTGATTGGTGTGGGCTCATTTGGACTTTCACACAACAACCCTCCCTTAACAAACAAAGTGTGGTTAGCTTTCTTCCACTCATCTAGGTCAGTCAATTTTTGCTTGTATTCTTCAACTGGGGAAGTCACTCTAGGTGGAGGAATAAATTCCTTCTCTTGGAGTTCTGGCAAGCCAGTCCAAGATAAGTCCTTTGATTGGACACCATAGAAATCCCCAGCTGGTGGTGGAACACCAGTATAATCTTTCATCCCAATCCCACTCATGTCCTTAGAGTCTCTTTGTTTACTAACACACTCTCCTAGGGATTGTGTGGCCTTATCAAATCTCTGGATTTTAAGACTCACATTATCTTTATTTTTGTTAGCTTCATCTAACTGAGCTATCAAATCAAGATTAACCCTGTTTGTGATATCTTGAATATCTTTACTTTGATGTAACTCATGTTTTAAGATATTTATTTGATCTTTTAAATCAAACTCCATTTTCTTATACTCAGCTACTGTCTTTTCTGTTTGGGTAAGAGCAATTTGATAATTAGATACTTTGCATCTTTCAGTACTTGCCTCATCTAATAATTTTACTATCTCTTGATTTAGTTTTTCAGTATTTAAACGACAACCCTTAGAACAGAAAGCATCATCATATACCTCATTATCTGATGAAGAGGAGGAGTGTGCCATGAGAGCATATTCAACATGCTCTTCTTTAACTTCAGCAACCAAGGCTCTGTCCTCTTCCTCATCCTTGGCCAAAAAGTTCCAGCTCCAGTCCCATCCTCCAACGTCGTCAATTTGTTGAACAGCAACCATGGCCTTGGGATCTTGGCTCTTAACCATTTGGCTTGAAGGCTTACCAGCATCAGATCTTCTTGGAGATCTACATTCTCTCATAAAGTGCCCCATCCTATGACAATTGTAGCACTCAACTTTGGATTTGTCAAATCCAGCAACATCCTTGGCATTAAAGGTCATCTTCTTCTTGAACCTTTTATTAAACCTGTTTGCTCTTAAACTTACAAGAGCCATAGTCCACTTGATGTCCATAACTTCCAATTGCTCATCACTTATCTGCTCAAGATCTTCATATGTAATCCTTGAATCACTGGGCAAAGAAGCAATGAATGCACACACAGTATCTAGATCTAAACCAGCAGGTTTGATTCTATCAACGCCAAAGTTGTGTGTGTCAGCGCTTGAGTATAAAGCGTTGACAGGATATGATCCAGCGCTGACAGACTGTGATCCAGCGTTGACACATTGAGATCCAGTGACTGGATGTCCGTAGGAGTTCATGGAATCAAATTGGCCTTCACTTTGTGAGAAGAAGGCCATGTTGCTACTGGAAGATTTATTATCACTCTCCAAAAGCCATTCATTCTCCAACAGTCTTAGTTTGTTGAAGATGTCATCAAACCTGGAGGTCTTGTGGGTGTTATTGACAAGAATGGATCTTGTCTCAATCTTCCATACATCACCAAGGCTTTTGAGAAAAGTAGCATTCAAGTCAGGGTCATCAATCTGTGTTCCCATGAAGGAAAGTTGACTTGTGATGTCAAGCAGTCTACTTCTCACACTGCTGAGATTCTCATTGGGTTGAGCCTTAAAGACAGCATACTCATGCATGAGTTGCTTCTTCTTTTCTTCTTTTGTGTCAGCATTGCCACCATGTGCTACTTCAAGAGCTTCCCAAAGCTCTTTTGCAGACTCAAAGCGTTTGTACTTGTGCTGATTCTCATGACCTAGGGCGTGTTTCATGATGTTCAAGATTTTCATGTCCACTCTTTTCTTGGCTATATCTTCAGCAGATACAGCTCTTCCATCTTCAGGCTTTTCCTTCTTATCAGCTTCAGGACAATTAGGAAGAGCTATCCTTGTGGCAATAGCAGCAGCAATCTTTTGAGCTTTGTTGAATGTGTTCCCATATTCAACAATCTCCCAAAGAGTGTAGTCATGGATGGCTATATATTGCTCAAAATTAGACTTCCAAAGCTCGAAGTTCCTGGCATCAAACATGGGAATTTTGATACTAGGGTTTGTGGTGTTGTTTTGTAGCAAGGCTGAAGCAGGAGGCTGATTTGTGCCAGACATGATGTTTTTAGGGTTTTGAGAAATTTAGGGTTTTTAGGGTTTTTGGTGTTTTAGGGTTCTTGTGTTACTTAAAGATCAAAAGTTTCTCAACATGCTCTGATACCACTTGTTGATCCCAAACTTAGATCGATTAAGCTTTGTGTATACGAGATTAGATCAAGTAATACACGTAGAGAAACCTTTGCTTATGAATAAAGTAACTAAGTGTTATGCGGAATTAACACTTAAACTAAAACACAAAGATGTTAAACAAACTTTCACTTGTATTAGAATAAACAAACTTGATTACAATGAAAGAGATTTAACTTGTGAAAACTTATGATAACTGATAATCAACTTTAACCTAAAAGACCTTCTTTTATAGATTAAGAAGTCTTGTACAATAAGCTACGAATCAACTATTCTAGGTAAAGATAATAATAGAAAATACAATGTCGAGCTTATCTTTACCATACACAAATAAAGAAACAAATAAACAAAAAGATTCGTATGAAGATATATTCCATCAGTGCTAATCTTCAAGGCTGTCAGCGTTGACTTCTTCAATGTCAACGCTTGGCTGTCAGCGTCCAATGTCATCCTATCAGCGCTTGAATTCGTCTTATCAGCGTCTAGTGAACTGACCCATAATTTATTCCCAACACCATGACCCAACTTAAATCCATAAGAAAACAAAACACAGGAAAACCTTTTCATAATTTAGGTTTTATAGAAACGTTTCTCCTTGACTTCTTTTGCTCTTGTCGCCGGCCACCAAAAACCACAAGGACGATTCAGACAATTTTGATCATTAATTTTGGGAGTCTACGTGTTCGAGATCTTTAGTTCTTTCATTCCACGTGTTCGGTATAATAAAACACCTTTTTTTTAATTCCTTATGAATTCATGTTTAATTTAATTAATCTTATAAACATTTTATAAAAACAAGTAGATTAATTAAATCATGGAAAAAGGGGGTGTTTGGTGTGGTTTTGGGTTAGCCGAGACACAACCGAGAGTCATAGGACTCTCGGCTTGTTTGATCCGACGCCACCGAGACCCACAAGGGGCTCGGTTTGGTTTGTCGTTGGGCGTAACAAGGGAAAAAACCCCGACCACAGGTCGGGGTAGGGTTTGGTGTTAACTGAGTGCAAACCGAGACCTTTAGGGTCTCGGTGGGGGGCTGTTTTGGCTAACAGTGGGAACTGAACACAAAGCAGGGGGAACCGGTCCACAACCGGCTACCGCCGGTGGGAACTGCGGCTTAGGCAGTGGGTAACCAATCGGACAGTGGCAACCGGCTAGGCCGGCTTAGCCACTGTCAAGGGTGTATGTTTCGGATTATATGTGGGACCGGGTATCGGGCTCGGTTAATTTTTAAAACACGGGTTCGTGTCTCGGGTTAAATATTAAAATCAGAAAAATATGTTAATTAAATTAATTACTAGACTTTTAATTTAGTTAATTTCAAGACTTAGGTTAAATATTAAAATTAATATTTCATGTATAACCTAAAGTATTTAACTTAGCTTAATTTAATTAAAACATGTATTTTTAATTAAATTTTATATAACGTATAGTTTAATTAATTAACCAGTTATTTAATTAATAAGCTATAACCATGACTTGTATTATACTATTTAAACTTTATTTATTATTTATAATCCAACTTATTTCTAATTATGGAAACTTACTATTTTTGGAAACTTTATATTTTTAGAAACATACTATTTATGGAAACTTGTAATTTTTAGGAAGTTACTTAGTATTACAATACAAGTATTATAATACACTAATACATGAATAATATACAACAGAACATCAGAATAACTACAGTTAATACCGTAAACAGTAAAACATGACAGAATATTAATACGAAGCTTTTGGCTAAGTATAAAATATTATCGTCCGATCTCTTCGAATTGATTATTGGTAGAAAGTGCGACTCAATTGTTCTTGGTGTAAAATAAAAAGGTTTGGTTATCTATTTTAAACTAAAAATGAAAATGTCGTTAAGTAACTAAAGATGAAAGCTTTAAAATTTAAAACTAAAAATGAAGACTTTAAAAAATTGAAAAGTAACTGATTAAAACTTATAAAAATGTAAACTTTAAATATTTAAACTAAAATAAGACAAGTTAGAATAAGGCTAAGTAAAAAGGCGGGAAAAGTAAAAATTCAAAAACTTTAAAAAACAAAACCTTATCCGGAATAAAATCCGGATTGTAGAACTGTGGCTTATCCGGAATGTTAAAACTCATGCTTATCTGGAATAATATCGAACAGCTTATCCGGAATATGGTTCGGAAGCTTATCTGGAATGCTTGAATATGAAGCTTATCCAGAATAATTAACTTCTCCTTATCCGGAATCCACAAAATCAAACTATCCAGAATAAAAACGACTTGATCACTATCCGGAATAATGAAAATCCCTTATCCGGAATAACTCTAACCCTTCTATCCGGAATGTCCAAAATCGTATCCGGAATGTGACTTAGACACCTTATCCGCAAAAATGAAAACAAAGCTTATCCGGAATATGTAACAACTGGCCTTATCCGGAATCTCGTATCCGGAAAAACTAGCAGAGATGCTTATCCCGAATGAAGGTAAAGTTGCTTATCCGGATTATGTTGTACGTGCCCTTATCCGGAAAAATCTGACTATCCGGAATAACTGAAAGAACTACTATTCGGTATAAAGGGGAAGATGCATATTCAGAATAAATAGATGAGTGTTATCCGGAATTACTGAAGAAGCTCCTTATCCGTAATAAAAGGGTTATAAAATAATCTGAAACACTCAAACTTAGCACAAAGCAGAATTAAGCCAAAAATCAATAAGCACTTACAAAACTTAAACCAAAAAGATTTTTAAGAAAAACAAATAAGCTAGAATTTAAAAACTTTTAATCATTAAATAAGCTAGAAATTAAAAAGCACTTTTTATAAAAAAACTTAAACTTATCAAAAACAACTTATATATAAAAACTATTAAAACTTTAAGATTAAAGAAATAAGCACTTTTATAAAGAAACTTTTAAGATCACCAATTTAATAAGCACAACCAAATAAGCTAAACAATCAAACCATCAACAAGACTAAGATAAAACTACATGATTATAAAGATTAAGTAAAAGATTAAGAAAGGTAGAAGGAGAATTAAGGAAATAAGCTTGATTGATTAAATATTAATATCAAAATGATTACAAGATTGAAGTTGATAAACTTGGAAAACTAGAGAGAAAAATAAAACACACTTAAAAATTAAAATACAACTATTAATTAAAACCTAAACCACTAACACCCTCCTAATGACATATTAGGAGGGTATTTATAGGAGGTGGGGAGATTAGATGCTTAAGTTATCTAATTTCTTTCTTCTCGTCTCGACTCGACTTAATTTCTTTGTCTTTCTCGATGTCGTCTCGGGATTTGTCGATATAAGTTGAACTTGTCTTATAATTTTCTTCTATAATTAGACTTGAGTTCCTCGACTTCATTAAACTTCCGTCTTTAGACTTTTTCTTCGATAAATCTTCAGAATTGGCCTTGGACTTCCGTTCTTTTTGCATTATCGATCTTCCGACTTCGTCTTTAGTCTTTTTCTTCGATAAAAGCCCGTGATAGCCCATGTTTTCTTCCTTTTTCATCTTTTGGTCCTAAAACACAATAAAAACACAAACCACGCATAATTCCGACTTTTACGACATAAAATACACGTTTTGGTCTTGTTTATTATTGGAAATAAGTGGTAAAAGGATAAGTGTTTTCACACTTATTAAATCCCCTACACTTGACCATTGCAATGTCCTCATGCAATGCACTAATTTCAAAGCACAGTTTACATTTTTCATCATAGATAACCCACCTTGGCCTTTATTAAATACTAAACACTAAGAAAACTTAAAAGAACAAAATAAGTAAGAAATCAAAGACTTACATTGGGGTTTTAGGTTGTCATGAATATTCATCATTCTCAAGGTTCACGTTCCCCATACCAAGCTTAAAAACGAGATCATTGTTATTATAAGTTAGCAAACTAACACGAACTCATGTGGCCCAATTATTCACTTAGACTCCCTTATTCCTAGGTGTATCTCTTATATTTTAATATTGTCTTGAATGATCACGAGGATGCATTGTTTGACTTATTTCGATAGTTATTTAAGCTGAAAACAAAGTGGGACGATTTAATCAATAGTTAGCTAAAGGAAAAAATCTTTTAAAACTGCTTCTCGGGACCTCATAAAGTTCATATCTTGGCATAACTCGCTTCACGATTTGAGACCTTTCTCGGACCGATATTTGGCAGCGACTTCATACTTCAAATCTTTGAGAGACGTTCTTGAAATTATGGTCTTCTCTTCATAATACGAATTTCTTCACTTGAAGTTTGAGAGATTCTTTATATTTGGACCACGACTTCTTCATTTTTCTCCAATCTTTACTTTGGACTTTGATATACAACGATCCGCCTCCTTTTAGGACTTGGATCTATTTATCCTCATACCTTGTTAGGGTCTTTTCGGATAGACTTCTCCATGATCTTTAGGGGAGTATTTGATTTTCGTCGTGTGTCTCGATCCTTCATATTGATCTTTGATAAATGATTCTTCACATCACTTTTGGATCTTTAGCAACAAAATGTAGCCCTCATGCCTTGTTAGGGCCTTTTCGGACTCGCCAATCTTCGCATCCCGCTTCAATAAGTTATGCCTTGGCTATGAACTCTAATTAATACCGAGCAACTTTTAAACGATCTTGTGCTAGAAGCTAAGTAACTTTTTTAATCGTACAACCTTATTTATTGCAGATACATTTATTAGCAACCGATGGGAGAACAAGCTTATAATCAACTCACATAAATTCACGAGAGAACACCAAACTTATAATTGACTCTATCATCTCTCGTTCTCCATAATTTAAAATCTCAAGGAATGAGACTCGTGGATGCTTAGCCAATTAAATCAAAGTTTTGGGTTTTCGAGTCATCTATAGGATCTTGCAAACTCTTAGACTTTTTCAAGTTTAGACTTCGCATTTTAAAGTTTCCTTGATAAACGACTCTCTAGGATCAATTATAGGAACTTGCGAAAAGTTCTAGTTCTTAACCCGTGAGAGTTAAGACTTTCGCGTTTTTAAGTTCCCTATATAAAAGCCTAGCAAAACTTGACTTAAACACGTTAAGGATACTAGCTAGAGTAAACTTAGATAAGTAAACTCGGGTTGAGTCAAATTATTCACGACTTTGAAAAATTTAAAACCACTTTATCGAAAATTTAATCTAGTAAAGAAAGTAAATAACGACAGCAAAGGAAAATACGACTATACAACTAGGCCAAAATAGATTAAAAATTTTGAAAAATGTCGAAAAATCAAATTTCCGGTTAAAATGAGGACAAATTCATGGAAAAGACCACTTACTTCGATAGAAGTCCCCCTACACTTGATATAAACATTGTCCTCAATGTTTAAGCATGTGGGAGTAAACTCCCCTACACTTAGGACATTGTGCACTTTGTTTAAATCTTGCTAAGGAAAGGACAACTATGGTGATTTCAAAGTGAACATACAATATATGAAATATTGAATCACGACAGTTTTAGGATAGAACCGGGAAGACGGGTACACGGGATCACGGTTCGTCAAAAGTCATTGAGAATGGATCTTTGAAGCTTTAATCCCTGCACAGAAGAAGAAACAAGACAACAAACACATACGGGTCTCCCCCCTACACTTATTATGCAAACGGTAAAGGATAGATCACGGGTGGCCTCCTGAGAAGCGCTTGTTTTTGTTCACCGAGTAACGAGCCTGATTCGACCCAAAACTAGTTCATGGGAAACGTGGTGAGGGATGGAATCATCTCATGAGAGATGTCCTTACCAAAGTAAAACTTCACACGCTGGCCATTCACCTTAAAATAGGGCCCATTTGGCTGAGAAAGCTCAATGGTGCCATAGGGAAAGACTTTGGCGATGGTGAATGGACCAGACCAGCGGCTCTAGCCGAGAGTTAAAAAGTAAGACTTGATCACCAACGTGGAACTCTCGGTTCTTAATCCTTGCATCATGGATGATCTTGGTCTTCTCCTTGTAGATTAGTGAGTTCTCGTAAGCTTCATTCCTCAGTTCATTAAGCTCGTTGAGTTAAATCTTCCGAAGATCACCGGCTTTGTTGATGTCGAAGTTAGCCCACTTCAAGGCCCAGTATGCCTTATGTTCCAGCTTGATAGGGAGGTGGCATGCTTTCCCGTACACAAGACGATAAGGTGTACAACCGATTGGTGTCTTATAGGCGGTACGAAAAGCCCACAAAGCATCATCTAACTTATCGGCCCACGAGGCACGATGCTCTCCCACAGTACGCTCCAGAATTCGCTTTAATACGCGGTTAGATATCTTGGCTTGCCCATTAGTTTGGGGATGATAAGCGGTGGAAAGACGGTGATTGACACCGTAATTAGCCATGACTCTTGCGAATTGATCATTGCAAAAATGAGTCCCGTGGTCACTGATTATAGCACGAGGAACACCGAATCGAGCAAAAAGTTGCTTCAAGAAGTTCACAACCACCCTCGCATCGTTCATAGGGAGAGCCTTGGCTTCAACCCATTTAGAAACATAGTCCACGGCTACGAGGATGTACTTGTTCCCTTTAGATGATGGAAATGGCCCCATAAAGTCGATGCCCCATACATCAAAGATTTCACATTCTTGTATGAAATTTTGAGGCATCTCATCTTTATGTGTGATCTTGCCTTGTCGTTGGCAAGCATCACAATGTTTAACCATTTCATGAGCGTCACGATAAATGGTGGGCCAATAAAATCCAGAGTCAAACACTTTCTTCGCGGTGTAGTTGGGACCAAAGTGACCACCGGTGGGTCCTTTATGGCAAGCATCAAGTATTTGTAAAGCTGCCGGCCCATCAACACATCGACGAATGACAAGATCCGCACATTGTTTGAAAAGGTAAGGGTCGTCCCAGAAATAATGTTCAATATCTTTAAAGAACTTTTTCTTTTGTTGGGACGTTAACCCTTCCTTGAGAATTCCACCCGCTAAGTAGTTTGCAATGTCCGCAAACCACGGGGTGTCATCAAGATTAGAATTTATAGACATTAAGGTCTCAAGGGGAAAATAATCATTGATCTCTTGGTTCGGATGATCCCCTTGATACGGATCCTCAAGTCTACTTAGATGATCTGCGGCTAGGTTTTCGGCTCCCTTCTTGTCACGAATTTCAATGTTAAATTCTTGAAGGAGCAAAACCCAACGAAGAAGTCTTGGCTTAGAATCTTGCTTAGTCAACAAGTACTTCAACGCGGAATGATCGGTATACACGATGGTGGTGGAAAGAACAAGATAGGGGCGGAATTTCTCAAAAGCATACACTACAGCTAAAAGCTATTTTTCGGTAGTGGTATAATGCAATTAAGCCCCCGTCATTGTCTTGCTAGCGTAATAGATTGGTTGGAAGTGTTTGTTCACTCTTTAGCCCAAAACCGCTCCAATAGCAAAGTCGCTAGCATCACACATCAACTCAAAAGGTAGCTCCCAATTAGGGGTAACCAAGACCGATGCCTTAGTTAGCTTATCCTTAAGAAGATTGAAGGATTCAAGACACTCTTTGGAAAAGATGAAAGGAGTATCTTTTTCCAAGAGGTGGGTCATCGGGCGAGCAATTTTAGAAAAATCTTAGATGAATCGACGATAGAAGCCCGCATGACCAAGGAAACTTCTCACACCCTTCACGGTTGAAGGTGGAGGTAATTTGGCTATGACATCCACTTTAGCACGGTCAACTTCAAGACCGGCTTTTGAGATTTTACGTCCAAGCACAATGCCTTCTTTTACCATGAAATGGCATTTTTCCCAATTTAGAACAAGGCGAGTGTCTTCACACCGCTTAAGCATGCGTTCCAAATTGGCAAGGCAATGAGAGAAAGAATCACCATAAACCGAGAAATCATCCATGAAGACTTCCATAGTTTCTTCAACCATGTCATGGAAGATAGCCAGTCATACACCTTTGGAATGTCCCAGGAGCATTTCATAAGCCGAAAGGCATTCTTTTGTAGGCAAATGTTCCATAAGGACAAGTGAATGTGGTTTTCTCTTAGTTTTTGGGATCGATGGGAATTTGAAAATACCCGGCGAAACCGTCTAAAAAGCAGTAATAGTCATTACCCGCTAGACGTTCAAGCATTTGGTATATGAAAGGAAGGGGAAAATGATCCTTTCTCGTAGCATCATTGAGTTTGCGATAGTCTATACAAACTCTCCACCCCGTAACGAGACGAGTAGGAATCAACTCGTTGTTTTCATTGGGCACAACGGTGATTTCGCCTTTCTTAGGCACACAATGGACGGGACTAACCCATGGTGAATCCGAGATAGGATAGATCATTCCCGCATCAAGAAGTTTGATAACCTCTTTTTTGATTACGTCATGGATCTTAGGATTCACCCTTCTTTGGCTTTGAATAGTGGGTTTAAAGTCGTCCTCCATGAGAATTTTATGTGTGCAAAAGTGAGGATCATTTCCACGAATATCGGAGATTTTCCAAGCAATCGCTTTCTTGTGATTCTTCAGCACGGCGATAAGTCGAGATTTTTCTTCCTCTTTCAAGTCCTTAGCGATGATGACGGGTGACTTCTTGTTGTCTTCAAGGAAAACGTACTCGAGATGAGACGGTAAGTCCTTAAGTTCTAAATCCGAAGGATTTTTTATGGAATGCGTGGTCAAATTCGGTTCATCGATAGAAATATCCTTAGGAGATGGTGGAGATCTATGGTCCTCATTGAGAAGTTTCTCAATGGTACGAATGTCTTCATCCCAATTGGAGGGAGAATCGTCATATTTTAAGTCCACATCTCCCAAAGTTGCTTCAAATTCTTTCAAGATGAAATCACTTTCTCCAAATGGAGTTAGTGATGGAGAAATAGAGGCAACGGTCTCAACAATGGGTAGAGAGGAAGAACCACTTTTACAAGCGTCTTTGAAATTTTCTTCACAAGCCTCATCAAGAACGTCAATGAAATTAACGCTCTCATTTTCAGAAGGCTGCTTAGAAAGTTTACCCATGTTGAAGACGATTTTATCGTTACCAACTCTCATGATTAATTCGCCCGCGGCTACATCAATGAGAGTGCGACCGGTCCTCAAGAATGGACGTCCAACGATTAATGGAACACGGGGGTCCATCTCGTATTCAACGACAACAAAATCCACCGGAAAGGTGAATTTGTCGACACCAACAAAGACGTCTTCGGCTATCCCAACTGGATAAGCAACCGTACGGTTAGCTAATTCCAAAGTCATTCGTGTGGGGACTAGCTCGGGTAGAGACAATTTTTTCCAAACGCTTAAAGGCATTAAGTTTATACTAGCACCTAGATCGGCTAGGGCCATACAATTCTCTACCCCAGGGAAGTTGTAAGGAATCAAGAAACGACCCGGATCACCAAGTTTGGTTGGTAATTTCCTTAAGAGCACTGCGGAGCAATTCTCATTAAGTTGGGTCTGAGCAATATCGAGATGTTTCTCCTTATCACTGAGAAGATCTTTAAACATTTTAGCATATTTCGGCATGTGAGCGAGAGCCTCAGCAAAGGAGATATTGAAATTCAGTTGTTTAAACATTTTGAGAAAGTTAGAAACCTGAATATCATCCTTGTTCTTCAATTTCTCTTTCCTCAACCTCGAAGGATAAGGTATATTGGGTTGAGATGAAGGCTTTGGGATAGAATTCTCATTCACATCCTTGGGTGGTGGAGGGGTGGAAGTAGAAGGTGGAGAATTTGGAGAAATATAAGGTGGAGGAGTAGAAGTTGGAGGAATTGGAGAAGGAGACTCGTTTTCCTTTGTCACAATCACCGGTGTAGGTGTAGGAAGCTCGGGTTCCTTTAAACCTTTTCCACTACGAGTGGTGATTGCTTTCATCTCCCCTCTTGGATTAGCAACGGTGTTACTCGGAAGAGAACCCGATCCAGAGGCTTGATTACTTGGGAAGAAACTAGCCATCATGTTCCTTAAATCGTTCGTTTGACTTGTAAAAGAGTTTCACATATCGGCTCGAAGATCGTTTCCTTGTTTCACCATATCTGCTTTCATGTTGGCCATTTCCCGCTGAAGATTTTGCACTATCGCATCATTAGTCCTCATGTAGGTTTCAACCTCTTGGTGTAATGCAGTGGGTTAGTTGGGAGGAGCATGGTAGGCAGGTGGTTGATAAGCAGGTTGTTGGTAAACTTGGTTGTTTCTTTGAGGTGGATATGGGTTTCTTTGGTTTTGATATGGAGTTGGAGCACGTAGTTGGTTTTGATTGTTGCGATTAAGGTTGTTTGGGTTTTGAAGGGGAAAACCGGGTGGTGAAAGAAAGTTGTTTGAGCGATAGCTGAGCAAATTACGGTCACCTTGAGGACGTGCTTGATAGCCTCCCGTGGAATAGTTACCGTTGGCGGCATACACATTTTCCGGATTGTCATGAGTCGAAGGACAATCGGTGTATGAGTGAGATCCACCGCAAATTTCACATGATTGAGTCAAAGCACTAGCTTGGGCAGTGATAGCTTTGGTATTGTTGGCGGCTTGGAGAGCAAGTGATTCAACAAGCGTAGTGAGCTTATCAATTCTCTTGTGCTCTCATTAGTGCTAGCACTAGCCACATTAGTCCGAACACTCTTGGTTTGTACTCTAGACTTGTTCTCAATAATATCCTAAGCGGCATTAGAATACTTAACCAAAATGTTACCCCCCGAAGCACTATTTAGTGAATCTTGGTCATTCATGCTTAAACCATTGTAAAAAGTATTAATTTGATGTACTTTTGTTAAACCATGTTGTGGACACTTTCTTAAAAGTTCCTTAAAACGGTCCCAAGATTCACTAAATGTCTCACCGTACTTTTGTTCAAAGGTAATGATTTCATTCCGCAAAGCGGTAGTACGTGAGGGTGGGAAAAGTAGTTGATGAATTTGGTCTCTAAATCCGTCCACGTAAGAATACTTTGTGGCGGTTCCTTATCAATCCAGTGTCGGGCTTGTCCCTCTAAGGAGAAAGGAAAAAGTTGCAAGTGAATTACCTCTTGTGACACCCCATTATACATAACCGTATTAGTGAGTTGAAGAAACCTTTTAATATGGTCATGAGGATCATCAATTGAACGCCCCAAGAAAGGTTGAGCAGAGACCATTTGAATGAAGCCGGATTTAAGCTCAAAGTTGTTGGCTCCAATCGCGGGTATGACAATAGCATCGTTGTTGCCCTCTACATGCGCTTGCAAAAGTTCGATCATTGGACGATTGTCCGATACACCTGCAAAAGAAAGAGAAAAATATACAAGAAATATTTTTGGTTTTTTATGTTTTTTAATTTTTTTTTGTATTTTTGAAAATTTTATATTTTTAGGATTTTTGAAAATTTTAAAGCAAGGAAAATAACGTTCAAAGATGAACGGATCCCAAAATCCAACGCGTCTCTCGCTAAAAACCGTTAATCTTAACGAAAAGAGCCGGCAGCGGCGCCATTTAATACGAAGCTTTTGGCTAAGTATAAAATATTATCGTCCGATCTCTTCGAATTGATTATTGGTAGATAGTGCGACTCAATTGTTCTTGGTGGAAAATAAAAAGGTTTGGTTATCTATTTTAAACTAAAAATGAAAATGTCGTTAAGTAACTAAAGATGAAAGCTTTAAAATTTAAAACTAAAAATGAAGACTTTAAAAAATTGAAAAGTAACTGATTAAAACTTATAAAAATGTAAACTTTAAATATTTAAACTAAAATAAGACAAGTTAGAATAAGGCTAAGTAAAAAGGCGGGAAAAGTAAAAATTCAAAAACTGTAAAAAACAAAACCTTACCCGGAATAATATCCGGATTGTAGAACTGTGGCTTATCCGGAATGTTAAAACTGATGCTTATCCGGAATAATATCGAACGGCTTATCCGGAATATGGTTCGGAAGCTTATTCGGAATACTTGAATATGAAGCTTATCCGGAATAATTAACTTCTCCTTATCAGGAATCCACAAAATCAAACTATCCGGAATAAAAATGACTTGATCACTGTCCGGAATAATGAAAATCCCTTATCCGGAATAACTCTAACCCTTCTATCCGGAATGTCCAAAATCTGCTTATCCGGAATGTGACTTAGACACCTTATCCGCAAAAATGAAAACAAAGCTTATCCGGAATATGTAACAAATGGCCTTATCCGGAATCTCGTATCCGGAAAAACTATCAGAGATGCTTATCCCGAATGAAGGTAAAGTTGCTTATCCAGAATATGTTGTACGTGCCCTTATCCGGAAAAATCTGACTATCCGGAATAACTGAAAGAACTACTATTCGGAATAAAGGGGAAGATGCATATCCGGAATAACTAGATGAGTGCTATCCGGAATTACTGAAGAAGCTCCTTATCCGGAATAAAAGGGTTATAAAAATAATCCGAAACACTCAAACTTAGCACAAAGCACAATTAAGCCAAAAATCAATAAGCACTTACCAAAACTTTAACCAAAAAGATTTTTAAGAAAAACAAATAAGCTAGAATTTAAAAACTTTTAAACATTAAATAAGCTAGAAATTAAAAAAAGCACTTTTTATAAAAAACTTAAACTTATCAAAAACAACTTATATATAAAAACTATTAAAACTTTAAGATTAAAGAAATAAGCACTTTTATAAAGAAACTTTTAAGATCACCAATTTAATAAGCACAACCAAATAAGCTAAACAATCAAACCATCAACAACATTAAGATAAAACTACATGATTATCAAGATTAAGTAAAAGATTAAGAAAGGTAGAATGAGAATTAAGGAAATAATCTTGATTGATTAAAGATTAATATCAAAATGATTACAAGATTGAAGTTGATAAACTTAGAAAACTAGAGAGAAAAATAAAACACATTTAAAAATTAAACTACAACTGTTAATTAAAACCTAAACCACTAACACCCTCCTAATGACATATTAGAAGGGTATTTATAGGAGGTGGGGAGATTACATGCTTAAGCTATCTAATTTCTTTCTTCTCGTCTCGACTCGACTTAATTTCTTTGTCTTTCTCGATGTCGTCTCGGGATTTGTTGATATAAGTTGAACTTGTCTTATAATTTTCTTCTATAATTAGACTTGAGTTCTTGGACTTCATTAAACTTCCGTCTTTAGACTTTTTCTTCGATAAATCTTAAGAATTGGCCTTGGACTTCCGTTCTTTTTGCATTCTCGGTCTTCCGACTTCGTCTTTAGTCTTTTTCTTCGATAAAAGCCCGTGATAGCCCATGTTTTCTTCCTTTTGCATCTTTTGGTCCTAAAACACAATAAAAACACAAACCACGCATAATTTCGACTTTTACGACATAAAATACACGTTTTGGTCTTGTTTATTATTAGAAATAAGTGGTAAAAGGATAAGTGTTTTCACACTTATTAAATATGTATAACAAGCTAATAACACACGGAACCATTAAAACACACATATTTCAAACAACTCATACACGTCCATATTTCTTATGTAGTATTATCCGTCGAGGCGGAGTAGTCTTCATCATTTTCATTAGCTTCTACTAGACATAAGGTACGGATTTCCCGTCCTTCAGTAAGGACAATCTCTTCCTTCATCAGGATTTCCCGTATGCAGCTAACTGTTTTCCCTACTAGTTACAGATTAAATAACTATGTTTATTAGTTACCTTAGCCATATACATGCATGACCAGTTTCACCTAGTTATGGAGGTACCATAACCATAACACTAGAGGCACTAGTGTTATGACTTCACCACGGTAGAGTGATAGCTCGTGGCGTCCCTTTCAGTTAGTTTGCCATTATATTTATTATGTTATCATGTGGGGCATATGGGTGCATCCTAGTTACATGTTTCAGTCAGGATTTCATGGTGAATATGGTGTGTGCCTTGCATCCTTCACAAGGAGCTGATCCCTCCTACCCACTTACCAATTAATTAGAGGCATCCCCTCTAATTTGCATGACGAGGTCACCCCTCCAAGTATTCATGCACGTTATTGACCTCATGACCCATATTGGCTTTTGGTATATTAACTAATACATATTTTCATAAGTAACATAAGCTATGTTTTCAGAACTAAAAACCAGTTAACATGACAGACAACTAGGTTTTCCAGGACTTATTCACTTCTACTGCTATTCATGCTTTATGCTCTTTATATGCTTTCATATTCTATGTCTTCCATGCTTTATTGTATATCCGTGCACTGAGCGTTATGCTCAGCCGTCTACTTTTCCATGTTCCAAACGGCACGTACCCAAGGTCGCAAGTAGGAACTCCAGAGTATGTGCATTCGGATTGGAAGTTATCCGGCCTCTTTTACCTTATGCATTTATTCCTACCTTATCATACTTTACTTCTTTCGGACATTGTTTAGTCCTTTCATTTACAATACTTAATATTGCTTGTGTGTGAGTTACTAGACTACTGATGTTTGATTCCGGTATTTCTATTTATGGTCATGAATGTTTAGACATTTACCTTACATGCTTTGATAACACGCCATAATTTATTGTAGCATTCTATCCTAACAAATGGGGTGTTACAATTATGGTATCAGAGTCAAGGTTTCGACCTGTAGCTCGGTAAAACATGACCTGTGACTTACGGGTAGTCACCAGTGTCTTCATAGAACTGACAGTTGGTTTTCATGCGTTCATTCATTTTCATTTTATTTCATGCATTCATATCATTATAGCATGTTTATGGCTAAGTAATGGTTGGTACAGGACTGTCCCTATTTAGTCGCATGTGGCTTTTATCGAAACTTCTAACTTTGGGACCGACCCATAGGCGTCCCCTCACCATGTCTTATGTTTTGAGTGAACTGACCATAGGCGTTCACTCTCGCGCATATAAAAGTTTTTTATAAACTGCATCATGCATTTTAAACTATTTCATGAATTATAAGTTGCTTCGTTGATTTATACATTGTTCATGCATTTTATGTCATCTCATTTCTATGTTGCATTTCGTCTTTAAACTGTCAGATGGTAAACTCACGCAATACTCTAGATTTGACTGCAACTCTGCAAGCCCTCCTTCCTCAACTTTGCCATGAAATCAGAGATGAAGTTCATGCTGAATTCCAGGCTCATGGCAATCAGAACAACAACAACAATCCTCCACCTCCTCCTCCACCTGTTACTCTTATAACTTGGTTGGAGAGATTCAACAAACAGCGACCCCGTTTGTTTGAGTAGACTGACAGCCCCAACGAGGCTGAAGCTTGTATTTCTCACATCGAGAAGATTTTCGATAAGATGGGTTGTGATGGTGTTTTTAAGGCAAGACTGGCTTGCTATAAGTTTGAAGGTGATGTGCTGTAGTGGTGGAAATTAGTCAAACAGTCCAACGGTGGTGATAATTGGGTTGGACAGCTGACATGGGACCAGTTTAAGGAGCTCTTCCTTAATCAGTACATTCCACATGCTGAGCAAAAGAAGCTCAAGAGGGACTACCACAACATTCGACAGGTTGCTGGTGAAAACAGCAACGAGTTCATGCAAAGGTTTCTCCTTTTGGCAGGATTTCTGGGTCCAGGCGCAGGAACTGCTGTGGAGCAGGCTGAGAAGTTTTGTTGGGCACTTTACACTTCGGTCGCCAACAACTTGGTATGTGCTACTTTCACTACAGTGGCACAAGTAGCCGATGCAGCCCGTAAGCCCGAGATGCTTCAGGAACGAGAGGAGTTTGGTGATGACAGAGCAGTGAAGATGTATCTTCAATCACAAATTGTAAACAATTCATTTCCATCAGTATTTTCCATTTCGTATAATCCTCTGTTCAACGTTACATTCCAGGCAGAAGACTGACGACCGTAAGCCTGCGGCCGCTCAGCAGCAAGCATCTAAGGGAAACGGTCAGACCAACGACCGTTCTGGTTCTGAGAGGCGTGGCGGTAATGATAATTACCGTAACAACGCTAACAACTCGAACAACAACAGGTCCCTACATTAACTTTCTTTCATGTTAAACTATCTTATGTTACGGTATTCTGACACTCCAACAATTGTTAATTCAGGAACAATGGTAACGGCAGGGATCAGGACCGTAGAGGTTCACAGCCTAACCGTTCTACCTCATCTGGTAAAAAAAATTCACCTTCTATGTAATCATGTTTATGCTCCACGATCATGTCTCATGCATGTAATCCTTAAACAGGCTCTCAGCTAACTAGGACGCCTGCTGGAGGATTCATGCATCCTGTCTGTCCTACTTGTTCGCGCAGACATTCTGGTATTTGTCGCTGAGGTACTGGTGGTTGTTTCAAGTGTGGCCAACAAGGCCATCAGTAGAAGGACTATCGCCATGGTGAGATAGAAGGAACCTCTAGACACGTCGACACCAAGCCACCTCCTACTTCTGATCGCGTGTTCACTACCACTAGAGATCAGGTGAATAAGACTTCAGGTACCATCACCGGAAATCTCTTTATGAATGCTTTGGCAGCATGTGTTCTGTTTGATACTGGAGCGACACATTCAGTCGTATCTGCTACTTTTGCTGTACGTGTTAGGATTTACCTGATGCCATTAGATAATGCCTTATGCATTTCCATGCCACTTAGGGACTCTGTACGAATCACTCAGGTGTACAGAGATCTTCCCCTAGAATTTGATGATAAGATCCGCAGAGTTGATGCACTTCCTTTGGACATGTGCGATTTTGACTTGATTTTGGGCATGGACTGGTTATCTAAACACCAGGCTACGATTGACTGCCACACTTATCGGGTTATCTTCGGTGATGTTAAATCTCCAGAGTACATACACCATGGTTTTCTGCCAGGGAGGTCAGTATAAATTATTTCATCCATGGAGGCGCGTGAATTGCTATCACACGGCTGTCAGGGCTTCATAGCCAATATTCATGACATTACTGCTGAGTCTCCATCGATCCAAGATCAGCCTATTGTGTCAGAGTTTCCTGAAGTATTTCCAGATGAAATTCCAGGCATACCACCTGTTCGTGAAGTCGAGTTTGGAATCAAGCTCATACCAGGTGCAGAGCCTATTTCCAAAGCTCCTTACCGTATGGCTCCTATAGAGCTTAAGGAACTAAAAGATTAGCTGCAGAAACTTCTGAAACGAGGTTTCATTCGTCCCAGTGCATCGCCATGGGGTGCACTGGTACTGTTCGTGAAGAAGAAGGACGACAGCATGAGTTTGTGTATAGACTATCGTGAGCTGAACAAGATCATGATCACGAATCGTTATCCTTTGCCGCGTATTGATGACCTATTCGATCAACTTCAGGGCGCCAAGTATTTCTCCAAGATCGATCTGAGGTCCGGCTACCTTCAGTTACGGGTTAAAGAGCAGGACATCTCCAAGACTGCTTTCCGTACACGTTATGGGCACTACGAGTTCGTAGTCATGCCATTCGGACTCACTAATGCTCCAGCTATCTTCATGAATCTGATGAACCGTGTCTTCCATGAGTTTCTGGATAAGTTTGTTATCGTGTTCATTGATGACATCCTGATATTCTCCAAATCCAAGGAGGAACATGAGGAACACCTTCGTACAGTCTTATAGATTCTTCGTCAGAAGAAACCGTATGCCAAGTTCTCTAAGTTTGAGTTCTGGTTAAGCAAGGTGGCATTTCTGGGCCATATTGTATCCGCAGAGGGGATCACCATGGATCATGCAAAGGTTGAAGCTATACTAAATGGCCGAGGCCTACCTCTGCAACTGAAGTTAGAAGTTTTCTGGGTTTAGATGGCTACTACCGCAGGTTTGTAGAGAACTTTTCACGGTTAGCCTTACCTTTGACTAAGCTGATGAGGAAAGGAGAGAAATTCGTGTGGACGGAGGAGCGACCGAAGAGCTTTGAAGATCTTAAGCAGAAGTTAGTGAATGCACCTATTCTTACTCTCCCATCTGGCTCAGGTGGATTTCAGATATATAGTGACGCTTCAGGAAAGGGTTTAGGCTGCGTTCTCATGCAACATGGGAAGGTTATTGCATATGTATTACGACAGCTGAAACCTTATGAAGAAAACTATCCTAATCACGATATAGAGCTTGTAGCAGTTGTTTTCGCGTTGAAGATCTGGAGACATTATTTGTATGGTGAATCATGTGACATATTCACCGACCACAAGAGTCTCAAGTACATCTTCACCCAAAAGGAACTGAACATGAGACAGAGGAGATGGTTAGAGCTATTGAAGGACTATGACACCAACATTCAGTACCATCCTGGTAAGGGGAATGTGGTGGCAGATGCTCTAAGCAGAAGGTCAGGTATGATTGCTAGCATCTGGATTGCAAAGGAGATCATCCATGACCTAGAGATGACTGATATTGAATTTTGTGTACGAGGACAACACGGTTACAGGGCTAATCTTAGAGTAGAACCAGACTTACATTCTAGGATCAAGGAGGCTCATAAGGACAATGGTGAGATTTGGGCTATCATTCAGAACCTTGATCAGCAGACGGAGTTTCGTGTTACGACAACGGTATCTTATGGCAGGGCACTAGATTAGTGGTTCCTGATGACTCTACACTCAGGGAAGCTGTGTTGACGGAAGCTCACAGTTCTCTATTTACCTTACATCCTGGCTCTACTAAGATGTACCACGACATCAAGCAACACTTTTGGTGGAGTGGTATGAAGAAGGATGTTGCCACCTTCGTATCTAAATGTATGATCTACCAACAGGTGAAGATCGAACACCAGCGAGCTAGTGGTTTACTACAACCATTAGATATTCCAGCATGGAAGTGGGACAAAATCTCCATGGATTTTGTTACTGGTCTTCCGGTTACTCAGAAGAAGAACGATGCTATCTGGGTTATTGTGGATAGGTTGACTAAATCTGCTCATTTTTTCTGTCGATTTGCAAGGAGCATCCGGTCAGCAAATTAGCAGACATATTCTAAAAGGAGATCATGAGACTACATGGTACTCCATCAGAAGTCATCTCTGACAGAGATACCCGTTTCACATCACGTTTATGGCAGAGTCTGCAGAAAGCTTGGGGCAACAGACTTAAGCTCAGCACTACCTTTAATCCTCAGACCAACGGACAGTCGGAGCGTACCATTCAGACATTAGAGGACATGTTGCAGTCATGTGCTCTGGAGTGGTCAGGAAGTTCGGATGATTATATATTCCTAGAAGAATTTGCATACAACAACAGCTGGCACGCTAGCATCAAGTGTGCTCCTTTTGAGATGTTGTATGGTAGAAAGTGTCTCGCCCTAATCTGCAGGGATCAGGTGGGCGAACGACTGCTTGAGGGTCCATAGATGATTGAGGTGACCAATGGGAAGGTCGCTGTCGCCAAGGCGAAGATTCAGGAAGCTCGTGCTCGTCAGAAGAGTTATGCTGATAAATGTCGTAGAGGTGTATCTTTAAACGTAGGTGATCACGTTTTCCTCAAGGTATCACCTGCACGAGGAGTTAAACATTTTGGAATCAGAGGGAAGCTCAGTCCTCGCTTCATCAGACCGTTCGAGATCATAAAATGCGTTGGTGAAGTGTCATACCGTTTAGCGTCACCGCCTCAGCTATCACATGTTTACAACGTGTTCCATGTGTCCTTACTCAGAGGATACAACTATCATCTAGTTCATGTTGTCCAATATCCACTTGATCAGATTCAAGAGGATCTTTCATATGTCGAAGAACCCGAGAGAGTTCTTGAGCGACAAGATCGTGTCATGCGAAGGAAGACGATCCCTTTTGTAAAAATCCTCTAGAGGGATCATCCTGAGCGGGAAGCCACTTGGGAGACGGAGGAGTCTATACGGACTTCTTACCCTCATTTCCAGTTCTGATTCGGGTATGTTTTTCTTTCAGTTTATGTTTCTCCAATTCGAGGACGAATTGTTCTTTTCAAGGGGATGAGTTGTAAAACCCGCATTAAAATACCATGAACGGTACACACATGAAAATACGGTAAAATTTAAACTTTTCATTTATAATATAATTCACGTGTCACGGTATTTAATAACATTAAGTTACGTAAATATTATAAATGTGTTAAGTACACGACGCATAAAATCACGACATTTAAAACATAAACGATCAAGTAATTTATTTACTCGGGAAAAGCTACGGGTTTCCCCGTGGGCTTCCTTTTAGGCCGCGGCTACACAAGAAGAAAAGGAGAAGATGGGCTTTGGCCCATGACCCAACTTAAATCCATAAGAAAACAAAACACAGGAAAACCTTTTCATAATTTAGGGTTTACAGAAAAGTTTCTCATTGCCTCCTTTTGCTCTTGCCGTCAGCCACCACAAACTACAAGGACGATTCAGATAATTTTGATCATTAATTTTGGGAGTCTACGTGTTCGTGATCTTTAGTTCTTTCATTCCACGTGTTTGGTATAATCAAACACCTTTTCTTTTCTTTTAATTCCTTATGAATTCATGTTTAATTTAATTAATCTTATAAACATGTAATAAAAACAAGTAGATTAATTAAATCATGGAAAAGGAGGTGTTTGGTGTGGTTTTTGGTTAGCCGAGACACAATCGAGAGTCATATGACTCTCGGCTTGTTTGATCTGACGCCACCGAGACCCACAAGGGGCTCGGTTTGGTTTGTCGTTGAGCACAGCAAGGGCAAAACCCCTGACCGCAGGTCGAGATAGGGTTTTGGTGTTGACCGAGTGCCAACCGAGACCTTTAGGGTCTCGGTGGGGGGCTGTTTTGGCTAACAGTGGGAACCGAACACAAAGCAGGGGGAACCGGTCCACAACCAGTATGAACCGGTGTGAACCAGCTACCGTTGGTGGGAACCGTGGCTTAGGCAGTGGGTAACCACTCGGACAGTGGCAACCGGCTAGGCCGGGTTAGCCACTATCAAGGGTGTATGTTTCGGCTTATATGTGGGACCGAGTTTCAGGCTCAGTTAATTCTTAAAACACGGGTTCGGGTCTCGGGTTAAATATTAAAATCAGAAAAACATGTTAATTAAATTAACTACTAGACATTTAATTTAATTAATTTCATGACTTAGGTTAATATTAAAATAAATTTTTCATGTATAACCTAAAGTATTTAACTTAGCTTAATAAAATTAAAACATGTATTTTTAATTAAATTCCATATAGCGTATAGTTTAATTAATTAATCAGTTATTTAATTACTCCCTCCATCCTAAAATTATTGTCCCCCGACAAAAAACATACACTTTTAGAAAAATATCACTGTCATTTCTTTTTACCTTTAAAATGACATGTATACCCTCTTTATTTATTTTTATATACTCCAAGGTACAAGATTTGTACTATTACCTCACACTAGTACAATTGCATTCACTTTACACTTCTTTTTCTACACTTTACAGTACATTTTTGACATCATGTGAGGAAAATTGGTGGAATATTTGTGGCGCCAACATTACCTCCCATCTTTCCCGTCATAATATTTTATCAAAATTGCTTCTATATTTCTACACCACAAATCTTATCCTTCATACTTTATCTTAAACAACTTTGGTGTACTTTCATCTCTACCTTGGTCAAGATAATACACTGATCCGTTTCAAACTATGAAATCACACTTTTTGACACCATAAAACCTTACTGTAAACGATGGAAATTACAGTTAGCCTAGAACCACATGCTAAAAAAACACCACTAGTGAAGAACGTTATGCAGTATATCAAGAATTGTTGCAACTAAGTTTAGATGGAGAGTTAGTTAAAGGCTCCTTAGATCATGTAGCAAAAAAAATTGGTTTATGTAGAAAGACAGTGAGTCGCATTTGGCACAAAGCAAAGCTTCAAGCTCATAACGGTTCAAATGTTGATTTATCTTCAAACATGCCAAGGGTTGTTGGTCGAAAGAAAGTGCAAATCGATTTGATCTTAGTCACCGAGGTTCCACTACGCCAACGCTCAAATATTCGAGCTCTTGCTAAATCAGTAAGTATTTCTAAATCAACTATGCATAGAAGAATTAAAGAGGGTGTACTTAGAGCTCACACAAATGCCATCAAGCCGGAACTCACTTCCCATAATAGAATAGCGAGGTTAAGGTTTTGTTTATCTATGGTCTACCGCCCGTTGTCAAGTCCTAGTCCAAAATTTTATGATATGTTTAACATTGTCCATATTGATGAAAAATGGTTTTACATGTCGAAACCAACAAAAGGATATTACCTCGTTCCAGGTGAGGAAGAACCTACTAGAACTTGTTAAAGCAAAACATTTATCACTAAAGTTATGTTTTTACCGGCGGTTGCACGACCAAGGTTTGACACGTTAGGCAACGAAGTCTTTTCCGGAAAAATTGGTATATTTCCGTTGACAACGTTAGAGCCGGCTAAACGGTCAAGCAAGAATCCTGTAGCGGGCACGTTAGAAACAAAACCTATATTATCAGTGACTAAAGATGTAACGAGGTCTTGGTTGATTGAGAAAGTTTTACCCGCTATTAGAGCTAAATGGCCTCGAGGTCACACGGGTCCTATACTTATTCAACAAGACAACGCAAGACCTCATATTGATGTAAACGATAGAGAGTTTCTTGAAGCATCTTCTCGAGACGGGTTTGATATCCGTCTTTTTTTCAACCCCCTAATAGTCTAGATTTAAATGTTTTAGACCTTGGATTTTTTCGAGCAATACAATCACTTCAAGAGCAACAAAATATGAATAACATTGACCAACTTATTTCGGTGGTTCAAAGCTCTTTTGAAAGAATGCATACATGTGAACTTAACAATGTCTTTTTAACTCTACAAACATGTATGAAGGAAATCATGAAGGTTCGAGGAGGCAACAACTATCAAACACCACATATAGGTAAGGGGAGGTTGGAACGACAAGGTGAGTTGCCATTACAAATTAAGTGTGATCAACATCTCATACATGATGTTGATTTATTTCTACAACAGTGAACAAAATTCAAGGTGTAAGCTTATGTTAGAAAAAAAGAAGATGTGTAGAAGTACTGTAATTGACCATGGTCTCTTTTGTTGTATTGATGCATGTTTTTGGTGACTACAAAATGTTGTCATTATGCATGTTTTTACGTAATGTAAGATGAAGAATATCGTCATGATGCATGTTTTTGTATAAGTAAAATCAAGTAGTGTACGTATGGTCATTTGGAAATTCTCTTTTGTATCCATATTCCTTGAATCTAAAAAGTAAGTTTACATGTGGGTCAATGACAGTATTTACTGTATTTGCATTGGGCTTAGGGTTAAAGTGAGGGTAATACCGGAAATATACCAGTTATTTATGGTATGAGACAGCATGGGACAATAAATATGGGACAAACATAAAAGGAATGGGGGACTATAAAAATGGGACAGAGGGAGTAATAAGCTATAACCATGACTTGTATTATACTATTTAAACTTTATTTATTATTTATAATCCAGCTTATTTCTAATTATGGAAACTTAATATTTTTGAAAACTTTCTATTTTTAGAAACATACTATTTATGGAAACCTGCTATTTTTAGGAAGTTACTTAGTATTACAATACAAGTATTATAATACACTAATACATGAATAATATACAACAGAACATCAGAATAACTACAGTTAACACAGTAAACAGTAAAACATGACAGAATATGTATAACAAGCTAATAACACATGGAACCAGTAAAACACACATATTTCAGACAACTCATACACGTCCATATTTCTTATGTAGTATTATCCGTTGAGGTGGAGTAGTCTTCATCGTTTTCATTAGCTTCTACTGGACATAAGGTACGGATTTCCCGTCCTTCAGTAAGGACAATCTCTTCCTTCATTAGGATTTCCCGTATGCAGCCAACTATTTTCCCTAGTAGTTACAGATTAAATGCTTATGTTTATTAGTTACCTTAGCCATATACATGAATGGCCAGTTTCACCTAGTTTTGGAGGTACCATAACCATAACACTAGAGGCACTAGTGTTATGACTTCACCACGGCGGAGTGATATCTCGTGGCGTCCCTTTTAGTTATTTGGCCATTATATTTATTATGTTATCATGTGGGGAGTATGGGTGCATCCTAGTTACATGTTTCAGACAGAATTGCATGGTGAATGTGGTGTGTGTCTTGCATCCTTCACAGGGAGGTGATCTCTCCTACCCACTTACCAATTAATTAGAGACATCCCCTCTAATTTGCATGATGAGGTCACCCCTCCAAGTATTCATGAACGTTGTTGACCTCATGACCCATATTGGATTTTGGTATATTAACTAATACAGATTTTCATAAGTAACATAAGCTATGTTTTCAGAACTAAAAACCAGTTAACATGACAGACAACTAGGTTTTCCAGGACTTATTCATTTTCGCTGCTATTCATGCTTTATGCTCTTTATATGCTTTCATATTATATGTCTTCCATGCTTTATTGTATATCTGTGCACTGAGCGTTGTGCTCAGCTGTCTACTTTTCCATGTTCCCAAACAGCAGGTACCCAAGGTCGCAAGTAGGAACTCCAGAGTATGTGCATTCGGATTAGAAGCTATCCGGCCTCTTTTACCTAATGAATTTATTCCTACTTTATCATACTTTACTTTTTTGGACATTGTTGGTCCCTTGTAATTAGTACTATACTTAAGTAAACTAAGTATAGTCCTAACCCATGGTTAAGTAATGCAATAAACTTAATACAAGGTAAAGTAAATAACACAAGATTTTCAACGTTTAACTCTTATCTTTATTAAAGAATTATACCCTATTGTATACGAAGCTACAATAGGGATTGAATAGACAATGTGTGGTTTTGTGATCTTCTCACTAATAAGCTAGTCCAATCCTAACGATTGCTAAACTTGACGATTCTATCAGCAAGAGTTTAGAACTCAAGTGTTTGATTGTATTTGGAGGAGAGAAAACTTTGTTTGTGAATGACTAAAGCATTAAGTGCACAAACTTATTTTTTCTCCTTTTACAAGCATCCTATTTATAGAAGGAAAGTTAGATAGAACACAAAGAATTGCCCATGTGCAATTCTTGTCTTATTAGTACAGTGTAGTATCTTGTCTTAGCCTATTCTAAGTAGTAAGACGTAAGTCCTTTTACACTTGTCAGTACCCTATCTATCCCAAAAGGTTAAGTCACGCTAATTGTGTGATGTACTCCATCTTATCACAATTCAACTTATCCCGCCTTTACTTCAGTCTTGTAGAATGCTTGTTTTCTTTAGGGAGATCGTATGGGGTTCAGTGAGTCTATTGCCACAACTCACTGAACCCATCACCTTCTTCTTCGTCATAGAAGTCATTCATTGAGCTTTGCCTCTCTGAATGATCGAGTCTTTCTTTTAGACTCAGTCTAGGAACTCGAAGGCAACTCACTGAGTGATTGTTCACTCAGTGAATTTGTTATGTTCAAGGTTAATACTTCACTTAGGCCGATTGTTATTCAAATCCATCAGTAAGGTCATTAGGTACATTGACCTAACAATCTCCCCCTATTTGAATATAAAATTTGCCTAAGTGAAATTGTTATAAGTGAGCAAAGAGGCTGTTAGCCTCAAAATATTGAGTCAAACAAGAATGCTCGGTCATATGTTAATTATGTATCGTATATTAGAACGTTGTAATAAGTAGTAGATTAGTCGTGTTGTAAGGGCTTAACTTTAGGCTATAGTTAATTCATAAGTAACTAAAGCCCAAAAGGAAAGCCCGGCCCATTAGAATATAGTCCATAAGCAAGCCCGCATGTGGGTGGATTATATATACCCTTCCTAGCATGTTAGGAAGGGTGTTGGTCATTTTGTTATTTCTCTCTCTAATCTAATCCTCCAAAAGTTTCAACCATTCTCTCCATTTTCTCTCACTACTTTCTCTCTCTAAAATTCATCTATCTTCTACCTTTCTTTCTTGTTTAATCATCACGAAATCTATGGGACAACAATTGGTATCAATCGCCATGGGGTAGATTTGTGATTGGTTGTTGTTATTTTACTTGATTCGCATGATTTAATCAATAAATCATCTCGGTTTCAAATTCTTTTTGTGTTTTCCGTGCTCTAAATCTTGATATGAATCTCCTACATAGTTGTGGTAGGGATTTAGGTGTTTTGGTTTGGTTAAAATCATGTTTTTCTAGGCAAAAATCTCATATTTTGATCAAAATCTTTGGAACTATTTGTACATTGCAACAGAAATACCTTGTTCCATCGCAATAGACTAGGGTTTATCATTGTGATCTAGATTGCGATCCAGATTGCGATCCAGATTGCGATTGGTGTTGTTTTTTATATTACGACAAGTTAATACTTGTGATATTGCGATAGGTGTTCCTTGGTAATATTGCGACAGGAACATTGCGACAGGGGTCATTGCGACATGAATATTGCGACAGGGTCATTGCGACAGGGTCATTGCGACAAGGTTATTGCGACAAGAACATTGCGACAGGGGTCATTGCGACAGGAATATTGCGATAGGGTCAATGTGACAGGGTCATTACGACAGGGTCATTGCGACAGGGTCATTACGACAGGGTTATTACGACAGGGGTCATTGCGACAGGACATTGCGACAGAAATCATTGTGCATTGCGACAGATTGTTTGACATTGCGATGGATATTGCGATGGGACATTGAGATCTGTTTGGTTAAGTTTTGTTTGAGTATTTTTTAGACTTAGCCACTATCTAGACTAGTCCCGGAAGATAGTTTACACAAAGATTAAAAAAAAGAGTTACAATTTCTAGGTCAAGATAAGCTTGTGGGATGGTCTTCCAAGAAGCAGGATTGCACGTCACTTTCATCAGCCGAAGCGGAGTATGTGTCTCTATCTACGTGTTGTGCTCAAGTTCTATGGATGAGAACACAACTCACAGATTATGGCTTCCACTTTGATAAAGTACCTATGTACTGTGACTCAAAGTCGGCCATAGCCATCTCCTGCAATCCAGTACAGCATTCCCGCACGAAGCACATTGATGTCAGACACCACTTCATAAAGGAACAAGTTGTACGAGGAATCGTTGAACTATACTTTGTTGGAACGGATTACCAATTTGCCGACTTGTTTACGAAAGCTCTGTCGAAAGATAGGTTTGAGTACCTCGTTAGGCAAATTGGTATGAGATGTTTGACTCCAGCAGACCTGGAGATTCTGGCATAGGTGCCTGCTTGATTTATCTATCAAACATCTTGTAAATATCTTTGAAAAAGCAAAATAAAAAAATATAAAACATATAAAAACAAAACACAAAATTAAAAATATTTTAAAATCCAAAAATATTCTTCTCGGCATGTCTTTCAGTATCGATAATATGGACGTGCCTAGAAATGTTGCTCAATAACGACACGGGTGTGTACATAAAGCTCGAATGAGAGTTGTAAATATTTTTCAAAACATGTCATTTCTACTTTTAATAAAGGAAAATGTCTATTTTGGACAATATTTCCACATAACGGGTATAGCAATCTATCTTGGGTTGAGCTTGTCACAAAACATTCAACGTTTTAAGCTCAACAAAATGGCTTGTAATCACTTTCAGATTGCAACCCTGTTCTATATTCACGGGGGAGTGTACGATTTAGTGCGCTTACCCTCAGCAAAAGAAGAGAAATCTTCTTACACTTGAGTGGATTCGTCAAGACATTCAAAGTCTATGAACTCAGGTTTATGCTTTAGAAAAACCTTTTCACCAAAAAGAAAGAGAGTTTTTCAAAAAGCGTTGAGCATAATTTTTTCAAGAATTTCTCAATGATTATTCAAAATCTTTCAAAAATTGTATGTTCAACAACTCCCATCCTCAAAAACCGAAATGTGGATCACATCCTCATAATGACAATTCAAGTGGATCAATTTTTAAGGGGGAGCATTTCAACTTCATGCAAAGATTGACACATCTTTCTCCCGCATATTTTCAAGACTATTCTTTCAAAATATATTTTAATCAAATTTGGTATCTCTAATATCAAAAGATTTTATATATTAGAGATAGGGGAGAAAATGTGATTAAAATGTGATCTTATATAAGAATCAAGCACTTTAACTCTTACCTACATGTGTGAAACACTTTCGATTATCGATGCACATGTGAAGGGGGGGGGCATTTTTGAAACGACAAAACTAGCAAGGTGTTAAAAATTTTTCAAACACTTTGTTAGATTTTTTTAAAAAAGTAGTTTTATGGTTACGATCAAATACCCACAACATCTTTAATCCACGACGTTATTGGTTTCAAAAGGGTAGTTAGGTTTAAGTCCTATGATCCAACCAGAACCTGAGGGATCTTCCCAGGGACAATCCAATAGATTATTAGAAGTCCTTAGGAAAGATGGAGTAGAACGTGAACGTAGCGGAATGCCGACTAAGTACTGATGCTAGCACTAGAACAATCACAACAAGGTGCTAGTAATGATGTTTTGGTAAGCATTGAAGGGGTTGAAGAATGAAAAAGAAATGTAATGATAAAGGGTTTAAAGAAAGAAGCCTTCCATACAACTTTGGCAGAAACCGAGTCAACACATCATGAATACAACTCATCATGAATACAACTCATCATGAACCCAGTGATGTAAAGCACAACCCTTTCCTAGCTACTCAGGCTTCTCTCAAAAGAAGTTTGTTTTATTGTCATGGAGAACAACATGACTTCTATTAGCTTTCTCATTCCGAGATAGTTGATATTGAATAGGTGGCATCTGCTCCAGCCTCCGACCACTAAAAGTGCACAAATCGAGTCTAGAGCCTAGAGATCAATCAAATCTCATTAGGACACACGGAATGACGATAAAGAGAGTCCTACGCCATATCCTTGTGATATTGCTAGAACACTCAGAGTGATAATACTTAGTATTCACAATGATGAGTGGAAATCCTTCCAGTGTTAACATCAAACAGCACTGCGGTAGGTCATATGCAAGATTCTTTATGAATTAAACATGTGTAAAACTGAAAAGCAACAGTGGTTTGATTCTGAATTGATTCAAACTCGTTTCAGGTTTCTACGCAATATCTTTATGGTCTTGCCAGAACATTCAGAGTGATATATTATTAATATTCACAGTGACGAATGGAAATCCTTCTAGCGTCAACATCAAACAGTCCTACGGTAGGTGACTTGTGAGATTCTTATGAATCAAGCTTGTGTCAACTGGAAAGCAACAATGGTAAGATTCTTTATGAATCACACTTGTTCAAGGAATTTAAATTGATGACTTTAATCAAGCGGATATTTATCCAATTGATTCACTCTTTATGTTTGCAGTCTTGCTTTGAGACGGTCGAGTAAAGAGAACGGCTAGTACAGCCGCGAAACTCTGTCAAGGAGATTCTTAATTGAATCTACCTAATCACAAGTAAGGTATTTAATATCGTATAACGGTCTTCACCGACCGAAGGTAAAATGCTACCGATTTAGGACGAATGTCAAAGCCATTCAGGCCGTGTCTATGTTTTGTCTCGAGAAGTTGGCGTCACGGTATACTCAGCAAAGTCAAAGAATCAAAACCACATACTCGTTCCTAAAGACATATTCAACAATTAATAGCGTGAGCATGTGGATGAAGATACAAGATCGCAAGATGGCTAAGACAAGTCAAGGAAGATTTGAAGATCTCAAGATCAAAAAGACAAAGTCGAAAGACAATGACAAAGGCTCAAAGATCACAGCATGAAGAAACAAGACTAATATTAAACGTTCAAGACTCATTTATGGCGAGATTAGTAATCTATACAATTCTCCAAATGACAAAGGGTAATGACCTCTCATAAAAGGTAATGACCTCTCATTGGGGGATATTGTTAGCCTCAAAATATTGAGTCAAACAAGAATGCTCGGTCATATGTTAATTATGTATCGTATATTATAACGTTGTAATAAGTAGTAGATTAGTCGTGTTGTAAGGGCTTAACTTTAGGCTAAAGTTCATTCATAAGTAACTAAAGCCCAAAAGGAAAGCCTAGTCCATTAGAATATAGTCCATAAGCAAGCCCGCATGTGGGTGGACTATATATACCCTTCCTAGCATGTTAGGAAGGGTGTTGGTCATTTTGTTATTTCTCTCTCTAATCTAATCCTCCAAAAGTTCCAACCATTCTCTCCACTTTCTCTCACTACTTTCTCTCTGTAGAATTCATCTATCTTCTACCTTTCTTTCTTGTTTAATCATCACGAAATCTATGGGACAATAGAGGCTTCTTCTTATACAAACTATTCTACTAATGAAAAGACTTGTTTTAACAAAGTACTTCATTTTTATTCATCATTACATAAGACTGAATAGTCTGATGAAACATAAACAAAACAAAAGATTACGATTATTCAGGAATCCATTGCTTCCTTCTTCACCCTTGATGACTTTAACACCTTTTCTTTATCAGGTCTCCTAGCAATTATCTCCCTGAGCTTCTCAGCAAATCTTTTATTCTCATCAGTCTGAACTTGTCTAGCCATCACTAGAAAGATGAGAACACTCTCAGTTGTGCATTTCTCTATGTCAGTCATTCTTTGGAAAGCTTGGTCCCCGAATACATCAATGAAGAAGATACCCCACTCAAGTTCTTCTATTACCATGTTGTTCAGAAAGGGGACATTTTCAAGGAGAGTACGATTGCAGTCTAATCCAGGGATCTTAGTCTCAGCTTCAAGCTCAACTCTTTTCCTTTTTCTTCCCTGAGTTTTGGTAGGATCCTGTTCAGTTAAAGGAAGATCTTCAGTGATTCCTAATTGTTCTGTGATCTGATTCAACCTCTCATATCTCTTACTGAGAGAGTTGAGTATCTCAGGGACGCATTTGTTCGTTTTGGTCCTGAAGATCCTTCCCATTTCGTCCCACTCACTGAGGCCGAAATCACCAAATGAAAATTTCTTCATAACTTCAAAATTCCTTTCATCATTATTTCTGTAGATAGAATCTGAGACAGGTGTGGTATGAGGAATGATTTGAAGGTTAGTGACTGTTCAGGATTCCTTCTTTGAGTGACGACTTTGGTGTATTGGTCATATAGTTTCTTCAGTTGGGTGGTTCTTTGTTGTTGCTTCAAGACCATTTCATCCTGAATAGCCTTGAGTTCTTCCTCTTGCTTTTGGATGAACTCCTCTCCCCCTTTCTTACTCAACAAGGCCTCAGGGTCACCACCCACTTCTTTCATAAACTCAGTGGATACCCTTAAAATTTCAGCCCTTGTTGCTTCACTAGCTTTAGCCATCTCCATTCTATCTAAGTACTCTTGGATTTGATCAGGAGTCATCTTGTACATCTTTCCATTAATCTCATATTGTACCAAGACAATGGCATCAGGATCAGGCCTTCTTTCTCTTGTAGATTTTATAAGCTTATTTGGTGGAGGTGTTAGGGTTTCATCAGCAATGCCTTTGCCCCTATCTAAATTAGATACTGAGGGCTCAGGGTTGGGAGGAATTGAGTTTAAGGGTTAGGGTTGTGCTAGTTCTTCCTGCTTCCCCTAGGTATGAGAAGGAGGTTCAGTTCAAGTTAGCATCATTGGTGGCACATTCCCCCCCTCAAAAGTTGAAGGATCAGCCTGACTAAACCCAGCTTTTTCCCTCTGTGATGGTCTTGAGGTGGTGGTGGAGGACCCCTTGAAATCCTGAAACATATCAGTCACCATCTCCTTCATGGACTGAGTGTCAGCTTTGATGGTTTTAACATCCAACTGAATGAGGGATTGAGTGTTTTCTATGGTGGTGATTCTTGTCCTAAGTCGGGGGATATCAGCATCTTTCAGGGACTTGGAGATGTAAGAGAGATTGGAGGCATTAGCCATATAACCTTATGCAGCCTTTCCCAATCTAAATTCTGCATCAGCATCCATGTGTACATCCTCATAGATGGCATCACATTTACCCTTCACCATATCCAAGTCATACCTAAGAGAGTCCAACCTGGTGAAAACCTCAGTGAGCCTGTCCTCCTTCAATAACTCAAGTAATTGACTAACTCTGGAAGTCGACTCAGTAGTGCTAGTGATCAGTCCATCCAGAGTTATCTTCAAGGACACATTTGCTTCAACAGTTGGAAGAGCATGGTTGAGGAAGTTGATGAGCTTCTTCTCTTGATTCTCATGACTACTGTTAACAGAACTGATGAACTCCCTTTGCTTGTCCACCTGAATTCTCATCTTCTCCTCAGCCATGTCAAACCAATCACCATACATCCTGAACTCATCAAGGAGTTCATCACTCTTGGAAGCCAGGTCTTTATGGACCTGAGTTACCTCAGCTTTCAGGGTGGTGGAAGCATGGGTGATGACACCTTTGAGTTTTTCATACAACACCTTCTTAGTGACAGGCTTGATGTCATCAAAAGTATTATCCAGAACCACAGTCTAAGTCCCCAACGAAGAGGTGTCAAGTTTTGCCTCTTGGGAGGGCTTTTTCGGTACCTCATGGGAGGGCTCTTTTTATTTGGAAGCCTCAGGGGAGGGCTTATGTTGAGCCTCAGGGGAGGGCTGCATGTTCTCGAACAGTGGTGGGGACAGTGGCTTCTAGTCTGATTGAGGAGAGGCCTGAGAGTCAGGTTAATCCCCAGCCTAAATCATGTCATCGTCGTCAATGAAACCTTGGAGTAGCTCGTCAGGCTCCTCTAGTAGATCTACAAAATCTCCAAAGTTTATTGAACCCCTTGGTTTTTCCAGCACCCCTTCAAAAGAAGGTTTGCCTTGGTTATCGTCACTCCCTGCCTCAAATCCTGAGGCTTGGGTTTTAGCCAACTGATACTTAGGGGCAGTTTGCGATTGATCAGTTGTGGAGGTGAGATCCCTATCAGCGGGGTGTTTTACCCGTGGGCGTCCCTCTGAGTCTTTGGGATCAGTAGTGGTTCCCTCAGGCAAAGACTTTTGTTTTAGTTCCTTCATCGGGAGTTGTGGAAGTGAGATTCCTATCAGCGGGGTGTTTTACCCGTGGGCGTCCCTCTGAGTCTAAGGAATAGAGTTTTGGGTCCTCAGGCAAAGACTTGTGAGCTAGTGTGCCTTCATTGGATTTGGTGGAAGTGATAGGCCTATCAGCGAGGTGTGTTACCCGTAGGCGTCTCTCTGAGTCTTTGGCCTTAGTTTTGACCTCAGGAAAAGGTTGTGATTTACGAATGCCCTCATCAGTCTAAGTGGAAGGCAGTGCCATAGGAGAAGGTTGTATGTTTCCTTCTCCATCAAGAGGACCAGTAGGTTGGCCCGTTGACCTTGACTGTGATGTATCAGGGCCACCCGAAAGCTCTTTCCCTTAGGGTAGATGAAGCTTGTTCTGAACAAGGGTGGTCTTTTTAGCCTTGGCCTTTTTGGGTCGTGCCTCGGAAGCTCATGGCCCTGTGCCTTTGTTGGTTTGGTCTTAGGCACAGTTTGAGTCTTCTTGTTCCCCTTCTTTGGTAAGAAGGGAATGGGAGACACGGATGATTCACGACTTATCACCTCAGTCATGTGATCCGTCAATTAAATGGGGTTGACTTCAGATGGGTTCTTTGAAAAATTTATGGAACTCATGATGGGAGTAGAAAAAACATTGAAGTTTTCCTGAGTGTAAAGGGAACCCAGTAACCGTTCTAAGGCGCATGATATGAATCTTGGGTAAGAAACATACTTTTGTCTAGACTCCTTCAGGAGCCTGGTTACGAGATCATTATAAACGATCTCTCCTATGTCAATCTTCAGTCCATTAATAAGACTGTAGATTAGCATCTGCTGAGTAGAATTAACTTGCTCAGTAGATGAATAGTTCCCACCGATCACCTGAATCACAAAAGTGACCAGGATCCTCCAAGCCACGGGGAAAGCATTTTTGATCAATGGGGTTTTAGTCACAAGTAACTTAGGGACCCCGATTTCTTTTAGTCCTTTTTTAACTGACTCCATGTCAGGATGTGCAACATACTTTCCATTGTTATAATCAAGTCCACTGGTTTGACAAAATGTTTTAAAGTCTAAAATCAATGGCGTCTTCCCATTGTTTACAGTGAACATGATGACACAGTTCTTATGTGACTTGGTCTCAGACCCCTGAGATCCTTCAGGCCCTTGGGTAGTGGGGGTTACAACCACAGCCGTATACCAGAACACCCTGAGATATTCATGGTAGAATACTGAGGGGGTTTAGTAAAAGCATCAGCCCAATCACAGTTTTTCAAAAACTTTCAAATTGGTTTGTAGGCTAATACACTACCAGGGTCATTGAAATTTCCCTCATAGTTGTTTCCTACAAAATGGACACCCTCGTTGGTGAGATGCTTAGCCTGAGGGGCATATTTTATAGCTTTGGACATTGCCATTAAAGTTAATTTTTGAAGATTTGAAGAAAGGACAATGGCACTTTGTGGAAATCAAATCAAGACTTGTTTCTTGTTATAATACAACAGGGTTCACCAAGTGACTTAATGCAAACTTTTGCCTTATAAAGAGGATCAAGAGTTATAAACAATAAGTAACTTTGATTGTTTGTGCTATATAACAATAAAACAAGTGATCAATGTGATTGCCTTTTTGCAAGAAACTTTTTCTGGAAACAACGTTTGAACACACATAATTTTTCTTTGAGAGAAAATTTTGGCAGAGTAAGATTGCTAAATTCTTTGTGTGTGTGTGTGTTTGTTTTGATTGAGGGGTATTTATAGGCTCGGGTGTGAAATAGAGTTTTATTTGTTATAATTTCTTTTCACATCCGCATTGAATGATAGTGTACAAGTAGTCCCCCTATTTTCTTGGCAACTGTTCCGTTACTGTAGAGATAACGCTTTTGCAGAGATGACGTGGGGTCACGTGCATTTGAAAGGATGTTTTTACAATGGATTTTGCTAGAAAAAGGGTAAGCATTTAATGCTTAGTGGGATACTTGACATTGGGTGACCTCTTGGCTGGTTTATGACAATTTATTGAAGGAATATATGTTCCTTATTTAATATTGTGACTCACCAACCTAGGACATTAAGTAACTAAATCCTTAGAGCATTTAGTTACATCATTTACTATACCTCAGTGTCAAGGGGGAGACAATAAGAGATATTTACTCAGAGAGAGGATCAAGAATATCCATTATACTAAATCCGTTGTCATCAGGGAGCCTGATTAATCAATATTCAGCATACCAAGTTCAGCTTTCAGTCTAGTGAACGTTGGTTCATCCAAAGGTTTGGTAAATATATCAGCCAGCTGATATTCAGTGGGGATGAAATGTAATTCAATATCTCCTTTTAAGATGTGGTCCCTGAGGAAATGATATCTTATGTCTATGTGTTTAGTCCTTGAGTGTAGGACTGGATTATTTGAAATGGCAATTGCACTGGTGTTGTCACAAAAGATAGGGACTACTTTATATTCCACATTATAGTCCCTGAGTTGACTCTTCATCCAAAGGATGTTTGCACAACAACCAGCAGCTGCCACGTACTCAGCCTCAACAGAGGGCATTGCAACTGACTGTTGTTTCTTTGCACTCCAACATACTAGCTTGCCACCTAGGAATTGACATGCACCTGAGGTACTTTTTCTATCCATATTACATCCAGCATAGTCTGAGTCTGAGTATCCTTTAAGATCAAAGCCTGAGCAACGAGGATACCATAGACCTAGTGAAGGAGTACCCTTCAGGTACCTGAAGATTCGTTTAACAGCAGTAAGATGTGATTCTTTGGGATCGGCCTGATATCTTGAACATAGAACTGTTGAGAACTGAATATCAGGCCTGGTTGCAGTTAGGTACATTAATGATCCAATCATTCCCCTGAATAAGGTTTGATTGACTGATTTACTAGTGAGATCAGGACCTAAGTTGTTGGGGGTAACCATGGAAGTCTTTATTGAAGCACACTCAGAGATATCATATTTTTAAGTATTTCTCTGGTGTATTTTTCTTGAAAGACTGAGATCCCCTTGTCCCCCTGTTTGATTTGTAGTCCAAGAAAATATGTTAATTCACCCATCATACTCATTTCAAATTCTTTGTCATAAGTTTTTCAAACTTTCTACAAAGGTTATAGTTAGTAGATCCGAATATGATGTCATCAACATATATCTAAACTAGTAGAACATCCTCCTTGGTTCTGAAGATAAACAAGGTATTGTCTATCTTCCCCCTGACAAATTTTTTCATTATCTGGAAGGTAGAGAGAGTTTCATACCATGCCTTTGGTGCTTGTTTTAGTCCATATATGGCTTTGTCAAGTTTACAAACATGGATTGGGAACTCAGAACTCTCAAAACCAAGAGGCTGAGCGACATAAACTTCTTCAGTGATCTTTTCATTTAGGAAGGCACTTTTTACATCCATTTAGAAAACTTTGAAGTTCATGTAAGTAGCATAGGCGAGGAATATTCTGATGGCTTCCATTCTTGCTACAGGGGCGAAGGTTTTTTCATAGTCGATCCCTTCAAGTTGACCACACCCCTGAACAACAAGCCTAGCTTTATTTTTAATGACGATTCCATCTTCATCAGTCTTGTTTTTAAATACCCATTTTGTACCAAGAGCTGATTTCCCTTTAGGGAGAGGAACAAGTTCCACACTTTATTCCTGAGGAATTGATTGAACTCTTCTTGCATGGCCTCAACCCACCCTGGATGTGTCAGAGCCTCTGAAACCTTTTTGGGTTCAATTTCAGAGAGAAAGTCTGCAAATAGACATTCATGGGTTGAGGCAGCAGAGAGTTTAGCAGCATGCCTGTGTGTGAGCATCCCCTCAGACACATCACCAATTATATTTACAAGCTCTATGTGTTGTTGTCTTGACCATCTGTCCTGAGGACTTAGATTAGAGCTTGTTGATAGTTGATGATTATCAGGGACTGGTGGTTCAGTACATGGTTGTAACACCCCATTTTGATAAATGGAATGTCGCGCGTAATTATGGCGTGTAATCAAAGCATACAAGGATAAATGTCTAAAACATTACATGACCATAGGGATAACCGGAATCAAACATCGGTTCCCAAACATAAGCCCAAAACATAATAAAGCAAAAGAAATGAATGAAAGACTAAACAAGCATAAATGTATGAAGGCAAAAAGGAAAAGAAGTCTCTAGCAGCTTCCATCCTATGCACGTCCTCCAAATGCTCGAGTCTTTCCTAGGGTACCTGCCGTTTGGGACATGGAAAGGAAAGTAACGGCTGAGCAAAACGCTCAGTGCACGGATATAGACATAGTATAAGTGACTAAAACATAAATAGAGACTTAATAGCAGCGGAAATGTATAAGTCCTGGAAAACTTGGAACATGTTCATAAAACTGGTTTTATAGTTTGAAAAGCCTTATGTTTATCTTATGAAAACTGTTTAACATATTTTACCATTAGCCGATATAGGTCATGAAAATCCACCATGCATGAATACTTGGAGGGGTGACCTCATCATGCAAATTAGAGGGGCTGCCTCTAATTTAATATACTGGTTTTGGGTAGGAGGGATCAGCTCCTTGTGAAGGATGCAAGGCACACACCACATTCACCATGTCATATGGTATATTATATAGTTTAATAATTATTTCATGTAATTTAATTAAAATATAGGTTATAATATTTAATTAAAGTATAACATGTTTTTAATTAAATAAGTTAAATACTTAGGTTAAAATATGTATTATTATATATTAATAATATAACCTAAGACATGTTAATTAATTAATTATGTCCATGGTTTTAAAATAATGAATTAATTATAAGTCTTAAATATATAAATACTTAGGTTAAAATAATAGCATGATCATTAATAATTAAATAACCTAAGTCATGTTATTAAATTAATTACATCATTTTATTAATTTAATTTTAACATAAGTTCATAACATAAAAAAAACTAACATACACCATGAACCGGATCTAGACTAAAACATGAACCGGACATGAAATCGACACCGTACCCTGAACCAACTCGGGGTACCCCGTGTTTCCCTTGCTGCCGTGGGACCCACACGCACCAACCAAGACCATATGGTCTTGGTGGTGGTCGGCTTGGCAAGCCGAAACCCATTCGGGTTCGGTTGCAGCCTGCGGCCAAACAAACACCCCCTTAAAAACAATCTTTTGATTTAATTTAACACCAAAACATGTTAGATCTATGCTTAATTATTATGTTTTTATAAAAACACCACATGTTCATAATTTATAAAAAGATTAAATCAAAAGAAAAGGTTTAAAAAGGTTTTACCGAATACATGGATCGATCAAGGATGAACAAACACGAACACTTGCACCAAAAACCAAGATCAAAATCAAACAAACACCCCTCCATGGTGTTTTATGGGTGGCGGCCAAAAGAGGAACCAAGGAAGAAGGAAGAAAACTTTTAGGGTTTTTGATAAAATCTTCTATAAAAAAAAATGAGTAGTGTTTTTCCCCTTAACCCCCTTTTAGTAAAAATTGATGGGCTAAGCCCATCCTCCCCCTTAATTTCGTGGTAATGGGGCCCACAAGGGGTAACCCGAATGTTTTCCGTGTCTAATTAATAAGTGTGTTCTTGTGTTCGTGTTTATTTGTGTTCGCGTTTTGTGTGTTCTCGTTAAAATAATTACCGTGACCTAATATATTTATTTACGCTCGTAATAAATATATATATATATACTTAATAATAGTTCGTGATTTAATTACGTTCATGATTTCATGATCGCATGTTCGTGATTAATTATCGTCAAATAATTATTACGTGACCGTGCGTAGTAAATACTTATCGTGTTCTAACACGTACGTAATACGTAAAATCCTAACACGTAATCGTAATCATGCTATATTAGGAAAGTTTTAATCTAGTACGTACGATCTTAAGGGTACTATTCATGGTAAAAGCATGCGGGTTTTACAACTCTTCCCCCCTAAAAAGAATAATTCGTCCCCGAATTATAGATAACGTAACTGAAAGAGAAACATACCCGAATCAAACTGAAAGGGTATGTAAGATTAATGAACGTGCGGGTTTCCTGGAAGAAGGAACACGGAACGTGACATGTCTTGAAAGGACATGGAACGTGACGTGACTGAAAGGACATATCTAGTTGATAAGAGAAAAACGGATAAAAGTTCGGATGAACTTGTCCATTTCCAAGTGGCCTCCCTCTTGGAACGGTTCCTTTAGAAGATCTTGACACTAAAGATAAATCTTGGTCCTCCTGACCTTGACTTGGAATCCAAAGAAATTCTTGGTTATCAACTGAAGGTAGATCCTCTAAATTCGATCGAGGAAAATAAGAGTTAACGTGCAAGGGTAACTGAAACGTTACGATGCAAGACAATATGACTTAACTGTTATCTAGAAACGATGTGCGAGACATAAAGAAACGTAGTACGTGAAAAATTTTGAACGTGCTACGTGGAGATATGGCGGGTGTAGTATGAGTAAACATATCGTGATCCATGATACGTGTAACATATCTTGATCATGATATGAGGAACGTGGAATGAACATGACATGTGAAACATATTGTGATCATAGAATACAATGGCGGTAACGCCAAACGCTACAAGGTGAGACGTGGAATATGACGTGAAACGTCTATCTGATGATGGAGAGTTATACTAAACTTGGGTCTGGTCTCTCAAGTTCTTGCAAAACTTCCCAGATGAGAAAAATGAACGTAAAATCGTAATCCAAGATACGATCATGAACGTAAATAGTGTCATGAACGCGAGCGCGAAAGCAAGTCGTGAACTTAGAACAACGACGTGGACGTAAACAAAGAGCACAATTGCGAATCTTTGTCTGACCCGATAACTGAGGGATTACCAAGTGATCGGATGAGCCTTGGATGGAACATGTCCGATAAATCTGTTTGTTCTGAAATCCTTACGGATGTAAGGATTCTGCAGACTTGATCAAACTGTTTGCAATAACCCACATAGCATCATGCTTCATCTGAGTTTGTGTTAAACTGGTAACCAAAATCCGTGGAGATCTTGTCCCATTTCAATTCACAATTTCAGATGATGAAAACATCCCAGTCTGTTGGTGTCCTATCTTAACCTGTTTGTATGACAGGTATGAAGATATGAACGTAACTGTATCTTGCTTCATCGAACTTGATACATAGGAGTTTGCGAAACTCTGAGTCTCTAAATCTAGACTTCTCCTAGCGTAGGATTTCCTAAAACACCTAATGTAGTGTAGGGTTCTCTCCTTTACGCATAAGATGAGTCATGGTAAGATTAACCATAAGAACCCATGTGATTCAGTATGTTACTGTAATCAAACAGAATTGATATTGGAAAATTTTCCAGGGTAGAATTTCTCTTGTCATAGAATTTGCAACATAGTGCAGATAGGGTCTTCCTGTTCTTCTCTAGGCTTAGAGGAAATCAGGTTATCCTCAATGAAAACACTGATGAATTTGCTATGAGTTCATGGAAACTCATTCTTATAATGCTGTTGGAGCATTGATGAGACTAATTCAAAATCATAAATCTAGCATGACCGAGTCGTGTACGAATAGCAGTCATGGACATGTCCTGCTGTTTCATTCGTCACTGTTGGCAGCATGATCATGAGTTCGATCTTGGAAAAGTGATTAACACCATACGGTTGATTGGACATGTTGTCAATATGTGGAGGAGAATAACGGTCATGAATGGTGATTTGTTTAAGTCGACGGTAGTCGACACATAATCTCATGGTACCATCCTTCTCCTTGTAGGTTCTTCTGGAATGTATAGGAAGACTTTGGAATAATCAACTGGCTATGCGTAAAAGAATTAAGTGGTCGTGTCTTACTGACAGCTAGAAAATTTAGCGACCATGGCTAACAACGCACATGCTTGTAAAGCATAGATAATTTGTACAGATTTTCCTGATGGAAAATCGAGCTGAATGTATTCAGGAGCCTGAACATTACTGTACATAATTATGAATCGTAGCATGGTGTGCTATTCATAGTACATAATTAGGATAAAATTCATCTCGTGTCTGTCCGAGGGAATGCGTTAGCAGCTTGGATCTCATCATTAAGCTGAAGGAAAGCCTTCATATACGTGGGAATACGAAATGCGTCCTTCATGGTCATGAATATATGAACCATGGTGAAAGAAACGAAAGTGACATCGGCAATGTGACAGTTCTCACTGATGCGCCGGTAATGGTATTGAAATTCTTGTGGCCTGATTAATACATGGCACAACCAAATGGATATACCCTTGGAGGGTACCCTGAATTTCTTAGAAATGTTCCATAGTTGGACGTGAGTCATGTGTCTTGACTCGTTTCTTGGAACTATAAGCATGACATATGTCTTGACTGGTGTCTTGACATGTGTCTTCAGGAGGTATACGTGAGACATGTGTCTTGACTGATGTCTTAACATGTGTCTTCAGAAAGTATACGTGAGACATGTGTCTTGACTGATGTCTTGACATGTGTCTCGAGATGTGAAACAAATATAACCACAATATAAGGTTATTATGCCAGAAGTGGCGGATCGGTTGGACTACTAATCCTTGTACTTCTGGTCACGTCCGTGGCCAGAGTTTCGGTTGCGATTTCTAGGATAGTTGCTGTCATAGTAGTGGTTACTATCGTCCTGTCTGTCAGTTCTATGATGGTCATTCTCATGACCGTGATTCATGTAACTATTCAGCTAAGTCGCCGGCTGGTACCGGTTTGCACTCATATGGCTGAAATGACAGCCGAATGACGTGTGACATGTAACTAAGAATTAGGGACAATGATTGATGGAAATTGTTTGATGGTGAAGCATCTTCTCGTCCAATTGCTTTGCTCCGACACCTTTGTCTTCGTCTTGTAGGATCTCCAGGTTGTGAACAGCATCCGCATCTCGTAGCATCTCCGAATGTCAGCAGCTTCAACCTTCAGTAACATCTCCAAGCTATGAGCGGCATCGACAATCTTGTAGAATATCAGCAAGTGAACATACGCCTGAGATGATTCAGAATCGACTAGCGAATACTCATGAAGTATTGCAAGTGGAATACACATGGATTAAGGTACATGTAATACACATGAAATACGGTACATGGAGTACACGTGGAATGCACATGAAAGGATCGGTATGGGGTCGATCATTTATCATGATTTAAGGAAATTATAACGGTTAAACGGTTAGGAAAACCATCATGATAACCTGGCAGTATTAGCATAGACATCATTCTGGTTGTAATGGAAACGTTAAAGTGTGGTTACACAAAATTAAACGATGATTTACCTGACAGCATGATCAATGAAAACCAACCATGACTATCATGAAAGCAGGATTCAATGAAATCTAACAATGTCTTGCGGGACAACGTAAATAACAAAAGAGGCGTAAAACATAATCAACATGAAGACGGAATTATCATGAAGAAACATGAAACCATCTATCACGAAGAAGTGTATAACATAATCAGCATGAAACTAAAGTTAACCATGACAGTATGAAAACATACTTGACATAAAACATAATAACTTATGAGGGGACATGAAAAAAAATTTATGCCAATTTAAATCATGAGAAAAATTTTATGCATGAAAAACAGTGCATGAATGCGTAATGTAGTTTATAAAACATTTATATGTGCGAGGGGACGCCTATGGGTCGGTCCCAAAACAAAATACATAGCGAGGGGACGCCTATGGGTCGGTCCCAAAGTTAAAAGTTTCGATAAAAGCACATGCGACTAAATAGGGCCAGTCCTGTACCAACCATTACTTAGTCATAATCCCTGCAACAATTATACATGAAACATAAATAAATGAAACTCATCTGTTAAAACTTATCAGAAAAAAAAATTTATGTGACTAATTATGAACTATTGAGGTTCAGTCCACATAGTCACAGTTCACGAGGAACGTCATGCATGAAATAATGACACGTAACTAAATATGAATGACGGTTGTCCATCCATATTAGTACAACAATATCGATGAAAACATCAAGGTTAAAACCTCAAGGTGCTGAAAACATCATGGTTAAAACAACAATGCGCTGAAAACATCAATACGTAGAATATCAAACGTTGGCTTAGGAAGCTCCTGGTGACTACCCACTAGTCATAGGTCAAGTTTTAGAGCCTACAGGTCGAAGCCTTGGCTCTGATACCATAATTGTAACACCCCATTTTGATAAATGGAATGTCACGCGTAATTATGGCGTGTCATCAAAGCATACAAGGATAAATGTCTAAAACATTACATGACCATAGGGATAACCGGAATCAAACATCGGTTCCCAAACATAAGCCCAAAACATAATAAAGCAAAAGAAATGAATGAAAGACTAAACAAGCATAAATGTATGAAGGCAAAAAGGAAAAGAAGTCTCTAGCAGCTTCCATCCTATGCACGTCCTCCAAATGCTCGAGTCTTTCCTAGGGTACCTACCGTTTGGGACATGGAAAGGAAAGTAACGGCTGAGCAAAACGCTCAGTGCACGGATATAGACATAGTATAAGAGACTAAAACATAAATAGAGACTTAATAGCAGCGGAAATGTATAAGTCCTGGAAAACCTGGAACATGTTCATAAAACTGGTTTTATAGTTTGAAAAGCCTTATGTTTATCTTATGAAAACTGTTTAACATATTTTACCATTAGCCGATATAGGTCATGAAAATCCACCGTGCATGAATACTTGGAGGGGTGACCTCATCATGCAAATTAGAGGGGCTGCCTCTAATTTAATATACTGGTTTTGGGTAGGAGGGATCAGCTCCTTGTGAAGGATGCAAGGCACACACCACATTCACCATGTAATCCTGAATAAAAACATGTAACTAGGATGCACCCATACGCCCCATATGATAAATATAAATAAATGGCCAAAAGCTGAAGGGACGCCACGGGCAATCACTCTGTCGTGGTGAAGTCATAACATCAGTGCCTCTAATGTTATGGTTATGGTACCTCCATAACTAGGTGAAACTGGTCATGCATGTATATGGCTATAGGTAATCTTAATGAAACATAAGCAATCAAACTCATAACTTATACTACGGGAAAACAGTTGGCTGCATACGGGGAATCCTAATAAGGAAAGATTGTCCATACTGAAAGGACGGGAATCCGTATCTTATGTCCAGTGAACGAGAAAGACGAACTGCGAGAATCCTACTTCCGAATCACTAGTGCTACATAAATACGTACATAAATAAGTATCTGCTTACTAAATACATAGCTGGTTTTATGTCATGTCTTAGCTTATGTTATGTGTTCTTACTATGTTTTACTGTTTTAAAGCCTTAAACTGTGTTAAATCTTATATTCTGTTTAATCTGATTAAGTATTTCTAGTATTTCATGTGTTATTATACTTACTGTGTAATAATAAGTAACTTTCCAAAAATAACAGGTTTCCTAAAATAGAAAGTTTCCAAAAATAGAAAGTTTCCAAAAATAAAAAGTTTCTAAAAATAGAAAGTTACCAAAAATGGAAAGTTACCAAAAAATAGAAAGTTTCCAAAAATAGAAAGTTTCCAAAAATAGATTTACTGCTTAAAATAGATAAGTTTCCAAAAATAGAAAGTTTCCATAAATAGATTAGCTGCCTTAAATAAATAAGTTTCTAAAAATACCTGGTTTCCATAAATAGATTAGCTGCCTTATTTAATTAAGTTTCTAAAAATAGAAAGTTTCCATAATTAGAAATAAGCTGGTTAAATAAGCTAAGTATATAAGCCAAAGTGTTTTTCATGATTATTTTCTAAGTCATATGGTATATTGTATAGTTTAATAATTATTTTATGTAATTTAATTAAACTATAGGTTATAATATTTAATTAAAGTATAACATGTTTTTAATTAAATAAGTTAAATACTTAGGTTAAAATATGTATTATTATATATTAATAATATAACCTAAGTCATGTTAATTAATTAATTATATCCATGGTTTTAAAATAATTAATTAATTATAAGTCTTAAATATATAAATACTTAGGTTAAAATAATTGCATGATCATTAATAATTAAATAACCTAAGTCATGTTATTAAATTAATTACATCATTTTATTAATTTAATTTTAACATAAGTTCATAACATAAAAAAACTAACATACACCATTAACCGGATCTAAACTAAAACATGAACCGGACATGAAATCGACACCGTACCCCGAACCAACTCGGGGTACCCCGTGTTTCCCTTGCTGCCGTGGGACCCACACGCACCAACCAAGACCATATGGTCTTGGTGGTGGTCGGCTTGGCAAGCCGAAACCCATTCGAGTTCGGTTGCAGCCTGCGGCCAAACAAACACCCCCTTAAAAACAACCTTTTGATTTAATTTAACACCAAAACATGTTAGATCTATGCTTAATTATTATATTTTTATAAAAACACCACATGTTCATAATTTATAAAAAGATTAAATCAAAAGAAAAGGTTTAAAAAGGTTTTACCGAATACATGGATCGATCAAGGATGAACAAACACGAACACTTGCACCAAAAACCAAGATCAAAATCAAACAAACACCCATCCATGGTGTTTTATGGGTGGCGGCCAAAAGAGGAACCAAGGAAGAAGGAAGAAAACTTTTAGGGTTTTTGATAAAATCTTCTGTAAAAAAAAATGAGTAGTGTTTTTCCCCTTAACCCCCTTTTAGTAAAAATTGATGGGCTAAGCCCATCCTCCCCCTTAATTTCGTGGTAATGTGGCCCACAAGGGGTAACCCGAATGTTTTCCGTGTCTAATTAATAAGTGTGTTCTCGTGTTCGTGTTTGTTCGTGTTTATTTGTGTTCGCGTTTTGTGTGTTCTCGTTAAAATAATTACCGTGACCTAATATATTTATTTACGCTCGTAATAAATATATATATATACCTAATAATAGTTCGTGATTTAATTACGTTCATGATTTCATGATCGCATGTTCGTGATTAATTATCGTCAAATAATTATTACGTGACCGTGCGTAGTAAATACTTATCGTGTTCTGACACGTACGTAATACGTAAAATCCTAACACGTAATCGTAATCATGCTATATTAGGAAAGTTTTAATCTAGTACGTACGATCTTAAGGGTACTATTCATGGTAAAAGCACGCGGGTTTTACAATGGTACTGGGACATCACTTCTTACTTAAGGATATTCAGTAACAGGAGGGTCGATATTTTCATCACTTGTCCCTTCAATGTTCCCATAGATGAGTGAATCATTTGGTTCTTCAGCTTGAGAAGTGATAACTTCAGGGACATGTTGAGGTGTGATTAAATTATCGATTGACCTATTGTGAGGTGATATATGAAAGGATATATCAGCATCAGTTTGATAATGCTTTGAGGGACAATGTTCATACTCATCAGGAGGATATCTTGATGAGTCATTAATCCCGATCTCTTCCATTGATTGATTTGTGAAGTTAATGGCATCCATACTTTCATCAAAGGTGACATGAAATGACTCCTCAACTTGTTGTCTCCTTGTATTAATGACCCTGAAGGCTTTGGAGACAAGAAAGTATCCATCATCAGCTTTGGCATCAAATTTACCAAGACGGTCCTTTTGATTGTGAATGAACACAGGACATCCAAACACATGAAAATAGCTTATATCTGGAATGCTTTCCCTGAATATTTCATAAGGAGTCTTATCATGTCGTTTGACCATAATACATCTGATCTGAGTATAGCAAGCTATTTTCACAGCCTCGGTCTAGAAGTGTTTTGAAAGATTGGATCCATTGAGCATGGTTTGAGTAGCTTCAATGAGAGTTCTATTCTTCCTTTCAGCCACACCATTTTGTTCAGGTGTGTAGGGAGAAGAGAAGTTCTGAGAAATTCCTATCTCATCACAAAATCTCTCAAGCTCAAGGTTCTTGAATTCTGTTCCATTATCAGTTTGTATTTGTTTAACTTTAGTATCATTTTGATTTTCTACTCGCCTGATAAAAGACATTATGAATTCAGGAGCTTGACTTTTCTTTTTCAGGAAGTATACCCAAGTGTATCTAGAGTATTCATCAACAATCACAAGGGTATATTTCTCATGATTTATAGACATTGGACTGACAGGCCTAAGTAAGTCCATATGAAGAAGATGAAGACACTTCCTGATAGAAAAGTTTTGCTTTGGCTTGAAAGAAGCTCTCTTGTGTTTACCTTTTTCACAGGTTGAACAAGGTTTGTCTTTTGAATACACAAGAGATGGTAAGCCAAGAACTTTGTTTTGTTTTGCAAGTTTATTCATGTCTTTGAAATTGAGATGTGACAGTCTCTTATGCCAAAGCCAACTGACAGAGTCTAAGGCTTTAGCAAAGAAACATGCTCCTGAATAAGTTACAGATGACATGTCTAGGACATATACATCATTTCTTCTTAGAGCAGTCAGCACAATTTCTTTGGTAGCATTGAAGATTGTTCCTTGCTTATCATCAAACTGAACGATGTACTTAGCATCACACAGTTGGCTGATACTGATGAGATTGTACTTCAGACCAATTACAAACTCCACTTTTGAGAAAACTATTCCACCACATTTAATTGGACCATATCCCTCAGTAACACAAGATGAGTTATCACCGAATACTACCTTAGGACCTGGTTGCTCCACGTATTTGTGCAGATAACTTTTGACCCCTGTCATACTTCTTGAACACCCACTGTCTAAGTACCAGACAGGCTCCTTGAAGTGTTTCTGCATAAATAACGAGGTGGATTAGTTTCTCTTGTGAGCCCACTTTTTAGTAGGCTCTTTGGCTCGAAAAGCCTGACGTCTTTCATCTCATTTGAAGTACTCAAACTCAGCATGATCAGAGGTAGAATGAACATTGCTTCCACATGTTTTGTAGCTTAGTCCGACTGAGGATTCAGTACTTTGAGATGACTCAGCTAGCATCCCCCTTCTGACCATGATTATCCTATTGTGTCCTGAGGTAGTATGATCATTGCTTCCACAAATCTCACACTCAGGGTAGTATACACAATCATCTGGCCTATGATCAGGGATGCCACAATGTGTACATGGTTGGTAAGGCTTAGCCTTGGATTTATAGATTTGTTGTGAGGTGGGCCCATAGTTGTAAGGCTGAGCATTGTATCTTTTAGCATTTCTAATAGAAGCCATGTGCATCTCATGATCTGATGTCCTGTGATCTTCACTTTTACATTTCATGCAATATAGAATTCTAAAGCAGTTGTTAGTGGTGTGATTTGTATAGTGACATAGCTCACAGGAAGGTTTCTTTGTTTTAACTTTCTTAGAAGACTCGGGTTCAGTTTTGTTACTTGTTGATGATTCAGGCTGTAAGGACATAGATGTTTCACCCTAAGTTTTAGTGGCTGAGTTCAGCTTCTCTTCCATGAAAAGTTGGAACAATCTACTTAATTCCTCTTGATTTACAATAGGAGTAGAGTTGACTGAGTGTGCAGGAGTCCCTGGGGGAGAGATAGGTTTGGTTGTTTTCTCAGTGACTCCTGACTCAGTGTGATTTGGTATCACTTTTGAGTCAGGCTTTGTTTGTTCAATACAGCCTAACCCAGCTCTTCCTCTAGGTGAGCGTTCTTGATAAGACAATGGAATTAGTTCAGAACATGGACTTGCCCCTTGAAGATTTTTCAAAGGAGGTATAGGATTTTGAATGTCTTCAGCTACACCAGGTGTTTCAGTGTTACTGAATTTATCAGTCTCTTCATTAAGACCAAGTTTTTCATTAATAGCCTGAGATTCAGGAATTAATATTTTTTCGGTATCAAAGTTAGGCAACACACTCTCAGGATTTGATTTCTCATCCCAGTCTTTCGACTTTGGAATCATTTTATGATCAAACCCTACTGAGGCAGGAAGAAATGCTTTTTCACTCATTTCCTTAGTAGGTGCTTTTTTAGTGAGTTGTCGTGCCCCAAGAATTTTCTTCTTTTGGACAGGAATTTGACTATTTATACACTAAGAAGCTAAGGTAGAGCTATTTGTCCATTTCTCATTGATGCGTTTTTCTTCCTTAAGTTGTTCTTGAAGAGCATGATTGAATTTAGTAAGTTCAGTGTTCTGAAGTTGACAGCTTACTACTTCAAGTTTGGCTTGTTTTAAAATCAATAAATCTTCTCTACATTTGTTTAATTCAAAAACAAGTTTATTATATTTTGAAAGAAGATTCAATCTCTGCTCTTCAGCGAACGATATGTCAATGTTTATATACTTAAGGAATTTTTGCCAATCAGATTCTTCATCCATAGAGAGAAGCATGTTTACCTTTCTTATAGTGATGTCAACCCATTCTCCATTTCGAGCATGATTAATAACTAGATTTTCACTTAGTTAAAAATATCGTTGTTCCGATCTCTTCGAATTGATTATTGGTTTAATTGCGACTCAGTCGTCTTTTGGTGGGAAACAATAAATTGGTCGTTGTAGTATAATAAAATTGCAAAACGTAAAAGTAAATGAGAGTTAATTAAATCTAAGACTAATTTAAAGGTAAATTGTACAATATTAAAAACTTTAAAAGTAAATAATTAAGTGACAAAAATTTGATGCTTTGACGAAAAATAAATTTGACAAAGTAACAAAAATGTAAACTTAAAAATCAAACAAAACAAATTATAATTCAAAACCCAAAACCATCGGAATGCTGTCACCATACCCATCGGAATCCAGATCGGAATATAGGTACGAATTATATCGGAATGTGATCCGTCGGAATGATTGAAATGGAATCTGGCGGAATAACACTTCGTCTATCGGAATGTTGAACAACCTATCGGAATCTTAGATCGGAATGTCAGATCGGAATCACCAGTCGGAATGCAAAACTATCGGAATATGGCTAGTGAAATCTGGGTAGCACTTCGTCTCAATGTAGCCTTAAGAGCCGTCGCAATCCCGATCGCAATGTGCGATCGGAATCTTGATCGGAATAAGGGGGAAAGAACCTGTCGGAATGCTGATCGCAATCCTTCTGTCGGAATGCAAAACCCTCAACCGATTGTCACGATCGGAATGAGGTGGTTTAGCCGTCGCAATGTGGGAACTCTCCTTTCCGATGGAAGATGAATTTGTAATAGGCAAGAACCAAATAAGCTAATACTAATAAGCAATAACAAAAACTTAACTGAAATGATGATAAGACGAGATAATAAGCAACAAATCTAAAAACTTTCAAGACACAAAATACGAAAAGTTTATAAAATGGATTTTAAAAAGATAAAACTTTTAAGAAAACCTTAAAAACAAATAAGCTAAATACAAATTAAGCCAATAAGATTGTCAAACTTATAGCTTATTTCGTATGAAAGCTTAGATGGAAAAGAAAAGACAAACTTTTTAATCAAATAAGCAAAGAGATTAAGTAAAAGATTGCTTAATCCGAATTGGTAACAAATCAAAAACAAGAAAAGTAGGATGAGAATGATAAAATAAAGCTTGATTAAAGGAAAATAAAGATTAACAATGAAATTAACTTACTTGGAATCAAAGTGCACAAAATTTAAAACATGTATTTAAAGAACAATTTAGTAAAAAATGACATGGAAATGGAAATGGTGCAAATAAGTAAAGGTGGAAAGTCTAATTTGTCAAATTAACTAACAAAATGAAATGTGGTGAAATGGGTGGTATTTATAGTGATTAGGGAGGTTAAGCATGTGTTTCTTCCTTCTTTCTTTCTTTCTAGTCTTTTCGTCTTCTTAATTCTTCGACTTTTTTCGACTTTGTCTCGGGATTATTTGAACTCGTCTTATAATTTCTTCACTTATTAGACTTGAGTTCCTCGACTTTATTAAACTTCCGTCTTTAGACTTGTTCTTCGATAGATCTTCAGAATAGGTCTTGGACTTCCGTTCCTTTTGCACTCTTGATCTCTTGACTTCGTCTTTTGTCTTTTTCTTCGATAAAAGCCCGTGAAAGCCCATGTTTTCCTCCCTTTTCACATTTTGGTCCTAAATCACAACAAAAACACAAACCACGCATAATTCCGACATTTACGACATAAAATACACGTTTTGGCTTGGTTATTATTGTAATTAAGTGGTGAAAGGATGGGTGTTTTCGCACCTATCAAATTCCCCACACTTGACCATTGCAATGTCCTCATGCAATGCATTAGTTACAAAGCACGTTTTACATTTCCATCATAATCAATCCACATTGGCCTTTATTAAAGAGATAGAAAATTATAAACATTCAAAGGAAGAAAGTAAGTAAAGAAATCAAAGACATACCTTAGGGTTTTGGAAATGTCATGAATGATTATCATCCTCAAGTCTTCACGTTCTCCAAACCAAGCTTAAAAACGAGATCATTGTTATTATAAGTTAGTAAACTATCACGAATTCATGTGGGCCAATTATTTACTTAGACTCCCTTATTCCTAGGTGTATCTCTTATATTTTATTATTGTCTTGAATGATCACGAGGATGCATTGTTTGACTTATTTTGATAGTTTATTTAGTCCGAAAATAAAGTAGGACGATTTAATCAATAGTTAGCTAAAGGACAAAATCTTTTAAAACTGCTTCTCGGGACCTCATAAAGTTCATATCTTGGCATAACTTGCTTCACGATTTGAGACCTCTCTCGGACCGATATTTGGCAGTGACTTCATACCCAAATCTTGAGAGACGTTCTTGAAATTATGGTCTTCTCTTCATAATAGGAATTTCTTCACTTGAAGTTTTTGAGAGATTCTTTATATTTGGACCACGACTTCTTCATTTTTCTCCAATCTTTATTTTGGACTTTGATATACAACGATCCGCCTCCTCTTAGGAATTTGATCTATTTATCCTCATACCTTGTTAGGTCCTTTTTGGATAGACTTCTCCATGATCTTTTGGGGAGTATTTGCTTTTCGTCGTGTGTCTCGATCCTTCATATTGATTTTCGATAAATGATTCTTCACATCACTTTTGGAAATTTAGCAACAAAATGTAGCCCTCATGCCTTGTTAGGGCTTTTTGGACTCGCCAATCTTTGCATCCCGCTTCAATAAGTTATGCCTTGGCTATGAACTCTAATTAATACCGAGCAACTTTTAAACGATCCTGTGCTAGAAGCTAAGTAACTTTTCAAATCGTACAACCTTATTTATTGCAGATAAATTTATTAACAAGCGATGGGAGAATAGGCTTATAATCAACTCAGATAAATTCACGAAAGAATACCAAACTTATAATTGACTCTATCATCTCTCGTTCTCCACAATTTAAAATCTCAAGGAATGAGACTCGTGGATTCTTAGCCAATTAAATCAAAGTTTTGGGTTTTCGAGTCATCTATAGGATCTTACAAACTCTTAGACTTTTTTCAAGTTTAGAATTTGCATTTTAAAGTTCCCTTGATAAACGACTCTCTAGGATCAATTATAGGAACTTGCGAAAAGTTCTTCTTCTTAACCCGTAAGAGCTAAGACTTTCGCGTTTTAAAGTTCCCTATATAAAAGCCTAGCAAAACTTGACTTAAACACGTTAAGGATACTAGCTAGAGTAAACTCGGGTTGAGTCAAAATATTCACGACTTTGAAAAATTTAAAACCACTTTATTAAACTTTATTTAAGCAAGGAAAGTAAATAACGATAACAAAGGAGAATACTATTATACTACTAGGCCAAAATAGATTAAAAATTTTGAAAAATGTCGAAAAATCAATTTTTCCGGTTAAAATGAGGACAAATACAAGGAAAAGCCCACTTAACTTCGATAGAAGTCCCCCTACACTTAATATAAACATTGTCCTCAATGTTTAAGCATGTGTGAGTTAACTCCCCTACACTTAGGACATTGTGCACGTTGTTTAAATCTTGCTAAGGAAGAGACAACTAAAGTGATTCCTATTTTAATATTGAAGAATATAAAATAGAGAATCAAAAGAGTTTAGTATAGAACCAGGAAGACGGGTACACGGAATCACGGTTCGTCAAAAGTCATCAAGAATGGATCTTTGTAAGCTCGAATCCCTGCACATCATAAGAAAGAAAACAACAAACACATACTAGGTCTCCCCCTACACTTATTATAAAAACAAGAGAAAAAGGATAGATACTACAGGTTGCCTCCCGAGAAGCGCTTGTTTTTGTTAACCGAGTCGTGAGCCTGATTCGACCTTGATTAGCATAGGAAGAAGCTTGAAACAAATCCATCAGGATCAAAGACATGGTTTTCGTCCATCAAATAGCACAAGCTTAAGGAGAACAAGGCAAGCCAAAGAAGAGTAGGCAAGGTTCCCTTAAGCAAAGATGGAGCACGGTGGTAGCAAGGGTGCTGAGGTGCAAGCCTATCTCCATAAGTTCCAAAGATTTTTCCTTTTATTTCATCAGGTGGATACTGAGATGGCTTGAAAATTCCAATACCGGGATCGAACACCTTTTCCTTTAGGGGAAAATAACACTCAGGCTCAGCAGATCTTGAAGAAGATCCGATCATAAATCTCGCAATCTCATACTCAGAAGGTGGATATAGAGGTGTCAAGACATAAGTGCTGCGGTTATCGGTGCCGGTCGGATTTTTCTACTTTGCAATGGGTTTATTCATATCCAAAGTAGGATAAAGACCATAATCATCAAAGTCCAAAGGAGGAGCATCACTCTCATTTGGGAAGTAAGTGTTGAGAAAAGTAGCAAAGTCTTCCTCAAATGAGTAGTCATCAAAAGTAGGATCAAGTGTTGTTGGTGGAGGATCTTCATCAAAAGTAGGTGCAAGGTCATCATGAGAAGAATCACTCGAGAGAGTATCAACCTCATCAAAATCATCATAAGTGGGCATGTCTGGATACTCAGAAGTAAAATCATCATAATCATCTCCATTGGAACTAGAATCGTCATCTTAAGCATCATAGATCGGTGGAGAGTCATAAATTGGTGGAGGATCAGAATTAGAGAGAGAATCATACACATCATCTTGGAACAGTGGATTATCATAGCAAGAATCGAATAGAGGATTGTTGTAGACGACAAAATCATCAAGCACATTAATCATATTCGCTGATTCTTTTCCATTTGATTTTGTTGTGATCTTCCCTATTTTGAACACTTGTGCATCATTCACGACCCTTAAGATTAACTCACCTTCGGCAACATCAACTAGAGCTTTTCCGGTTCTCAAAAATGGCCGCCCAAGTATTAAAGGAATACGAGGGTCCATTTCATAATCAACAACAACAAAGTCGACCAGAAAAGTGAAGGTGCCAACTTTAATGAACACATCTTCGGCAATACCAAGAGGGTAAGCGAGAGTGCGATTTGCAAGCTCAAGAGTCATCTTTGTTGGTGTAAGATCGGGTTATGATAACTTTTTACAAACACTTAAAGGCATCAGATTTATACTTGCCCCGAGATCAGCTAAGGCAGTAAATTCTTCGGTTTGGTGAAAAGTACATGGTAGCACAAAACGACCGGGATCTCCAAGTTTCTCCAGAAGTTATTTAAGAAGGACGGCAGAACAATTTTCATTCAATCGAGTATTAACAAACTCGGCCATCTTCTCCTTTTTGCTAAGCAATTCCTTAAACATCTTAACAAATTTAGGCATTTGTGCAAGAGCTTCAACAAGGCTAAAAGTGATGGTCATTTCCGAAATCTTCTTCAAATAGTTTGACACTTGAATGTCATCCTTGGTTTGCAGTTTGGCCTTGTCTAAGCGAGATAGATAAGGAATACTGGGTTTATAAGTGGAAGGTGTAGGTGTAGCAGGTAAAGTTTGAGACGTTGAGGGTTTAGAGGTGGAAGGTGGGGTTGGTGAAAGGTTCTTCCTGGGTACTTCAGTAAGAGGTGAATACGGTAATGGAGAACTAATACTAGGCGTGGGAGTAGGAGGGATAAATGGTGGTGGAGGAGGTGTAGATGGAGTAACTAGGGGAGGGATAGATGGTCCTACTAAGGTTGCTCCACTGCGTGTAGTAATAGCACTCACATTCGCTCTCGGGTTGGTGACGATGTTTGAAGGTAGAGAGCCCGAAGTAGAGGGTTGAGTACTTGGTAAGAAACTAGCTAGCATATTCTTCAAATCATTTGTTTGAGTGCTAAAAGAGGTTTGTATATCATGTCGAAGCTCGGATCTAATGTCATTACCTTGCTTAGTGATATCCCCTTTCAAATTGATAATTTGGCTTTGCATATTCTTAATTTGTTCTCCTTGGGTTCTCATTAAGGCTTCAACATCTTGATGAATGGGTGGGGCTTGTTGAGCGGGTCGGTGATAAGGATTAGAAGCTCGAGGTGGGATTTGGTTGCTTCTATTGTAGTTGTTGGGGTTGTGGTTTTGAGGAGAAAAACCGGGTGAAAGAAAGTTTTTAGAACGGTAACTTAGCAAGTTATGATCACCTTGAGATCGGGCTTGGTAATTGTCCGTTGAGTAGTTACCATAAGCCGCATACACGTTTTCCGGATTGTCTTGAGTAGAAGGACAATTAGTGTATGAATGAGGACCGCCGCAAGTCTCACAAGAAATTGCTACAGATTTAACTTGTTGTTGATGATTGGTAGCCAAAAGTTGCATATTCTTGCTCATTTCGACCATTGCGCGGGCCAATTCGGTGATATCAGGGTTTGCAGAAGTAGAAGAAACAGTGACTCTCGGTTTATTCCTTGAAGATGCAGAAGAATCCCAATTCTTGTGATGAGTAGTCATGTTCTCTCTACACTCCTCGGGTTTCCTTTTCATAAATGTGCCACCGGCGGCTGCATTAATTGTATCACGATCACGAAAAGTTAAACCGTTGTAGAAAGTATCGATCAAAGTAACGGGGAGCATGTTGTGGTTTGGGCATCGATCGATCAAAACATTATATCGTTCCCAAGCATCAAAAAGTGATTCATCAGGTTCTTGCATAAATCCACTAACTTGATTCCGAAGGTTCGTGACCATGGATGGTGGAAAGTAGCGCGACAAAAAGCGTTGAGTCATCTCATTCCAAGTATGAATTGAATTCTTCAGAAGACGATCAAACCATTTTTCGGCATGGTGGGATAAGGTGTGTGGAAATAGGTGAAGGTGAAGAAAATCCATAGTAACCCCGGGCAACTTCATGCTTTGAGTAACGGTAATGAATTTGTCGAGGTGTTTGTTGGCATCATCATCCGGTAAGCCGCTAAATGGGCAAGCTTTTTGAACTTGCTGGATCATGTGATGCTTCAACGAAAACTCCGGAGCCGTGATTTACATCGACGCAATCGGTCCTCCTCGTCCATTCATGGTGGGTTGAAAAAGCTCCTCCATTGTCCGAAGATCAGGTGGTGGAACATTGTTGTTGTTATTGTTGAGGTGCGGTGGGTTATTGTTGTTGTTCACACCTGCCATAGCTAAATCTTCACGAGTCTTGGGCTCTGGATAAGTTGAAGATCTAGTACGCATACACCTGCGAAAGCAAAAGAAAATGATACCAAAGCAATAGACAATATATATACACTATAAAAAAATTAAAAAAAAATCTTTTTGGATTTTTGAAAATTTTTAATTTTTATGGATTTTTAACAATTTTTAAACAAGAAAAATAACGTTCACGAGTGAACGGATCCAAAAATTCAACGCGTCTCTCACAGAAAACCGCTAATCTTAACGAAAAGAGCCGGCAGCGGCGCCATTTAATAACTAGATTTTCACTTAGTTAAAAATATCGTTGTTCCGATCTCTTCGAATTGATTTATTGGTTTAATTGCGACTCAGTCGTCTTTTGGTGGGAAACAATAAATTGGTCGTTGTAGTATAATAAAATTGCAAAACGTAAAAGTAAATGACGGTTAATTAAATCTAAGACTAATTTAAAGGTAAATGTTACAATATTAAAAACTTTAAAAGTAAATAATTAAGTGACAAAAATTTAAGGCTTTGACGAAAAATAAATTTGACAAAGTAATAAAAATGTAAACTTAAAAATCAAACAAAACAAATTATAATTCAAAACCCAAAACCATCGGAATGTCAGATCAGAATGCTGTCACCATACCCATCGGAATCCAGATCAGAATATAGGTACGAATTCTATCGGAATGTGATCCGTCGGAATGATTGAAATGGAATATGTCGGAATAACACTTCACCTATCGGAATGTTGAACAATCCTATCGGAATCTTAGATCGGAATGTCAGATCAGAATCACCTGTCGGAATGCAAAACTATCGAAATATGGCTAGTGAAATTTGGGCAGCACTTCATCTCAATGTAGCCTTAAGAGCCGTCGCAATCCCGATCGCAATGTGCGATCGGAATCTTGATCGGAATAAGGGGGAAAGAACCTGTCGGAATGCTGATCGCAATCCTTCTGTCGGAATGCAAAACCCTCAACCGATTGTCACGATCGGAATGAGGTGGTTTAGTCGTCGCAATGTGGTGAAATGGGTGGTATTTATAGTGATTAGGGAGGTTAAGCATGTGTTGCTTCCTTCTTTCTTTCTTTCTCGTCTTCTTAATTCTTCGACTTTTTTCGTCTTTGTCTCGGGATTATTTGAACTCGTCTTATAATTTCTTCATTTATTAGACTTGAGTTCCTCGACTTTATAAAACTTCTGTCTTTAGACTTGTTCTTCGATAGATCTTCAGAATAGGTCTTGGACTTCCGTTCCTTTTGCACTCTTGATCTCTTGACTTCGTCTTTTGTCTTTTTCTTCGATAGAAGCCCGTGAAAGCCCATGTTTTCCTCCCTTTTCACATTTTGGTCCTAAATCACAACAAAAACACAAACTACGCATAATTCCGACATTTACGACATAAAATACACGTTTTGGCTTGGTTATTATTGTAATTAAGTTGTGAAAGGATGGGTGTTTTCGCACCTATCAATGATTCTTTCCAACTGATAGTTCATCATCAGCTAGAGCCATCAACACTTGATATCTGACTTCCTCCTCTTCTGAGGACAAGTCTTCATCATCCCAATCAAAGGTTTTAGCTACTATCCCTTTGGCTTTGTTCTGAGCGGTCTTTTGAGTCTGAGTAACTGTAGGTTCAGCTTCCAAGAGTGCAAGTTTTGCTTTAACCTTTTTATACTCAGACCTGTAGTCCTTCTCAATTTTCTTATTATTTTGAAAATTTTGGTTAATTGGAGAAGCCTAAATTAGTTTTGGTGTAACTTGGGTTGAAAATTGTCATTGCCTGATGAATAATTTTGATTTTTATAAAAGGCCAATGGAGTTTTTGAAAGAAAATATTTTGCAAAATGCCCAGTTTTACCACATCGGTAGCAATCCACTCCCTCAGTAGATTGATTACCAGCAAATCTAGTTCTTTTGATATAACGTTTGGTATTTGCCAACATGGCCCTTTCATGATATTCCCTGTTTAGATACCTTATGTATTCAGCACTAGATCTTTCATCAACCTCATCATCTGAGGTTTCCTGAAAATCTTGAACAATTGCATTTGAGTAAAAAGCAGTTGTAATAGGGCCATGATCAATTTGGGTAGGTTTGGCTGAGGTGTCTGTTATTAAGGCCTTCTTGGACTCAGGATATCTTCTATTTATTAGATTATCTTCATAGATAAATCTTCCATAAATGTCTGCAAGATCCTGAGTCTGTATGTGATTAGCATTTCTCAATCCTTGAGAAAAACCAAGCCATTTTTCAGGGAGCTGTTCACAAAACCAACATTGATTTCATGCTTAGACAGTTTCACCCCGTCATTCGTTAGCTCATTGAGCAAGGTCTTATACCTGATGTAAGTCCGAGGAAGTGTTTTAGATGGTTTGGCCCTAAAAGTGTTATATTCTAACTTCAGGTCCATGATCCTATTTTCCTTAGTGTCAGATGGTCCTTCGAAACTATAAACAAGATCTGTCCAAGTCTCTTTGGCCGTCTCACACTCTATGACAGCCTCCATAATATCGTCAGGAAGACAAGATATTATGATTCTTTTGAGACGTTGGTCTTGATTGACCACTCTCCTTTCATCGTCAGACCATTGGTTTTCAGGTTTGTCATCACCAGCTGCTGTTTTTACTTTGAATGGACCATTCTTAATACAAGTGATGTAATAAGGTTCCATTCCCATCAAATAACATAGCATTATTTTCTTCCATTTGTTAGATCTTTCAACTTCTAACTTAGGGGCGTTAACAGAGTAACTCGCTCCCTTTTTGTTAACAAGTTAGGGTACATTACTTTCAGCCATAATGGATCAAGGTTTTAAAAAATTTGAGACGGTGGTTAAAAAAATTTATAATCCTACCGCTCTGATACCAATTGTTGGTCCTTTGTAATTAATACTATACTTAAGTAAACTAAGTATAGTCCTAACCCATGGTTAAGTAATGCAATAAAATTAATACAAGGTAAAGTAAATAACATAAGATATTCAACGTTTAACTCTTAACTTTATTAAAGAATTATACCCTATTGTATACGAAGCTACAATATGGATTGAATAGATAATGTGTGGTTTTGTGATCTCCTCACTAACAAGCTAGTCTAATCCTAACGATTACTAAGCCTGACGATTCTATAAGCAAGAGTTTAGAACTCAAGTGTTTGATCGTATTTGGAGGAGAGAAAACTTTGTTTGTGAATGACTAAAGCATTAAGTGCACAAACTTATTTTCTCTCCTTTTACAAGCATCCTATTTATAGAAGGAAAGTTAGATAGAAGACAAAAAATTGCCCATGTGCAATTCTTTTCTTATTGGTACAGTGTAGTATCTTGTCTTAGCCTATTCTAATTAGTAAGACGTAGGTCCTTTTACACTTGTCAATACCCTATTTATCCTAAAAGGGTAAGTCACGCTAATTGTGTGATGTACTCCATCTTATCACATTTCAACTTATCCCGCCTTTACTTTTCAGTCTTGGAGAAAGCTTGTTTTCTTCAGGGAGATCGTATGGGGTTCGGTGAGTCTATTGCCACAACTCACTGAACCCATCACCTTCTTATTCGCCATAGAAGTCATTCATTGAGCTTCGCCTCTCTGAATGCTCGAGTCTTTATTTTAGACTCAGTCTAGGAACTCGAAGGCAACTCACTGAGTGACTGTTCACTCAGTGACTTTGTTATGTTCAAGGTTAGTACTTCACTTAGGCTGATTGTTATTCAAATCCATCAGTAAGGTCATTAGGTACTGAATTGACCTAACACGCATGGAACCAGTAAAACACACATATTTCAGACAACTCATACACGTCCATACTTCTTATGTAGTATTATCCGTCGAGGCGGAGTAGTCTTCATCGTTTTCATTAGCTTCTACTGGACATAAGGTACGGATTTCCCGTCCTTCAGTAAGGACAATCTCTTCCTTCATTAGGATTTCCCGTATGCAGCCAACTATTTTCCCTAGTAGTTATAGATTAAATGCTTATGTTTATTAGTTACCTTAGCCATATACATGCACGACCAGTTTCACCTAGTTATGGAGGTACCGTAACCATAACACTAGAGGCACTAGTGTTATGACTTCACCACGGCGGAGTGATAGCTCGTGGCGTCCCTTTTAGTTATTTGGCCATTATATTTATTATGTTATCATGTGGGGCGTATGGGTGCATCCTAGTTACATGTTTCAGTCAGGATTTCATGGTGAATGTGGTATGTGTCTTGCATCCTTCACAAGGAGTTGATCCCTCCTACTCACTTACCAATTAATTAGATTCATCCCCTCTAATTTGCATGACGAGGTCACCCTTCCAAGTATTCATGAACGTTGTTGACCTCATGAACCATATTGGCTTTTGGTATATTAACTAATACAGATTTCCATAAGTAACATAAGCTATGTTTTCATAACTAAAAACTAGTTAACATGACAGACAACTAGGTTTTCCAGGACTTATTCATTTCCGCTGATATTCATGTTGTATGCTCTTTATATGCTTTCATATTCTATGTCTTCCATGATTTATTGTATATCCTGCACTAAGCGTTATGCTCAGTCATCTACTTTTCCATGTTCCCAAACGGCAGGTGCCCAAGGTCGCAAGTAGGAACTCCGGAGTATGTGCATTCGGATTGGAAGCTACCCGGCCTCTTTTACCTTATGCATTTATTCCTACTTTATTATACTTTACTTCTTTCGGATATTGTTTAGTCCTTTCATTTACAGTACTTAATATTGCTTGTGTGTGAGTTACTAGACTACCGATGTTTGATTCCGGTATTTCTATTTATGGTCATGAATGTTTAGACATTTACCTTGCATGCTTTGATGATACACCATAATTTACTGTAGCATTCTATCCTAACAAATGGGATGTTACAGGTGTACCTAGAGTACTCATCAACAATGACAAGTGTATATTTTTCATGACAGATAGCCCTAGGTGATACTGGGCCAAATAAGTCCATGTGAAGTAAATGAAGACTTTCTTTGATTGAGAAAGTTTGCTTTGTTTTGAAACTGGCCCTATGGTGCTTCCATTTTTCACATGTTGAGCATCGTTTGTCCTTGGAATAGACAAGTGAAGGAAGACCAGTAACAAGATTTTGTTTTGCCAGTAGAGTTATTGTTTTGAAATTAAGATGTGAGAGTGATAGGTGTGTAAACACCCATCCTTTTTACCACTTAATTACAATAATAACCGAGCCAAAACGTGTATTTTATGTCATTTATGTCGGAATTATGCGTGGTTTGTGTTTCTGTTGTGATTTAGGACGGAAAGGTGAAAAGTGGAGAAAACACGGGCATTCACGGGCTTTTATCGAAGAAAAAGACGAAATACGAAGTCAAGAAATCAAGAGTGTAAAAAGAACGGAAGTCCAAGACCAATTCTGAAGATTTATCGAAGAAAAAGTCAAAAGACGGAAGTTTACTAAAAGCCGAAGAACTCAAGTCTAATTTATTGAAGAATTACAAGACGAGTTTGAAGAAATCCCGAGACAAAGTCATTAAAGTCAAAAGATTAAGAAGATTAAGGACTTAATGATGCAATTAAAGAAAGAAGAAAGAGGGGAGGAAGCTTCCTAAGCACCTCCCTAATCCTCCTATAAATAGATGATTAGGATTTCATTTTCATTTTGTTGGCTAAGTGTGACAATTAGTCTTCCACCTTTTAATTACCTTGTCATTTAAATTCATATCCATTTAAATACATTGTCTTGCACCTTAAATACATTTAATTTCAAGTAAGTTTCATTTTAATTCTTGTCAATCTTTACTTTTATTGTTCATATCCTGTCTACCTTTCTTTAATCTTTAATCTTTATGTTTATTGTTCATGTTCATGTTCTTGATGTTTTTATTGATTTGATTTAAGTGGGTTTTGATTATTGTGATTAGTATTGTTAGTTTTATTGATTTGGTTTGTTTGATTTTCATTAGTAGATGTTTTTGGTTAATCTTGTTTAATCTTTTGGTTTGATTTTGATTAGTTTTGGATTAGATACGTATTATTTTGTATCCCTTGTTCTTCGTTATTGTTCTTTTCCCAGGTATATTCCGAACCAAGGATTTATTCCGAGTGAAGGAATTTTGTGATTGTTTTCGTTATTGTTCTTTTCCCAGGTATATTCCGAACCAAGGATTTATTCCGAGTGAAGGAATTTTGTGATTGTTCCGAATCAAAGAATTTGTTCAGGATAGGTGACATATTCCGGATAAAGATTTTATTCCGGATCAAGCCAAAACATTCCGAATCAAGGAAAGTGTTCCGGGTCAGTGGATATTCCGAACCAAAGTCGTTCATTCGGAATATAAAATATTCCGGATCAAGGTTGTTTGAAGAAAACATTCCGAGTGAAGGAGTTCATTTGGAACATTCCGAATCAAGAAGAAGTTCCGAATCAGTGAAGTTCCGGATCAAGGAGTGTTCATGCGAAACATTCCGAATGAGGGTTTGAGGATTTATTCCGAACCAAGAAGTATTCTGAATCAAGGTTTTGTTCAGAAAAGTTCTGAATCAGTAGGAAGTTCCGAACCAAAGTTTTGTTCATCCGGAATATTCATTATTCCGGATCAAGGTTTCATTCGGAATATATTCCGAATCAAGGGTGATTCATTCGGAACATTTAATGTTCCGGATCAAGGCTTTTGTTCAGTTATTCCGGATGAGTAATTTGTTCCGAATGAGTGTTTTTTTGGTAAATATTCCGAGTAAAGAAGAACATTCCGAACGAAGGTGACATTCCGGATGAATGTTTATTCCGAACGAGGGTATTATTCCGAATGAGCATTTTCAGGTTCTTTTAAGTTTCTGTTTTTAATTCTTTAATTTTCAAGCTTTACTTTTCCCGCTTTTTTCCTTAGTCGCACTTTAAGATTACTTGCCTTAGATTTATTTTAGCTTTGCCTTAACTTAAGTTTTAGTTGCGTTTTAAGTTTGCTTTAGATAGATTTAAGTTTGCGTTATTTACTTTTAGTGTCTTTTAATTTTCGTCACGCTTTTAATTACTTGCCATTTATTTTAAATTAGGTTTAGATTTAAATTAATGTCATTTAGTTTTAAGTTTTTCACTTTTTAATTACTACAACGACACAACTATTTGTTTCACCAAAGAACGACTGAGTCGCATAGTTAACCAGGATCAATTCGATTAGACTGGAACAACGAACTTTAATTTTCAACCTAGTAAAAACCTTGCATTAAAATGACGCCGCTGCCAGCTCGTTTCGTGAAGATAAACGGTTTTCTGTGAGAGACGCGTTGCTTTTTGGGATCCATTCATTCGTGGGCGTTATTTTTCTTGCTTAAAAATTTTTCAAAAACCCATAAAAATTAAAAATTGTTAGAAATCCATAAAAATTAAAAAAAAATCAAAAATCCAAAAAGATTTTATTTTTTATTGTGTATATATATTCTCTTTGTTTTTGGTATTGTTTTCTTTTGTTTTCAGGTGTATGCGTACTAGATCTTCTAATTATCAAGAGCTCGAGACTCTAGAAGATTTAGGTATGGCAGGTGTGAACAACAACAATAATCCACCGCACCTCAATAATAACAACAACAATGTTCTTCCACAGCCCGATCTTCGGACAATGGAGGAGCTTTGTCAACCTACCATGTTTGAACGAGGAGGACCGATTGCGCCGATGCAAATCACGGCTCCGGAGTTTTCGTTGAAGCACCCCATGATTCAGCAAGTGCAAACAAATCCTTTTCAAGGAATGCCTGATGATGATGCCAACAAACACCTCGACAAATTCATTACAATCACTCAAAGCATGAAGTTGCCCGGTGCCACAATGGATGTTCTACGCCTTCAACTCTTCCCACATACTTTATCACACCACGCCGAGAAATGGTTTGATCGTCTCCCGAAGAATTCAATTCATACTTGGGATGACATGACTCAACGCTTTTTGTCGCGCTACTTTCCACCATCTATGGTCACGAGCCTTCGCAATCAAATCAGCGGTTTCATGCAAGAACCCGATGAATCTCTCTTTGATGCTTGGGAAAGATATAATGTCTTGATCGATCGTTGTCCAAACCACAACATGCTCCCTGTGACCTTAATTGATACTTTCTACAACGGTTTGACTTTTCGAGATCGTGATACGATTAATGCAGCCGCCGGTGGCACATTTATGAAAAGGAGACCCGAGGAGTGTAGAGAGCTTATTGAGAACATGACTACTCACCACAAAAACTGGGATTCCTCCGCTTCTTCAAGGAACAATCCGAGAGTCAATGTTTCTTCTACTTCAGCAAACCCCGACATGACCGAATTCACCCGCATGATGACCGAAATGAACAAAAATATCTTGCTTCTCGCTACAAACCAACAACAAGTTAAAGCGGTAGCCAATCCTTGTGAGACATGCGACGGTCCTCACTCATACACTGATTGTCCTTCTACTCAAGGAAATCTGGAAAACGTGTATGCAGCTTATGGTAATTATTCACCGGAAAATTACCAAGCCCGACCTCAAGGGGATCGAAATTTGCTGAGTTACCGGTCAAACAACTACCTTTCACCCGGTTTTTCTCCTCAAAACCAAAACCCCAACAATAACTACAATAGAAGCAACCAAATGCCACCTCGAGCTTCTAATCCTTATCACCCACCCGCTCAACAAAACCCACCCATCAATCAAGATGTTGAAGCTTTGATGAGAACCCAAGGTGAGCAAATCAAGAATCTGCAGAGCCAAATTATCAATTTGAAAGGAGATATCACCAAGCAAGGGAATGACATTAGATCCGAGCTTCGAGATAATATTCAATCCTCCTTTAGAAATCAAACGAATGATTTGAAGAATATGTTGGCTAGTTTCTTGCCCACCGCTCAACCTTCTACTTCGAGTTCTCTACCTTCAAACACCGTCACCAATCCGCGAGCGAATGTGAGTGCTATTACTACCCGTAGTGGAGTTACCATAGTAGGACCACCTATCTCGCCCCCATCATCTACACCACCATTTATCCCTACTCCTCCCACACCTAGTATTAGTACACCATTACCGTCTCCGCCTCGTCATGACGATGTACCTAAGAAGAACCCTTCAACATCTCATCCTTCAACATCTCAACCTTTACCTGCTACACCTACACCTCCACCACCCAACCCCAGAATTCCTTATCCATCTCGCTTAGGCAAGGCCAAAATGTACACCAAGGATGACATTCAAGTGTCAAACTATTTGAAGAAAGTTTCGGAAATGACCGTCACTTTTCCCCTTGTCGAAGCTCTTGCACAAATGCTGAAATTTGTGAAGATGTTTAAGGAATTGCTTAGTAAGAAGGAGAAGATGGCCGAGTTTGTTAATACTCGATTAAATGAAAATTGTTCTGCCGTCCTTCTTAAAGAACTTCCGGAAAAACTTGGAGATCCCGGTCGTTTTGTGCTACCTTGTACTTTTAACCAAACCGATAAATTTACTGCCTTAGCCGATCTCGGGGCAAGTATTAATTTGATGCCGTTAAGTGTTTGGAAAAAGTTATCATTGGCCGACCTTAAACCCACCAAAATGACTCTTGAGCTAGCCAATCGCACTCTCGCTTACCCCGTTGGTATTGCCGAAGACGTGTTCATCAAAGTTGGCACATTCACTTTTCCGGTCGACTTCGTCGTTGGCATATTCACCCATCCTTTTTACCACTTAATTACAATAATAACCGAGCCAAAACGTGTATTTTATGTCATTTATGTCGGAATTATGCGTGGTTTGTGTTTTTGTTGTGATTTAGGACGGAAAGGTGAAAAGTGGAGAAAACACGGGCATTCACGGGCTTTTATCGAAGAAAAAGACGAAAGACGAAGTCAAGAAATCAAGAGTGTAAAAAGAACGGAAGTCCAAGCCAATTCTGAAGATTTATCGAAGAAAAAGTCAAAAGACGGAAGTTTACTAAAAGCCGAAGAAATCAAGTCTAATTTATTGAAGAATTACAAGACGAGTTTGAAGAAGTCCCGAGACAAAGTCATTAAAGTCAAAAGATTAAGAAGATTAAGGACTTAATGATGCAATTAAAGAAAGAAGAAAGAGGGGAGGAAGCTTCCTAAGCACCTCCCTAATCCTCCTATAAATAGATGATTAGGATTTCATTTTCATTTTGTTGGCTAAGTGTGACAATTAGTCTTCCACCTTTTAATTACCTTGTCATTTAAATTCATGTCCATTTAAATACATTGTCTTGCACCTTAAATACATTTAATTTCAAGTAAGTTTCATTTTATTGTTGTCAATCTTTACTTTTATTGTTCATCTCCTATCTACCTTTCTTTAATCTTTAATCTTTATGTTTATTGTTCATGTTCATGTTCTTGATGTTTTTATTGATTTGATTTAAGTGGGTTTTGATTATTGTGATTAGTATTGTTAGTTTTATTGATTTGGTTTGTTTGATTTTCATTAGTAGATGTTTTTGGTTAATCTTGTTTAATCTTTTGGTTTGATTTTGATTAGTTTTGGATTAGATTCGTATTCTTTTGTATCCCTTGTTCTTCGTTACTGTTCTTTTCCCAGGTATATTCCGAACCAAGGATTTATTCCGAGTGAAGGAATTTTGTGATTGTTCCGAATCAAAGAATTTGTTCAGGATAGGTGACATATTCCGGATAAAGCTTTTATTCCGGATCAAGCCAAAACATTCCGAATCAAGGAAAGTGTTCCAGGTCAGTGGATATTCCGAACCAAAGTCGTTCATTCGGAATATAAAATATTCCAGATCAAGGTTGTTTGAAGAAAACATTCCGAGTGAAGGAGTTCATTCGGAACATTCCGAATCAAGAAGAAGTTCCGAATCAGTGAAGTTCCGGATCAAGGAGTGTTCATTCGGAACATTCCGAATGAGGGTTTGAGGATTTATTCCGAACCAAGAAGTATTCTGAATCAAGGTTTTGTTCAGAAAAGTTCCGAATCAGTAGGAAGTTCCAAACCAAAGTTTTGTTCATCCGGAATATTCATTATTCCGGATCAAGGTTTCATTCGGAATATATTCCGAATCAAGGGTGATTCATTCGGAACATTTAATGTTCCGGATCAAGGCTTTTGTTCAGTTATTCCGGATGAGTAATTTGTTCCGAATGAGTGTTTTTTTTGGTAAATATTCCGAGTAAAGAAGAACATTCCGAACGAAGGTGACATTCCGGATGAATTTTTATTCCGAACGAGGGTATTATTCCGAATGAGCATTTTAAGGTTCTTTTAAGTTTCTGTTTTTAATTCTTTAATTTTCAAGCTTTACTTTTCCCGCCTTTTTCCTTAGTCGCACTTTAAGATTACTTGCCTTAGATTTATTTTAGTTTTGCCTTAACTTAAGTTTTAGTTGTGTTTTAAGTTTGCTTTAGATAGATTTAAGTTTGCGTTATTTACTTTTAGTGCCTTTTAATTTTCGTCACGCTTTTAATTACTTGCCATTTCTTTTAAATTAGGTTTAGATTTAAATTAATGTCATTTAGTTTTAAGTTTTGCACTTTTTAATTACTACAACGACACAACTATTTGTTTCACCAAAGAACGACTGAGTCGCATAGTTAACCAGTATCAATTCGATTAGACTGGAACAACGAACTTTAATTTTCAACCTAGTAAAAACCTTGCATTATAGAGCCTCTTATGCCAAAGCCAGTTGGTAATGTTGAAAGCTTTAGCAAAGAAGCATGTCTCCTGAGTAGAGTTCATGTTCATGACATAAACATCTTTGACTCTGGGAGCAATCATCACAATTTCATGATTGGAGTTGAAGATTGTACCTTTTTTGTCATCAAACAGCACAAGATACTTTGCATCACAAAGTTGACTTATGCTGATGAGGTTGTGCTTCAATCCATTTACATATGCTACCCTTGAGAAAACTATACCATTGCATTTTACTAAACCAAATCCTTCAGTAGTAGCTGATGAGTTATCACCAAAAACAACTATAGGACCTTGTTCCTCCTTATACTTGTACAGATAACTTTTGGTGCCAGTCATATGTCTTGATCAGCCACTATTTAGGTACCAAATAGGCTTCCAAAGATCACACTACACAAGTTAAGGAAATGGTCAGTTTTGTTTTCAAACCCACCTTTGTTGGGTGGGGGTTTTAGATGTGGAAGGTGTTCAAGATCTGAAGGGTCCTCTTGATGAGGGTGTGTGTGATTGCTCAGAAGAAGAAGAGGTCTGAACAACTTTTGCTTTCTTAGCATGGAGGGCTTCACCTCTTCTGAACCACTCTATATGGTTGTGATCAGATGTAGTGTGGACATTGCTTCCACAAGTTTCACAAAATTTGGTAATAGAGTTTGGGTCTCTTGGTTTAATACATCTTCTGAGTAAGATGATTCGATTATGTCCATGAGTGTCATGGTCATAACTTCCACAAATATTACAAACAGGCTAATAGTGGCAGTCATCTGAGTGATGATTGCCCATACCACAATGAATGCATGGTGGGAACAGCATATTACGCCTTGAATGAGATGCTTCAATATTGTGAGCATCAGCACTAGTTTTGGTCAGCATATACTGAGTATGTTCACAAGTGCGATGATCAGTCCTCTCACATTTAGTACAATAAATCACTTGTTGTCCCTAATATATGATGATATAATCACGAATTTAAAGAAAGAAAGGTAGATATGAGATGAATTTTAGAGAGAGAAAGTAGTAAGAGAAAGTAGAGAGAAATGGTTGGAACTTGTGAAATATTAGATTAGAAGAAAATGAAATGAACCAACAACCTTCCTAACATGCTAGGAAGGTATTTATAGCCTTTGCTTACATGTAGCTTAATGGGCTATATGATCATGGGCCGGGCTTTCCTTTTGGGCTTTGGTTACTTATGAATGAACCTTAGCTTAAAGTTAAGCCCGTAATACACGACTAACATACTACCTATTACAACGTTCTAATTTACGATACATAATAAACATATGACCTAGCATTCTTGTTTGACTCAATATTTTGAGGCTAACAATCTCCCCCAATGAGAGTTCATAAACCTTGGTCATTTAGGAAATTTGTAGAGATTACTAATCTCGCCATAAATGAGTCTTGAACGTGTAATGGTAGTCTTTTTCCTTCATGCTGTGATCTTTGAGCCTTTGTCGTTGTCTTTCGACTTTGTCTTTAAGTTTGAGATCTTCAAATCATCCTTGACTTGTCTTTGCCATCTTGCGATCTTGTGTCTTCATCCACATGCTCACACTATTAATTGTCGAATATGTCTTTAGGCATGAGAATGTGGTTTTGAATCTTTGACTTTGTTGAATACACCGTGACGCCACCTTCTCGAGACAAAACATAGACACGGACTGAATGGCTTTGACATTCGTCCTAAATCGGTAGCGTTTTACCTCCGGTCGGTGAAGACCGTTATACGATATTAAATATCGTACCTGTGATCAGGTAAATTCAATTAAGAATCTCCTTGACAGGGTTTCGCGGCTGTACTAGCCGTTCTCTTTACTCGACCGTCTCAAAGCAAGACTACGAACATAAAGAGTGAATCAATTGGATAAATATCCGCTTGATTAAAATTGTCAATTCAAATTCCTGGAACAAGTGTGATTCATAAAGAATCTTACCATTGTTGCTTTCCAGTTGACACAAGCTTGACTCATAAGAATCTCACAAGTCACCTACCGTAGCGCTGTTTGATGTTGACGCTAGAAGGATTCCCATTCGTTACTGTGAATACTAATGAATATCACTCTGAATGTTCTGGCAAGACCATAAAGATATTGCGTAGAAACCTGAAACGAGTTTGAATCAATTTAGAATCAAACCACTGTTGCTTTTCAGTTTTACACATGTTCAATTCATAAAGAATCTTGCATATGACCTACCGTAGTGCTGTTTGATGTTAACACTGGAAGGATTTCCACTCATCATTGTGAATACTAAGTAGTATCACTCTGAGTGTTCTAGCAATATCACAAGGATATAGCGTAGGACTCTCTTGATCTTCATCCGTGTGTCCTAACGAGATTTGATTGATCTCTTGGCTCTAGACTCTATTTGTGCACTTTTAGTGGTCGGAGGCTGGAGCAGATGCCACCTATTCAATATCAACTATCTCGGAGTGAAAAAGTCAATAGAAATCGTATTGATCTCCGTGACAATAAAACAAACTTCTTTTGAGAGAAGTCTGAGTAGCTAGGAAAGGGTTGTGCTTCACATCACTGGGTCCATGATGAGTTTGTCTTCATGATGAATTGACCCGGTTTCTGCCTAAGTTGTATGGAGGGCTAATTTCTTTACACCCTTTATCCTTACATTTCTTTTTCATTCTTCAACCCCTTCAATGCTTACCAAGACATCATTACTAGCACCTTGTTGTGATTGTTCCAGTGCTAGCATCAGTACTTAGTCGGCATTCAGCTACGTTCCATTCTACTCCATCTTTCCTAAGGACTTATAATAATCTATTGGATTGTCTCTGGGAAGATCCCTCCGGTTTTGGTTGGATCATAGGACTTAAACCTAACCACCCTTTTGACACCAATAACGTCGTGAATTAAAGATGTTGTGGGTATTTGATCGTAACCATGAAAACCACTTTAAATTCTAACAAAGTGTTTGAAAAACATTTAACACCTTGCTAGTTTTGTCGTTTCAGAAATACTCCCCCTTCACATGTGCATCGATAATCGAAAGTGTTTCGCACATGTAGGTAAGAGTTAAAGTGCTTGAGTCTTATATAAGATCACATTTTCTCCCCTATCTCTAATATATAAAATCTTTTGATATTAGAGATACCAAATTTGATTAAAATATATTTTAAAAAATAGACTTGAAAATCTTCGGGAGAAAGATGTGTCAAACTTAGCATGAATTTTGGAAAGCTCCCCCTCAAAAATTGATCCAATTGAATTGTCATTGTGAGGATGTGATCCACATTTCTCTTTTTGAGGATGGGAGTTGTTGAACACACATTTTTTGAAAGATTTTGAATAATCATTGAAAGATTCTTGAAAAAATTGTGTTCAACGCTTTTTGAAAAATCCTGTTTCTTTTTGTCGAAGAGGTTTTTCTAAAGCATAAACTTGAGTTCATAGACTTTGAATGTCTTGACGAATCCACTCAAGTGTAAGAAGATTTCTCTTCTTTTTCTGAGGGTAAGCGCACTAAATCGTACACTCCCCCGTGAATATTGATCCGGGTTGCAATCTGAAAGTGATTACAAGCCATTGTGTTGAGCTCAAAACGTTGAATGTTTTGTGACAAGCTCAACCCGAGATAGATTGCTCTACCCATTGTTGGAAATATTGTCTAAAAGAGACAATTTCCTTTTTAAAAAAATATAAATGACATGTTTTGAAAAATATTTACAACTTTCATTCGAGCTTTATGTGCACACCCGTGTCGTTATTGAGCGACATTTCTAGGTACGTCCATATTATCGATACTGAAAGACATGTCGAGAAGAATATTTTTGGATTTTGAAAGATTTTTGTTTTGTGTTTTGTTTTTATATGTTTTATATTTTTTTATTTTGTTTTTTTTTTTCATTAATATTTACAAATAGATGTTTGATACATGAATCAAGCAGGATTCTTTGCCAGAATCTCCAGGTCTGCTGGAGTCAAACATCTCATACCAATTTTCCTAACGAGGTACTCAAACCTATCTTTCGACAGAGCTTTCGTAAACAAGTCGGCTAATTGGTAATTTGTTCCAACAAAGTATAGTTCAAAGATACCTCTTTCAACTTGTTCCTTTATGAAGTGATATCTGACATCAATGTGCTTCGTGCGGGAATGCTGTACCGGATTGCAGGAGATGGCTATGGCAGAATTTGAGTCACGGTACATAGGTACTTTATCAAAGTGGAAGCCATAATCCGTGAGTTGTGTTCTCATCCAAAGAACTTGAGCACAACACGCAGATAGAGACACATACTCCGCTTCGGCTGATGAAAGTGACGTGCAATCCTGCTTCTTGGAAGACCATCCCACACGCTTATCTTGTCCTAGAAATTGTGCACCACTAGAAGTACTTTTACGTGTATCAAGACACCTTGCATGATCAGAATCTGAATAGGCCGTTAGAAAGAAACCGGTTTCCCTCGGATACCAGAGTCCCATGTGAATGGTATTCATAAGGTACCGAAAGATCCGTTTAACCTCCTTGAGGTGCTTTTCAGTGGGTCGTGCTTGATATCGTGCACAATAGCATGTAGCATGATGAATATCAGGTCTACTTGCTGTCAAGTACATGAGGGACCCGATCATGAAACGATATCTCGTTTGATCTATGGGTAAACCCTCTAAGTCAGCATCAAGCGATGTGGTTGATAATGGTGTCCCAACAGGGTCACATGAGTTCATACCATGCTTTTTGATTATCTCTTGACAATACTTAGCTTGATTTATAAAGATACCACTTGGGGATTGGTGAACTTGAATTCCTAAAAAGAATTTTAGTTCGCCCATCATTGACATTTCAAACCTGCTGTGCATTACTTTTTCAAACCATTTTGAAAGTTTTGGGTTTGTAGACCCGAAAATAATGTCATCAACATAAATCTGCACAAGCAAAATGTCATCCCCATATTTATAAGTGAACAAAGTTAGATCAATGGAACCTTTTGAGAAACCTTTGGATACCAGAAATTTCGAGAGCTCGTCGTACCACGCCCTTGGAGCTTGCTTGAGTCCATATAGTGCTTTGTGGAGACGATACACCTTGTCAGGATAATGAGGATTGACGAATCCTTCCGGCTGCGTGACATAGACGTCTTCCTTTAAAGGACCGTTAAGAAACGCCGTCTTTACGTCCATTTGATAGACAGTGAATCCCTTATGTGAAGCATAAGCAAGAAAAATCCTGATTGTTTCGAGTCGAGCTACTGGTGCAAATGATTCTTCAAAATCAATACCCTCTTTCTGTCCATACCCTTTAGCCACTAGCCTAGATTTATTTTTGATGATCGTGTTCTCTTCATCCATCTTGTTTTTCCAGATCCATCGAAGATTTAATGTTATTACATCATATGGTCTGTCAACAAGTTCCCAGACTTTAAGTCTTTCAAATTGTTGAAGTTCATCCGTCATCGATCCAATCCAAGCATGATCAGCCATGGCTTCTTTGATGTTTTTCGGTTCAGCTGAACTCACGGCGAGTGCGAACATACAAACATCACCATCGGTGTGAAGTTGTCGTCTTGTACGAACGGGCTGTGAAGGGTTTCCAATTACATGAACCAAAGGATGATCTCGGGTCCAATGATGTGTTGAAGGATGTCGTTGGTAGAATGTATGCATAATTGACGGATCAACATGGCGAGTAGAAGACTCTCCAGTTTCGTGTACCAGTGTACCGAATGGGTTGATAAATTCGTCTTCGTCAGATAATGCATCGTCTGCTTGATTTGTGTTCTCTGGAGCAATGACAGTAGTTGTGGATGTTGTAGGATCGATTCTTGAAGTGATATTCTGAGGAGGTAAATCTGCAGCAACCGGTGTTGAAGTAGATGAAGTTGTATCCTTTTGTTGACGATGATCGGTATCATCATTCTTATCATGAGTGACAGCGGAAGACTTTGATACAACATGTTTCTCCCCCATGAAATATTCATCATACATTGGTCCATATAACAGTTCCAACTCTTCAATTGTCGTATCCACTGTCATATCTGCTCTAGGAACATGTTCAGGAACCAGCTTTGAACTTGATGGTTCATTGTTGTGGTCTTGAGTTCCGAGTTCCGTGCGGTTGTGCACAGAAGTCTTTTGTCGTTGTGGATCGGGACTTAAACTGTTTTGTTCAAGTGCCATTTCTTGTAATTCATCAAATCTGACATGAATAGTTTCGACTATCAATTTTGTTCTCTTGTTGTACACTCTATATCCCTTAGACTGAGATGCATATCCCACTAGAATGCATGCATCACCTTTCTCTTTCATCTTGTCCAGATTTTCACCATCTCGAATAATGTAGCACGTACATCCAAAAACATGAAGGTGTTTGAGTGAAGGTTTTCGATCATGAATTATGTGATATGGTGTCTTTTCGTGTCTTGGGATTATTAAGGAGCGGTTTTGTGTGTAGCATGCGGTTGACACGGCTTCGGACCAAAAGTATAGTGGAAGTTTTGAAGCAGATAATAATGTTCGAGCAGCCTCAACTAAAGTATGGTTTCGTCTTTCAACAACGCCGTTTTTTTGTGTTCGAGCAATAGATGTTTCATGTTCAATTCCTTCGGCTTCAAAGTAGTTTCTCAGATTTGAATTCAAAAATTATGTACCTCTGTCAGTACCAACCACTTTAACTTGAGCTTGAAGACCACGTTGTATCAGTTTAAGGAAGCTGATGAGAACTTCGGGTGTTTCATCCTTGGTCCTCAAGAAGTGAGTCCATGTGTACCTAGAGTAATCATCGACAATTACCAGAATATATTTCTTCCCATTGATACTTTGAACACGCATGGGACCACACAGATCCATATAAAGAAGATCGAACCGTCCTTTAGAGCTAGGTGTATTATTTGTTTTGAAGCTACTTCGTTTAGCTTTACAAAGCTCACAAGAAGAACAAAGGTGATCTTTGATGAATTTCAAACTTGGAAGGCCTCTCACAATATCTTTCTTGGAAAGCAAGTTGATGGTATCAAAATTAAGATGAGATAAACGTTGATGCCATAACCATGCCTGAGTCGTTGAAGCTTTAGCCATGAAGCAAATTGGAGTTGATAAAGTTGTGTCTTGAAGTGAAATTGTGTAAAGATCAGTACCCCGTAAGTCATTCCCATCATAATCACGAACAAAACATGTCTTCTTTCTGAAAGCAACCTCAAAATCCGCATCACAGAATTGACCAACCGAGAAAAGATTGTGATTGAGCCCTTCGACGTAGTATACCCTTTTGATTGTAATATTCCCCTGAACCAAATCTCCATATCCTAGGATCAGTGCAAATTGATCATTTCCGAATCGGACCGTACCCAGGAACTTCTCCACGAAGTTAATTAGAAGCTTGAGATTACCCGTCATGTGCTTCGTGCATCCGGAGTCCAGTATGAAGAGAATTATTTGTATCACCTGCAGAAGAGTTAGAACACGATGGAGCATTTGCTAAATTGGATACCACAGTAGTTGTGATAGTAGAATCATTAGTGTCCTTAGCAACATTTAAAGGCATACTAACACTCGTTGTCACATTTTCTGTCATAACTTTAGGCATCCATTTATATCCTGGAGGACATTGATTAGCAAACCACCATTTCCAAGACTTGCTAGCAGACTCATATAATTCCTTAATTTTGCTTCTAGGGTTCTTAGTGGTGGAGTCTGATGCATTACTTTTCTTAGTGGGGGTTGCACCAGAATGGTTCACTTTGCGTTTGGGTTTTCTAGCATTAATAGGCATTGCAGTTTGCTTCTTAGTTCTAGTATCTACGCCTTTGACATTATTCGAAACACACATAGTATGATTAGCATTAGCACACTTTCCACATTTCACACAAACAAACTTAACATTCAAAGCATTCAAATCGTCATTACACGCGATTACAGATGTTTTATTCTTAGAAACATTGAAAATCTTAGGGTGGTCTTCTACTGTCTTCATCTTCCCTTGACTTTTGTTTTGCCAAACCTTTTCATTCATGCGAGTGCTCTTAAGCTGAGGTCGGCTAACACTATCAGTGGGGATTAATCCTGTAGTAAAAGACACACGTCTATTAGTGTTTCTAGAAGTCTGAGGTGATTGACTTTCTTTGTTTTGTGTAGGTTTAGTGGCCAATCTATACATCCCTGGTTTAATCACATTATTGTGCTTAACGCTTGGTGCTATGACATTTCTTATGGGTTGATTATGTGGTAACCTTTCCTTTCCATCCATCTTGGGGGCAAACACAGGTTTTGCAAGCGAGGAATTTGATAAAGCAGATGGTTTTCCCAAGATAGAGGATCTATTCACTTTAGAGGCATTGGGTTGTCTAACAACATGTTTCTTAACGCTAGGTTCCACAACTTTCCCACCCATCTTAGCAACGAGTTTCTACAACTCTGCAATCGCTGTTTCCCTCTCTTGTAACTGAGTTTTCAACCCTTTAATTTCCAAATTCAGCTCATTCATTTCTCGAAACGTTATGGAAAGTTTTTCTTGCAAGTTATTATCATTGGAAAACGACCAACGTCTTTTTGCAAAGTAAGTTCAAGAGAATGACAATGTTTTTGAAAGAAATCAGTTTTGTGTTGAAGTAACTCAAAAGCCTATTTATCAACATTTTCTTTATGTTTCGAAAGCTCAAGTTCAAGACGCTCACATTCTTTGATTTTATCAAGATATTTGCATGCAACATCAGAATATTCATCGATATCAGCACAAGATTGAAGAGTAACACACAAAGTATCAAGAGGCAAGTAGTGGATGAACTTAGAAACGTTTGTTTTCTTAGTAGCAAAAGCTTTCTTCCATTGAATTCTTCTTTGTTTGCATTCTAAAAACAATTCCTCACGAGACTTTTGTTTTTGAGTAGTGAAAAGACCATATAGACTATTCTCATAAGCATAGTTGTATGGTTTCACAAACTCTTTATTGACCGGTGATCTACTCTCCTCTTCCCAAAGGGATGTCTCATCATAACCAAGAGGATATTCAGGATCGGTCCATTCGGACTCATCCATATAAATGTGTGGGTTCGCAGCTTGAGCTTGGGCAAGATAATCAGGACTTGCAAAGCTAGCTTGACCCTTAAACATGGACGGAGGTGCTAACATTCTTACGATTTGAATAGAGTCATGCGTTTTATAAACAACTTTCTTCAAAAATTCGACTTGTTTTTCTAGTTCCGTTACTTTTTCAGTATCTTTTTCATGTCGACTTTTGAAATATTGTTTTAACATTTCAACCTCTTGTTTCTTAACATCAAGAATTTTAGCAGACTCGGTGTTATCCATCAAAATCCGTTGTTCAAGTTCGTTAACTTTGGTGGTAGCAAGGTACGTTTTTTGACGTTCATCCATTAACAAAACATTAAATTGACGTTTCTCTTTAGTTAATAACTCAAGAGTTTCGTTGTATTTCTTTTCAAGATCGTCCTTTTGACTTTTTAACGCACTACCCTTGTACCCCTCAAGTTCTTTGGTTTTCTGAAGAAGCTCATCTTTATAGTGTTCAATGGTCTCACTAAATGTAATTAGTGCAGCTTTGCATTCTTCAAAATTTTGAGTGAGCGCTGCGTTTGCCTTCTTTAACTGCTTTTGACTTTTTTCTAGTTTCATTGACATCTTTTTGTAAACTGGCAATTAAATTAGCAAGCGCGACACGCTCCTCATCATCATACTCATTTGCATGTTGATCATCCTCAAACTCATTATTGCACATGTCTGATGAATCGGGTGTGGTATTGCTATCAACCTTTTCCGTCATACATCTGTCATTAATGGCATTGGGTAGCTCACTATGCTCATGAGTATCACCAAACACATTATATTCATCAGTGATGTGTACCTTATCGAGTGGCTCAGTGTCAAAGATAGGTCCATTGTCATCTTCAGTGACGTTGAGAACTTCGTCAACCTTTGCCATGTACGAGTAATGTGCTTCTAATTCTTGGTCGGAGGCTTCATCATCAGTATCATCAAGCATTGCTCCTTCCTCAGCCGACAATTTGACCCCTGCTTCCATCTTCTTGCATAACAACATCTTCTCTTTATGATAGCTGGAGTCCCTAACCCGTTTCGGCTTTCTGCATTCCTTTGCCATATGCCCATAACCTTGGCAATTATAACACTGAATCCCACTTTGTTGAACCACTTGCGTTCTAATAGTTTCCCTATTCCCAGTAGCAGCAGCAATCCTCTGAGTATCATATTTGGCAGTGTGTCAATCATACCTTGCAGAACCCTCAACATGTGTTGGATTATGTTGATCATACCTAGAAGGACTTTCACCACGCCGACGTGTGTCATACCTTGAAGGGTTCTCAACATATTGGTTCTTTGTGTTGGATGATGTTCGAAGATTGTTGTTTGTGGATTTGAAGATTTTCTTGTAAGTCTTCATAATGAAAGCAATTTGTTGTTTCATTTCCTGATTCTTCTGAGCTTGATCTTCATCACTATCCTCTTCAGGTGATGACTCAGATGGTGGTGATGGTTCTCTTGGTTCTTTGCCGCGTGATCTTGTGGATAATGAAGACTTGGATGATGTGGAATATCGTGGGGAGGAGGATTGAATGGAATATGACTTTGGAGTACGAGATCAATGATCTTGAGTGGTAGACACTAGAGCAAGTGGATTAGCCGTCTTTGCAACTCGTTCAACTCGAATTTCATTTGCCTCATGCTGAAATTGTTTCAAGATATCAAAGAGAGTGTGATAGTTTACCTTGTCTAACTGCTTCTGTTGTTTCACCAAAGTAACAAAACGTGTCCACTCTGGTTGAAGTTGCTGAAGAAATTGCACATTGACTTGCATGGTGGAGACCTCCAGGTTGTTTCTTGTCATGTCGTTCATCATCTTGTAGAATCCTGAATAATAAGACTCAATTGATTCTCCATCCAATGCAGTAAACTTACCAAAATTCCAAAACAAGTTAGTTTTAACATCTTGCTTGTTGAGTGATTCTTCTGTTGCAAACGTTCAATAGCCGTCCACATTTCTTGTGCCGTAGGGCATGCATCAACCGTGGAATAAATATCATCTCCAATTCCACTTAGAATCATATAGATCGCTTCTTTTTATGCATCATACCAAGCACGCTTCTCTGGTGTAAGATCAGATAACGTTTCTTTTCTTGTGGTTGCGGGTACTTCTGTGGTAGTGTCAGTGGTTGGTGTATGAGGAACAGTGATATCGGAGAAAACATATGGTCCATTTTTAATACATTGCCTCAATGCATCACCATTAGGTCTTGTATCAAGATAGCGAAGAAAACGTGATTGTCATTGAGCATATTGACCGGCCACAAGCATTGGTGGTCTCTCTTTGTTACCCGCCACCATTATGTTGTTGTTCGTCACACGATATTCTGTAGTAGAATCCATCTCAAAATTCTCTGAAATGATGAAGTGAATATGGATCTTAAGTAGATGTGATGTGATTGAGTTGTTGTTGAAATTCCGAAAAATGCTATTTTTTTCTCAGTCCGACAAAACGGTAGACCAAAAAATTTTGTATCGCCAAATTTTTAAATTGAGCTAGAAATGTCCTAAAACTAGTATGGAAAAAATTTAAATTTACTTGACGGAAAAATTTTAACTTTTTTTTTTAATCTTCGTGTAAACGATATTCCGAAACTAGTCTAGATGGTGGCTAAGTCTAAAAAATACTCAAACAAAATTTAGCTAAACATGTCATCGGAATGTCCATCGGAATGTGCCATCGGAATGTCCATCGGAATGTGCCATCGGAATGTCCATCGGAATGTTGGTTGTCGGAATGCTTAGATCGCAATGCACTGTCGGAATGTTTAGATCGGAATGTCCTTCTGTCTGAATGCTTAGATCGCAATGTATACCTGTCGGAATCCCAGATCGCAATGTATACCTGTCGGAATCCCAGATCACAATGTACCTGTCGGAATACCAGATCGCAATGTACCTGTCGGAATCCCAGATCGGAATATGGCTGAAACAAATTTGGCAGAGTAACGACTCAAAATTCCTTAAAACCGTCGGACTCCCAGATCGCAAAGAACGATCGGAATGTCCAGATCGGAATAAGGTGTCGTAATCCAGTGATCGCAAAGTAGAACCAGTTGGTTATTGCGATCAAATCCCTCTCACTTGTACTTTCCGATGGTGATACTAGCTTGATTTTCGGAATGAAGAAAACAAGATAGTTTTGAACGTTTGAGCCAAGAAAGTTTGTGTTTTTAACCAAAACCAAGATATCAAAATCACTACAACACTATTGAAGGAGGTATACGACTTGAAATCACAAACAAACACAAAAAAATTTAGAATTCGTGGAAGAAATTAGGATCAAATCAAATAAATCAAGTGAAAACACAACAACCAATCACAAAACTACCCCATGGCGATTGATACCAATTGTTGTCCCTAATATATGATGATATAATCACGAATTTAAAGAAAGAAAGGTATATATGAGATGAATTTTAGAGAGAGAAAGTAGTGAGAGAAAGTAGAGAGAAATGGTTGGAACTTGTGAAATATTAGATTAGAAGAAAATGAAATGAACCAACACCCTTCCTAACATGCTAGGAAGGGTATTTATAGCCTTTGCTTACATGTAGCTTAATGGGCTATATGATCATGGGTCGGGCTTTCCTTTTGGGCTTTGGTTACTTATGAATGAACCTTAGCTTAAAGTTAAGCCCGTAATACACGACAAACATACTACCTATTACAACGTTCTAATTTACGATACATAATAAACATATGACCGAGCATTCTTGTTTGACTCAATATTTTGAGGCTAACATCACTCTTAGGCAAGTTTCAGTGAGATGGTTTTTTAGACCACATAAATCACAAGCCCTTTTAAATTGTGTCTTGTACTTGAAATGAGGAGAGTCTGAAGGTTCATCTCTGAATCGAGTTTGTGTTTGCTGCTGCCTGAGTTGTAATTTGAGATCATTGATCTCTTGTATGACAAGAGACATTCTCTCATCATCTTTAGATCTAGCATTCTTCAGTTTAATTGTTGGAACTGAAGAGGTAGTTCCCATATGTGAACCTTCAGCATGAGCTGAAGAGTTCTTTGAGGTGTCAATTTTGACATGTTTGGAAGAACTACCCTTGTGTGTTGTATGAGACTTGATGATTGACTGCATTTATTTTAGTCCAGTAGAGGGTTCAGCACCAGCCAACTTCTCCAAAGGAGGAAGTGGGGTACTTACTTCATTCTCTAAATTATCATCTGAGTCATCCTTAGTGACTGAGGACTCAACAGGTGCTGAAGAGTCAATATTTGCTTGAAACTCAGGAAAAAGGATTCGTCCAGTGTCATGATTGGGTAAATTCTCTTCACCTGACCTTACAATGTCAGGGATCGAGCTACCATCCTCATTTGAGGCTTTGACAAAGATAATAGATTTGGTGCTGGAGGATCCTTCAACACCAAGCATTTTCCTCTTTTGAGTAGGAATTTGTTCATTTATGCATTGATTTACCCTATCAGAGTTTCTAAGCCAAGATTTAACAATATCTTTTGCTTCTTTTAGTTCAACTCTTAGGGAGTTATTTCCATCCAGAATCTCTTTGTTCAATTGTTAAAAAGTAAGAATATCAAGTTTAGATTCTTTTAGCTCTATTTGCTTACTTTCAAAATCATCAAGTTTTAGAACAAGTTTATGAAAATTTTCAAGCAAATTGTTTCTTTGTTCTTCAACAAATTTTAGATGAATACACATGTAATCAAAGACAAATTTAATGTCATCTTTATCTTCTAATTCAAGAAGAGTTTGTTCCTTTTTTATTGTGATATTGACCCATTCACCGTTTCTGACACTTACTCTGGCCACAACATTGGAGTTAGCCCCTTCATCATCAGCAAGTGCCATCAGCACTTTTACATTAACCAGTTCATCATCATCTGAAGAAACATCTTCTTCATCCCATTCATAAGCTTCAGCAACAAGTCCTTTGTTCTTATCTTGTTTGGGAGAATTAGAGGAAGAACTTTCAGTGCTCATGAGGGCCAGTCTAGCTTTAATTTCTCTGTATTTGGCCTCAAAGTCTTTTGTTGGTCAAAGTTCAACCCTGTTTTGCTGAAATGAATTAGAAGCAATTTGTTTTGGTTGAAATGATGATTGACCAGATGGTCTTGATTGAGATGGTGAAGAATAGGAAGGGAGGGATGTTTTGGAGTAACAATCCATAACATAGTGACCAGTCTTCCCACATTTGTAGCATTAAGTGTCAACTGAAGCTTTTGTGATGCTGGAGAACTTGCCTCCTTTCTTAAAGAACCTTCTAGACTTGGCCAGAAGTGCTCTTTCATGAAATTCCTCTTTGAGGTCATTCAGATATTCCTCACTAGTTTCTAGTGTCTTCCTCATCATTAGGACTATCTTGGTAGTCTTGGATGACAACCTCACTGAAGAAGGCTGTGGACAAGGGTGTAGCAATGGTTAATGCTTTACTCTTGCTTGAGCCTTCATAAATCCTATCAACTAGGTTTTCTTCATATTTAAGTTTCCCAAAAAGAGAGGCTAGATCACAATCTTTAATGTGATTAGCATTTCTCAAGCTTTGACAGAAACTGAGCCACTTTTTTGGCAATGCATTAACAAAAACTGTGTTGATTTCAAGTTTTGAGAGCTCAACACCATCATTCACAAGTTCATTCATTAGTGCTTTGTATCTGGTGAATGTCTGTGTGAGGGTTTCCCCTTCTTTGTGCTTGAAGGTGTTGTATTAGAGTTTTAAATCCATGATTCTTGTTTCCTTCACATTAGAGGGTCCCTCATGGTAAAGAATAAGGTCCTCCCATGTAGCTTTGGCTGTTTTGCAATTTACAACAGAATTCATTTGGTCATCTGGAAGCACAAACATGATGAGAATTTTAAGACGCTGATCTAGGTTAGCAACTTTTCTCTCATCAGCAGTCCATTGTGCTTCAGGTTTTCTATTGTCCCCAACCATGGGAACAAAATGACCATTTTCAATGATTCCAAGGAATTAAGGTTCAATCCCAACCATGTGGACAAGAAACATTTTGTTCCAATTTGTAAAATTAGCTACCTCTAGTACAGGATCAACATTGAGTTGGCCACCCCTATACTCTAGGGTTTGTGGTATAACTTGAGCCATTTTGGATCTTAATTTGAAAACTTTTAAATGAGCAGTTTAATAAAATAAGAGTTTAGCTAATCAAACTGCTCTGATACCACTTTTTGGTCCCTTGCAAATCGTTATTACTTATCAACCATAAGTAATAACTCTTTACTACGACTCAAGTGTGTTGTTTTAACAATAGATAAGAACTATGAACAATTAAAATAACAATACCAATAACTTTTCAACGTATAGACTTTTATTAGAATCAAATAAAGAATCTATAACCCACTTTTTTGTGGAATAACAAAGTGATTGAATGACAATGGGTTGTGATCTCCTCTACTTAAATGTATAACCAAAGTTAAAGTCTAAGCTCCAATCTAAACGTTCATATGCATCTTGGCTATATGGTTTAGTTGGTATCGAGAGAGAAAGGTTTTTCTAGAGTTTATACTCTTGTATTGGTTGACCCTTTCTCTCCCAATGTACACTCCTTTTATAGGCAGTGTAAACTAGGGTTTGCATTTGCATGTTTCAGTGCATGGGTTTATCCAGTAGGTGGTTGATGCCCATGCTGGATAAACAGTACAAAATACATATTAAACTATTCTAGAAAAGATAAAGGTTGCACTTATATCTAATTATACAAGCAACCTACTTTGACTTAAAGTTATCTTTTCCCGCCTAATGCAAACCATCAGAATACTGAATTCAGTATCCTAGAGGAGATCGACATAATTCAGTTTGGTATTGTCAAACCAAACTGAACTGAAAGCCCTTCTTCAGTCCCTGTTCTTCAGCAACTAGACCGCCTAGTATTTGAAGCGAAGACTCCTTTGTCTTCTAAGTTAACTGGAAGGGGAATGCTGAACTTTCTTCAACTATAAAGTCTTCAGTAGGAACTTTGTTCCTCTGGTCATCCTTCAGCAGACTGGCCTTACTGCTGAGCATGAAACATTTAGGGGGATTTTATATTCAAATCCTATAGTTGCTTCAGGGTCAGTAAATACTGACCCAACAGATTTGATAAAAAGAATTACGAAAATTTAAAAACACAACAATAAAAATATACTACTCATTTTGGGGTTAAAATACACTATGAAAATAAAAATAATCCGAAACTAAAAACGTTTTAAAAATTTTGAAAATTTATAAAAATTTAAACCAGAAATGATAAACATTAAATCACAAGGGTAAAATTTGTAAATATAATATTTATAAAAAAAATGGAACGAACTTCATCTTCAACAACATCACACACACATTAAAAATCCTAGAAAAAAATTGAAAAAAAGAAAAAAGAATTTAAGTTCTTTCTCTCTCCTCTTTGCTCCTTCGACGGCGGATTGACGAGAGCTCGGCGAATAAAGAAGCTGGGTGTGGCAGCGACTATCGACGAAGGTTGACGAGCTCTCCACGTCGGCTCAGTCTTCCGCGGTAATACGTTCCGCCCATAGCAAAGGCGTGATTATTAAATGAATTCTTTTTTTTAAGTAGATATTCAACCCCTATGGACTAAGACGGGGCATAGAGCAAAATAATATAAAATTTTCTTTTTTATAAAATGATGTTAATAATTTAGTAGCTCAAGTGAACAAAATTGCAAAATACGGTAGTTTAATTGATACATTTTGATAGTACAAAATTAGCAAGTCTTAATAGAATAATATATCTAAAGTTTTAAACTATATAAATTACTAGTTTAAAGACCCGTCTAACGTCGGATATAAGTTACTGAGGAATTTTTATATGAAATAACAAACATACGTAATGAATAAGAAAAGGTAAAAAGTTATCGTCAATACATGAACAAAGTAAGACAACAAAGTGTGCATGTTTTTGATAACGTTTAATTGTTTAAAAATAAAAATAATATAGATCCAAGCATTTGGGTCTTCAATTTTGAAAGTCTTGTATATCATGTGTCGTGCTTAAGCAGCAATCAAATTTCCACGCAAAGACGCTTCTAAGAACACCTAATAATGAATGAATAATTTATGAGAATATTATCGTCAAGAATAAGTAAGTTGAGCATGAAATATATAAAGTATTGTAAAAACCATATGAAACTATAATTGTACGTATCTTCTTTATAAACTTTGAAGCAGTTCTCTATAAACCACATTTTGTAGTCGTTTTAGATATGTTGTCATCCTTATCACAAACGATAATTTTTAAGTATTTTTTGCTTTTGACTCGTGAAACAGCAACATATAGTTGCTCGTGTGTGAAACAGGACGTGAGAGGTACAAATCTATTTTAGAAAACGATTGACCTTGGCTTTTATTTATGGTTATTGCAAACGAAACAGAGATACAAAATTTTAACGAGATGGAATAACCCTCGACCTCGGTGGTTTAATTGATACATTTTGATAGTACAAAATTAGTAAGTCTTAATAGAACAATATATTTAAAGTTTTAAACTATATAAAGTTATAAACAGTCCAAGTAAACAACAACACGAGAGAAACTGATTTTTTATGTTACATAAATATTTTAAAGTTTCAAACAAACTTTCCCAAATTAAAAAAGGAAAACGGTCGTTATTCAACGCAACACCCTCCTGAATCCCGTTTAAAAAGTCTGAATTCAAGTACTCACACTGACCAAGTCACAATCCGCTACACACACCTCCACAGCCCTTACCCTACACTCACTCACACACACCCACCCAAAACAAAACACACCCCATTCCAATCACAACCGTCAATCACCACCCCTCACCACAACTCCCATACACCCTCCCACACCCAATCCCCTCCACGTCATCACCATGAACAATTTTTTAAAAAGTCATGATAAAAGGCTCCTCTTTTATCTTTTGTATATCCATGAATTTTTTTATTAAAAATTTATTCTTATGATTTTATTTATATTATAATATTATAGTAAAATAATATACAATAAAAAGAAATATAGAATTTAACGGGTGAGCAGAAACCGCACTGTGAACCGCAAAACCGCAAAAATCGCACGTCAAGAAAACCAACGGTTTAGTTTTAAGAAAAAAGAAAAACCACAAATACAGTTCGGTTGCGGTTTGCACCTGTAAAACCGAACCGCAAAACCGCACAGCACCATACAATAATTATATTATACTGAAAAACGTTATATCGACTATTTTATACGGATTATAAGACTTTTAGTGCATACTATTATTATTATTCCTATAAGTTATAAGTAACGTGTTTATTAGATCATTTTATACATTTTTTATAAAAAAAAATTAACATTCTAAACTAAAAATCACAAAAATATACATTTATTATATAAATCACAACTGATGTGTGGTGCGGTTAAAAACCGCATAAATCGCAAAACTAAAACCGTAGTTTATGACGTGATGCGGTTTTTATTTTCATAAAAAACACAAGTGCAGTTACGGTTTAAGTCATTAGCAAAACCCAAAGTATATTAAAAAAAAAAAAAAAAGTGATAAAAAAACTACATTAAAATTATACTTTTTCCTTTTACATTTTACAGTAGCACCTTTTTTAAATCCTTTTATAAATAAAATCATTTTCATATCCACACTTCACTCTCAAACTCTTCCACCGGTGAATGGGCCAATCACCGTCAACCACCCGTCGCCGTGATAACGCCGTTAAAGACCTCCGTTCATTCCTAACCGAATCCGATGATGACGTCATCACCACCACCACCACCACCACCACCGGAGACATCTCAATTCTCCCAGACGCATGTCTCGCTAGTGTGTTTCACTTTCTCACCTCCGGTGACCGGAAAACATGCTCATTAGTTTCGAAACGGTGGCTAGAGATCGAAGGACAGAGCCGTTATCGTCTCTCGCTAAACGCTCAGTGGGAGCTTACGTCTGCGGTGACGTCACTTTTTGTACGGTTTGATTCCGTCACGAAACTGTCTCTGAAATGCGACCGGAGATCTGTAAGTATTGCCGACGATGGATTAGTTTTGATTTCTGAGCATTGTAGGAACCTCACGCGCTTGAAGCTACGCGCGTGTCGTGAGATTACTGATTTAGGTATTGTTAAGGTTTCGGAGAATTTGAAATGTTTGAAGAGGTTTTCGTGTGGGAGTTGTAGTTTTGGTGTCAAAGGTATGAATGGTTTGGTTGGTAATTGTGTTTTGTTGGAGGAGTTGTCAGTTAAGAGGTTACGCGGTATTAAGGACGGTGACGTGGCGGAGACCGTTGTACCGGGTGGGATGAGTTTGAAGTTTGTGTGTTTGAAGGATTTGTATAACGCGCAGTGTTTCGGGAATTTGTTGGCTGGGAGTAAGAATTTGAGGACGTTGAAGGTGTTTAGTTGTTCGGGTGATTGGGATAAGTTGTTGGAGATGGTTACGCAGAGTGTCAGTGGTTTGGTTGAGGTTCATATGGAGAGGTTGCAGTTGAGTGACGTTGGGTTAGCTGCGGTTGCCAAATGTAGGAGTTTGGAGGTTTTGCATATTTTGAAAACGCCGGATTGTACTAATTTGGGGTTGTTGAATGTGGCGATGAATTGTAGGGGGTTAAGGAAGGTGCATATTGACGGGTGGAAAACGAATCGGATTAATGATGAAGGGTTGGTTGGTTTGTCTAAGTATTGTATTAATATTCAGGAGTTGGTTTTGATTGGTGTTAATTGTACTCGTGTTGGTTTGGAGGTGTTGGGTGCGAATTGTGTGAAGTTGGAACGGTTAGCGTTGTGTGGGAGTGAGACGGTTGGGGATACGGAGATTTCTTGTATTGCTGAGAAATGTGTAGCTTTGAAGAAGCTGTGTATTAAGAGTTGTCCTGTGTCGGATCATGGAATGGAAGTGCTTGCAGCTGGGTGTCCGAATTTGGTGAAGGTTAAGGTTAAGAAGTGCCGTGGAGTGACTAGTGAAGGGCTTAGTTCGCTGAGGGCTAGTAGAGAGTCGTTGACTGTTAATTTGGATAGTACGGAAGTTGAGAGTCAGGATGCGGCTAGTGAAGGTGTTCAAGATGGTGTTGTTGAGATCCCTAGTGTAACTAACCGTATTGAAGGGGCTAGTAATTCTGCTTCAAGAAGTACACGTAGATCGGCATCGTTCAAGGCTAGATTAGGCCTTATTGCAGGGAGAAGTTTAGTCTCTTGCACCTTCAGGAAGTGGTCAAGCTTCGGTGGTAGTTCTTCCCGGAATCAATGATCAAGAGATGGCTGTTAGTTGTTGTTAATGATGAAAAGAGTAAATTATTTGCTGCTTTGCAATACAGTCTTGTTTTAACTTATTTGATTGTATGCTTTTGTCGCGTGTGTTCAGCATGGCTTGCTATTTATGAATTTTGGGTCCTGTTGTGGTTACCTGATCTTTTTAATCCAATTAACCTTCCTAATTTAAGGAGGTTCTTAAAAATCTTATCAGTCCAGTTGGTACAAGTAGCTACGCTAATAGTGTTTACCACTATTAGCTAGTCTAGAGCTAGGTGGATCATTGACTTGGATTATAGTCTAGAATCTAGTCTATAAACTGAGTATTATGTTCGTAGTAAACCTCCAAACGGCTAGTAACTTTTGTGTAGTTGTATGCAGGGTGTTCCCGCATAGCATTCATTGGCACGACTAATTGGTTATTCCAAATTCTATGCCTAAAAATATCATTATCATGCATACTAAGGATGTTGCATCTTTTGTCGAATGTTTTTGTCTGTGCTCTATAATAATATATGCTCTGAAAACTAAAATGCTTGATTCCTGACTATAAGGTATCTTGTTGTGGTGGATACCTTGATGATCCTAGTTGACTGGCTTTATTTATGAGCGCTCTTTGCAAATATTTTGTTTTTGATGATCTTATTGGATAGGATAAGGACTTTTAAGATTGATGTTATGTCAGCTAGTCACTTTCTAATGAGATTCTTGCCTAGGTGACTCTGGTGCAGCTGTGCGGGCTTCCTGCATTTGCCTCATCATAGTGGACAATGTTGGTTCATGCTGATGAGGATCCTACCTTCACGAGCATGGTGTTACCTTCTTATAGTGCATCACAGAGTGGTTCTTGGTAACTACTAATCTTGGTTTGACTTAGGATACTTTTTTACAGCCTTTTTTTACACAAATAACAAATCATGTACATATATGCTATTCAAAACAGTTCGCTAACCAAAAGGCTCCTATTCTATTACAGTAGAAACTCAATAAAATAATAAACTCTCCAATATAATATTTTTTGCGGGTCCGATACATTAATTTATAGCTAAATTTATATCGATCATATGAGCAGTAATCTATACAGTTTCTACTGTATTAAATTATAGAGTGAACTCAGTGAAGTTGCTCATCTGCAATAGAGAAAAACCTTCATCCATAAATAACCCTTGCAAACCCGAAACCCATCATTTATTAATAGATCAGGCATTGTCGTTAACTTTTATCGTTGAGAAGAATTTCGGTCAACATACTTTTGCAGGTGGAAAATAAAGTTGGCAATGAAAGTTTTCACAGGAGATTTTTAGACTAGCCTCACCCAACCACTCACCTCTTCTTGTTATCTTACCTTTTTAAGTAGTTGAGCTCAATAGATATGTTTTTGCAAGCTTAAGTTATTTTTGCGAAACTCACATGATTCTGGGGAGTTGGGGGAACTCTTTATGTGTTTATTAGTCACATGAAGGTTTTGGCTATTATGACGTATATAATTTTGTACAAAAAATGTTGCCCAAGATAAGTGCAATCTCCCTCAATTCCTTACTTCCGTAGAAGTTGTAGCTATTAATGTTGTCACGCTCTCCTTTCTCGGTTGAAAATTTCATGATAAAGACAAATGGAAACAAATAGTGTGAGTTCTACAGGGAAACAAAAACTCATACATGCTTTATAATTAGATGAATAGATGGAAAAATAACAGATAATAAAGAAAAGGTAAATGGATGTTGTTTATCCTCAACTTGAGCAGCTTATTCAGATCAATGATACAGACACCAGAAAGCAGCTTCTAGTACGGTGGTGGTGGATAAACTCCACTGTTTGGGTTTGGTGGGTACCCCCCTCCTGATCCTTGTTGTGGAGGATAACCTTGTGGTGCTTGATATCCTGTCTGTGGTGGATACGTGTTGCCTTGTGGGGGATACGTGTTGCCTTGTGGGGGATACGTGTTGCCTTGCGGTGGATACGTGTTGCCTTGCGGTGGGTATGTGGCGGTTTGTGGTGGGTATGATGTTTGTGGTGGATATGATGCACCACCAGGGGGATAATTTGGATAAGGAGCTGGATTAGAAGGATAAGTTGAGTTGCCAGAAGTTGGAGGATATGCTTGCGTGTTTGATCCAGGAAACCCGGTAGGAGGGCACGCCTGATTTGGAGGGTAAGATGGTACAAGTGATGCCATTGGGTTTGAATTAGGAGGGTATGATGGGAAAGGAGATGATGTTGGCAAACCAGGAGGAGTTGTAGGATGGATATTCGGCGCATTAGTATAAGTTGATGTCGAGTAGGTAGGTTGTGCTTGTCCGCCAGGGTAGGGCGCTGCAGGTTGACCAGGGTACGGGGCTGCAGGTTGACCAGGGTATTGGGAATGACCTGGTGGTGGGACAGCAGGGTAAGGGGTGGCTTGTTGTTGTGGCATGGCGTTGTAAGGTGGGGCGGTTGCTGGTGGTGCTGAAGGATTGTATGACTGAACCGTTGAAAGTGCAGCACCAGGCGTGGCGTATGCGGGTTGAGGTGGAGCATATCTAGCATCCATGGCGGTGTTGGAGGAATTGGAAGAGGAGACGGGTGCACCAACCATGATCAGAGGAGAAGAGTTGTTTTATGAGGTTTTAGGACAAGAAGCAAAAGATCTAAAGGGGTGTTTATGATCAACTCTAATGAAGTTGACTTTATAAGATGATGAGAGTTATTGGATCCAAATATCAATAATTAGGAACTGATCAAATATATAGAAAATGGACCAACTTGGAGTCTAGTGGGTGTAATCAAACAGTTTTATTCCATGATATTGACTTGTTCTTATGTTTGACATTTATGCGCGTTGGCATGTAGGATCTTTCAACCTAGGAAAGGTCTTGTTATGGTGATAGTCACAAAAGAGTCCCTGAAGTGTTGCCCAATTTGCAGATATTGTTTCTAGACACTCATTTATTATACTTCTGAGTCCTTGTTAATATGTTATGTTCAATATAGAGTTGATGCTCATTTACATGATTTTGTGATGCAAATGCGAAGCATAATATAGTCGGAGGAAGTGCCTCGATTTTTCGTCTAAACACTTGAACAATCATCATATATGTTTCTGTCTGTTACTTCCTTTTTGTTTAAAGAAATAAGTTTGTTAACAGTAGCTAGCAATCAATTATGCCTTAGTGTTATGGACGTTCTTCCTCCTTTGATTCAAGCTTAGCTGCTGGTATGCGTAAGTTTAGTGTTCAGGGCGATAGTTGATAAAAATAGACACACAAAATATATTAACAGCATGATCTTAAACTTACAATATTGTCAAGTTGATTAACAAGATTCTCTTTAATGGTTTCACAAGAAATAAACTGGTGGTGATTAGCTAGTTGAGATTCTTCAGATGTGTATGCATAGTGCATTCATCAAAAGTCAAATACAGATGTTTACCAAGAAAAGTTCAATCATCAATGTCAACGCATCAACGTGAGAATAAAATATTACACATCTTCTGATAAACAAGAAAAAGTTATGTATTTACATCAACACTAGTATCACTTAATCATCTTCAATATAATTGAATCAAGTTGACTTATACGGCCGATGTTCATGTTCACTTTATCATATTTACAAATTGTTTTAGTTAATTTGATCACTCATAAGCGAATATAACGTATCTAGGGGTATGCAGAACTCAGTTCAGATTGTTAAAACCGGAATCTGAAACTGATTTTTGGTCCCATGATATGAAAAGTGTCCTGACTGACTGGACCTGTTCCAATGAACCGATTTTCTTAACTGTTATTTATTTATTTAATGCAGCTCTTAGAACAAAACACTAGCCTTGCATCAACAATGCAAAAGTTAAAGTTCAGTGCACGGTGTAGTTTGAGACCAAACAAGTTCCAAAATTGCGTTGAATCGATACCGTACAATGCCTTTCTTGGTTCAAGGAGAAGCTACACATCTGTTATTGTATGGAAAGCCGCTGTGAATGTATACGTTGTGTTAACTGTTTGATAAGTAGTTAAGTACATTATTTGCTTCTAGTTTAAGCAATGCCTGTTATCAAAAGTGCCGTTCTTCATTAGAAATACCAATCTAATGGCTACTAGAAGTTTCTTTTCTTACTGGTTACAGAAAGTGTGGTCTTCTTTAGACACACGGATTAGGCCAAATGCTTAGATTGAAATTTAGTAAGATTAATATTCCTAGTTTTCTTCCAATTTTCATCAAATTGAATATACAACAACAACGATACCCAATCCCGCTAGAGCAGGGTATAGGCGAGATGGGATGTAGACAGATCATACCCTTACCTTTGGGAAAACCCGAAGGTAAGGAGAGATAGACCTCCGGCTAAGAGAAGGGAGAAGAAACGATAAAACACCGATTTACTTATTTAATATAATTATTATAAAAATATTTATTTTTTTTCGTAAAACAACTCGAAAGCAAGATAGATACATAGACAAACAAGGGAGCACACCATAAATATGAGTATGAATGACCTTTTGATAACTCAGAGCCCAAATAGAGTGGCTATATAAAAGCCCAAATAATTCTCTAACCAGTGAGTAAGGAGTAGTACTGCTTGTTGAATGCCTAATATCTTTAGGGAAAACCTGCATATCCCAGAAAAAAAAGGAAAAGAGAAAAGCCAGTAGTAAAGTTAAAACAAAGTAAAAGTAAAGGTAGTTTTCCAACCCTTTACTAATGAGCGTGTAATCCACATATCTTTGTTGCTATCTGGTGCATCACATCAGCATTCCATGATTTCTTGTGGATGCTTTTGACAGATACTTTGATCGGAACCAGCATAACAGAAACGCAACATGCTTTATCTCACACCTATCGTCAAAATGAGTTTATGGCTCAGTAGTTTCTTTGTCATGCTCCAAAATATTGTGGATAGTATACCTTGATGGAAGACAAACTCTTTCAAGTATATTTCCTTTCTGCTTTGTCCCATCAGGATTGTCATTTTAAAACCACATTAATCAGTAATCACTGTGCCAAAGATTTAATCCAAATCATAATATAAACAGAGTGTTTTTAATGAATGGCATATTGCTAGATTCAAACATTGGCATTGAGTTGAGACTAATATGAGAGAGTTCTACATTGGCCATGTTTTCTAGCTTATGGTTTATGTTTGCCTCAGTTGATTTTCGTCTACTGCTGTATATATAACTACATGCTGATCTTCGACTTGAATTGAGATCACATTCAAGCAATATAACATAAAATTTACCAACACAATGAATACCGGAGAATAAAAATTATCATTAGTTCAGCTGCAACCGAGTTGCAACTTTGATTAACATGTTCAAATAAAACAGGAATCCAAATGTACTACAGGAATCAATGCAGAGTATTTACAAATCAAGAATCTGATAAACAAAAGTATCATATCAGATTGCAGCGTTTAAATCGTGTATATCACGAGGCAACCCTCAAAAGAATAAAAGCCTCATAATCTCCGCAACTTTTCACCTCTTGACTTTCAAGCACTGCTCCTCTTCAAGTGGGTTGGTGTCGCAAGAATCCTCTTGATTGCATTAACTTCCAATGGGCTGTTCTTGCTCTGAAACAAGTCAATAGAACCAACATTAGTCACTTATAAAGCGACAAACTTTACAACTTTAGACTTGAAAAAGTAAAACTAACTCACCTTTGAGCAGGTTCCACGGCGCACATTGCAAATGGGGTAATCATGTGGGCAGCAACTGTAGTGGTCATCACAGCAAGATGCACCTTCCAATGGGCAGCATCCCCAAGCGAAACAGTAGCCGTAGTACTCATAGATACAACAGCAAGTGGTGGCTTCAGGGCATGTGCTGTACTCGTCACAAACCACTTCAGGTGTGACCGGTGATGGGGGTGACGGACCAGGGTTGGGTGGGTTCTGACCAGTCTTGGTTGGGTATGAAGCCTCCATTGCGATACCACATTTACCTGCCTTATCTGCAATGTTTCTTTCCATTTTCAAGTAACCGGATTCACCCCATGCTGCACCCCATGAGTTCTTCACTATCCAGTAATCTTTACCATCTTCTGACCCGTAACCAACGGCCAACACACCATGGTCCAAATCAGTTCCACATGAACCAGTGAAAATACCCTGTATACATTGAAATTTACATAAAAAATTTATTCAAGTCTCTATTTGTTTACAAGTTTGTAATGTGCATATATATAATATGCGCAAGTTATTACCGAAGTGTAGAACTGGAATTCCCTGCCACCAGCTTCAATGGCAACAGCGATAGGTTGGTTTGAGACAGCCTTTTGCAATGCTGATTCATCGTTAACGGGAACATCTTCATATCCATCAATACTAACAACCTTTGCGTTTTTCTGTTTAAAGCAAAAATAAATTATAAGCATATAAAAAAATTAATCAAACTCTAAATTACAACGAAATCATGGATATAGCAAGAAGTACAAACCCTGGTTGCGTCACATCTGCCATCTTTGCCGGTGTAAGGGTAGTCTTCTTCAGTGTCGATTCCACCGTTTTTGATGATGAACTGGAAAGCGTAGTCCATAAGACCACCATCGCATCCTTGGTTGTAAGATGTGTCACAATCAACAAGCTCTTGTTCTGAGACAGAGATCAAGTCACCGGTAACAATCTGGTTGATACCTTCCACAGCTCCGGTGGTTGAGAATGCCCAGCAACTCCCTGCAATTAGTACAAACTTGATCAGACTACGCGATTGTTAATTAGTCTTTATAGGGTCTTTGGGATTGCTTTTAAAGTGATTATGCATCTAGAAATAATTAGTCACGATAAGCTGCTTTCAAACTCGTTAAATAAAAAGAAGGGCGTTTGCCATTGCTTATTTAAACAGCTTTCATCCATCAGTTGTTATATAGAAATTTAGTTTATTTAACCCAAAGATAAGCATGTTATATTAAATCCACACCTAAGAACAACTCAAAATAATGCTCAACTTCAGAAATTAAAAATTATTAATATTTTTATAGTTGATCCAATCCCAAAAGTTAAAAATTAAAATTCTAATACTATTACGAGTAATTTGCAATATGTTTATTGATCAATGGAATTTAAATAGGTTATCTCTTTGTATAAAAGTTGAGATAATACATCCAATATTTAAAATTGAAAGACCAAATCAATCATTCAATTACTAAACTCAACCGTATTTTCAGTGAAACTGAGAGAGTTTACATGTTTTTTTTAACAATAAACCCTAAACTAAAGTAGCCAAACCTGGTTACAGAAAACATAAACATCATACTTACTACTTAAAGTCTTAAACTACATAAAAAGTAACACTTCCAAACATCCCATTTGAGAAAGAAAAAAACACAATCTAGATTAAGTGATTAACTAAGTAAGATCCAAAAGAAGACTAAATAAAATGAACCCTAAAAGAATAAATAGATTCATACTCCGTAATCATAGCTAAGTCAGTTCTATACTTCTATAGATCAATCATGATAAACTTTCATAGTATATAAAAACTAACCACTTTTAAGTAAAATAAAAATCATCAAAAATAAAAATAATCATGATATACCTTTTTCTAAAATAATAAATATAAAATAAAAAAATTTAAAAAGAAAGTCTTACCTAAACTTTAATCATGATATACTTTTTCAAGTAAACAATAATAACTCAAAAACTTTATAAAAAAAAGTAAAAAAAAAAAAACAACATACCACAAGATCCTTGATCTTTAACAGAAGCAACAGCACCTTTGCTTCTCCAATCAACAGATTCCGGCAAAGATTCACCGGACCTTAAAACATATCTATCACTTTTAACCTTACTCAAACCTACGTTCTTGTTTTTTCTCACACCAGTATACATCGTACGGTACTCTTCATTAGTAAGATCAGCAAACTTATTCAAACCAACTTTATAACTCCTGTCAACAACTGAGTTATGTTGATCTATAAACCTTAAATTATCCTTGAAGATCTCAAACCTACGATCTTTTTCTCCCAAAGCGTTGTATGTTTTCCCATGTTGGACCAGCCATGATTCGTACAACACGTTGACTTCTTCATCTGTACGTAGGTTGTTGTTGTTGTTGAAGTTGAGGATGGACATGTCGGAGGCGAGTGAGAGTGTGAAGAGGGTGAAGAGGAGGAGGGTTGTAGCACTAGCAGCCATTGTTGTCGTCATGTTTGGATGATGAGGAATGAGAATGGTGAATGGTGAATGGTGAGTGATAGGGTATATAAAGGAAAAAAGGAGATGGTTTTTGAGATATTTTTATATTCTTATTTGTTGGTATTGGTGTCAATCAATTATTTGTTGGTGTTTGAATTTATATAAAATTAGGATAATTGTATTTTGTGGTGAACTTTATCTAATATGATTAGATTAACATCAGTTTGTTAAATTAAAAAAGATTAACATAAGTTACGAAAATTAAATATATTTGGATGTACTCATCATGCTTAATTAAAAAAATAAGACATGTCACTGAAGAGATTCGGCTAAGTTGGTCATTTTAGCGATTTTCTGTATTGTTATTAGAGTTAGTGCTTTCATTTAAATAAAAAAGTTGTTTGAGTATGAAATCAACAATAAATGTTATCAAACAAACACAAAAAAAAATAACTTTTTTAATTTAATCACATTTTATTTGGGGATTAAAAAAAAATATCTATACCCAAAAATTATAAAGATTGAGAAGCATTTTAATTTAATTTATTTGTATTATAGAGGTTAGTATTTTTATTTTTTTTTGAGCAAGATAGAGGTTAGTATTTGGGCAATACGTTGTAGCTCAACTGTGAAATGACCCCTTTTTTTATGATTAAACCCATTTCTAGACGTATTTGTCTTAAAAAAAAGTAAGAGTTAAAAAAAAAAAATCCTGGACCATAAATAAAAATAAGTGAAGTGTGAACAGTTAATTGGAGATAAGATGCGATTGGTGAGCAGAGAAGGAAAATCCAACAAGTTTGGCCCAAGTAGTAGAACAGGTAGAAGTTACATGTTTCTTTGCTTCACGTTTCTAACCTCTAATGGTTAAATTCTTTGTCATCTACTACCACACTTGTTTCTAAAACCAAAATATCTCTCACTCATGTCAACCAACCTTTTCCTAACATATTTACACGTTTATTTCTATTTAACACTTCTACAAAAATACAATCAACAATAATTCAGATTTTATTTTAGGAGCTATATTGACCGTTTTTACTGAACCTCATTTCGAATAAATGCTCTGTGATATTTTCAAAATTCCCCTATGTTAGATGGGAGGTGATTTGTGCACCAGTATTTTTTTGCCATACACCACCAAATTGTTTGTAAAGACTATTTTATCCCTAGCATATTAAATGTTATTATTCTTTTTCCAAATCCTAATCAAAATGAAATACTAACCCTATTTACACAGTTACACGTACAACTGGCCGATCTCTTTCTGCACACCTACCATCATCATTTCCAATAATTCCTACCCAATATCTGAATTCAATTAAGCATGAACGCCCAGGTATGATTATCTTATCGAAGTCTCTAATGCTTTCATCAACATAACTTGATAATATTACTATTTTGATGACTTGTAATATATAGTTTGTTAACAGGATAAAGTATTTATATGAAAGATTTGATGAAATAAGCACATGAAAACTTAAACTCTAATATACATAACAGAAGCAAAATTAAATGGATGAAGAATGTGATTACTGTTTGGTTTAATTTTAGGCGTGCAAATTCATTTTGGTAATGGATCTCATATCTTAATTGCTAACTTATACAAATTATTTTCTTAACTTATTATACCTTCGCTGCTGTGTACACATGCTATGGTTATCAGGATGTTTTTTTTCGTTAGAATGTTTTTTTCGTTAGAATGTTTTGTGGTCATGTGTATATATCAAGATTTACCTTCAGGCTTGCATCAATACTAAGCAACATATGTGTTGTAAACTGGAACGATATATGATTGTATTACGGACTTACGGTTAAATTTTGTGGTATTGGTGTGACCACACAACCCCTGCATGTATTTCATCCCAACCACTCAAAACTGATACAGTTTCAGAAGTTACAAAACAGTATATTGGAAAGGCATGTTGAGTAAGTAGCATCATATAACATATAGAAGTAAGATGAGTCATTTTGAGAACATTTTAAGAACTTCTGCATGATGACAGTAGCAAAAATCTAAGCATTTTATGTTCTTATTTAAGCTTTTATGTGCTGATATTAAACTCCAACAGAGTAAGTATATATATTAGAAATTATGTTTAAATGATATATTTTATGTTATCGAACAGACAAACTCATGCGAAACAGAAAGCTCCTTGATTCAAACGGAAGAACTTTTTTCTTCCTTCTTACTGTGAGCAATAGTATGCATGATTCAAACAGAAGAACTTTTTTCACCTATATAGAAGAACAGTACATGAGCAGTTTACAATGGAACTTTGATCCTTGATCATTATAACGAAATATTATCAATTCAAAAGTGTGTACAAATAAAGCAAGGGAACTCTATATTAAACCCCTTAAAATTTAGGATGTGGTTGTAAATTACACATAATGTAAAGGACGTACTGATAAAAATAGATTTGGTAAACACATTAAGGGTAAACTAGTATTTATAAAAGAATTAATGGTGTATGGCAAAAAAGTACTGGTGCACAAATCACCTCCCATGTTAGATTCTTACGTTTTTCATTTTAATTTTAACACGGTATTGACAATTTGACATCTACCCTTTTTCTATTGATGCGTATCCATAGTAGACCAGTAGTTATTGATGAATCAACAACCAGTAATTAGTTCGTATAAGTGTGTTTGTTATAACGAGACTTAACGGTTAACAGTAATTAGTAACTGTGAGTGGTAACTGTGAACAATACTTGTAAACAGTAGTTGTGAGCAGTTATTCTTACATCTCACCGCTCATTTTCAAAGTTCTTTGAAAAAAGAAATGAAAAAAAATAGTTTTTCTAAAAAATAGCAATGTTCGTTACTTTTGTGTCAAACGACTAATAAAAATCAAAATACTCACCGTTTTTTTGTCAAACACTCACTAAAAATCAAAATGTTATTCCTTATCGTTCACCGCTAAAAAAAGCTCCACCAATGATCAATCCCGAACATCATACAAAAGCAGTGCATAACTTTAGTGAGGTTTGGAGTGTTATACAAGGTGTTATTTTGTACAAACTAGTGTACGTATCAAATAAATTAACGTATTATGTGTATATAAACATCACATAAGTTTAACACCAACTGTTGAAGCATATTTCCTCGGGTCAGAACTGGACGACTCCCGAAGCCGTATGTGGTAGTCCTGAACCTAGTAACTAGTTGTCAATCATGAAAGAACTCGTTAGAAGGGTCCCAGGTCGGAGCCCGAGGAACCACCCTCCGACGGTTAAGTATATTGTGGTATTATGATTAGAGAGAGAAGTGTAATATAGCGAGAGAAAAAACATGGCTTATGTTCTATATTTTGGAGTGAAAGGGAAAGGTTTGTGATGGAAATAAAAAAAACTTTATGTTCCTGAGATTTTCAAGGAGAGAAGTGAAATGTAAAGGAGAGTAAATGTCACACCCCACCATGGCGGAATATGGGGCACGACGTATGGATATCATCACAACAAACGGTGTCTCTATAGAGAAAACTAAAATGCAAACATAATGTCATAAATGGTGACACAAATGTCATGACAATATCTCAACGTAGTAGGAGTCTAGGTAAGTAGGTAACAGTCCTACCTCTTACCCAAGATAATCAAATATCACAAACAAAACAAACATATAGGTGCCAACAATATCACTTATTAAACAAACAAAAGAAACTAAGAAGGAACGGGGATCTCCTTCTATATGCAATCCTAAGGCATCCAAGTCTAGCCACTTCTATCCTCAAGCTTAACCATATTCACACCTGAAAGAGACACTAAAACACGTCAACATAAAGTTGGTGAGAGTCATAGGTTTAGACTCCAACGCTAAATCAATTACAAGCTGTGAATAACAACCATCAACACAATAACATATGGACAATGCGCTACAATTATGTATTAACAACTAGCATTCAAGATCAATCATTCCAAACCAAAATCCAAGGCTCATACCTTGTCAAACAACATGGTACCATAGATGATCACACTATGTACCTATCCCAAGGCCACTACCTTGTCAAACCACAAGGCCACTACCTTATCAAACCTCAAGGTCACTACCTTGTCAAACCACAATAACTGAGACGGCACGTGTCCCCCGATCCAAATCATACACAATCAAAAATCACATAGCAGTTAATCACATAATGTACACACAAGTCCATCTCAAATCACAAACACATTCACAGATTAAATTTAGAAAATAACTCAACACAGTGTCTCTTCCATCCCATCTGGAAGTCAAAATCAATATTAAACATGGGACTATGAAACTCACCTGATTGAGCTTCTCCAAATGTCCTCGCACTAGCAAAAAGCTAACAAACCAAAAACACATAATCAAAACATGAACCATGGCTCATCAACCTATGATGGACATCTAGTATATTCCCATATAAATACCTCATAGATAAGCTCTAATCACCCCATTACCTTCCTTAACAAGTCCTTAACTTGGTTAAGTTTAATAGCTATCCCGTTCATAATTTTACACAAAACAGTCCCAGTTTTAGGTCTCAAAACTTTAAGTCAAACGTCCACTTAAACATACTCATGGTTTCTGTAAAAGGAATATTCACACTTTTATACATGTTAGCTAAAACCTCCCACCTGCCCTAACTTTAAAGCTACTGTTAAAGCCCAGATATATGTGTATATATTGCTACCTATCCAGAATTCACTGATTTTAAACGTATGAAAAGTTTATTACCATTAGAGGGTCTTACCCTAAACAACAATCTTAGCCCAAGTGCAGATACTTACTACAATATATAAACCATCTCTCATGTTCGTGAGAAGGTCCCAATGCAACCCTAAGTATCCCAAACAACCCAAAACTTAAAAAGAAAACAGGCTGAATTCAAAACAGTTTTGACCTCCGACTGTTGTAATCTGTTTTTGACCCACTTCCCACCCTCCAATTTAGTTCTAGTTTCTTGCATTGGAAAGCCACTTCAATTACCTTTTCAGGGATACTTGAATCGCATCTTGAATGTTCCTAGAACTCCTGATATGATAAAAAAAATTGACTCAAAATTCTGCCTAGTTTTTAAAAACGGGTTTAATTAATTTAACCTAACTAATTACCCATAACCCCATTAATTACAAAACCTAAACCATCTAATCATAATAATATCATTAAAATACAGATTCTTATTAAAATCCTAACCTAAATCCATCATAAGATGATTATGTAAACATTAAAAACAATTAAATTAAAAAGGGATTACGAAAGTTTACCTTTGATTTATGAAAACCCTAAATTTTGATGAAGAGCCCTAAAAATTCTCCATAAACCGTCGACCATTCTTTTTCTCCAGGGATTTTATGTTTTTTTCTCTTTAAAATCCTTATATAATGTAACAAGAATCCTAGTCCAAATATAAAACCCAACTTTCCTTTTTCCTTTTTTTTTCCTTTTTTCCTTCTTTTCTTTTTTTCCAAACCGACCTAAACCCCCTTTAAATTCGTTTTTTTTTTCTATTTATTATTAATATATGTATTAATAACATTACCTTAATTTTCTTTAATTTATTTCAGCTCCTAAAGCCTCCAAAGCATCAAAACCGTAAAACTAGTCAGTTTTTACGCGTTTTACCGTAAAAGACGTAAAATATACACTTTTATAAAAAATCTCAAATTTTGAAATAAACTTTATATTTAAGTCCTAAATGACTTAAAACCATCCCGAAAACTATTCATATGACCAATTACCTCATCCGAGACCTCTAAATGCTAAACCGTAAATCGTAAAAAAATACGATTTTCTATAATACATATACGTATACGTAAACACCAAAATATCACCATTTCATTTCATAGTCACTAATTGTGATCTCATGAACATGAAATAACCGTTCCTCGATTTACTTATGAGTACTCTATACTCATAAACGATAATCACACCAACCTCGTTCACACAAAATAAACACGTAAACACACAAATCAAGTAGTCACACATAAAATAACCTAAAAATAGGACCAAGTGACGAACCTCAAAACCACGGTTGTCACATCACTCCCTCCTAATAGAAATCTCGTCCCGAGATTTACTCCTTAGGATCAAACACACAAACAACAAATCACATGAGGATACTTGTTCTAAACGAACTCCCCTCATTTCCACGTGAACTTTAATTCAAGTTTCAAAATACCATATATACAAACCAAAAATAATTAAACTCATTGCCAAACTCTTGACCTCACAGTCAATAAACCTCACAGATGACTCTTTGATAAAACAAAGACTCTTATTAACACAAGTCCCGAATAATCGTACATGCAAAATTCATTCTCAAACAACCTTCTAGACGATCTCAAAACTCAACTCAAAGATTAGGTATCTCGTGCATCCCAAATCATAAAAATAAAACTACTATTCAACACTCAACCTTGAACCCGACACTTGTACAACAATTCCGACCAGTCCACTGACCTCCCATGGCTATACATTCTGAATATTTGAAAAGTACGTTCCGAGTACATAATTTTAGGCTTTTGAATCACCCAAAAAGCTTAAAAGACGAACAAGTTATGACCAAAACAATTTTATACTAGTTGTTTTAAAAACTAAAGAATAAACTTAGTGATTAATGCAATCTTTTTAAATGAAAGAAATAATTGTATGTGAAATTTTCATGAACTCAATTTAACCTTGTATTAATAATTACAAATGACGTAAATCGGTTAAACCCAATTATATAAACTATGTAAGTAGAAAGAAATTTTACTTCGCTTTATTTTAAAGAAAGTCTTTTAGAATTTGAAATAAATAAGTGTTGCTTTAAAAGAAATCTTATGTTCCATCTTGTTTCAAACACGACTCCAACACCTTACCCTTATTTTACCAAATACAACCAATTATCTAACCCTATAATAGATTTCCCAGTCCCCCTTTTCTCAATATATTCCGACCAAAAGAACTGTAAGACCCAACACAAAAGATTTCATTATCTCAAAAGAAATCCCAAGTTATTTCAATAGACCAAGAACACCATTTTAAAACGTACACGTGAAATACGAAACTCAAAGAATACGCTACAAGACACACTTCAAAAGATTCAAAACGTCGTTGAAACTCCACCAAACTCGAGCACTAATAAATCGTTTAAACACAAGAGAGCACTAGGTACGTTCAAGTTATAATAACTACTGAACGACCGTAAATCATAACATAACATCTATCAGTATATATACATCCGCATATGTATACCTATTGAATCCCCAAAACATACTCGTTATCATACACGTAAGTCAATCAATCGCTTTATACGCTCGTTTTTCCATACGAGTAATCACCATCTCACCGTGCCACAACAAGGCATAAAGCCCACCTCCAAAACCAAACCATATCGTGTGACCCCAAAATCACACAACACAACTATAACCCAAAACATATAACACAAAAAGAACAATAGCCATATCGTAGGTAGCCATTACATAAACCCATATATAATACGTATACCCAAATTCTACATCTCATCATATACAAGCATGTACTAACCCTCTTTCATGCAACCATACTTGGGAACCCATTGAAGTTGTGGTACTTGTATAACTATGTTGGCCACCATACTTATACAATTACCCTTTCCCCAATGCACTCCCTCCTATGATGACACTTATAAGAATCAATACAACATATAACACATAAACCCATCTACTCACATAAGCTCATGACCACATAAACAATAAAGTCCAAAACTCCATCTATTAAAATAAGATAGTAATACTCTTGAAATACGTAAATCCACAGTCTAGCTAAAACAGCATAGACTAAATCCAAAACAAAAACATCATCAGTTATAAGTCATGTCGCCCGTAAGAGTGGAAACAACTTAAAATCCTTCCTATCCACATACTCCTAGTAACTCGAACCATCACACGATTCTTAGGGAACATTACTTAAACATCAAAAGAAAAAGAATAATATACCTCAGGTATGTAAAATAACTCGATAAAAGATAGAAACTACCTTGTACTAAATTATGTACTATAATGTACAATTTAAGCAAAATACAACAGTGACTAGCGTGGACGATTATGGTTCAACCCGCACTAGTCACAAACCCGAAAAGAAAATAACATGTGACTAAGTATGAACATACTACGGTTCAATTCATACTAGTCAAAACATCGCAATAAATAACATCCAAACATATCAATTAATATAAAATGCACACATACTCCTATGACGCCTATATGCAGGTACCCTTAAGCTATAGACTAGGCTACGCGACTAGGCAACCTAATTCTCTATAACCATTGTCTCTGATACCATTCTGTCACACCCCACCATGGCGGAATATGGGGCACGACGTATGGATATCATCACAACAAACGGTGTCTCTATAGAGAAAACTAACATGCAAACATAATGTCATAAATGGTGACACAAATGTCATGACAATATCTCAACGTAGTAGGAGTCTAGGTAAGTAGGTAACAGTCCTACCTATTACCCAAGATAATCAAATATCACAAACAAAACAAACATATAGGTGCCAACAATATCACTTATTAAACAAACAAAAGAAACTAAGAAGGAACGGGGATCTCCTTCTATATGCAATCCTAAGGCATCCAAGTCTAGCCACTTCTATCCTCAAGCTTAACCATATTCACACCTGAAAGAGACACTAAAACACGTCAACATAAAGTTGGTGAGAGTCATAGGTTTAGACTCCAACGCTAAATCAATTCCAAGCTGTGAATAACAACCATCAACACAATAACATATGGACAATGCGCTACAATTATGTATTAACAACTAGCATTCAAGATCAATCATTCCAAACCAAAATCCAAGGCTCCTATCTTGCCAAACAACATGGTACCATAGATGATCACACTATGTACCTATCCCAAGGCCACTACCTTGTCAAACCACAAGGCCACTACCTTATCAAACCTCAAGGCCACTACCTTGTCAAACCACAATAACTGAGACGACACGTGTCCCCCGATCCAAATCATACACAATCAAAAATCACATAGCAGTTAATCACATAATGTACACACAAGTCCATCTCAAATCACAAACACATTCACAACATAAATTTAGAAAATAACTCAACACAGTGTCTCTTCCATCCCATCTGGAAGTCAAAATCAATATTAAACATGGGACTATGAAACTCACCTGATTGAGCTTCTCCAAATGTCCTCGCACTAGCAAAAAGCTAACAAACCAAAAACACATAATCAAAACATGAACCACGGCTCATCAACCTATGATGGACATCTAGTATATTCCCATATAAATACCTCATAGATAAGCTCTAATCACCCCATTACCCTTCCTTAACAAATCCTTAACTTGGTTAAGTTTAATAGCTATCCCGTTCATAATTTTACACAAAACAGTCCTAGTTTTAGGTCTCAAAACTTTAAGTCAAACGTCCACTTAAACATACCCATGGTTTCTGTAAAAGGAATATTCACACTTTTATACATGTTAGCTAAAACCTCCCACCTGCCCTAACCTTAAAGCTACTGTTAAAGCCCAGATATATGTGTATATATTGCTACCTATCCAGAATTCACTGATTTTAAACGTATGAAAAGTTTATTACCATTATAGGGTCTTACCCTAAACAACAATCTTAGCCCAAGTGCAGATACTTACTACAATATATAAACCATCTCTCATGTTCGTGAGAAGGTCCCAATGCAACCCTAAGTATCCCAAACAACCCAAAACTTAAAAAGAAAACAGGCTGAATTCAAAACTGTTTTGCCCTCCGACTGTTGTAATCTGTTTTTGACCCACTTCCCACCCTCCAATTTAGTTCTAGTTTCTTGAATTGGAAAGCCACTTCAATTACATTTTTAGGGATACTTGAATCGCATCTTGAATGTTCCTAGAACTCCCGATATGATCAAAAAAATTGACTCAAAATTCTGCCCAGATTTTAAAAACGGGTTTAATTAATTTAACCTAATTAATTACCCATAACCCCATTAATTACAAACCCTAAACCATCTAATCATTATAATATCATTAAAATACAGATTCTTATTAAAATCATAACCTAAATCCATCATAAGATGATTATGTAAACATTAAAAACAATTAAATTAAAAAGGGATTACGAAAGTTTACCTTTGATTTATGAAAACCCTAAATTTTGATGAAGAGCCCTAAAAATTCTCCATAAACCGTCGACCGTTATTTTTCTCCAGGGATTTTATGTTTTTTTTTCTCTTTAAAATCCTTATATAATGTAACAAGAATCCTAGTCCAAATATAAAACCCAACTTTCCTTTTTCCTCTTTTTTTTTCCTTTTTTCCTTTTTTTCTTTTTTTCCAAACCGACCTAAACCCCCTTTAAATTCGTTTTTTTCTATTTATTATTAATATATGTATTAATAACATTACCTTAATTTTCCTTAATTTATTTCAGCTCCTAAAGCCTCCAAAGCCTTAAAACCGTAAAACTAGTCAGTTTTTACGCGTTTTACCGTAAAAGACGTAAAATATACACTTTTATAAAAAATCTCAAATTTTGAAATAAACTTTATATTTAAGTCCTAAATGACTTAAAACCATCCCGAAAAATATTCATATGACCAATTACCTCATCCGAGACCTCTAAATGCTAAACCGTAAATCGTAAAAAAATACGATTTTCTATAATACATATACGTATACGTAAACACCAAAATATCACCATTTCATTTCATAGTCACTAATTGTGATCTCATGAACATGAAATAACCGTTCCTCGATTTACATATGAGTACTCTATACTCATAAACGATAATCACACCAACCTCGTTCACACAAAATAAACACGTAAACACACAAATCAAGTAGTCACACATAAAATAACCTAAAAATAGGACCAAGTGACGAACCTCAAAACCACGGTTGTCACAGTAAATTACACCAAATTTACTCTCCAAATCTTCTTCCCAAATTGGAGAGTAAAGGAGTGAAGTTGTTTTTAAGGCTTCTTTTTGGTTACATGCTCCCCATTTCTTTCCAACTCAGGAACACAAAGTAAAAAAATATTTTATACTTCTCTCCTCTTTACTTCTCTCCCTTTTTCCATATCCATCTCTCTTCTTTCCATTTTTTCTCGGGAACAGAGTGTTGTGGGGTATTTATAGCCCAACTTTTACATATAGGTCCTTTATATATTAGTCCCCTGTCTATTAGCCTTTTACTTTTTGGGCCTTCAAGTATTAGCCAAGTGCATTTTACCACAACATGCCCCCCCAAGTATAGTATTATTGACTAACGGTCAATTATGCTATACTTAAATAACGTCCCAGAGATCTCGAAGAGAGATATAAACCTCTTCCGGGTACTTTCCGGAACGGGTTTGATTTAAACCTCTTTCGGTTACTTTCCGGATCGGGTCCGATCTAAATCTCTTTGGTTACCTTCCGGATCGGGTCTATCGGACCACATACACCGACATGTTCCCTAAGTATGGTATTATTGACTAACGCTCAATGATGTTATACTTAAATATCATACCTCACCGTCGAACGAAGAACTTACACCTTCTTCCTCGGTTGCGCCCTTCAAACCCTGTTTTTGTAAATCAACTTCTAGGGAGCGCTGAGCATCGTGAAAGGTAGCAGCAATTGCTTTGATTTGCTATTCTGGTGAATCGCTTGCACCGGATGTCCCTGCTAAACTGGATAAATCGCCAGTCATTTTATCCATGTCTTCATGTTTCAAGGGTGTTCCTGAATGATACGGATTATTGATCTTGATTTGATGCTTTTGTACTTATACTTTTATTTGTGTATCCTCGGAGTGTGCTCCGGTAACTATATTCGGCTCCGGCCTGTTATGTAATAACGTACTTTGACTGATGTTTGTACTTTTGTGATACCAGAGTATGCTCCGGTAATCGTATTTGGCTTGTTTTAATATAATGCTCTATGCTTCTTTTATGTTCCGTGTTATGCTTTATTAGCATTTAATATTGTGAGTTGCTTTCTTCAAATTAGATGAGGGATTTACCCTTTACGGAGGGGTTGGTGTTGCTCCAGTCTGATGAGGACGCGACCCTTTACAGCCGGTGGGTTGATTAGGACCCCGTCCTTTACAACCAAATAGGTTACCGCTTGATGAGGGTCTCATCCTTTACAAGTGGCCATCTTCAACATCTGTATAGGCACGTTGGTGTTGCCTTGGTTGATGGGGCTCTTAACCTTTACAACCGGCGGGTTGATGAGGCTCTTAAACTTTACAACCAAATAGGTTACCGCTCGATGAGGGTCTTATCCCTTACAAGCGGCCCTCTTCAACGTTCGTATAGGCACGTTGGTGTTGCCCTGGTCGATGAGGCTCTTAACTTTTACAACCGGTGGGTTGATGAGGCTCTTAACCTTTACAACCAAGTAGGTTACCGCTCGATGAGGGTCTATCCTTTACAAGCGACCCTTTTCCCCTTGAGTTGATCAGACTCTTCGGATGGTGTTTCGGTGGTGCTTCACGATTATGCCACGAGATTATGCCAACAGATTATGCCTCAAGATTATACCTCAAAAGATTATGCCACAAGATTATGCCACAAGATTATGCCTCAAGATTATGCCTCAAGATTATGCCCAAGATTATGCCTCACGATTATGCCTCAAGATTATGCAACAGGACCGCACCTTCCCTCCCTTCACCGGAGAGATAACATCGAAAAAAACACCAAAACAACATGTGTGGGAGGAATATTCTAGTTGGTATCGGAAGCACTAACGCATACCGGAGATATGAAAATACATCGGAGGTACCAACGTATACAGGAGGTTTTTACCGCATGTACATTTGGAGAAAGTGAACCGATGCCCCTAGCCGATCCGCGCCCCATTCGTACCGGGCGTCTATACCGTAGGTATAGATCGAACACCACATGTCGGATTCATTGGGAGTATGGTGAGGCTAACCTCTATTATACAACTCAAGACCGAACCAGAGGAAGCGGTATCAACTGGACAACATATATTATCCGTCCACCTGAAGGGACGAACTGGAACATACCCTTAAGACGACATCCGGGGTCATACCGGGGAGCAGCGTGTCAGACGGTCGTTTCTAAAGGTTCAAACCAAAGGAATCGTATCAAAAGATCATAACCGAAACCGAAGGTCACATACAGAAGGTTACATATCGAAGGTCACATACCGTCGTAAAGTTAATGGTATCGGAGAGCACACCCGAAGTATGCGAACCGTAGTTCATAAACAATTGATGTTGAATGTCCCGAGACCAACCTCTTATACACCCTAAAAAAACATACCATAAAATATCAACCAAACAATAAATGTCGGAGGAGTAGACCAGACTGTAAAAACAAGAAGGGGGGTTGAATAGTTTCTAGTTCATTTTCAAAACACTTCGGCTTAATCCACTGTGCGCGGTTCTTTATTGTACCCGCGGTTCTTTATCAATAAAGAACCGTCGGTCATTTAGAGAACCGCTGACAGTGGAAGAAACCATTTATTGAATGTTAATCTTAAATAATCCTTGGTATCAAATTCTCGATCAAGCTTGACTAGACATGGAATGTGTTTGATTGAAAGATAAATACTACAAGTAAGAAAACACACAAACACATCAAATCAAGAGTACATCAAGCAATAGTCTAAACACTAAGCACACATGTACTAAGCATAATCTTTTCCGCAACTAAGATGTTTAGACTAAGTGATGTACACTTGACCATAATCTAAACATGAAGCACACGCATACTAAGCCTTAACTTTTCCGCAACTTAGATGTTTAGATTATGAGATGCACACAACACACAACAACATATAAATGCATCAATAAGAGTAAAGACATAAATGTAAAGGAAAGTACCGACATGATGATTTATAGTGGTTCGGTCCCGAAGCTCCTCTTCGCCCTACTCCACTCCTCGAGTACCCAACTCGAGAGTTACTTCACTAGTCAACAAGACTCCTTTCAAGGCGAAGAAAACCATACACGTCGCTTACACATTTATGACACTAAGCTAGATGTCGAGTCCTAATCTTAGGTAGGACCAATCTACAAAACATCGCCTACTTCATCATTTTCTGACACAAGGCTAGATGTCGAGTCCTAATCTTAGGTAGGACCAATCTACACCCATCTACACAAATCTTCACACTAGTTATGTTTTATGGCCCAACATAACAAACCTTGTGTTTTATGGCCTAAACACATAAACCATTTAGATCTAAGTACACATCACTTAGATCTAAGACTCTAACACTATATCCAAGCATATACATAACTTGGTTCCTAACACCTAATCCAAGGATACCCATCACTTGGATATACTACCCTTACAACACATCCAAGTGTACCCACAACTTGGATCTTCTACACGTACATCAATCCAAGTATACACCTCACTTGGATCTTCATGTTTACATTGTAGGAAGACAATACTCATGCCTTGATCTAGAAGGAGAGATCTTCATTATGTTGTGAACCCAACACTTCATAGTGATGAAAGTGTTCTTCTCTTTGCACTTGAGAGGATGAGAGGATTGAGGATAGTATCACATCTTATACAAGATTAATCAAAACTAACTAATCAAGGATCTAAGATGCTTTTGAAAGAAACTGTGCAAAAAGGGTTGAAAGAAAAGATGGAAATGATCTACTATTTATAGGGCAAAAGTGCAACGGTCATAAATACTCGCGGTTCCTTAATTGTCACCGCGATTCCTTATTAATAAAGAACCGCGGGCCTATTTAAGGAACATCGGGCTTGGAGTCCGTGCATTTTTGTCCTTTAGTGGGGATATGCCATCTAGTGTAGTCTATACCCAAAAATGGATATTCCTTTGGCATTTGAAATATGTCAAATTCTAATTACAGAATATTCTTTGGAATATACCTTATGGAATATTCTTTGGAGTATGCCAAATTCAAATTTCTATTTTCTTTTTAATAAAACATTTTCTTAAAAATAAAGTTTATTAAAATCTTTTGTCACATTTGATTAAATGTGAGTTTTAAGAAAATATTAATCCTTGATCACTTAGTTAGGTAAATGACATGTTTATTCATACCTTGGGTGATTCATGCCGAATGCGATCTTGGAGGTATCGAGAGAACTATACTAATGTATTCTTGAGTGATTACGAGTACCTTAATATTTTACATAATGTATTTCGAATTATACGTTTGTCATCAACAAAACATAAAGAGAGTATATCGACAAAACATCGTAATGTTTACACTAACAATCTCCCCCTTTTTGATGATAATTAACAAGTAATCTGCAACGCATATTAAAATGTATAAGTTACTCGTTTACACTTAATTCTCCCCCTTTTGTTGTGAGACCCCCAGAATCTGACATGGAACAACTAGGCAACGAGGGGGTAACACGTCATAGTACAAGTAACAATGAATTACAGTTGACACAAAGCTGATGAAATAAAAACATGTACATTACATCATAAAAGATCAGAGTTTTACTACAAAGGTCCCAGAGTTTTATAAGCGGAAAATCTATTATTTCATCATGATTTATAACATGTAGTTGCTAAAAAGATAAAATAAACTTCTGACAATTTTTACTAAAAAACAGCCTTTTAAAAGCATCACAGAAATCTCCAAGCTGTGATAATATCTTGTGGGCTCCCATCCAAGCAAAACTAAGTAATAATACCTGAGATTAAAGATGTAAAATCGTCAACATAAAGTTGAGTGATATTCATAGGTTTAGCAGTAAAGGTGTGGAACACAAGCATTCGTTTGTAAAATAACCATCGTCCAAAATTATTATTATTATTGTTGTTCAGTTCATGAACCGAAGCTTAACTCAATGTAAGTTCCTCTAGGGAGTATTCAGCCTAAATACTCAAGTATAAACAAATGTAAGTGCGTCAAGGTAATCGGGACGGGGATAGTCAATCCTGATGGATCCACCCACAACATTCGCGCTTCGCACAATGCACACAGGACAATTAACGGTTCATGATCAGTAGAGGAAACTCAAGGCTATACTAAAAAGAAATAATAATATCGAAAGTCTGGAAAGTATACACGTTATGGATAACATACAAGTTCTAGATAGCATACAGTTTTTAAATGGTTGTGTTCCACCATGTAAAATCTCACCCCGTGTTTAGAAACCATGCATAAGTAAAAAGGGGCTATGAACTCACCTTAGCCACGAGGTAAGCCAATCACGGTACTCTGCAACTAAGTAGAAACAATGGTAGTGAGACGATCACTGACGATATGGATGCCCGGGAAACATGAAAACCGCAACCTATCACAATAAGGCGCGCGTTAAGACTCGGACACAAATATCGATATATACCAAATATAATATGACTCAAATGTTTTCAAAGTATTCATATTCCAAAACCATTGACTCGAACCAAATGAATTCATACTAACCCATTTATTCCAAAGCTACACGATTAAACACTTGTGCACTTGAAATTAACCCGTCATACGACGCCAAGTCAACGCAAGTCAAGCTATCCCTTTACCTTACTCGGACCAGTAGCTAAGTCATTTATATAATGAATAAGCACTTGAGTAAGTCACCATGTCCAATAGTGAATACTCATACTCACGCAACACAAGTATTGAACTACGTGTCCAACATACAAATCAACAAGTACACTCCGAATGTACACACCGATCTACCCTATCTAGACTTGTCCGATTTAGATGAAACTTGGTGTCAAGGTCACTTATAACCTGTATAAGACCTCACCAAAATTTGAGCCAAAGTTCACACTTTAAAATCTATCAGCTCGACACTATACTCGACCCTAAATTTGGGACATAATTGTATACTTGTTTTATAAAACTGTTTAGACCACTTTAAAAGTACTAACTCGATAATCCGTCTTTTAAAACCACTACTAGAATCATCAAATTAAGTTTATAAACTTTGAAAATCAATAGTATCCATAATCTAACCAAGCCTAAAGTCCCCGAGAGTCGACCCAAAATCAGCCACAATTTCGGATTGTACCGATATGCGTCTCCCAGTACACGAATACTAAAACTAGCATAACTTTTGACTCGTAATGAGTTAGAAGCTCTATCTTATACCCAAATGAGCGTCTCGGAAAACTCTACAACAAAATCAAATAATCTCAGCCTATCTCGAATCTTAAACCCACGAAAAATCTGTTCTAGACCTGCTGTCCAAAAATACACTTTTAGAAATCATGTCAAATCAATTTTCCAACCAAAACTAATCATTCCCATACCTATAGAATCACTCTACTATCAAATCCATCAACCAAACACTCCTAAAAACACTTGTATGATAAATTTAACAAAAACCCAAGATCAAAAATGCAACTTTTTAACATGAAAACATGATGATCCTACCTAGATCATCACATGCATGATGGTTAATATATCATCCCAACCATAAAATCATAAGTTTATGAAAACATGATGCATGTGGGTGATTTTGGTATCAAAAGAATGACAAGAACATTTTAAGATGTGGTCTAATTTTATTTTTGGCTAAATCATTATCAAAATCAAAATTTTTGGATGTTTAGGGGTGTTAGGGTGGCGGCATGTTTGAGAGAAAAGGGAGAGATGGAGTTTGATCTATTTACAAATATTGTATGTGTGTTTTTGTGTAAAGAAAGTGGTTTTTATATGGTGTTAGTGGAGGGACCAATATTGCTAAGTTTGAAACTTGTGGACTTAAAAGAAAATTGATAGTTTAAAAGGGTAGAAAATGACTATTAGTAAATATTGAAAATATTTACGGGGCTCGGGTTTCGTAAAAATACTTTTCAAAAGTTACAATCATAAATATGATTATATGGTTTCCCGACACGACGTAACACGTAATTAAAACGAAATCGCCAAAAATATTAATTATCGAAACAATCGATAATAAAATGTAAAATTTTTGGCATCCGTCGGTATCGCGATTACTAGGAATTCTCATTGTACATTGATTTTGAATAAACTCGTTGTAAAACGCACGCGGGTGATTTTAAATCAAAAACTTTGATTTAAATTAAATATGGAAAAATAAAATAAAAAGTTTATAATTCCATACAAAGTATTGTCAATGATCAGAAAATACTTGAAAAGTATAATTTTTAAAATTATCATGATCTCAGGAATTACATATAAGAATACAAGAAAACGTAGTACGTTGGAATATTCAAGAAACACTAATAAAAGAATAAAATAATGCAGGGAAAATTACGGGTTCTTACAGTCTTCCCCCTAAAGGAACTCTGGTCCCTCAGAGTTCTTCTGGAAACATTAGAAGATGCAAACAAGAGGAGGTACAAAGTGTAGAACAAATTCATTGCTTCCCAGGTAATTTCTACACCACGACGTACGTTCATGATTGGAATTCACTACGCTTCATTTCTTAGTTCCTTTTCGAATAAAATTTCAAACTCGGATTAGAATAATGACCTTTCAGTACAGAGAAACATCAAGAGATAGAATGAACACAAGAAACGCTTAAACGGATGAAGTGCGTTAAAATGAATCAAGATTGTTAATCAAAAAGGAGTTGCAAATCGTGCAACTGTGAAACATGACAATCTTAAAATGTAAGAATCTAGTTACAAGATAAATAGAAGGGAAAAATGAATTACATATGATCATTCAAAATACAAGCTGTCACAATCAGTTGTCTAGGATTTTGGTATTACTTTAAAACTCAGTCAATATTTTCTTGATTAAAAGAAAATTTTACAAGGTGTAGTGATTTAAAATCAAACTATCTATATTTAGGGAGTAAGCTGTTGCTATATATTTTTCTTGATCATGATTTTCAAAGCAAAAGTAGAACAGTTCAAAATAGTTATCGTGATTGGCTTAAGAACTTTTGGATGACTGTATGAGATTATCGTTAAAAACTCAAGTTTATCGTTACCATTAGAGAAAATTTAGATTTTCCAAGTTATTTACATTCATTGTTAAAAATTATAAATTAATTTAATAATTTCATTATACTGAAGGTAAAGTATGATAAAATCAATTAGTTTAGAATATACAGCTTGACGTATTCTGATTTTAAAAACGTGACAAGACAACAATGAATATGAGACATATAAGGGTCAACAATTTTTATGCGAGTAATAACACCAGGGAATATAACGATAGTCGTATCAATTCTTAACAAACACGATAGAATAGACGCGTCGATGATAAAAATAATTAGAAACAAAGGATTATAGCAAGTCATCACTTCTTGAGTGCATTTGGTGTCACCAACAACGGCTTATTAAGTTCTCGATGGTTAATACATGATCGAAAGAGAAAAGCCACACAGCTAATTTTTTTGAATCAAATAAAATTCTTAAGAAATCACTTGAGAGTAATTCCAGCAAAATGAATATCGTTAGTAATGAAAGGTGAAATCAACACATGATTCACACGAATGAATTTCAAGACGATAGTATCTAACACATATCATGACAATTACACGAAATTATCATTCACGTCTAGTCATAAATCATTATCCGCGTCCAGAGACTTTTTCGATGGTCTACCAAAATATATAGAGAAAGTCGATCGATGTAGAAGCATAACAACATTGAAACTTTCAAGTCTGGTATCAATGGTAAGAAGTTAGACGAGTGATAACGAGAATTATATCACGAAGGAAGATGAGGTAACAAGTGAAACAAAGGTTGTTGAGTAAAGAAATATGTGCTTTAGGCATGTATTTTGTTCAACAAAAGATAAGGGTTCATATGTGTAAGTCACAAACTGTTGATACTCGCATAAGAAGTAAATTTTTTTTTTCTAAACTTTATTTTATCAAACTTTTTAAGGAACATAGTTAAAAAGTTGATTCTTTGTTAAATATTTAAGGTGACTACTATTCGGCCTTGCATGGCTCCTTCTAAATTAAGCATAGGTGATCAGGCCATGCATAATTTAGGACTTGCAATGCGATGCTTAGCTTCGTCAAATCAGTATTACATATCATATGATTTAAAATATGTATATAACGTCATTTGTAAAAAACAGGAATCGAAATAATTTGTGAAACTCTTCGTCACTAAGTTACTGGCTAGATATTTAATTCAACAATTTGTATTGTTACAAGGGTTCTTCATAAGACCAAAGTAGAATAGATTGTGAAAATACATTGTAAAATTAATATAAATTAATTTATAAGATAACCTTCAAGTATTTAATAATGCCCAAGTAGAGCATTTGTAAAATGTTTCGCAAACAATACCATTTAAATTCATGTGGTGACATGATGATAGCTTACAAAATAGCGAGTGGGTTACAGGAGGGTAATAAAGGATAACTGATCAGAAAATCTGCAACACGGTTACAAGGTGATAAGGTTTCAAGAGGTTTAGCCGGAATCGTTATGAGTCACGTGTCAAGATGATAATGAATGATGCGAACGCAAGAACTTCAAACCTCGACCCAAATCAGTGGTACGTTAGAAGTAGAGGAAAGATAAAATAGAATGACAAAGTCATATATAAAAGAAAGGAATAAGGAATCCGTAGGTGTGCACATCGTAATTTATTTGAAAAAAATACAATTTTAAGAAAGTAGAGCATCAGTTTATCAAATCACTTGGTTCCTAAAATTTCAAGATTTATGTATGACCGAGCTCAAGGTTACTATTTTTAAACATTTTAAAATGTAATCAATGTTTTTAGTTTGCAAAATATCATTAGTTAAAGTTTTACGAGCTCAAACGAACTCAAAAACGCTCAAATCCCATATTTTTAAAGTCTATCAGCTTTGACTTTCAGGTTTGGCTTTTGGGTTTGACTTTTGGGTTGGACTAGACCAATTAACTCGCTAAATGACATTTTAAGACTCGAAGTCTAGAGTAATTTGGTGTAAAACGACGTTTTGAACAACTTTATAGTTTTACTCGAGACTTGAAACGGATCAAAAAATGGACGAAAATGCCCTTGCATTAAATCCGTCAACAAAATGATATTTTAGAATTATTCAGAAAATAACTTCTTAGATTTTACAATCTCTAATGAGCGTAACTTGCTCGATTTTAATGTTTACTGGTCAAATATTATGTCCTACACGAACATCTCAACATGTAGAAATATATATTTTTATGTCTAAAGTTATAAAAATATTTTCTCAACACTGTTAAATTTCTTGTAAAGTTTCTGTACAAAGTATATCTTTCGACACAGCTCTAAATTAAATCTAAATTTCATAATAACTCAGAATTAGTGTACACACAAGACTTGTGGATTCCATAAAGACGAAAGAGAATAAACTGTATAATTAAATATGTAAAGAAAACACAGTATAGAAATGGTTCAAGAATACCAACGAAAATCTAAGAAATCAAAAACGACGCATGACATTCGTGTCTTAGATATCATAATGTAATGCAGGAAGGTCTCTTGGCAGCGTGATTTTCTAAAATCACAAGACATGCCGAGAAAGAAATGGAGCATTAACGGGTTACACTCACGGAACAAGGAGGGTTAATAAAAGGGAGGATACAAGTTTATAGAAGTACAATCGTGTTCCAAACAATCGTCACATAATAGAGGATGTATTACAAAATGATGATGATGTTTTCAAGGTATAACGAACGTTGTAATTCGAAGTCGAAACGTAGTATGGTAAATGAAATAAAATGTAATCCATGTACAATTGTCGTGTAAAACTGTGACGTAAAGGTTAATCAAGATTACGAAAACCCATGATATTATTCAATACTGATTCAACGAATTCTTCGAGATGTGTGACTCACACGATATCTTTTAGTCTTTCTAGGAGACACATTGTGCTACACAATGGTGTAAAAACTATTTTCAAGACACAGTCACAATAATCGAAAAGAAATATGCATATCTAAATAGATATTTTAAAGAGGTTTAATAATGAAAGCAACACGTACGGTATATAAAATGAAAATTAAAAGTTTCATCGAAAACAACATTTATTCCATCCCGAACAATGGTATCATGAGAGTATGCACGACATGTAACAGAGAGTCGAGAAAAACAAACGGTTCAAAACGAACGAGCATATGAAATCAGTCGTATGACGCATAAATGAAATAGCAATAGTACTCAGAAAAGGAGCATGAAAAGTCGGCAGCATACGCGCTCTGAGTACAAGTAGGTAACGTCATAACCATATAAAATCATTGTAACAAGATCAGTTCACAAGAACTAAAATTCAAGAAATGCAGTAAGAGCATATGTAATCACAATAAATCGAATGATAATTCATGAAGCACAAAAGCTTTGAAAAGACATAGTAATTATCGTCATTAGAGTAATGTAATATTTCAGCATGTAATCAGGAGAAGAAATACTACAACGATAATTAAAAGTAATTGATAAGGATTAGAGAGTTACCCGCGCAGATATCGAACAACAATGGTAGATTCTGTGTTTGACACTTAGAACAATAAAATATTCGAACTTTCGGTTATAGACTAAGTTTTGAAAAACGACTCAGTTCCCTATAACCATCGCTCTGATACCAATCTGTGAGACACCCAAAATCTGACATGGAACAACTAGGCAACGAGGGGGTAACACGTCATAGTACAAGTAACAATGAATTATAGTTGACAAAAAGCTGACGAAATAAAAACATGTACATTACATCATAAAAGATCAGAGTTTTACTACAAATGTCCCAGAGTTTTATAAGCGGAAAATCTATTATTTCATCATGATTTATAACATGTGGTTGCTAAAAAGATAGAATAAACTTCTGATAGTTTTTATTAAAAACAGTCTTTTAAAAGCATCACAGAAATCTCTAAGCTGTGATAATATCCTGCGGGCTCCCATCCAAGCAAAGCTAAGTAATAATACCTGAGATTAAACATGTAAAATCGTCAACATAAAGTTGAGTGATATTCATAGGTTTAGTAGTAAAGGTGTGGAACACAAGCATTCATTTGTAAACACGAATTAGGGAAAATGGTTATGTACAATAACCATCGTCCGAAATTATTATTATTATTGCTCTTCAGTTCATGAACCGAAGCTTAACTCAATGTATTTTCCTCTAGGGAGTATTCAGCCTAAATACTTAAGTATAAACAAATGTAAGTGCATCAAGGTAATCGGGACGGGGATAGTCAATCCCGATGGATCCACCCACAACATTCGCGCTTCGCGCAATGCACACAAGACAATTAACGGTTCATGATCAGGAGAGGAAACTCAAGGCTATACTAAAAAGCAATAATAATATCGAAAGTCTGGAAAGCATACACGTTCTAGATAGCATACAAGTTCTGGATAGCATACAATTTTTAAATGGTTATGTTCCACCATGTAAAATCTCACCCCGTGTTTAGAACCATGTGTAAGTAAAAAGGGGCTATGAAATCACCTTAGCCACGAGGTAAGCCAATCACGGTACTCTATAACTGAGTAGAAACAATTGTAGTGAGACGATCACCGACGATATGGATGCCCGGGAAACATGAAAACCGCAACCTATCACAATAAGGCGCGCGTTAAGACTCGAACTCAAATATCGATATATACCAAATATAATATGACTCAAATGATTTCAAAGTATTCATAATACAAGGGTTTTCCTCGTATGAAAGTTCGTTGTTCCGATCTTTTCGAATTGATTACCGTTAATTAGTGCGACTCAGTCGTTCTTGGTGGAAAAAATAATGGTTTGGTTATCTAATTTAAACTAAAAGCAAATATGAAAATGTCATTGAGTAATATAAAGCTTTAAAACTTAAACTAAAAATTACTAGAAAAACACTTGGTAAAAATAGAGATTTCGGGAAGCGTGTAATTTTTATAAATCAAAACGTAAATAATTTAAATCTTAAAACTTTGTAAAAACTAAAACTTAAAACCAAATTAAAAATAAACAATAAACCCAGTCGGAATGCCCTATCGGAATCCAGTCGGAATAATTCGTCGGAATGTGATCGAAATATGCCAAAAAGGAACATGATCGGAATGTTGGTAATCGGAAAGCAATCGGAATATCAAACTTTCACCTCCATCGGAATATAAGAAAAAGGAACAATCGGAATACTTGAAATCATGGCTAATCGGAATGTCAAACAAGTATCCTTGTCGGAATCCAGATTGGAATCCCAATTATCCTTGTCGGAATCCAGATTGGAACCCCAATCGGAATAATAAAACCCTTTTCCGATCCTTGTGATCGGAATAAAAGTGAACAGATCGGAATGCTGAGGTCCCTTATCGGAATGTAAGATCGGAAAGGGGTTTACCCTTTCCGATGGTATGTATTCGAAAATAAGCCAAGTATTAAGCTATTTTAATAAGCTCAATCTAAAACTTGATCGAATTAATAATAATAAGACCTAATAAGCATACATTAAGAACTTTTTAAACTTTAAATAAGCAACTTTTTTAAATCAAACAATAAAAAGATGAAACTTTTAAGAAAAACTTTTAAAGCAAATAAGCTAAATACAAAATAAGCCAATAAGCATGATAAGCTCAAAGCTCAATCCGTATAAAAACTTAGATATGATCAAAAAGATAAACTTTTTAATCACAAAACCATCAAGATGAAAACAAAATCAAAGATTATAACTAATCAAGATCAAAATAAAGAAAGGTAGAAGAAGATTAAAGATCAAAACAAGATTAAACTCTCAAAAGTAAAGATTTGATTCAAACAAGAAAGGAATAAAAGATGAAGTTTTCCTAGTGAGAGAAAGTTAAACACTTTCTCTCTCTAAAAACAAAAACTACTAAAATTAAAAGAATTAATTAACTAACACCCTCCTAATGTGTCATTAGGAGGGTATATATAGGAAGTGGGAAGGTGCATGTGTTGCTTCCTTTTTCTTTCTTCTCGTCTCGACTTTAAATTCTTTCTTTTTCTGACGTCGTCTCGGGATTTGTCGATATAAATTGAACTTTGTCTTATAATTTTATTCTTCTATTAGACTTGAGTTCTTCGACTTCATTAAACTTCCGTCTTTAGACTTTTTCTTCGATAAATCTTCAGAATAGGCCTTGGACTTCCGTTCCTATTACTCTCTTGATCTTTTGACTTCGTCTTTTCTCGTTTTCTTCGATAAAAGCCCGTGATAGCCCATGTTTTCTTCCTTTTTCATATTTTTATCCTGAAACACAATAAAAACATAAACCACGCATAATTCCGACTTTTACAACATAAAATGCACGTTTTGGTCTTGTTATTATTGGAAAGAAGTGGTAAAAGGATAAGTGTTTTCACACTTATTAAATCCCCTACACTTGACCATTGCAATGCCCTCATGCAATGCATTAATTTCAAAGCACATATTACATTTCTCATCATAAATAAACCACCTTGGCCTGTATTAAATACTAAACTTTAAGGAAAGTAAAAAGATAGAAATCAAAGACTTACATTGGGGTTTTGGCTGTCATGAATGTTCATCATCCTCAAGTTTCACGTTCCCCAAACCAAGCTTAAAAACGAGATCATTGTTATGATAAGTTAGCAAACTAACACGAACTCATGTGGCCCAATTATTTACTTAGACTCCCTTATTCCTAGGTGTATCTCTTATATTTTAATTTTGTCTTGAATGATCACGAGGATACATTGTTTGACTTATTTCGATAGTTTATTTAGGCCGAAAATAAAGTGGGTCGATTTAAGCAATAGTTAGCTAAAGGACAAAATCTTTTAAAACTGCTTCTCGGGACCTCTTAAAGTTCATATCTTGGCATAACTCGCTTCACGATTTGAGACGTTTCTCGGACCGATATTTGGCAGCGACTTCATACTTCGAATCTTTGAGAGACGTTCTTGAAATTATGGTCTTCTCTTCATAATAAGAGTTTCTTCACTTGAAGTTTTTTTAGAGATTCTTCATATTTGGACCACGACTTCTTCATTTTTCTCCAATCTTTATTTGGGATTTTGATATACAACGATCCGCCTCCTTTTAGGACTTGGATTTATTTATCCTCATACCTTGTTAGGGCCTTTTTGGATAGACTTCTCCATGATCTTTTGGGGAGTATTTGCTTTTTGTCGTGTGTCTCGATCCTTCATATTGATTTTTGATAAATGATTCTTCACATCACTTTTGGATCTTTAGCAACAAAATGTAGCCCTCATGCCTTGTTAGGGACTTTTCGGACTCGCCAATCTTCGCATCCCGCTTCAATAAGTTATGCCTTGGCTATGAACTCTAATTAATACCGAGCAACTTTTAAACGATCTTGGGCTAGAAGATAAGTAACTTTTCAAATCGTACAACCTTATTTATTGCAAATATATTTATTAGCAAGCGATGGGAGAATAAGCTTATAATCAACTCACATAAATTCATGAAAGAATACCAAACTTATAATTGACTCTATCATCTCTCGTTCTCTACAATTTAAAATCTCAAGGAATGAGACTCGTGGATGCTTAGCCGATTAAATCAAAATTTTGGGTTTTCAAGTCACCTATAGGATCTTGCAAATTCTTAGACTCTTTCAAGTTTAGAATTCGCATTTTAAAGTTCCTTTGATAAACGACTTTCTAGGATCAATTATAGGAACTTGCGAAAAGTTCTTGTTCTTAACCCGTGAGAGTTAAGACTTTCGCATTCTAAAGATCCCTATATAAGAGCCTAGCAAAACTTGACTTAAACACGTTAAGGATACTAGCTAGAGTAAACTTAGATAAGTAAACTCGGGTTGAGTTAAAAGATTCACAATGTTTAAAAATAAAACCACTTTATTAAAAATTTATTCTAGCAAAGGAAAATACTACTATACTACTAGGCCAAAATAGATTAAAAATTTTGAAAAATGTCGAAAAATTAGATTTTCCGGTTAAAATGAGGACAAATTCATGGAAAAGCCCACTTACATCGATAGAATTCCCCCTACACTTGAGATAAACATTATCCTCAATGTTTAAGCATGTGGGAGTAAACTCCCCTACACTTAGGACATTGTGCACTTTGTTTAAATCTTGCTAAGGAAAGGACGACTATGGTGATTTCAATGTGAACATATAAGATATGAAATATTGAATCACGAAAGTTTAGGATAGAACCGGGAAGACGGGTACACGGGATCACAGTTCGTCAAAAGTCATCGAGAATGTATCTTTGAAGCTTTAATCCCTGCACATCCTAAGAAACAAGACAACAAACACATACGGGACTCCCCCTACACTTATTATGAAAACGGTAAAGGATAGCTCAACGGGTTGCGTCCCGAGAAGTGCTTGTTTTTGTTAACCGAGTCACGAGCCTGACTCGGCCCATAACTATTTCAAGGGAAACATGGTGAGGGATGGAATCATCTCATGAGAGATGTCCTCACCAAAGTACAGCTTCACGCGCTGGCCATTCACATTAAAATTGGGCGCATTTGGCTGAGAAAGCTCAATGGTGCCATAGGGGAATACTTTGGCGACGGTGAATGGACCAGACCAATGGCTCTTCAGCTTGCCTGAGAAGATCTTCAACCGAGAGTTAAAGAGTAAAACTTTATCACCAACGTGGAACTCTCGGTTCTTAATCCTAGCATCATGAATGATCTTGGTCTTCTCCTTGTAGATCAAAGAATTCTCGTAAGCTTCATTCCTCAGTTCATTGAGCTCGTTGAGTTGAATCTTCCACAGATCACCGGCTTTGTTGATGTCGAAGTTAGCCCACTTCAAGGCCCAGTACGCCTTATGTTCCAGCTCAATAGGGAGGTGGCATGCTTTCCCGTACACAAGACGATAAGGTGTACAACTAATCGGGGTCTTATATGCGGCACGGAAAGCCCACAAAGCATCATCTAACTTATCGGCCTACGAGGCACGATGCTCTCCCACAGTACGCTCAAGAATTCGCTTTAATCCATGGTTAGATATCTCGGCTTGACCATTTGTTTGGGGATGATAGGCGGTGGAAAGACGGTGATTGACAACATACTTAGCCATGACTCTTGCGAATTGATCATAGTAAAAATGAGCCCGCGGTCACTGATTATAGCACGAGGAACACCGAATCGAGCAAAAAGCTGCTTCAAAAAGTTCACAACCACCCTCGCATCGTTCGTAGGGAGAGCCTTAGCTTCAACCCATTTGGATACGTAGTCAACGACTACGTGGATGTACTTGTTCCCTTTAGATGATGGAAATGGCCCCATAAAGTCCATGCCCCATACGTCAAAGATTTCACATTCTTGTATGAAATTTTGAGGCATCTCATCTTTATGTGTGATCTTGCCTTGTCGTTGGCAAGCATCACAATGCTTAACCAATTCGTGAGCGTCACGATAAATGGTGGGCCAATAAAATCCAGAGTCAAACACTTTCTTCGCGGTGTAGTTGGGACCAAAGTGACCACCGGTGGGTCCTTTATGGCAAGCTTCAAGGATTAGTAAAGCTGCCGGTCCATCAACACATCGACAAATAATTAGATCAGCACATTGTTTGAAGAGATAAGGGTCATCCCAAAAGTAATTCTTAACATCTTTAAAGAACTTCTTCTTTTGTTGGGATGTTAACCCTTGGATGAGAATACCACCCGCTAAGTAGTTTGCAATGTCTGCAAACCACGGGGTGTTATCAATATTAGAGTTGATAGACATTAAGGCCTCAAGGGGAAAAGAGTCATTGATCTCTTGATTCGAATGATCCCCTTGATAAGGATCCTCAAGTCTACTTAGATGATCCGCGGCTAGGTTTTCGGCTCTTTTCTTGTCACGATTTTTCAATTTTAAATTCTTGAAGGAGAAAAACCCAACGAAGAAGTCTTGGCTTAGAATATTTCTTATTCAACAAGTACTTCAACGCTGAATGGTCGATATAGACAATGGTGGTGGAAAGGACAAGATAGGGGCGAAACTTCTCAAAAGCATACACTACAGCTAAAAGCTCTTTTTCGGTAGTGGTATAATGCAATTGAGCCCCCGTCATTGTCTTGCTAGCATAATGGATTGATTGGAAGTGTTTATTCACTCTTTGGCCCAAAACCGCTCCAATAGCAAAGTCGCTAGCATCACACATCAATTCAAAAGGTAGCTCCCAATTAGGGGTAACCAAGACCGGTGCCTTAGTTAGCTTGTCCTTAAGAAGATTGAATGATTCAATACACTCTCTAGAAATTATAAAAGGAGTATCTTTTTCCAAGAGGTGGGTCATCGGGCGAGCGATTTTAGAAAAATCTTGAATGAAGCGACGATAGAAGCCCGCATGACCAAGGAAACGTCTCACACCCTTCACGGTTGAAGGTGGAGGTAATTTTGCTATGACATCAACTTTTGAACGGTCCACTTCAAGACCGGCTTTTGAGATTTTATGTCCAAGCACAATGCCTTCTTTTACCATGAAATGGCATTTTTCCCAATTTAGAACAAGGCGAGTGTCTTCACACCGCTTAATCATACGTTCCAAATTGGCAAGGCAAGAAGAGAAGGAGTCACCATAGACCGAGAAATCATCCATGAAGACTTCCATGGTTTCTTCAACCATGTCATGGAAGATAGCCATCATACACCTTTGGAAAGTCCCGGGAGCATTACATAAGCCGAAAGGCATTCGTTTGTAAGCAAATGTTCCATAAGGACAAGTGAATGTGGTTTTTTCTTGGTCTTTGGGATCGATGGGAATTTGAAAATACCCGGAGAAACCGTCTAAGAAGCAATAATAGTCATTACCCGCTAGATGTTCAAGCATTTGGTCCATAAAAGGAAGAGGAAAATGATCCTTTCTCGTAGCATCATTGAGTTTGCGATAGTCTATACAAACTCTCCACCCTGTAACGAGACGAGTAGGAATCAACTCGTTGTTTTCATTGGGAACAACGGTGATTCCGCCTTTCTTAGGCACACAATGGACCGGACTAACCCATGGTGAGTCCGAGATAGGGTAGATCATTCCCGCATCAAGAAGTTTGATAACCTCTTTTTTGATAACGTCATGGATCTTGGGATTCACCCTTCTTTGGTTTTGAATAGTGGGTTTAAAGTCGTCCTCCATGAGAATTTTATGTGTGCAAAAGTGACGATCAATTCCACGAATATCAGAGATTTTCCAAGCAATCTCTTTCTTATGATTCTTTAGCACAACGATAAGTCGAGATTTTTCTTCTTTTTTCAAGTCCTTAGCGATGATGACAGGTGACTTCTTATTGTCTTCAAGGAAAACGTACTCGAGATGAGACGGTAGGTCCTTAAGCTATAAATCCGGAGGATTTTCGATGGAAGGCGTAGTCAAACTCGGATCATCGATAGATATATCCTTAGGAGATGGTGGAGAAATATGGTCCTTGTTAAGAAGTTTCTCAATGGTCCGAATGTCTTCATCCCAATTGGAGGGAGAATCGTCATATTTCAAGTCCACATCTCCCAAAGTTGCTTCAAATTCTTTCAAAAGAATATCACTTTCTCCAAATAGAGTTAGTGATGGAGCAATAGAGGCAACGGTCTCAACAATGGGTAGAGAAGAAGAACCACTTTTACAAGCGTCTTTGAAATGTTCTTCACAAGCCTCATCAAGAACATCAATGAAAATAACGCTCTCGTTTTCAGAAGGTTGCTTAGAAAGTTTACCCATGTTGAAGACGATTTTCTCGTCACCGACTCTCATGATTAATTCGCCCGCGGCTACATCAATGAGAGTGCGATCGGTCCTCAAGAATGGACGTCTAACGATTAATGGAACACGGGGGTCCATCTCGTAGTCAACGACAACAAAATCCCCCGGAAAGGTGAATTTATCGACACCGACAAAGACATCTTCGACTATACCCACCGGATAAGCAACCGTACGGTTAGCTAATTCCAAAGTCATTCGTGTGGGGACTAGCTCGGGTAGAGATAATTGTTTCCAAACACTTAATGGCATTAGGTTTATACTAGCACCTAGATCGACTAGGGCCATACAATTCTCTATCTCGGGGAAGTTGCAAGGGATTAGAATACGATCGGGATCTCCTAACTTAACTAGAAGTTTTCTCAAAAGAACGGCAGAACAATTCTCATTTAATTGGGTATTGGCGATGTCGAGCAGTTTTTATTTATCACTTAAAAGATCCTTGAACATCTTAGCATATTTAGGCATGTGAGCGAGAGCCTCAGCAAAGGAGATGTTGAAATTCAGTTGTTTAAACATTTTAAGAAAGTTAGAAACCTGAATATCATCCTTGTTTTTCAACTTCTCTTTCCTCAACCTTGAGGGATAAGGTATATTGGGTTGAGAGGAAGGCTTTGGAATGGAATTCTCACTCACATCCTTGGGTGGTGGAGGGGTAGATGTGGAAGGTGGAGGAACCGGTTTTGGAACCGAAGTTGTGGTATAAACTTGAGGTATCGGTGGGACAGAAGGTGCAGACGAAGGCATAACGGGTGGTATATCACAAGTAGAAGGAATCTCGCGTCCTTGGGTAGTTGGTGAAGAAGAAGAAGGTTCAACGATGATCTTACCGCTCCTAGTAGTGATTACATTAACGTTGGCCCTAGGATTGGTCACAGTGTTAGAAGGGAGGGTACCTTGGGGATTAATGGCTTGAAACATTAGCATAAATTTCTTATCACTCGATTCTTGCATAGCAGACATGATTTTCTCATGTTCACTCAACTTATCAGTCAACTTTTGAAGAACCAAGTCCATTGAAGGGGAATTCGTGTTTTACCCTTGATTTTGAAAACCTTGGTTTGGATACTGTTGTTGATAAGCATTGTTATTATTAAAACCTTGTTTAAAGTTGTTATTTTGAAACCCTTGGTTTTGCCCATTAAAAGTCCCTTGATTTTGACTATGAAAATTCCCTTGATTTGAGTTATAATTCCTTTGATTATTAGAAGAATTCCATTGGTAGTTACTTCTTTGGACTTGGTTCCTTGGTGGGTATTGTGTGTTGTTCAATGGAGGTGGTGGTGGTCTATTATGGGATTGAAAACTGGGTGGTGAAAGAAAGTTATTCGAACGATAACTAAGCAAATTGCGGTCACCTTGAGGACGTGCTTGATAGCCTCCCATAGAAAAGTTACCGTTGGCGGCATACACATTTTCCGGATTGTCATGAGTATAAGGACAATTGGTGTATGAATGAGAATCCCCGCAAATCTCACAAGACGTGGCTACAGCTTTAGCTTGTTGAAATTGGTTAATGGCTAAAAGTTCAATCTTTTTGCTCCTTTCGACTATTGCACGGGACATTTCGGTCATATCAGGGTTTGAAGAAGTAGAAGAAACATTGACTCTCGGGTTTGATCTTAAGGATGCGGATGAACCCCAATTTTTGTGGTGAGTGGTCATGTTCTCTATAAGCTCTCTACACTCCTCAGGTCTTCTCTTCATGAATGTACCACCGACGGCAGCATTAATCGTATCACGATCACGAAAAGTTAAACCATTATAGAAGGTAGCAATCAAAGTAACGGGGAGCATGTTATGGTTCGGACAACGGTCGATCAAGACATTATAACATTCCCAAGCATCAAAAAGCGACTCATCAGGTTCTTGAGTAAATCCACTGATTTGGTTGCGAAGACTAGTGGCCATGGATGGTGGAAAGTAGCGCGACAAAAAGCGTTGAGTCATGTCATTCGATGTATGAATTGAGTTTTTGGGAAGACGATCAAACCATTTCTCGGCATGGTGGGATAAAGTGTGTGGGAAGAGATGTAGGCGAAGGAAATCCATAGTAACACCAGGAAGTTTCATGCTTTGGGTGACGGTAATGAATTTGTCGAGGTGTTTGTTGGCATCATCATCGGGTAATCCGCGAAAAGGACAAGCGTTTTGAACTTGCTGGATCATGTGATGCTTCAACGAAAATTCAGGAGCCGTGATTTGCATCGGCGCAATCGGTCCTCCGCGTCCGTTCATTGTTGGCTGACAAAGCTCCTCCATTGTTCGTAAGTCGGGTGGGGGAACATTGTTGTATGAAAGTTCGTTGTTCCGATCTTTTCGAATTGATTACCGTTAATTAGTGCGACTCAGTCGTTCTTGGTGGAAAAATTAATGGTTTGGTTATCTAATTTAAACTAAAAGCAAATATGAAAATGTCGTTGAGTAATATAAAGCTTTAACAAAAACTAAAAATTACTAGAAAAACACTTGGTAAAAATAGAGATTTCGGGAAGCGTGTAATTTTTGGAAATTAAAACGTAATGAATTTAAATCTTAAAACTTTGTAAAAACTAAAACTTAAAACCAAATTAAAAATAAACAATAAACCCAGTCAGAATGCCCTATCGGAATCCAGTCGGAATAATTCGTCGGAATGTGATCGGAATATGCCAAAAAGGAATATGATCGGAATGTTGGTAATCAGAAAGCAATCGGAATATCAAACTTTCACCTCCATCGGAATATAAGAAAAAGGAACAATCGGAATACTTGAAATCATGGCTAATCGAAATGTCAAACAAGTATCCTTGTCGGAATCCAGATTGGAATCCCAATTATCCTTGTCGGAATCCAGATTGGAATCCCAATCGGAATAATAAAACCCTTTTCTGATCCTTGTGATCGGAATAAAAGTGAACAGATCGGAATGCTGAGGTCCCTTATCGGAATGTAATATCGGAAAGGGGTTTACCCTTTCCGATGGTATGTATTCGAAAATAAGCCAAGTATTAAGCTATTTTTAATAAGCTCAATCCAAAACTTGATCGAATTAATAATAATAAGACCTAATAAGCATACATTAAGAACTTTTTAAACTTTAAATAAGCAACTTTTTTAAATCAAATAATAAAAAGATGAAACTTTTAAGAAAAACTTTTAAAGCAAATAAGCTAAATACAAAATAAGCCAATAAGCATGATAAGCTCAAAGCCCAATCCGTATAAAAACTTAGATATGATCAAAAAGATAAACTTTTTAATCACATAAACATCAAGATGAAAACAAAATCAAATATTATAACTAATCAAGATCAAAATAAAAAAGGTAGAAGAAGATTAAAGATCAAAACAAGATTAAACTCTCAAAAGTAAAGATTTGATTCAAACAAGAAAGGAATAAAAGATGAAGTTTTCCTAGTGAGAGAAAGTTAAACACTTTCTCTCTCTAAAAACTAAAACTACTAAAATTGAAATTGAACTAATTAACTAACACCCTCCTAATGTGTCATTAGGAGGGTATATATAGGAAGTGGGAAGGTGCATGTGTTGCTTCATTTTTCTTTCTTCTCGTCTCGACTTTAAATTCTTTGTCTTTTTCTGACGTCATCTCGGGATTTGTCGATATAAATTGAACTTTGTCTTATAATTTTCTTCTTTTATTAGACTTGAGTTCTTCGACTTCTTTAAACTTCCGTCTTTAGACTTTTTCTTCGATAAATCTTCAGAGTAGGCCTTGGACTTCCGTTCCTATTACACTCTTGATCTTTTGACTTCGTCTTTTCTCATTTTCTTCGATAAAAGCCCGTGATAGCCCATGTTTTCTACCTTTTTCATATTTTTATCCTGAAACATAATAAAAACACAAACCACGCATAATTCCGACTTTTACAACATAAAATACACGTTTTGGACTTGTTATTATTGGAAATAAGTGGTAAAAGGATAAGTGTTTTCACACTTATTAATTCACATTCCAAAACCATTGACTCGAACCAAATGAATTCATACTAACCCATTTATTCCAACACTACACGATTAAACACTTGTGCACTTGAAATTGATCCGTCATACGAGGCCAAGTCAACGCAAGTCAAACTATCCCTTTACCTTACTCGGACCAGTAGCTAAGTCATTTATATAATGAACAAGCACTTGAGTAAGTCACCATGTCCAATAGTGAATACTCATACTCACGCAACACAAGTATTGAACTACGTGTCCAACATACAAATCAGCAAGTACACTCCGAATGTACACACCGATCTACCCTATCTAGACTTGTCCGATTTAGATGAAACTTGGTGTCAAGGTCACTTATAACCTGTGTAAGATCTCACCAAAATTTGAGCCAAAGTTCATACTTTAAAATCCATCAGCTCGACACTATACTCGACCCTAAATTTGGGACAGAATTGTATACTTATTTTATAAAATCGTTTAGACCACTTTAAAAGTAATAACTCAACAATCCGTCTTTTAAAGCCACTACTAGACTCAACAAATTAAGTTTATAAACTTTGAAAATCAGTAGTATCCATAATCTAACCAAGTCTAAAGTCCCCGAGAGTCGACCCAAAATCAGCCACAATTACGGATTGTGCCGATTTGCGTCTCCCGGTACAAGAATACTAAAACTAGCATAACTTTTGACTCGTAATAAGTTAGAAGCTCTATCTTATACCAAAACGAGCGTCTCGGAAAAATCTACAATGAAATCAAATAATCTCAGCCTATCTCGAATCTTAAACCCACGAAAAATCTGTTCTAGACCTGATGTCTTAAAATACACTTTTAAAAATCATGTCAAATCAATTTTCCAACCAAAACTAATTATTCCCATACCTATAGAATCACTCTACTATCAAATCCATCAACCAAACACTCCTAAAAATACTTGTATGATAAATTTAACAAAAACCCAAGATCAAAAATGCAACTTTTTAACATGAAAACATGATGATCCTACCTAGATCATCACATGCATGATGGTTAAAACATCATCCCAACCATAAAATCATAAGTTTATGAAAACATGATACATATGGGTGATTTTGGTATCAAAAGAATGACAAGAACATTTTAAGATGTGGTCTAATTTTAGTTTTGGCTAAATCATTGTCAAAATCAAAATTTTTGGATGTTTAGGGGTGTTAGGGTGGTGGCATGTTTGAGAGAAAAGGGAGAGATGGAGTTTGATATATTTACAAATATTGTATGTATGTTTTTGTGGAAAGAAAGTGGTTTTTATATGGTGGTAGTGGAGGGACCAATATTGCCAAGTTTGAAACTTGTGGACTTAAAATAAAATTGATAGTTTAAAAGGATAGAAAATGACTATTAGTAAATATTGAAAATATTTACGGGGCTCGGGTTTCGTAAAAATACTTTTCAAAAGTTACAATGCATCATAAATATGATTATATGGTTTCCCGACACGACTTAACACGTAATTAAAACGAAATCACCAAAAATATTAATTATCGAAATAATCGATAATAAAATGTAAAATTTTGGGCATCCGTCGGTATCGCAATCAATAGGAATTCTCGTTGTACATTGATTTTGAATAAACTCGTTGTAAAATGCACGCGGATGATTTTAAATCAATAACTTTGATTTAAATTAAATATGGAAAAATAAAATAAAAATTTTATAATTTCATACAAAGTATTGTCAATGATCAGAAAATACTTGAAAAGTGTAATTTATTAAAATTATCATGATCTCAGGATTTACATATAAGAATACAAGAAAACGTAGTATGTTAGAAAATCCAAGAAACACGAATAAAAGAATAAAATAATGCTGGAAAAATTACGGGTTCTTACATTTGTCGAATAAAAAAGGTAGTCAACGTATTGAAGAAGAGAATAATCAACGTTGAGAGAGCACACATCCAAAGTTGTAGTCATCGATAGCATGTCATTTGAAGAAGAGAAGAATTGACGTCACGAGAGCTTGCATCCGAAAGTAGTCTTCATTTGTAGAAGAAGAGGATCGACTTTGAAAGAGAAGAGTATGTTAGAAAATCCAAGAAACACGAATAAAAGAATAAAATAATGCAGGAAAAATTACGGGTTCTTACATTTGTCGAATCAAAAAGGTAGTCAACGTATTGAAGAAGAGAATAATCAACGTTGAGAGAGCACACATCCAAAGTTGTAGTCATCGATAGCATGTCATTTGAAGAAGAGAAGAATTGACGTCACGAGAGCTTGCACCCGAAAGTAGTCTTCATTTGTAGAAGAAGAGGATCGACTTTGAAAGAGATTGCATCTAAAAATCTAGTCGTCCCTTGTAGACATAGATTGAGAGGCGAGAATCCAAACCATAGAGCCATCATCTAAAGATATTGAGCTTGCGTCATCCTAGTGAAGTCTTCAATAACCATAGGTTAACCAACTCCATGCATAATAATATGCTTATCTTCGAGATCTCATATTTCATTACTTGCAAGATGTTCGATGAATGCAATTTAAGTGAGTTAACGATCGCAAATGTAATGACTAGAAATCTTGCAAATGCTCCCCTTGATATGAGATCCCCTTGCTTGAGGAACCAATAAAGCAAGGATAGTGAAAAGCTACAAAGAAGGGTTAGAAAAGTCCTACAAAACAAAGTTAGTGGACAAGAGCATATATGTATAGCAATTTCACCCAAGCGGAATTAGCTTTAAACATCTCGAGTACAAAGAGAGGGACTCAAGAGAAAGCTAAACATATATAAAGAGGACTAAGATAGAAAAGAGATGTCTAATTTATAAGAAACAATAATGTCGAGAGGACATACTCCACTTTAATAGATTGGCACGAATACCGAACTAAAGAGAGTATGACAAGGACAATAAAACAATTCCACATAGTCGAAAAGAGAGGAAGAATGACTATGAGGAAAAACGAAAGCGAGGACGATAAACAAGTCGTTTGCACAAACAATGACAAGCATTGGAGAAAGAAGTGTGCATGTGATGTTATCAATCCAAAGACAAGTAAAATGAGAGGATCTTGACAAGATCAATTCACAATTGTTGGAATAGAGGTAGAGAAGAAACATCCATACCAATTGTAATGATAATATGTCAAAGGGTAAAAGGCTTAGAATTTTTGGAATCACCTTAGAAAATTCAAGATTTAACAAAAATCCTCTCAAAAGGTTAAAAACTTAGAATTGTTGGAATCACCCAATCCAATTGTAAATTTTACCGCAATCAACTCTCAACAATGAGAAAGACAAAAAATCTCAAATCAAAGACATTTTTTACCTTAAAAAATAATTCCTTTAGAAAGCTCCAAAAGTTTTAAGTCGGGAATCAAGGTGCAAAAATAATTAAAAACAAAAAGCGAGGATAAATCGACGCTTAAGAAAAATACTAGATATAAGACATTATAGGCAGGGACGCTTATGAATGTCGACACCAAAAAGATGACCCAATGATATAGAGAAAGAGATCAAAGGAGCCAAAGAAATGAAAAACCAAGATGGAGGGTGTTTAGCATACGATAAACTACATGCTCAAAGTTTCGTAGCTCTTCTCAATATTGTGAATGTTCAAAGAACAATTACATGACGAGGAAAGGGTGAGGCTCGACTCGACTTAGTTTAGAGAGGATAGAAAAGAGAGGCTCGACATAGAGAGGCATGATTAAAATAAATCGAATGAGAGTCAATAAAGAACTTAAGGATAAATTCACAAAATAATTTTAGAATACTATACCTTATTAGATGATAGTGAAGTCTTGAAGGAAAACGAGAGAAGAAACTCAAAAGAGAAGAAAAGAAAGAATCTTCAAGAAAACTGATCAAAGATAGAGATAGACCAAGAACGAACAAAGGGACTCACCGGCCGTGGTTCGTTAAATAGGTCTGCGGTTCATTTTCAATAATGAGCCGCTAGGTTATTTGAGGAACCGTGGACAGTGGTTGTCCAAAAAATAATTATCGACTCAAAAGAAAATCACTTGGTCAAACAATTTAGCATAAGTTGCTAAATGGCTTGAAAGTCTATGCTTCGGATATGAATTATGACAATTGCAATTGCAAGTTAAAATTACTTGAATATTTCAAAAGAAATATTTAAGTTGTCAATCTTATTAGGAGAGGAATTAGGTTAAAATCTAACCTTCCTTGACAATCGAGTGAGAAAATAAAGAAGAAAAGAAAGATCACAAGGAAAACGAGATCCAAGACCCAAAGACAAATCATGTTGAAAGACATGAAAGGAAATCCAAGAAAATAAAGATCATACAAAGATGTATGAATCACAAGCCTCAAACGTAACCATAAATTTAATCCTAGTTCAACTAAAACCCGAAGATTTGCTTAAATTGGATGTCTTAGCAATAAGCAATTCACATGCTTAAATGAAAGACAAGGCGGTGGCTGAATTTGGTGGAGAAGGCTTGGTGATAATCTTGTAATTCAACACATCATAGATATAAGACATGACAAGATGTTGATATTGACAGTAATGACAATATGTTCCATAATGCATGACATAATCATGTGATGAAGGAAGAACACAAAAGAGAAGTGGTGGAAAAAGGAGAGTTTTCAAAATCAATTTTCTTAAAACGAGAAAAGATTTGATAAGGTGTGTTCTTTGGTGAATTTGGGTTGAAAGAGATTTGAGAAAATTGTGGATAATCAAGGCTTTCATTTTGTGAAAAATACATTTTGCTTTGGGAAAGAAATACAAAATGCTTGGGGTTAAGTGGAGAAAGCACAAGATATTTTGGGAGTGATCAAAGGTTTAAAACAAAGATTCCAAAGTGTGTTGGAACAATTGGGAAGTTTTAGAAAACCCGTTTTTGGTTGCTTCTACCCGTGGTTCAATAATTGTACCCGCGGTTCCATATATATATGAGGACGCCAGACAATTAAGGATCCGCGCACAGAGGGTGTGTTTTGGAGGATAAGGGAATTTTTCCAATTCGGAAAATCCAATGTTCTAGTCTAACTTATCATAAAGTTATGCTAAAGAGCAATAAAAACTAGAACACACACAAAGGAAAAACACATAGGTTCAATTAGCACGTAGGAAGAAGGCTAAGAAAAACCTAATGGCTACAAAAAAAGCTCCTAATGACATACAAAGTTCATCAAAGTAAACTATCATTAGTCATATTGTAAAATCCGCATGCTTTTACCATGAACAGTACACTTATGATCGTACGTACAGGGTTAAAACTTTCCTTATATAACATGAACACGTATCATGAATATTAATTACAAGAATTACGTACGTGTTATTACACGATAAGTATTAAATACGTGTTAGTACACGATAATTATTAACAATAATAATTATAATCACGAACATAAAATCATGAACATGAAATCACGAACAGATAATTATGTACTTACGTAATTTTTAATACGATGAATGTCGTTACGTACAAGTAATTATAATAACATAAATTATAATAACATGAATAATTAATAATTACGTAACACGTAAACACGAATAATTAACACGATTATTCTTCGTATATTAAATTAACACGGTAAGTCATTACGTACGTAATAGTTACGTTTAAACGTATAAAGGTAACCACGAGAGCATTCACGACATTTTAAACACGAATACGTACGATTTACGATCACACAGAAACGAAAACTATTGTGTAATGGTTATTCGGTTTTATAGAAAAACAAGAAAGAATGAAGAATGGGCCGTGGCCCATATAGAAGCCCAAACCAACTACCACATAGAATAAAGGACGGGGGTGCTTTGTTTTTTTTCTTTTCTTCTGTCGACATAAACTCAAACAAACAAGAAACCCTAAACATATTAACAGCCGCCTCTTTTCCCTCTGTTCTTCTTTACTGCCGTCGACCCACACCAAAATAAACAAGGATGAGATCGTGGTTTGCATATCAAGAAGAAGTTTGAGTCACGCTTATGTTCCTTAAACCCTAAACATGTGTAAGTAAACCCTAATCTTGTGTTATTTTATTTTCTTGGATTAATTGATCACGAATCCAGAATATATGATCAAAAACATGTTAATAACGAGTTAAAGAATAAGGGGGTGTCGTTTGATGTTGTTGTGCTCGAACGGCCACAAATCGAGACCATCTATGGTCTCGGTGGTAAAATGTGTCCACCAGCCGCAAGACGGGGGCAACGGCAGTCAAGCAGGGGGAACCACTGGCTGCGGCCAGTGGTGAGTTTGTGCTGGCAGTGGGAACCGAGAGCTTATGCTCTCGGTGGGAATCTGTGTCAGGCAAGGGGAAAAGACCACTGCTGGTGGGAATTCAGGTCAGGCAGTGGCAGCAGTAGAAACACAAAGGGGTGTTTGGCTGGGGGTTTTAGTCAAAGTGTTTGGTTTTTGATTTAAGACAGCATAAGGGACTGTTTGGCTAGGGGTTTAATAAACAAGTTAAGGGGTTGTTTGGTTCGGCTTATATGTAAATACAACAAGGGTTTCACGGGTTTACACGGGTTCGGTTTACGACACGTTTTAATAAGATAATACATGGGATTCAGGTCGTTAATTTTACAACTTTAATTAGTTTTACATGTATATTAATTTTCAAGGTAATTAAATTAATAAAACATGACTTATAATTACAAGATTAATTAAATTAATTTAGCATGCTATATAATTAATTTAATTTAGACATGACTTAGGTTAATTATTATTAGTAATAATACATGGTTTTAACCTAAGTATTTTATGATTTAATTTAGACTAAAGTAATTAATTAATTTCTAAATCATGACATTTAATTAATTAATTTCCATGACTTAGGCTATATTAATATTAAATATTAATACATGTTTTAACCTAAGTATTTTTCATACACTTAATTTAATTAAATCATGATTATATTGAATTAAATCCTCAAACCTATAGTTTATTTAATTTACATGTATTAATTAATAAACTATATTATAATCACATGACTTATGATATTTAATCAGTAAAACTTAAGCTCATCTTATTAGCTTATTAATCCAGCTTATTTCTAAATATGGAAACTTTCTATTTTTAGAAACTTTTTTATTTTAAGCAGCTAGTCTATTTTTGGAAACATTCTATTTTAGAAAACCTGCTATTTTTAGAAAGTTACTTATTATTACACAACAAGTATAATAATACAAGAAATACAAGTAATACTTAATCAGAATATACAGAATACATGATTAACACAGCATAATGTTAAAATCAGTGAAAACATGACATAAATATATAAAAAAAGCTAAGACATGATATAAAACCAGTTACGTACCCAGTAATCAGAATACTTATACACGTATATTAATATGTAGCATTAGTGAGATCGAAGTAGGACTCTCTTCCGTTCGTCTTCTTCGTTCACTGGACTTAAGGTACGGATTCTCCGTCCTTTCAGTATGGACATTCTTTCTTATTAGGATTTCCCGTATGCAGCCAACTGTTTTTCCCCAGTATATGTTTTACATGTTTTTGAATTGCTTATGTTTAATTAGATACCTAAAGCCATATGCATGCATGACCAGTTTCACCTAGTTATGGAGGTACCATAACCATAACACTAGAGGCACCAGTGTTATGACTCCACCACGACGGAGTGATAGCTCGTGCCGTCCCTTCAGCTTTTGGCCATATTATTATTATTATCAGGTTGGGCGTATGGGTGCATCCTAGTTTACATGTTTCAGCATATTATTCAGGTGAATGTGGTGTGTGCCTTGCATCCTTCACAAGGAGCTGATCCCTCCTAACCAAAAACCTATATTAATTAGTGGCAACCCCTCTAATTGCATGACGAGGTCACCCCTACAAGTATTCATGCACGTTGATATTTCATGACCTATATTGGCTAATGGTAAACATGTTAAACAATTTTTATAAGAATAACATAAGGCTTTTCAAACTATAAAACCAGTTTTACTAAGTTATACCACGTTTTTCAGGACTTATACATTTCCGTTGCTTTTAGTCTTATTTATGTTTCATCCATTCATACTATGTTGTATATCCGTGCACTGAGCGTTATGCTTAGCTGTTTTTCCTTTCATGTTCCCAAAACGGCAGGTACCCAAGACGTGAGCATTTGGAGGACGTGCATAGGATAGAAGCTGGCATAGACTTCTTCCTTTGCCTTCATATACCTACGCTTGTTTAGTCATTTCTTATTTCCTTTACTTTATTATGTTTTGGGCTTATGTTTGGGAACTGATGATTGATTCCGAATTTCTCTATGGTCATGTATGTTTTACTACATATTACCTTGCATGCTTTGATGACTCGCCATAATTACGCGTAACAGTCCACTTATGAAAGTGTGTGTTATAATTATGGTATCAGAGCCAAGGCTTCGACCCGTAGGCTCTAAAACTTGACCTGTGACTAGTGGGTAGTCACCAGGAGCTTCCTAAGTCAACGCTTGTTATTTCACGTATTGATGTGTTCAGCGCATTGTTGTTATAACCATGATGTTTTCAGCACCTTGATGTTTTAACCTTGATGTTTTCATCGATATTGTTTTACTAATATGGATGGACAACCGTCATTCATATTTATTTATGTGTCATTGTTTCATGCATGATGTTCCTAGTGAACTGTGACTATGTGGACTGAACCCCAGTAGTTCATAATTAGTCATATAAAATTTTTTTCTGATAAGTTTTGACAGTGAGTTTCATTTATTTATGTTTAATGTATTATTGTTGCAGGAATTATGACTAAGTAATGGTTGGTACAGGACTGGCCCTATTTAGTCGCATGTGCTTTTATCAAAACTTTTAACTTTAAGACCGACCCATAGGCGTCCCCTCGCCATGTCTTTTGTTTTGGGACCGACCCATAGGCGTCCCCTCGCGCATATAAAGGTTTTTATATACTACATCATGTATTCATGCACTGTTTTCATGCATAAAATTTTTCTCATGATTTATTGGCATAAATTTTTTTCATGTCCCCTTATAAGTTACTATGTTTTTATGTCAAGTATGTTTTCATACTGTCATGGTTAACTTCAGTTTCATGCTGATTATGTTATACACTCCTTCATGTTAGGTTGTTTCATGTTTCTTCTTGATGATTTCGTATTCATGTGATTACGTCTTACGTCTCTTTTGTCATGGTATGCTTTCATACAAGACACTGTTGGAATTCATTTAAATCCTGTTTTCATGATAGTCATGGTTGGTTTTCATTAATCATGCTTTCAGGAAAATCTTCGTTGAAATTCGTTAACCACACGTTAGCGTTTCTCTATGCAACCAGAATGAGGTATGTACTGGCATTTCCAGGTTATCATGATGGTCTTTCTAACCGTTTAACCAATTATTTTCCCTTAAAATCATGTCAGATGATCGACCCCATACCGATCATTTCATGTGCATTCCATGTGTACTCCATGTACCGTATTCCATGTGTATTACACGTACCTTAACCCATGTATATTTCACTTGCAATACTTCACGAGTATTCGCTAGTCAATTCTGAATCATCTCAGGCGTATTTTCATTTATTGATATTCTACAAGATTGTTGATGCCGCTCATAACTTGGAGATGTTACTAAGGGTTGATGTTGCGGATTTTAGAGACGCTACGAGATGCTGATGCTGTTCACAACTTGGAGATCTTACAAGACGAAGACAAAGGCGATAGATCAAAGCGATCGGACAAGAAGATGCTTCACAACTAGACGATTTCCATCAATCATTGTTCCTAATTCTTAGTTACATTTCACACGTCATTCAGTTGTCGTTTCAGCCATATGAGTGAGAACCGGTGCCAGCCGGCCACTCAGCTGAATAGTTACATGAATCACAGTCATGAGAATGACCATCATGGAACTGACAGACAAGACGATAGTAACCACTACTATGACAGCAACTATCCTAGCAATCGCAACAGAAGTTCCGGCCGCGGACGCGATCAGAAATACAGAGGATCAGTAGTCCAACCGATCCACCAATTCTAGCATAATAACCTAATATTTGTGGTTCCATTCGTTTTACACCTCGAGACACATGTCAAGACATCAGTCAAGACACATGTCTCATATATACTTCGCGAAGACACATGTCAAGACACCAGTCAAAGACACATGTCATGCTTATATTTCCAAGACACGAGTCAAGACACATGACACGTCAAATTCTGGAACATCCCTAAGAAATTTAGGGTACCCTCCAAAGGGTATATCCATTTTGTTGTGCCATGTATTAATCAGGTCACAAGTATTTCAGTACCATCAGCGGCGTATTAGTAAGATCTGTCATGATTGCTCGATGACACTTTCATCTCTTGCACCCATATTTCATATATTCATGACCATCACGGACGCCATTCGTATTCCCCATGTATATGAGGGTTTTCTTCAGCCTAATGATAATATACAAACTAACGCATTACCTGGACAGATGCGAGTTGAAATTAATCCTAATTATGGACTACAAACAGCATACCATGCTATGATTCATGATTATGTACAGTAATGTTCAGGCTCCTGAATGCATTCAACATGGTTTTCCATCAGGAAAATCTGTACAAATTATCTATGCTTTACAAGCACATGTGTGGTTAGATATGTCTGCTAAGATTTTCTGGGTGTCAGTTAAGACACGACCACTGAAGTTCCTTTTACGCATAACAAGCGGATTATTCCAAAATCTTCCCATACATTCCAGAAGAACCCTCGAGGGGAAGGACGGTAACATGAGATTATGTGTCGACTACCGTCGATTTAAAACAAATCACCATCCATAACCGTTATTCTCCTCCACGTATTGACAACATGTCCAATCGACTTAAGGGTGTTAATCACCTTTCCAAGATCGGACTCATGATCATGCTGCCAACAGTGACGAGTGAAAGAGCAGGACATGTCCATGACTGCTATTCGTACACGACTCGGTCATGCTAGATTTATGATTCTGAATTATTCTCATCAATGCTCCAGCAACATTATAAGAATGAGTTTCCATGAACTCCTAAGCAAATTCATCAGTGTTTTCATTGAGGATAACCTGATTTTATCTAAGTCTAGAGAAGAATAGGAAGACCATATTTGCACTATGTTGCAAATTCTATGACAAGAGAAATTTCACCCTGGAAATTTTCCAATATCAATTCTATTTGATTACAGTGACGTGCTGAATCATATGGATTCCCACGGTTAATCTTACCATGACTCAGCTTATGCGTAAAGGTGAGAACCTTACACTTCATTAGGTGTTCCAGAAAATACTACGCTAAGAGAAGTCTAATTTCGGAGACTCATAGTTTCGCAAATTTCTATGTATCAAGTTTCTACGAAGCAAGATACAGTTACGTTCATATCTAGGTACCTGACATACCAACATGTTAAGATAGAACACCAACTGACTGTGATGTTTATCCACCATCAGAATTGTGATAAAAAATGGGACAAGATCCCCACAGATTTTGGTTACCAGATTAACGCAAACTCAGAAGAAGCAAGATGCTATCTGGGTTATTGTCAACAGTTTGACGAAGTCTGCAGAATCCTCACATCCGCAAGGATTTCAGAACAAGCAGATTGATCGGACGTGTTCCAGTCAGGGCGCATCCGACCACTTGGTAATCCCTCAGCTATCGGGCCAAACGAAGGTTCGCATTTGTGCTCCTTATTTACGTCCACGTCCTTGTTCTAATTTCACGACTTGCTTCCACGCTCACGTTCATGACACTATTCATGTTCATGATCGTATCTTGGCTTATGATTTTACGTTCATCTTCGTTCTGGGAAGTTTTGCAAGAACTGGAGAGACCAGACTCAAGTTTAGTATAACTCCCTATCCGCAGATAGACGTTTCACGTCATGTTCTACTTCTCACCTTGTAACGTTTTGCGTTACCATAGTTGTATTACATGTTCACGATATGTTTCACATGTCATGTTCATTCCACGTTCCTCATATCACGTTCACGATATGTTACATGTATCATGGATCACGATATGTTTACTCATACTACACTCACCATATCTCCACGTATCACGTTCAAATTTTTTCACGTATCACGTTCAAAAATTTTCACGTACTACGTTACTATATATCTCGCGCAACGTTGCTAATTATCAGTTAAGTTAGATTCTTTTGCACTATAACGTTTCAGTTACCCTTGCACGTTAATTCTTATTTCCTCGATCAAATTCAGGGGATCTATCTTACGTTGTGACCAGGAACTTTTACTTATTGTCAAATCAAGGTCACAAGACCAAGATTATCAAATGTGTCAAGATCTCATGGACGAACCGTTCCAAGAGGGAAGTCACTTAGAAACGGACGAGTCCATCCGGACTTCTTATCCGTTTTCGCTTATCAAGTAGATACGTTCTTTCAGTCACCTCACGTTCCATGTCCTTTCAAGACATGTCACGTTCCACGGTTCCTTTCTACCATGTCATCTTCATGTCCTTTTATCTTGCATACCTTTCCAGTTTGAGTCGGATATGTTACGCTTCCAGTTACGTTATGTATAATTCAGGGACAAATTATTCTTTTTAGGGGGGAAGAGTTGTAAAACCCGCATGCTTTTACCATGAACAGTACACTTATGATAGTACGTACAGGGTTAAAACTTTCCTTATATAACATGAACACGTATCATGAATATTAATTACAAGAGTTACGTACGTGTTATTACACGATAAGTATTAAATACGTGTTGGTACACGATAATTATTAACAATAATAATTATAATCACGAACATAAAATCATGAACATGAAATCACGAACAAATAATTATGTACTTACGTACTTTTTAATACGATGAATGTCGTTACGTACAAGTAATTATAATAACATAAATTATAATTACATGAATAATTAATAATTACGTAACACGTAAACACGAATAATTAACACGATTATTCTTCGTATATTATATTAAACACGGTAAGTCATTACATACGTAATAGTTACGTTTAAACGTATAAAGGTAACCATGGGAGCATTCACGGCATTTTAAACACGAATACGTACGGTTTACGATCACACGGAAACGAAAACCATTGTGTAACGGTTAGTCGGTTTAATAGAAAAACAAGAAAGAATGAAGAATGGGCCGTGGCCCATATAGAAGCCCAAACCGACTACCACATAGAATAAAGGACGGGGGTGCTTTGTTTTTTTTTTCTTTTCTTCTGTCGACATAAAATCAAACAAATAAGAAACCCTAAACATATTAACAGCCGCCTCTTTTCCCTTTGTTCTTCTTTACTGCCGTCGACCCACACCAAAAGAAACAAGGATGAGATCGTGGTTTGCATATCAAGAAGAAGTTTGAGTCATGCTTATATTCCTTAAACCCTAAACATGTGTAAGTAAACCCTAATCTTGTTTATTTTATTTTCTTGGATTAATTGATTACGAATCCAGAGTATATGATCAAAAACATGCTAATAACGAGTTAAAGAATAAGGGGGGGTGTCGTTTGATGTTGTTGTGCTCGAACGGCCAAAAACCGAGACCATCTATGGTCTCGGCGGTAAAATGTGTCCACCAGCCGCAACCCTAATTGGGTGTTGGCTGGGTTTTGTTCAGACCGGGGCAACGGTAGTCTAGAAGGGGGAAACCACTGGCTGCGGCCAGTGGTGAGTTTGTGCTGGCAGTGGGAACCGAGAGCTTATGCTCTCGGTGAAAATATGTGTCAGGCAAGGGGAAAAGACCACTGGTGGTGGGAATTCAGGCCAGGCAGTGGCAGCAGCAGAAACACAAAGAGGTGTTTGGCTGGGGGTTTTAGTCAAAGTGTTTGGTTTTTGATTTAAGACAGCATAAGGGACTGTTTGGCTAGGGGTTTAATAAACAGGTTAAGGGGCTGTTTGGTTCGGCTTATATGTAAATACAACAAGGGTTTCACGGGTTTTCACGGGTTCGGTTTATGACATGTTTTAATAAGATAATACATGGGATTCGGGTCGTTATTTTTACAAGTTTAATTAGTTTTACATGTATATTAATTTTCAAGGTAATTAAATTAATAAAACATGACTTATAATTACAAGATTAATTAAATTAATTTAGCATGCTATATAATTAATTTAATTTAGATATGACTTAGGTTAATTATTATTAGTAATAATACATGATTTTAACCTAAGTATTTTATGATTTAATTTAGACTAAAGTAATTAATTTATTTCTAAATCATGACATTTAATTAATTAATTTCCATGACTTAGGCTATATTAATATTAAATATTAATACATGTTTTAACCTAAGTATTTTTCATACACTTAATTTAATTAAATCATGATTATATTTAATTAAATCCTCAAACCTATAATTTATTTAATTTACATGTATTAATTAATAAACTATATTATAATCACATGATTTATGATATTTAATCAATAAAACTTAAGCTCATCTTAATAGCTTATTAATCCAGATTATTTCAATATGGAAACTTTCTATTTTTAGAAACTTATTTATTTTAAGCAGCTAATCTATTTTTGGAAACATTCTATTTTAGGAAACCTTCTATTTTTAAAAAGTTACTTATTATTACACAACAAGTATAATAATACAAGAAATACAAATAATACTTAATTAGAATATATATAATACATGATAACACAGCATAATGTTAAAATTAGTGAAAACATGACATAAACCTATAAAACAAGCTAAGACATGATATAAAACTAGTTACGTACCCAATAATCAGAATACTTATACACGTATATTATTATGTAGCATTAGTGAGATCGAAGTAGGACTCTCTTTCGTTCGTCTTCTTTGCTCACTGGACTTAAGGTACGGATTCTCCGTCCTTTCAGTATGGACATTCTTCCTTATTAGGATTTCTCGTATGCAACCAACTGTTTTTCCCCAGTATATGTTTTATATGTTTTTGAATTGCTTATGTTTAATTAGATACCTATAGCCATATACATGCATGACCAGTTTCACCTAGTTATGGAGGTACCATAACCATAACACTGGAGGCACCAATGTTATGACTCCACCACGACAGATTGATAGCTCGTGGCGTCCCTTCAGCTTTTGGCCATATTATTATTATTATCAGGTGGGGCGTATGGTTGCATCCTAGTTTATATGTTTCAGCAGATTATTCAGGTGAATGTGGTGTGTGCCTTACATCCTTCACAAGGAGCTGATCCCTGCTACCCAGAAACCTATGTTAATTAGAGGCAACCCCTCTAATTGCATGACGAGGTCACCCCTCTAAGTATTCATGCACGTTGATATTTCATGACCTATATTGGCTAATGGTAAACATGTTAAACAATTTTTATAAGAATAACATAAGGCATTTCAAACTATAAAACCAGTTTTACTAAGTTATACCACGTTTTTCAGGACTTATACATTTCCGCTGCTTTTAGTCTTATTTATGTTTCAGCCATACATACTATGTTGTATATCCGTGCACTGAGCGTTATGCTCATCCGTTTTTCCTTTCATGTTCCCAAAATGGCAGGTACCCAAGACGTGAGCATTTAGAGGACGTGCACAGGATGGAAGCTGCCATAGACTTCTTCCTTTGCCTTCTTATACCTATGCTTGTTTAGTCATTTCTTATTTACTTTACTTTATTATGTTTTGGGCTTATGTTTGGGAACCGATGATTGATTCCGGTTTTCCCTATGGTCATGTATGTTTTACTACATATTGCCTTGCATGCTTTGATGACACGTCATAATTATGCGTAACGATCAACTTATCAAAGTGGGGTGTTACACATATTTAGGAAGAGCCATTTATTCAGTTTAGAGAATGAGTATGAGACTATCACTAGAGGTGCTCAATTAAGGCTAAGCACGACCATTTTTACGAGTTATACAATAACCCAACTTCCCACATGGAAGTAATTTAACCGTTAGGTCAAATTAAGATTCTAGTGCAATAAATTCTCTAGTAGTCATTCTCAAGTTAGACAAAATGTAATTCCTACATTTGCCTAATGTAGTGTAACAAGGATGAAACTCGCATGACGACACAATGCACAACCTAATGAGGGTTAAGAATGCACCATTGCATATCTTGTCAAACAAGTCTAGTTAAGGTTATTTACCTTAATAGAACTCGAGGCCAATAACTTTGAAGTGTATAAACAATGTTAACACAAAACAAAGGAAAACTTTGATTGGTCTTTCGGAAATGACACATTTACAAATTGCATTGCAATGTAAATTACTTGAGTATTTCGGATAAAACATCCAAGTTGTCAAACCGACTCCATTGTGCATTATAAGCAATTATTAAACAAAACATGTCTAATAATTTAAACAAGTAGATTCAATATACCATCATCAACACAAGTGTGAGTTATGATCCGATGTATATTATTAATAAACCACATTCATGTCTACACTAAAAAACATGTCAATTAGATTCGATAATGATACCAATCATAGTTTGAATAATGAATTGATATTTAATCGAATCTTTCTTGATTCCCACAAACACTCCTTTAAGAGAAAATAACTATGATTTTCAAAGGGTGTTTCATGTTTTATAGTGAGACATTAATCTACTTAAACCAATAACACAATGATCGAGTAAGGCGACCGTTATCAATAGATTTGACTAGCTCACAAAGCTTTCAAACATAATAGTGTTAATGAACAAGTCGAGGTGTACAAGATGTTTATGTAACATTTGTAAACCAAGAGATGTTAATCCTATATGCAATGCACACATAAATAGAAAACTAAGTTACCAATAGTAATGAGCACTTAAGAATGTCCAAAGGCAAAAGAAAAAGAACAAAAGCATTCGTCTTTGTTTTGAGTGTTAGATACACCAAAATATACATAGCTTGATTTTATTTAAAAATAGTTTCCGACCCATTTAGAAATTTAATTAAGTTCAACACTTTATAAATATATCAATTTAAAAAGATATATCAACAAGAGATGTCCAACTTAATAGAAAAGAGTAAAACATAAGTTTTGCGACAAACCGACGCTCAATACTTTGGACAAAATATAGAGCTTAGAAAACATCCAAAGTTTAAAGTTTGAATAAAGGTTTGGAAGTATTCTTAAAAGAAAGAAAATTCAATTACGTTTGAAATGGCGGGTGGCATGACTTCTACGGACTTACTACTGATTTTATTTGATTTTTCAAAGATTGCAACAACCTGAGTCAGACTGACCGTTGTTCCTTATCGATAACGAACCTCGGGGAACAAATAAGGAACCTTGGACAATGGACAAAAATTGAGTTTTTGACCAAAATCATTTGGTAACATTTTGGAAGGACTTAGGACTCTAAAAAATCATTTTAGACACATAGAACTCATATATTGGAGTTAATTATGACAAAAAAGATTTTTATACTTCCAAAAATAAAAATACTTAAAATCAAGCTATTTCCCAAAGTTTATTTAACACCAAAACTTGTACGAATGAAACAATAAAACACATTTCATATGTAATCATTCTTCATAGGAAATTTGATACAACGATCGTTTCTATTTTTTTAAAAACCATTCGTTTTGAAAAATCAGAGCAAAGATCGATCCAAGCTTTAAAGCACAATATACTTCAAAGATCTTGAATAACCTCGCTCTGATACCAATTTTAGAAACTAGAAGGAGGGTTGAATAGTTTCTAGTTCATTTTCAAAACACTTCGGCTTAATCCACTGTGCGCGGTTCTTTATTGTACCCGCGGTTCTTTATCAATAAAGAACCACCGATCCATTTAGGGAACCGCCGACAGTGGGCGAAACCATTTATTAAATGTTAATCTTAAATAATCCTTGGTATCCAGTTCTCGATCAAGCTTGACTAGATATGAGATGTGTTTAATTGAAAGATAAATACTACAAGTAAAAAAACACACAAACACATCAAATCAAGAGTACATCAAGCAATAGTCTAAACACTAAACACACACGTACTAAGCATAAGCTTTTACGCAACTAAGATGTTTAGACTAAGTTATGTACACTTGACCATAATCTAAACATGAAGCACACACGTACTAAGCCTTAACTTTTCCGCAACTTAGATGTTTAGATTATGAGATGCACACAACACACAACAACATATAAATGCATCAATAAGAGTAAAGACAAAAATGTAAAAGAAAGTACCGACATGATATAGTGGTTCGGTCACAAAGCTCCTCTTTGCCCTACTCCTCTCCTCGAGTACCCAACTCGAGAGTTACTTCACTAGTCAACAAGAATCCTTTAAAGGCGGAGAAAACCATACACGTCGCTTACACATTTCCGACACTAAGCTAGATATCGAGTTCTAATCTTAGGTAGGACCAATCTACACAACGTCGCCTACTTCACCATTTTCCGACACAAGGCTAGATGTCGAGTCCTAATCTAAGGTAGGACTAATCTACACCCATGTACACCAATCTCCACACTAGTTATGTTTTATGACCCAACATAACAAACCTTGTGTTTTATGGCCTAAACACATAAACCATTTAGATCCAAGTACACACCACTTAGATCTAAGACTCTAACAGTATATCCAAGCATATTCATAACTTGGTTCCTAACACCTAATCCAAGGATAGCCATCACTTGAATATACTACCCTTATAACACATCCAAGTGTACCCACAACTTGGATCTTCTACACATACATCAAGTCCAAGTATACACCTCACTTGGATATTCATTTTTACATTGTAGGAAGACAATACTCATGACTTGATCTAGAAAGAGAGATCTTCATCATGTTGTGAACCCAACACTTCATAGTGATGAAAGTGTTCTTCTCTTTGCACTTGAGAGGATGAGAGGATTGAGGATAGAATCACATCTTAAACAAGATTAATCAAAACTAACTAATCAAGGATTTAAGATGATTTTGAAAGAAACTGTGCAAAAAGGGTTGAAAGAAAAGCTGGAAATGATCCACTGTTTATAGGGCAAAAGTGCAACGGTCATAAATACCTGTGGTTCCTTAATTATCACCACGGTTCCTTATCAATAAAAAACCGCGCGCCTATTTAAGGAACCTCGGGCTTGGAGTCGGTGCATTTTTGTCCTTTAGTAGGGAAATGCCATCTAGGATATTTTTACCCAAAAATGGATATTCTTTTGACATTTGGAATATGCCAAATTCAAATTAAAGAATATTCTTTGGAATATACCTTAGGGAATATTTTTGGAATATGCCAAATTCAAATTTTCATTTTATTTTTAATAAAACATTTTCTTAAAAATAAAGTTTATTAAAATCTTTTGTCACATTTGATTAAATGTGAGTTTTAAGAAAATATTAATCCTTGATCACTTAGTTAGGTTAATGACATATTTATTCATACCTTGAGTGATTCATGTCGAATGCGATCTTGGAGGTGTCGAGAGAAGTATAAAAATGTATTCTTGAGTGATTACGAGTACCTTTACATTTTACATAATGTATTGCGAATTATACGTTTGTCATCAACAAAACACAAAGAGATTATATCGACAAAACATCGTAATGTTTGCACTAACATGGACTATATGTACCGAAGGATAAACCGGACAACACATCGGGACCTTTCCATCTCGGCTTACCGGAAGAAATAGTTCAATGCCGAAGTATCAAAGGTGCACTGAAGAACGCATCGGGACCTTACCATCTCGGCTTACCGGAAGGAACAATTCAATGTCAAAGGATCACAAACTGTTGGGAATTATTTGTTAAGTGTAAAGTACCGTCAGTGTAATTTAAGTACTGTTAGTATTATGCAAGTACTGTTAGTGTTAACGCGGTATATAGTAAGTACTACTACTTATAAAGTAAGTACTGCTATATTGATTAGGACGAATATATCTTTTTATAAGATATGTCATAGTTATAGTTAGAGTATATCTTATGTGATATACTTAGATAGTTAGAATATTGATAATATATCGTCTGTGATATAGTTATCTTTATAGAATATTCTAAGGTTTCTAGGGTTCCTTACTCTATAAAAGGAACATAGGTACAATGTCATTCATGTACCTCATTCAAGTCGATTAATAAGAGAATCAAATAGTTAAAAGTAATTCTGTTCTTCTGTGCTTTATAAGTTAGATTTCGTATAACTTATTTAGTTTGAGTAAGAGTTCTCAAAGTGTTTTAGTTTGATTACAAACTACTATACTAGTTCTTAACAGAATATAGATCCAATCAAAGGGATCAACAAGTAGTATCAAAGCTTGTTGAGAAAATCTGAAAAAGAAGAACACAACCCCAAACACTCCACTCACACCAAAACTCAATGTCTCAACCAGAAGGTGATGATGCTCACTTGGATGATGTTCAGAAACCTGATCCTATACCACAGGGACAACCACAAGTTGTGCATCCTGCACCAGTACAAGGTGTTCAAGCCATGAATGTTGTAGCTACCTCTACAACCACAACACCTTCTCATACTATATTTGCTGTTAAACTCCCAGTACTCAAAGGTGACAATTATGAGACATGGGCTATGCAGATGGAACATTACTTGAATCACACAGATCACACTGTGTGGCAAGTTATCAAGAATGGGAACACACCTAAGAAGCTACACTGGTTGCCAGATGGTACATGCTATGCTCTACCTGTTGTGACTGCTGAGGAGGTACAAGCAGAGATCAGCAAAAGCCAGAACTGTTTTGGCTATGGCTCTTTCAGAATACATCTTACCAAGCTTTCATCATTATAAGGATGCTAAAGCTATGTGGGATGCCATAAAACTTAGATTTGGAAGTAATGACAAATCTAAGAAGATAAAGAAGATTGTTCTTAAGCAAGAATTTGATAACTTCTCAATTTCCAGTATAGAGGGAATACATGGTGGCTATGGAAGGTTCAGTAAGCTACTTATTCAATTGGCAGTTTATGGACAAGTAATTCCTAATGAAGAAGCTAATCTAAAATTCTTAAGAAGTGTTCCACCAGAGTGGAAAGCAATGGCTATGCACTTCATCACAAGAGATGATCAGGAAACAATTCCTTTTGATCGTCTCTACAACAATCTTAGAGCATACGAGATGGATGTGAAAGGCATTGAAGTGACTAAGGCAGCGACTAATACAAAGTCTAACTTGGCTTTTGTGTCAGATGGAAACAACGGTACTTATTTTCATAATACCGCTAGTGGATCAAGCAGCGGTACATACTTCACAAATACCGCCGGAGGACTTACAAGCAGCACTTACCCACAAAGTATTGAAGGCAGCCCCATAGTCTCTCAAAATCCACATGGAAGGTCTTCACCATCGTTTAGTGACAATGATGCCTTCTCATTCTTTGTTGGACAAGACAACAGGCCAAGATTAACACTCAATGACTTGTTCCAAATAGATGATGCTGATGTTGAAGAGATGGATCTTAAATGGCAAGACTGGAAGAAAGATGACTGTTGATCCTAATGAGCCATTAGGGTATGACTAATCCAAAGTTGAATGCTATAACTGTGGAAGGAATTGACACTTTGCAAGAGAATGCTCTAAAGACAAAGCTGAGAGTAGCAGTCAGAAGTCCAAGCATAGCTATAGAACCAATCCAAGAATAACTAAAAGCTTTCCAAAAGGAAACAACAGGAGTCCTAAAGGAACTAATGCATTGGTAACTATAGATGGAGTGGTGAACTGGGCTGAAGATGAAGAAGAAGAAGAGCTTGGTCTAATGGCTCTCTCACATGAAGATACTGAGGTACATCCTTGTTCTAAAGATTGTGTTCTTAAATTTAATAGCTTAAAAGTAGAACTAGAGGAACAGTATCAAAAGGTTAACACATTCATTGTATAATTAAATGCTTTTAAACAAGGTGTTGTTAAATTAGAAGAAAATATAGTTTTGTATAAAAAGGCTCAACAAAACTATAAAGAGAAAATAAGAATTTTAACTCTTCAAATGAGGGAAAAAGATGTGGAAATTAAAGCTTTTGAAAGACAACTTTTAAAAGTGTCAACAAAAAATGAAGCTTTAAAAGCCAGTCTTTATAATGAAATGGAATGTTGGGAATAAAATGTAGCCAGTCCACTTGAGCGCTGACAAGAGGAAAACAAGCGTTGATAAGAAGAAAACAAACGCTGACAGATCAAGCGTTGACAAGAAAGTCAAGCGTTGATAGATTGAAGACAAGCACTGATAGAAAGACATGGTCTACGCGTATTATGTTTCTAGTTTGTTTCTAGTAAAGATAAGTTTAACATTGTATTTTCTATAATTATCTTTACCTAGAATAGTTGATACATAGACTCTTGTACAAGGCTTCTTATGTCTATAAAAGAAGACCTTTAGGTTATGTTTGATATATAAGTTTTCATACGTTAAACACTTTCATTGTAAGCAATTTCGTTATTATCAATCAAGTGAAAGTTTGTTTTACATCTTTGTGTGTTCTTGTTTAAGTGTTAATTCCGCATAACACTTAAATTACTTTATACATAAACAAAGTTTCTCTACGTGTATAACTTGATCTAATCTCGTTTACACAAGCTTAATCGATCTAAGTTTGGGATCAACAAGTGGTATCAGAGCTTGTTGAGAAACTTTGATCTAAAAGAACACAAGTACCCTAAAAATCACCAAAACCCTAATTTTCACAAAACCCTAAAAACATCATGTCCAGTCCAGAAGCAACCTCCTCCTCCTCAAACCACAACATCAAGATTCCTATGCTAGATGCAAACAACTTTGAGCTGTGGAAATTCAACTTTGAGCAATATCTGGGGATCTATGACTACACTCTCTGGGAGATTATTGAATATAGAAACACATTCGATAAGGCTGCAAAGATTGCTAATGCCATTGCTACAAGATCAGCTGTTCAAGGATGTTTAGAAGAAGATAAGAAAGAAAAACCTGATGATGGTAGAGCTGTGTCTGCTGAAGACATTGCAAAGAAAAGGGTTGATATGAAAACCCTAAATATTCTGAAACTCTCCTTGGGACAAGAAAATCAACACAAATACAGAGGTTATGAGTCTGCAAAAGACCTTTGGGCAGCCCTTGAAGTTGCATATGGTGGTAATGCTGATACTAAGGAAGAGAAGAAGAAGCAACTCTTGCATGAGTATGCTGTTTTTAAGGCTCAACCTAATGAGAAGCTTAGCAGTGTAAGAAGCATACTGTTTGACATTACAAGCAAGCTGTCCTTCATGGGGACAAAAGTCGGTGATATTGACATTATTGCCACTTTTCTTAAAAGCCTTGGTGATGCGTGGAAGATTGAGGCAAGATCTATAATTGCCAATAACACTCACAAAAGTTCTACTTTTGATGATATCTACAACAAATTGAGGCTGTTGGAGAATGAAACTCTTTTGGAGCATGGAAGTAAGTCTACCAATAGTAACATGGCCTTCTTCTCACATAGTGAAGGTCAATTTGATCAGAAGGACTCATACATGCACCCAGTTACTGGATCAACATGTGTCAACGCTGGTTCATACCCTGTCAACGCCTCATATTCAGACGCTGACACATACAAAATTGACTCACCAAGAGTTAAGCCTGCTGGTTTGGATCTGGATACTATGTGTGCATACATTGCTTCACTGCCCAATGGTTCAGTGACTACATATGAGGACCTTGAGCAAATAAGTGATGAGCACTTGGAGGAGATGGATATAAAGTGGAACATGGCTCTTGCAAGTATAAGAGCAAACATGTGGAATAGAAGGTTCAAGAAGAAGATGACCTTTAATGCAAAGGACACTGCTGGATTTGATAAATCCAAGGTTGAGTGCTACAATTGTCATCGTATGGGGAACTTTATGAGGGAATGCAGATCTCTAAGAAGATCTGATGCTGGAAAACCCTCAAGCCAAATTGTTAAGGCTCAGGATCCTAAGGCCATGGTGGCAGTTAGGGGTGTCATTCGGGTTGACCCGATCGGGTTCGGGTCAACTCGGGTCGGGTCAAGTCGGGTCAAGGGTAAAAAATATATAACCCGAACCCGAGCCTAATTAGAACTCGGGTCACTCGGGTTCGGGTCAATTCGGGTCGGGTCAAGTCGGGTCGAGTCAACTCGGGTTCGGGTCCACCTGAGTTTAAGGAAAAAGTGTAATTAGTGGCTTAATTAAGTACTAATATAATGTAAAAAGTGTAATTTTAGTCGGGTCAAGTCGGGTTAGTCGGGTTCGGGTCAAGTCGGGTCGGGTCAAGTCGGGTCAAGGGTAAAAAATATATAACCCGAACTCGAGCCTAATTAGAACTCGGGTCAATTCGGGTCAACCCGAATTGACCCGAATACGCTTTTGGCCCCGAGTGACCCGACCCGAATGTGATTATTCAGGTTCGGGTTCGGGTCGGGTCAACTTTTCCGACACCCCTAGTGGCAGTGCAAGAAATTGATGGCATTGGATGGAACTGGAGCTATTTGGCTAAGGATGAGGAAGAGGATAAAGCTTTGGTTGCTGAAATAGAAGAAGAAGAGCATGTTCAATATGATCTCATGGCACACTCCTCCTCTTCATCAGACATTGAGGTATACGATGATGCTTTTTGTAGTAAGGGTTGTCGTTTAAATACTGAAAAGCTTAACAAAGAGGTTTTAAGATTGTTAAGTGATGTGAGTACTGAGAGGTGCAAGTTGTCTAACTATCAAATTGCTCTCACTCAAACTGAGAAGAAAGTTTCCGAGTATAAGAAAATGGATCTTGACCTAAAAGATAAAATAAATATCTTAAAACATGAGTTAAATGCTAGTAATGATGTTAGAAACATCATGGAAAGGGTCAATGCTGAATTACAGGCTAAGATAGATGAGGCTATCAAGAATAAGGATAATGTAGACCTTAAAATTTAGAGATTTGATAAGGCCTCATAAACCCTAGGAGAATGTGTTAATAAATAGAGGGATCCTAAGGACATGACTGGGATTGGGATGAAAGACTATACTGGTGTTCCACCACCAGCTTGGGACTTCTATGGTGTCCAAAGAAAGGACTTATCTTGGACTGGTTTACCAGAACTCCAAGAAGAGGAATTTATTCCTCCACCAAGAGTCCTTACCTTAGTTGAGGAGTATAGGCAAAAGTTGACTGACTTGAATGAATGGAAGAAAGCCAACCCTACCTTATTTGTCAAGGGTGGCATGCATTGTGATAGTCCAAATGAGTCGACCCCTATCAAAGTAACAAACCTAATCACTGGCAAGACTGTTGACCTTGGCTCAAACACTGTTAAGAAACCTAGCATTAAGTATGCAAAAATGTATAGGAATACTAGGTCACCAAAAAGCCAAGTTAGTGATAATGGAACATGTTTCTTTTCTTCTAGATCTAGAGTTGTGTCTAGAAAAGCCTGTTACACTTGTGGTAGCTTTTCACATTTAGCATATAAGTGTGTCAACGCTGTCAAAAGGTCAAACACTGTCAGACCCAAAACTTTTGTGGAGCAAAGTCCACAAGTTGTTAGACCAGCCCCCTTCTTCACTAAAGGGTTTAACACTAATGGACAAAGACCTTTTTAGAAGACCAATACCTGGTCTAATAGGCAATGGGTTTCTGTAGCAAACCCTAGGTTCAACGCTGATAAGGGTAATTTCAGCGTTGACAAGACCAAATCCAATGCTGACAGAAACGTTGCCAGACCTAAATATTTGCAACCACAGGGAAAGGGGTCTAAAGCTTCTTCTAGCTTGACATGGAGACCTAAGCAAGATCAAAACCCTAATTCTAATGGGATTTATATGACCTACAATAGATTTAATTATATTTCAAAGGTCATCACAAAACCAATTGGGGTTAACTGGGTATTTCATCTAAAAAGGGATGAACAAGGGGTTGTTATGAGAACTAAGTCTGTTCTTGTTGAACAACTAGATGAATCCAAGTCTGCTCAGGCTTGGGTTCCCAAAGAAAACTAACTTGTTTTCTTTATGTGCAGGGCATTCAAAAACAGGTAAATAATTATGGCTATTGGGATAGTGGATGCTCTAGGCACATGACAGGGAAGGAAGATTATCTGACTAACTTCACTCCCATTAAGGATGGTGATAAAGTTTACTTTGGAGGCGGATATGGAACTATCACAGGCAAAGGAACTCTTCTCACCAAGAACTTGCGTTTTGAAAACATGTTTATGGTAAAAGAACTTGATTACAATCTTTTTAGTGTATCACAAGTCTGTGATAACAAAAATAAGGTTCTTTTTACTGATACTGAATGCTTGGTGTTGAGCAAGGATTTTAAAATTCCAGATGAGAAATATATTGACTATAGAACACCTAGGCATAAGGACATTTATAATGTGAATCTTAATGGTATTAGGATGAATAATAATATGTCATGTTTTTATGCTAAAGCTTCAGTTGATGAGAGTAATCTATGGCATAGGAGACTAGGGCACATTAACTTTAAGAATATAAACAGGCTTGTGAGACTTGACTTGGTTGATGGTTTGCCTGAAAAGGCTTTCCACAATGACCACTCTTGTGTTGCATGCCTTAAAGGCAAACAACACAAGGTCTCATTTAAGTCTAAACAGGTGCACTCTAGTTCTAAACCACTTCACTTACTGCATATGGACCTGTTTGGTCCAACTAACATAGAGAGTTTGAATGGTAAATCATACTGCTTTGTCATCACAGATGACTTTTCTAGGTTTACTTGGACTTTCTTTTTAGCCATGAAAAGTGACACTGCTGATACTTTAATTAGCTTTATTACTCAGATTGAGAAGAAAATTGGCAATGAAGTTAAAATGCTTAGAAGTGATAATAGTGGTGAGTTTAGAAATAAACTGTTGGATGATTTTTGTGCCAAGAAAGGGATTACTAGGCAGTTTAGTGTTGCCAGAACCCCACAACAAAATGGGGTTGCTGAGAGAAAGAATAGAACCCTAATTGAAGCAGCCAGGGCTATGTTGGCTGATGCTCACTTTCCCATAGCTTTTTGGGCTGAGGCTGTGAATACAGCTTGTTATGTTCAGAATAGAGCATTGGTCAACAAGATACATAACAAAACACCTTATGAGTTACTTTGGGGAAGGAAACCTAATATTGGTTTTCTTAAACCTTTTGGCTGTCATGTAGTTGTCTTAGATACTAGTGATGCCTTTGGTAAATTTAGTGCTAAAGGTGATGAAGGCTACTTCATGGGTTATTCAGTGCAGAGTAAGGGATATAGGGTTTACCTTAAGAAGGAAAAACGTATACTTGAAAAAGTACATGTTAGGTTTTTAGAGAGTAAACCTAGTGATCCTGAAAGTGGTCCAAATTGGTTGTTTGACTTGGAACCTCTATCTAGGACTTTGAATTATATGCCTGTTACTAATCCAGACATTGAGAAGGTAGCTTCAAATGTTGTGGAAGAACCAGTTGTTGATGTTTCAGGTACACATGTTAATGAAGAGGTTGGATCACAAGCAGACAAGTCATCTCCCATACAAGAGTATGTCACTATTCCCATATGGACAGATGCTTTTGCTGCTGCTGCTGGAAAGGAAAATGGTGGTCCCCAAGTATCACCAGTTAACAACATGCATGGTCCTTCAGGCGTTGACAAAGGAAAATCTGGCGCTGACAGGACAAATTCAGGCGTTGATGGCTCAAACGTTGACAACACCATTTCAGGCGTTGATGATCCAAACGCTGACAACCTTGGTTCAGGCGTTGACAAATCTTTTGAGCATATTTTCTCTTCCAATTTTGAACAAGGTGAACCTTCATGCAGACATGAAGAGGATCATACAAATATTGATGAGAGAGAGTCTGAAGAAGATATTGGCAACTTGGAGGATGAGATTGAAGACAACAGACTTTTTGAGGGAGGAGTGCTTACTTCCACTATGAAGAATCACCCCACTTCTCAAATTATTGGAGATGTGATGTCTCCTGTTCAGACTAGAAGATCTCATCAGAGTCTTGGTGGATTTATTGCCAATATACACAAGAAGGTTGATACCCCTCTTGTTCAAGCATGTTTGTTTGCCTGTTTTCTGTCACAACAGGAACCCAAGAAGATATTTGATGCTCTCAAAGAACCAAGTTGGGTGGAAGCAATGCAGGATGAGCTTCACCAATTTGCTATTCAGGATGTTTGAGAGCTGGTTGATTGTCCCAGATATGTCAGACCTATTGGGAAAAGATGGGTTCTAAGAAACAAGAAAGATGAAAGAGGCATTGTGGTCAGAAACAAGGCACGTTTAGTGGCTCAGGGATATACACAAGAGGAAGGGATAGACTATGAGGAGGTCTTTGCACCAGTTGCAAGGATTGAGGCTATAAGGATATTTCTAGCCCATGCTTCCTGCATGGGCTTCACTGTCTATCAAATGGATGTGAAGAGTGCTTTTCTGTATGGCACAATTGTTGAAGAGGTATATGTTATGCAGCCTCCTGGTTTTGAAGATCCAGAGAATCCAGACAAGGTGTATAGAGTCATGAAAGCTATGTATGGACTTCATCAAGCCCCAAGAGCATGGTATGGCACATTGCCCACTTATTTGGTGGAAAATGGATTCAAAAGGGGCACCATAGACCAGACATTGTTTACAAAGAAGGCTGGTAAGGATGTCTTACTTGTTCAGGTTTATGTGGATGATATCATCTTTGGCTCCACTAATCTAAAGATGAGTGAAGACTTTTCTATGCTTATGACTGACAAATTCAAGATGAGTGCAATAGGGGAGATGAACTTCTTCCTTGGGTTACAAGTTCAGCAGAAAGAAGATGGTATCTTCATCTCTCAGGATAAATATGTAGCAGCGATCTTGAAGAAGTTTGGATTTTCTCCACATGAAAAGAGGGCTAATACTCCTATGGATAGGGAACACCTTTAGGGAAAAGTTGGAGATGGAAAAGATGTGGATGTCAGGCACTATAGATCAATGATTGGTTCATTGATGTATCTCACAACCTCAAGACCTGACATCATGTTTGCTATGTGTGCATGTACACGCTATCAAGTGACTCTCAAAGAATGTCACCTTTATGATGTCAAGAGAATCTTTAGGTACCTTAGATATTATCCAGATCTTGGCTTGTGGTATCCAAAAGATTCACCATTGGAGCTTATTGCATATTCAGACAGTGACTATGGTGGTGATAAGTTTGATAGGAAATCCACAACTGGTGGATGTCAGTTTCTTAGGAGTAGGCTGATATCTTGGCAATGCAAGAAACAAACAGTGGTGGCCAATTCTACAACTGAAGCAGAGTATGTTGCTGCAGCTGCTTGTTGTGGACAAGTCTTATGGATTCAGAACCAGCTGTTGGATTATGGGTATAATTTCATGCATACCAAGATTTTTGTTGACAATAACAGCACTCTATGCATTATTAAAAATCCTGTACATCATTCTAAAACAAAACATATAGAAATTAGACATCATTTTATAAGGGATTGTTTTGAAAAGGGTTTAATACAACCAGATAGGGTTGACACAGAAGAAAATGTGTCTGATTTATTAACTAAACCTTTTGATGATGGAAGATTTCAATACTTGGTAACAAGTATGGGAATGATCAATCTCACATAATATGTGTTTTGGGGTCTTATTGTAAAAGTATGTACAGGATAATGCATTGTTATTGGTCTTTTTGAAAAGTTAGATTTTCCACTATATTTTTCTAACGCTGACAAAGGTTATCTTAACGCTGACAAGTGTTATCGTGGCGTTGTCAGCAACAATGTTAGTTTTGTGGTTTTTAATCTAAGTGTGCAGGTGGTGTTAACATTGTACCATTGGATACAGAGTTGCTTATGGATCCTTGGAGAATCATTTGAGCATGTTTTTATTTATGGATGATGGTTGGAATATTTATATTCCTATCTTGACATAAAATTTTTATGTTCATGCATATTTTTGGGCAACATAGGTATCACAGTTTAAGGGGAGGTTTTAGGAACCATTAGGACTTTTGGGTATTCTTATAATACTCTTATCACAATTCTAGATTGTGTCCACAGGTGAGTATGAGTTAGTTTTACTAAATCATGAGGCACTATAGCATGCAAAGTTGATATACTATGCATGCTACCAAGACATTTTTGGCCTAGAATTGGTTGTGGTCTGTTGGGAGACTTGGGAATGATTTATCATGGGTTTACCTGGGAGTTACAAGGAATTTTATTAGATAACTTAGTTGTTAAGAGTTTTGGTTAGCAAGGGACACTAGAGGACTGTTATGTCTATCTTGCATAAGCAAGTGTGCATAACTGGACAGTGCTTGCCGCCCTATAATAATTATCAACTTATAGGTTATCTTCACTAGGATAAATACTTTGTTAAGGTCCTTTTTCATTTTTATTACTTTTATTTTTAGACGCTGACAAGTATTTTTCCAAGCGTTGTTATGACCAATTTAGACACTGACATGGCTTTGGCAAACGTTGACAAGAATATAGCCGTTGGGCGTTGATGGGTTATTTTTGACCGTTGACACTCATTGGGACCTACCCATTTGTTATTTTTGACGAATTTTGGGGCCGTAATTTTGGGAGCAGATAACTTTTAATTAATGCATGAGATAACTTATTTTCTTTTCAATATTTTCATCATTATATTTTGAAAATAGTTGCCTCATTTTTGACCAATCACATGCACCTATCTTTCCTATATATTTGGATCCTATTTTTAAACAGGGTACCTCATATTCTTGTCTAACAATTTTCTCCTATAATTCATCTTTCTAAATATTCACAAACTGCTTTCTTCTACAATGGCACCAAAATTTAAACCAAGTGATATGGTATTAGGATTCAGGAGTCAACACAACATGCTTGCATATTTGGACGCTGATGACACTCTGTTTCCACAATACACCCAGATGGTGGCGTATTTGAATGCATCTCCTATTAGGTATGCTCTTTCTCATGCTCCTCTCATCTCTGTCACACATATTAAGTAGTTTTGGAACACTGTTAGTTCCTCAACAGTTAATAATGCGACTAGATTATCATCTATTGTTCATGGGCGTACATGGGTGGTTACTGAAGCCTTGGTTCGCCAAGCTTTGCATCTTGATGATGCAGATGGTATAACCACCCTTCCTATTCATGAAATAGAACAAGGACTAAGGGCTTTGGGGTATCCTTTCCCTGACGAGGGCACTTTAAACAAATATCATAAACAAGAGTTTCCCCCAGCCTGGAAGTACCTCATACATGTCATCTTGCAATGTTTGAGTCCCAAGTGTACTGCACACAATGAGATTAATAGATCCATTGCTAGTGCTATTGTGTGCATTGAAACTGGGCAAAAGTTTAATTATTCTAAAATGATTTTTGATGGCATGTGTAAAAACAAAGGGAATAAGATGACTTTGGCTTATCCCAGATTTTTACAAATGGTTTTTGATGTGCAAAATTACTGCACAAGGGATCATGATGACTTTTATGAGATCCCTGTGCAAAAGAAAGCTATTTTTACCAAGATGAATTCACCCCCTCACCGTGAATTACCACTCACCCCAGCTATGCTTGCTGTTATTACAGCAGCACAACCCCACCAGACCCACAACCACGACTTGACCCAATACCAGAACCTTTACCTTCACCTCAACGCATGGAAATTGACCAAGAACCCTTCAACGCTGACACCTTAAATGTTGGCGTTAACACAAGTAATCCGGTCGTTCACACCATTCCTTCACAGACCCAAACACCCCTTAACCTTCCCACATCCACCCAATCCACGTCATCTTCTACCCCACCACAATATAGGTTGCAAAAATGCCAAAGGACTGCTGGAGTGTTCTCCTCTAGTGGTCCTAGCCATGTAGCAGAGAGAACCATCACCACAAGTGTGGTTGGTGCTATGGATGAGGCTGGGACTATTGGTTCTGGCTTAGATGCAGGCCAAGACAGTCCTAACATCTTTAGGACCTCATCCATGCCCCATGAATCTAACTTGGGAGGTCAAATACCCATTTTAGAGGAGGGCAGATTGGAACCATACACATTATTGGAATTGACGGCTGTCTGCATTATCTTGCAAAAGCAAAATGCATACTTGGTACAAATTGTCAGTACACAAGGCCTTGAACTCAAGCAATTGAGGGAGCGGATTGTCATTTTGGAGAATGCTAGCACAAGGCGTGGGATGGAGGAATCTTCCAAAGGGGAGGATGAGCAGATTAATGTGAGCGATAAAGGCTCACATGATGGAGAATCTTTGGGTATTGCTGAGGCCCTAACTGACTTGAAGAAGCAACCAGGTTTTGACAAATCTCTGGTAACTCCTACCAATTTAAACTTGTCTTTTACAGCTATGTTGGAGCAATTTACAAGAGGCGTTGAGACAAGTAATTTGGGCGTTGACAAGCAAAATTTGAACGCTGACATGAGCAAATTGGGCGCTGACCCAAGAAATTTGAGCGTTGACAGACCTGCAGATGAGGTTGATGTATTCCAGTCATCAGCTATCATCAAAGAAGTATCTTCACAAGTATTACCATCATCCTTACCCATCATTGATCCATTAGATAAGGGTAAAGGAATCATGGTAGAAGTAGAAGTTCCAAAGGATGCAGCACAGGTAGAGTTTGTGTAACACCCTATTTTGGAAATGGAAATATCACAGCAATTATGGCGTGTCATCAAAGCATACAAGGAAAAATGTCTAAACATTCCTTGACCATAAAAGGAAAATACCGGAATCAAACATCGGTAGTCCAAAAGTAAAGCTCATCACACACAAACAAAGTATAAATAAAGGAAAGGACTAAACAATGTCCAAAGCATAAGTATCATAAGAAAGGAAATGCATAATGTAAAGAAGGCTAGACAGCTTCCAGTCCATATGCACGTACTCTTAGTGTCTACGAGTGTCCCTGAGTACCTGCCGTTTTGGGAACATAGAAAAGGAAAACGGCTGAGCAAATACGCTAAGTGCACGGATGTACAATAAAGCATGAATAGGATAAGCACATAAAATATAACAACGGAAGAAAAACTAAGTCCCGAGTAACCTGGTTAAGTCGTAATAAATCTGGTTTTAATAGTTTGAAAGTCTTATGTTTATCGTATAAAAACTGTTTGTCATATTTTACCATTAGCCAATATAGGTCATGAAAATCCACCGTGCATGAATACTTGGAGGGGTGACCTCATCATGTAAATTAGAGGGGCTGCCTCTAATTTAATATACTGGTTTTTGGGTAGGAGGGATCAGCTCCTTGTGAAGGATGCAAGGCACACACCACATTAACCATGAAATCCTGAATAAAAACATGTAACTAGGATGCACCCATACGCCCCACATGATAAATATAATATAAATGGCCAAAAGCTGAAGGGACGCCACGAGCAATCACTCCGCCGTGGTGAAGTCATAACATCAGTGCCTCTAATGTTATGGTTATGGTACCTCCATAACTAGGTGAAACTGGTCATGCATGGATATGGCTATAGGTAATCTTAATTAAACATAAGCAATCAAACACATAACTTATACTACGGGAAAACAGTTGGCTGCATACGGGAAATCATAATAAGGAAAGAATGTCCATACTGAAAGGACGGGAATCCGTACCTTATGTCCAGTGAACGAAGAAGACGAACTGAGAGGAATCCTACTTCCGAATCACTAGTGCTACATAAATACATACATGAATAAGTATCTGCTTACTAAATACGTAGCTGGTTTTATGTCATGTCTTAGCTTATTTTATGTGTTCTTACCATGTTTTACTGTTTAAAAGCCTTAAACTGTGTTTATCTTACATTCTGTTTAATCTGATTAAGTATTTCTGGTATTTCATGTATTATTATACTTACTGTGTAATAATAAGTAACTTTCTAAAAATAGCAGGTTTCCTAAAATAGAAAGTTTCCAAAAATAGAAAGTTTCCAAAAATAGAAAGTTTCCAAAAATAGAAAGTTTCCAAAAATAGAAAGTTACCAAAAAATAGAAAGTTTTTAAAAATAGAAAGTTTCTAAAAATAGAAAGTTTCCAAAAATAGAAAGTTTCCAAAAATAGATTTACTGCTTAAAATAGATAATTTTCTAAAAAAAGAAAGTTTCCATAAATAGATTAGCTGCCTTAATTAAATAAGTTTTCATAAATAGATTAACTGCCTGAAATAAATAAGTTTCTAAAAATAGAAGGTTTTCATAAATAGATTAGCTGCCTTATTTAATTAAGTTTCTAAAAATAGAAAGTTTCCATAGTTAGAAATAAGCTGGTTAAATAAGCTAAGTATATATGCCTAAGTGTTTTCATGATTATTCTAAGTCATATGATATAATGTATAGTTTGATAATTATTTCATGTAATTAAATTAAACTATAGGTTAAAATATTTAATTAAAGTATAACATGTTTTTAATTAAATGAGTTAAATACTTAGGTTTAAATATGTATTATTATATATTAATAATATAACCTAAGTCATGTTAATTAATTAATTATATCCATGGTTTTAAAATAATTAATTAATTATAAGTCTAAAATATAAAAAAAATACTTAGGTTAATTAATTTCATGATTATTAAATAATTAAATAACCTACGTCATGTTATTAAATTAATCATATCATTTTATTAATTTAATTTTTAACCTAAGATCATAAACATAAAAAAAACTAAACATACACCATGAACCGGATCTAAGCTAAAAACAATGAACCGGACATGAAATCGACACCGTACCCTGAACCAACTCGGGGTACCCCGTGTTTTACTGCTTCTGTGGGACCCACACGCACCAACCAAGACCATGTGGTCTTGGTGGTGGTCGGCTTGGCAAACCGAGACCCATTCGGGTTCGGTGCAGCCTGCGGCCAAAAACAAACACCCCTTAAAACACCCTTTTGATTTTATTTAACACCAAATCATGTTAGATCTATGTTTAATTATTAGGTTTTTGTAAAAAACATCACATGTTCTTGATTTATAAAAAAGATTAAATCAAAAGAAAAGGTTTACCAAGGATTTACCGAATTCATGGATCAAAAGGACGAAGAACCAACACGATCAATCACTAAAATTCCAAGATCCAAGATCACAAACCACCTCTTATCGTGGTTGTAGGGTGGCGGCACCAAGGAGACAAGGGAAAGAAGGTTTTAGGTTTTTCTTAAAAATCTTCTGTAAAATTTTATGAGTAGTGAGAATCCCCTTTTTCCCTTTTAGTAAATTTGACAAATGGGCTTGGCCCATTTGCCCTTGTAGCCGCGGGTAGGGGCCCCACTTGGGGTACCCGTACCTTAATCCGTGTCTCGTTGTTAAGTTAAACGTTTGTGATTATCTGTGGTCGTGTTTTAAATGTTCTCGTTACGTAAATACCGTGATCTAATATATTTAATTACGCTCGTAATAAATATATATACGTAATTAATAATAGTTCGTGTTTTAATTACGTTCATGATTTCATGATCGCATGTTCGTGATTAATTATCGTCAAATAATTATTACATGATCGTACGTAGCAAATACTTATCGTGTTCTAACACGTACGTAATACGTAAACTCCTAACACGTAATCGTAATCATGCTATATTAGAAAAGTTTTAATCTAGTACGTACGATCCTAAGGGTACTTTGCATGGTAAAAGCATGCGGGTTTTACAACTCTTCCCCCCTAAAAAGAATAATTCGTCCCCGAATTATAGATAAAGTAAACTGGAAAAGAAGAACATACCCGAATTCAAAATATGAAATGAGGGTAAGAAGCCCGGATAGACTCCTCCGTTTCCCAAGTGGCTTCCCGCTCGGTATGATCCCTCCATAAAATTTTGACGAATGGAATCGTCTTCTTTCTCATGACTCGTTCTTGTCTATCAAGAACTCGTTCGGGTTCTTCTATAAAAGTGAGATCTTCACGTATCTGTTCCAGTGGATACTGAACCATGTGAAGGGGATGATACTGGTACCCTCTGAGTAAGGACACATGAAACACATTGTGCACATGTGAAAGCTGCGGAGGTAACGCCAATCTGTAAGATACTTCACCGACTCGTTCAATGATATCAAACGGTCCGATGAAACGAGGACTGAGCTTCCCTTTAATCCTAAAGCGTCTAACATCACGTGTCGGCGAAACCTTAAGGAAGACGTGATCTCCTACATTAAAGTGTATATCCCTACGATGCTTATCGGCGTAACTCTTCTGACGTGACCGTGCCTCCTGAATGTTTCGCTTAGCTACTGCGATCTTCTCATTGGTCATCTCTATGATTTCCGGTCCTTCAAGTGTTCGCTCGCCAACCTGATCCCAGCAGATTGGGGCGCGACACTTTCTGCCATACAACATCTCAAATGGAGCACACTTGATACTTGCGTGCCAACTGTTGTTGTATGCAAACTCCACCAAACAGATGTATTCGTCCCAATCACCCGTCCATTCCAACGCACATGACCTCAACATATCTTCCAATGTCTGGATGGTTCGCTCCGACTGTCCGTCCGTTTGAGGATGAAAAGCCGTGCTAAGCTTAAGTTGTGTACCCCAAGCTTTCGGCAGACTTTTCCAAAAGCGCGAAGTGAATCGAGGATCTCTGTCTGAGACGATGCTGGATGGTGCACCGTGGAGTCTCATGATCTCTTGTCTGTACGTATCTGTGAGTTTACTTACCGGATCTTCCTTGCGGATCGGTAAGAAATGAGCTGATTTGGTAAGTCGATCAACGATAACCCAAATTGCATCGTGCTTCCTTTTGGTAGGCGGAAGACCGGTAACAAAATCCATAGTGATTTTGTCCCACTTCCACTCTGGAATATCTAACGGTTGAAGGAGACCGCCAGATCGCTGATGCTCGATCTTAACCTGCTGGCAGGTAAGACATTTGGAGACGTAAGTGGCCACATCCTGTTTCATACCACTCCACCAAAAGTACTGCTTGATGTCATGGTACATCTTAGTTGAACCAGGATGTATAGAGAATGGGGAGCTATGAGCTTCAGCTAGCAAAGCTTCCCAGAGTTCTTGGTCATCAGGAACACAAAGTCTCGTGCCCTGCCATACGATACCATCTGTATCTACTCTGAATTCTGTTTGCTTCTCCAAATTCTGTACTATCGCCCAGATTTCTCCGTCATCCTTCTGAGCTTCCTTGATCTTAGATAGCAACTCGGGTTCCACTCTAAGATTAGCCCAGTAACAGTGTTGTCCACGTACCATGTACTCGATGTCTAGTCGCTCCAAGTCTCTAATGATTTCCTCTTCGATTTTAATGCCGTTGATCATTCCGGACTTCCTGCTAAGAGCATCTTCTACTACATTTGCTTTTCCGGGATGATACTGTAGATTAATGTCATAATCCTTCAACAACTCTAACCATCTCCTCTGCCTCATGTTCAATTCACGCTGAGTGAAGATATACTTCAAGCTCTTGTGGTCCGTGAAAATGTCACATGATTCTCCATATAAGTAGTGCCTCCATATCTTCAATACAAACACGACTGCAGCAAGTTCCAGGTCGTGCGTGGGGTAATTTTCTTCATAAGGCTTAAGCTGCCGTGAAGCGTACGCGATCACTTTCCCATGTTGCATAAGAACACAGCCAAGTTCCTTCCCCGATGCATCGCTGTAGATTTGAAATCCACCCGTACCAGATGGTAGAGTAAGAATAGGTGTAGATACTAGCTTCTGCTTCAGGTCTTCAAAGCTCTTCTCTCGATCTTCAGTCCAGACGAATTTCTCCCCTTTCCGCATCAGTTTGGTCAATGGTAGTGCTAGGCGGGAAAAGTTCTCCACGAACCTACGATATAGACAGCTAAGCCTAAGAAACTACGGACTTCCGTCGCTGATGTCGGCCTTGGCCACTTAGTAATGGCCTCAACCTTCGTTGGATCCATAGTGATTCCTTCTGCTGATACAATGTGACCTAAGAATGCCACCTTATCTAACCAGAACTCACACTTGGAGAATTTAGCATACAGCTGCTTCTGGCGAAGAATCTGTAGTACTGTACGAAGATGGTCTTCGTGTTCCTCCTTGGACTTTGAGAAAACCAGGATGTCATCGATGAAGACAATGACGAACTTGTCCAGAAATTCATGGAAGATTCTGTTCATCAAATCCATGAACACTGCTGGAGCATTTGTCAGGCCAAATGGCATAACTACAAACTCGTAGTGGCCATAACGGGTACGAAAGACAGTCTTAGCGATGTCCTGCTCCTTGACCCGTAGCTGATGATAGCCTGACCTAAGATCAATCTTGGAGAAGTGTTTGGCCCCTTGGAGTTGGTCAAACAGATCGTCGATGCGTGGCAGTGGATACCTATTCCGAATGGTAATCTTGTTGAGCTCGCGATAGTCTATGCAAAGACGCATACTGCCGTCCTTCTTATTAACAAACAAGACCGGTGCGCCCCATGGAGATGCACTCGGTCGAATGAAACCTCGTTCAAGAAGTTCTTGCAGTTGATCCTTCAGCTCCTTCAGCTCTATGGGAGCCATGCGATAAGGAGCCTTGGAGATTGGTTCAGCTCCTAGAACCAGCTCGATACTGAATTCCACTTCTCGTGCAGGTGGTATGCCCGGAAGTTCTGCTGGAAACACATCTTGGAATTCTGACACTATAGGTTGATCCTGAATCGATGGAGATTCAGCATCCATGTCGTGAACCATAGCTAGATAACCCTCGCAGCCATGTGACAGTAGTGCACGCGCTTGCAGGGTGGACATGACTTGTACAGACCGTATGGGTATGAACCCATTATGAATGTACTCTAGTGCATTACCATCACCGAAGATAACTCGATATGAATGGCAGTCTATGGTAGCATGATATTTGGATAGCCAATCCATGCCCAAAATCATGTCGAAATCATTCATGTCCAGCGGAAGTGCGTCGACAGGTCGAACCTTATCATCAAATTCTAGGGGAAGACTCTTGTATACATGGGTGACTAATACAGAGTCCCTCAAAGGCGTGGAAATAGTAAGCCTATTTTCTAGTGGCAAGGGAGGCATCCTAATGTTCTTAGCATAAGCAGTAGAAATAACCGAGTGAGTAACACCCGTATCGAAAAGAACACATGCAGCTTGACCATACATATACAAGATTCCAGTGATGGTACCTGTAGATTTGTTGGCCTGGTCTCGAGATGTCGTGTAGACACGCCCGGCAGTAGGAGGCGGCTTGGTATCAGCATGTCCCGATGTACCCTCCATCTCGCCCTTACGGCAATCCTTCATAATATCGCCAGGAAGACCACACTTGAAGCACGCATCAGTATTACGACGACATGGTCCTGGGTGCCTACGGTGGCAAGTAGAGCAAAGAGGATGAGTGTATCCTCCAGCAGGTGCTCTGGCTGGCTGAGAACCTGATAAAACATCTTACATAAGACATGGTAATTGGGTACAAAGGACAAAGCGGATAATCGTAAGATTGAATACTAGTGATAGCTAGACGGCTAGGCTGCGAACCTCTCTGGTTCTGGTCCCTACCGTTTCCATGGTTCATGGTAGAAGTTTTGCTAAAGTGTCAGAATATGAGTTATAACATAAACATAAGGAAATGCGTAAGTATTAGGACCTGCTGCTGTTGGAGTGCCCAACGTTGTTATGGTAATTGTCATTACCGCCACGCCTATCCGTAGCAGAACGGTCATTAGTCTGACCTTTTCCCTTGGGCTGATGAGGCTGCTGCTGAGTAGCCGGCTGAGCCCGGTCCCCAGTTTTCTGCCTGGAAGATACATTTAAGAGATGAATAATTGACATATGGAAAAATATACGGATTGGTCACCGCTTGAATACGAATGTTTACCTCTTGTCGGGTCTTTCAGCTTCCCCGAACTCATCTCTCTCCTGCAGCATCTCCAGCTTTCGTGCTGCATCAGCCACTTGTGCTACAGTGTTGAACGTAGCACACACCAGATTGTTTGCGACCGATGTGCGAAGAGCCCATCTAAAGTGATGTGCCTGCTCTTCAAGAGTACATGCTGCCGCACCAAGGAAACCAGCCAAGCGAAGAAAGCGCTGCATAAACTCGTTGCTATTCTCCCCAGCTCTCTGTCGGATCCCATGATACTCTCTCTTAAGCTTGTCCTGCTCAGCCTTGGGAAAGAACTGCTCCATCACCCTGTCCTTAAACTGAGCCCAAGTCAAACCAGCAACCCACTCATCACCACCTTCAGATTGCATCAATGCTAACCACCAGTTGAGTACATCACCTTCGAACCGATAGCATGCCAACCTCACCTTGTATGCGGGGTCACAACCCATAGCGTTGAAAATCTTCTCTATGTGAGCCAACCAGCTTTCAGCATCGCTGGGGCTATCTGTCTTCTCAAAAGCTCGAGGGCGGAGCTTGTTAAATCTCTCCAGCCATACTGCTAATGTCACTGGAGGAGGAGGAGGAGGTGGCTGATTATGCTGCTGATTGTTGGCAGCTTGAACTTCAGCCCTGATGTCATTCCTCAGTTGAGGAAGCAAGGCTTGCATGGCAGCCTGAATTGCAGCATTGAGCTGCTCCTGTTCGCGTGTGAGAACCATCTGACAGTTTAACCTAAAACATATGATTAAACAGATCAAAACATAATATATATATATATATATATACATGAAAAAATTTATACTAAAATTTCACGAGAAAAATTTTATGCAAGAAAATTTTGTGTATGAATGCATGATGCAGTTTTATGAAAACTTTTGTATGCTCGAGAGTGAACGCCTCTGGTCAGTTCACCCGAAACAAAAGACATAGCGAGGGGACTCCTATGGGTCGGTCCCAAATCTAAAAGTTTCGATAAAACACATGCGACTAAATAGGGCCAGTCCTGTACCAACCATTACTTAGTCAAAAACCGTGCAACAATGACATGTATATGTATGCTTAAAAATGATGAATGCATGAAAACAACTGTCAGTTCTAGGAAGACCGTAGTGACTACCCACTAATCACAGGTCATATTTGAGAGCCTACAGGTCAAAGCCTTTGCTCTGATACCATAATTGTAACACCCCATTTTGGAAATGGAAATATCACAGCAATTATGGCGTGTCATCAAAGCATACAAGGAAAAATGTCTAAACATTCCTTGACCATAAAAGGAAAATACCGGAATCAAACATCGGTAGTCCAAAAGTAAAGCTCATCACACACAAACATAGTATAAATAAAGGAAAGGACTAAACAATGTCCAAAGCATAAGTATCATAAGAAAGGAAATGCATAATGTAAAGAAGGCTAGACAGCTTCCAGTCCATATGCACATTAGTGTCTACGAGCGTCCCTGAGTACCTGCCGTTTTGGGAACATATAAAAGGAAAACGGCTGAGCAAATACGCTTAGTGCACGGATGTACAATAAAGGATGAATAGGATAAGCACATAACATATAACAACGAAAGAAAAACTAAGTCCCGAGTAACCTGGTTAAGTCGTAATAAAACTAGTTTTAATAGTTTGAAAGTCTTATGTTTATCTTATAAAAACTGTTTGTCATATTTTACCATTAGCCAATATAGGTCATGAAAATCCACCGTGCATGAATACTTGGAGGGGTGACCTCATCATGCAAATTAGAGGGGCTGCCTCTAATTTAATATACTGGTTTTTGGGTAGGAGGGATCAGCTCCTTGTGAAGGATGCAAGGCACACACCACATTCACCATGAAATCCTGAATAAAAACATGTAACTAGGATGCACCCATACGCCCCACATGATAAATATAATATAACTGGACAAAAGCTGAAGGGACGCTATGAGCAATCACTCCGCCGTGGTGAAGTCATAACATCAGTGCCTCTAATGTTATGGTTATGGTACCTCCATAACTGGTCATGCATGTATACTAGTATTGGTGCCCGCGCTTCGCCGCGGGTGTCATGATTTTTCTGTTGAAGTAAACCAAAAAGACCTCCTGCAGAATTATCATTCATACACGGGTTTATTACTTAATGTAAAGTGTATACCTTTTATTTAACAAAAGGTAAATAATTTGCTATATAGCATCAAGTCAACAATCTATACATTTCAAACCTCAAGCTGGTATGAGTAATGACACTAACCGCTATTTTTTACCGGGGTGGAGTCCCCTTTACCCAAAACGAAACTAACAGTAAGCGTTTACAGACTTACGAACAGCAAGGCCGCTAAGAAAGTTGGGAACACAAAGATACAGCTTCCACAATGGCACAATGAGTTGCTTGGCAGAGTTTAACGTGTTTTAGGGAACTTCACCAACTTCCTTATCTTCCCTACTTTTTCACCTGCAAATAGAAGGTTCAAGATGTGATCATCTAAACAGTGGTAAATAGTGTCGTTGAAATTATCAGACAACATAATTTTGCAATATTGTATAGGGCGCAGGGGTCTTTGGATTAAATTGTTGTTACATGCATCTTCAAAGACATACCTGCGATGAACATGATCCGAGAACGGTCGTATTCAACTTCGCCATCGAAATTAGCTTTAAATCTTGAGTTATCCCCGTATCAGGTTTCTACAAAAATAGCAAAACGTTACAGCTTCTCAACAGAAAAAGGGGAATGCATAGCCCATGTACCCTATTGCAACGTACACTAAACAGAATGAAGCTGTGTTCAAAACAAACAGTAAAGCAGGCAAATTGGTTTGAAAAGATACCATGGTTTGCAGCTCCCCATCGAGTGAGAAAATAAAGAAGAAAAGAAAGATCACAAGGAAAACGAGATCCAAGACCCAAAGACAAATCATGTTGAAAGACATGAAAGGAAATCCAAGAAAATAAAGATCATACAAAGATGTATGAATCACAAGCCTTAAACGTAACCATAAATTTAATCCTAGTTCAACTAAAACCCGAAGATTTGCTTAAATTGGATATCTTAGCAATAAGCAATTCACATGCTTAAATGAAAGACAAGGCGGTGGCTGAATTTGGTGGAGAAGGCTTGGTGATGATCTTGTAATTCAACACATCATAGATATAAGACATGACAAGATGTTGATATTGACAGTAATGACAATATGTTCCATAATGCATGACATAATCATGTGATGAAGGAAGAACACAAAAGAGAAGTGGTGGAAAAAGGAGAGTTTTCAAAATCAATTTTCTTAAAACGAGAAAAGATTTGATAAGGTGTGTTCTTTGGTGAATTTGGGTTGAAAGAGATTTGAGAAAATTGTGGATAATCAAGGCTTTCATTTTGTGAAAAATACATTTTGCTTTGGGAAAGAAATACAAAATGCTTGGGGTTAAGTGGAGAAAGCACAAGATATTTTGGGAGTGATCAAAGGTTTAAAACAAAGATTCCAAAGTGTGTTGGAACAATTGGGAAGTTTTAGAAAACCCGTTTTTGGTTGCTTCTACCCGTGGTTCAATAATTGTACCCGCGGTTCCATATATATATGGAGACGCCAGACAATTAAGGATCCGCGCACAGAGGGTGTGTTTTGGAGGATAAGGGAATTTTTCCAATTCGGCAAATCCAATGTTCTAGTCTAACTTATCATAAAGTTATGCTAAAGAGCAATAAAAACTAGAACACACACAAAGGAAAAACACATAGGTTCAATTAGCACGTAGGAAGAAGGCTAAGAGAAACCTAATGGCTACAAAAAAAGCTCCTAATGACATACAAAGTTCATCAAAGTAAACTATCATTAGTCATATTGTAAAACCCGCATGCTTTTACCATGAACAGTACACTTAGGATCGTACGTACAGGGTTAAAACTTTCCTTATATAACATGAACACGTATCATGAATATTAATTACAAGAATTACGTACGTGTTATTACACGATAAGTATTAAATACGTGTTAGTACACAATAATTATTAACAATAATAATTATAATCACGAACATAAAATCATGAACATGAAATCACGAACAGATAATTATGTACTTACGTATTTTTTAATACGATGAATGTCGTTACGTACAAGTAATTATAATAACATAAATTATAATAACATGAATAATTAATAATTACGTAACACGTAAACACGAATAATTAACACGATTATTCTTCGTATATTAAATTAAACACGGTAAGTCATTACGTACGTAATAGTTACGTTTAAACGTATAAAGGTAACCACGGGAGCATTCACGACATTTTAAACACGAATACGTACGATTTACGATCACACAGAAACGAAAACTATTGTGTAATGGTTATTCGGTTGTATAGAAAAACAAGAAAGAATGAAGAATGGGCCGTGGCCCATATAGAAGCCCAAACCAACTACCACATAGAATAAAGGACGGGGGTGCTTTGTTTTTTTTCTTTTCTTCTGTCGACATAAACTCAAACAAACAAGAAACCCTAAACATATTAACAGCCGCCTCTTTTCCCTTTGTTCTTCTTTACTGCCGTCGACCCACACTAAAATAAACAAGGATGAGATCGTGGTTTGCATATCAAGAAGAAGTTTGAGTCACGCTTATGTTCCTTAAACCCTAAACATGTGTAAGTAAACCCTAATCTTGTGTTATTTTATTTTCTTGGATTAATTGATCACGAATCCAGAATATATGATCAAAAACATGTTAATAACGAGTTAAAGAATAAGGGGGTGTCGTTTGATGTTGTTGTGCTCGAACGACCACAAATCGAGACCATCTATGGTCTCGGTGGTAAAATGTGTCCACCAGCCGCAAGACGGGGGCAACGGCAGTCAAGCAGGGGGAACCACTGGCTGCGGCCAGTGGTGAGTTTGTGCTGGCAGTGGGAACCGAGAGCTTATGCTCTCGGTGGGAATCTGTGTCAGGCAAGGGGAAAAGACCACTGCTGGTGGGAATTCAGGTCAGGCAGTGGCAGCAGCAGAAACACAAAGGGGTGTTTGGCTGGGGGTTTTAGTCAAAGTGTTTGGTTTTTGATTTAAGACAGCATAAGGGACTGTTTGGCTAGGGGTTTAATAAACAAGTTAAGGGGTTGTTTGGTTCGGCTTATATGTAAATACAACAAGGGTTTCACGGGTTTACACGGGTTCGGTTTACGACACGTTTTAATAAGATAATACATGGGATTCAGGTCGTTAATTTTACAACTTTAATTAGTTTTACATGTATATTAATTTTCAAGGTAATTAAATTAATAAAACATGACTTATAATTACAAGATTAATTAAATTAATTTAGCATGCTATATAATTAATTTAATTTAGACATGACTTAGGTTAATTATTATTAGTAATAATACATGGTTTTAACCTAAGTATTTTATGATTTAATTTAGACTAAAGTAATTAATTAATTTCTAAATCATGACATTTAATTAATTAATTTCCATGACTTAGGATATATTAATATTAAATATTAATACATGTTTTAACCTAAGTATTTTTCATACACTTAATTTAATTAAATCATGATTATATTGAATTAAATCCTCAAACCTATAGTTTATTTAATTTACATGTATTAATTAATAAACTATATTATAATCACATGACTTATGATATTTAATCAGTAAAACTTAAGCTCATCTTATTAGCTTATTAATCCAGCTTATTTCTAAATATGGAAACTTTCTATTTTTAGAAACTTTTTTATTTTAAGCAGCTAGTCTATTTTTGGAAACATTCTATTTTAGAAAACCTGCTATTTTTAGAAAGTTACTTATTATTACACAACAAGTATAATAATACAAGAAATACAAGTAATACTTAATCAGAATATACAGAATACATGATTAACACAGCATAATGTTAAAATCAGTGAAAACATGACATAAATATATAAAAAAAGCTAAGACATGATATAAAATCAGTTACGTACCCAGTAATCAGAATACTTATACACGTATATTAATATGTAGCATTAGTGAGATCGAAGTAGGACTCTCTTCCGTTCGTCTTCTTCGTTCACTGGACTTAAGGTACGGATTCTCCGTCCTTTCAGTATGGACATTCTTTCTTATTAGGATTTCCCGTATGCAGCCAACTGTTTTTCCCCAGTATATGTTTTACATGTTTTTGAATTGCTTATGTTTAATTAGATACCTAAAGCCATATGCATGCATGACCAGTTTCACCTAGTTATGGAGGTACCATAACCATAACACTGGAGGCACCAGTGTTATGACTCCACCACGACGGAGTGATAGCTCGTGCCGTCCCTTCAGCTTTTGGCCATATTATTATTATTATCAGGTTGGGCGTATGGGTGCATCCTAGTTTACATGTTTCAGCATATTATTCAGGTGAATGTGGTGTGTGCCTTGCATCCTTCACAAGGAGCTGATCCCTCCTAACCAGAAACCTATATTAATTAGTGGCAACCCCTCTAATTGCATGACGAGGTCACCCCTACAAGTATTCATGCACGTTGATATTTCATGACATATATTGGCTAATGGTAAACATGTTAAACAATTTTTATAAGAATAACATAAGGCTTTTCAAACTATAAAACCAGTTTTACTAAGTTATACCACGTTTTTCAGGACTTATACATTTCCGTTGCTTTTAGTCTTATTTATGTTTCATCCATTCATACTATGCTGTATATCCGTGCACTGAGCATTATGCTTAGCTGTTTTTCCTTTCATGTTCCCAAAACGGCAGGTACCCAAGACGTGAGCATTTGGAGGACGTGCATAGGATAGAAGCTGCCATAGACTTCTTCCTTTGCCTTCATATACCTACGCTTGTTTAGTCATTTCTTATTTCCTTTACTTTATTATGTTTTGGGCTTATGTTTGGGAACTGATGATTGATTCCGAATTTCTCTATGGTCATGTATGTTTTACTACATATTACCTTGCATGCTTTGATGACTCGCCATAATTACGCGTAACGGTCCACTTATGAAAGTGTGTGTTATAATTATGGTATCAGAGCCAAGGCTTCGACCCGTAGGCTCTAAAACTTGACCTGTGACTAGTGGGTAGTCACCAGGAGCTTCCTAAGTCAACGCTTGTTATTTCACGTATTGATGTGTTCAGCGCATTGTTGTTATAACCATGATGTTTTCAGCACCTTGATGTTTTAACCTTGATGTTTTCATCGATATTGTTTTACTAATATGGATGGACAACCGTCATTCATATTTATTTATGTGTCATTGTTTCATGCATGATGTTCCTAGTGAACTGTGACTATGTGGACTGAACCCCAGTAGTTCATAATTAGTCATATAAAAATTTTTTCTAATAAGTTTTGACAGTGAGTTTCATTTATTTATGTTTAATGTATTATTGTTGCAGGAATTATGACTAAGTAATGGTTGGTACAGGACTGGCCCTATTTAGTCGCATGTGCTTTTATCAAAACTTTTAACTTTAAGACCGACCCATAGGCGTTCCCTCGCCATGTCTTTTGTTTTGGGACCGACCCATAGGCGTCCCCTCGCGCATATAAAGGTTTTTATATACTACATCATGTATTCATGCACTGTTTTCATGCATAAAATTTTTCTCATGATTTATTGGCATAAATTTTTTTCATGTCCCCTTATAAGTTACTATGTTTTTATGTCAAGTATGTTTTCATACTGTCATGGTTAACTTCAGTTTCATGCTGATTATGTTATACACTCCTTCATGTTAGGTTGTTTCATGTTTCTTCTTGATGATTTCGTATTCATGTGATTACGTCTTACGTCTCTTTTGTCATGGTATGCTTTCATACAAGACACTGTTGGAATTCATTTAAATCCTGTTTTCATGATAGTCATGGTTGGTTTTCATTAATCATGCTTTCAGGAAAATCTTCGTTGAAATTCGTTAACCACACGTTAGCGTTTCTCTATGCAACCAGAATGAGGTATGTACTGGCATTTCCAGGTTATCATGATGGTCTTTCTAACCGTTTAACCAATTATTTTCCCTTAAAATCATGTCAGATGATCGACCCCATACCGATCATTTCATGTGCATTCCATGTGTACTCCATGTACCGTATTCCATGTGTATTACACGTACCTTAACCCATGTATATTTCACTTGCAATACTTCACGAGTATTCGCTAGTCAATTCTGAATCATCTCAGGCGTATTTTCATTTGTTGATATTCTACAAGATTGTTGATGCCGCTCATAACTTGGAGATGTTACTAAGGGTTGATGTTGCGGATTTTAGAGACGCTACGAGATGCTGATGCTGTTCACAACTTGGAGATCTTACAAGACGAAGACAAAGGCGATAGATCAAAGCGATCGGACAAGAAGATGCTTCACAACTAGACGATTTCCATCAATCATTGTTCCTAATTCTTAGTTACATTTCACACGTCATTCAGTTGTCGTTTCAGCCATATGAGTGAGAACCGGTGCCAGCCGGCCACTCAGCTGAATAGTTACATGAAGCACAGTCATGAGAATGACCATCATGGAACTGACAGACAAGACGATAGTAACCACTACTATGACAGCAACTATCCTAGCAATCGCAACAGAAGTTCCGGCCGCGGACGCGATCAGAAATACAGAGGATCAGTAGTCCAACCGATCCACCAATTCTAGCATAATAACCTAATATTTGTGGTTCCATTCGTTTCACACCTCGAGACACATGTCAAGACATCAGTCAAGACACATGTCTCATATATACTTCGCGAAGACACATGTCAAGACACCAGTCAAAGACACATGTCATGCTTATATTTCCAAGACACGAGTCAAGACACATGACACGTCAAATTCTGGAACATCCCTAAGAAATTTAGGGTACCCTCCAAAGGGTATATCCATTTTGTTGTGCCATGTATTAATCAGGTCACAGGTATTTCAGTACCATCAGCGGCGTATTAGTAAGATCTGTCATGATTGCTCGATGACACTTTCATCTCTTGCACCCATATTTCATATATTCATGACCATCACGGACGCCATTCGTATTCCCCATGTATATGAGGGTTTTCTTCAGCCTAATGATAATATACAAACTAACGCATTACCTGGACAGATGCGAGTTGAAATTAATCCTAATTATGGACTACAAACAGCATACCATGCTATGATTCATGATTATGTACAGTAATGTTCAGGCTCCTGAATGCATTCAACATGGTTTTCCATCAGGAAAATCTGTACAAATTATCTATGCTTTACAAGCACATGTGTGGTTAGATATGTCTGCTAAGATTTTCTGGGTGTCAGTTAAGACACGACCACTGAAGTTCCTTTTACGCATAACAAGCGGATTATTCCAAAATCTTCCCATACATTCCAGAAGAACCCTCGAGGGGAAGGACGGTAACATGAGATTATGTGTCGACTACCGTCGATTTAAAACAAATCACCATCCATAACCGTTATTCTCCTCCACGTATTGACAACATGTCCAATCGACTTAAGGGTGTTAATCACCTTTCCAAGATCGGACTCATGATCATGCTGCCAACAGTGACGAGTGAAAGAGCAGGACATGTCCATGACTGCTATTCGTACACGACTCGGTCATGCTAGATTTATGATTCTGAATTATTCTCATCAATGCTCCAGCAACATTATAAGAATGAGTTTCCATGAACTCCTAAGCAAATTCATCAGTGTTTTCATTGAGGATAACCTGATTTTCTCTAAGTCTAGAGAAGAATAGGAAGACCATATTTGCACTATGTTGCAAATTCTATGACAAGAGAAATTTCACCCTGGAAATTTTCCAATATCAATTCTATTTGATTACAGTGACGTGCTGAATCATATGGATTCCCACGGTTAATCTTACCATGACTCAGCTTATGCGTAAAGGTGAGAACCTTACACTTCATTAGGTGTTCCAGAAAATACTACGCTAAGAGAAGTCTAATTTCGGAGACTCATGGTTTCGCAAATTTCTATGTATCAAGTTTCTACGAAGCAAGATACAGTTACGTTCATATCTAGGTACCTGACATACCAACAGGTTAAGATAGAACACCAACTGACTGTGATGTTTATCCACCATCAGAATTGTGATAAAAAAATGGGACAAGATCCCCACAGATTTTGGTTACCAGATTAACGCAAACTCAGAAGAAGCAAGATGCTATCTGGGTTATTGTCAACAGTTTGACGAAGTCTGCAGAATCCTCACATCCGCAAGGATTTCAGAACCAGCAGATTGATCGGACGTGTTCCAGTCAGGGCGCATCCGACCACTTGGTAATCCCTCAGCTATCGGGCCAAACGAAGGTTCGCATTTGTGCTCCTTATTTACGTCCACGTCCTTGTTCTAATTTCACGACTTGCTTTCACGCTCACGTTCATGACACTATTCATGTTCATGATCGTATCTTGACTTATGATTTTACGTTCATCTTCGTTCTGGGAAGTTTTGCAAGAACTGGAGAGACCAGACTCAAGTTTAGTATAACTCCCTATCCGCAGATAGACGTTTCACGTCATGTTCTACTTCTCACCTTGTAACGTTTTGCGTTACCATAGTTGTATTACATGTTCACGATATGTTTCACATGTCATGTTCATTCCACGTTCCTCATATCACGTTCACGATATGTTACATGTATCATGGATCACGATATGTTTACTCATACTACACTCACCATATCTCCACGTATCACGTTCAAATTTTTTCACGTATCACGTTCAAAAATTTTCACGTACTACGTTACTATATGTCTCGCGCAACGTTGCTAATTATCAGTTAAGTTAGATTCTTTTGCACTATAACGTTTCAGTTACCCTTGCACGTTAATTCTTATTTCCTCGATCAAATTCAGGGGATCTATCTTACGTTGTGACCATGAACTTTTACGTATTGTCAAATCAAGGTCACAAGACCAAGATTATCATATGTGTCAAGATCTCATGGACGAACCGTTCCAAGAGGGAAGTCACTTAGAAACGGACGAGTCCATCCGGACTTCTTATCCGTTTTCGCTTATCAAGTAGATACGTTCTTTCAGTCACCTCACGTTCCATGTCCTTTCAAGACATGTCACGTTCCACGGTTCCTTTCTACCATGTCATCTTCATGTCCTTTTATCTTGCATACCTTTCCAGTTTGAGTCGGATATGTTACGCTTCCAGTTACGTTATCTATAATTCAGGGACAAATTATTCTTTTTAGGGGGGAAGAATTGTAAAACCCGCATGCTTTTACCATGAACAGTACACTTATGATAGTACGTACAGGGTTAAAACTTTCCTTATATAACATGAACACGTATCATGAATATTAATTACAAGAGTTACGTACGTGTTATTACACGATAAGTATTAAATACGTGTTGGTACACGATAATTATTAACAATAATAATTATAATCACGAACATAAAATCATGAACATGAAATCACGAACAAATAATTATGTACTTACGTACTTTTTAATACGATGAATGTCGTTACGTACAAGTAATTATAATAACATAAATTATAATTACATGAATAATTAATAATTACGTAACACGTAAACACGAATAATTAACACGATTATTCTTCGTATATTATATTAAACACGGTAAGTCATTACATACGTAATAGTTACGTTTAAACGTAAAAAGGTAACCATGGGAGCATTCACGGCATTTTAAACACGAATACGTACGGTTTACGATCACACGGAAACGAAAACCATTGTGTAACGGTTAGTCGGTTTAATAGAAAAACAAGAAAGAATGAAGAATGGGCCGTGGCCCATATAGAAGCCCAAACCGACTACCACATAGAATAAAGGACGGGGGTGCTTTGTTTTTTTTTCTTTTCTTCTGTCGACATAAAATCAAACAAACAAGAAACCCTAAACATATTAACAGCCGCCTCTTTTCCCTTTGTTCTTCTTTACTGCCGTCGACCCACACCAAAAGAAACAAGGATGAGATCGTGGTTTGCATATCAAGAAGAAGTTTGAGTCACGCTTATGTTCCTTAAACCCTAAACATGTGTAAGTAAACCCTAATCTTGTTTATTTTATTTTCTTGGATTAATTGATCACGAATCCAGAGTATATGATCAAAAACATGCTAATAACGAGTTAAAGAATAAGGGGGGTGTCGTTTGATGTTGTTGTGCTCGAACGGCCAAAAACCGAGACCATCTATGGTCTCGGAGGTAAAATGTGTCCACCAGCTGCAACCCTAATTGGGTGTTGGCTGGGTTTTGTTCAGACCGGGGCAACGGTAGTCTAGAAGGGGGAAACCACTGGCTGCGGCCAGTGGTGAGTTTGTGCTGGCAGTGGGAACCGAGAGCTTATGCTCTCGGTGAAAATCTGTGTCAGGCAAGGGGAAAAGACCACTGCTGGTGGGAATTCAGGCCAGGCAGTGGCAGCAGCAGAAACACAAAGAGGTGTTTGGCTGGGGGTTTTAGTCAAAGTGTTTGGTTTTTGATTTAAGACAGCATAAGGGACTGTTTGGCTAGGGGTTTAATAAACAGGTTAAGGGGCTGTTTGGTTCGGCTTATATGTAAATACAACAAGGGTTTCACGGGTTTTCACGGGTTCGGTTTATGACATGTTTTAATAAGATAATACATGGGATTCGGGTCGTTATTTTTACAAGTTTAATTAGTTTTACATGTATATTAATTTTTAAGGTAATTAAATTAATAAAACATGACTTATAATTACAAGATTAATTAAATTAATTTAGCATGCTATATAATTAATTTAATTTAGATATGACTTAGGTTAATTATTATTAGTAATAATACATGATTTTAACCTAAGTATTTTATGATTTAATTTAGACTAAAGTAATTAATTTATTTCTAAATCATGACATTTAATTAATTAATTTCCATGACTTAGGCTATATTAATATTAAATATTAATACATGTTTTAACCTAAGTATTTTTCATACACTTAATTTAATTAAATCATGATTATATTTAATTAAATCCTCAAACCTATAATTTATTTAATTTACATGTATTAATTAATAAACTATATTATAATCACATGATTTATGATATTTAATCAATAAAACTTAAGCTCATCTTAATAGCTTATTAATCCAGATTATTTCAATATGGAAACTTTCTATTTTTAGAAACTTATTTATTTTAAGCAGCTAATCTATTTTTGGAAACATTCTATTTTAGGAAACCTTCTATTTTTAGAAAGTTACTTATTATTACACAACAAGTATAATAATACAAGAAATACAAATAATACTTAATTAGAATATATATAATACATGATAACACAGCATAATGTTAAAATTAGTGAAAACATGACATAAACCTATAAAACAAGCTAAGGCATGATATAAAACTAGTTACGTACCCAGTAATCAGAATACTTATACACGTATATTATTATGTAGCATTAGTGAGATCGAAGTAGGACTCTCTTTCGTTCGTCTTCTTTGCTCACTGGACTTAAGGTACGGATTCTCCGTCCTTTCAGTATGGACATTCTTCCTTATTAGGATTTCTCGTATGCAACCAACTGTTTTTCCCCAGTATATGTTTTATATGTTTTTGAATTGCTTATGTTTAATTAGATACCTATAGCCATATACATGCATGACCAGTTTCACCTAGTTATGGAGGTACCATAACCATAACACTGGAGGCACCAATGTTATGACTCCACCACGACAGAGTGATAGCTCGTGGCGTCCCTTCAGCTTTTGGCCATATTATTATTATTATCAGGTGGGGCGTATGGTTGCATCCTAGTTTACATGTTTCAGCAGATTATTCAGGTGAATGTGGTGTGTGCCTTACATCCTTCACAAGGAGCTGATCCCTGCTACCCAGAAACCTATGTTAATTAGAGGCAACCCCTCTAATTGCATGACGAGGTCACCCTCTAAGTATTCATGCACGTTGATATTTCATGACCTATATTGGCTAATGGTAAACATGTTAAACAATTTTTATAAGAATAACATAAGGCATTTCAAACTATAAAACCAGTTTTACTAAGTTATACCACGTTTTTCAGGACTTATACATTTCCGCTGCTTTTAGTCTTATTTATGTTTCAGCCATTCATACTATGTTGTATATCCGTGCACTGAGCGTTATGCTCATCCGTTTTTCCTTTCATGTTCCCAAAATGGCAGGTACCCAAGACGTGAGCATTTAGAGGACGTGCACAGGATGGAAGCTGCCATAGACTTCTTCCTTTGCCTTCTTATACCTATGCTTGTTTAGTCATTTCTTATTTACTTTACTTTATTATGTTTTGGGCTTATGTTTGGGAACCGATGATTGATTCCGGTTTTCCCTATGGTCATGTATGTTTTACTACATATTGCCTTGCATGCTTTGATGACACGTCATAATTATGCGTAACGATCAACTTATCAAAATGGGGTGTTACACATATTTAGGAAGAGCCATTTATTCAGTTTAGAGAATGAGTATGAGACTATCACTAGAGGTGCTCAATTAAGGCTAAGCACGACCATTTTTACGAGTTATACAATAACCCAACTTCCCACATGGAAGTAATTCAACCTTTAGGTCAAATTAAGATTCTAGTGCAATAAATTCTCTAGTAGTCATTCTCAAGTTAGACAAAATGTAATTCCTACATTTGCCTAATGTAGTGTAACAAGGATGAAACTCGCATGACGACACAATGCACAACCTAATGAGGGTTAAGAATGCACCATTGCATATCTTGTCAAACAAGTCTAGTTAAGGTTATTTACCTTAATAGAACTCGAGGCCAATAACTTTGAAGTGTATAAACAATGTTAACACAAAACAAAGGAAAACTTTGATTGGTCTTTCGGAAATGACACATTTACAAATTGCATTGCAATGTAAATTACTTGAGTATTTCGGATAAAACATCCAAGTTGTCAAACCGACTCCATTGTGCATTATAAGCAATTATTAAACAAAACATGTCTAATAATTTAAACAAGTAGATTCAATATACCATCATCAACACAAGTGTGAGTTATGATCCGATGTATATTATTAATAAACCACATTCATGTCTACACTAAAAAACATGTCAATTAGATTCGATAATGATACCAATCATAGTTTGAATAATGAATTGATATTTAATCGAATCTTTCTTGATTCCCACAAACACTCCTTTAAGAGAAAATAACTATGATTTTCAAAGGGTGTTTCATGTTTTATAGTGAGACATTAATCTACTTAAACCAATAACACAATGATCGAGTAAGGCGACCGTTATCAATAGATTTGACTAGCTCACAAAGCTTTCAAACATAATAGTGTTAATGAACAAGTCGAGGTGTACAAGATGTTTATGTAACATTTGTAAACCAAGAGATGTTAATCCTATATGCAATGCACACATAAATAGAAAACTAAGTTACCAATAGTAATGAGCACTTAAGAATGTCCAAAGGCAAAAGAAAAAGAACAAAAGCATTCGTCTTTGTTTTGAGTGTTAGATACACCAAAATATACATAGCTTGATTTTATTTAAAAATAGTTTCCGACCCATTTAGAAATTTAATTAAGTTCAACACTTTATAAATATATCAATTTAAAAAGATATATCAACAAGAGATGTCCAACTTAATAGAAAAGAGTAAAACATAAGTTTTTCGACAAACCGACGCTCAATACTTTGGACAAAATATAGAACTTAGAAAACATCCAAAGTTTAAAGTTTGAATAAAGGTTTGGAAGTATTCTTAAAAGAAAGAAAATTCAATTACGTTTGAAATGGCGGGTGGCATGACTTCTACGGACTTACTACTGATTTTATTTGATTTTTCAAAGATTGCAACAACCTGAGTCAGACTGACCGTTGTTCCTTATCGATAACGAACCTCGGGGAACAAATAAGGAACCTTGGACAGTGGACAAAAATTGAGTTTTTGACCAAAATCATTTGGTAACATTTTGGAAGGACTTAGGACTCTAAAAAATCATTTTAGACACATAGAACTCATATATTGGAGTTAATTATGACAAAAAAGATTTTTATACTTCCAAAAATAAAAATACTTAAAATCAAGCTATTTCCCAAAGTTTATTTAACACCAAAACTTGTACGAATGAAACAATAAAACACATTTCATATGTAATCATTCTTCATAGGAAATTTGATACAACGATCGTTTCTATTTTTTTAAAAACCATTCGTTTTGAAAAATCAGAGCAAAGATCGATCCAAGCTTTAAAGAACAATATACTTCAAAGATCTTGAATAACCTCGCTCTGATACCAATTTTAGAAACTAGAAGGAGGGTTGAATAGTTTCTAGTTCATTTTCAAAACACTTCGGCTTAATCCACTGTGCGCGGTTCTTTATTGTACCCGCGGTTCTTTATCAATAAAGAACCACCGATCCATTTAGGGAACCGCCGACAGTGGGCGAAACCATTTATTAAATGTTAATTTTAAATAATCCTTGGTATCCTGTTCTCGATCAAGCTTGACTAGATATGAGATGTGTTTAATTGAAAGATAAATACTACAAGTAAAAAAACACACAAACACATCAAATCAAGAGTACATCAAGCAATAGTCTAAACACTAAACACACGCGTACTAAGCATAAGCTTTTACGCAACTAAGATGTTTAGACTAAGTTATGTACACTTGACCATAATCTAAACATGAAGCACACACGTACTAAGCCTTAACTTTTCCGCAACTTAGATGTTTAGATTATGAGATGCACACAACACACAACAACATATAAATGCATCAATAAGAGTAAAGACAAAAATGTAAAAGAAAGTACCGACATGATATAGTGGTTCGGTCACAAAGCTCCTCTTTGCCCTACTCCTCTCCTCGAGTACCCAACTCGAGAGTTACTTCACTAGTCAACAAGAATCCTTTAAAGGCGGAGAAAACCATACACGTCGCTTACACATTTCCGACACTAAGCTAGATATCGAGTTCTAATCTTAGGTAGGACCAATCTACACAACGTCGCCTACTTCACCATTTTCCGACACAAGGCTAGATGTCGAGTCCTAATCTAAGGTAGGACTAATCTACACCCATGTACACCAATCTCCACACTAGTTATGTTTTATGACCCAACATAACAAACCTTGTGTTTTATGGCCTAAACACATAAACCATTTAGATCCAAGTACACACCACTTAGATCTAAGACTCTAACAGTATATCCAAGCATATTCATAACTTGGTTCCTAACACCTAATCCAAGGATAGCCATCACTTGAATATACTACCCTTATAACACATCCAAGTGTACCCACAACTTGGATCTTCTACACATACATCAAGTCCAAGTATACACCTCACTTGGATATTCATTTTTACATTGTAGGAAGACAATACTCATGACTTGATCTAGAAAGAGAGATCTTCATCATGTTGTGAACCCAACACTTCATAGTGATGAAAGTGTTCTTCTCTTTGCACTTGAGAGGATGAGAGGATTGAGGATAGAATCACATCTTAAACAAGATTAATCAAAACTAACTAATCAAGGATTTAAGATGATTTTGAAAGAAACTGTGCAAAAAGGGTTGAAAGAAAAGCTGGAAATGATCCACTGTTTATAGGGCAAAAGTGCAACGGTCATAAATACCTGTGGTTCCTTAATTATCACCACGGTTCCTTATCAATAAAAAACCGCGCGCCTATTTAAGGAACCTCGGGCTTGGAGTCGGTGCATTTTTGTCCTTTAGTAGGGAAATGCCATCTAGGATATTTTTACCCAAAAATGGATATTCTTTTGACATTTGGAATATGCCAAATTCAAATTAAAGAATATTCTTTGGAATATACCTTAGGGAATATTTTTGGAATATGCCAAATTCAAATTTTCATTTTATTTTTAATAAAACATTTTCTTAAAAATAAAGTTTATTAAAATCTTTTGTCACATTTGATTAAATGTGAGTTTTAAGAAAATATTAATCCTTGATCACTTAGTTAGGTTAATGACATATTTATTCATACCTTGAGTGATTCATGTCGAATGCGATCTTGGAGGTGTCGAGAGAAGTATAAAAATGTATTCTTGAGTGATTACGAGTACCTTTACATTTTACATAATGTATTGCGAATTATACGTTTGTCATCAACAAAACACAAAGAGATTATATCGACAAAACATCGTAATGTTTGCACTAACACGGACTATATGTACCGAAGGATAAACCGGACAACACATCGGGACCTTTCCATCTCGGCTTACCGGAAGAAATAGTTCAATGCCGAAGTATCAAAGGTGCACTGAAGAACGCATCGGGACCTTACCATCTCGGCTTACCGGAAGGAACAATTCAATGTCAAAGGATCACAAACTGTTGGGAATTATTTGTTAAGTGTCAAGTACCGTCAGTGTAATTTAAGTACTGTTAGTATTATGCAAGTACTGTTAGTGTTAACGCAGTATATAGTAAGTACTACTACTTATAAAGTAAGTACTGCTATATTGATTAGGACGAATATATCTTTTTATAAGATATGTCATAGTTATAGTTAGAGTATATCTTATGTGATATACTTAGATAGTTAGAATATTGATAATATATCGTCTGTGATATAGTTATCTTTATAGAATATTCTAAGGTTTCTAGGGTTCCTTACTCTATAAAAGGAACATAGGTACAATGTCATTCATGTACCTCATTCAAGTCGATTAATAAGAGAATCAAATAGTTAAAAGTAATTCTGTTCTTCTGTGCTTTATAAGTTAGATTTCGCATAACTTATTTAGTTTGAGTAAGAGTTCTCAAAGTGTTTTAGTTTGATTACAAACTACTATACTAGTTCTTAACAGAATATAGATCCAATCAAAGGGATCAACAAGTAGTATCAAAGCTTGTTGAGAAAATCTGAAAAAGAAGAACACAACCCCAAACACTCCACTCACACCAAAACTCAATGTCTCAACCAGAAGGTGATGATGCTCACTTGGATGATGTTCAGAAACCTGATCCTATACCACAGGGACAACCACAAGTTGTGCATCCTGCACCAGTACAAGGTGTTCAAGCCATGAATGTTGTAGCTACCTCTACAACCACAACACCTTCTCATACTATATTTGCTGTTAAACTCCCAGTACTCAAAGGTGACAATTATGAGACATGGGCTATGCAGATGGAACATTACTTGAATCACACAGATCACACTGTGTGGCAAGTTATCAAGAATGGGAACACACCTAAGAAGCTACACTGGTTGCCAGACGGTACATGCTATGCTCTACCTGTTGTGACTGCTGAGGAGGTACAAGCAGAGATCAGCAAAAGCCAGAACTGTTTTGGCTATGGCTCTTTCATAAGACATCTTACCAAGCTTTCATCATTATAAGGATGCTAAAGCTATGTGGGATGCCATAAAACTTAGATTTGGAAGTAATGATAAATCTAAGAAGATAAAGAAGATTGTTCTTAAGCAAGAATTTGATAACTTCTCAATTTCCAGTATAGAGGGAATACATGGTGGCTATGGAAGGTTCAGTAAGCCACTTATTCAATTGGCAGTTTATGGACAAGTAATTCCTAATGAAGAAGCTAATCTAAAATTCTTAAGAAGTGTTCCACCAGAGTGGAAAGCAATGGCTATGCACTTCATCACAAGAGATGATCAGGAAACAATTCCTTTTGATCGTCTCTACAATAATCTTAGAGCATACGAGATGGATGTGAAAGGCATTGAAGTGACTAAGGCAGCGACTAATACAAAGTCTATCTTGGCTTTTGTGTCAGATGGAAACAACGGTACTTATTTTCATAATACCGCTAGTGGATCAAGCAGCGGTACATACTTCACAAATACCGCCGGAGGACTTACAAGCAGCACTTACCCACAAAGTATTGAAGGCAGCCCCATAGTCTCTCAAAATCCACATGGAAGGTCTTCACCATCGTTTAGTGACAATGATGCCTTCTCATTCTTTGTTGGACAAGACAACAGGCCAAGATTAACACTCAATGACTTGTTCCAAATAGATGATGCTGATGTTGAAGAGATGGATCTTAAATGGCAAGACTGGAAGAAAGATGACTGTTGATCCTAATGAGCCATTAGGGTATGACTAATCCAAAGTTGAATGCTATAACTGTGGAAGGAATTGACACTTTGCAAGAGAATGCTCTAAAGACAAAGCTGAGAGTAGCAGTCAGAAGTCCAAGCATAGCTATAGAACCAATCCAAGAATAACTAAAAGCTTTCCAAAAGGAAACAACAGGAGTCCTAAATGAACTAATGCATTGGTAACTATAGATGGAGTGGTGAACTGGGCTGAAGATGAAGAAGAAGAAGAGCTTGGTCTAATGGCTCTCTCACATGAAGATACTGAGGTACATCCTTGTTCTAAAGATTGTGTTCTTAAATTTAATAGCTTAAAAGTAGAACTAGAGGAACAGTATCAAAAGGTTAACACATTCATTGTATAATTAAATGCTTTTAAACAAGGTGTTGTTAAATTAGAAGAAAATATAGTTTTGTATAAAAAGGCTCAACAAAACTATAAAGAGAAAATAAGAATTTTAACTCTTCAAATGAGGGAAAAAGATGTGGAAATTAAAGCTTTTGAAAGACAACTTTTAAAAGTGTCAACAAAAAATGAAGCTTTAAAAGCCAGTCTTTATAATGAAATGGAATGTTGGGAATAAAATGTAGCCAGTCCACTTGAGCGCTGACAAGAGGAAAACAAGCGTTGATAAGAAGAAAACAAACGCTGACAGATCAAGCGTTGACAAGAAAGTCAAGCGTTGATAGATTGAAGACAAGCACTGATAGAAAGACATGGTCTACGCGTATTATGTTTCTAGTTTGTTTCTAGTAAAGATAAGTTTAACATTGTATTTTCTATAATTATCTTTACCTAGAATAGTTGATACATAGACTCTTGTACAAGGCTTCTTATGTCTATAAAAGAAGACCTTTAGGTTATGTTTGATATATAAGTTTTCATACGTTAAACACTTTCATTGTAAGCAATTTCGTTATTATCAATCAAGTGAAAGTTTGTTTTACATCTTTGTGTGTTCTTGTTTAAGTGTTAATTCCGCATAACACTTAAATTACTTTATACATAAACAAAGTTTCTCTACGTGTATAACTTGATCTAATCTCGTTTACACAAGCTTAATCGATCTAAGTTTGGGATCAACAAGTGGTATCAGAGCTTGTTGAGAAACTTTGATCTAAAAGAACACAAGTACCCTAAAAATCACCAAAACCCTAATTTTCACAAAACCCTAAAAACATCATGTCCAGTCCAGAAGCAACCTCCTCCTCCTCAAACCACAACATCAAGATTCCTATGCTAGATGCAAACAACTTTGAGCTGTGGAAATTCAACTTTGAGCAATATCTGGGGATCTATGACTACACTCTTTGGGAGATTATTGAATATAGAAACACATTCGATAAGGCTGCAAAGATTGCTAATGCCATTGCTACAAGATCAGTTGTTCAAGGATGTTTAGAAGAAGATAAGAAAGAAAAGCCTGATGATGGTAGAGCTGTGTCTGCTGAAGACATAGCAAAGAAAAGGGTTGATATGAAAACCCTAAATATTCTGAAACTCTCCTTGGGACAAGAAAATCAGCACAAATACAGAGGTTATGAGTCTGCAAAAGACCTTTGGGCAGCCCTTGAAGTTGCATATGGTGGTAATGCTGATACTAAGGAAGAGAAGAAGAAGCAACTCTTGCATGAGTATGCTGTTTTTAAGGCTCAACCTAATGAGAAGCTTAGCAGTGTGAGAAGCATACTGTTTGACATTACAAGCAAGCTGTCCTTCATGGGGACAAAAGTCGGTGATATTGACATTATTGCCACTTTTCTTAAAAGCCTTGGTGATGCGTGGAAGATTGAGGCAAGATCTATAATTGCCAATAACACTCACAAAAGTTCTACTTTTGATGATATCTACAACAAATTGAGGCTGTTGGAGAATGAAACTCTTTTGGAGCATGGAAGTAAGTCTACCAATAGTAACATGGCCTTCTTCTCACATAGTGAAGGTCAATTTGATCAGAAGGACTCATACATGCACCCAGTTACTGGATCAACATGTGTCAACGCTGGTTCATACCCTGTCAACGCCTCATATTCAGACGCTGACACATACAAAATTGACTCACCAAGAGTTAAGCCTGCTGGTTTGGATCTGGATACTATGTGTGCATACATTGCTTCACTGCCCAATGGTTCAGTGACTACATATGAGGACCTTGAGCAAATAAGTGATGAGCACTTGGAGGAGATGGATATAAAGTGGAACATGGCTCTTGCAAGTATAAGAGCAAACATGTGGAATAGAAGGTTCAAAAAGAAGATGACCTTTAATGCAAAGGACACTGCTGGATTTGATAAATCCAAGGTTGAGTGCTACAATTGTCATCGTATGGGGAACTTTATGAGGGAATGCAAATCTCCAAGAAGATCTGATGCTGGAAAACCCTCAAGCCAAATTGTTAAGGCTCAGGATCCTAAGGCCATGGTGGCAGTTAGGGGTGTCATTCGGGTTGACCCGATCGGGTTCGGGTCAACTCGGGTCGGGTCAAGTCGGGTCAAGGGTAAAAAATATATAACCCGAACCCCAGCCTAATTAGAACTCGGGTCACTCGGGTTCGGGTCAATTCGGGTCGGGTCAAGTCGGGTCGGGTCAACTCGGGTTCGGGTCCACCTGAGTTTAAGGAAAAAGTGTAATTAGTGGCTTAATTAAGTACTAATATAATGTAAAAAGTGTAATTTTAGTCGGGTCAAGTCGGGTTAGTCGGGTTCGGGTCAAGTCGGGTCGGGTCAAGTCGGGTCAAGGGTAAAAAATATATAACCCGAACCCGAGCCTAATTAGAACTCGGGTCAATTCGGGTCAACCCGAATTGACCCGAATACGCTTTTGGACCCGAGTGACCCGACCCGAATGTGATTATTCGGGTTCGGGTTCGGGCCGGGTCAACTTTTCCGACACCCCTAGTGGCAGTGCAAGAAATTGATGGCATTGGATGGAACTGGAGCTATTTGGCTAAGCATGAGGAAGAGGATAAAGCTTTGGTTGCTGAAATAGAAGAAGAAGAAGAGCATGTTCAATATGATCTCATGGCACACTCCTCCTCTTCATCAGACACTGAGGTATACGATGATGCTTTTTGTAGTAAGGGTTGTCGTTTAAATACTGAAAAGCTTAACAAAGAGGTTTTAAGATTGTTAAGTGATGTGAGTACTGAGAGGTGCAAGTTGTCTAACTATCAAATTGCTCTCACTCAAACTGAGAAGAAAGTTTCCGAGTATAAGAAAATGGAGCTTGACCTAAAAGATAAAATAAATATCTTAAAACATGAGTTAAATGCTAGTAATGATGTTAGAAACATCATGGAAAGGGTCAATGCTGAATTACAGGCTAAGATAGATGAGGCTATCAAGAATAAGGATAATGTAGACCTTAAAATTTAGAGATTTGATAAGGCCTCATAAACCCTAGGAGAATGTGTTAATAAATAGAGGGATCCTAAGGACATGACTGGGATTGGGATGAAAGACTATACTGGTGTTCCACCACCAGCTTGGGACTTCTATGGTGTCCAAAGAAAGGACTTATCTTGGACTGGTTTACCAGAACTCCAAGAAGAGGAATTTATTCCTCCACCAAGAGTCCTTACCTTAGTTGAGGAGTATAGGCAAAAGTTGACTGACTTGAATGAATGGAAGAAAGCCAACCCTACCTTATTTGTCAAGGGTGGCATGCATTGTGATAGTCCAAATGAGTCGACCCCTATCAAAGTAACAAACCCAATCACTGGCAAGACTGTTGACCTTGGCTCAAACACTGTTAAGAAACCTAGCATTAAGTATGCAAAAATGTATAGGAATACTAGGTCACCAAAAAGCCAAGTTAGTGATAATGGAACATGTTTCTTTTCTTCTAGATCTAGAGTTGTGTCTAGAAAAGCCTGTTACACTTGTGGTAGCTTTTCACATTTAGCATATAAGTGTGTCAACGCTGTCAAAAGGTCAAACACTGTCAGACCCAAAACTTTTGTGGAGCAAAGTCCACAAGTTGTTAGACCAGCCCCCTTCTTCACTAAAGGGTCTAACACTAATGGACAAAGACCTTTCTAGAAGACCAATACCTGGTCTAATAGGCAATGGGTTTCTGTAGCAAACCCTAGGTTCAACGCTGATAAGGGTAATTTCAGCGTTGACAAGACCAAATCCAATGCTGACAGAAACGTTGCCAGACCTAAATATTTGCAACCACAGGGAAAGGGGTCTAAAGCTTCTTCTAGCTTGACATGGAGACCTAAGCAAGATCAAAACCCTAATTCTAATGGGATTTATATGACCTGCAATAGATTTAATTATATTTCAAAGGTCATCACAAAACCAATTGGGGTTAACTGGGTATTTCATCCAAAAAGGGATGAACAAGGGGTTGTTATGAGAACTAAGTCTGTTCTTGTTGAACAACTAGATGAATCCAAGTCTGCTCAGGCTTGGGTTCCCAAAGAAAACTAACTTGTTTTCTTTATGTGCAGGGCATTCAAAAACAGGTAAATAATTATGGCTATTGGGATAGTGGATGCTCTAGGCACATGACAGGGAAGGAAGATTATCTGACTAACTTCACTCCCATTAAGGATGGTGATAAAGTTTACTTTGGAGGCGGATATGGAACTATCACAGGCAAAGGAACTCTTCTCACCAAGAACTTGCGTTTTGAAAACATGTTTATGGTAAAAGAACTTGATTACAATCGTTTTAGTGTATCACAAGTCTGTGATAACAAAAATAAGGTTCTTTTTACTGATACTGAATGCTTGGTGTTGAGCAAGGATTTTAAAATTCCAGATGAGAAATATATTGACTATAGAACACCTAGGCATAAGGACATTTATAATGTGAATCTTAATGGTATTAGGATGAATAATAATATGTCATGTTTTTATGCTAAAGCTTCAGTTGATGAGAGTAATCTATGGCACAGGAGACTAGGGCACATTAACTTTAAGAATATAAACAGGCTTGTGAGACTTGACTTGGTTGATGGTTTGCCTGAAAAGGCTTTCCACAATGACCACTCTTGTGTTGCATGCCTTAAAGGCAAACAACACAAGGTCTCATTTAAGTCTAAACAGGTGCACTCTAGTTCTAAACCACTTCACTTACTGCATATGGACCTGTTTGGTCCAACTAATATAGAGAGTTTGAATGGTAAATCATACTGCTTTGTCATCACAGATGACTTTTCTAGGTTTACTTGGACTTTCTTTTTAGCCATGAAAAGTGACACTGCTGATACTTTAATTAGCTTTATTACTCAGATTGAGAAGAAAATTGGTAATGAAGTTAAAATGCTTAGAAGTGATAATAGTAGTGAGTTTAGAAATAAACTGTTGGATGATTTTTGTGCCAAGAAAGGGATTACTAGGCAGTTTAGTGTTGCCAGAACCCCACAGCAAAATGGGGTTGCTGAGAGAAAGAATAGAACCCTAATTGAAGCAGCCAGGGCTATGTTGGCTGATGCTCACTTTCCCATAGCTTTTTGGGCTGAGGCTGTGAATACAGCTTGTTATGTTCAGAATAGAGCATTGGTCAACAAGATACATAACAAAACACCTTATGAGTTACTTTGGGGAAGGAAACCTAATATTGGTTTTCTTAAACCTTTTGGCTGTCATGTAGTTGTCTTAGATACTAGTGATGCCTTAGGTAAATTTAGTGCTAAAGGTGATGAAGGCTACTTCATGGGTTATTCAGTGCAGAGTAAGGGATATAGGGTTTACCTTAAGAAGGAAAAACGTATACTTGAAAAAGTACATGTTAGGTTTTTAGAGAGTAAACCTAGTGATCTTGAAAGTGGTCCAAATTGGTTGTTTGACTTGGAACCTCTATCTAGGACTTTGAATTATATGCCTATTACTAATCCAGACATTGAGAAGGTAGCTTCAAATGTTGTGGAAGAACCAGTTGTTGATGTTTCAGGTACACATGTTAATGAAGAGGTTGGATCACAAGCAGACAAGTCATCTCCCATACAAGAGTATGTCACTATTCCCATATGGACAGATGCTTTTGCTGCTGCTACTGGAAAGGAAAATGGTGGTCCCCAAGTATCACCAGTTAACAACATGCATGGTCCTTCAGGCGTTGACAAAGGAAAATCTGGCGCTGACAGGACAAATTCAGGCGTTGATGGCTCAAACGTTGACAACACCATTTCAGGCGTTGATGATCCAAACGCTAACAACCTTGGTTCAGGCGTTGACAAATCTTTTGAGCATATTTTCTCTTCCAATTTTGAACAAGGTGAACCTTCATGCAGACATGAAGAGGATCATACAAATATTGATGAGAGAGAGTCTGAAGAAGATAGTGGCAACTTGGAGGATGAGATTGAAGACAACAGACTTTTTGAGGGAGGAGTGCTTACTTCCACTATGAAGAATCACCCACTTCTCAAATTATTGGAGATGTGATGTCTCCTGTTCAGACTAGAAGATCTCATCAGAGTCTTGGTGGATTTATTGCCAATATACACAAGAAGGTTGATACCCCTCTTGTTCAAGCATGTTTGTTTGCCTGTTTTCTGTCACAACAGGAACCCAAGAAGATATTTGATGCTCTCAAAGAACCAAGTTGGGTGGAAGCAATGCAGGATGAGCTTCACCAATTTGCTATTCAGGATGTTTGGGAGCTGGTTGATTGTCCCAGATATGTCAGACCTATTGGGAAAAGATGGGTTCTAAGAAACAAGAAAGATGAAAGAGGCATTGTGGTCAGAAACAAGGCACGTTTAGTGGCTCAGGGATATACACAAGAGGAAGAGATAGACTATGAGGAGGTCTTTGCACTAGTTGCAAGGATTGAGGCTATAAGGATATTTCTAGCCTATGCTTCCTGCATGGGCTTCACTGTCTATCAAATGGATGTGAAGAGTGCTTTTCTGTATGGCACAATTCTTGAGGAGGTATATGTTATGCAGCCTCCTGGTTTTGAAGATCCAGAGAATCCAGACAAGGTGTATAGAGTCATGAAAGCTATGTATGGGCTTCATCAAGCCCCAAGAGCATGGTATGGCACATTGCCCACTTATTTGGTGGAAAATGGATTCAAAAGGGGCACCATAGACCAGACATTGTTTACAAAGAAGGCTGGTAAGGATGTCTTACTTGTTCAGGTTTATGTGGATGATATCATCTTTGGCTCCACTAATCCAAAGATGAGTGAAGACTTTTCTATGCTTATGACTGACAAATTCAAGATGAGTGCAATAGGGGAGATGAACTTCTTCCTTGGGTTACAAGTTCAGCAGAAAGAAGATGGTATCTTCATCTCTCAGGATAAATATGTAGCAGCGATCTTGAAGAAGTTTGGATTTTCTCCACATGAAAAGAGGGCTAATACTCCTATGGATAGGGAACACCTTTAGGGAAAAGTTGGAGATGGAAAAGATGTGGATGTCAGGCACTATAGATCAATGATTGGTTCATTGATGTATCTCACAACCTCAAGACCTGACATCATGTTTGCTATGTGTGCATGTACACGCTATCAAGTGACTCCCAAAGAATGTCACCTTTATGATGTCAAGAGAATCTTTAGGTACCTTAGATATTATCCAGATCTTGGCTTGTGGTATCCAAAAGATTCACCATTGGAGCTTATTGCATATTCAGACAGTGACTATGGTGGTGATAAGTTTGATAGGAAATCCACAACTGGTGGATGTCAGTTTCTTAGGAGTAGGCTGATATCTTGGCAATGCAAGAAACAAACAGTGGTGGCCAATTCTACAACTGAAGCAGAGTATGTTGCTGCAGCTGCTTGTTGTGGACAAGTCTTATGGATTCAGAACCAGCTGTTGGATTATGGGTATAATTTCATGCATACCAAGATTTTTGTTGACAATAACAGCACTCTATGCATTATTAAAAATCCTGTACATCATTCTAAAACAAAACATATAGAAATTAGACATCATTTTATAAGGGATTGTTTTGAAAAGGGTTTAATACAACCAGATAGGGTTGACACAGAAGAAAATGTGTCTGATTTATTAACTAAACCTTTTGATGATGGAAGATTTCAATACTTGGTAACAAGTATGGGAATGATCAATATCACATAATATGTGTTTTGGGGTCTTATTGTAAAAGTATGTACAGGATAATGCATTGTTATTGGTCTTTTTGAAAAGTTAGATTTTCCACTATATTTTTCTAACGCTGACAAAGGTTATCTTAACGCTGACAAGTGTTATCGTGGCGTTGTCAGCAACAATGTTAGTTTTGTGGTTTTTAATCTAAGTGTGCAGGTGGTGTTAACATTGTACCATTGGATACAGAGTTGCTTATGGATCCTTGGAGAATCATTTGAGCATGTTTTTATTTATGGATGATGGTTGGAATATTTATATTCCTATCTTGACATAAAATTTTTATGTTCATGCATATTTTTGGGCAACATAGGTATCACAGTTTAAGGGGAGGTTTTAGGAACCATTAGGACTTTTGGGTATTCTTATAATACTCTTATCACAATTCTAGATTGTGTCCACAGGTGAGTATGAGTTAGTTTTACTAAATCATGAGGCACTATAGCATGCAAAGTTGATATACTATGCATGCTACCAAGACATTTTTGGCCTAGAATTGGTTGTGGTCTGTTGGGAGACTTGGGAATGATTTTATCATGGGTTTACCTGGGAGTTACAAGGAATTTTATTAGATAACTTAGTTGTTAAGAGTTTTGGTTAGCAAGGGACACTAGAGGACTGTTATGTCTATCTTGCATAAGCAAGTGTGCATAACTGGACAGTGCTTGCCGCCCTATAATAATTATCAACTTATAGGTTATCTTCACTAGGATAAATTACTTTGTTAAGGTCCTTTTTCATTTTTATTACTTTTATTTTTAGACGCTGACAAGTATTTTTCCAAGCGTTGTTATGACCAATTTAGACGCTGACATGGCTTTGGCAAACGTTGACAAGAATATAGCCGTTGGGCGTTGATGGGTTATTTTTGACCGCTGACACTCATTGGGACCTACCCATTTGTTATTTTTGACGAATTTTAGGGCCGTAATTTTGGGAGCAGATAACTTTTAATTAATGCATGAGATAACTTATTTTCTTTTCAATATTTTCATCATTATATTTTTAAAATAGTTGCCTCATTTTTGACCAATCACATGCACCTATCTTTCCTATATATTTGGATCCTATTTTTAAACAGGGTACCTCATATTCTTGTCTAACAATTTTCTCCTATAATTCATCTTTCTAAATATTCACAAACTGCTTTCTTCTACAATGGCACCAAAATTTAAACCAAGTGATATGGTATTAGGATTCAGGAGTCAACACAACATGCTTGCATATTTGGACGCTGATGACACTCTGTTTCCACAATATACCCAGATGGTGGCGTATTTGAATGCATCTCCTATTAGGTATGCTCTTTCTCATGCTCCTCTCATCTCTGTCACACAAATTAAGTAGTTTTGGAACACTGTTAGTTCCTCAACAGTTAATAATGCGACTAGATTATCATCTATTGTTCATGGGCGTACATGGGTGGTTACTGAAGCCTTGGTTCGCCAAGATTTGCATCTTGATGATGCAGATGGTATAACCACCCTTCCTATTCATGAAATAGAACAAGGACTAAGGGCTTTGGGGTATCCTTTCCCTGATGAGGGCACTTTAAACAAATATCATAAACAAGAGTTTCCCCCAGCCTGGAAGTACCTCATACATGTCATCTTGCAATGTTTGAGTCCCAAGTGTACTGCACACAATGAGATTAATAGATCCATTGCTAGTGCTATTGTGTGCATTGAAACTGGGCAAAAGTTTAATTATTCTAAAATGATTTTTGATGGCATGTGTAAAAACAAAGGGAATAAGATGACTTTGGCTTATCTCAGATTTTTACAAATGGTTTTTGATGTGCAAAATTACTGCACAAGGGATCATGATGACTTTTATGAGATCCCTGTGCAAAAGAAAGCCATTTTTACCAAGATGAATTCACCCCCTCACCGTGAATTACCACTCACCCCAGCTATGCTTGCTGTTATTACAGCAGCACAACCCCACCAGACCCACAACCACAACTTGACCCAATACCAGAACCTTTACCTTCACCTCAACGCATGGAAATTGACCAAGAACCCTTCAACGCTGACACCTTAAATGTTGGCGTTAACACAAGTAATCCGGTCGTTCACACCATTCCTTCACAGACCCAAACACCCCTTAACCTTCCCACATCCACCCAATCCACGTCATCTTCTACCCCACCACAATATAGGTTGCAAAAATGCCAAAGGACTACTGGAGTGTTCTCCTCTAGTGGTCCTAGCCATGTAGCAGAGAGAACCATCACCACAAGTGTGGTTGGTGCTATGGATGAGGCTGGGACTATTGGTTCTGGCTTAGATGCAGGCCAAGACAGTCCTAACATCTTTAGGACCTCATCCATGCCCCATGAATCTAACTTGGGAGGTCAAATACCCATTTTAGAGGAGGGCAGATTGGAACCATACACATTATTGGAATTGACGGCTGTCTGCATTATCTTGCAAAAGCAAAATGCATACTTGGTACAAATTGTCAGTACACAAGGCCTTGAACTCAAGCAATTGAGGGAGCGGATTGTCATTTTGGAGAATGCTAGCACAAGGCGTGGGATGGAGGAATCTTCCAAAGGGGAGGATGAGCAGATTAATGTGAGCGATAAAGGCTCACATGATGGAGAATCTTTGGGTATTGCTGAGGCCCTAACTGACTTGAAGAAGCAACCAGGTTTTGACAAATCTCTGGTAACTCCTACCAATTTAAACTTGTCTTTTACAGCTATGTTGGAGCAATTTACAAGAGGCGTTGAGACAAGTAATTTGGGCGTTGACAAGCAAAATTTGAGCGCTGACATGAGCAAATTGGGCGCTGACCCAAGAAATTTGAGCGTTGACAGACCTGCAGATGAGGTTGATGTATTCCAGTCATCAGCTATCATCAAAGAAGTATCTTCACAAGTATTACCATCATCCTTACCCATCATTGATCCATTAGATAAGGGTAAAGGAATCATGGTAGAAGTAGAAGTTCCAAAGGATGCAGCACAGGTAGAGTTTGTGTAACACCCTATTTTGGAAATGGAAATATCACAGCAATTATGGCGTGTCATCAAAGCATACAAGGAAAAATGTCTAAACATTCCTTGACCATAAAGGGAAAATACCGGAATCAAACATCGGTAGTCCAAAAGTAAAGCTCATCACACACAAACATAGTATAAATAAAGGAAAGGACTAAACAATGTCCAAAGCATAAGTATCATAAGAAAGGAAATGCATAATGTAAAGAAGGCTAGACAGCTTCCAGTCCATATGCACGTACTCTTAGTGTCTACGAGTGTCCCTGAGTACCTGCCGTTTTGGGAACATAGAAAAGGAAAACGGATGAGCAAATACGCTAAGTGCACGGATGTACAATAAAGCATGAATAGGATAAGCACATAAAATATAACAACGGAAGAAAAACTAAGTCCCGAGTAACCTGGTTAAGTCGTAATAAATCTGGTTTTAATAGTTTGAAAGTCTTATGTTTATCGTATAAAAACTGTTTGTCATATTTTACCATTAGCCAATATAGGTCATGAAAATCCACCGTGCATGAATACTTGGAGGGGTGACCTCATCATGAAAATTAGAGGGGCTGCCTCTAATTTAATATACTGGTTTTTGGGTAGGAGGGATCAGCTCCTTGTGAAGGATGCAAGGCACACACCACATTAACCATGAAATCCTGAATAAAAACATGTAACTAGGATGCACCCATACGCCCCACATGATAAATATAATATAAATGGCCAAAAGCTGAAGGGACGCCACGAGCAATCACTCCGCCGTGGTGAAGTCATAACATCAGTGCCTCTAATGTTATGGTTATGGTACCTCCATAACTAGGTGAAACTGGTCATGCATGGATATGGCTATAGGTAATCTTAATTAAACATAAGCAATCAAACACATAACTTATACTACGGGAAAACAGTTGGCTGCATACGGGAAATCATAATAAGGAAAGAATGTCCATACTGAAAGGACGGGAATCCGTACCTTATGTCCAGTGAACGAAGAAGACGAACTGAGAGGAATCCTACTTCCGAATCACTAGTGCTACATAAATACATACATGAATAAGTATCTGCTTACTAAATACGTAGCTGGTTTTATGTCATGTCTTAGCTTATTTTATGTGTTCTTACCATGTTTTACTGTTTAAAAGCCTTAAACTGTGTTTATCTTACATTCTGTTTAATCTGATTAAGTATTTCTGGTATTTCATGTATTATTATACTTACTGTGTAATAATAAGTAACTTTCTAAAAATAGCAGGTTTCCTAAAATAGAAAGTTTCCAAAAATAGAAAGTTTCCAAAAATAGAAAGTTTCCAAAAATAGAAAGTTTCCAAAAATAGAAAGTTACCAAAAATAGAAAGTTTTTAAAAATAGAAAGTTTCCAAAAATAGAAAGTTTCCAAAAATAGAAAGTTTCCAAAAATAGATTTACTGCTTAAAATAGATAATTTTCTAAAAAAAGAAAGTTTCCATAAATAGATTAGCTGCCTTAATTAAATAAGTTTTCATAAATAGATTAGCTGCCTGAAATAAATAAGTTTCTAAAAATAGAAGGTTTTCATAAATAGATTAGCTGCCTTATTTAATTAAGTTTCTAAAAATAGAAAGTTTCCATAGTTAGAAATAAGCTGGTTAAATAAGCTAAGTATATATGCCTAAGTGTTTTCATGATTATTTTCTAAGTCATATGATATAATGTATAGTTTGATAATTATTTCATGTAATTAAATTAAACTATAGGTTAAAATATTTAATTAAAGTATAACATGTTTTTAATTAAATGAGTTAAATACTTAGGTTTAAATATGTATTATTATATATTAATAATATAACCTAAGTCATGTTAATTAATTAGTTATATCCATGGTTTTAAAATAATTAATTAATTATAAGTCTAAAATATAAAAAAAATACTTAGGTTAATTAATTTCATGATTATTAAATAATTAAATAACCTACGTCATGTTATTAAATTAATCATATCATTTTATTAATTTAATTTTTAACCTAAGATCATAAACATAAAAAAAACTAAACATACACCATGAACCGGATCTAAGCTAAAAACAATGAACTGGACATGAAATCGACACCGTACCCTGAACCAACTCGGGGTACCCCGTGTTTTACTGCTTCTGTGGGACCCACACGCACCAACCAAGACCATGTGGTCTTGGTGGTGGTCGGCTTGGCAAACCGAGACCCATTCGGGTTCGGTGTAGCCTGCGGCCAAAAACAAACACCCCTTAAAACACCCTTTTGATTTTATTTAACACCAAATCATGTTAGATCTATGTTTAATTATTAGGTTTTTGTAAAAAACATCACATGTTCTTGATTTATAAAAAAGATTAAATCAAAAGAAAAGGTTTAAAAAGGATTTACCGAATTCATGGATCAAAAGGACGAAGAACCAACACGATCAATCACTAAAATTCCAAGATCCAAGATCACAAACCACCTCTTATCGTGGTTGTAGGGTGGCGGCACCAAGGAGACAAGGGAAAGAAGGTTTTAGGTTTTTCTTAAAAATCTTCTATAAAATTTTATGAGTAGTGAGAATCCCCTTTTTCCCTTTTAGTAAATTTGACAAATGGGCTTGGCCCATTTGCCCTTGTAGCCGCGGGTAGGGGCCCCACTTGGGGTACCCGTACCTTAATCCTTGTCTCGTTGTTAAGTTAAACGTTTGTGATTATTTGTGGTCGTGTTTTAAATGTTCTCGTTACGTAAATACCGTGATCTAATATATTTAATTACGCTCGTAATAAATATATATACGTAATTAATAATAGTTCGTGTTTTAATTACGTTCATGATTTCATGATCGCATGTTCGTGATTAATTATCGTCAAATAATTATTACATGATCGTACGTAGCAAATACTTATCGTGTTCTAACACGTACGTAATACGTAAACTCCTAACACGTAATCGTAATCATGCTATATTAGGAAAGTTTTAATCTAGTACGTACGATCCTAAGGGTACTTTGCATGGTAAAAGCATGCGGGTTTTACAACTCTTACCCCCTAAAAAGAATAATTCGTCCCCGAATTATAGATAAAGTAAACTGGAAAAGAAGAACATACCCGAATTCAAAATATGAAATGAGGGTAAGAAGCCCGGATAGACTCCTCCGTTTCCCAAGTGGCTTCCCGCTCGGTATGATCCCTCCATAAAATTTTGACGAATGGAATCGTCTTCTTTCTCATGACTCGTTCTTGTCTGTCAAGAACTCGTTCGGGTTCTTCTATAAAAGTGAGATCTTCACGTATCTGTTCCAGTGGATACTGAACCATGTGAAGGGGATGATACTGGTACCCTCTGAGTAAGGACACATGAAACACATTGTGCACATGCGAAAGCTGCGGAGGTAACGCCAATCGGTAAGATACTTCACCGACTCGTTCAATGATATCAAACGGTCCGATGAAACGAGGACTGAGCTTCCCTTTAATCCTAAAGCGTCTAACATCACGTGTCGGTGAAACCTTAAGGAAGACGTGATCTCCTACATTAAAGTGTATATCCCTACGATGCTTATCGGCGTAACTCTTCTGACGTGACCGTGCCTCCTGAATGTTTCGCTTAGCTACTGCGATCTTCTCATTGGTCATCTCTATGATTTCCGGTCCTTCAAGTGTTCGCTCGCCAACCTGATCCCAGCAGATTGGGGCGCGACACTTTCTGCCATACAACATCTCAAATGGAGCACACTTGATACTTGCGTGCCAACTGTTGTTGTATGCAAACTCCACCAAACAGATGTATTCGTCCCAATCACCCGTCCATTCCAACGCACATGACCTCAACATATCTTCCAATGTCTGGATGGTTCGCTCCGACTGTCCGTCCGTTTGAGGATGAAAAGCCGTGCTAAGCTTAAGTTGTGTACCCCAAGCTTTCGGCAGACTTTTCCAAAAGCGCGAAGTGAATCGAGGATCTCTGTCTGAGACGATGCTGGATGGTGCACCGTGGAGTCTCATGATCTCTCGTCTGTACGTATCTGCGAGTTTACTTACCGGATCTTCCTTGCGGATCGGTAAGAAATGAGCTGATTTGGTAAGTCGATCAACGATAACCCAAATTGCATCGTGCTTCCTTTTGGTAGGCGGAAGACCGGTAACAAAATCCATAGTGATTTTGTCCCACTTCCACTCTGGAATATCTAACGGTTGAAGGAGACCGCCAGATCGCTGATGCTCGATCTTAACCTGCTGGCAGGTAAGACATTTGGAGACGTAAGTGGCCACATCCTGTTTCATACCACTCCACCAAAAGTACTGCTTGATGTCATGGTACATCTTAGTTGAACCAGGATGTATAGAGAATGGGGAGCTATGAGCTTCAGCTAGCAAAGCTTCCCGGAGTTCTTGGTCATCAGGAACATAAAGTCTCGTGCCCTGCCATACGATACCATCTGTATCTACTCTGAATTCTGTTTGCTTCTCCAAATTCTGTACTATCGCCCAGATTTCTCCGTCATCCTTCTGAGCTTCCTTGATCTTAGATAGCAACTCGGGTTCCACTCTAAGATTAGCCCAGTAACAGTGCTGTCCACGTACCATGTACTCGATGTCTAGTCGCTCCAAGTCTCTAATGATTTCCTCTTCGATTTTAATGCCGTTGATCATTCCGGACTTCCTGCTAAGAGCATCTTCTACTACATTTGCTTTTCCAGGATGATACTGTAGATTAATGTCATAATCCTTCAACAACTCTAACCATCTCCTCTGCCTCATGTTCAGTTCACGCTGAGTGAAGATATACTTCAAGCTCTTGTGGTCCGTGAAAATGTCACATGATTCTCCATATAAGTAGTGCCTCCATATCTTCAATGCAAACACGACTGCAGCAAGTTCCAGGTCGTGCGTGGGGTAATTTTCTTCATAAGGCTTAAGCTGCCGTGAAGCGTACGCGATCACTTTCCCATGTTGCATGAGAACACAGCCAAGTTCCTTCCCCGATGCATCGCTGTAGATTTGAAATCCACCCGTACCAGATGGTAGAGTAAGAATAGGTGCAGATACTAGCTTATGCTTCAGGTCTTCAAAGCTCTTCTCTCGATCTTCAGTCCAGACGAATTTCTCCCCTTTCCGCATCAGTTTGGTCAATGGTAGTGCTAGGCGGGAAAAGTTCTCCACGAACCTACGATAATAGACAGCTAAGCCTAAGAAACTGCGGACTTCCGTCGCTGATGTCGGCCTTGGCCACTTAGTAATGGCCTCAACCTTCGTTGGATCCATAGTGATTCCTTCTGCTGATACAATGTGACCTAAGAATGCCACCTTGTCTAACCAGAACTCACACTTGGAGAATTTAGCATACAGCTGCTTCTGGCGAAGAATCTGTAGTACTGTACGAAGATGGTCTTCGTGTTCCTCCTTGGACTTTGAGAAAACCAGGATGTCATCGATGAAGACAATGACGAACTTGTCCAGAAATTCATGGAAGATTCTGTTCATCAAATCCATGAACACTGCTGGAGCATTTGTCAGGCCAAATAGCATAACTACAAACTCGTAGTGGCCATAACGGGTACGAAAGACAGTCTTAGCGATGTCCTGCTCCTTGACCCGTAGCTGATGATAGCCTGACCTAAGATCAATCTTGGAGAAGTGTTTGTCCCCTTGGAGTTGGTCAAACAGATCGTCGATGCGTGGCAGTGGATACCTATTCCGAATGGTAATCTTGTTGAGCTCGCGATAGTCTATGCAAAGACGCATACTGCCGTCCTTCTTATTAACAAACAAGACCGGTGCGCCCCATGGAGATGCACTCGGTCGAATGAAACCTCGTTCAAGAAGTTCTTGCAGTTGATCCTTCAGCTCCTTCAGCTCTATGGGAGCCATGCGATAAGGAGCCTTGGAGATTGGTTCAGCTCCTAGAACCAGCTCGATACTGAATTCCACTTCTCGTGCAGGTGGTATGCCCGGAAGTTCTGCTGGAAACACATCTTGGAATTCTGACACTATAGGTTGATCCTGAATCGATGGAGATTCAACATCCATGTCGTGAACCATAGCTAGATAACCCTCGTAGCCATGTGACAGTAGTGCACGCGCTTGCAGGGTGGACATGACTTGTACAGACCGTCTGGGTATGAACCCATTATGAATGTACTCTAGTGCATTACCATCACCGAAGATAACTCGATATGAATGGCAGTCTATGGTAGCATGATATTTGGATAGCCAATCCATGCCCAAAATCATGTCGAAATCATTCATGTCCAGCGGAAGTGCGTCGACAGGTCGAACCTTATCATCAAATTCTAGGGGAAGACTCTTGTATACATGGGTGACTAATACAGAGTCCCTCAAAGGCGTGGAAATAGTAAGCCTATTTTCTAGTGGCAAGGGAGGCATCCTAATGTTCTTAGCATAAGCAGTAGAAATAACCGAGTGAGTAACACCCGTATCGAAAAGAACACATGCAGCTTGACCATACATATACAAGATTCCAGTGATGGTACCTGTAGACTTGTTGGCCTGGTCTCGAGATGTCGTGTAGACACGCCCGGCAGTAGGAGGCGGCTTGGTATCAGCATGTCCCGATGTACCCTCCATCTCGCCCTTACGGCAATCCTTCATAATATCGCCAGGAAGACCACACTTGAAGCACGCATCAGTATTACGACGACATGGTCCTGGGTGCCTACGGTGGCAAGTAGAGCAAAGAGGATGAGTGTATCCTCCAGCAGGTGCTCTGGCTGGCTGAGAACCTGATAAAACATCTTACATAAGACATGGTAATTGGGTACAAAGGACAAAGCGGATAATCGTAAGATTGAATACCAGTGATAGCTAGACGGCTAGGCTGCGAACCTCTCTGGTTCTGGTCCCTACCGTTTCCATGGTTCATGGTAGAAGTTTTGCTAAAGTGTCAGAATATGAGTTATAACATAAAAATAAGGAAATGCGTAAGTATTAGGACCTGCTGCTGTTGGAGTGCCCAACGTTGTTACGGTAATTGTCATTACCGCCACGCCTATCCGTAGCAGAACGGTCATTAGTCTGACCTTTTCCCTTGGGCTGATGAGGCTGCTGCTGAGTAGCCGGCTGAGCCCGGTCCCCAGTTTTCTGCCTGGAAGATACATTTAAGAGATGAATAATTGACATATGGAAAAATATACGGATTGGTCACCGCTTGAATACGAATGTTTACCTCTTGTCGGGTCTTTCAGCTTCCCCGAACTCATCTCTCTCCTGCAGCATCTCCAGCTTTCGTGCTGCATCAGCCACTTGTGCTACAGTGTTGAACGTAGCACACACCAGATTGTTTGCGACCGATGTGCGAAGAGCCCATCTAAAGTGATGTGCCTGCTCTTCAGGAGTACATGCTGCCGCACCAAGGAAACCAGCCAAGCGAAGAAAGCGCTGCATAAACTCGTTGCTATTCTCCCCAGCTCTCTGTCGGATCCCATGATACTCTCTCTTTAGCTTGTCCTGCTCAGCCTTGGGAAAGAACTGCTCCATCACCCTGTCCTTAAACTGAGCCCAAGTCAAACCAGCAACCCACTCATCACCACCTTCAGATTGCATCAATGCTAACCACCAGTTGAGTACATCACCTTCGAACCGATAGCATGCCAACCTCACCTTGTATGCGGGGTCACAACCCATAGCGTTGAAAATCTTCTCTATGTGAGCCAACCAGCTTTCAGCATCGCTGGGGCTATCTGTCTTCTCAAAAGCTCGAGGGCGGAGCTTGTTAAATCTCTCCAGCCATACTGCTAATGTCACTGGAGGAGGAGGAGGAGGTGGCTGATTATGCTGCTGATTGTTGGCAGCTTGAACTTCAGCCCTGATGTCATTCCTCAGTTGAGGAAGCAAGGCTTGCATGGCAGCCTGAATTGCAGCATTGAGCTGCTCCTGTTCGCGTGTGAGAACCATCTGACAGTTTAACCTAAAACATATGATTAAACAGATCAAAACATAATATATATATATATATACATGAAAAAATTTATACTAAAATTTCACGAGAAAAATTTTATGCAAGAAAATTTTGTGTATGAATGCATGATGCAGTTTTATGAAAACTTTTGTATGCTCGAGAGTGAACGCCTCTGGTCAGTTCACCCGAAACAAAAGACATAGCGAGGGGACTCCTATGGGTCGGTCCCAAATCTAAAAGTTTCGATAAAACACATGCGACTAAATAGGGCCAGTCCTGTACCAACCATTACTTAGTCAAAAACCGTGCAACAATGACATGTATATGTATGCTTAAAAATGATGAATGCATGAAAACAACTGTCAGTTCTAGGAAGACCGTAGTGACTACCCACTAATCACAGGTCATATTTGAGAGCCTACAGGTCAAAGCCTTTGCTCTGATACCATAATTGTAACACCCCATTTTGGAAATGGAAACATCACAGCAATTATGGCGTGTCATCAAAGCATACAAGGAAAAATGTCTAAACATTCCTTGACCATAAAAGGAAAATACCGGAATCAAACATCGGTAGTCCAAAAGTAAAGCTCATCACACACAAACATAGTATAAATAAAGGAAAGGACTAAACAATGTCCAAAGCATAAGTATCATAAGAAAGGAAATGCATAATGTAAAGAAGGCTAGACAGCTTCCAGTCCATATGCACATTAGTGTCTACGAGCGTCCCTGAGTACCTGCCGTTTTGGGAACATATAAAAGGAAAACGGCTGAGCAAATACGCTCAGTGCACGGATGTACAATAAAGGATGAATAGGATAAGCACATAACATATAACAACGAAAGAAAAACTAAGTCCCGAGTAACCTGGTTAAGTCGTAATAAAACTAGTTTTAATAGTTTGAAAGTCTTATGTTTATCTTATAAAAACTGTTTGTCATATTTTACCATTAGCCAATATAGGTCATGAAAATCCACCGTGCATGAATACTTGGAGGGGTGACCTCATCATGCAAATTAGAGGGGCTGCCTCTAATTTAATATACTGGTTTTTGGGTAGGAGGGATCAGCTCCTTGTGAAGGATGCAAGGCACACACCACATTCACCATGAAATCCTGAATAAAAACATGTAACTAGGATGCACCCATACGCCCCACATGATAAATATAATATAAATGGACAAAAGCTGAAGGGACGCTATGAGCAATCACTTCGCCGTGGTGAAGTCATAACATCAGTGCCTCTAATGTTATGGTTATGGTACCTCCATAACTAGGTGAAACTGGTCATGCATGTATACTAGTATTGGTGCCCGCGCTTCGCCGCGGGTGTCATGATTTTTCTGTTGAAGTAAACCATAAAGACCTCCTGCAGAATTATCATTCATACACGGGTTTATTACTTAATGTAAAGTGTATACCTTTTATTTAACAAAAGGTAAATAATTTGCTATATAGCATCAAGTCAACAATCTATACATTTCAAACCTCAAGCTGGTATGAGTAATGACACTAACCGCTATTTTTTACCGGGGTGGAGTCCCCTTTACCCAAAACGAAACTAACAGTAAGCGTTTACAGACTTACGAACAGCAAGGCCGCTAAGAAAGTTGGGAACACAAAGATACAGCTTCCATAATGGCACAGTGAGTTGCTTGGCAGAGTTTAACGTGTTTTAGGGAACTTCACCAACTTCCTTATCTTCCCTACTTTTTCACCTGCAAATAGAAGGTTCAAGATGTGATCATCTAAACAGTGGTAAATAGTGGCGTTGAAATTATCAGACAACATAATTTTGCAATATTGTATAGGGCGCAGGGGTCTTTGGATTAAATTGTTGTTACATGCATCTTCAAAGACATACCTGCGACGAACATGATCCGAGAACGGTCGTATTCAACTTCGCCATCGAAATTAGCTTTAAATCTTGAGTTATCCCCGTATCAGGTTTCTACAAAAATAGCAAAACGTTACAGCTTCTCAACAGAAAAAGGGGAATGCATAGCCCATGTACCCTATTGCAACGTACACTAAACAGAATGAAGCTGCGTTCAAAACAAACAGTAAAGCAGGCAAATTGGTTTGAAAAGATACCATGGTTTGCAGCTCCCCATCGAGTACCACTAAACAAAACCTCGTCGCTTTTTTCAGCTCCCCATCGAGTCACTGAATAAACATGCTTTACGGGGTCATTGCTTCGTAATAAAGTTTCTTTGGATCATGCGTTCTGCTAAAGGAAGTCCATCCGCTTCGTCTATGAAAGTGCTTTTTCCATGAAAGAGATATTTAATCAAAAAGTAGTTACATCTGTACATAACTCTAAATCTCTAATAGTAGACATGATTTGCAGCATGAGTGTTTGGTACGGGGTTTTAACAGCAACCAAACACCTGTTTTGCAGCAAAAGGGGTGTTTGGATCCTGGTTTAACATCAGGCAAACACCCCTTTTGCAGTAGACCGGGTATTTGGATACTGTTTTAACAACATCCAAACAATTCTTTTGGAGCAGAAATGAATTAACAGATAAACACAATTGAACCCACGCTAAGGAAAACTATTTTAAGCTACATGTCTACACTGCTCTTTTTTAGACTTACCGCACTTACACACTATGTGGCAAACATGCCACTATGAAACTGCGGTTCATTTTTATTCTTTATCAAGTAAACACAAAAACTGTAGCTCATTTTTATCTTTGCTACAAATTCTGGTACACACTTATTGGATTTAACAATCATTCGAATAAAAGGTACCTTGGTTCTGGTCTGCATGTAACACCAAAGTTGTACATATATTCACTATATGCGCATCTGCGTTAAGATTAAAGTCCTCGAAATAGTTGTTTGCAACAGCAAGAACCCGATCATTGTTTCAACTCAATTGTCGTCACCATATCCACATACCTAAAATTAACCAATGAAACTTTAAATTTACAAAGTAACAAATATGTTTTGGAGTGTACATTTTTCAATAATCAGTTGACGATTAATTTTTCAAAAAAAAATATACTTTTAAAGATTATAATTTTTCGATCAACTCTAGCTTATTAACTAAAGATTATAAGGCGTAAACTCAAATGCCTAAAGAACGGCCATAGCGTTTGGAGAATACAACGATATATTTAAATTTTACGAAATACTTATTTACTTACTTACAGTTGACTTGAAAAAACAGTTTACAAAGCTTGGCTAAGATACCAACTTTCGCAACACATAAACCTGAAAAAATCCAGACAAATTTGTTATCCAAAATAGGGTTGCCAAAAGGGTTTCCCGTAAGATCTTGCTTGGTTGATATTCTTCGTATACATAAAACCATTCTTGCGCGAACATCAGTCCTAACTCTCTCCAACGGCTTATATTATTCACTTGCGGGACGACTAAATCCAGGGTTTTTTCTTCAATGAGCTCGAATCATCGTCATCTAGAACCATATATTTTGACAATTCAAAATGGCAAACCAAAAGTTAAAGACAAAAAGGACGCCAGTAATTTATATATAGTAAGACGCTAATAAATGTACCTCTTCTTCATTGTCTCTTCATCGTCAGCAACATCATTCGTCATAAAAGCATCGTTCTGAAACTCGTCTAGTCAAAGCAAATAATACATTCAAATTAAAACCTTAAGCTGAATTCTAGTTTCTAATGGAATAGAGAGAAAGGGTAGACGGGTAGAAGAACATGTATTGCGCAACACACATCACATTAACAAATTTATACGAAAATAGAAAAAAAACAGAAACAAATTTTAGTAAAAGAAATCAGAAACAAAATTTAAAAAGAAAAGAGACTAACCTCATTCACATAATCCATAATCAAAAGTAAAGCCCAAAAATGTTGGTTATTTAAGTCAAAATTCGTGTCAACAATCCTCAGAATCTTTGGTGCCATCTCTGTTTCAAGATAAATTGCAAATCTATTATATCAAATGGTTTAAAGCACGAATCACAGCAATGACCTATTTTAGTAATTTGAAATCTTGGTCTTTTGCAATATCATTTTAAGACATCTAGCGTACTAACTGAATCATCAACTATCAAAAACACAAAAATACTATGGACTTAGTTATACACTTATACTATAGCTCCTAGTTAGTATGACTGTATTAGAATTAGAACTACATGTGCATATGTGTAATCTGTCTTTGGCATGCCTGTTTGGCTAGAATCAGAAGAATGCATTTCATGTATTTCTTAGCTACCACTCTCTCACCTGACACACAACATCGTAAGTTTTGCTGTAGGGCTGCCACGATCTAGCGTTTGCTACAAATTGGGGAAAAACTATTTCGACTACACAAATTCAAAAGCCCACAAATAAAAAAGCCTAAAGGGTATTCATTTAAAGTCAATTAATTAAGCCTCAATTCATTTTCAATAATCAGATAATCAAGTGTATTAACAACTTCATAATATTTATGATGAGACAGAGGATGGCGGTTCAAGGTTGGCAAGAAAACACAAAAACCCGTCGGCGACTTCACATCTGAATTGATTTAGATGAAGAAGATAGAGAGGCTGAGGTACGCTAGGATCTTCTTTGTCATAATCAGAGAGGATCGGGAGCAAACAAGGTCGGATCAGATCATGGTTTTATAATCAGTGATCATGGAGCTAAATGATTTGAGAGAGAGAGAAATGAAGAAAGTTCGAGAGAGTGACAGATTAATATTTGATGTGAGAGAGTGATAGTAGTTTGAGGGGAAATAATTTATTTTTGGCTAAAGCACTGTAGATAACAACAGTGTTGCGGCAAAACAACTGTATCTTAGAACAGTAGTTGATGAGAGATGAATGGCACTGTGTTTTTGAACAGTTTTCTCCTCTTTAATATAAGTTATAATGGCTATAGGTAATCTTAATTAAACATAAGCAATCAAACACATAACTTATACTACGGGAAAACAGTTGGCTGCATATGGGAAATCCTAATAAGGAAAGAATGTCCATACTGAAAGGACGGGAATCCGTACCTTATGTCCAGTGAACGAAGAAGACGAACTGAGAGGAATCCTACTTCCGAATCACTAGTGCTACATAAATACATACATGAATAAGTATCTGCTTACTAAATACGTAGCTGGTTTATGTCATGTCTTAGCTTATTTTATGTGTTCTTACCATGTTTTACTGTTTAAAAGCCTTAAACAGTGTTTATCTTACATTCTGTTTAATCTGATTAAGTATTTCTGGTATTTCATGTATTATTATACTTACTGTGTAATAATAAGTAACTTTCCAAAAATAGCAGGTTTCCTAAAATAGAAAGTTTCCAAAACTAGAAAGTTTCCAAAAATAGAAAGTTTCCAAAAATAGAAAGTTACCAAAAATAGAAAGTTTCCAAAAATAGAAAGTTTCCAAAAATAGAAAGTTTCCAAAAAAAGATTTACTGCTTAAAATAGATAATTTTCTAAAAATAGAAAGTTTCCATAAATAGATTAGCTGCCTTAATTAAATAAGTTTCCATAAATAGATTAGTTGCCTGAAATAAATAAGTTTCTAAAAATAGAAGGTTTCCATAAATATATTAGCTGCCTTATTTAATTAAGTTTCTAAAAATAGAAAGTTTCCATAGTTAGAAATAAGCTGGTTAAATAAGCTAAGTATATATGCCTAAGTGTTTTCATGATTATTTTCTAAGTCATATGATATAATGTATAGTTTGATAATTATTTCATGTAATTAAATTAAACTATAGGTTAAAATATTTAATTAAAGTATAACATGTTTTTAATTAAATGAGTTAAATACTTAGGTTTAAATATGTATTATTATATATTAATAATATAACCTAAGTCATGTTAATTAATTAATTATATCCATGGTTTTAAAATAATTAATTAATTATAAGTCTAAAATATAAAAAAAATACTTAGGTTAATTAATTTCATGATTATTAAATAATTAAATAACCTACGTCATGTTATTAAATTAATCATATCATTTTATTAATTTAATTTTTAACCTAAGATCATAAACATAAAAAAACTAAACATACACCATGAACCGGATCTAAGCTAAAAACAATGAACCGGACATGAAATCGACACCGTACCCTGAACCAACTCGGGGTACCCCGTGTTTTACTGCTTCTGTGGGACCCACACGCACCAACCAAGACCATGTGGTCTTGGTGGTGGTCGGCTTGGCAAACCGAGACCCATTCAGGTTCGGTGCAGCCTGCGGCCAAAAACAAACACCCCTTAAAACACCCTTTTGATTTTATTTAACACCAAATCATGTTAGATCCATGTTTAATTATTAGGTTTTTGTAAAAAACATCACATGTTCTTGATTTATAAAAAGATTAAATCAAAAGAAAAGGTTTAAAAGGGATTTACCGAATTCGTGGATCAAAAGGACGAAGAACCAACACGATCAATCACTAAAATTCCAAGATCCAAGATCACAAACCACCTCTTATCGTGGTTGTAGGGTGGCGACACAAAGGAGACAAGGGAAAGAAGGTTTTAGGTTTTTCTTAAAAATCTTCTGTAAAATTTTATGAGTAGTGAGAATCCCCTTTTTCCCTTTTAGTAAATTTGACAAATGGGCTTGGCCCATTTGCCCTTGTAGCCGCGGGTAGGGGCCCCACTTGGGGTACCCGTACCTTTTTCCGTGTCTCGTTGTTAAGTTAAACGTTTGTGATTATTTGTGGTCGTGTTTTAAATGTTCTCGTTACGTAAATACCGTGATCTAATATATTTAATTACGCTCATAATAAATATATATACGTAATTAATAATAGTTCGTGTTTTAATTACGTTCATGATTTCATGATCGCATGTTCGTGATTAATTATCGTCAAATAATTATTACATGATCGTACGTAGCAAATACTTATCGTGTTCTAACACGTACGTAATACGTAAACTCCTAACACGTAATTGTAATCATGTTATATTAGGAAAGTTTTAATCTAGTACATACGATCCTAAGGGTACTTTTCATGGTAAAAGCATGCGGGTTTTACAGTTTGATAGAAGGTTGGCTGCACAACTTGTGGAACAAGAAAGGAAGAAGGTTGGTGAATCAGCATTTGTTGTCACTTCAGAGGAACAAGAAGGAAGTGATGAAGCCAGTTCAGATTCAAGTGTGATGATAATTGAGCAACCTGAGAGACTTGAATATGGTGATGATTTGGCAAGACAGAAGCTTAGAGAGTTGAAATTGCAAGTAGATTTTGATATGCCAGAAGTTGTTCAGATGTACCATGCTTGGGAGGATAGGTGTATGGAGAATCCATATTTGACTATTTCAGACCAAATTTGGGGTTTGGAAATTCTTCTAAGAGTACAACAAGACTGCAAGGTAATTCTGAAACACAAAGCTAGCAATGTTCTCTCACTGCTGAAAAGGGATAGAAGGGACCTTTACTACATGCTACTCAGATGTCATGGAACAGGATGGACCTATAAGAAATTATTGGGATTATCCTTTGAAGAGTTGGAGTACAAGGCTTATCCCATTTGGGCAAAAGTGCAGGAAATGAACACTCTAAGACTTCTTTCAGATGAAAGGAAAAAAGAACTTGCAGAAGAGAAGGAGCTTAAGAAGGCAATGATTTTTCCAAGACCTTTGAAGAAGGGAGTTCCTCTTGAGTTTCCTAAAGATATGGATAGATTGAAGCCCAGTGAAGCTGTTATAAGAAGGAGCATCAAGCTCTCACCCCTGGAAGCTTCAGATATGGTACAAGTGTTACCTCTTGATGCCAGAAACCCTATCATAAGCTATGAAGAAGATGCAAGTGGGTTTTGGAAGATTGGCAGGTATGGGAAAGAGGTACACACATTTACTACTCTTGTGTCTCTCTTTGCAAGTGTGGATAGAGAAGACTTGGTAGACCATTGGAGGTTGTTGGAAGCCAAGTATGAGACTGAAGCTCCTACTTCAGTCAATGGAATAAAACTTTGGTCAACATTCAAGAGAATGTGTGGACCAAAAGAAGAAGATCCTGCTGTTTGGAAGGATCTTGAGGATGATCTCAGTGGTCTTCAATGGCGTTTGTATTCAGCTGCTGGTGTGTACTACTTGAGTTCTACAAAGTTTGCTGAGTATCTTCTTGTAGATGGTCCGGTATTCCATGTCCAAAGAAGTTTTGGAGAAGATGAAGACAACACAGCTGGAGATTGACTATTCAAGTGACGTGGCCAAAGATTTGATTAGGCATGTTTATTACCAATATGATAAGATTTGTAAGATTCCTCCTAGTTCTTAATTTTTATTCAGAAACTTGATTACTAGAGTAGATATCAAGTTTAGGGGAGGATTGTTGGGAATAAAATGTAGCCAGTCCACTTGAGCGCTGACAAGAGGAAAACAAGCGTTGATAAGAAGAAAATAAATGCTGACAGATCAAGCGTTGACAAGAAGAAGTCAAGCGTTGATAGATTGAAGACAAGCACTGATAGAAAGATATGGTTTACGCGTATTATGTTTCTAGTTTGTTTCTAGTAAAGATAAGTTTAACATTGTATTTTCTATAATTATCTTTACCTAGAATAGTTGATACGTAGACTCTTGTACAAGGCTTCTTATGTCTATAAAAGAAGACCTTTAGGTTATGTTTGATATATAAGTTTTCATACGTTAAACACTTTCATTGTAAGAAAGTTCGTTATTATCAATCAAGTGAAAGTTTGTTTTACATCTTTGTATGTTCTTGTTTAAGTGTTAATTCCGCATAACACTTAAATTACTTTATACATAAACAAAGTTTCTCTACGTGTATAACTTGATCTAATCTCGTTTACACAAGCTTAATTGATCTAAGTTTGGGATCAACATGGAAGTGATTGATCATTAGAAAAAATCCTCTAAAGGATTGGGAAAATTGATTAATTCACAAATGGGGTATTATGATAAATCAGGCCTAGGGTATATTGAGGACCAACCTGGGATAAGTTTAACTGACAAGGACTTATCAAAAGGGATTTTTGATAGTTCTAGTGAGGTAGATAATACACCTGAGAAGGATAGATATGCTGGAGGAATGAAGGCAATTCCTCCACCACTATCAGTAATTTTCATGCTCCCTAGTAATGATACAAGTATAGAGTTAGAAGAACCAAAGGTTAAAATACCTCAAACTCTAGTACTTTGTCCCAAGAAAAGACTGTTGTGACCAAAAACATTGTTTATCCACCTTTAATGAACAACTTTGTTTCTGAAGAATCTAAGACTAGTTCTGCTCCCAAGCAGGTAAAAACTCCTAGCAAGATATTAGAAAACAATGTAAAACATAATAAAACCAAAAGGGGTGGGCTATGTTTTGAGAAAGTTATGTCAAAACAACCTTTTAGGTCTTCTTTAAGAAGAAAAGGGTGTTATGTTTGTGATAGTCTAAGTCATTTTATCAAATATTGTACTTTACATGAAGATAAAATTGTGAAACAAAAGGCTGCACAAAGGGTCATGAAAAACAGTAATGGAAAAAATGCACAGGTTAATAGGAATCAGAAACTTAAGAATGACAAACCTAGGTTTGATCACTCAAGGGTAGCCAAACAAATTAAAAATAACTCTACCAAAAGTTTTGTTCCTAGAGCAGTACTTATGAAACAAGGCCTAGTACCTTTGAAGTCTGGTAAACCATGTACCGGCAAGTCTAGACCTGCAAGTACTGCTAGACCAAACTTAAGTACTGTTGGATTAAAGTCTGTCAAACCAAAGTTCTCTAAGACTTCTAAGAATGTTGTTGAAAAGGCTAAAACATCTAGAAGTAAGGATAACCACAAACCAGTGCAAATTTGGGTTCCTAGAAGAGAAACATCATGTGTTAAAGCAAGTACTGCAAAAGCGGTACTTAAGGCAAAGAAGTCTGAGCACATAGAGTCACCCTATGTCTTTGACTACATAACTGAAACCATGAAGTATAAGAGCAAAAGTAGCATTACTGGTAATGCTTCAGAACAGACTCTTAAGTATGTAGGTCCCACAAGATCCGAGCCAAATGTAGCTTGGGTCCCTGTTAAAAATTAATAAATTTTATTTGTGTGCAGGGGCATCTAATTGATGAACTGAAAGATAAAGGTATAGTAGATAGTGGATGCTCAAGACACATGACAGGAAACAAAGATTTTCTTGCTGAATTTGAAGAATTCAGAGGACCAGTAGCCTTTGGAGGTAGCAAAGGTAGAATCACTAGAAAAGGGAAAATCAACACAGGGAAGTTGAAATTTGAAGATGTGTTCTTTGTGAAAGAATTGAATGAGTTCAATCTCTTTTCTGTATAAAAAATGTGTTATAAGAAGAACAAGGTGTTGTTCACAGACAAAGACTGCTTGGTGCTGTCTAAAGACTTTGAGATGCCTAAGTAATCTCAAGTACTGCTTAAGGTACCCAGGCAAGAAAATATGTACACCTTTAATCTTCATACTATTACTCCAACATGTGGTATTACATGTTTGCTAGCTAAGGCTTCTTTCGATGAGTCTAATTTATGGCATAGAAGGTTAGGTCATGTGAATTTCAAGAATCTTAACAGATTAGTGAATAGGAATTTGGTTAGAGGTTTACCTAACAAATCTTTTCAAAATGATTTCACATGTGCTGCTTGTCAAAAAGGTAAACAACATAGAGCCTCTTGTAAGACCAAGACTGTCAACAATGTGACAAAACCTTTGCAGCTTTTGCATATGGATTTGTTTGGTCCAGTTTCTGTAAGTAGCATTAGCGATAAGACCTTTTGTCTAGTCATAACTGATAATTATAGTAGATTCAGTTGGGTTTTCTTTTTAGCCCTTAAAACTGAAACAAATGAATTACTTAAGGATTTTATCACTTTAGTTGAAAAGCAGTTCACTAAACAGGTTTTAATCATTAGGACTGATAATGGAACATAATTCAAGAATGCTGAATTTGATGAATTTTGTAGGTCTAAAGGAATTAAGAGACAACTTAGTAATCCTAGGACTCCACAACAAAATGGAGTAGCTGAAAGGAAGAATAGGACACTAATTGAGGCTGCTAGAACTATGTTGGCTGATTCTCTTTTGCCAAATACCTTTTGGGCAGAAGTAATCAACACTGCATGTTATGTGTTAAATAGAGTCTTAGTAACCAAGCCTCAAAACAAAACACCTTATGAACTTTTGACTGGTGTGAATCCTATCATAAGTCATTTAATACCTTTTGGGTGTCATATGTCTATACTAAATACTCTTGATTATTTGGGAAAGTTTGATGGAAAGTCTAATCCAAGATATCTTGTATGATATTCAGTGCAAAGTAAAGCATATAGGGTTTATAATTTGGCATCTAAAAAGGTTGAAGAAAATGCCCATGTTAATTTCTTAGAAAATAAACCCAATGTCCCAGGGATAGGTGATGCTTGGATGTTTGATTTAGATTATCTAACTAACTCCATGGATTACTATTCTCTGCAAAAGGATTGTCAAACTAAAAATGCAGGTGAGGATTCAAGTACAACTAATGCAGGTACTCAAGAAGATGTTTCCTCATCAGATGATGATGTTCATATCTATGTGCCCAATATGCCTACTGTTACTCCCATGTCTATTACTCCCAAGAAGCAAACCATGCCATCAAAAGATGATCAAGCCTCCTAAGAACATCAGAGGCTTCAAGATCAAGAAAAGAATGCTATATCTGCTAATAAGCATTCAGGAGAAGAATCTTTTGAGTCACAACACTCAACAGTACATACTACACCTAGCGGTACTTCATCTGCAAGTACTGCTAAGTCAAAATCTGCTAAATCTGTTGACTCAATAGAAGAGATTTTACAAGCTATGGACGATGAAGACGTATATGCTAGTCCAACTGAAGGAATCTTCTCCAAAGCTTCCTATGATGAGCAGGGTGCAGTAACTGATTTCAACAATTTGGAAACAGAAATTCCAGTCAGTTCTATTCCCACTCATAAAGTCAACAACAACCATCCTACTACACAGATCATTGGAGATCCCAAGTTTGCTGTACAAACCAGAAGACAACTTCAAACCAATAATGAAATTCATGCACTTGTGAGTTATGTCAAACAACAGCAGAGAACTAATCATAAAGATACTCAACATTGTTTGTTTGCCTGTTTCTTATCACAAGTAGAGCCCAAAAACATTTCTCAGGCTCTTGATGAAGAAAGTTGGGTAGATGCCATGCAAGAAGAATTAACACAATTTGAGCTACAAAAAGTTTGGATTTTTGTGGATCTTCCCTCAGGTAAGAGAGTAATTGGTACTAGATGGGTTTTGAGGAACAAGAAGGATGAAAGAGGAGTTGTTGTGAGGAACAAGGCAAGACTTGTTGCTCAAGGCTATAGACAGGAAGAAGGGATAGACTATGATGAGGTTTTTGCACCAGTGGCAAGGATAGAAACCATTAGGTTATTTTTGGCCTTTGTATCATATATGGGTTTTATAGTCTATCAAATGGATGTGAAAAGTGCCTTTCTTTATGGTACTATTTTAGAGGAGGTATATGTCTCACAACCTCTAGGTTTTGTAGATCCTAAATTCCCCAATAGAGTCTACAAGGTTATTAAAGCACTTTATGGTCTGCATCAAGCTCCAAGAGCCTGGTATGCAACTTTATCCAAATTTCTGCTAGAGCATGGATATAGGAGAGGGACCATTGACAAAACCTTGTTCATCAAGAAGAATGCTAAGGATATCATTCTAGTTCAAGTCTATGTTGATGACATCATTTTTGGTTCTACCAAGAAGAGATGGTGTGAAGAGTTTGAGGCTTTAATGAAAGAAAGATTTCAGATGAGTTCTATGGGAGAACTAACTTTCTTTTTGGGACTGCAAGTCAAACAAAGGAAAGATGGAATATTTATTAGCCAAGATAAGTATGTTGCTGAAATCTTGAAGAAATTTTCATGTATGGATACAAGGAGTACAGGCACACCTTTTGAAGCTAATAAGTCTTTATCAAAAGATGAACATGGAGAAAATGTTGATATTCATCTATACAGATCAATGATTGGTTCATTGATGTATCTTACTACTTCAAGGCCAATATTATGTTTGTTGTGTGTGCATGTTCAAGGTTCCAAGTTCATCCAAAGGTGTCATATCTACATGCTGTGAAGAAGATTTTTAAGTATCTTAAAAGTCAACCCAGTTTAGGATTATGGTGTCCTAGGGATTCCACCTTTAAATTGGAAGCTTACTCAGACAGTGATTATGCTGGAGCCAATCATGATAGACAATCCACAATAGGAGGTTGTCAATTCCTAGGCAGAAGACTCATATCATGGCAATGTAAGAAGCAAACTATTGTTGCTACTTCTACAACTGAAGCTGAATATGTAGTTGCTGCTCATTGCTGTGGACAAGTACTTTAGATTCAGAATCAATTGTTAGATTATGGGTTTAACTTCATGAACACCAAGATTTACATTGATAATGAAAGTACTATATGCATTGTCAAGAATCCAGTATTTCACTCCAAGACCAAGCATATTGAAATAAGACATCACTTTATAAGAGATGCTTATGACAAGAAGCTTATTCAAGTCTTGAAGATTCATACAGACAACAATGTAGCTGATTTGTTGACCAAGGCATTTGATGCAAAGAGATTTGAATTCTTGGTGACACATATTGGTATGCTCAACCAATAGACTGCTGCATATGTTTAGGGGAGGTAATAGATGTACAAATTATTATACTAATTTTTATTGTATAGTCTATGTTTTATGTTTTTGATGTGTTTGCAGGTTGATAGAAAAAGATAAAAGAGGTAATTATGATAGTGGAATGCATGAACTGGTCAAAATTGTGAGGTACCGTTATAACTCCAAGTACCGCTAAATTCAAATACCGAGTATGTTCCATGTACCGCTACATGTCTGTTGTACCGTTAAGGGTCTCTTTTGTAAATTTGGCGGTTTCTTCGCGCTTGGGTTTGTTATTTATTTAAATACTTACTCCAGTTACACAATTGATTCACCTAATCTTTCATTTTTTTATCTCTTGATTCTATAACCTTCTTTCTAATATTTTGATCATCAAAAATACTAATGGTTGCTTTACACGTGATCTCTAAGCATAATTTGGTTGCGTATCTTGCTACGAATGATGACTCTCTTGGATTCCATGATATTCTTGATTTCTTATCTCGAAGTCATGTTCGTTTTGCACTCACTGTAAGTCCAGTTGTCTCTATTTCCATTGTTGAACAATTTTGGAACACTGCTGTGTTAGGTACTCAGTTTAATCTACCTTGCATTAGGGCTAGGGTGAATCATATAAATATCTATGTAACTGAGGTACTGCTAAGGGCAAGTTTGAGATTAAATGATGAAAATGAACTTAGTATGCTTAATAACACCGAGATTCATGATGGCCTTGCAGCCATGGGCTATGAGGGTTGTAGGGAAAGTCTTACTTTCTTTAAAGATTTATTTTCACCTCAATGGAAATTGCTTTTTCATGCTATTATTCACTGTTTAAGCTCTAAAAGTACATCTTTTGATCAAATTCCTGCTACATTGGCATCAGCTGGTATTTGTCTAGCAAATAATAGAGTTTTTAATTTTTGAAGATTAATTTTTAAAGGCATGAATAGAATTTGGAAGGAACAAAAAAGTTTTTGATGTATCCTAGATTCATTCAGACTTTAGTTAGTGACCAAATACCTAACCTACCAGAGTTAACTGATACCTGGGATGTTCCTACATTCACAAAGAGAACCTTCTCTTTCTTGCCCAAACAAGGCAATGCCTTTACAGGAATAGTTATACCATTGTTTGCTCATATGTTAGCCCAACCTGCCAATCAAGAAGGTAAGGAACCTAGCAATGCTAGTGCTTCTCAGCAAAATCCTTCTCACCAGAGTTCCCATTCCCTAGAAGATTCACAATCTTCTTCTCATAATGTTGGTGCTTCACCAAACAATGATGAGATGATCCTTACACATGCTGCTTCTATTACTGCTAGTGGTTCACCACAAGCACAAGCACCAGAGGTGGTGGATGTTGCAAATTTAACTGCTTTGTGTACTAGTTTGTCCCCAGAGGTATAGGTGTTGCAGAAAGAAAAGCTTGTTCAAGACAAGAAAATTGCTGAATTGGAAGCTAGCCTAATCAAGTTGAGGAACAACGTATCACCTTGGATGAGGCAACATAGATCTATTCAGAAGGCTGCACTCAATAAGCAAAGATTCAATAACCACAAGAAAAGGCAACTGAATGCAACCAAACAGGGGAGGAATTATGAAGAACAACCACCTTCTTCTGATAATCAAACAATGATCTTTGGAAATGACATCAATTTTGAGCTGGATGAAGATGTCATGGGTACTCATGAAGATGGAACTGGTTTAGAGACTGGTGTGGATGGACCTTCAAATATGGAGATTCAACAGGAAGAACCACAGCCTACTCATGAGGAGCCACAAGTTGAAGAAATGATGGTAACTGAGCCAGCACCAACACCTCAATCACCACTTCAAGTGAATTGGAGTACTTTCTATGAGAAGTTGGAGGAAATTAACATTCAATTTCTTGTATCTTCAACTCCACCACCACAAAGACAAGTATGGTTTCAAAGGAAACAGACTTTGCAAGTACTGTCTAGATCAAGGATTAGCAATGGATCAGACAAGACTGAAGAGGTGCAAGTTGAAATGATGGCTTCCATGGAAGAAAGGGTATCTGGGGATACACAAGTGATTGAAGAAACAAGTGTGTCTAATACTGGTGAAGTCAACATTGTTGAAGATCCAAGTACTACTAAGCCAAATAAGCTGACTGCAAGTACTGCTGACATTGTTGAAGACCCAAGTACTGCTAAGCCAACTAAGCCGATTGCAAGTACCGCTGGTGATCATCCTTCACTAGAAAGTCAAAATCCTTTTGGAGAGGATGAGACTTTAGCCTAATTATTGCGTGACTTAAGAAAGAAGAATTCAGCTGAGAAGACTAAACAAGCAGAGGCAGAGAACAGACACAACAAGAAGTTCTTGCCAAAAAGGATCATTCAAGGTAAGAAAGTTCAAGCTTCACACCCCACTAAAGGTATAGTTATTCAACATCAAGCTGATGAGGAAAGACCTTCTAAGCTGAAGAAGAAGGTACCTAAAATTAATCCAAATGATAAGGGGAAGAAGCAAATACTGTCAAAATCTAAAAATGAAAGTGATTCAGATGATGATATAAGAAAAGTCATGTACAAATTTAATCAATTATACCATGATGAGGAATATGCTTTCAGAATGCAAGCACAAATTCGTGAAGATGAATTACAAGAAGAACTTGCAGCAAAGCAGCATTTGCTAGATGCTAAGAGAATACAGCAAGAATGGAACATACAAGAGTATGATAGGATTCAAGAAGAATTACATGCAAGTGAGATTTTTGCAGACTCATTGATAGCTGAAGAGAGAGATGCTTATGATGAAGAAGATAAATCAAAGTTGATTGATGATCTGGTAAGGGAGCAACAAAGATTCTTTGCTAAAAAGAGAAGAAGAGAAAAGATTAAGCCTCCAACTACTATGCAGATTAGAAATCAAATGATGAATTTTCTCAAGAGAGTTAAGGGTTTTACTCATATTCAGCTGGTCAAGAAATTTTTTGAAGAAATCAGGACTTTGTATGAGCAAAATAAGAGAACTGAATTGAATTTTGTTGAGATTAGATCTGAAGCAGATAGAATGGCTGTTGAAAGACATAGAAGACATCTGCAACAACAAAGGCAATTTGGAAGTACTCCTAGAATTGAGCCAAGTACCGCTGAACCTACAAATACATCTCCACCTATCAAGACCACTTATGTGAGGAAGGATAGAAAGGAGAAGGTAAGTTCAAGGGAGGAAGAGACTGCTCAAAGAATGAATGAATGAGATGAAGCTCAAGATATTGCTCAGACTGAAAATGTACAAGCAGTACATACACAGTCAACAGTACATACTGAAGAGACGGTACATACAAACTTGGAAGAGGGTTCAACAGAACTTGAGGGAACCTCCAAGGGCGTTAAAAGAAAAAAGTCAACAAAGACAAAGAAGAAAGCCAAAAGGGCTAAATCAACAGCAGAAGATAGTGATGATGATGAGAGCTTGAAAAAGTACTTGAAGATTGTAAAATTTGAATATCAATGTATTGATACAGAGATTTTTGAAAAGAGATCATCTATTGCTAAATGGATTTACTCTATGTCTCAAGGACTTGAAGTTCAGGGAATTCAAAGAACTGATGGCACAACAAGGATATTCAGACTTTTGGAGGATATTCTTCACATTCTTGACATACAAGATATTCAGGATCTTTTCAGGTTAGTTCAAGAAGCTAGTGCAGGTAAAACTAAAGTATCACTATTATATAGGGAATTTCTCTTTATGCATGAGCCACACAACTGTGATCAAGAAATGTTGAAGGTATTAGAGAATCAGGTTCCTAGTTACTGGAGATATTATAGGTCATGTGGATTGCATATTTTGGATATAGATGATGTTACATACTATATGCTGCAAGAGAAGACTTACCCATTTAAAAGAAGATTGTTGGAAAGAATGTTGGAACAACAATTGGAAGTTACAGAAGAATCTGTTGATGCTTTGGAGTTGATCAGAATGGTTAAACAAAAAATCAATGATTTGAAAGATGAGGAAGAAGCTGAGAAAGAGTCTTAAGTGTTTGACTTTCAGTCATAATTCACAAATGGTTCTCAGTTCACCATGTCTAACACACATAAGAACTGGCTAGTCCATAAGCAAACGGTTTGTGGTAAAGACTTCTCAAATCCGTTGAAAGATGGTAGTTTGCTAAAAATTATATGGTTCTAACTCACCTTGTTATGAGACAAAGAGTTGGCTAGTCCTAGACAAACGGTACTAGGTAAAGACTTCATCAAATCCGTTGACGGTTAACAATTTACCAAAAATTGTAGGGTTATCAGTACACCTTATTCTTTATGAATAAAGTATTGGCTATTCCAGAGTGTACGACTAACTGGTAAATAATTTATCAAATCCGTTGATAGCTGGTGATTTGCTAAAAATCATGAAGCCAATACAGATTGGTTTTTGTTGTTAACTGTTTTATTTCAGGTATGAAGATTGCAAGCAAAGAAGTATTCAAAGAAGAAAATACTTAGAAGGTTTTATCTCATCAAATCAAGATTAAAGTTCATGATTCAGAGTTCATAGATTTAACTCAAAGAAGACAATTACTGATGCTGCAAAGATAAATGAATGTTTACAAGACACAAGAAGATCATAGTTTGAAGACAAGGATGATATTCATGCTGTTTGAAGATTATCTTATCAGAAGAAGATCTATGTTGAAGTGTTTGGCTACATTCAGTTGGATACAAATACAAATTACCAAGTTCAATCCAAGGATGAAGGAAAGACTGAAGACATGTATTCTAAATACAACCTGTACAAGAGAAACAAGAAGACAACAAGTTATCATTCTTGTTTAGGGGAGGATTGTTGGGAATTATTTGTTAAGTGTCAAGTACCGTCAGTGTAATTTAAGTACTGTTAGTATTATGAAAGTACCGTTAGTGTTAACGCGGTACATAGTAAGTACTGCTACTTATAAAGTAAGTACTGCTATATTGATTAGGACGAATATATCTTTGTATAAGATATGTCATAGTTATAGTTCGAGTATATCCTATGTGATATACTTAAATAGTTAGAATATTGATAATATATCGTCTGTGATATAGTTATCTTTATAGAATATTCTACGGTTTCTAGGGTTCCTTACTTTATAAAAGGAACATAGGTATAATGTCATTCATGTACCTCATTCAAGTCGATTAATAATAGAATCGAATAGTTAAAAGTAATTATGTTCTTCTGTGCTTTATAAGTTAGATTCCGCATAACTTATTTAGTTTGAGTAAGAGTTATCAAAGTGTTTTAGTTTGATTACAAACTACTATACTAGTTCTTAACAGAATATAGATCCAATCAAAGGGATCAACACAAACCAACTCGTTAGTCTTTCTGAATAACAACGCATACCCTTCAACCACAGAAGGTGATAACCAATCCACGTCATAGGCATACCCAAGTGACTTAATCGGAGAATCTATTTGATCCGACCAAATGTCATTTGTAGAAACTATAAGGGGGGGTTGAATAGTTACTTAAAATTTAGTTGTCAAAAGACGGTTTTCAAAAATCCTTTTCAAAAAACTTAGGCTTGAGAAAATATGTAAAACCTTCTTATACACAATATGAACAAGGGATAGTGCAACTAAACTAATAATCACACGTATAAAGAATAATGAATGTAAAGAGATAAGGATAAGAAAGATCAAACCAAATACCAAGGATTTCTAGTGGTTCGGCAACGAAACTCACTCCTTGTCCCTACTCCACTCCTCGAGTACTCCTTACTCGAGATTTTACTAATTAACAAGCTTCTTAAGGTGGAGAAACCGTACACAACGTTGCTTATCTAGTTTTCGACTTTAAGCTAAAAGTCAAGCCCTAATCTTAGATATGACCAATCTACAACAATATACTTTAAGGATCAAGTATTAACCTTAGACATACACAACTTCCAAATATACACAACTACTTGGATCTTCACAATAATGACACAACAATGAATAAATAAGATTTGATCTTCAATGGATCTTTGAGGTAGACAAAACACTTCAAGGATGAAAGTGTTCTTCTCTTTGCACTTGGAGAGGAAGAGATGGGAGAAGAAAGATTCACTTCTAAACAAGTAATAATCAACCAAGTGACCAAGGATTTGATTGATTTTAGAAGTATGAAAGAATCTAGAAATATATGTGCAAAAGAGGTGAAGAGAAAATCTGAGAATGATCCACTATTTATAAGACAAGGCTCTGATGAGAATGCTTTTATACATAGTCTCATCGTCCAAATCGAGCTTAAAATGCATAAAATAATGAAAATACCCAAATATATGCTTGTGTTTGTTGCTTGTGTATTTTAGGTACGGATATTGAGAAAAAAGACAAAAGATCACAAGAATCAATCAAAAACGAACACGGGAAAAGAAGCCGCACAATGAACCAGACCCGAGTATTGAATTTTCCAAGAAGATCCTCAAGTTTGAAGAAATGACAAGAATAGTCCTCCAAGTTTGAAGACTTGTCATAATTGGTCCTTGAAGAGAAACCATATTATACAAGAATGATTCTTGAAGTTTGAAGTTTGTCAAATATTGCCCTTGAAGATTTATCAAATTGCATGAATAGTCCTTCTTCCAAGATTATGAAAGTAAAAAGGTCCAATTTGTTATTTGCCTAAAGTTATTTGTGAAGAGAATGGGGTATAAGCTAGCAAAACTTTATTTACAAGTTTTTAAGAACCATGGGGGCCAAACCTGCAAACATACAAACTCTCACCTCCAATCACCATCTGCCACGTCACCTAACCCAACTTTAATACCCATTTACCCAAACCCAACACCATAACCGACCCAAGCCCACTCGAAACTATCCAAAACCTTAACCCACGATTTGTTTGATATAATCTTTAAACAGATTATCAATAACTATCTTCTTTCCCTAAACCACACTCCCACCTCAACCTACAAACCCTAATCATGAATGAAACACAAATCAAAGGGGTTTTATTCAATCTTTGCCAGATAAACAAATTGACCCCACATCCAACCCTCCCATGTGAACGAATCTGCCATATCAGCAAGTATGGACAAGTTTGATAGCAACCATGTCACGAGATGAACAAGCTTCCAAAGATCCTTGACTAGATGGACGACTTGGATCACTCCACAGCAGCTATACATCCTGCCATCACCACATGGTTTTGTTTTTTTATCAAAGATTATTCAAAATCAAGAATCAAAATCAGCATATTCGAGTTATATCCGAATCTTCAGAAAGGGTAATCTTGGAAACTCACTAGTTTAGGGTTTGTATCTCTTTTCATTCTAGAAAAATCCGAGCCCCATTATAAATTGAGGACCGACTTGTGGTACCCTTTTTTTTCTTGTCTCGGATTTTTTTTGTAATCCTCTTTTATGATATAAAAGTTTGAAGTTTTTTAAAAATTATCCGAGTTCCAATTGTTTTAATGTTATGATTTAAAGTGACAATTTTTATTTATTGTTTGAGTTTCTCCTGTTAAGTGTGAATTGGTGAAAAGTTTTATTTGGTTTTGAAAGATTTTGTTTCAATCATTCAGTAAGTTTAGTTTAAGTTTGTGGAATTGGGAGATAAGATTTTGGGTAGCGATAAAAATCTGTTTTAACTTATTTCTGTCATAAGTGTTGATTAGTTCGCGGATTATTGGTTAAGGTTAAATTGCTTTTCAAATTCTGTATATCCAACGAAAAAAAGACCTCACGTACTTGTTATTCGAACCCGGACATGACCATACATAACTGATGTTAAATAACATCAAGGATGAGTGGATGTTTAGGTGCGGGTACAAATAAAGTGGGTGAGTTGCTTACTTGGATATGCATTTCGAGCATGAGGCCTTAGAAGGATTCAAGCAAAAAGTGTTAGTTCTCAGTTTGGAGTGTTAGTAACCTGCTAGTAAAGTTTGATTACCAAGTTTTTAAGTCAAAAGAAAAAAAAAAGAGAAGGAAATAAAATCAGAAGGATATTATTATTATTATTGTTATTGTTTGTTTGTCATTTACTAATCATTTGCAGGAATTGGAAGCTTGTGCTTGTTTCGCTAGCACATAAGCTCGAAAGTCGGGGGTATGGACGTATACCCCTGAGGTTTGTCGATTTCCTCATTTTGCTGCCCAATTTTAGTCTCACTTACTGCATAAACTTGTTATGAATCTATGCTCGTGATTGTCCTTGTCTGTTTATTATTTGGGTATAAGTTGTGGCATGACTCGTTGTGATCTTTAGATTGAAGTCTTATTTGTCATCGCTAGGCTGTCGTGATATCTTGTAGCTGTAATTGTTGTGTTCTTTCATAATCGATATAGTAGTATTTTTACTTAGTTGTAGTTATTATTGAGAATCAAACCGTGCTAGACTGACTTGAGTTTGTGAAAGTTGATTAAGACCTGCTAATGTGTATCTCTGTGCTTATTGGTGGAGTGTTCGTGGTCTCTGTGAGCTTATTGTGGGTTATTGTATTTGTTTAGTGCCTTTTGTGCCTTTTGTGTTCAATAGCTAACGAAGGTATCCCACCAAACAGTATGAACACAAGCAAAGTGAAAAATTGGGGCAACTTCGTGTTTAACTGTAGTGTATCAGTGTTTTGGGTTTTGCGTTTGAGGTACTGTGGATCTAAATAGAGTAAAGAGAAGGAAGGTTTTTATGTTATAAGTGATTTTGGGACAGTCCGTTGTGCTAAATCTTGTAGGTTTGATAGTGATTAGTTGTTGTGTTACTAAGTTTTCTATAGTTTAGTGTTTTTTTAGTGTATGCTTTTGTTTTCTTTTTTATGTGATCTGCTTGCGTTGTATTGCTGTTTAAGCGTGAGTCTTGACTCCCCACACCTCAAGTGGTGTGGGGGTGCCGTTTGTGCCCAAGCATTACTCAGCATCCCTTTTTCTCGGGCTCTAAATACCCCCAACAGCACAGTAACATAAAGAAAGTGAAAAAGTTGTAGGTCTGGTGGCAATTTGGTTCTAAACTGTGTATAATCCGTGGTTAAAATTAATTTGGTTTGTGTTTTTTGTAGCATAAGGGTATTGTAGAAAGCGTAGAAAAAGAAATTGAAAAAAAAAGTGTTTAAAAAAAGTGGGGTTACGCTAGCCTCGAACCTGTGACCTCTCGCTCAACAGCACCAAGTGATAACCAATTGCCCTTGGGACTTTTACTGGTATCTCTTTACCAGTTTAATTCTTTAAGGGCTATTCAGTTTTTCTAATTTCATATAAGTCGTAGCTTTTCAGCTTAATTTCAGCTCATCAAAAGTAGCTTTTTCATATTTATTATTTTTCCTACGTTTAGAATTAAGTTTTTAAGTTTCCTGCCAAATTTCATATTTTTCTCGTTATTATTTTATTTATTACGCATTTTTCTTATTAAATTCGTTTTTAAGGATTTTAAAAATAGAAAAAGGTTTAGAAAAAGACTCAAAAAATAGTTTTTAGATTTTAATTAACATAATTTAGGTTTACATTTATCAAAATTTTCATTTTGACTTTTTATTAATTTTGTTTATTTTTTAAGTTTTTTTTAAACTTCAAAAATTAATATAAATTAATTAAAAAGGTTTTGCAAATTTTGGTTTTCATTTTTGATCTAGTTACATTTTTCTTAGCCTAAGTTAAAATTTTGGTGATTTTTAGAGTACTTTCGATTTTCGTCAAGTTTTACGTTTTTTGCATTTTTTACGTCTTAGGGTTATTTTTAGCGTAATTCGTCTTTTCTTTCTCTTTTTTAATCATAATAATCACAAATCTTAATCAAATTAAACACACACATTAAGCCTCCTCGAGAACGAACTCACAAAAAGGGTCATAAGTGTTTACGTTTTCCTAAACGAACGCTTAATACTTACCATTTTTACCTCGTTTTCCTAAACGAGTGTAATCATACCACAATCAGGCTCCAACGGCTATATCTGTCTGCGGTTCCTTATAGCTGCCCGTGGTTCCTTATCGATAAGGAACCGCATGGCCACTTAAGGAGCCGCTGGAGTAGACTTCGCTCCGTTTTGTCTTTTAGTGGTATGGTTCAAATCTGTAGTTTAAAATATCTTGAAAGGATATTCCAAACCAAGATAGAATATGCCATTTTCAAATTTTCAAATAATTAATTTAATAAAACATTTTCTTAAAAATAAAGTTTAATAAAAACTTGTCACACTAAATAAAAAGTGAGTCTTAAGAAAAGATTAAATCCTTGATCACTTAATTAGGATGAGTACTTGTTTGTACATACCTTAATTGATAATGGTTGAAATGAAAAATACTTGAACTCAAGAATTCGTTTTCGTTGTTTTCGTAAATGCTTGTTTTTACATATTGTCGTAATCAAAAGAAAGCGATATCGAGAAATGCAAGTAACGTTTTTTAGGCATCATTGCATTAACAATCTCCCCCTTTTTTATTTCGACAATATATAAACTCAATCACATGGAAAACAAGATTTTCGAAGACGAGTTTATTTCACTTCTCCCCGTTTGTCGAAGCAAAAAGGTTGCAAAAGTATTTGTAGAAGAGAAGAATTGTACTTTGCAAATGCTCCCCCTTGGTGCTTACTCCCCTTGCTTGGGGCCCCAAGGAATCGAGATATGATAACAAGCTACATAGAAGGGTTAGTAGAAGAGAAGAAACACCCAACAAGATATAACAAAGGTCACACACAAAAATAAAAGAGAAGAGACCAACATCCAAGATAATTCATGTTAAAAGGAAAAACATGAATAAAAGATACAAGGAAACAAAACATACAAAGATGTATGTAAAAATAAAACAAGCCAAAAGAAAAGCATAAATCTAATCCTAGTTAAACTAGAACTCTAAGATTTGTTTAAACTAGATGTCTTGAAGATAAGCAACCAATGCTTAGATAAAAGACAAAGTAGTGGCGGAAGGAGGTGGTTGTGGCTTGGTAATAATCTCATAGTCATAGTGAAGAGGAGTTTTGACTAAGAGACTTTTGATGTAATTCAACTCCTCATAGATATGAGCCATAGCAAAATGTTGATATTGACAATAATGACAATATGTTCCATGATGCATGACATTATCATGTGAAGGAGGAAGAACACTAAAGGCTAGTGGTGGAAGAAAAGAGGTTCCACAATCAACATTCTTAGAAGGAGAAGAAATATGATTTTGAGTGTTCTTAGGTGAATTGGGATTAAAAGCAATTGGAGAAAATGGAGGAGAATCAAGGCTTTCATTTGGAGAATAAGACATCTTGATTTGAGAAAGGATACAAAATGCTTAGGGTTAAATAGAGAAAGCTCAAGATATTTTGAGGGTGATTAAAGGGTTGAAACCAAGTTTCCAAAAAGTGTTGGAATAAATTTGGAGTTTCAGAAATACCCGAAATAGGAAGCACTGCCTGCGGTTCCTTTACTCCATCGACGGTTCCATATCGATATGGAGCCGCGGTCTATTTAAAGAACCACCTACATTGGGTGGATTTTGGTGATGAAGGAGGATTTTCTAATTCAGCAAATCATATTTTTGTAGTCTAACTAATCATAGAGATATGCTAAAAAGCAAAGATAGACAAAGAAAACACACAAGAACTCACCAAACAAGATTTTGACCAAAATACATGGATTTTAAAGAAAATCGATGTTCGAGCTGTGTTGAACTAGACAAAAAGTCATGACACAATGATCCTCCATAGTTCACTTTTGTTCTTGCTATACTTGAGAAACACATACATATGAATTATATAAGCTCAATATTCATAGCAAGAAGCTATGAAAAACGTTTTTAGATTGTATTAACAATGCAAAAATATTTCTCGACCATTTTTGAAAGAACATTGAGAATTTTGAAAAAGAGAAGAGAGATTTTCCAAAAAGAGTTTGCAAGACTCAATGACTCAAAGAAAGATAAGACTCAAAAGAGAAAAAGACTCAATTAATAAAATGCGCAATTAAGGAATATGTTCCATTAAACCTAGACCTATACGCAAGTAATTAAAAGGTTCCCTCTTAAGTGGCTTAGTGAAGATATCGGCTAAGTTTTCAACCGAGGGTACCTTGTCAATCGAAATTTTCTCCTTTTAAACACTATCCCTAAGGAAATGGTGGCGACTCTCTATGTGCTTGGTTCGCGAATGTTGCACAGCATTCTTGCTAAGGTCTATTGCACCCTTATTGTCGCACATGATGGGAACATCATCAAAAGAAATACCGTAATCAACAAGCGCTTGCTTCATCCATAGAGCTTGTTGACAAGCTTTACCGGCACTCACATACTCGGCTTTCGTGGTGGGTATAGCAAGAGCGGTTTGTTTCTTGGAGAACCAAGAAGTTAAACAACAACCCATAAAAGTACAAACTCCACTAGTGCTTTTCCGGTCCACATAGTCTCCCGCATGATCCGAGTCCAAGTAGACAATGGTTTCTAGGCCGGTCCCTTTAGGATACTGATAGGTGTGAAAACACCCATCCTTTTAGCACTTAATTATAATAATAACCAAGCCAAAACGTGTATTTTATGTCGTAAATGTCGGAATTATGTGTGGTTTGTGTTTTTATTATGTTTTAGGACCAAAAGATGAAAAAGGAAGAAAACACGGGCTTTCACAGGCTTTTATCGAAGAAAACGAGAAAAGACGAAGTCAAAAGATCAAGAGTGCAAAAAGAACGGAATTCCAAGGCCTATTCTGAAGATTTATCGAAGAAAAAGTCTAAAGACAGAAGTTTAATGAAGTCGAAGAACTCAAGTCTAATTATTGAAGAAATTATAAGACAAGTTCAATTTATATCAACAAATCCCGAGACGACGTCGAGAAAGACAAAGAATTAAAAGACGAGAACGAGAAAGAGAAAGAAAGAAGGAAGCAACACATGCACTCCCCACTTCCTATATATACCCTCCTAATGACACATTAGGAGGGTGTTAGTGGTTAGTTAGATTAGTTTAGGAGTAGGAGTAGATTACTTTCTCTCTCTAGTTTTCACCTTTTCTCTCTAGTTTTTCTTAATGTTTTTCAAGCTTTTTCATTAATCTTGTACTTTTGAATCTTTAATCTTCATCTTATTTCAAGCTTTTTACAATCATTCTCATTCTACATTTCTTGATCTTTTTAATTATGTTTGATTCGAAATATTCGTTGATTTTGTTTAATCTTGATATTTGATTGATTAAAAAGTTTATTTTTTTATCAATCTTTAAGTTTTTATACAACTTAAACTTTGAGCTTATCATGCTTATTGGCTTATTTTGTATTTAGCTTATTTACTTTTTTTAGTTTTCTTAAAAAGTTTATTCTTTTTAAAGTTTGATTCCTAAAGTTTTCTTATTTCGTATTTTAAAAGTTTTCAAATTTGTGCTTATTGAGTTGGTTAAGTTTTTGTTAATTGTTCTTTTTAGAAGTGCTTATTGGTTTATTAGCTTATGCTCATCCATCCGAATATTGTGATTTTTCCATCACAATAGGGTTTCTACATTGTGACAGCTTATTGTGATAGTTTTTCCGATCACTTATTCCGATCGTAGGTTGCGATTGCCCCTGGCATCGTACTTTGTGATCGGGTATAAGACTTATTGTGACGAAATGCTGCCCAAATTTTGACTTACATATTCCGATAGAATTTGGCACTTTAATTATTCCAACAATTTTTATTTTTAGACATTCCGATAGTTCTTTTTTAAAACATTCCGACACTTTTTTTTTAATATTAGTATTTCGGTACATTTCTTTAGCTTACATTCCGATAGTTTTAAAAAAAGAAAAAAAAAACATTCCGATAGATTTTTTTTCACATTCCGATACTTCGTCTTTACAATATTCCGATGGTTTTTTTTTTTCATTTATTCTGATCGTTTTTTTAGGACATTACGACAGCCCTTTTATATTTGACATGCATGCTTGGATGCTCTTTTCATTTTGGCGCCATTTTCACCTAGTAGGTTGCTAGCTTGAGCTAGCTGCCTGCTAGCTTGTTTATTTATTATTTTGTTTCGTAATTGTTTAGTTTAATCTGATATTTGTTCCGATTTTATTTCTGAAAGTTACATATTTTTAGTTGAATTTTTCGTCTATTTTTAAAATTAACATTTTTTTGTAAAGTTCAAGTTTTATCTTTTATTTAGTACCCGCTTTAGGTTTTGCATCGTTTAACTTTAAAGTACCCACTTAGTTTTATTCTCTCCTTTTTCATTAAGTAAACTTTATTTTCGAGTCGATTAGTTAATTTCTCCGTTTAGTTTTATTTTTATTAATTGTTTTGCTTTAATTCACGTTTTATTATTTATATTGTTTCGTTATTATTAGTTAATTGTTTTTAGTTTATTTTTATTATGATTTGCTTTTACCTTTTTACTTAGAAATAGATAACCAAACCTTCTTTTTGTTAACCAAAAACGACTGAGTCACACTTTGAACCGGAAATCAATTCGTTAAGACACCGAGAAAACGAACTTTTTTTAACCTAGCAAAATCTTAATATCAGATACCATAATCCTAAATGTATAGTGCCCTTAATGTATCAGAAGATACGCTTATCCGCTTCAAGATGAGAGGTTTTGGGAGCCTCTTGGAAGCGAGCACAAAGGCAAACACAAAACATGATATCCGGTCGACTTGCCGTTAGGTACAACAAACTACCAATCATACCTCTATATTTGGTGTTGTCTACCGACTCACAATCATCATCTACGGTGGTCTAGAATCTTCTAATCCAAATTTCTTAAGCATTTCTTTAACATACTTAGATTGATTAAAGAAAATACCATCATCCATTTGTTTAATTTAGAGTCCTAAAAAGAAGTTAAGTTATCCCATTATACTCATTTCAAACTCGTCATGCATGATTTTGGCAAAGTCATCACACAATGATTGACAAGTTGAACCAAATATAATGTTATCAACATATATTTGTACGATAATGAGGTAAGAACCTTTCTTCTTTGTAAAGAGCGTATTTTCTACCATCCCCATGGTATACTCATGTTTTACAAGAAACGCTTTAAGTCTATCATACCAAGATTTGGGTACTTGTTTAAGACCATAAAGAGCTTTCTTAAGCGTGTAAACATAATCCGGTTTCTCAAAATCAATGAAGTCGGGAGGTTGAGCCACATATACCTCCTCACTGATCAAACCGTTAAGAAACACACTCTTTACATCCATTTTTTGAAGCTTAAAGTCTAAGGCACGAGAGTAGGCTAAAAGGATTCTAATGGATTCTAATCTTGCAACGCGTGAGTATCTCTTGTAACGGGTGAGACACAACACCATTTTTGTCTAACTTCTTCCTATATACCCATTTGGTTCCTATAATGGTAGACCTTCTAGGTGGAGGAACAAGTTCCCAAACGTCATTAGCAATGAATTGATTCAATTCTTCTTATATGGCGATGACCCAACTCTCGTCCATCAAAGCTTCTTTAAAATTCTTAGGTTCAATCAAGGAGACGAAACAAAAGAGGTTACTTTGATTTTGGACTTGAGATCTTAGGGTCCTTTGATTTAATTCTCCTATGACGTTGTCGAGAGCATGATCCTTTGACTCCTTAATGTTTACTCCATTTTCAACATTAAGGTCTTCAACTCCTATGTTTCTAACATCTTTGGCTTTAACTATGTCTATTTCATCCAAGTCATCATCTACCAAAGGTGATGTCTTAGATTAAGGAGGGGTTTCATCGAATGTCACGTTAAGTGATTCTTTAATTACACCCGAGGTTTTATTGAGGACTATGTAGGCTTTGCTAGTTTGGGAATAACCTAAAAAGATACCTTCGTACGAATTTGGGTCGAACTTAGTAAGGTAATCTTTGGTGTTGAGGATGAAGCACTTGCTTCCAAACACCCTAAAGTATTCCAATTAGGGCTTCTTACCTTTAAGAATCTCATAGGGGGTCATTCATAGAAAAGGTCGAATAAGAATTCGGTTGAGAATATAGGTCGATGTGTCCATGACATTACACCAAAATGTTTGAGGCAAAGATTGCTCGTTTAACATCGTCCTACTCATCTCTGGATGGTCCTATTCTTCCTTTCAACTACACCATTTGATTATGGAGTGCGAGGAGCCGAGAAGTTATGGGTAATACCATGAGCTTCACAAAAGGCACCGAATTGCACTTCATTATCAAATTCCCTACCATGATCCTTCCTAATAGAGACAATTAAACATCCTAGTTGATTTTAGATTCTTCGACTAAAGATTTCAAAATGATCAAAAGCCTCATTCTTAGACGCCAAAAATCTAGTCCAAGTGAATCTAGAATAGTCGTCAACAATGACTAGGCTATAAATGTTACCTCCATAAATCCGTACGGCAGAAGGTCCAAAGAGATCCATATGTAGGACCTCTAAGCACCGAGAGGTCGAAACCAAATTCTTGGCTTTGTGACTTGAGTGAACTTGCTTCCCAACTTTGCAAGTATCACAAAAGTGACTATCAAACTTCATCTTGGGGAGATGTCTTACCAACTCCTTAGAGACTAAAGATTGAATTAAATGCATATTAGCGTGACCTAATCTCTTATTCCAAAGAGTAGAACTATCATCTAAACTCGCTAGACATAAGTTTTCCTTTGAATTCCTATTGACCTTCATGACATAAGCCCATGCTTTCTAACACCTTTTCCAATGACCTTTCCATCATTTACGATTTCACTGTCATATTCCAAAAAGATGACCTTACACTTATTGTCACAAATTTGACCTATACTTAGAAGGTTAAAACCTAAGTTATCTACGTGCTCTACATTTCCAATGGTCATGGAGTCAAGAGAAACCGTACATTTGCCAATGATATTACCACGTCGATTACTAGCGAATATAACGTTACCTCCATCATATGCTTGGTAATGCGAGAAAAAACTTTGATTACCCGTAATGTGTTTAGAACATCCACTATCCTTAATCCACTCGTCGGGCTCTAAATTGATTCCCAATCATATCTAGGTAACAACACACAAGATCAAACATTTGGTCCCCAATATCTCATGGGTCCAAAGTTGTTAGTTCCAAACATCCCTTGCATTTGGTTGGGATACATGAATGGAGGAGAGATTTCCCATGGGAAAAAATATTGTTGTTGATAATTGTTCCAATTCATATGGCCATTTTGTTGTCCATTGTTTCTCCTAGGTGCCTTTGATCTTGATCTTGAATTATTGTTATTTCTTCTAGGTGTTGGAGTTTTACTTCTAGGTCGTGACTTAGCTCGATCGTCCCTTTTTGGTGTAGGTGTTCTACTTCTAGGTTTTGACTCATTTCGTACTCTTGGAGGATGATATGAGTAAAATTACTCATATCAATTATATCAATAAACGGACTTAAAATGCATAAATTTTATAAATATTGTATCGTATATGCATGTTCTATTGTTTCGTGTGTGTAGGTACCAAAATCACGAAAAGCGGCAAAACCGACAAGGAGTTTGAAGAAAGTTCAAAAGGCCAAAAATCAAGTCGTTTATCTACGGATTCAAATTTATCAAGAGTTGAAGTCAAGTGGGTCCCGCATTTACTTAATGGGCCTGGAAGCCCATTAAAATGGTTACATTGAAAAAATTACTTGTCAAAAGCCCAAATAATATATGTGACGAAATTGAATTTACAAGATATTTTCACAAGCCCAAGTACCAAAATTATGAAACGACTGGGAGTAACATTGGGTCCAAAGCCCATGTATCTTGTGACGGTGGAAGTGTATATTAACTTTTCACTATTGGTCAAATCGGTCAAAAGCAACAATAAAAAGAAAAGAAAAGAACGAAAGGAGCAAATTGGGGATAAACACCTTCAGTCAAGAACCCTAGACTATTTAGGGGATTCCATTCAAGCAGCAATTAAATCACACGCACCTCAAATAAATTCCCAAGTTTTTAGGAGATGAAGAAGCTGCCAACAAGGCTCCCAAGTGGACCATCTACACGTCACATCTCATCTGTGATTGGTTGATTTATTGTTAACCAATAATGAGCCAATCAATACCTGCCACATAGACTCCAAAGAAGCACAACTTTGTGCCACCCTGGCAATCCAAGTGAACAAGGGTGATTTTCAACCCTTGGACTGAAATAGAAAAGAGAGAGATGATGAAGAGAAGATCCAAGGGCCACAAATCGTCATCAGCAAACCCTCACTCCTCTTGGTTAGGCTATAAATACCCCTGATTTCCTTTGTAAAATCATCGCTTTTCTTCTTGTAATGTTATAATGATAGTTTTAAAATAGGATTTTTATTTTTCTTTTAAATATTGTAATTTTTGATTTGTTTTAGTAAAAAGTTAAATTTTTAGTATTATCTCCTTGTTGTCCTGCGTTTATTATTTTATAAAATTTCTTGCAAATATGTTTTTATTAATATTGATATAACTAAGAATCACTTAAACAAGTTTATTTAATAGCTTATTGGAATGATGAGAGGATTAGGGATTCGAGTTCATTCCCACCGAATGAATTTTATAAAAGGCTGATTTCGAGATCATTCTTATGGTTCGAGAATGGTGTATTGTGGTTCGAGAATTATGGTTCTAGGCGTTTTGGTGTTGATTTAGGTTACAAGGAAGTACAACGCTTCCTTCATCATCAACGGTTAATTTTCATCAATAAGGTTAAGCACTAGTTTAATATTTCTCATAATTTTAGTTTAATCTGTTTTTATGGTATTATGTGTTTATGTGAGATGAGTTTGAATGTTAAAGTTATTAGATCTGCTTAGTTTAATCTGTTATGGATATATTGTTGATTATTTTTAGTTTGATGATTTGTTAAAACTGCTGATATAGATTTTTGTAAGAATGAGTAGTAACACCTGTGATTTTAGCTGTAAGATTTCGATATTTGATAGTTGCTGTTTTAGGATTATTGAGATTACTGTGAAGAGTTGAAGTTGAGTGCATATCCTGCTTAGGAATGTTCAGAGTTGAGATCTGATGAGATTTTTAATATGTTTGGGGTCTTTATACGATTGCTAGCTGCTGAATTTTTGGGTTTAGCAGATCTCTTGCTTAATTGTAGCTAGTAATTTGATATACTTGTTCTAAGACTGCTGATATATAATATGACGTATTCCTGATTTCTGAATGTTGACTTATGTTAATAGTAATCTGTATTAGATTTATTTCGTTGCTATGAATTCAAGTTTGCGTAATTTGATAGTTACTGAATTCTTTCAGACTTCTTATATTTTAAGAGGTTTATATGATATTGTTTTGATTTGTTGAAGCTGATTGTTCATTTAACTGTCTATGATTTGTTAGACTGTAACTTGGTCTTTAAATTGATTTATGTAGTGGATATACCGGTCTACTCGTTTATTGTTATATAATTTACTACTACATTTTTACTGTTGTCATATCATCACAGTAAAAGTTCATTATTCATTTCAAAAAAATATATTGCAAAAACTGCTCATAGCAGGTCTCGAACTCGAGACCTGCCCCTCACACACCCAATGTGTTTACCATCTGGGCTGACCTACGTTTGTGTTTACATATACTTTAATTAATTAATATACAGTAAGTAATTTTTACCTATCAGTTTAAATAACAAACATTTACTTTACATTTGTTAAGATTTTAATTTTTTAAATAATAATATTTATTAGTTACTTTTTATAAATAAAAGTTTCTTTTTATTTAGTTTCAAATAATTAGTTCAAAATAAATAAATATATTAGTTTAAATAAAAAATAATATTAACTTTTATTAAAAATATAGTTTATTTTATTTAGTTTCAAGTTATTAGTCTAAAATAAAATAAATAAAGTTTAGAAATAAAAAAATATTTAGTTAATTTTTAAAATTAGAATAGTTTAGACATAAATTGGTTACAATTTATTTGTTTTAAGTATATAAAAAAATAAAGAAAAAAATATTATATAGCTTTTCTTTGCCTTTTAGAGTTATAATAGGGTGTGAAGAACCGGTATATGGTCTTTTACCATGTCGTTGGTGTACGTGCGAGCGTTGTGGAAATGATTTACGTCATGATTTATAATAAGTGTGAAAACACTTATCCTTTTACCACTTAATTATAATAAAAATGAGACCAAAACGTGTATTTTATGTCGTAAAAGTCGGAATTATGCGTGGTTTGTGTTTTTGTTGTGATTTAGGACCAAAATGTGAAAAGGGAAGAAAATAGGGCTTTCATGGGCTTTTATCGAAGAAAAAGACAAAAGACGAAGTCAAAATATCAAGAGTGCAAAAAGAACGGAAGTCCAAAGCCTATTCTGAAGATTTATCGAAGAAAAAGTCTAAAGACGGAAGTTTAACGAAGTCGAAGAACCAAATATAATTAATGAAGAAATTAGAAGACGAGTTCATTTTATTTATCGACAAATCCCGAGACAAAGTCGAGAATGACGAGTTTATTATCAAAGACGAAAGACGAGAAGACAAAAGAAAGAAAGAAGAAAGCATAAACATCCCCTCCTCCTATAAATACCCTCCTAATGTGTCAATAGGAGGTGTTAGCTAATTGACAACTAGCTCTCCACCTTATTTTTCTAGCTCTTTTCATATTGTCTTTACATTATTTTTCTTCCTTTCAAGTTATCATGTAAGTTTTTGTTGAATCTTTAGCTTTAATTTCAAGCTTTTTGCAATTAATCTCATCTTTTCTTTCTTGTTGATTTAAAGATTTTAACTTTTGTTGATTTGGTTGATTTAGTTTTGATTAATCAAGTGGGTTTTATAGTTTTGATGATTTTGATTTCAAAAAGTTTGTTAATTTATATGTTTTAGTGTTTGGTGGATCTTAATTAGTGTTGATTTGGTGTTCTTAGTTTTATTATTTTGGTTGATTTAAGTTTGAATCAATTAAGTAGGATTTGATTGATTTAGTTTTAATTGTTAGTTTTATTGATTTGGTTTGATTCTAAGTTGTTAGTTGATAATTAGTGTTTAGTCTGGCTTATTTCTTAGATTTAATTTGCTTATTTTTGGCTTATTTTGGTTCGTAGCTTTAAGATCTAGTTTCGCACTGTTTTATTTCATTTTTTCGAAAAAGGGTTTATGATTCCGAAGATTGCTTTTATCCGAAAACCCGTTTTACCCGAAAATAGTTTATTCCGAAATATCACTATTATCCGAATTAAGTTGTTTTTATCCGAAATTATGATTATTCCGAAAATATTGGGTTTATCCGGATAGTACAGTTTTTCTGTAATTTTCGTTTTATCCGAAAATAGATTTTTCCGAAAATGTAGTTTTTATCCTAATTTCCTTTATATTCCGAAATTATTTTTATTCCGAAAATATAGATTTTTCCGAGAAAGCATTTTTATCCGAATTAGTTGTTTATTCCGAATATATAGCATTTATCCGAAAACATTGTTTTTACCTCCAATATTCCGAAGAATAGTTAATTATCCGAAAATGGCATTTCATCAAAATATTCCGAAGAATGAACAACATTCCGAAGACTCCTGTTTACATATCGCATTTCCCTCCATTTTGAATGTTCCCCATGTGGGAACATGTCTACCCATGTCCAACATTTGTTTCGCAAGTCGTTTAATTTTATCCGAAAGTCGTTTTAGTTTTTATTCTGAAAGTCATTTATTTTTAGTTATATTTTTCGTCAAATTTTATTATTAGTATTTTTTTTTGAAAAGTTAAAGTTTTAACTTTTATTAAGTGCCCGCTTTAATATTTGTCTCGTTTATTTTTAAAGTAGCCATATAGTCCAATTTCCTTCTTTTTCATTAAGTAAGTTTTATTTTTAAGTCGAAAGTTTATTTTTATTTTTACTTTTATTTTATTAATTGTTTCTTTTAATATTTATTTTAATATTCGTTTTAATATCATTTTAATTTTTAGTTTTTAATATTCGCCTTATTTTACTTTTCTTTATTGTTTATCATTTATCTTTAGTTAATTTTTAAATACTTTTCGCATTTACTTTTTTATTAGTTATAAACAACGACAACCTTTTATTTTATTCACCAAAGACGACTGAGTCACACTTTTAACCGGAGATCAATTTGATTAGACGTCGAGACAAAACGAACTTTTAACCTAGCAAAACCCCAATTTCAAATGGCGCTGCTGTCGACTCTTTCCGTGAAGATTAACGGTTTTTTTTAGAGACGCGTTGAATTTTGGGATCCGTTCCCTCGTGAACGTTATTTTTCGTGTCAAAAATATTTCAAAAATCCAAAAAAAAAATTAAAAATTTCAAAAACTCAAAAACATTTAAAAAAATCAAAAAAAGCATTTCTTTTTTCCAAGAGTTTTGCACCAAAAATATTCCTCGTCATCCTCTATTGTGTTTAATTCTTTTTCTCAACCCCTCTTATTTTTAATTCTTCATGGATTCGTATGTATATTGTGTAGGGTGTGGGAGACCATTGTATGGTTTTCAAACTTGTCAATGGTGTACATGTGAGCGGTGCGGAAATGATATCGACAATACACAATTTGGATTTTGTCCATCGTGCAATTCGATTAACTCATCCTTTACCTCAAATGACACTATCTCACAATCCCCCATATATGACGATCCATATCAGCAAAATGCACCGGGTTTTTCTCAATACACGTGTTGCAATAATTGTGGGGGCCCTCACAATACTTCTTATTGTCAACCGATGAATTATTATGAAACAACTCCGTTCTATAATTTCGGTTTTCAAAATTTTGAGCCCCCACAATACTCCGTCATTCATCAACCTTCTTTTGGAATTAATGAGAAACTACTCACTAGTTTGGCTGGATTTATAGAACAATTAATCACCTCCCAGCTATCTTGGAGAAGGGAAGCCGACAAGAGCAAATATCAAATATCGAGGCTTATACTCCTCCTCCTGTGCATCCATACTATTATGATGATGATGACGATGAGAATACTATTTCTTGGAATGATCTTGTTGCTCAACATCCTAGTGCAATTGTCATTCCTTCTCTCGATCTCCCAAATGAATCTAAGGATTGTGATACATCGAGTGAGATTAGTGAATTTGGTCTCGACAACTTATTTGAGGAGGTTTGTGATGTACCGACTTTTGCTGAGCTTACGGACGAGGTCGCTCTTAATGATGATTTTTCTCCATGCTATGAGAATTTTCATTTTGAAATTTCTCAATCTCCTCCGGGACATGAAGGCGATGTTGATTTATTCTCTCCGACATACGAGAAGTTCACCACTGAACTTGGTCTTGTAGATGAGGTGGAAGACGTTATTCTTCACAACAAATTATTGAAAGTTCATCTTCTTATTGCTGAAATTGAAGCGTTGAATTCTACTCCTATATCTGAATCTTTACCCCTGTCTATTACCCCCGTCTATTACCCCCGTTGAGAATAATGACACATTTATGGAAGAAATCGACATTCTCTCAATACCTCCTGGTATTGATGATGATGACACGGCTGAGGATATGGTTTTTGATACTTTGAATCATGAAGATATTGTCCCAAGTCCTCCTCCCGAGCACCTTTTATCCCATACTTTGGAGACCATTACTGAGGATGAGTGCTTTGACCCGGGAGGTGACATTAACCATTCTATGATTGACACCTTTACAGCTTTGCCGCTTATTGATAATCATATGTCTTTTGGGGATGACATTTTGATTCCTTTACCCACCCCACCTCCCGTGGATCACGATTTCACATACTTTTCGTATGTTGAGAGGACTTTTTTACCCTTCAAGACTTATCCTCCTGCCTCTCATTTATTATTTTCCTCAGGGAACGAGGACAAGGTCTTTGATCCCAATATTACATTAGAGGCTTCCCCATGGACCATTTAATTCGCGGATGAGTCAGGATCGTGACTTGGTTAAAAAAAACAAGCGCTTTTCGGGAGGCAAGCCGATAATCTATCCTTTTTATCCGTTTTTATAATAAGTGTAGTGGGAGCCCCGTAAGTGTTTGTTGTCTTGTTTCTTATGATGTACAGGGATTAACGCTTCAAAGAGCACTTTTGATGACATTTGACGACCCGTGATCCCGTGTACCCGTCTTCCTGGTTCTATCCTAAACTGTCGTGATTCAATATTTCATATCTTATATGTTGCCATTGAAGTCACTATAGTCGTCTGTTCCTTAGAAAGATTTAAACAAAGTGCACAATGTCCTAAGTGTAGGGGAGTTTACTCCCACATGCTTAAACATTGAGGACAATGTTTATATCAAGTGTAGGGGGACTTCTATCGAAGTTAAGTGGGCTTTTCCATGACTTTGTCCTCATTTTAACCAGAAAATCTAATTTTTCGACATTTTTCAAAATTTTTGATCTATTTTGGCCAAGTAGTATTTTTCATTTATTCTCTTTTATGTTCTTTCCTTTTTTTATCGTATCGTATGTATATATTTCATTTCAAAAATAAAGTCAAAAGGGAAAAATAAAGGAATAAAATGGTTTTAATGAGTTTAGATATCTTTGATATATTAGGCCCGTCATGAATCTTTTGACTCAACCCGAGTTTACTTATCTAAGTTTACTCTAGCTAGTATCCTTAACGTGTTTAAATCAAGTTTTGCTAGGCTTTTATATAGGGAACTTTAAAACGCGTAAGTCTTAACTCTTACGGGTTAAGAACAAGAACTTTTCGCAAGTTCCTATAATTGATCATAGAAAGTCGTTTATCAAGGTAACTTTAAAATGCAAATTTTAAACTTGAAAAAGTCTAAGAAGATGCAAGATCCTATAGATGACTTGAAAACCCAAAACTTTGATTTAATAGGCTAAGCATCCACGAGTCTCATTTCTGGAGATTTTAAATTTTGGAGAACGAGAGATGATAGAGTCAATTATAAGTTTGGTATTCTTCCATGAATTTATGTGAGTTAATTATAAGCTTCTTCTCCCATCTCTTGTTAATAATAAAATTGCAATAAGTAAGGTCGTACGATTTGAAAAGTTACTTAGCTTCTAGCGCAAAATCGTTTAAAAGTTGCTCGGTATTAATTAGAGTTCATAGCCAAGGCATAACTTATTGAAGCGGGATGCGAAGATTGGCGAGTTCGAAAAGTCCATAACAAGGCATGAGGGCTACATTTTGTTGCTAAAGATCCAAAGTGATGTGAAGAATCATTTATCAAAAATCAATATGAAGGATCGAGACACACGACGAAAAGCAAATACTCCCCTAATGAACATGGAGAAGTCTACCCGAAAAGACCCTAGCAAGGTATTAGGATAAATAGATCCAAGTCCTAAAAGGAGGCGGATCGTTGTATATCAAAATCCAAAATAAAGATTGGATAAAAATGAAGTAGTCGTGGTCTAAGTTTGAAGAATCTCTCAAAAACTTCAAGTAAAGAAATTCCTATTATGAAGAGAAGACCATTATTTCAAGAACGTCTCTCAAGATATGAAGTATGAAGTCAATGCCAAATATCGGTCCGAGAAAGGTCTCAAATCGTGAAGCGAGTTATGCCAAGATATGAACTTTATGAGGTCCCGAGAAGCAGTTTTAAAAGAATTTTTCCTTTAGCTAACTATTGATTAAATCGTCCTACTTTATTTTTGGCCTAAATAAACTATCGAAATAAGTCAACAATGCATCCTCGTGATCATTCAAGACAACAATAAATTATAAGAGATACACCTAGGAATAAGGGAGTCTAAGTGAATAATTGGGCCACATGAGTTTGTGTTAGTTTGCTAACTTATAATAACAATGATCTCGTTTTTAAGCTTGGTATGAGGAACGTGAAACTTGAGGGTGATAAACATTCATGACATCCAAAGCCCAAATGTAAGTCTTCGATCTCTTTACTTTTTCTCCCTTCAAATATTTTGTAATTTTCTATCCCTTTAAGTTTCCTTAATGTCTTGTGTTCAATAAAGGCCAAGGTGGGTTAATTATGATGGAAAATGTAAATCTTGCTTTGTAATTAATGCATTGCATGAGGGCATTGCAATGGTCAAGTGTAGGGGTTTAATAAGTGTGAAAACACCTATCCTTTTACCACTTAATTATAATAAAAACGAGACCAAAACATGTATTTTGTTGATCCCAAACTTAGATCGATTTAGCTTGTGTAAAGGAGATTAAATCAAGTTAAACATGTAGAGAAACTTTGTTGTGTATAAAACAATTTAAGTATTATGCGGAATTAATACTCAAACAAGAACACACAATCAATGTAAACCAAACTTTCACTTTGATTAATAAAACAAACTTGCGTATAATGAAAGTGTGAAAACGTATGAAAACTTACTTTGAAACAAAACCTAACGGCCTCCTTTTATAGAATAAGGAGCCTTGTACAAAAGTCTACGTATCAGCTATTTAAGGTAAAGATAAACATACGAAATACATTGTTGATCATATCTTTACTAGAAACAAACTAGAAACATAATACGTGTAGACTAAGTCTTCTATCAGTGCTTGACTTCTTCCTGTCAACGCTTGTTCTGTCAACGCTTGATTTCTTCTTAACAACGTCCAGATTGCTCTTGTCAGCGTCCAAGTGTACTGGCTACATTTTATTCCCAACAATCCTCCCCTAAACTTGATATCTACTCTAGTAATCAAGTTTCTGAATAAAAACTAAGAACTAGGAGGATTCTTACAAATCTTATCAAACTGGTAATAAACATATCTAATCAAATCTTTGGCCACGTCACTTGAGTAGTCAATCTCCATCTGTGTTGTCTTCATCTTTTCCAAAACTTCTTTGGACATAGGATACTCAGCATCCACAAGAAGATATTCAGAAAACTTTGTAGAGCTCAAATGATACACACCAGCTGCTGAATATAGACGCCATTGAAGTCCACTGATATCATCCTCAAGATCCTTCCAAACTGAATCTTCTTCTTCTGGTGCACACATTCTCTTGAATGTTGACCAAAGCTTTATTCCATTGACTGAAGTAGGTGCTTCAGTCTCATACTTGGCCAGCAGTAACCTCCAAAGGTCTGCCAAGTCTTCCCTATCCATACTTGCAAACAAAGACATAAGAGTAGTAAAAGTATGTACCTCTTTCCCATATCTACCAATCATCCAAAACCCACTTGCATCTTCTTCATAGCTAATGATAGCGTTTCTGGCATCATGAGGTAATACTTTTACCATATCTGAAGCTTCCATGGGTGAGAGCTTAATACTCTTTCTAATAATAGCTTCACTGGGATTCACTTTATTCAAATCTGAAGGGAACTCAAGTGGAACTCCCTTCTTCAATGGCCTTGGAACAATCATAGCCTTTTGAATCTCCGTCTCTTCTGCAAGTTCTTCTTTCCTTTCATCTGAAAGAAGTCTGATAGTGTTCATTTCTTGCACTATTACCCAAATAGGATAAGCCTTATACTCCAATTCTTCAAAGGACAATCCCTGCAATTTCTGAAAAGTACATCCTCCTTGATGACATCTGAGCAACATATAATAAAGCTCCTTTCTATCTCTCTTTAACTGTGAGAAAACTTTGCTAGCCTTATTCTTCATAATTACCTTGCAATCTATTTGAACTCTTAGAAGAATCTCCAAACCCCAAATTTGATCTGAAATTGTCATGTCTGGATTCTCCATAACCTTATTCTCCCAAGCATGGTACATCTGGGCAACTTCTGACATATCATAATCTACTTTCAACTTCACCTCTGCAAGTTTCTCCCTTGCCAACTCATCACCATATTCAAGTCTTTCTGGTTCTTCAATTATCATAACACTTGAATCTGTGCTTTCATCATTACTTCCTTCTTGCTCCTCAGAAGTAACCACAAATGGTGACTCAACAACCTTCTTCTTTTCTTGTTCCATAAGTTGTGCAGCCAACATTGATTCAAATTGTACTTGTGCTGCATCCTTTGGAACCTCTATTTCTACCATGATTCCTTTACCCTTATCTAATGGATCAATGATGGGTAAAGATGATTATGGTACCTGTGAAGACACTTCCTTGATGATAGCTGATGACTAGAATACATCAACCATATCTGCAGGTCTGTCAACGTTCAAATCCTGTGTGTCAATGCCCAACTTACTATTGTCAGCGTCCAAAACCTGCTTGTCAACGCTCACCTTACTCTTGTCACGCTTCTTGTGAACTGCTCCATCATTGTTGTAAAGGATAAGTTCAAGTTTGTTGGAGTTACCAAAGAGATATCAAAACCTGGTTGCTTCTTCAATTCTGTAAGAGCTTCAGCCACACCCAAAGATTCTCCATCATGTGAGCCTTTGTCACTCACATGTATCTGCTCATCTTCCCCTTTGGAAGAATCCTCCATACCACGCCTATTGTGAGCATCTTCCAAAAGAACAATCCTCTCCCTCAATTTCTTAAGTTCAAGGCCTTATGTGTTGACAGTATGTACCAGGTCTGCATTTTGCTTTTGCAAGCTAATGCAGACAACCGTCAATTCCAAAATTGTGTATGGTTCCAATCTGCCCTCCTCTAGAATGGGTATTTGACCTCCCAAAATAGAGTCATGGGGAATGGATGAGGTCTTAATGATGTTAGGACTGGCTTGGTCTACATCTAAGCCAGAACCAATAGTCCTAGCCTCATCCATATCACCAACCTAAATTCAGGGGGTGTAGAAGATGATGTGGATTGGGTGGTAGTTTGAAGGTTAAGGGGTGTTTGGATCTGTTGTAGAAAGGTCTCAACGTCTGGATTTGAAGTATCAACGCCAACATTTAACATGTCATCGTTGAAGGGATCTTGGTCAAGTTCCATATGTTGAGGTGAAGGTGATGGTTCAGGCAATGGTTCAAGTTGTGGTTGTGGGTCTGGTTGAGGTTGTGCTGCTGCAATAACATCAAGCATGGCTTGGGTAAGAGGTAAGTCTCTGTGAGGGGTGAATTCATCTTACTGAAAATAGCTTTCTTTTGCACAGGGATCGCATAAAAATCATCATGATCCCTGGTGCAATACCTTTGTTCATCAAAAATCATTTGTAAAAAACGTTGGTAAGCCAAAGTCATCTTATTACCCTTGTTTTTACAAATGCCATCAAAAATCAGTTTAGAAAAATTATACTTTTTCCCATTAGTAATACACACAATTGCACTAGCAATGGATCTTTTAATTTCATTATGTGCAGTACATTTGGGACTTAAACATTGAAGGATGACATGTATTAAGTACTTCCAAGCTGAGGGGAATTCTTGTTTATTATATTTATTTAAAGTACCCTCTTCAGGGAAAGGATACCCCAAAGGTTGAAGTCCATGTGCTATCTCACCAATGGGTAGAGTGGTTATACCATCTGCATCATTAAGATGCAAAGCCTGGTGAACCAAGGATTCAGTAACCACCCATGGACGCCCATGGACAATAGCAGTTAATGTAGTCACATTATTAAGCGTTGAGGAACTGACAGTGTTCCAAAACTGTTTAATATGAGTGACAGGAATGAGAGGAGCGTGAGAAAGTGCATACCTAAGTGGAGATGCATTCAAATACGCCACCATCTGGGTGTATTGAGGAAACAGAACATCATCAGCCTCCAAATAAGCAACCATATTATGCTGACTTCTGAATCCCAATACCAAGTCACTCGGTTTAAACTTAGGCGCCATTGATGTAGAAAGCTTTTTGTGAAAGGTTATGAAAGATGAATTATAGGAGAAAAGTTGTTAGACAAGAATATGAGAGTACCCTGTTTAAAAATAAAGAGCCAAATTTATAGGAGAGATAGGTACATGTGATTGGTCAAAAATGAGGCAAGTATTTTCAAAATATAATGATGAAAATATTGAAAAGAAAATAAGTTATCTTGTGCATTAATTAAAAGTTATCAACTCCCAAAATTACGGCCCCAATTTTCGTCAAAAATAACAACTGGGTAGGACCCAATGAGTGTCAACGGTCAAAAATAACCTATCAACGCCCAACGGCTATATTCTTGTCAACGTTGGAAAAAGTCATGTCAACGTCTAAATTGGTCATAACAACGTTTGGAAATATATCTGTCAACGTCCAAAAATAAAAATAATAAAAATGAAAAAGGACCTTAACAAAGTGATTTATCCTAGTGAAGATAACCTATAAACTGAAAATTACTATAGGGTGGCAAGCACTGTCCAATCATGCACACTTGCTTATGCAAGATAGACATAACAGTCCTCTAGTGTCCAAAGTTCTTAACAGTGAAGTTATCTCATAAAATACCTTGTAACTTCCCAGGTAATCCCAATATAAATCATACCCAAGTCTCCCAACAGACCACTCCCAATTCTAGGCCAAAAAGTCTTGGCAGCATGCATAGTATATCAACTTTGCATGCTACAGTGCCTCATGAGTTAGTAAACTAATTCATACTCACCAGTGGACACAATCTAGAATTGTGATAAGAGTATTATAAGAATACCCAAAAAGTCCTAAAAGGTTCCTAAACCTCCCCTGAAACTATGATACATAAGTTGCCAAATAATATGCATGTAAATAAAAATTTATGTCAAGATAGGAATATAAATATTCCAACCATCATCCATAAATTGAAACATGCTCCAATAATGCTCCAAGGATCCATAAGCAACTTTGTATCCAATGGTACAATGCTAACAATGCATGTATGATTAGATCAAAAACCACAAAACTAACATGTTGCCGACAACGTCACGATAACACTTATCAGCGTTAAGATAACCTTTGTCAGCGTTAGACAAATAAAGTGGAAAAAATAATTTCACATAAAGACCAATAACAATGCATATCCTGTACATACTTTTACAAGAAAAACCCAAAACACATATTAAGTGAGATTGATCATTCCAATACTTGTTACCAAGTATTGAAATCTTCCAGTATCAAAAGGTTTAGTTAATAAATCAGACACATTTTCTTCTGTGTCAACCCTATCTGGTTGTATTAAACCTTTTTCAAAACAATCTCTTATAAAATGATGTCTAATTTCTATGTGTTTTGTTTTAGAATGATGTACAAGATTTTTAATAAAGCATAAAGTACTATTATTGTCCACAAAAATCTTGGTATGCATGAAATTATACCCATAATCCAACAGTTGGTTCTGAATCCATAAAACTTGTCCACAACAAGCAGCTGCAGCAACTTACTATGCTTCAGTTGTAGAATTGGCCACCACTGTTTGTTTCTTGCATTCCCAAGAGATCAATCTACTCCCAAGAAACTGGCATCCACCAGTTGTGCATTTTCTATCAAATTTATCACCACCATAATCACTGTCTGAATATGCAATAAGCTCCAATGGGGAATCTTTTGGATACCATAATCCCAGGTCTGGATAACACCTAAGGTATCTAAAGATCCTCTTGACAACATGAAGATGACACTCTTTGGGAGTCACTTGATGGCGTGCACATGCACACACAACAAACATAATGTCAGGTCATGAAGCTGTGAGATACATCAATGAACCAATCATTGACCTATAATGCCTGACATCCACTTCTTTTCCATCTCCAACTTTTCCCCAAGGGTGTTCCCTATCCATAGGTGTGCTAGCCCTTTTCTCATGTGGAGAAAAACTAAACTTCTTCAAGATTTCTGCTACATATTTATCTTGAGAGATGAAGATACCATCTTCTTTCTGCTGTACTTGTAACCCTAGAAAGAAGTTCATCTCCTCCATTGCACTCATCTTGAACTTGTCTTTCATAAGCTTGGAAAAGTCTTCACTCATCTTTGGACTAGAAGAGCCAAAGATAATATCATCCACATAGACCTGTACAAGTAAGAAATCCTTACCAGTCTTCTTTGTAAACAAGGCTTGGTCTATGGTGCCCCTTTTGAATCCATTTTCCACCAGATAGGTGGACAATGTGCCATACCATGCTCTTGGGTCTTGATGAAGTCCATACATAACTTTCTTTACTCTATACACCTTGCCTGGATGTTCTGAATCTTCAAAACCAGGAGGCTGCATTACATAAACCTCCTCAACAATTGTGCCATAAAGAAAAGCACTCTTCACATCCATTTGATAGACTGTAAATCCCATGCAGGAAGCATAGGCTAGAAAAATCCTTATAGCCTCAACCCTTGCAACAGGTGCAAAGACCTCCTCATAGTCTATCCCTTCATCTTGTGTATATCCTTGAGCCACTAAACGTGCCTTGTTTTTGACCACAATGTCTCTCTCATCCTTTTTGTTTCTAAGAACCCATCTTGTCCCAATAGGTCTGACATGTCTGGGACAATCAAACAACTCCCAAACATCCTGGATAGCAAATTGGTGAAGCTCATCCTGCATTGCTTCCACCCAACTTGGTTCTTTGAGAGCATCAAAAATCTTCTTGGGTTCCTGTTGTGACAGAAAACAGGCAAACAAACATGCTTGAACAAGAGGGGTATCAATCTTATTGTGGATATTGGCAATAAATCCTCCAAGATTCTGATGAGACCTTTTAGTTTGCACAGGAGTCATTACATCACCAATAATTAGAGAAAGAAGATGATTTTTATTGTAGAAGTAAGCACTCCTCCTTCAATAAGTGTATTATCCTCAATCTCATCTTCCATATTACCAATATCCTCCTCAGACTCTCTTCCATCATCATCTGAATGAACCTCTCCATTTCTGTTTGAAGGTTCACCTTGTTCAAAGTTATTGGAAGAGAAAAGATGGTCAAAGGATCTGTCAATGCCTGAGCCAAAGCTTTCAACATTTGAGCCATCAATGCCTGAATTTGTCTTGTCAGCGCCAGAATTTCCTTTGTCAGCGCCTGAAAGATCATGCATGTTTTCAACTGGTGATACTTGGGGACCACCTTTTTCCTTTCCAGCAGTAGCAGCAGCATCAAATGCATATGTCCATATGGGAATGGTAACATACTCAAGAATAGGTGTTGTTTTGTCTGCTTGTGATCCAACCTCTTCATCAACCTGTTTACCTGAAATAGCAGCAACTGGTTCTTCCACAACATTTGAATTCACCTTCACAATGTTTGGATTAGTAACAGGCATATAATTCAATGTCCTAGATAGAGGTTCCAAGTCAAATAACCAATTTGGACCACTTTCAGGATCACTAGGTTTACTTTCTAAAAACCTAACATGTACTTTTTCAAGTATACGTTTTTCTTTCTTAAGGTAACCTCTATATCCTCTACTCTGCATAGAATAACCCATGAAGTAGCCTTCATCACCTTTAGCACTAAACTCACCTAAGGCATCACTAGTATCCAACACAACCACATGACATCCAAAAGGTTTAAGAAAACCAATATTAGGTTTCCTGCCCCATAGTAACTCATAAGGTGTTTTTTAATGAATCTTGTTGACTAATGCCCTATTCTGAACATAACAAACTGTATTCACAACCTCAGCCCAAAAAGCAATGGGAAAGTGAGCATCAGCCAACATAGTCATGGCTGCTTCTATGAGGGTTCTATTCCACAATGACCACTCTTGTGTTGCATGCCTTAAAGGCAAACAACACAAGGTCTCATTTTAGTCTAAATCAGTGCATTCTAGTTCTAAACCACTTCACTTGTTTCATATGGACTTGTTTGGTCCAACTAATATAGAAAGCTTAAATGGTAAATCCTACTGTTTTGTCATCACTGATGATTTTTCTAGATTTACTTGGACTTTCTTTTTAGCTTTGAAAAGTGACACTACTGATACATTGATTAACTTCACTACCCAAATTGAAAAGAAGTCTGGTAATGAGGTTAAGATGCTTAGAAGTGACAATGGTGGTGAGCTTAGAAATAATTTATTAGATGACTTTTGTGCCAAGAAAGGGATTACTAGAAAGTTTAGTCATGGCTGCTTCACTTTGATTAATAAAACAAACTTGCGTATAATGAAAGTGTGAAAACGTATGAAAACTTACTTTGAAAAAAAACCTAAAGGCCTCCTTTTATAGAATAAGGAGCCTTGTACAAAAGTCTACGTATCAACTATTTAAGGTAAATATAAACATAAGAAATACATTGTTGATCATATCTTTACTAGAAACAAATTAGAAACATAATACGTGTAGACTAAGTCTTCTATCAGTGCTTGACTTCTTCCTGTCAATGCTTGCCCCTGTCAACGCTTGATTTCTTCTTAACAACGTCCAGATTGCTCTTGTCAGCGTCCAAGTGTACTGGCTACATTTTATTCCCAACATATTTTATGTCGTAAAAGTCGGAATTATGCGTGGTTTGTGTTTTTGTTGTGATTTAGGACCAAAATGTGAAAAGGGAAGAAAAAAGGGCTTTCACGGGATTTTATCGAAGAAAAAGACAAAAGACGAAGTCAAAAGATCAAGAGTGCAAAAAGAACGGAAGTCCAAAGCCTATTCTGAAGATTTATCGAAGAAAAAGTCTAAAGACGGAAGTTTAACGAAGTCGAAGAACCAAGTCTAATTAATGAAGAAATTAGAAGACGAGTTCATTTTATTTATCGACAAATCCTGACACAAAGTCGAGAATGACGAGTTTATTGTCAAAGACGAAAGACGAGAAGACAAAAGAAAGAAAGAAGAAAGCATAAACATCCCTTCCTCCTATAAATACCCTCCTAATGTGTCATTAGGAGGTGTTAGCTAATTGACAACTAGCTCTCCACCTTATTTGTCTAGCTCTTTTCATATTGTCTTTACATTATTGTTCTTCCTTTCAAGTTATCATGTAAGTTTTTGTTGAATCTTTATCTTTAATTTCAAGCTTTTTGCAATTAATCTCATCCTTCCTTTCTTGTTGATTTAAAGTTTTTAAGTTTTGTTGATTTGGTTGATTTAGTTTTGATTAATCAAGTGGGTTTTATAGTTTTGATGATTTTGATTTCAAAAAGTTTGTTGATTTATATGTTTTAGTGTTTGGTGGATCTTAATTAGTGTTGATTTGGTGTTCTTAGTTTTATTATTTTGGTTGATTTAAGTTTGAATCAATTAAGTAGGATTTGATTGATTTAGTTTTAATTGTTAGTTTTATTGATTTGGTTGATTGTAAGTTGTTAGTTGATAATTAGTGTTTAGTTTGGCTTATTTCTTAGATTTAATTTGCTTATTTTTGGCTTATTTTGGTTCGTAGCTTTAAGATCTAGTTTCGCACTGTTTTATTTCATTTTTTCGGAAAAGGGTTTATGATTCCGAAGATTGCTTTTATCCGAAAACCTGTTTTACCTGAAAATAGTTTATTTCGAAATATCACTGTTATCCGAATTAAGTTGTTTTCATCCGAAATTATGATTATTCCGAAAATATTGGGTTTATCCGAATAGTTCAGTTTTTCTAAAATTTTCGTTTTATCCGAAAATAGATTTTTCCGAAAATGTAGTTTTTATCCGAATTTCCTTTATATTCAGAAATTATTTTTATTCCGAAAGTATAGATTTTTCCGAAAAAGCATTTTTATCCGAATTAGCTGTTTATTCCGAATATATAGCATTTATCCGAAAACATTGTTTTTACCTCCAATAATCCGAAGAATAGCTAATTATCCGAAAATGGCATTTCATCAAAATATTCCGAAGAATGAACAACATTCTGAAGACTCCTGTTTACTTATCTCATTTCCCTCCATTTTGAATGTTCCCCATGTGGGAACATGTCTACCCATATCCAACATTTGTTCCGTAAGTCGTTTAATTTTATCCGAAAGTCGTTTTAATTTTTATTCTGAAAGTCAGTTATTTTTAGTTATATTTTTCGTCAAATTTTAGTATTAGTATTTTTTTTGAAAAGTTTAAGTTTTAACTTTTAATAATTGTCCGCTTTAATATTTGTCTCGTTTATTTTTAAAGTAGCCATATAGTCCAATTTCCTTCTTTTTCATTAAGTAAGTTTTTTTTTAAGTCGAAAGTTTATTTTTATTTTTAATTTTATTTTATTAATTGTTTCTTTTAATATTTGTTTTAATATTCGTTTTAATATTATTTTAATTTTTAGTTTTTAATATTCGCCTTGATTTACTTTTCTTTATTGTTTATCATTTATCTTTAGTTAATTTTTATATACTTTTCGCATTTACTTTTTAATTAGTTATAAACAACGACAACCTTTTATTTTATTCACCAAAGACGACTGAGTCACACTTTTAACCGGAGATCAATTCGATTAGACGTCGAGACAAAACGAACTTTTAACCTAGCAAAATCCCACTTTCAATTTACGAGTTGGATTTTGTCCTTTTTGTAATGAAATTACTTCATGTGGAAACCCGAATTTTTCAAATAACCCTCTCGATTTTTACCCACCTCCACACCCCACATACGAGACACACTCGTGTGAGTTATGTGGAAACGATTCTCATTTTGGAATTAATTGTTCGCATCGATTCTCGCTTAATTACGAGCAAGAACCGGGCTACAATCAAAATTATAATGATAATTGTTATCCACAAGTTTCACCGAGTTTATCACAACAATATCTTTGTTGTGAGTATTGTGGAGGTCCTCACGAGAGTTCTAATTGTCAACCGAGGGATCAAAATTTTTATGAGCCCAATCCTTGCTATAATTCTATTCCCTCCGGTTTTGACCAACCCCCACAATATTCTCTCGATGGTGAAGGTTTTAAACGAATTGAAACGTTGTTCTAACAAATAATGAATCAAGAAAGTGTTGAAATTTTTGAAAAGAGCATCGAAGATATGTTGCAAGAAAAGAGACGAATTGATAAAGAGATTAACGATATAACTAATGAATTGGGAATTCGAAGATATCGAGGAGAAATAATTGATGAGGAATTTAAAAGAGAGTGTGAGATTAAGATTAGACAACTTTCGCAAGATTATAATGGATTAAGTATTGAGATTCGAAAGAAAGAACAAGCTCAAGAAGAAGCAAAATATCTTGCTACTCGTGAACTCGAGCGTTCTTTTCTTTATGACGATGACGATGATGAGGATATTTTTGACCTCACTCCATCTCATGACATCACCACTCCTATTCTTGAATCTTCTACCGTGGAACCCGAAAATTCTCTAAGCATGGGAGACGAGCTTTTAGCACTATTCCGGAAACGGAATCGGACGAAGTAATAAAGTCTAGTGTTGAGATACTTGTCCAAAACCCAAGAGAGTCTGATGGTATTTCCAATGGAACGTGTGATTTGCCACATTGTGATGACTCTCCTTCTTCCAATCACTTTGAGATTTTCTCCAATTCTAATGATGAAAATTGTGATGGAAATGAAGATTTTGAGTATGATACGACTTCTAGTGAATTTTCTAATGAGGAGTTCTCCGATGAACTTTCTTATAAAGATGACATTCACGACTCGGATTATGAGGGGTTTCCCGATGAACCTACTCTTCTTCACCAATTTCCACCGGGAAATGAGGATGATATTGATCTGATTTTTGAGAGGTTCACCTTTGAATTTATTCCTTTAGACCAATTTCCACCGGGAAATGAGGTTGATTTGATTATTCCAATCCTTGATAAGTTTACCGATGAACTTACTCATTTAGAGGTGGAAGACGTGATTCTTCGAGAAAAATTATCAAACGTCTATCTTCTCATTTCTAAAATCAAAGCTTTGAATTCTAAACCTATTACCAAGTCTTTCTCTCCATCTCCTATCCCCATTGAGGATAGTGATCCGCTTATGGAAGTGATTGACATGTTTCTTGCTTCTAATGATTCGATACCACCGGGTATTGATGATCTCGACTCGGAGGGGGACGCTCTCTTTTTAGAAAATTTACTTGATGATGATTTCATCCCAAGTCCTCCTCTTACTCACTTTGATCTTAATGTGCGGGTTTTTCATGCAACTCATTTTGAGTATCATGACCCCTTTGTTGATATTCCAAAGAGTGACAAGGTCAACAAGGTTATGCAAGTTGATACCACTATAGTTGAGACCTTTATCCCACCATCACCATGTGCTTTACTTGATTATGTATTAGCATGGATGGAAGACACTGTGTTGTCTATTCCTTTCTCTCCCGAGGACGAGGTATTCGATCCCGGAATCATTAATTTAGGGAAATCTCGGCCTTTCTGTGACAATCCGTCAATTTATGGTTGATATTTTATTCTCAATATTTATTTGAAAACATTATTTTAATGTTACATTATGAACTCACTTATTTTTGGGAAGAAATTTGAAATTACGTCTTGAAGTAGCATCGACTACGTCTAAACCGGAGGATTCTACGTTACGTGTTGACGTTTACATACACCGTTTTTGGTGACAGTCCGACATTTCAGAAAATAAATTTGTCCGTGAATATTATTTTGAGATTTTGAATTTGTGTTGGTTCATAAACTCACAAATTTACGAGAAGAGATTAGGACTTACGATTTTAATTTAACGTCCTTTACGACTAAACCGAAAACCTTAGGATTACGTATTTACGTTTTCGAACTCCATTTTTAATGAGACAATTTTTATTGGATTCGTTTTGTGCCGTTGATTCATAATTTATAAAAACGTTTTTCGTAAAACGACCCGAGGGCACGCAAATCAAGGAAACTAGAATCGAGGAGTACCCGTAATTAAATGGGGATGAGACAAGTGGGACACTTGCCCCACCCCCACAAACCCACGGCCAAAACTAGCAACTTAACACCCATGATGTGTCAAGTTTTCTTAACAAGTCTTACACTTGTCATCTTAGCTTCAATATGAAGCCACTCTTCCTACAAAAACCACTAGCCAAAACCATTCACTCATTTCTCTCGTGCAAATAAACTCAAAATCTCTCTCACTCTCTCTATGTGTGTCGTCCACTCTCACACATAAACACCCTATTTGATCAATTTTTAACCATGAAATCTCATGTTATTCATACATAAGTTGAAGCCCTTTTGAAGCTCTATGGATTGGTGGTGATTATAACATCCAAGGAGGAGTTTCTATGGAGTCTTGGGGCTGATTTTCCACAAGGAGTTCTTTAAGAATGGTGGTCTTGAAGATGGTCTTGGTTTATCACAAGTTTCTCCATCAAAATCCATGTCTTGATCATAACCAACATCATCATGGTGGTATAAAGATTGTCCTCCCCTTCCTTTTGTCAATTTTGATTATGTAATCATGTATTTTCTTCTTAAATGTATATACGTATGATGATATATGATGATAAAAATATTATGTGGGGATTTGGTGTTGATAATCATGGGTAAAAAGATGAAAAACTATATGTAAAAAGGTTAAAATCATGCTTAAAAATGATGGCTGAATAAAACAGTAAAGAATCATATGATAAACTGATAAAATGGCTTGAATAGATTAATATACAGTAAGCTATGAGTCTTGTACACATGTGAGAGTTGGCCATGCAATGGAATCAATAGGATGAGTGAGATATGATCAAAACAATATTAGAGTACAAATCTGCATAGACTGTTTTGGACGATTTTTAGAAAATACTTAGAGGCTGATTCAACAATATCCATAGTAGAGTTAAATGGAGCACATATCATTTAGTTTATTCCATAAAAATTTGAGCTTCTATCTCCATATAGAACTCTAGATATGGCTGTTTTGGTGAACATGAAAATAAAAATCAAATTTTTGGGAAATTAAAGTATAATAGTATTATATAAGCACTCAAATAAAAATAGTATAAAATGTGAATTAAAACCCACTAACTTATATAATACATTTATATAAATATGTATAAGGAAAAATAAGTGGACATTTTATTAAAAATGGTAGTTTGATAAGTTTTATAAGTTATAAAACTATAAACATGATTTTTACGACTTTTTCGGCTATTACCAAAGATAAAATTTACGTTTTTGTTAAATAAAACTTAGACGGTTGGACCCGTCTAATGTAAACTTTTATAAACTCATATACTGATATATAAATATATATATAACAAGTAAAACCGATAAAACCCGAACTATACAACATACGGACATTAACGGGCTAAGTTAACGTTATTTGGACTAACAATACAACAAAATGGGCTAAAACACTTATAAACTTATTTATTGGGCTTAACCCATTTGGGACCAAAATGTAAAGTATAAATACTGATAATACAAGTATGAAATGGATTAATACAAGTTAATAAACTTATAATAGGCTTATTGGACCTAAAACACGTAAATAGGTAAAACTAGTAAACTAGTATAAAAGTATCAACACAAAACACTAAAATGAGCAAATGAGAATATGTAAACCCACTTGATCATCATATATGTAAAATCATCATATGTATACATAATTGTTATTTTAATAAATTCATTGGACCAGAGTCTAAGACGAGTATTATTTGTCTAGGTTTCCGTGATTGAAGCACGTACCGTACGTCCGAATTGCCAATAACCCGCCTTCCCACATCAACGTGAGTTCATAGCCTCGCACTCTTTTAAATGTTTTTATGAAATATTTTATAAACCCGCGAGGGAGATAACATGTTAGTTTTACTAAAATAGGACACCATTTGTCCCGATTGTTTGTTTATTGATTTGGACCCGAATGATTTTATGACCCGATGTATGATTATATGACCTGATAGAGGAAATGAAATGGATTATTAAAGTTAGGTTATGTCACTAAAAGTCCCATTAGCATGAATTGTGAACTACCGGGATTTGGTAGACGCTTATGCATATAATAGTACTATTTGGGGACGATCACCCCAGTTCGCGCCTTGACGGTTGATCCCCGTCGTGCCACATTGATTGGTAAGCGAATTTATGTATGAGAAAATTTACACAAGCGTGATTATTGTGACGACACGCTAATTTAGATGGGCAAATTGAGTATCGGGTTAGCTACCCGTTGTTTGGTTTAGTAAGGTAACAATGTCATGCGGCTTATAATAATCCAATTAACGAAATACTGCTATACGCACCGAATTACAATATATTGCCTGACTAGCAATACGGGGTCATATTATTAATATTATGTTTGTGTTTTGGTTTTTCATAACCATATTCATATAAATGTTTTTATTTAATCTATACAACGTTGTAAAACGTTTTGTATGATGTTTTTACGACAATGGTTCGTATAATTATTTTTAAGGCAAATGCCTATATTATGATTTTGATAAGGATTTGTATAAAATGACTTTGGCTATTTTAAGGCCTATTACGATGATTTGTACAAAATGATTTTCGGTAATAATTTTATGCCGATGTGATATTAATGGTTTATTTAAACTCTATGAATTCACTCGGCGTTATCGCTGACCTTTTCTTTTAACATGTTTTATCTCAGGTACTTGAAGTTAATTCTCGGGAAGACAACAAGAATTCATGGCCCGCACTTAAATTATAATTTCCATTCAAATGTTTTGTAAAACCTGTATTAAATACAATGACTTGGGACCTATGTAACTTTGATATTTATGAATGGAAATGCTTTATTATTAAACGACGCGATTTTCAAGCGTTGTCTATGATGTGAGTAATGTGCTATCCCGTAACACCAACGAGTCTTCCGCTGTATTGAGTTGTATAAATTTGGGGGTGTTACACTTTCACCGATGTAATAATTGAAAGATTTTTCGATCATCTTGGTGCGAGTTTATCTCGGGGAGCATACTATATCCATTTCATGATTTATGACATTGACCACCATCTCTTTTTTGAGACTTGTGTTGGAGTTTCATCCTCTCGTTTGTTATCTGACAACGAGGATGTGATCTTTGACCCCGGCATCGTGCTTTATGATGGATTTTATTCCAATGCCGGTTTTCACCATTTTCCCTAAGGACCAATGAATTCGGGGATCGAGTCGAGCTCATGACTCGGTTAACAAAAACGAGGTGCCTTGTGGGGGAGTCCCATACATTCTATCTTCTTTCTATTTTCTAACACTAATAAGGCTTGATCTTTTCAGGCTCGTTCTCGTGTTTTGTTGTGATGTAAATCTTAGGTATGACCCTGATCATTGAAGACTCTCGTGTTTGGTTTTTTCCCGGTTTACTCGAGCTTCCATACTTTGATTGTCAAAATGGGGCACTCACTATCCTTTGATTTTTATCGACTAACGTTTTATCTTCAAGCATAATTAATAAATGGCTTATAGATTTGCGTACTCTTTCCATGTTAGGACTTTTGCATTCGACTCTCGTGTTCTAGCAAGGGGGTGTTACTCTTGAGCTAGGAAACATTGAGTACAATGTTTGGTTTTAGCATGGGGGAGTAAATCGATATAATCGCTTGCAATTGCTTTTTTCGTGTTCAAACGTAATCATTTTTCTCATTTTTCATAAAAAAATTAAATTTTTAGTGTTAATTTTGTGTTTAATAATAAATAAAATAAGTGTTTTTGACACAAATGTAGGCTTTCCGTTGGTGAAAATAAGAATAGTTTTTGACTCAACTCGGTTTTTACCTTAGCTCTTTCCTTAACGTGTTTAAATCAAATTTTGCTAGACTTTTATATAGGGAACTTTAAAACGCGAAAGTCTTAACTCATACGGGTTTAAGAACAAGAATTTTTCGCAAGTTCCTATAATTGATCCCAGAATGTTATTTATCAATGGAACTTTAAAATGCAAATTCTAACTTGAAAAGGTCTAAGAAGATGCAAGATCTTATAAATGACTTGAAAACCCAAAACTTCGATTTAATAGGCTAAGTGTCCATTAGTCTCACATCTTTGAGATTTTACAATATGGAGAACAAGAAATGATAAAGTTGAATCATAAGTTTTAAGGTTAAGTCTTTCTTGTATAAGTATTTTTGTGTTTGATTCTATCTCCTCGTATTTATTTTTCACGCTTTAATATTTAATTGCTTAATAAATGAAGTTGTTAGCGGTTTGGGCTTAATATCTTAACTCGTAACTCCTTCTTTTTCTTCCCTTGTAATTAAAGTAAGAACACATTGAGGGTGTCAACGTCATGGACTTTTTGATCATGGGATTGCGGAAATTTGGCTTACTATATATATATATATCATATTAATAAAGAAGAATAAATAAAAACACGTTCTCTATGAGCCTTCGGGTGGGAGTCATGTAGCACTAGCCTTGCCATTATAGCCTTAGGGTGTATGCATGGTGACGTGTTGAATAAAAATTGCTTCATCATTATGAGCCTTAGGGTGGGATGGTGAATGTCAATTCCCTTGTTTATGTCCAAGGAGCCTTCGGGTGTGGATCAAAAATAAGGAGCACTTTTGCATCTTAAAGAGCCTCAAGGTGTATGATGTAAATGTTGTTAACTCCATTAATAAGATCAAAATCGACTTTGGAGGAATAATTGTTGCTTTAAGTAGTCCTATTAGCCAAATTTCGGATCCGGGGATTTATCCCTCAAATCATGTTAAGTTATCCTTGATGTGGGCTTTCTTTAGTGACAACGGTTTTTGAGGTCGAGGTTAGGTTTTGAGTGTTGGGTTTACACCATTTTTGCCTTCATTTTTGGACTAATAATTATTAAATAAGTCAAATGAGCCTTTGGGTGAATGACAAATATTTAAAATATAGAGATACAATTAGGAATAAAGGAGATTGAGTTTAACACAAATTACTTTTATGAGTGGTCTTAATATTGGAACTTATGATTGGCAAAGATCTTATTTTTTTTTAAACTTGGCATGGAAAGAATGAAAAGTCGAGCACGATGAATCTATTTGAGTTTTATGATCCTAAAAGTTATTTTTCAATAATGAAAGCAATCCATTATGTTTTTGTCAAAATAAAGTGTCAAAAGTTAAATAAAAGTGTAGTTAGTAGTTTTATTTTATCATTGCGTGAGGACGCGGCAATTGCTTAGCAAGGGGGAGTTTGATATGAGTAAAATTACTCATATCAATTATATCAATAAACGGACTTAAAATGCATAAATTTTTTAAATATTGTATTGTATATGCATGTTCTATTGTTTCGTGTGTGTAGGTACCAAAATCACGAAAACCGGCAAAATCGACACGGAGTTTGAAGAAAGTTCAAAAGGCAAAAAATCAAGTCGTTTTATCTACGGATTCAAATTTATCAAGAGTTGAAGTCAAGTGGTCCCGCATTTACTTAATGGGCCTAGAAGCCCATTAAAATGGTTACATTGAAAAAATTACTTGTCAAAAGCCCAAATAATATATGTGACGAAATTGAATTTACAAGTTATTTTCACAAGCCCAAGTACCAAAATTATGAAAAGAATGGGAGTAACATTGGGTCCAAAGCCCATGTATCTTGTGACGGTGGAAGTGTATATTAACTTTTCACTATTGGTCAAATCGGTCAAAAGCAACAATAAAAAGAAAAGAAAAGAACGAGAGGAGCAAACTGGGGATAAACACCTTCAGTCAAGAACACTAGATTATTTGGGGGATTCCATTCAAGCATCAATTAAATCGCACGTGCCTCAAATAAATTCCCAAGTTTTTAGGAGATGAAGAAGCTGCCAACAAGGCTCCCACGTGGACCATCTACACGTCACATCTCATCTGTGATTGGTTGATTTTTGTTAACCAATCATTGAGCCAATCAATACCTGCCACATAGACTCCAAAGAAGCACAATAAGCACAACTTTGTGCCACCCTCGCAATCCAAGTGAACAAGGGTGATTTTCAACCCTTGGATTGAAACATAAAAAAAGAGAGATGGTGAAGAGAAGATCCAAGGGCCACAAATCGTCATCAGCAAACCCCCACTCCTCTTGGTTAGGCTATAAATACCCCTGATTTCATTTGTAAAATCATCCTTTTTCTTCTTGTAATGTTATAATGATAGTTTAAAAATAGGATTTGGATTTTTCTTTAAATATTGCAATTTTTGATTTGTTTTAATAAAAAGTTAAATTTTCAGTATTATTCCTTGTTATCCTGCGTTTATTATTTTATAAAATTTCTTGCAAATCTGTTTTTATTACTATTGATATAACTGAGAATCATTTAAACAATTTTATTCAATAGCTTATTGGAATGATGAGAGGATTAGGGATTCAAGTTCATTCCCACTGAATGAATTTTATAAAACGCTGATTTCGAGATCATTCTTATGGTTCGAGAATGGTGTATTGTGGTTCAAGAATTGTGGTTCTAGGTGTTTTGGTGTTGATTTAGGTTACAAGGAAGTACAACGCTTCCTTCATCATCAACGGTTAATTTTCATCAATAAGGTTAAGAACTAGTTTAATATTTCTCATAATTTTAGTTTAATCTGTTTTTATGGTATTATGTGTTTATGTGAGATGAGTTTGAATGTTAAAGTTATTAGATCTGCTTAGTTTAATCTGTTATGGATATATTGTTGATTATTTTTAGTTTGATGATTTGTTAAAACTGTTGATATAGATTTTTGTAAGAATGAGTAGTAACACCTGTGATTTTAGCTGTAAGATTTCGATATTTGATAGTTGTTGTTTTAGGATTATTGAGATTACTGTGAAGAGTTGAAGTTGAGTGCATATCCTGCTTAGGAATGTTCAGAGTTGAGATCTGATGAGATTTTTAATATGTGCAAAGACCTCCTCATAGTCTATCCCTTCCTCTTGTGTATATCCTTGAGCCACTAAATGTGCCTTATTTTTGACCACAATGTCTCTCTCATCCTTTTTGTTTCTAAGAACCCATCTTGTCCCAATAGGTCTGACATGTCTGGGACAATTAAACAACTCTCAAACATCCTGGATAGCAAATTGGTGAAGCTCATCCTGCATTGCTTCCACCCAACTTGGTTCTTTGAGAGCATCAAAAATCTTCTTGGGTTCCTGTTGTGACAGAAAACAGGCAAACAAACATGCTTGAACAAGAGGGGTATCAATCTTATTATGGATATTGGCAATAAATCCTCCAAGATTCTGATGAGACCTTTTAGTTTGCACAGGAGTCATTACATCACCAATAATTAGAGAAAGAAGATGATTTTTATTGTAGAAGTAAGCACTCCTCCTTCAATAAGTGTATTATCCTCAATCTCATCTTCCATATTACCAATATCCTCCCCAGACTCTCTTCCATCATCATCTGAATGAACCTCTCCATTTCTGTTTGAAGGTTCACCTTGTTCAAAGTTATTGGAAGAGAAAAGATGGTCAAAAGATCTGTCAATGCCTGAGCCAAAGCTTTCAACATTTGAGCCATCAATGCCTGAATTTGTCTTGTCAGCGCCAGAATTTCCTTTGTCAGCGCCTGAAAGATCATGCATGTTTTCAACTGGTGATACTTGGGGACCACCTTTTTCCTTTCCAGCAGCAGCAGCAGCATCAAATGCATATGTCCATATGGGAATGGTAACATACTCAAGAATAGGTGTTGTTTTGTCTGCTTGTGATCCAACCTCTTCATCAACCTGTTTACCTGAAATAGCAACAACTGGTTCTTCCACAACATTTGAAGTCACCTTCACAATGTTTGGATTAGTAACAGGCATATAATTCAATGTCCTAGATAGAGGTTCCAAGTCAAATAACCAATTTGGACCACTTTCAGGATCACTAGGTTTACTTTCTAAAAACCTAACATGTACTTTTTCAAGTATACGTTTTTCTTTCTTAAGGTAAACTCTATATCCTCTACTCTGCATAGAATAACCCATGAAGTAGCCTTCATCACCTTTAGCACTAAACTCACCTAAGGCATCACTAGTATCCAACACAACCACATGACATTCAAAAGGTTTAAGAAAACCAATATTAGGTTTCCTGCCCCATAGTAACTCATAAGGTGTTTTTTAATGAATCTTGTTGACTAATGCCCTATTCTGAACATAACAAACTGTATTCACAACCTCAGCCCAAAAAGCAATGGGAAAGTGAGCATCAGCCAACATAGTCATGGCTGCTTCTATGAGGGTTCTATTCTTTCTCTCAGCTACCCCATTTTGTTGTGGGGTTCTAGCTACACTAAACTTTCTAGTAATCCCTTTCTTGGCACAAAAGTCATCTAATAAATTATTTCTAAACTCACCACCATTGTCACTTCTAAGCATCTTAACCTCATTACCAGACTTCTTTTCAATTTGGGTAGTGAAGTTAATCAATGTATCAGCAGTGTCACTTTTCAAAGCTAAAAAGAAAGTCCAAGTAAATCTAGAAAAATCATCAGTGATGACAAAACAGTAGGATTTACCATTTAAGCTTTCTATATTAGTTGGACCAAACAAGTCCATATGCAACAAGTGAAGTGGTTTAGAACTAGAATGCACTGATTTAGACTAAAATGAGACCTTGTGCTGTTTGCCTTTAAGGCATGCAACACAAGAGTGGTCATTGTGGAAAGCCTTTTCAGGCAAACCATCAACTAAACCATGTCTCACAAGTCTGTTTATATTTTTAAAATTAATGTGCCCTAATCTTCTGTGCTAAAGATTACTCTCATCAACTGAAGCCTTAGCATAAAGACATGACAAATTATTATTCATCCTAATTTCATTAAGATTCACATTATAAATGTCCTTACACCTAGGTGTTCTATAATCAATGAATTTCTCATCTGGTATTTTAAAATCCTTACTCAACACCAAGCATTCAGTATCAGTGAAAAGAAACTTATTTTTGTTATCACAAACCTATAATACACAAACAAATTATAGTCAAGTTCTTTTACCAGAAACACGTTTTCAAAACGCAAATTATTGGTGAGAAGAGTTCCTTTGCCAGTGATAGTTCCATATCTGCCTCCAAAGTAAACTTTGTCACCATCCTTAATGGGAGTGAAGTTTGTTAGATAATATTCCTTCCTAATCATGTGCCTAGAGCATCCACTATCCCCATAGCCATAATCATTAGCCTGCTTTTGAATGCCCTGCACATAAAGAAAACAAATTAGTTTTCTTTGGGAACCCAAGCCTGAGCAGACTTGGATTCATTTGGTTGTTCAACAAGAACAGACTTAGTCCTTATGACAACCCCTTGTTCATACCTTTTGGATTAAACACCCAGTTAACCCCAATTGGTTTTGTTATAACCTTTGAAATATAATGAAATCTGTTACATGTCATAGAAATCCCATCTGAATTAGGGTTTTGTTCTTGCTTAGGTCTCCATGTCAAGCTAGAAGAAGCTTTAGACCCTTTTCCCTTTGGTTGCAAATATTTACCATTATTTGGTCTGGCAACGTTCCTGTCAGCGTTTAATTTGGTCTTGTCAACGCTGAAATTACCCTTATCAGCGTTGAACCTAGGGTTTGTTATAGGAACCCATTGTCTGTTAGACCATGTATTGGTCTTTTGAAAAGGTCTTTGTCCATAAGTATTAGACCCTTTAGTAAAGAATGGGGCTGGTCTAACAACTTGTGGACTTTGTTGGACAAAAGGTTTGGGTTTGACAGTGTTTGACTTTTTATCAGCGTTGACCTTTGAAGCATTGATACACTTATAGGCTAAATGTGAAAAACTTCCACAAGTATAACAGGCTTTTCTAGACATAGCTCTAGGTCTAGAAGAAAAGAAACTTGTCCCATTATCACTAATTTGGCTTTTTGGTGACCTAGGTTTTCTATGCATTTCTGCATATTTAATACTAGGTTTTCTATCAACGTTCAAGCCAAGGTCAACAGTCTTGCCAGTGGTTGGGTTTGTCACTTTTATGGGTGTAGACTCATTTGGGTTGTCACTAAGCATGCCACCCTTAACAAACAAGGTAGGGTTGGCTTTCTTCCATTGGTCCAAATCAGTCAACTTCTGCTTGTATTCCTCTACTGGAGTAAGAACTCTTGGTGGAGGAATAAATTCCTCTTCTTGGAGTTCTGGTATACCAGTCCAAGACAAGTCCTTTCTAGGAACACCATAAAAGTTCCCAGCAGGTGGTGGAACACCAGCATACTCTTTCATCCCAATCCCAGTCATATCCTTAGAATCCCTTTGTTCACTGACACATTTTTCTAGGGTTTGTGAATCTTTATCAAATCTCTGAATTTTAAGATCTACATTATCTTTGTTTTTGATAGCCTCGTCTAACTTAGCCTGTAAAGCACTATTGGCTCTTTCCATGATGTTTCTAACCTCAACACTAGCATTTAAATCATGAGTTAAAATATTGATTTGATCTTTTAGGTCAAACTCTATTTTCTTATACTCAGCTACAGTCTTTTTAGTTTGAGTAAGAGCAAGTTGATAGTTAGATAACTTGCATCTTTCATTAACCACATCTGTTGTCAATTTTAAGACTTCTTTGTTAAGTTTTTCAGTGTTTAGACGACAACCCTTATTACAAAATGCATCATCATATACCTCATTGTCTGATGAAGATGAAGAGTGTGCCATGAGAGCATAGTGAACATGCTCTTCTTCTTCCTTTTCTGTAACCAAAGCTTTGTTCTCTTCCTCATCCTTGGCCAAATAGCTCCAATCCCATCCAACACCATCAATATCTTGCATGGCAACCATAGCTTTGGAATCCTGAGCCTTGATGATTTGGCTTGAGGGTTTTCCAGCATCAGATCTTCTTGGAGATCTGCATTCTCTCATAAACTGTCCCATTCGATGACAATTATAACACTCAACCTTGGATTTATCAAATCCAACAGTGTCCTTAGCATTAAAAGTCATCTTCTTCTTGAATCTTCGATTCCATCTGTTTGCTCTTATACTTGCAAGAGCCATATTCCACTTTATGTCCATCTCCTCCAAATGCTCATCACTAATTTGCTCAAGGTCCTCATATGTAATCACTGAACCATTGGGCAGTGAAGCAATGTATGCACAAACAGTATCTAGATCAATACCAGCAGGCTTGACTCTTGAAGAGTCAACATTGTATGTGTCAGCGTCTGAATGTGAGGCGTTGACAAGGCTTGATCCAGCGTTGACATAAGTTGATCCAGTAACAGGGTGCATGTATGACTCCTTTTGATCAAATTGACCTTCACTATGTGAGAAGAAGGCCATATTTCCATTGGTAGACTTGCTTCCTTGATCCAAAAGAGTTTCATTCTCTACCAGCCTCAGTTTATTGTAAACATCATCAAAAGTAAAACTTTTGTGAGTATTATTAGCAATTATAGACCTTGCTTCAATCTTCCATGCATCACCAAGACTTTTAATAAAAGTGGTGATGATATCAACATCACCAAGCACTGTTCCCATAAAGGACAGCTTGCTTGTGATGTCAAGAAGTCTGCTTCTCACTCCACTTAGCTTTTCATTGGGTTGAACTTTAAAGACACCATACTCATGCAAGAGTTGCTTCTTTTTCTCTTGTACAGTATCAGCATTACCACCATAAGCAACTTCAAGGGCTGCCCAAAGATCTTTTGCAGACTCATAGCTTCTATATTTGTGCTGATTGTCTTGTCCCAAAGAGTGTTTGAGAATGCTTAGGGTTTTCATGTCATTCCTTCTCTTTGCTATGTCCTCAGCTGAGACAGCTCTACCATCTTCAGGTTTTTCTTTTCGATCCTCTTTAGTAGTGGCTTGAACATTTGTTCTTTGTAAGATGGCAGCTGCAATCTTTTGAGCTTTATTGAATGTGTTTCCATATTCAATAATTTCCCACAGGGTGTAGTCATGGATTTGAAGATACTGTTCAAAGTTAAACTTCCACAGCTCAAAATTATCTGGGTCTAGCATGGGAATCTTGATGTTAGGGGTTGAGGAGGAGGAGGAGTTTAACTCTAGAGTAGACATGTTGTTTTTAGGGTTTCTTAAAAATTAGGGTTTTTGTCAATTTAGGGTTTTTGTGTTCTTTAGATCAAAGTTTCTTAACAAGCTCTGATACCACTTGTTGATCCCAAACTTAGATCGATTTAGCTTGTGTAAACGAGATTAAATCAAGTTAAACACGTAGAGAAACTTTGTTGTGTATAAAACAATTTAATTATTATGCGGAATTAATACTCAAACAAGAACATACAATCAATGTAAACCAAACTTTCACTTTGATTAATAAAACAAACTTGCGTATAATGAAAGTGTGAAAACGTATGAAAACTTACTTTGAAAAAAAACCTAAAGGCCTCCTTTTATAAAATAAGGAGCCTTGTACAAAAGTCTACGTATCAACTATTTAAGGTAAATATAAACATAAGAAATACATTGTTGATCATATCTTTACTAGAAACAAATTAGAAACATAATACGTGTAGACTAAGTCTTCTATCAGTGCTTGACTTCTTCCTGTCAACGCTTGCCCCTGTCAACGCTTGATTTCTTCTTAACAACGTCCAGATTGCTCTTGTCAGCGTCCAAGTGTACTGGCTACATTTTATTCCCAACATATTTTATGTCGTAAAAGTCGGAATTATGCGTGGTTTGTGTTTTTGTTGTGATTTACGACCAAAATGTGAAAAAGGAAGAAAAAAGGGCTTTCACGGGATTTTATCGAAGAAAAAGATAAAAGACGAAGTCAAAAGATCAAGAGTGCAAAAAGAACGGAAGTCTAAAGCCTATTCTGAAGATTTATCAAAGAAAAAGTCTAAAGACGGAAGTTTAACGAAGTCGAAGAACCAAGTCTAATTAATGAAGAAATTAGAAGACGAGTCATTTTATTTATCGACAAATCCTGACTCAAAGTCGAGAATGACGAGTTTATTGTCAAAGACGAAAGACGAGAAGACAAAAGAAAGAAAGAAGAAAGCATAAACATCCCTTCCTCCTATAAATACCCTCTTAATGTGTCATTAGGAGGTGTTAGCTAATTGACAACTAGCTCTCCACCTTATTTTTCTAGCTCTTTTCATATTGTCTTTACATTATTGTTCTTCCTTTCAAGTTATCATGTAAGTTTTTGTTGAATCTTTATCTTTAATTTCAAGCTTTTTGCAATTAATCTCATCCTTCCTTTCTTGTTGATTTAAAGTTTTTAAGTTTTGTTGATTTGGTTGATTTAGTTTTGATTAATCAAGTGGGTTTTATAGTTTTGATGATTTTGATTTCAAAAAGTTTGTTGATTTATATGTTTTAGTGTTTGGTGGATCTTAATAAGTGTTGATTTGGTGTTCTTAGTTTTATTATTTTGGTTGATTTAAGTTTGAATCAATTAAGTAGGATTTGATTGATTTAGTTTTAATTGTTAGTTTTATTGATTTGGTTGATTGTAAGTTGTTAGTTGATAATTAGTGTTTAGTTTGGCTTATTTCTTAGATTTAATTTGCTTATTTTTGGCTTATTTTGGTTCGTAGCTTTAAGATCTAGTTTCGCACTGTTTTATTTCATTTTTTCGGAAAAGGGTTTATGATTCCGAAGATTGCTTTTATCCGAAAACCTGTTTTACCTGAAAATAGTTTATTTCGAAATATCACTGTTATCCGAATTAAGTTGTTTTCATCCGAAATTATGATTATTCTGAAAATATTGGGTTTATCCGAATAGTTCAGTTTTTCTAAAATTTTCGTTTTATCCGAAAATAGATTTTTCCGAAAATGTAGTTTTTATCCGAATTTCCTTTATATTCCGAAATTATTTTTATTCCGAAAATATAGATTTTTCCGAAAAAGCATTTTTATCCGAATTAGCTGTTTATTCCGAATATATAGCATTTATCCGAAAACATTGTTTTTACCTCCAATAATCCGAAGAATAGCTAATTATCCGAAAATGGCATTTCATCAAAATATTCCGAAGAATGAACAACATTCTGAAGACTCCTGTTTACTTATCTCATTTCCCTCCATTTTGAATGTTCCCCATGTGGGAACATGTCTACCCATATCCAACATTTGTTCCGTAAGTCGTTTAATTTTATCCGAAAGTCGTTTTAATTTTTATTCTGAAAGTCAGTTATTTTTAGTTATATTTTTCGTCAAATTTTAGTATTAGTATTTTTTTTGAAAAGTTTAAGTTTTAACTTTTATTAATTGTCCGCTTTAATATTTGTCTCGTTTATTTTTAAAGTAGCCATATAGTCCAATTTCCTTCTTTTTCATTAAGTAAGTTTTTTTTTAAGTCGAAAGTTTATTTTTATTTTTAATTTTATTTTATTAATTGTTTCTTTTAATATTTGTTTTAATATTCGTTTTAATATTATTTTAATTTTTAGTTTTTAATATTCGCCTTGATTTACTTTTCTTTATTGTTTATCATTTATCTTTAGTTAATTTTTAAATACTTTTCGCATTTACTTTTTAATTAGTTATAAACAACGACAACCTTTTATTTTATTCACCAAAGACGACTGAGTCACACTTTTAACCGGAGATCAATTCGATTAGACGTCGAGACAAAACGAACTTTTAACTAATGAATTGGGAATTCAAAGATATCGAGGAGAAATAATTGATGAGGAATTTAAAAGAGAGTGTGAGATTAAGATTAGACAACTTTCGCAAGATTATAATGGATTAAGTATTGAGATTCGAAAGAAAGAACAAGCTCAAGAAGAAGGAAAATATCTTGCTACTCGTGAACTCGAGCGTTCTTTTCTTTATGACGATGACGATGATGAGGATATTTTTGACCTCACTCCATCTCATGACATCACCACTCCTATTCTTGAATCTTCTACCGTGGAACCCGAAAATTCTCTAAGCATGGGGGACGAGCTTTTAGCACTATTCCGGAAACGGAATCGGACGAAGTAATAAAGTCTAGTGTTGAGACACTTGTCCAAAACCCAAGAGAGTCTGATGGTATTTCCAATGGAATGTGTGATTTGCCACATTGTGATGACTCTCCTTCTTCCAATCACTTTGAGATTTTCTCCAATTCTAATGATGAAAATTGTGATGGAAATGAAGATTTTGAGTATGATACGACTTCTAGTGAATTTTCTAATGGGGAGTTCTCCGATGAACTTTCTTATAAAGATGACATTCACGACTCGGATTATGAGGGGTTTCCCGATGAACCTACTCTTCTTCACCAATTTCCACCGGGAAATGAGGATGATATTGATCTGATTTTTGAGAGGTTCACCTTTGAATTTATTCCTTTAGACCAATTTCCACCGGGAAATGAGGTTGATTTGATTATTCCAATCCTTGATAAGTTTACCGATGAACTTACTCATTTAGAGGTGGAAGACGTGATTCTTCGAGAAAAATTATCAAACGTCTATCTTCTCATTTCTAAAATCAAAGCTTTGAATTCTAAACCTATTACCAAGTCTTTCTCTCCATCTCCTATCCCCATTGAGGATAGTGATCCGCTTATGGAAGTGATTGACATGTTTCTTGCTTCTAATGATTCGATACCACCGGGTATTGATGATCTCGACTCGGAGGGGGACGCTCTCTTTTTAGAAAACTTACTTGATGATGATTTCGTCCCAAGTCCTCCTCTTACTCACTTTGATCTTAATGTGCGGGTTTTTCATGCGACTCATTTTGAGTATCATGACCCCTTTGTTGATATTCCAAAGAGTGACAAGGTCAACAAGGTTATGCAAGTTGATACCACTATAGTTGAGACCTTTATCCCACCATTACCATGTGCTTTACTTGATTATGTATTAGCATGGATGGAAGACACCGTGTTGTCTATTCCTTTCTCTCCCGAGGACGAGGTATTCGATCCCGGAATCATTGATTTAGGGAAATCTCGGCCTTTCTGTGACAATCCGTCAATTTATGGTTGATATTTTATTCTCAATATTTATTTGAAAACATTATTTTAATGTTACATTATGAACTCACTTATTTTTGGGAAGAAATTTGGAATTACGTCTTGAAGTAGCATCGACTACGTCTAAACCGGAGGATTCTACGTTACGTGCTGACGTTTACATACACCGTTTTTGGTGACAGTCCGACATTTCAGAAAATAAATTTGTCCGTGAATATTATTTTGAGATTTTAAATTTGTGTTGGTTCATAAACTCACAAATTTACGAGAAGAGATTAGGACTTACGATTTTAATTTAACGTCCTTTACGACTAAACCGAAAACCTTAGGATTACGTATTTACGTTTTCGAACTCCATTTTTAATGAGACAATTTTTATTGGATTCGTTTAGTGCCGTTGATTCATAATTTATAAAAACGTTTTTCGTAAAACGACCCGAGGGCACGCAAATCGAGGAAACTAGAATCGAGGAGTACCCGTAATTAAATGGGGATGAGACAAGTGGGACACTTGCCCCACCCCCACAAACCCACGGCCAAAACTAGCAACTTAACACCCATGAGGTGTCAAGTTTTCTTAACATGTCTTACACTTGTCATCTTAGCTTCAATATGAAGCCACTCTTCCCACAAAAACCACTAGCCAAAACCATTCACTCATTTCTCTCGTGCAAATAAACTCAAAATCTCTCTCACTCTCTCTATGTGTGTCGTCCACTCTCACACATAAACACCCTATTTGATCAATTTTTAACCATGAAATCTCATGTTATTCATACATAAGTTGAAGCCCTTTTGAAGCTCTATGGATTGGTGGTGATTATAACATCCAAGGAGGAGTTTCTATGGAGTCTTGGGGCTGATTTTCCACAAGGAGTTCTTTAAGAATGGTGGTCTTGAAGATGGTCTTGGTTTATCACAAGTTTCTCCATCAAAATCCATGTCTTGATCATAACCTACATCATCATGGTGGTATAAAGATTGTCCTCCCCTTCCTTTTGTCAAATTTGATTATGTAATCATGTATTTTCTTCTTAAATGTATATATGTATGATGATATATGATGATAAAAATATTATATGGGGATTTGGTGTTGATAATCATGGGTAAAAAGATGAAAAACTATATGTAAAAAGGTTAAAATCATGCTTAAAAATGATGGCTGAATAAAACAGTAAAGAATCATATGATAAACTGATAAAATGGCTTGAATAGATTAATATACAGTAAGCTATGAGTCTTGTACACATGTGAGAGTTGGCCATGCAATGGAATCAATAGGATGAGTGAGATATGATCAAAACAATATTAGAGTACAAATCTGCATAGACTGTTTTGGACGATTTTTAGAAAATACTTAGAGGCTGATTCAACAATATCCATAGTAGAGTTAAATGGAGCACATATCATTTAGTTTATTCCATAAAAATTTGAGCTTCTATCTCCATATAGAACTCTAGATATGGCTGTTTTGGTGAACATGAAAATAAAAATCAGATTTTTGGGAAATTAAAGTATAATAGTATTATATAAGCACTCAAATAAAAATAGTATAAAATGTGAATTAAAATCCACTAACTTATATAATACATTTATATAAATATGTATAAGGAAAAATAAATGGACATTTTATTAAAAATGGTAGTTTGATAAGTTTTATAAGTTATAAAACTATAAACATGATTTTTACGACTTTTTCGGCTATTACCAAAGATAAAATTTACGTTTTTGTTAAATAAAAATTAGACGGTTGGACCCGTCTAATGTAAACTTTTATAAACTCATATACTGATATATAAATATATATAACAAGTAAAACCGATAAAACCCGAACTATACAACATACGGACATTAACGGGCTAAGTTAACGTTATTTGGACTAACAATACAACAAAATGGGCTAAAACACTTATAAACTTATTTATTGGGCTTAACCCATTTGGGCCCAACATGTAAAGTATAAATACTGATAATACAAGTATGAAATGGATTAATACAAGTTAATAAACTTATAATAGGCTTATTGGACCTAAAACACGTAAATAGGTAAAACTAGTAAACTAGTATAAAAGTATCAACACATAACACTAAAATGAGCAAATGAGAATATGTAAACCCACTTGATCATCATATATGTAAAATCATCGTATGTATACATAATTGTTATTTTTATAAAGTCATTGGACAAGAGTCTAAGACGAGTATTATTTGTCTAGATTTCCGTGATTGAAGCACGTACCGTACGTCCGAATTGCCAATAACCCCACATCAACGTGAGTTCATAGCCTCGCACTCTTTTAAATGTTTTTATGAAATATTTTATAAACCCGCGAGGGAGATAACATGTTAGTTTTACTAAAATAGGACACCATTTGTCCCGATTGTTTGTTTATTGATTTGGACCCGAATGATTGTATGACCCGATGTATGATTATATGACCCGATAGATGAAATAAAATGGATTATTAAAGTTAGGTTATGTCACTAAAAGTCCCATTAGCATGAATTGTGAACTACCGGGATTTGGTAGACGCTTATGCATATAATAGTACTATTTGGGGACGATCACCCCAGTTCGCGCCTTGACGGTTGATCCCCGTCGTGCCACATTGATTGGTAAGCGAATTTATGTATGAGAAGATTTACACAAGCGTGATTATTGTGACGACACGCTAATTTAGATGGGCAAATTGAGTATCGGGTTAGCTACCCGTTGTTTGGTTTAGTAAGGTAACAATGTCATGCGGCTTATAATAATCCAATTAACGAAATACTGCTATACGCACCGAATTACAATATATTGCCTGACTAGCAATACGGGGTCATATTATTAATATTATGTTTGTGTTTTGGTTTTTCATAACCATATTCATATAAATGTTTTTATTTAATCTATACAACGTTGTAAAACGTTTTGTATGATGTTTTTACGACAATGGTTCGTATAATTATTTTTAAGGCAAATGCCTATATTATGATTTTGATAAGGATTTGTATAAAATGACTTTGGCTATTTTAAGGCCTATTACGATGATTTGTACAAAATGATTTTCGGTAATAATTTTATGCTGATGTGATATTAATGGTTTATTTAAACTCTATGAATTCACTCGGCGTTATCGCTGACCTTTTCTTTTAACATGTTTTATCTCAGGTACTTGAAGTTAATTCTCGGGAAGACAACAAGAATTCATGGCCCGCACTTAAATTATAATTTCCATTCAAATGTTTTGTAAAACCTGTATTAAATACAATGACTTGGGACCTATGTAACTTTGATATTTATGAATGGAAATGCTTTATTATTAAACGACGCGATTTTCAAGCGTTGTCTATGATGTGAGTAATGTGTTATCCCGTAACACCAACGAGTCTTCCGCTGTATTGAGTTGTATAAATTTGGGGGTGTTACACTTTCACCGATGTAATAATTGAAAGATTTTTCGATCATCTTGGTGCGAGTTTATCTCGGGGAGCATACTATATCCATTTCATGATTTATGACATTGACCACCATCTCTTTTTGGAGACTTGTGTTGGAGTTTCATCCTCTCGTTTGTTATCTGACAACGAGGATGTGATCTTTGACCCCGGCATCGTGCTTTATGATGGATTTTATTCCAATGCCGGTTTTCACCATTTTCCCTAAGGACCAATGAATTCGGGGATCGAGTCGAGCTCATGACTTGGTTAACAAAAACGAGGTGCCTTGTGGGGGAGTCTCATACATTCTATCTTCTTTCTATTTTCTAACACTAATAAGGCTTGATCTTTTCAAGCTCGTTCTCGTGTTTTGTTGTGATGTGAATCTTAGGTATGACCCTGATCATTGAAGACTCTCGTGTTTGGTTTTTTCCCGGTTTACTCGAGCTTCCATACTTTGATTGTCAAAAAGGGGCACTCACTATCCTTTGATTTTTATCGACTAACGTTTTATCTTCAAGCATAATTAATAAATGGCTTATAGATTTGCGTACTCTTTCCATGTTAGGACTTTTGCATTCGACTCTCGTGTTCTAGCAAGGGGGTGTTACTCTTGAGCTAGGAAACATTAAGGACAATGTTTGGTTTTAGCATGGGGGAGTAAATCGATATAATCGCTTGCAATTGCTTTTGTCGTGTTCAAACGTAATCATTTTTCTCGTTTTTCATAAAAAAATTAAATTTTTAGTGTTAATTTTGTGTTTAATAATAAATAAAATAAGTGTTTTTGACACAAATGTAGGCTTTCTGTTGGTGAAAATAAGAATAGTTTTTGACTCGACTCGGTTTTTACCTTAGCTCTTTCCTTAACGTGTTTAAATCAAATTTTGCTAGACTTTTATATAGGGAACTTTAAAACGCGAAAGTCTTAACTCATACGGGTTTAAGAACAAGAATTTTTCGCAAGTTCCTATAATTGATCCCAGAATGTTATTTATCAATGGAACTTTAAAATGCAAATTCTAACTTGAAAAGGTCTAAGAAGATGCAAGATCCTATAGATGACTTGAAAACCCAAAACTTCGATTTAATAGGCTAAGTGTCCATTAGTCTCACATCTTTGAGATTTTACAATATGGAGAACAAGAAATGATAAAGTTGAATCATAAGTTTTAAGGTTAATTCTTTCTTGTATAAGTATTTTTGTGTTTGATTCTATCTCCTCGTATTTATTTTTCACGCTTTAATATTTAATTGCTTAATAAATGAAGTTTTTAGCGGTTTGGGCTTAATATCTTAACTCGTAACTCCTTCTTTTTCTTCCCTTGTAATTAAAGTAAGAACACATTGAGGGTGTCAACGTCATGGACTTTTTGATCATGGGATTGCGGAAATTTGGCTTACTATATATATATATATATATATATATATATATATATATATATATATATATATATCATAATAATAAAGAAGAATAAATAAAAACACGTTCTCTATGAGCCTTCGGGTGGGAGTCATGTAGCACTAGCCTTGCCATTATAGCCTTAGGGTGTATGCATGGTGACGTGTTGAATAAAAATTGCTTCATCATTATGAGCCTTAGGGTGGGATGGTGAATGTCAATTCCCTTGTTTATGTCCAAGGAGCCTTCGGGTGTGGATCAAAAATAAGGAGCAATTTTGCATCTTAAAGAGCCTCAAGGTGTATGATGTAAATGTTGCTAACTCCATTAATAAGATCAAAATCGACTTTGAAGGAATAATTGTTGCTTTAAGTAGTCCTATTAGCCAAATTTCGGATCTGGGGATTTATCCCTCAAATCATGTTAAGTTATCCTTGATGTGGGCTTTCTTTAGTGACAACGGTTTTTGAGGTCGAGGTTAGGTTTTAAGTGTTGGGTTTACACCATTTTTGCCTTCATTTTTGGACTAATAATTATTAAATAAGTCAAATGAGCCTTTGGGTGAATGACAAATATTTAAAATATAGAGATACAATTAGTAATAAAGGAGATTGAGTTTAACACAAATTACTTTTATGAGTGGTCTTAATATTGGAACTTATGATTGGCAATGATCTTATTTTTTTTAAACTTGGCATGGAAAGAATGAAAAGTCGAGCACGATGAATCTATTTGAGTTTTATGATCCTAAAATTTTTTTTCAATAATGAAAGCAATCCATTATGTTTTTGTCAAAATAAAGTGTCAAAAGTTAAATAAAAGTGTAGTTAGTAGTTTTATTTTATCATTGCGTGAGGACGCGGCAATTGCTTAGCAAGGGGGAGTTTGATATGAGTAAAATTACTCATATCAATTATATCAATAAACGGACTTAAAATGCATAAATTGTTTAAATATTGTATTGTATATGCATGTTCTATTGTGTCGTGTGTGTAGGTACCAAAATCACGAAAACCGGCAAAATCGACACGGAGTTTGAAGAAAGTTCAAAAGGCAAAAAAATCAAGTCGTTTTATCTACGGATTCAAATTTATCAAGAGTTGAAGTCAAGTGGTCCCGCATTTACTTAATGGGCCTAGAAGCCCATTAAAATGGTTACATTGAAAAAATTACTTGTCAAAAGCCCAAATAATATATGTGACGAAATTGAATTTACAAGTTATTTTCACAAGCCCAAGTACCAAAATTATGAAAAGAATGGGAGTAACATTGGGTCCAAAGCCCATGTATCTTGTGACGGTGGAAGTGTATATTAACTTTTCACTATTGGTCAAATCGGTCAAAAGCAACAATAAAAAGAAAAGAAAAGAACAAGAGGAGCAAATTGGGGATAAACACCTTCAGTCAAGAACACTAGATTATTTGGGGGATTCCATTCAAGCATCAATTAAATCGCACGCGCCTCAAATAAATTCCCAAGTTTTTAGGAGATGAAGAAGCTGCCAACAAGGCTCCCACGTGGACCATCTACACGTCACATCTCATCTGTGATTGGTTGATTTTTGTTAACCAATCATTGAGCCAATCAATACCTGCCACATAGACTCCAAAGAAGCACAATAAGCACAACTTTGTGCCACCCTCGCAATCCAAGTGAACAAGGGTGATTTTCAACCCTTGGATTGAAACATAAAAAAAGAGAGATGATGAAGAGAAGATCCAAGGGCCACAAATCGTCATCAGCAAACCCCCCACTCCTCTTGGTTAGGCTATAAATACCCCTGATTTCATTTGTAAAATCATCCTTTTTCTTCTTGTAATGTTATAATGATAGTTTAAAAATAGGATTTGGATTTTTCTTTAAATATTGCAATTTTTGATTTGTTTTAATAAAAAGTTAAATTTTCAGTATTATTCCTTGTTATCCTGCGTTTATTATTTTATAAAATTTCTTGCAAATCTGTTTTTATTACTATTGATATAACTGAGAATCATTTAAACAATTTTATTCAATAGCTTATTGGAATGATGAGAGGATTAGGGATTCAAGTTCATTCCCACTGAATGAATTTTATAAAACGCTGATTTCGAGATCATTCTTATGGTTCGAGAATGGTGTATTGTGGTTCGAGAATTGTGGTTCTAGGTGTTTTGGTGTTGATTTAGGTTACAAGGAAGTACAACGCTTCCTTCATCATCAACGGTTAATTTTCATCAATAAGGTTAAGAACTAGTTTAATATTTCTCATAATTTTAGTTTAATCTGTTTTTATGGTATTATGTGTTTATGTGAGATGAGTTTGAATGTTAAAGTTATTAGATCTGCTTAGTTTAATCTGTTATGGATATATTGTTGATTATTTTTAGTTTGATGATTTGTTAAAACTGTTGATATAGATTTTTGTAAGAATGAGTAGTAACACCTGTGATTTTAGCTGTAAGATTTCGATATTTGATAGTTGTTGTTTTAGGATTATTGAGATTACTGTGAAGAGTTGAAGTTGAGTGCATATCCTGCTTAGGAATGTTCAGAGTTGAGATCTGATGAGATTTTTAATATGTTTGGGGTCTTTATACGATTGTTAGCTGCTGAATTTTGGGTTTTAGCAGATCTCTTGCTTAATTGTAGCTAGTAATTTGATATACTTGTTTTAAGACTGATGATATATAATATGACGTATTCCTGATTTCTGAATGTTGACTTATGTTAATAGTAATCTGTATTAGATTTATGTTGTTGCTATAAATTCAAGTTTACTTAATTTGATAGTTACTGAATTCTTTCAGGCTTCTTATATTTTAAGAGGTTTATCTGATATTGTTTTAATTTGTTGAAGCTGATTGTTCATTTAACTGTTTGTGATTTGTTAGACTGTAACTTGGTCTATTAATTGATTTATGTAGTGGATATACATGTCTACTCGTTTGTTGTTATATAATTTACTACTACATTTTTACTGTTTTCATATCAACACAGTAAAAGTTCATTATTCATTTCAAAAAAAATATATTGTAAAAACTGCTCATAGCAGGTCTCGAACTCGAGACCTGCCCCTCACACACCCAATGTGTTTACCATCTGGACTGGCCTAAGTTTGTGTTTACGTATACTTTAATTAATTAATATACAGTAAGTAATTTTTACCTATCAGTTTAAATAACAAACATTTACTTTACATTTGTTAAGATTTTAATTTTTTAAATAATAAGATTTATTAGTTACTTTTTATAAATAAAAGTTTCTTTTTATAAATAAAAGTTTCTTTTTATTTAGTTTCAAATAATTAGTTCAAAATAAATAAATATATTAGTTTAAATAAAAAAATATTAACTTTTATTAAAATTATAGTTAATTTTATTTAGTTTCAAGTTATTAGTCTAAAATAAAATAAATAAAGTTTAGAAATAAAAATAAATATTTAGTTAATTTTTAAAATTATAATTGTTTAGACATAATTTGGTTACAATTATTTGTTTTAAGTATATAAAAAAACTATATTATATAGCTTTTATTTGCCTTTTAGAGTTATAATTGGGTAGACGATTCTTGCACTATAGGTTTAAAATTTGTAAGATTATTATAAATAAAAACCGAAACGAATTCAAATCAATTGTCCTAATCAAAACGAAAGTCTCAAATTCATAATTTCCTTGTGTACAACAAACCAGGATCACTCTCGTGTTTAATTGATCCGTCTTTAGCTTATTTTGGATTATTACTTTTTCCTAAAGGTAATTTCCATAATTTTCTCTATAACGTATTATATTAAAATGCACCGACACTTTCCCACTACATCAGAGGAGTAGATGTTTGTCTAGATAAATTTCTAGTTCCCATTAGAGGTTTACTCAAGGGCTTGTAAAAATTTATCTAGAGTAATTTTTTCAAGAATAGGTACTTTGACCTTGTTAATAAGAATATCTTTTGGCCCTTCACCTAAAATAGACTTTTCAGAAAGTCCAGGATTTTCACAAAAACCAACTTCTGCCTGCGGTTCGTTATCAGTACCCGCGGTTCCATATCTATAGGGAACCGCGCCATATATTGGCGTACCGCGTACAGTGGTTCATTTTTCTGAAAATCTAACTTGTTTAGGTTCACTAGTAGATGCTTTATTAGTGTTATATCCCAACCCAAGTCTTTCCTTAGAATGAATTTGTTTGTTTAACATATCATCAAGAGCACTAGTACCTTTCATGAAAATTTCCAATTTAATGGAGGTACTCTTGAGATCTTCATTCTCTTGTCTAAGGTTTTCACATTTTAGACAACCTAAAGCAACTTCTTTGTTTTTATCAAGCCTAGTTAATTTCTCTCTTAGCTCACTAATCTCATTTTCAAGCTTAGTGCTAGTTGATTTTAGCATTTTGTTCTTTTTAATGAATTTAAGGCGCTAAGTTTGTGTAAGTTATTGTATTGGCCTTATAATTCGATATCATCTTGAGAAGAACTATTATTGCTATAATAATCGGTTTCGGAATGTACTTCTTTAGAAGTGTGAGCCATAAGACATTCCTCATCTTTGGGGTTGTCATCAACATCTTCACCGCTATCCCTCCATGAACCTCCAACGAATGCCGTGTGGTTCTTGTCGCGTGAGGTCTTAGGACAATCACCGATGAAATGGTTCGGATCACCACATCTAAAACATTTCCTATCACCCTTATCATCCTTGGTAAATCGGTTTTTGGAGAATGATTTCTTGTCGTTGCTTGGTTGCCTCACGTGTTGACCTCGTCTTTTGAAGAACTTTTTAAAATCTCTAACCGCCATAGCATATTCCTCATCATCACTATCCGAGGATCTTTCATGCTCACTTTGCGCCTTCTCGGCCTTGAGTGCTAGAGACTTTATTTCACTCTTGGTTTTCACCATTTCCGAGTCCTTCAAAATTATCATCTCATTATCTTTCAAGTTTCCAATGAGTTCATCGAGTGATAATGTGGTGAGATCCTTTGATTCTTCAATCGTCGTGACTTTAGATCTCCACTTTGGATGCAACGCCCTAAGAAACTTCCTAACATTTTTCTTGCTAGAAAAACCTTCATCAAGTGCTTTTAGACTAGTAATAATAGTATTAAATCTAGCAAATGCACTATCAATAGTTTCGTCTTCTAAGATGACAAATTGTTCATATTGTTGAACAAGAAGATCGATTTTACTTTCTTTGACTTGGCTATTACCTTGGTGGGTTACTAAAAGAGTGTTCCAAATGTCTTTAGCTGTTTCACACATAAAAATCCTTTCGTACTCTTTCTTTGGTAAAGCATAATAAATCACCATTTTGGCCTCATTGTTTTTAGCAAGTTTTCTTTTAGTGTCATCTTTAGCTTTGTCAAAAGTGACTATCTTTTTGCTTTTAGAAAATTCATTATATTGATAAGGCAAAAAGTAACCATGGGTAATAACCTGCCAAAGATCTAAATATTTTGATTTCAATAAGTCTCAAATCTATTTTTCCAATAAATAAAACTATGGGTTTCAAAAAGAGGTGGTCTTTGTATAGATTTCCCTTTTATGTACTTGTTAGAATCCATAGATCGATTCAAGTTTTAAAATACAATATCTTTTAAAAAGTCTTGAGCACCCACGCTCTGATACCAATTGTAGAAACTAGAAGGAGGGGGTTGAATAGTTTCTTAAAATTTACTTGTCAAAAGACGGTTTTCAAAAATCATTTTCAGAAAATTTAGGCTTGAGCAAATATGTGAAATCTTCTTATACATAATATGAACAAGGGATAGTGCAACTAAACTAATAATCACAAGTATAAAGAATAATGAATGTAAACAGATAAGGAAAAGAAAGATCAAACCAAACACCAAGGATTTCTAGTGGTTCGGCAACGAAACTCACTCATCGTCCATACTCCATTCCTCGAGTACTCCTTACTCGAGTTAACTAATCAACAAGATCCTTAAGGTGGAGAAACCGTACACCATGTTGCTTATCCAATTTCCAACTCTAAGCTAAAAGTCGAGCCCTAATCTTAGCTAGGACCAATCTACACCAATATACTTTAAGGATCAAGTATTAACCTTAGTACATACACAACTTCCAAATAGACATAACTACTTGGATCTTCACAACAATGACACAACAATGAATAAATAAGATTTGATCTTCAATGGATCTTTGAGGTAGACACAACACTTCAATGATGAAAGTGTTCTTCTCTTTGCACTTGGAGAGGAAGAGATGGGAGAAGAAAGATTCACTTCTAAACAAGTAATAATCAACTAAATGACCAAGAATTTGAGTGATTTTAGAAGTATGAAAGAATCTGGAAATATATGTGCAAAAGAGGTGAAGAGAAAATCTGAGAATGGTCCACTATTTATAAGATAAGGCTCCAACGGCTATATCTGTCCATGGTTCCTTATAGATGCCCGCGGTTCCTTATCGATAAGGAACTGCATAGCCACTTAAGGAGCCGCTGGAGTAGACTCCGCTCCTTTTTGTCTTTTAGTGGTATGTTTGGGGTTTAGAATATCTTGAAAGGATATTCCAAATCAAGATAGAATATGCCATTTTCAAATTTTCAAATCATTAATTTAATAAAATATTTTCTTAAAAATAAAGTTTAATAAAACTTGTCACACTTAATAAAAAGTGAGTTTTAAGAAAAGAATAAATTTTTGATCACTTAATTAGGATGAGTACTTGTTTGTACATACCTTAAGTGATAATGGTTGAAATGAAAAATACTTGAACTCAAGAATTCGTTTTTCGTTGTTTTCGTAAATGCTTGTTTTTACATATTGTCGTAATCAAAACAAAGCGAGACCGAAAAATGCAAGGAACGTTTTTTAGGCATCATTGCATTAACATCATTAAACAATCCTATACGGAAGAGCAAGCCGAATCATTCCTACCCTCGTTCAGCCGAAGGTTAACACCGGTTGGATGCTATCGTGTCGTCACAAGGCAACCATGTCTTCCACAAACTTACACCGGTGAATACATACCCGGTAAACCGGAGGCCATACATCCAAAGGTTCTTCGGAGCAGTGAACCAGAGCTCTTAGCCGATTCATGTCAGATGCCGTGAGGCATGCCCTCTTATACACTATAGAACCGGAGAACACACCCCAAAGACAGTTCAAGCCGGAGGTATCAACAGAATCAACATCCATCGGATCTAGAGTTCACTCGGAAATTCTACACGGGCCAAAACAAAGGACAACATATCGAATGACACTTTCACTCCTTTAACCGTACCATACCTTCCGGAGGTACGGTTCCGTACAGTGAACATTCAGTTTGGTACCGAAAGAATTATCTGCACCGTTGGTCTGATGAACCAACCGTGACATCTAGCAACGTACTGAAGAGTAGATGAAGCTGATAATAAAGTTGATTCAGGACCGAGACCCGTTATTCATAGCTGTTGTAGATAGAATAACGGGTCCAACGGATGGCGTCAATGTTGAAGCGTATTTCCTCGGGTCAGAACCGGACGACTCCCGAAGCCGTATGTGGTAGTCCCGAACCTAGAAACAAGCTGTCAATCATAGAACCCATTAGAAGGGTACCTACGTCGGAGCCCGAGAACCCCCCTCTGACGGTTAAGTCTGTGCCTCATATAAGTGCCTCATATAAAAGGTCTTATGCATAAATGTATACTGTGGTATTATGATTAGAGAGAGAAGTGTAATATAGAGAAAGAAAGAATCTGGCTTAGAGAGAGAAAGATAAGAGTATTTATAACCTAACCTTTGCATATAAATTTTTTATGTATTAATGCCTTGTCTATTAGCCTTTTATCTTTTGACCCTTCGAGTATTAGCCAATTGCATTTTACCACACATGTCAACACCAACTCCATTCGATCCAAAACACTGCTCTATTACAATATTCACGTTGTACATTGGAATCTCGTGCATGTGATGCTAAATTAAGTACTGTATTTAAGTAGAAAGTTTATATTGTGAGTGGAATTTTTGTTACGTAAACAGTTTGACAAGTATATACTTTAAGATAAGTTGCAGAATTTCAAATTACAAAAACAAGATATTGATCACAAATTAGAGATTACCTAGGAGAGAAATTGCATTGAGAATCTAATAAAATGCAATCTAGTTTTATTTTTGTAAATAACATAGTTTTTCTTCTAAGTATATCACGTATAAGTGAGTTTTGTATGTCGTCTTATTTATTTGGTAGTATGTTATTTGCTTTTGTTGCTTGAACGGCTTGTTAGTTGGGCATATAGTTGTAATTTTGTAAACTTGTAATAATGCTTATGCTTTTCTAAAAGTTACGCAACTCCATCTATTATTATAAGATTCTTATGAATGAAAATGAGAGAATGGGCTGTATCGTGAAATTTAGATCGGAGATCAGATAAGATTTTACAACTTGGCTAGTGTCATGGAAAATTGGAAATATAGAAAAATGAACCTTGATTTAAGTTTAAGAATTTAACGTTAACGTGGGCCGTATGTCGCGTGATATTAACGATGATGTATTGTTATCATGCTTCCTTTCAACAAATTGTATAGAACTAAATTATCTTTTGTCTTTGGAGGCTAACAATATTCGGTCAAAAAGTTACTTCTATGTACTCTGAATGAAAATAACCTCGATGACAAAGTTAGAATTAAACTTACAGTGATAGTACATAAAATTGGTGAGAAATTGGTACAGTAGGTTTGACGAAAGAATAAAATTCATTGCTGAAGGTAATAGTAAAAGTTTGGAAAAAAATCGTCTCAAAATTATAGTAAAACATGATTGATCATTACAACCATGGTTATAAATAGCGTGAAGCGTGGCGTATCGACATGTCCAAGCTACACGCTTTAGCGGCTAAAGCGAAGCTTTAGCGTTTTTAAAGCGTGGCTTATGGCGGCAGAACATATAAAAATATTTGTTTGTTTTATCATATTTCAATGTTATATTTATATATAGTTTACAATAAGTGTTTTACATAATAACTGAAGTTAGAAAACTCTCTTTACATCTCTTTACATGTGATAATATTCATATTTTGAAGTTGAATTCAAAAAATAATCGCACCTTATATCGTAGCGTGCCTCAACCTATTGCGTTGCGTGGAGGCCGCGCCTCAAACTTTAGCGCGCCTTAAAGCGAGCTATAGCGGGCTATTTAGAACCATGATTACAACCAACAAGCACAAAAATCTCAAAATAATCAAAAACTAAGACTTGCTAGATATATTCGAAATTCAAATAAGCTTACAAAGTCACATATTAGTTGAAGCAAAAAAAACTACGTTTTTGTTATCTTTTATTATTTTTCGTCTTCTCAGACTTTATAATATTTTCCCTATTTTTATTTTGTTAATTTTTTATTTTATAAATGTAAATAAATATATGGACTTTTGAACGTAATTAAAAGAAAGAAAGAAATTAATGCAATCAAGTAATTTATGGATAATGAAGATAATGTGTCATTTTTGACTCAATTTTAAAAGAATTTAATTAATGTATATAATTTTATCCGGTTTAAAAACGTGTCGGGGTATTAAACCGGTGGATCAAGTAGTTAAAAATAAAAAATCGGGATAAGAAAAAGAAAGAAATGTATAGTAAACAAATTGTGCATTCGGTGAGCTAATCAAAAGGTACCGAGGAAGAATAAATTTTGTACTACATGCGCAAAAACACAAATTCATTATACTATTTTCATGTAACTTTAGAAATATGTGACAGAGCTGTCTCATTGTATGAGAAATAAAATCTGCCTTGTTATTACGGAAATTTTCGATTGTCTTATATCAACAAAAGTCAAAATGCTACGCTAACAGCAAAACAAATATAAATATGGAGTTTTTAAAACACATAGTACTAAGTTGGAGGCCCCTCATAAATAATGGTTACTAGGATTGAAGCCCGCGCTTCGCTGTGGGTGTCTAAATGAGAAGCCTGGAAACAATATCGAAATAAATAAATAAATAAAGCTGGTAGCAAAAGCGTTAAAACTACTTCGACACACATTCCTTGCGGAAAACAACAACCAAACACCATGTTTTGGCAAAATAACAACACAGTATGTAATAGCCAATAAATGAGTCCGACGTTTGATGTTAACGACTTCAGCATTGTTACATAAAAAAATATGACTCTTTCAAGATTTTAAATTGTGAGGTTTTCTTGGATTGCCACAAAAGTGCCCACAATGTTGCCACCCATATCTGGGAAAGTTGGACAACCCGGAAGAGGCTTCACCTAGCCAACACGATCAACTTGTATGGGATATTTGAGAAGGTGTGCTTTCATATTAGTCACTTTAATGGCTGCATGCTGGTTCCAGTTCACTTCACTCAGTGATCTGACCCTTCTCACACACGATGCTTTCTGGTATCTCGAAAGTGCTCTCAAGTCCACCAATATGTTCAGCCCAAAGGGGGATGATGACAACACTTTCTTACAACTCAATGCTCAACCTATATAAGAAAATTAAAGATAATGAGAAGCTAGACAAAGTCTATCAAGAAATGACAGAGATGGTCGTTGCTTGTGACAAGCCAAGATATTACATCCGTTTAAGTGCATATGCTGCTGCTTCTGACATCGATGGAATGGAAAAAGTTCTAAAAAGTATGGAAGAAAATTCTTCCCTCGATGTGGATTGGAATACTTACGTTATTGCATCTGGTGGGTACCTTAAATCTGGCTTAAATGATAAAGCTTATTAAATGCTTAAAAAATCAGAGGAGTTGGTATTTGGAAACTTTAAAGGGGCAGCTTGGGAAATTCTTGTTCGATTGTACGCCTCTCTTGGTAAAAAAGATGATGTTTATCGTATATGGAATCTATACAAAACATCAAGGAGCAAAGTATACAACAGGGGTTATTCTGCCATAGTTAATGCATTGGTGAAATTAGATGATATAGATGGAGCTGAGAGACTGTTAGCTGAATGGGAATCGCAGAATTTATCTTTCGATTTCAGAATACCTAATATGGTGATTGAAGCTTACTGCAATAAGGGTGATTTCGATAAAGCTGCAACATATGTTGACCAAGTTATAGCCAAGGGAAAGCAACCTCCTGCAAGCACATGGGTTCGTTTTGTGACTGCATATGTAAGAAAGAATGACTTGGAGAAAGCGGTGGAAATGGTGAAAAAGTGTGTGGTTGCTGAGGATAAGCGGATGCAGATTGAATAAAGATACTCTTGAAACTTGTGTTGAATACTTGAAAGAAAATGGTGATTTGCAGATGGCAGAAGAGATTGAGAAAGCTTTTGGGCATATGATTCGTCATCAAAAGACATCTGCAGCATCTTTAGATGATGATAAAGAGTCTAAATCTAAGTCTGGGGAGCTGGATGAAATTGAAGAGAGGCGTAGCTGATTTAATGAGAAGTCGTCTGCATTGTTTAGTACTACGTATTTTATCAGTGCTTTTGTTTTCTTCTGTTCATGAAGTGTAATCTGAATGGAAAACAATGTTTACAAAAAAAAATGTTCAGCCCAAAGGGACATTCTATAGACGAATACCTGCACAAAGTCATTTTGTAAGTCAACCACCACCTTTTAAATCTTGAACATTTTACTTGCATAAAGTATAGAAATTTACTTGCGCATGTGGGCTAGAACATCTGTTAGCCCATGTATGATAAGGCTGATACGCACCCATTGCAATTTCAGTGTATCTAGAGCCTTCTAATGACCTTTGGTTGATGTTAGCAGATCCCATTATCACAAACTCATCATCCACTATCATTCCTTTTGAGTGGACATATATCATAAAACATAGACTTTTCTTAGTAAGTGATTGTCATAACAAAACATGAGTTAGTTACAGTATAAGATTCAAGAAATAAGTGATATATAAAACAATTATGTAAAGGTTTCAGTAAAGGATGTACTTGCGGGGTATTTGCGCCATTTGATCCTTTTTCAGATGAAGTTGGTTCACGCCATGAGATGCCTCTCGATTGCCAAGACAGAAAAACATAAAGTAATCTTGAGGCTCGTATACATTTTCAATCCCTTTTTCTACTAAAGCCTTGTAGATCACCTCATACATCATTTGCATCGTCTTATTCTGCAAGAAATTATTGAAATGAGCATTTTCATCTAATTCTGTTAAGTATACTCTCATCAGTCATAAGGAATTGTTTATAACGTACCTGCCAAAAAAGAATCCTTTGAGTCGCCGTACTTGTAGGACTACCTTCCGGCCACATTGGAAGCACAATATATGCCGCAAAACTCTGACCGTCTCTGATTTTATTCACAACTTTTAGAGAAATTTCCATTGGTATTAAATTGTTTGCGCCTACAAAAGACAAATGCATTTTAACATATTATATTGAAATTTATTTACTTATACTTTAAGTAAAAGAATCAGCCTACACTGTAAGGTTTCTTACCCAAAGTTTTGTGATGACTCCAATTAAATGAAGAGCCAAGAAAGTATTGCTTTTCAATATATATAATGTTGAGCAGCACGAATTGCCTTCACATACGCACTATGTATGCTCATGTCTATGAGCACATTCTTCCCGCATACCAAGTTCTGTAGAAATGTGGCAAAATATTAAGGATTTATTTCCGGCATGCAACTATAAAACTTCGAGGATAATAGCCATACCTTGTTTGTGGCTTCCTTGGGGTCTTTGGGAAAACCTTTAACTGAGTTGGAGTCAATTAAACGGAACACCTGAACATGCCAACCTTCAGGATCTTGCTCACCTATGCAATGAGCCTCATCAGTTCCTAATATGTCAGGAATCCTTTCTAATTTGAGTAATGAATCATCAACAGTTTTCTTCATCTTTTGAATCCCATGTGGTTTTGAAGCCCGCAACCATCTCTCCTAAAAGTTTTTTAATACATCATATTAGAGGTATATTAGAGGTATTTGAAGCTCACATCCATCTTTTGAATACCATGTGGTTTTAGAATATATTGAGGTGTTTGAGTGAGCATTTGACACCGTAAACTAGCCCGGATTCCAAATCCTCACTACAACTCCTCTTCCTAATGTTTAGCTACACACTGATCCTAACAACTCAGAAAATAGGCAAGGTTATATTTTCCAAAATAAGCAAATCCAAACACAAATACGAGTTATCGAAACAGCTTTTTCTACAACTTCATGACTAAGCTCATTAGCCCACGAACCAAAGACAGTAAAACGGTCCACTCCACCTATTCCACTAAATATGACTTGATTTTTGATGAGTTCTTTGTTGAGTTTTGTTCGTACTCGATTCAATTCGAATTGATCACGGTTTAGGGTGGAATTGTCGTTTTTGGTGACTAAAAGAGGGAGCTTTGGATTGTCTATGTCTACTAGTAATATAAACGTTAAAACTATTAAACATAAAAATAAAAGAAGGATGTCTAACCTTGATTGCTTATCCGGAATGAACGCTGCACAGTTGTTCTTGGTAAAAATAAAGAAAGGGTGATTATCTATTTTAATATAAAGTTGAAAACTTTAAAAGATTAAACTAACAATTAAGACTTTTAAAATAATTGACGAAAGATTAAAACTTGATAATATGTAAATGTTAAAAATTAAAACTTTATAAAAAATTAAACTTGAAATTGAACTAAGATAAACACATTAAATTTGAACTTAAGAAAAAGGCGGGAAAAATAGGTTTGAAAGTAATGCGAGAAAATAAAACTAGATCTAATCCGGAATAATGAAGTTACAAATAAGTCGGAATGCAAGAATCTTAAACTAATCCGGGAAAACACCAAACTTACCTTTATCCGGAATCAATGGATTTCAAGTAATCCGGAATCTATATTCAGGATACAATCCGGAATATGTAAACTTGGCTTATCCGGAATATGGGGTTACACACAATCCGGAATATCAATTTTCTCACTATCCGGAATCCAGAAAGCTTATCCGGAATGTTGGATCAGCTGCTAATCCGGAATACTTATTACTGAGGCTATTCGGAATACTTGTTGTTGCTTGTTATCCGGAATGTGCCAATCCTCACTTAATTCGAAATCTCAATTTTGCTACTTATCCGGAATACTTTGATTCCTGTCCTAATCCGGAATCCACTCCAAAAGTGCAATCCGGAATCCTCCCAATGCTACTAATCCGGAATGAGTTGTTGCTTGCTATTTGGAATAACAGATTTGCTAGTAATCTGGGATAAGGGTTTTCTAAACCCGGATAAGAAATAAAATAAGGATAAAGTGAAAATAAGCCAAAATCTAATAAGCACTTAACCAAAAACTTAACCAGTATGATTTTTAGAAGAAGTAAATAAGCCACAATTCAAAAAAAATTTAAAACACTAAATAATCAAAATATTTAAAATCAACTTTTTATAAAATAAACTATTAAAGACAGTTAATTAAAAATAAGAAAATCAAACAATAAGCACTAAACACAATAAGCTAAAGAGATCAAACACATCAAAAACCAATAAGCACAATCTAATAAGCAAATCAAACACAAAATCAACAAGATTAGACCAACTACATGATTAAAGAGACAAAACAATAGATTAAGATTAAGAAAGGTAGAATGAGAATTAACTAAAAAGCTTGATTAAATTCAATATTAAGATTCAAATTACAAGATTAAAAGATGAAAGATTAAACAAACATGAGAGAAAATTCTAGAGAGAGAAAATGACACCTACTCCTAATTACCTTGAAAAAAATAAAAACAATAAAACTAACTCCTCCTAATGAAGATTAGGAGACTATATATAGGGGAAGGGGAGGGTGTTGTTGCTTCCTTCTTTCTTCTTTTTTCTCGTCTTTTTAAATAACTCGTCTTTCTCGACTTTGTCTCGGGATTAGTCGAATGATGACATGAACTCGTCTTCTAATTTTCTTGTTTTAGTAGACTTGATGCTTTAACTTTGTTAAACTTCCGTCTTTAGACTTTTTCTTCGATAAATCTTCAGAATAGGCCTTTGACTTCTGTTCTTCTTGCACTTTTAATCTTTTGACTTCGTTTTTTGTCTTTTTCTTCGATAAAAGCCCGTGAAAGTGCGTGTTTTCTTCCTTTTTCATATTTTTGTCCTAAAACACAATAAAAACACAAAACACGCATAATTCTGACTTTTACGACATTAAATACACGTTTTGGTCTCGTTTTTATTATAATTAAGTGGTAAAAGGATAAGTGTTTTCACACTTATTAAATCCCCTAAACTTAACCATTGCAATGCCCTCATGCAATGCATTAATTTCAAAGCACGATTTACATTCTCCATCATAATTAACCCACTTTGGCCTTTATTAAATACTAGAAACTAAGGAAACTAAAAAGATAGAAAATTACAAAATGCTAGAAGGAAGAACAAGTAAAGAGATCGAAGACTTACATTAGGGCTTTGGTTGTCATGAATGTTTATCACTCTCAAGTTTCACGTTCCCCATACTAAGCTTAAAAACGAGATCATTATTATTATAAGTTAGTAAAGCTAACACAAACTCATGTGGCCCAATTATTCGCTTAGACTCCCTTATTCCTAGGTGTATCTCTTATATTTTATTGTTGTCTTGAATGATCACGAGGATGCATTATTGACTTATTTCGATAGTTTATTAAGGTTGAAAATAAAGTAGGATGATTTAATCAATAGTTAGCTAAAGGACAAAATCTTTTAAAACTACTTCTCGAAACCTCATAAAGTTCATATCTTGGCTTAACTCGTTTCGCGATTTGAGACCTTTTTCGGACTGATATTTGGCATTGACTTCATACTTCGAATCTTGAGAGACGTTCTTGAAATAATGGTCTTCTCTTCATAATAGGAATTTCTTCACTTAAAGTTTTTGGGAGATTCTTCATACTTGGACCACGACTTCTTCATTTTTCTCCAATCTTTATTTGGGATTTTGATATTCAACGATCCGTCTCCTTTTAGGACTTGGATCTATTTATCCTCATACCTTGCTAGGGTCTTTTCGGATAGACTTATCTATGATCTTTTGGGGAGTATTTACTTTTCGTCGTGTGTCTTGATCCTTCATATTGATTTTTGATAAATGATTTTTCACATCACTTTGGATCTTTAGCAACAAAATGTAGCCCTCATGCCTTGTTAGGGCCTTTTGGGACTCGCCAATCTTCGCATCCCGCTTCAATAAGTTATGCCTTGGCTATGAAATCTAATTAATCCCGAGCAACTTTTAAACGATCTTGTGCTAGAAGCTAAGTAACTTTTCAAATCGTACGACCTTATTTATTGCAATTATATTCATTAACAAGCGAAGGGAGAAAAAGCTCATAATTAACTCACATAAATTAATGAAAGAATACCAAACTTATAATTGACTCTATCATCTCTCGTTCTCCACAATTTAAAATCTCAAGGAATGAGACTCGTGGATGCTTAACCAATTAAATCAAATTTTTGGGTTTTCAAGTCATCTATAGGATCTTGCAACTTCTTAGACTTTTTCAAGTTTAGAATTTTCATTATAAAGTTCCATTGATAAACGACTTTCTAGGATCAATTATAGGAACTTGCGAAAAGTTCTTGTTCTTAACCCGTAAGAGTTAAGACTTTCGTGTTTTAAAGTTCCCTATATAAAAGCCTAGCAAAACTTGATTTAAACACATTAAGGATACTAGCTAGAGTAAACTTGGATAAGTAAACTCGGGTTGAGTCAAAAGAGTCATGACGGGCCTAATATATCAAAGATATCTAAACTCATTAAAACAATTTTATTTAACTATTTTTCTTTTTTTGACTTTATTTTTGAAATGGAATATATACATACGATGCGATGACAAAAGGAAAGAAAATAGAAAAAAATAAAGAAAAATACTACTAGGCCAAAATAGATCAAAAATTTTGAAAAAAATGTCGAAAAATTAAATTTTCCGGTTAAAATGAGGACAAATTCATGGAAAAGCCCACTTAACTTCGATAGAAGTCCCCCCTGTCACACCCCACCATGGCGGAATATGGGGCGCGACGTATGGATATCATCACAACATGGCGTGTCTATAGAGATAACTATATGAAATAAGAAATGTCATAAAATGGTGACACAAAGTCATGACAATACCTCAACAATGCAGGAGCCTAGGTAAGTAGGTAACAGTCCTACCTATTACCCAAGACAAACAAATAACATAACCAAAACAAACATATAGGTGCCAAATAGAATCACTTATTAAATGAGCAAATGAAACTAAGAAGGAACGGGGATCTTCTTCTAAATGCATCTCCTACGCTCTTCAAATCCTAGCCACTTATCTTCTCATGCTTAACCACAGTATCACCTGAAAGAGACACTAAAACACGTCAACATAAAGTTGGTGAGAGTCATAGGTTTAGACTCAAACGCCAAAATCATACCATAAGCTGTGAGTAACAACCAAAAGTTAAAAACATAAGGACAATGTGATACTAACATGTATTAACAACTAACATTCAAGATTTAACCAATCAAACCATAACCAAGGCTCCCAGCCATACCAAACACCATACTCCCATAGGTACTCAAACACCTATGAACCAATCCCAAGGCCCCGCCTTGTCAACATCCCCTTGGTACCAAGTCAAAAACATAAACAATCAAGAATCAACTAGCAGCTAATCACATAAGTATGCACACACAAGTCCATCACCCAACACAAAACATTCATAGCATAATTTAAAAATAACAAAATAGTGTCTCTTCCATCCCATCTGGAAGTCAAAATCATTAGTATACATGGGACTATGAAACTCACCTGATTGAGCTTCTCCGAAAGTCCTCGCACTAGCAAAAAGCTAACAAACCAAAACACATAATCAAAACATGAACCAACCACTAAAACGGCTCATCCACCTATGATGGACATCTAGCCTCCTATATAAATACCTCATTTATATGCTCTAAACACCCCATTACCCTTCCCTAACAAGTCCTTAACTTGGTTAAGTTTGATAACTATCCCGTTCATATTTTACACAAAACAGTCCCAATTTTAGGTCTCAAAACTATAAGTCAAACGCCCACCTAAACATACAAATGGTTTCTGTAAAGGGAATATTTATGCCCTTACATATGTTAGCTAACACCTCCCACTTTCCCTAACCTTAAAGCTACTTTTAAGGCCCCGATGTATATATATATACTTTTGTCATTCCAGATTTACTGATTTTAAACATACAAAAAGTTTGTTATAATTAGGGGGTCTTACCCTAAACCACAACCTTAGACCCAATGCAGATACTTACTATAATATATAAACCATCTCTCATGTTCGTTAGAAGATGCCAATCCAACCCTAAGTACCCTAAACAACCCAAAACTTAAAAAGAAAACAGGCTGACTTTAAAACAGTTTGGACCTCCGACTGTTGTAACCTGTTTTTGACCCACTTCCCTACCTCCAATTTAGTTATCGTTTCTTGCATTGGAAAGCCACTTCTATTACCTTTTCAGGGATACTTGGATCGCAAAATAAGAGTTTGTAGAACTCCCAATATGATCAAAACAATTGACTCAAAATTATGCCCAATTTTAAAAACGGGTTTAATCAAATTAACCTAATTAATTACCCATAACCCCATTAAATACAAGCCCTAGTTTATGTAATCATCATGATATCATTAATATAACATTAATTTACTGTTTTTAAATTAAACCCTAATCTAAATCCATCATAAGATGATTAAAGAAAACATTAAACAATTTAAATTAAAAAGGGATTATGAAGATTTACCTTTGATTTATGAAAACCCCTAAATTTTATGAAGAACCCTAATTTTTTGAATGTGTCGTCAGTTTTAAGCTTCCAGGAGAAAAATATGATTTTTAATTTATTAGATAAATCTTATATAGTGTGTACATAAAATCCTAGTCCAAATATAAGCCCACTTTCCTTTTTTTCTCCTCCCTTTTCTTTGATTCGTCCCAAACCGACTATGCACCCTTAATTTTTTTTATTATTAATTAATATCTTATTAATATTACCTTAATTTTCCATAATTTATTTCTTCTCCTAAAACCTCCAAAACCTCAAAACCGTAAAACTAGTCAATTTTACGCGTTTACCGTAAAAGACGTAAAATATACAGTTTTTTTAAAAACTCTTGGAATTTGAAATAAACTTTATATTTAAGTCCTAAATGACTTAAAACCATCCCAAAAAATACTCACATGACTAATTACCTCATCCGAGACCTCTAATGCTAAACCGTAAATCGTAAAAATACGATTTTCTATAATACATATACGTATACATAAAACCACCAAATAACACCATCTCATTTCATAGTCACTACATTTTGAGCTCATGAACATGAAATAACTGTTCCTCGATTTACTTATGAGTACTTTATACCCATATACGATATCCACACCAACCTCGTTTACGCAAAACAAACATGTAAACACACAAATCAAATAGTCACACATAAATTAACCTTAAAATAAGACCAAGTGACGAACCTCAAAACCACGGTTGTCACATCACTCCCTCCTAATAGAAATCTCGTCCCGAGATTTACTCCTTAGGATCAAACACACAACCAACAATCACATGAATACTTGTTCTAAATGAACTCTTTCCCGTTCCCACGTGAACTCTAGTCCACGTTCCAAATTCCATCTACCCATAACTACGGTATATTACCCTTTTTATACAACGTCCTAGCTTCACGACCCAAAATCTCTATCGGCTCTTCGATAAAACGAAGACTCGTATCCATACTAATATCATCTAACGGTACCCGCAAGTCATTTCTTGCTAAGAATTTCCTCACGTTTGATACATGAAATACGTCATGCACGCTACTCAATTCTTCCGGTAATCTCAACCTATACGCCACTAGCCCAATCCTTTCAAGGATTTCATATGGACCCACAAATCTAGGTGCTGACTTCCCTTTTCTTTCCAAACCGCATCACCCCTTTCCATGGTGAAACCTTTAGCATAACTCTATCTCAAATCCCAACGGCTTACGCCTCTTGTCCGCATAGCTCTCTTGTCGGTTCTTTTCTATTTTCAACCTCTACTTAGTCACTGCCACCACCTCCATAGTTTTCCGATCCACCTCTGGTCCAATACGTTGGCCGCTTCTAACTTATCCCACTGTAACGGGGATCCACCTCATCACCTATGAATTAACTCCAACAGTTCCTACTACCATTCCCATCACCATTCCTAATGGCTTCTATCCTCTACGGATTTTCCATCATTCGGAAGTTCTCCCAACCTTAATTACATCCAATGGTATATGCAGGATTGCATAACCAAAAGCATCCCATAATATTCACATGAAACATGTCATAACCACCACCTCATCCTTGCTTTCCCATGCTCGGCACCAAGTAACTAACCATCCTTCATACTAACATATGTTACACCTCTTCTCTAGGTGAACGGTCCATTGTTCGTGACTACCAACCTCTTGCTCTTACGGTTTCTCTTCATTATCACCCCACTATCTTCACAACCTCTTGCTTCCTCGAATCATTCTTCCTCCATTCTACTTTTCGCTCGTCTCTCCACAATCTTAATTTCCATTCCATCCTATATCCCGTCTTCAGCCTATAATTTAGGCGTTTCCTCCTTTATTCGCTACATTCTCATCAATGGGGAATATGCCCCTCTCACCGGTGACTCTCTCTTTGTAGAAGAATTCTTCCTAATATAATGCGTCCTCCAACTATCTCCAAATCTCGCGCCAATGCTCTAGACGTCTTTCTCACTACCCCCTATAGTATACTCATACCCACATTAGTCTATCAACGGTATACTACGCTTGCTTCCCATCGTTTCTTCCCTTGCCATAATCCTTCATAAGGCATTCCATACATATTAGGCTAACCTTTACGCAAAACCCTCTATTCCATCACATCCGTACGCAATCCTTCCAACTTCTCAACTACGTGACTTCTCGTTCCTCCTGAAATCCGAGATGAATTAGTCAGTCTATCGACTATCACTCAACTCTCGTCGTACTTATTCCTCCACCCCATTATGTATCCCTTTCACCAACTTCGTCCTTACATCGCCCTTTCTAAGCTACTCCTATCTATGTAGGAAGTATAGTCTACGTCCCTTTTCTCCATATGATTGTCCAAGCCACGCAACATACATGTTGACGCGTTCTCTGTTCTAGACAACTCAACTCGTGCAACCTACATCCTTCATCTAAACCATCCTAATACGTCATCCATATAGTTCGAGTTTGTCTCAGCTTCACTTCATTCTTCTTACTTCAAGTCTCATCAACCATGCTTGCCTTTCCCAGATGGTACTTGGCCTTGCAATTTTCTTCCATCACTTAACTCCACCCATCACCTTTTCCAAAGGTTCAATCAAGATGATTAAATATGTGTTGGAGACGTTCATGATCCGTATAGATCATTCTCTACGTCTCGTACACCAAATGCCTCTAGCATTCTAGGCAGATATAACAATCCAGCTCCACTAACTAATTCTTATCTAGTTCTTCCAAATCTTCAGTTCCCACCACGTATAAACAACCGCCTTTCTTTGTCGTTCTCGTATACATCCAAATCCTTGCTCCACGTATCGTCATGCTTCGCGAATTCATCCAGTCCTTACGATAATGCCAAGATCGGCTCATTAGCCAATCCACCTCTTCAGCCTCCAAAACGCTTCCTCATCCTTCTTCACTTCGCCCTTGCTGGTTTCTTGATATGCCATCATCTCTAACTGCTCATCATAGTACACTTAATCCTAAAACTCACACTTGAAAATCTCACGTATAATTCCCTTTCCTAACAACTCCAAACCAAATCTTAGTTTACCTCACTCTCTTTCTAAGATTTGAGTAGCTCAAGATGTCGTCGATGCTCCCGATGACAACTCGTTTATACCCGTTCATGCACACTCGGTTCATTGACTCCATGAAAACCGCTAGTGCTTTGGCGAAGCCAAATGCATAACCGTAAACCCAAGGCGTTCATACAACATCCTTAGCAGTTTCAATTACGTCCTCATTGCATCCTCTCTCAGCGGCAATACGAATGAATTTCTACCTCGTTCTACTCGCGAAAATCTACACGTATTCTATAAGACCAATACTTCCTCTTATCAGACCACTCAACCGCTTCCACATCACATTTACTACCAGGCAACTCAACCTTTATCCTGAATCCCTTGCAATTTCTAACAACTCTCTATGGCGCGTTACTTGTGCCAATATCCATACATTATACAAATCTATATTCTTCTCCCTGGTACTCCAAAGAGTCCATATATTCACATTAGTTTGTCTACGAACTTCTTCCCTCCACACTAAGGCATTCCGACCGTTCTCTCATGGCCACCTACTTAATCATGTAGACGCGACCAAGTCTTTCATATGACTACCTCAACGCTCCCAAACAATACGAAACCAAAACTACATCCTGAATCCACCAGATACGATCAACGAATCAAACCCACGGATAACTAACGACATTTCACGTGCACCAATTAAAACAAATCAAAAGCCACGAGACTCAAAAGAAACCTCAAACCCAAAACGTGTATCAATTCAAAATGACCCATGACAACAAAAAAAAATCCCAGAAACACCCAATGGACACCAAAACATTTTACGCCCCGCGACATATTATTTAAACCGCGCAAAAGATCGACTTTTCCAAGAGAATATATATATATATATATATATATATATATATATATATATATATATATATATATATATATTACCTCCCCACATCTATGTGACTCAAACAATCTACAAACAACCCTCTTGACGAACTCAAAACTCAACTCAAAGACTAGGTATCCCGTGCATCCCAAATCATAAAAATAAACTACTATTCAAAGCTCAACCTTTAACCCGACACTTGTACAATAATTCTGGCCAGTATACTGACCTCCCATGACTATACATTCTGAATATTTGAAAAGTACGTTCCGAGTACATAATTTTTTGCTTTTGAATCCCCCAAAAAGCTTTAAAAACGAACAAGTTACGACCAAAATAATTTTATACTAGTTGTTTTAAAAACTAAAGAATAAACTTAGTGATTAATGCAATCCTTTTAAATGAAAGATATAATTGTATGTGTAACCTTCATAAACTCAATTTAACCTCGTATTAATAATTATAAATGGCGTGAATCGGTTAAACCCAATTATATAAACTATGTAAGTAGAAAGAAATTTTACTTCGCTTTATTTTAAAGAAAGTCTTTTAGAATTTGAAATAAATAAGTGTTGATTAAGAAGAAATCTTATGTTACACCTTGTTTCAAACACGACTCCAACACCTTACCCTTATTTTACCGAATACAACCAACTATCTAACCCTATAATAGATTTCCAAGTCCCCCTTTTTCTCAATATACCGACCAAAAGAAATGTAAGACCTAACACAAAAGATTTCATTATTTCAAAAGAAATCCCAAGTTATTTTAATAGACTTAAAACCAAGAACACCATTTTAAAACGTACACGTGAAATACGAAACTCAAAGAATACGCTACAAGACACACTTCAAAATATTCAAAACGTCGTTGAAACTCCACCAAACTCGAGCTCTAATAAATTGTTTAAAGACAAGAGAGTACTAGGTACGTTCAAGTTATAATAACTACTGAACGACCGTAAATCATAACATAACATCTATTAGTATATATACATCCGCATATGTATACCTATCGAATCTCCCAAACATACTCGTTATCATACATGTCAAGTCAATCAATCGCTTTATACGCTTGTTTTTCCATACGAGTAATCACCATCTCATCGTGCCACAACAAGGCATAAAGCCCACCTCCAAAACCAAACCATATCGTGTAACCCCATAATCACACAACACGACTATAACTCAAAACATATAACACACTAAAAAATAGCCATATCGTAGGCAGCCGTTACATAAACCCATATATTATATATATACCCAAAGTCCACATCTCATCATATACAAGCATGTACTAACCCTCTTTCATGCAATCATACTTAGGAACCCATTGAAGTTGTGGTACTTGTATAACTATGTTGGCCACCATACTTATACAATTACCCTTTCCCCAATGCACTCCCTCCTATGATGACACTTATAAGAATTAATACAACATATAACACATAAATCCATCAACTCACCTAAGCACATAACCACATAAACAATAAGGTCTGAAACTCCAACTATTTAAATAACATAGTCAAACTCTTGAAATACATAAATCCATAGTCTAGCTAAAACAACATAGACTAAATCCAAAACGAAAACATTAATCAGTTATAAGTCATATCGCCCATAAGAGTGGAAATAGCTAAAAAATCCTTCATACCCACCTACTCCTAATAACTCGAACCACCACATGATTCTTAGGGAACATGACTTAAACATCAAGAGAAAATAATACTATACCTCGGGTACATAAAATAACCCAACAAAAGATAGAAATTACCATGTACCAAATTATGTACTATAATGTACAATTTAAGCAAAATACGACAATGACTAGCGTGGATGATTATGGTTCAACCAGCACTAGTCATAACCCGAAAAGAAAATAACATGTGGCTAAGTATGAACTTACTATGGTTCAATTCATACTAGTCAAAACGTCACAATAAATAACATCCAAACACATCAATTATTATAAGATGCACACATACTCCTGTGACGCCTATATGCAAGGACCCTTAAGCTATAGACTAGGGTACGAAACTAGGCAACCTAATTCTTTATAACCATTGTCTCTGATACCATTCTGTCACACCCCACCATGGCGGAATATGGGGCGCGACGTATGGATATCATCACAACATGGTGTGTCTATAGAGATAACTATATGAAATAAGAAATGTCATAAAATGGTGACACAAAGTCATGACAATACCTCAACAATGCAGGAGTCTAGGTAAGTAGGTAACAGTCCTACCTCTTACCTAAGACAAACAAATAACATAACCAAAACAAACATATAGGTGCCAAATAGAATCACTTATTAAATGAGCAAATGAAACTAAGAAGGAACGGGGATCTCCTTCTAAATGCATTTCCTATGCTCTCCAAATCCTAGCCACTTATGTTCTCATGCTTAACCATAGTATCACCTGAAAGAGACTAAAATACGTCAACATAAAGTTGGTGAGAGTCATAGGTTTAGACTCAAACGCCAAAATCATACCATAAGCTGTGAGTAACAACCAAAAGTTAAAAACATATGGACAATGTGATACTAACATGTATTAACAACTAACATTCAAGATTTAACCAATCAAACCATAACCAAGGCTCCCAGCCATACCAAACACCATACTCCCATAGGTACTCAAACACCTATGAACCAATCCCAAGGCCCCACCTTGTCAACATCCCCTTGGTACCAAGTCAAAAACATAAACAATCAAGAATCAACTAGCAGTTAATCACATAAGTATGCACACACAAGTCCATCACCCAACACAAAACATTCACAGCATAATTTATAAATAACAAAACAGTGTCTCTTCCATCCCATCTGGAAGTCAAAATCATTAGTAGACATGGGACTATGAAACTCACCTGATTGAGCTTCTCCGAAAGTCCTCGCACTAGCAAAAAGCTAACAAACCAAAACACATAATCAAAACATGAACCAACCACTAAAATGGCTCATCAACCTATGATGGACATCTAGCCTCCTTCTATATAAATACCTCATTTATATGCTCTAAACACCCCATTACCCTTCCCTAACAAGTCCTTAACTTGGTTAAGTTTGATAACTATCCCGTTCATATTTTCCACAAAACAGTCCCAATTTTAGGTCTCCAAACTATGTAACACCCCCAAATTACCACGCAGTGGAATACCACTTTGGGGCGCTACTAATAGCACATCGCACACAGTCATATAAAACAACCTCAAAAGAGACGTTAAAAATATTATACAATCTTGTCTAAAAAGATTCTCATCCCAATATATAAATCAGAGTAGCGTTTAGTCCCAAAAACCGTTACCAATCATAATACATTAATCAAAGACTTAAAAGTCATTTATTCACTTCAAAGGATGGAAAAATATTATAAAGTTTAGACAAGTAAGCACCAACTTCCTCCATGCATGCTCCGCTGCTATCTATCTTGATTACCTAAAATACATGCTAAAAATCATCAACACAAAGGTTTAGCAAGTCTATAGGTTTTACAAATCATAATTTGAACACAAGAATTTTAATCATCTCAAGCTTATCACACAGATAAGTCATATATATATATATCGATAAATGCCTTAAGCTCATGCTACTGAACCTTAACCAACACGTCAAACCGTCTCACTTACGGCGCCCCTACTGAAAGGTAATATTGTCATATACCAGCGACCTCTTATACATAATATCCCTTTCAGGTGCTCACAAGGATACATACCCTAGGATAAGGTTTGTCAAACTCAAATAGATCTACCATATGTATTAGCGTTTACTTCGCAAGGTAATTAACAGCACATGAAATTCAGGGACTTCATAAGACAATGGTACTTAGGCATTTATCATCATATTCGGGTCCAGCATACCGAAAACAACTTGTGTTCCTTTTATAAAAACAAGCATGTATTCCCCCTCGCGGGTTTAAAAATCATTTACAAGATAATATAAAGCGAGGCTATAGACTTACCTTAAACGCAGACAATCAGCAGAATACAAGTGTCAACACCTCACGGCATATCATAACCTAATTCTGCTTCACATAATTATCAACACAGCACCACATAATCTACACGGCTTGATTCCAATAGTCGCAATACACCATAAATAGCGAATAATCATGTAACGTCAACAATATCCTTTCGCGACCTCGAAGTTGCAATTAATTCCACAACGATGCTCCAATCGTTTGGTGAGGTTTATGTTTTGGTGTTTTCTCGATGGATGGTTACATCAACTCGACACATAATAAATTAATAAAATTTAACTCGTAAAACTTTGGTGGTTGGCCAAATAAAATAAAATGATAAAACAAATCATATAATATATTCGGTATATAATTTATATGTGAACATGACGCACATAATTCATGTCGTAAGTTATTATATAGAAGGAACATTTAAAATGTATTTCTTAAATTATATACTATATCCTTCGGTTATAATAGTGTATACGAAGTTATTTTTATATAATTCGACACTCGTTCGAAAATCATTATATAACTCATTAAAATTTATTTATCATATATAAACGTTATATTTCATATTAACTAAACTAATATGTTTCGAAAATTATTATATAACGTAGATATTCGTTAACTAATTCTATTATAAACGTATACATTTTTAGAAAATTTCGGCATGACCTTGCCGTTTTTATAACGTTTTCATGTATATAAAATACATAATTTTCCCGCTTTTTCTCAATCAATATCCAATTAATACTTTCCTTAGTCAATATTCTAATTAAGGTATACTCAATCATTCTAATTACTATATTAAATATATACTCCCACCATTAATATTTTAATTACATTCCATATCTCTTAAACTAATTACTTTCCATTTTTAATCAATACCTTAATTAATATAATAATTATCCCCATCAATATTTTAACTACTTTCCATATATCATTAAATAATTTTATATATTAATATACCATTTATTAATAATAATATTAATAACAACACTCTTTTAAATATGTATTTATTTATTAAGTTTTTTATATGTCATCTAATAATTATATACTCCACTATCAAATAATTATTATTATTTTAATATTTTCAAAATCTTCCACTTTACATTTCATTATACCCTAACTATTATTAGTAATAATAATTATTATTGTATCCACAAAATATGTATTTTCATATATCCCACTATTGTTATTTCCTTTATTTATTTATTTATTTATTTTATATATCACTTTTACATAACAATAACAATAATAAAAATAAACACATTATATAATTGATTATAATTTTATTTATTCCTTTTATTCATTACACTTTTATTTATTTATTTTCTTTTACACATTATAATTAAAATTTAATTATATATAAAAATATATAGATCTAGAATCAACCACCAATACATAATTTATCAACAAAAATAATCAAGGGTATCACCACCACAACCCGACACCACCATGGCGCGGCCGTGGTGGCTGTGATGAAGTTCGGCCGCCACCACAGTGGTGGTTTGGCGGCGGGCAGCCTCCCCTTTCTTATAAAAAACGCGGCCAAAACAACTACCATGCATAAAATAAAATAAACTAAATAAATTATTTGTCTAATCTTGATTGTAACCACCTTGCATGTGTAGATCGGGAATAAATTTGGGGTTTTTGAGGGTTTTCAAGGTATACCCATTTGGGAATGATAGCAATCCGTCACCCACACACCACCACAAGGTGGCGGCGGCTGGAAAACACCACAACAGTGGCGGCGGCACAAGGTGGCCGCGAGTGAGAGAGAGTGAGTGTGATATTCGGGTAGATTGGGGCTTTTGGAACACTTTTGGTCTCGTCGGAAAAAATGGAGTTCGCCGGAAAATCATCGCCGGAAAAGTTTTCCGGTGGCGGCGGCGGCAGCCATGGTGGCCGGCGGCTGGAAGCCATGGGAGGTGGGAGAGAGAGCTTGCGTGTGTTTTATTTTGTTGTAAATGAGAAAAAATGTGTATTTTCCTTATATATACCTCAACATGTTAAAATAAGTAGCAAGTGTATAATAATCTAGGGTATATTTCGTAAATACTTTATTTACTTTTGTACAATAAGCGTTCGACGCTCGTTTGGACGACTTAACGGGCGATTCAGGACACGAGACTTGCGCCATCGTTTTTAAAATCATTTTTCCAATAAATATGAGTCCTTACTTTGTCGATTTTCGAAAACATTTGCTATTAATTATTTAAATGCTCGTTTAATCATTTCTAGCTATTTCGGTTAGATTTCGCCGTAAAAATAAAATGTAAATTTTATTACTCACGTTATTAGCAACGTTTTAGGATATAATAAAAATACTATTCCTTCATATTTTCAAAGTTTTCGTTTTGAATCGTTTCAACTATTATTTTTATCAGTTTTGCTCAGTCCGTCGTTTAAAACGTCGATAAATATTACAAGTAATTAAATAATAAATATTTAATTTTACGAAACGGAAACGTAAAAATTTTAAATTTCTCAGTTCATAAACTAAAAGAAAATATTCAAAATAAATTTGAATTTTAGCTAACACGATCTTCGTTAAATTATCGAAAATAAATAACAAGTTTCGTAAATGTTCGAAAAATCTTAATTTAAACTTTGGTCAAAATTTTCGGGTTGTTATAAACTATAAGTCAAACGCCCACCTAAACATACCCATGGTTTCTGTAAAGGGAATATTTATTCCCTTACATATGTTAGCTAACACCTCCCACTTGCCCTAACCTTAAAGCTATTGTTAAGGCCCCGATATATATATATATATATATATATATATATATATATATATATATATATATATATATATATATATATATATATATATATATATATATATATATATATATATATATATATATATATATATATATATATATATATATATATATATATATATATATCTATATATATATATATATATATATATATATATATATATATATATATATATATATATATATATATATATATATATATATATACATATATATATATATATACTTTTGTCATTCCAGATTTACAGATTTTAAACATACAAAAAGTTTGTTATGATTAGGGGGTCTTACCCTAAACCACAACCTTAGACCCAATACAGATACTTACTATAATATATAAACCATCTCTCATGTTCGTTAGAAGATCCCAATGAAACCCTAAGTACCCCAAACAACCCAAAATTTAAAAAGAAAACAGGCTGACTTCAAAACTGTTTGGACCTCCGACTGTTGTAACCTGTTTTTGACCCACTTCCCACCTCCAATTTAGTTATCGTTTCTTGCATTGGAAAGCCACTTTAATTACCTTTTCAGGGATACTTGGATCGCAAAATAAGAGTTTGTAGAACTCCCAATATGATCAAAACAATTGACTCAAAATTCTGGCCAGTTTTTAAAAACGGGTTTAATCAAATTAACCTAATTAATTACCCATAACCCCATTAAATACAAGCCCTAGTTTATGTAATCATCATGATAACATTAATATAACATTAATTTAATGTTTTTAAATTAAACCCTAACCTAAATCCATCATAAGATGATTAAAGAAAACATTAAACAATTTAAATTAAAAAGGGATTATGAAGATTTACCTTTGATTTATGAAAACCCCCAAATTTTATGAAGAACCCTAATTTTTTGAATGTGTCGTCAGTTTTAAGCTTCCAGGAGAAAAATATGATTTTTGATCTATTAGATAAACCTTATATAGTTGTACATAAAATCCTAGTCCAAATATAAGCTCACTTTCCTTTTTTTCTCCTCCCTTTTCTTTGATTCGTCCCAAACCGACTATGCACCCTTAATTTTCGTTTTATTTTATTTTATTTTATTATTAATTAATATCATATTAATATTACCTTAATTTTCCTTAATTTATTTCAGCTCCTAAAACCTCCAAAACCTCAAAACCGTAAAAGTAGTCAATTTTACGCGTTTACCGTAAAAGACGTAAAATATACAGTTTTTTTAAAAACTCTTGGAATTTGAAATAAACTTTATATTTAAGTCCTAAATGACTTAAGACCATCCCGAAAAATACTCACATGACTAATTACCTCATCCGAGACCTCTAAATGCTAAACCGTAAATCGTAAAAATACGATTTTCTATGATACATATACGTATACGTAAAACCACCAAATAACACCATCTCATTTCATAGTCACTACATTGTGAGCTCATGAACATGAAATAACCGTTCCTCGATTTACTTATGAGTACTTTATACCCATATACGATATCCACACCAACCTCGTTTACGCAAAACAAACATGTAAACACGCAAATCAAATAGTCACACATAAATTAACCTTAAAATAAGACCAAGTGACGAACCTCAAAACCACGGTTGTCACCCCCCCCCCCATACTTGATATAAACATTGTTATCAATGTTTAAGCATGTGGGAGTAAACTCCCCTACACTTAGCACATTGTGCACTTTGTTTAAATCTTGCTAAGGAAGAGACAACTATAGTGATTTCAATATCTACATATAAGATATGAAATATTGAGTCACAAGAGTATAGGATAGAACCGGGAAGACGGGTACACGGGTCGTCAAATATCATCAAAAGTGCTGTTTGAAAGCTTTAATCCCTGCACATCATAAGAAACAAGACAACAAACACCTACATAGCTCCCCTACACTTATTATAAATACGGGTAAAAAGGATAGATCATCAGGTTGCCTCCCGAGAAGCGCTTGTTTTTGTTAACCGAGTCACGAGCCTGACTCGACCTAGAACTAATTCAAGGGAAACGTGGCGAGGGATGGAATCATCTCATGAGAGATGTCCTCACCAAAGTACAACTTAACACGTCGGCCATTCACCTTAAAGTTAGGCCCATTTGGTTGCGATAACTCAATGGTGACATAAGGGAAGACTTTATCGACGGTGAATGGACCGGACCAACGGTTCTTAAGCTTTCCAGAAAAGTTTTTCAACCGAGATTTAAAGAGTAAAACTTGATCACCTATGTGAAACTCTCGTTTCTTAATCCTGAAATCATGAATGAGCTTGGTTTTCTCCTTGTAGATCAATGAATTCTCATAAGCCTCATTCCTTAGTTCATTAAGTTCATTGAGTTGGATTTTCCTAAGATCACCGGCTTTGTTGATATCAAAATTAGCCCATTTCAAGGCCCAATAAGCCTTATGCTCCAACTCAATTGGTAGGTGGCAAGCCTTTCCGTACACAAGACGATATGAAGTACAACCAATAGGTGTCTTATATGCGGTACAGAAAGCCCACAAAGCATCATCTAACTTATCGGCCCACGAGGCATGATGCTCTCCCACAGTACACTCTAAGATTCGCTTAGAGATCACCGCTTGACCATTAGTTTGTGGATGATATGCAGTGGAAGACGGTGATTGACACCATACTTAGCCATGACTCGTGCAAATTGATCATTGCAAAAATTGTTTCATTAAGTTCACAACCACCCTCGCATCGTTCGTAGGTAAAGCCTTTGCTTCAACCCATTTAGATACGTAGTCAACGGCTACGAGGATGTACTTGTTCCCTTTAGATGATGGAAATGGCCCCATAAATTCGATGCCCCATACGTCAAAGATTTCACATTCTTGGATGAAATTTTGAGCCATCTCATCTTTATGTGTGATCTTGCCTTGTCTTTGGCAAGCATCATAATGCATAACCATTTCATGAGTGTCATGATAAATGGTGGGCCAATAAAATCCGGAGTCGAAAACTTTCTTCGCGGTATAGTTAGGACCAAAGTGACCACCGGTGGGTCCTTTGTGGCAAGCTTCTAGGATTAGTAAAGCTGTCGGCCCATCAACACACCTACGAATGACAAGATCCGCACATTGCTTGAAAAGGTAAGGGTCGTCCTAATAATAGTGTTTAATATCCTTAAAGAATTTTTTTCTTTTGTTGGGACGTTAACCCGTCCATAAGAACACCACCCGCTAAATAGTTTGCAATGTCCGCAAACCATGGGTATCGTCAAGATTGGAGTTAATAGACATTAAGGCCTCAAGGGGAAAAGATTCATTAATCTCTTGATTTGGAAGTTCCCCTTGATAAGGATCCTCGAGTCTACTAAGATGATCCGCGACTAGGTTTTCCGCTCCCTTTTTATCACGAATTTCAATTTTAAATTCTTGTAGGAGCAAAACCCAACGAAGGAGTCTCGGTTTAGCATCTTGCTTGGTCAACAAGTATTTCAAGGCGGAATAGTCGGTGTAAACGATGGTGGTGGAAAGCACAAGATAGGGGCGGAATTTCTCAAAAGCATACACTACACCTAAAAGCTCTTTTTCGGTAGTGGTATAATGCAATTGAGCCCCCGTCATTGTCTTGCTAGCATAATTAATTGGTTGAAAATGTTTGTTCACTCGTTGACCTAAAACCGCTCCTACCGTGAAATCACTAGCATCGCACATGAGCTCGAAAGGTAACTCCAAATTTGGAGAGGCTAAGACCGGTGCCTTAGTTAATTTACCTTTAAGAAGTTCGAAAGAATCGAGAAATTCTTGAGAAAAGATGAAAGGAGCATCCTTTTCTAAAAGGTGAGTCATAGGTCGAGCTATCTTAGAGAAATCTTGGATGAAACGACGATAAAATCCCGCATGACCTAAAAAACTTCTAACTCCTTTGACGGTGGTAGGTGGAGGCAACTTAGCAATGATGTCAACTTTAGCACGATCGACTTCGATACCGGCTTTGGAAATTTTGTGACCAAGGACAATGCCTTCTTTTACCATGAAATGACATTTTTCCCAATTAAGAACGAGACGAGTGTCTTCACACCGTTTAAGCATACTTCTAAATTGGCAAGGCAAGATGAGAAAGAATCACCATAGACCGAGAAACCGTCCATAAAGACTTCCATAGTTTCTTCAACCATGTCATGGAATATAGCCATCATACACCTTTGGAAAGTCTCAGGAGCATTGCATAAACCGAAAGGCATTCTTTTGTAAGCAAATGTTCCATAAGGACAAGTGAATGTGGTTTTCGCTTGGTCTTTTGGATCGATAGGAATTTGAAAATACCCGGAGAAACTGTCTAAGAAGCAATAGTAGTCATTACCCGCTAAACGCTCGAGCATTTGATCCATGAAAGGAAGAGGAAAATGATCCTTACGAGTGGCATCATTAAGCTTGCGATAGTCTATGCAAACTCGCCAACCCGTGATAAGTCGAGTAGGAATCAACTCGTTGTTTTCATTAAGAAAAACGGTTATTCCGCCTTTCTTAGGCACACAATGGACGGGACTAACCCATGGCGAATCCGAAATAGGGTAAATCATTCCGGCATCTAGAATTTTGATAACTTCTTTCTTGATGACGTCATGAATTTTTGGATTAACCCTTCTTTGGCTTTGGATTGGGTTTAAAGTCATCTTCCATGAGAATTTTATGAGTGCAAAAGTTAGGATCAATTCCGCAGATGTCGGAAATTTTCCAAGCAATTGCTTTCTTATGATTTTTGAGCACATTGATATGTCGAGATTTTTCATCCTCTTTTAAGTCCATTGAATGATGACGGGTAACTTCTTATTGTCTTCTAGGAAAACGTATTCAAGATGAGACGGTAAATCCTTAATCTCTAAATCCAGAGGATTATCGATGGAAAGCTTAGTCAAATTCGGATCATCGTGTGTAACTTCCTTAGGAGAAGGTGGAGAAATACGGTCCTCATTGAGAAGTTTCTCAATGGTACGAATGTCTTCTTCCTAATCGGTGAGAGAATCGTCATATTTTAAGTCCACATCCCCTAAAGTTGCTTCAAATTCTTTCAAAAGAAAGTCACTTTCTCCAAATGGAGTCAATGAGGGAGCAATAGAGGCAACGGTCTCAACAATGGGTAGAGAAGAAAAACCACTTTTACAAGCGTCTTTGAAATGTTCTTCACAAGCCTCATCAAGTACATCAATAAAATTAATGTTCTCGTGTGCATAAGGTTGCTTAAAAAGTTTACCCATGTTAAAGACGATTTTGTCGTCACCGACTCTCATGATTAATTCGCTTGCGGCCACATCAATAAGAGTGCGACCGGTCCTCAAGAATGGACGTCCGACGATTAATGGAACACGGGGATCCATCTCGTAGTCAACGACAACAAAATCCGTCGGAATGGTGAATTTGTCGACACCGACGAAGACATCTTCGGCTATCCCCGCCGGATAAGCAACCGTACGGTTAGCTAACTCCAATGTCATTCGTGTGGGGACTAGCTCGGGTAGAGATAATTGTTTCCAAACGCTTAATGGCATTAAGTTGATACTAGCACCTAGATCGGCTAGGGCCATACAATTCTCTACCCCGGGAAAGTTGCAAGGAATGAGGAAGCTACCCGGATCACCAAGTTTGGTTGGTAATTTCCTTGAAAGAACCGCAGAGCAATTCTTATCGCTTAGAAGATCTTTGAACATTTTTGTATATTTAGGCATGGGGGCGAGCGCCTCGGCAAAGGAGATGTTGAAATTCAATTGTTTAAACATTTTCAGAAAGTTTGAAACTTGAATATCATCCTTATTCTTCAACTTCTCTTTCCTCAACCTTAAAGGTAAGGTATGTCGGGTTGAGAGGAAGGCTTTGGAATGGAATTCTCACTCACATCCTTGGGTGGAGCAGGGGGTAGAAGTAGAAGGTGGAGGAATTGGTGAAGGTTGCTCATTATCCTTTGTCACAATCACTGGAGTAGGTTTAGGAATCTCGGGTTCCTTATAGCCTTTTCCACTTCGGGTGGGGATTGCTTTCATCTCCCCTCTTGGATTTGCAATGGTGTTACTCGGAAGAGAACTCGAAGCAGAGGGTTGATTACTTTTGGAAGAAACTAGCCATCATATCCCTTAAGTCATTCGTTTCATTGCTTAAAGAGTTTCTCATGTCATTCCTAAGCTCGGCTCGAAGATAATTCCCTTGTTTAGCCATGTCACCTTTCAAGTTAATAATTTGGCTCTGAAGATTCTTCACCAACGCGTCATTAGTCCTCATGTAAGTTTCGACCTCGTGATTAAATGTTGTGGGTTGGTTGGGAGGGGGAGCTTGGTAAGCGGGTGGTTGATATATGGGAGGTTGCTAAACTTGATTATTACCTTGAGGTGGATATTGGTTTCTTTGGGTTTGGTATTGATTAGGAGCTCGAGGTTCGTTTTGATTGTTGCGATTGAAGTTGTTTTGGTTTTGAGGAGGAAAACCGGGTGGTGAAAGAAAATTGTTTGAACGATAACTTAGCAAATTGCGGTCACCTTGAGGACGTGCTTGATAGCCTCCCGTGGAAAAGTTACCGTTAGTCGCATACACGTTTTCCGGATTGTCATGAGTAGAAGGACAATCGATGTATGAATGAGGACCGCCGCAAGTCTCACAAGAAAGTGCTACAACTTTAACTTGTTGAAATTGGTTCGTAGCCATGGTTAAGAAATTTTTGTTCATCTCGGCTAGTTGGCGGGTGAGTTCGATGAAATCGGGGTTTGAGGAAGTAGAAGAAACACTGACCCTCAGATTATTTCTAGAGGATACGGATGAATCCCAATTTTTGTGATGAGTGGTCATGTTCTCGATTAGCTCTCTGAACTCCTCGGGTCTTCTTTTCATAAACGTACCACCGGCGGTAGCATTAATCGTATCACGATCACGAAAAGTTAAACCATTGTAGAAAGTATCAATTAGAGTGACGGGGAGCATATTATGGTTAGGACAACGATCGATCAAGACATTATAACGTTCCCAAGCATCGAAAAGAGACTCATCGGGTTCTTGAGTGAAACCACTGATTAGATTCCTAAGACTAGTTACCATTGATGGTGGAAAATATCTTGACAAAAATTTTTGAGTCATCTCGTTCCATGTATGAATTGAGTTTTTAGGAAGACGATCAAACTATTTTTCGGCATGGTGAGATAAAGTGTGTGGAAAAAGATGAAGGCGGAGAAAATCCATGGTAACACCGGGCAATTTCATGCTTTGAGTGACGGTTATGAATTTATCGAGATGTTTGTTAGCATCATCATCCGGTAATCCGTGAAATGGGCAAGCATTTTGAACTTGTTGGATCATGTGATGCTTCAACAAAAATTCGGGAGCCGTGATTTGCATCGGCGCAATCGGTCCTCCACGTCCATTCATTGTTTGTTGGCATAACTCCTCCATCGTGCGAAGGTCGGGTTGTGGGTGATGGTTGTTATTACTAACAACGGGGTGAGGTGGATTATTATAATTATGCACACCGGCCATATCTAGGTCTTTACGAGTCTCGGGCTCAAGATTAGACGAACATTGAGTACGCATACACTAAAAATGCAATACAATATTTTTTATTTTATTTTTTGATTTTTATCTTCTTTTTTTGGATTTTTTGAAAATTTTAAATTTTTTAGGATTTTTTGAAATTTTTAATGCTATGAAAATAACGTTCCCAAGAGAACGGATCCCAAAATCCAATTTTTCTCACAAAAAACCGTTAATCTTAACGGAAAGAGCCGGCAGCAGCGTCATTTTAATATGACTTGATTGTTGATGAGTTCTTTGTTGAGTTTTTTTCGTACTCGATTTAATTCGAATTGATCACGGTTTATGGTGGAATTGTCGTTTTTAGTGACTAAAGAGGGAGCTTTGGATTGTCTATGTCTACTAGTAATATAAACGTTAAAGCTATTAAACATAAAAATAAAAAAGGATGTCTAACCTTGATTGCTTATCCAGAATGAACGCTGCACAGTTGTTTTTGGTAAAAATAAAGAAAGGTGTTGGAATTACGTTTTTACGTATTTAGAAAGGATCGGTCACTCCAATGATATATTCAACTATTGGGCTCGTGATCCATTATGTAAACATATAGTCCATATAGCCCACATGTAGGGTGGGCTATATATAACCTCTCCTAGCATGTTAGGAGGGGTTGCTCATTTGTGTTTTGACACTTCTCATTTAATCGATCTTTACTTTCTCTCTCTACACCTCTTCTCCTCTCTTTTCTCTCTCTAGTTCATATCAAGATCCATCTATCTCTATCTATTTTTATCAATCCAACACTACTAACAATCCTTAGAAATCGTAGACCTGCAATTGGTATCAAGAGCTATGGCTGATTGATTGTTCTTGTGTTTGTTTTGATTGATTTTGATGGGGTTTGATAAAATCAAGCTCAAATCTTGAAAAGTTTGTGTTTTTTATACTTTAAATCATAGTTAAATCTTTGAGTTTACTTATTTTTTAGTATAAATCACAACAAAAGTTTGGTGTTTTTGGGTGATTTTTGTTTTTACAAGTTGTCTTTTTAAATTGATAGATAAATCTATGCTTTTTTTTACTCTCTCGATTTTTTTTCTTTGTCTAAAAAAAGTATCAGTTTTTAATTATAAAATCACAACAGTTTCTGTCAGATTTTTATATAACTTTTTATCAATTTTCAAAAGTATCAGTTTTTTTTATATAATTTTTTTATCAATTTTTTTTGTGTCTTATTTGAGTATCAATTTCTGTAAACTTGATCTAGCATACCAGTTTTCTCGAGTATCAATTTGTGTTCATCTCGCATACCAGTTTTTTATCAGTTTTCTTGTGATCTAGCATACCAGTTTTCTTGAGTATCAATATATAGTTATAGGGTAATTATAATTTCAGATAAGGGTTAATTATTCCCAAAAAAGGGTTTTTCAGATAAGGGTTTGTTATTCCGAAGAAGTGATTATTCCGAAGAACTGATAATTCCAAAAAAGTATCTTATTCCGAAGAACACCATTTTTTCTGAAATCTTCCCTTTATCTGAAATAGTGATTATTCCGAAGAAGTGATAATTCTGAAAAAGCATTCATTCCGAAGAAACGTTTATTCCGAAGAAGGTATGATTTTCTGAAATTTTTAATTTCTCTGAAAACATCAAATTTTCCGAAGAAGCTCAAATCTCTGAAATCATTCATTATTCCGAAGAAAGATAATTTCTCTAAAAACATTAAATATCCGAAGAAATAGAGGATTGCACACCCAGACTCGACCCTCATTAACAGCCTAGACCTTCGACTCGAAAACCACTTGACACAAATTTTGAAATCAACTCACCAAACACGAGACTCGACTCCAAACACACACTCTAAACTCTACAACACAACACCACTCGACCACCCCACCCACTCTAAAAAACACTCGACTCCCTCACCTCTCGAACTAAACATCTCTCGATTCAAGACTCTTATTTTTTTTTTCAAAAACCATCACTCACAACTACCTCGTTCCTCGACAAACTCAACCAACATCCACTACCCTATCTTGACTCAAACCTTAAAAGATCTCAGTTTTAGTTTCGTTTTGTGACATGCATGTCAAGATCTATTAAGATCTATACACAAGAAACTCATTTCATCACTGATCTATGTCGAAGCTTTTAACCTCTTTTTATATAAGAATATAAATGAACGATTGATAACAATTTATTGTTACAATCAATTCATTGCTTCGCTTTGAAATCATGAAGGATATCAGATTTATTTAAACATAATCAAAGAATAATAATAAAATACACCTACCCGAGACCTTAACTCTGTAAGATCTTGAAGTCGTGCTTTTTCCTCCTTTCACGGCTCTTATACAACGTGTCAAAAGGGGTTCGAAGTAATCAAGAGCCAAGGAAATCAAGGGTGTTTGGTTCGATCATGTTAAGGATCTAACATAAGAAAAAAAAGCAGATTTGGTGGCTGATTGAGACTGGTTGCAAAGATAGATTAAGAAGAAGTAGATTTAGGGAGAGTTTAAAGATCTATAATTGAGAAGATGGAGGAGTAGTAATTGGTGGGAGAGAGAAAAGACATAGGGGGAGAAGTAATCAAAGAAGTGTGACAATATAAATTGGTTTATATATTATTCAGGCGGAGATTACGAGAGTGTGTAGGTGGAACATGTCAAATATGCCACGTATGTGGTGACGATGCGTGTGTCTTGTTATGCATTAATTGTCACAATTGTCGCCATTTTAAAATTTAAAAGACGTGACTACTTGTTTTTAAAATTAGTCAGGATATGATTTGTGTATTCAATTTAGTCAGGTTATGAATACAATTGTCACAATTTTAGTCAAAATTTGAGTATTTTGTCAAAGATTGTATTTTTTTGACAAAATTTGTATATTAACTTTTACTTTTGTTATAATCGGGACGTGTCAAGATAATTTAGTTAAACTGGTTGACGGACAGAGCACTATATTAACCGAAGGTATTTATGTGGTAGTGGGTTGAAAGAATATCAAGTGGTGTACTCGTTAAGTTTATTAGTATCGGGTTTGTTTTATCAATGTTTGAGCCGACAAGAAACTCTTCAGCCGAGAAAAGAGATATATTATCAAACGAGGATTTTTAAGATTTTTTTACGGATTTTTCGTTGGTTTTGTCATATTCCGTGAATTTCTGTTTCTAAATTTCTTCACGAACTAGAAAATCACGAAAACAACCACAAAATTCAATGGATTTTTTTGAATTTGACGTTTCAAGAGGGAGACTCGCATCACATGCAAGACAATGCTAGAAGAAGTGGCATCACGTCATTTCAACTACTTCAGTCTCATCTTGTGACTCTTTCATGGATTCAAGGAGGGAGCGAATTTGCGACACTCTTTGGTCAAGATCGTCATATATTCATGCAATCGATATTTCTCAACTTGCACCAACTTGCTGATCAACATCAAAAAGAAGACTTTAATCACTCTGCATCGACACTTGCTTATAAGGCTCTTTTGACACAACTTACACCTTTCCTCCAATTCAATATCATCAAGTCTGACAATTCAGGGATATGCCGGTCATTTCTTCAATACACACATACCGAGGTTAAAGACTTTCGTGATAATCTGTTGAAATTTATGACATCGATTTCGTTTTTGATTTATGAAAGATCCAAACTTCAGAAAGAGTATGATAATGGAGTGCGAGAATCTATAGCGCAGACGCAAGAGGAGAATGGTCATGCCGTTGACAACTTGGAGCCTAACGATGGCAAGAGCACGGAATCAGGAGGACAACATGTGACAAGTGACACGTCAGGGAATGGTCACGAGATCTCTTTTGATGACACCTTACCCGTTTATGACGAAGAGCCTGCGAACATGGTACAATGTAATGTTGTTTATGATGTATACGCTGACGAAATGCCACATATTGAGCATTCTGAACCTAATTATGACAAACATGGGATGGAAAAGAGTGATAGAAATACCACTTCTGATTCATCCGATGTGAGTCATAATGGGAGAGAAAGTGTTCAAAATGCTAAACTTCATGATAATTGTCTTATAACTGCTTCTTTGACTGCTTCTGATTCCAAGATTAAAGAGCTCGAAACGATCGTAGCTCAGTAATCGAAAGAACTTGAGGATGCCAAAATTGAATTTTCAAAGAAAACGGACAAATTTGAAAAGTATTTTGAAAAACTTGAAAAGTCAAACGTTGTTCTTGAACTAAAATTAGATCAAACAGTTCTAGATTTTAAAGTTGAAAAGGATAATCTTTTGAAACAAATTAAGTTGCTTGAATCTAAGTTGGCATCCCAAGATGAACTGTTCAAAGAGAATGAGACTTTATAGGCTCAAGTACAGGAAAAGGTCTTTGCTATAGCTGCATTGAAAAACGAATTGAGGAAAACTAAAGGAACTAGTGTGGACACTAAGCTTGAAAAACCATCAATCTTGGGGAAACCGCCTACAAATCAGTTCATTCGACAACCGACTGCATTTAGATCCGAGCGATCACAATCCTCGAGACCGCGGTTTGCCTCCCAAGTTGATACGGTGCATATTTCTAGAACAATCACTCCACCAACTAGGCCTAATATGACTAAATCAGCTTTAGCTAGACCTAATCAGATGATTGCCTCTAGTTTCTCTAAGAATAGTTCAAAGAACACGTCTCGAACTAGTTCAAATGACGTTCGCCATACATTTGATCTAAGGGAAGCTAAGCAAAAGACACAAGTAAGAGATATGATTTTCAAACCTATCCAGATGCCTTCTAGTTTACCCAACACTACTAATCGTAGCATGTCACATCCTAGGAGCATCAATCAGTCATCTAGGAATTCTAGATCTTACTCGAAAATTAAATATGCTACTTGTAAAACATGTAGAAAATGCGTCCTTACGGCAAATCATGACTCTTGTGTCAAGAAATTACTTAATGAGGTGAACTCCCGTGCTAGACTTAAATCCCAGTGGATAGCTAAAATCAAACCCATTGGTAAAGTGTGGTGCCCCACTGGTAGAACTTTCACTCTTCTAGGAAACGGGTGCCCTTTAACTAGGATAGTCTCCGATTCTACAAAGACTACTAGGGAGGAAATTGATAAAGATGATACTTCACTTAAGCCTAAACTTAAGGTTTTCTATAAAAGGAAACGTTTTCCAGCTAAGATAAGTGAATCATCTACTCAGGTCGCCTCTGACACAAGTAAAGCCAACTGTAAACCCCCACGTGCTTCTATAATTGATATCGCTAACCCATGTCAAAGCATGCAAATTCCTAATGAGAATGCAGGTACCAAATTTGATGTTCTAAAAGAACGAAGCGGTTCAATCGTTGTATACCGTTCAACTAAGGACACTCTTAGATTTTGGTTGCTGAAGAAGCAGATTTTGGAGAAACAAGTGTCTCGGGGGATTTATGGTTAAGCTTATCAAAAGGACTTACAGTCACATTACAGTCTGTAACTCGATCATCAAAGAAAGGAAATTTATTGTCGATGATAAACTTATCCTCATAACGAGAAATTAATTTTTCTCGGGCATGAGCTAAAATTAAAAACATTCGAAGTTTTTAAGCTCATGCACAAGGACTTATAGTCACATCACAGACTATAACTCGATCTTCAAAGAAAGGAAAGTTTATCGCCGATGATAAACTTATCCTAACAACGAGAAATTAAGTTTTCTCGGGCATGAGCTTATATTAAAAACATTCGAAGTTTTTAAGCTCATGCACAATGGCTCCTCGTTAAATGACAGACGATGACACGGACTTCAGACACAGGGAAGTTTATCTACGCAACGATAACTTACTCTTTTAACGAGAAATTAAGTTTTCTTGGACACGAGCTTATCCTAAAACCATTCAAAGGTTTTAAGCTCGTGTATAAGGCTCATCATTAAATATCAGATGATGACCCGATCTTCAAATAAAGGAAAGTTTATCGCTAATGTAAGAACTTTGCAATTCTTTTTATGTTCGTATTTCCTCGACTCACTCGAAATTGATTTCCAATTAAACGTAAGATTTATTTGTTCTTGGTGAATATTTTTGGTATTTTTAATAAAAGACTAAATAATCTAATTAAAAAGATATTAAGTAATAATAAAAACTGATTGACTATTTTAAAACTATTTTGAAAATAAAACTTAAATTTAATCTATTCTAATTACTTTCTACTAAAACTTTTAAATGAACACTAAAATAAAACTTTTTTAAACAAACTATATTAATTGAAAACTAATTTTAAAACTAATTTATGAAAACAATCAAAATTTATAAAAGTAATAAAAAATATTTTTTTCTTTTTATTTTTTTATTTAAACTGAATAAAAGAAAACTTTTTAAATTTTTTTTAATTAAAATAAACTAAACAAAACGTGTATTAAATCTATTTAATAAAACTGAATGCTAAGATAAAACCTATATTAAATACTAAACTTGTATTTAAACACAAAAGAGGTGCAAGAACAATTAGTAGAAGCGTTTGACTGTTAAGCGAGAGGTCCAGGGTTCGAAACCCAAGAGGGACGAATTTTGCTATTTAATATTTTTGGACTTTTGATACTCAGACCAAGTGGGTTTGAGTTTTATGCAATAATATCAGTAACGAAAAATAAACAAATAAGCACAAAAAGCTAAGCAAATAAGCAGTTGAAACTGACAATAAGCACACTGAATTCTAATAAGCAAAACCAAAAAAAACAGATAAGCTAAATAGCTAAAAACAGGAACTAAGCAGAATCAAATAAGCCAAACTTAAATAAGCTACTTAAACAGATTATACAAAAAGTAAACTACAGCAAATCCAAACAATAAGCAACCAAATAAGCATGTGTAAAATAAACGCAAGTAGACACTACGAATCCAAATCCAAAGAGATTCTTAACTTAAACAAAAAAACACTCGATCCATGAAAACATAACAGATAAAAGAAGATAAGCAGATAATAAAAAAACAGTAACAATAATAAGCCTAATAATAATAACTGAAATAAGCGGACCCAATCCAAACATATGCTAACAAGCAGATTAAATAGCAGATATAAATCTAATCAAGCAAAACTAGCAGATATAACACTTAACAATCAAAAAAAAATATTAATCTAAAATTAACAATAAAAATTAAAAGAGAAAACGAACCTGGTGTCGATACCGTTGCGACGAAGGATGGACGCTGAGCCTCCTTGTTAAACCAAAACAACACCCTAAACAAACCAAAACATCCCTCTGAGAGCACCAACACCACTCGAACAGATTTATTTTTAACTTCCCAGTAGGGGAAATTAATAAACTACTTTTTAATTTCAATATTTATTAACCCAAAATCAGAAATAATATAAACTGCAATTAACTTTAAATAAATAAGATGCGAATTTAATCAAAATTAAATCAACTTTTCATTAAAATTAAAAGATTACAATACTGGAAAAACAAGAAAATTACATTAAACCTATATCTAATTTTGCAGAAAATAAAGATTAAAATAAAAAGTAGGCACCCCAAATTACAGATTGAAGGGGGTTTTTATAGGCAAACCCCAAGCCTTGTTGAGGAAGCTTCTCGATGAAGAAATTAAATCCTGGCCGCTCTTTTTCTTTTCTCTTTCTTCTTTCTTCAATCAACGGTAGATAATCATTCCCTTTTCACTCGGATTGCCCTCGTGGCATGCATATGTGCTAGTTGTTTTTGTTGAAGGATGACTTGGGATCATTTGATTAGAGGATGGTGAATATGGGTTGTCACAGCCAATAAAAAGAGGGGGATTGGCCACGTCTGATGAGGAGAGAGGACCACCAGTAGTGTTCTTCCGAATTAAGGGGGATTTATTTAGCACTCGTGTGAATCACACGTTTTAGACAAAAGCCCCAAAATTTACTGAGTAGTTTTTATGTTATGGGCGAATTAGGGTTTGTGAGATTGGGTGAATAATGGTGGAAGGTGTCTGTGAGAGAGAAAAAGAAGTGGGTAAGTGAATGAATTGTTTCTTGTTATTATCGAGTGGGGTGGGGTAAATAAACGTTTATTAAAAACGTGTGGTGAGGGTTAGTGGGTGTGAGTATTGAAAGTTGACCAAGATCTAGCAACTTTTCATCCGTTTATTTTTGTGCAACTTTGGGCCTGGCCCAATTTGTTAATTTTCCATCCGTTTATATTCATGTTAGATTGGACTTGGCCTTAATTGGGCTTTTGATCCAATAGCAAATAATTCATATCCATAATTAGGCTTTAAGGCCCAATAAGAACATGTGGGTCCCACTAAGCCCTTTTAACTTTATAAAACTTGAATCCTCGAAAAGCGAACTTGACTGTTGGCTTCTTCAAACTCGTGTCGAATTTGCCGGTTTTCGTGATCTTTGGCACACTTTTGGTCTTTTGACTTTGTCTTCGTCTTTTTCTTGGACTTTTCTTCAACATTTGACCGTGAAATCCCGTGTTTTCTTTCCTTTTGATCATTTGTACCTATTTCACACAAAAACACAAAACCACGCGTAATTCCGACTTTTACGATATTAAACACATGATTAGGTCTTGTTTTTCCTTGATTTTAGTGGCAAAAGGATAAGTGTTTGCACACTTATTAAATCCCCTACACTTGACCATTGCAATGACCCCATGCAATGCATTATTTTAAAGCATAAAGTTACATTTTTCTCATAATTAATCCATCTCGGCCTTTATTAAGATATACTACTACTACTATGATAAAGATAAAAACTTAAAAGGAAACAAAAGTTATAACAATTTATTAACTTGGAAATTATTTGATGGAAGAAACTCGTAAAGAAGTCTAAGACTTAAATTAGGGCTTTGGTGTCATGAATATAAATCACCCTCAAGTTTCACGTTCCCCACACCAAGCTTAAAAACGAGATCATTGTTTACCATAAGTTCTCAAGTTAAAACCACTTATATAAGACAAATGTGTAATACTCTTTCTCCAATTCCTACATTGTATCTCTAGATTTTATTGATTGTCAGTCACCCGTAGGCTCATTTGACTTATTTGATAATTATGAGTCCAAAAAATGAAGGCCAAACAGTGCAAACCCGACACTCAAAACCTAACCTCGTCCTAAAAACGTTGTTACTAAAGTAAGCCCACATCAAGGATGATTTAACACGATTTAGGGAATAAATTCCCGGATCCAAAATTTGGCCAATAATACTACTTATTAATTATTCCTCCAAAGTCATGTAGACTTTATGTGGAGTTTAGCAAGTTCACATAATATACCCTTAGGCTCTTTAAGATGTAAAAATGCTCCTCATCTATTTTCCACATCCTAAGGCTCCTTGAACGATAAACGAGGGAATTGATTTTTTTGATCAATTTTTATTCAACACTTACCATGCCATACACCCTAAGGCTCTAATGACAAGGTTCGTGTTACATGCCCCACACCCTAAGGCTCCTTGAGGTCATGTTTTAATCTTATTCTTTTTTATTGATGATATATATAGTAGGCCAAATTTCGCGGTCCCATGGTCTGAATACCTCCTACTTAGTGGTTATGAGCCACCTTAGTCGGAAGTCCACAACGCTGGCACCCTCAACGTGTTCATGCTTTAATTACAAGGAGAATAAAGATTTGGCTAAGAGTTAAGATATCGAATCGACGCTGCAAAAATCCTCATTTATTAAGCAATTAAATATACAAGCGGGAAGAAAGAGCCACAAAAACTCATATAAGCAAAAATTAACCCTTAAACTTATTATCAACTCTATCATCTCTCGTTCTCCACAATTAAAATCTCAAAGAATGAGACTCGTGGATGCTTAGCCTAATAAACCAATTAAGGTCCATATGGTTAAGGATACTAGCTAGAGTAAACTTGGATAAGTAAACTCGGGTTGAGTCAAAATATTCACGACGGGCCTAATATATCAAAGATATCTAAACTTGTTAAACCCATTTTATTCATTTATTTATTTATTTTGACTTTATTCTTAAAATGGAAAATATAAATACGATGCGAAGATAAAAGGAAAGAAAATAAATGAAAATACTACTAGGCCAAAATAGATCAAAATTTTGAAAAATGTTGAAAATTTTTTAGATTTTCCGGTTTAAATGGGGTCAAATTCATGGAAAAGCCCACTAAAATTTCGATAGAAATCCCCCCTACACTTAATATAAACATTGTCCTCAATGTTTAAGCATGTGGGAGAATAAACTCCCCTACACTTAGGACATTGAGTACGTTGTTTAAAATCGAGCTAAGGAAGAGACAACTAAAGTGATTACATTTATTCGTCTTATTTTATATACAAGATTGAATCACAATAGCAAAAAATTATCGAAGGAACCGGGTACACGGGAACACGGGTTCACGGGTCGCGTCAAAAATATCAAAAGTGGATCATTAAAGCACATGCCCCTGCACACAACATCACAACACAAACAACCTACTTGGCTCCCCCTACACTTATTGGCGGAAATGGGTGAAGGCGAAAAAAGGGTGGAAAGGATGGAAAAGGTAAAAATCTAACCTAGTTAAATGATGCTTGATTTATTTATCACGAGTCTCTAGCTCGACTCGAATTCCCGAATGTCATCATTCAAATGGGAAAATCATAGAAAAACGAGATTTCCAAGGGAGGAAAATCTCTCCATGATAAAGGGGTGAAACAAAGTCATATAAGGAATACCCCATGAAAATCCACTCGGGTCAAACACATAATTTCCATCACAAAAGGAAATAAACCCCGAGGTGGCTAAATCACATAAAGTAAAGTAAAGTGGGGTACCCTTAGTCAAAAGTCTCTTATAAGGAAGGGTGTTATGGTGATAAGGCAACGATAGCACGAAAGTCTCTATTCCGGGATCAAACACCGATTCCTTAACGGGAAAATAGCAAGAGGTGTTGACATTTAAGCTCAAAATATCATCAAAATCCAAAGTGGGAAAGTCATCCTCTTCCAAACTCGATGTGAAAACATTAGTGTCATCGGAGTCATAGGAAAACTCATCCTCATGAGGAATCTAGGTATTTAGAAAGATATCTAAATCCTCCTCAAATGGAATAACCTCTAAAGTCGGAATGATCTCTAAGAGTGGAGGATCCTCCTCAAAAGGCATGACTTCTAAAATTGGGGTATAAAAGTCAAAAGGAGTCTCCATGGAAGAATCGCTCATAGAGATATGCGGTGCATTAAGATCATGGGGTGGGTCATCAAAGTTAATGAGATCACTTAAAGAAGTCTCATCATCGTAAATATCAAAGATTGGGGTATCAAAAATGGGTGAGTCAAAAGTGGGTGGGTCAAAAGATAGGTCGTCTAAACCAAAGATAGTGTGATCACTTGAAGAAGTGTCATCACTATAGGTATCATAAATAGGAGTTTCAAAATTTTGAGGCTCTAAGGGAAGGGATGAAGTTATCACAAAAATATTGACTTTTCAATTCCAAAAGGATTAATAAAAATCTCTTCATTATCATAATTAAGAACATCAATCATATTGACCGACTTTTTTCCATTTGATTTTGTTGTGATTTTTCCCATTTTAAAAACTTGTTGTTCATCCCTAACCCTAAGAATTAACTCCCCTTCGGCCACATCAACTAAGGCTCTTCCGGATCGTAAGAATGGTCTACCAAGTATTAATGGAATACGAGGATCCATCTCATAGTTGACGACGACAAAGTCCACGGGAAAAGTGAAGGTACCAACTCGAACAAAAACGTCTTCGACAATACCAACGGGTTATGCGAGAGTTCTATTAGCTAACTCGAGAGTCATGCGAGTCGGTACAAGGTCGGGTAATGATAATTGTTTCTATACCGAGAGTGGCATAAGATTGATGCTAGCGCCGAGATCCGCTAAAGCCATACAATCATCAATTTGAGGAAACGAGCAAGGTAATACGAATCGTCTGGGTTATCCTAGATTTTCGAGAAGCTCTTTGAGAAGAATCGTGGAACAATTCTCATTTAAACGAGTGTTCACGAGCTCAACCATTTTTTCTTTCTTATTAAGCAAATCTTTAAAAATTTTCACAAATTTTGGCATTTGAGCAAGTGCTTCAATAAGGCTAATGTTAACATTGACGTTGGAAATCATTTTCAAAAATTTGGAGACATGAACGTCATATTTGGTGAGCACTTTAGCCTTGTCTAACCTAGAGGGATAAGGAATATAGGCTTAGACTTGGAAGGTTGAGAAGGAGAAGGACTCGCTTCTTGAACAACCTTAGGGTTAGGCTCTTTGGGCAATGGAGCACTAGTAATAGGAGTGGTAATGGGAGGAATCACCGGAGGGGGAGTAGGATTACTCACTATGACCTCCGGGCCTTGTCTCTCCTTTATGGACGAAGAGATGGAAGGTCCCACTAAATTGGCTCCACTTCGAGTAGTGATAGTACTCACATTAGCACGAGGGTTAATCTCGGTATTAGAAGGTAAGGCTCCTTGGGGTCTAAGGGCTTGAATCATTGTCAAAAATTTCTTATCGGTCGATTCTTGCATTTCTCTCATAATTCGCTCATGGTCGGTCAATTTTTGTAGAACCAAGTCCATTTGAGGATTATGCATGTTCATTTGATTATACCCTTGATTAGGAAGACCTTGATTAGTAAGACCTTGGTTTTGATATTGAGGTTGAAAACCGTTGTTATTATGAAAATCTTGGTTATTATTTTGAAAACCTTGATTTTGACCATTAAAATTCCCTTGATTTGCATTCCCTTGAAAATTACCCATTTGAGGACCTTGCTTCCTATTTTGGTTTTGGGTATTTTGGGCGGGTGGGGGTGGTCTTTGTGGAGCTACAAAACCCGGGGGAGCCAAATAATTAGTACTCTTATAAGACAAATAGTTAACATCAACATTTGGTTTGAATTGAACCTTCTCATTAGCATTGGTGTTATAAGCACAAACTTGTTGTTGTTGATTGTAAACCTTGTCACAATTAATATATGAATGTGGTCCACCACAAGTCTCACACGTTTCACAAGTTTCTTTTAAGGCATTAACTTGCACATTGATGGCTTTGGTTTGTAGAGCAATTGATTCAACAAGCGAAGTAAGTTTATCGATTCTCTTGTCGTTCTCACTAGAACTAGCACTTGCCATGGTAGCTCTAACACTCTTGGTTTGCACTTTAGCCTTATTTTCAATTATAGCCCAAGACTCGTTCATGGATTTCACAAGAATATTGCCCCCCCGCGGCACTATTAAGTGAGTCTTGGTCATTAAGAGTTAAACCATTGTAAAACGTATTAATTTGATGCACTTTAGTGAAACCGTGTTGTGGACATTTTCTTAAAAGCTCCTTAAATCGATCCCAAGAGTCACTAAACGTTTCCCCATATTTTTGTTCAAAGGTAATGATGTCATTCCTTAAAGAAGTGGTCCGTGATGGTGGGAAAAAGTAGTTTATGAATTTGGTCTCTAAATCAATCCATGTGGTAATACTTTGGGGTGGTTCTTTATCAAGCCAAATCCGGGCTTGTCCCTCGAGGGAAAAAGGAAAGAGTTGTAAACGAATGGCCTCTTGTGGCACCCCATTGTATTTGACGGTGTTTGTCAAATGGATAAATCTCTTAATATTATCTTGGGGGTCATCTTGGGAACGGCCCAAAAATGGTGTAGCGGAAACCATTTGAATAAAACCCGTTTTGATTTCAAAATTATTTGCTCCAATTGCAGGGACAACGATAGCGTCATCGTTTCCCTCAACGTGAGATTGTAGAATCTAAATCATTGGTCGGTTATCCGTTGCCATTGTATTGTCGAAAGCTCGATTCTCGGGATCGGCTTGAATGACGGTCTTTTTGTTTTTCTTCTTCTTCTTCTTCTTCTTCTTTTTGGAAGAATTAGAAGTGTTTGGTACACCAATCGGTATGTATGTACGCGCGCGAGTGCGCATACAATTAAAACTTTAGGAATGAGGTAGGAGACCTCGGTCGACTTTGAGAGGAAAGGGATTATCCCTCTCGAGGTGCAATATGAAAAAGCTACAAAAATATATACTTAATACTAATTGAGTTGGCAAACCAATAATCGGTCGTCCCTCTCAATATACGCACAAGCAAGCGGGGAAACGAGGTGGCACAAAGCACTTAAAAAACTTTTTTCTTAGACAGCCTTTTATAGCGCGTCGCCTTATACCCACCTTATATTTTGTATAAATCGAGTTCAAACTACTAACTAGTAGTTATCTATTTTGCCATTTTTTCTCGTTTAGGATTCGAATACAATAGTTAGGTGATGAAATCCCAACTAAGGTCTCATTTGAAAAGTAGGTAAATTAATTGTGCTACGTAATATAATATAGTAAAAGAAAAATCTTTTTGTATTTTTTAAGAAAAATATATATTCACAATAAAAATCGAAAAAATCGAAATAAGAAAAATAACAATAATAAGTAATATTTTTGGTGTAATACTTTTAGGAAAAAGTATTACTTTTGGATTTTTTAATTTTTTTGGTGCATATCTTAGGAAAGAGTTTGCTTTTGTGATTTTTTAATTTTTTTGTATTTTTAAATTTTTGATTTTTTTTTTGTTTTTTATTTTTTTTTGTGCAAGAAAATTAACGTTCAAAAAGAACGGATCACAAAATCCAAACGTCTCACGAAATCTTCAATCGTAACGAGCGAAGCGGCAGCGGCGCCAATTTAATGTAAGAATTTTTCAATTCTTTTTATGTTCGTATTTCCTCGACTCACTCGAAATTGATTTTCAATTAAACGTAAGATTTATTTGTTCTTGGTGAAATGTATTTTTGGTATTTTTAATAAAAGACTAAATAATCTAATTAAAAAGATATTAAGTAATAATTAAAACTAATTGACTATTTTAAAACTATTTTGAAAATAAAACTTAAATTTAATCTATTCTAATTACTTTCTACTAAAATTTTTAAATGAACACTTAAATAAAACTTTTTAAAACAAACTATATTAATTGAAAACTAATTTTAAAACTAATTTATGAAAACAATCAAAATTTATAAAAGTAATAAAAAATATTTTTTTTCTATTTATTTTTTTATTTAAACTGAATAAAAGAAAACTTTTTAAAATTTTTTAATTAAAATAAACTAAACAAAACGTGTATTAAATCTATTTAATAAAACTGAATGCTAAGATAAAACCTATATTAAATACTAAACTTGTATTTAAACACAAAAGAGGTGCAAGAACAATTGGTAGACGCGTTTGACTGTTAAGCAAGAGGTCCAGGGTTCGAAACCCAGGAGGGACGAATTTTGCTATTTAATATTTTTGGACTTTTGATACTCAGACCAAGTGGGTCTGAGTTTTATGCAATAATATCAGTAACGAGATATAAACAAATAAGCACAAAAAGCTAAGCAAATAAGCAGTTGAAACTGACAATAAGCACACTGAATTCTAATAAGCAAAACCAAAAAAAACAGATAAGCTAAATAGCTAAAAACAGGAACTAAGCAGAATCAAATAAGCCAAACTTAAATAAGCTACTTAAACAGATTATACAAAAAGTAAACTAAAGCAAATCCAAACAATAAACAACCAAATAAGCATGTGTAAAATAAACGCGAGTAGACACTACGAATCCAAATCCAAACAGATTCTTAACTTAAACAAAAAAAACACTCGATCCATGAAAATATAACAGATAAAAGAAGATAAGCAGATAATAAAAAAAAATAGTAACAATAATAAGCCTAATAATAATAACTGAAATAAGCGGACCCAATCCAAACATATGCTAACAAGCAGATTAAATAGCAGATATAAATCTAATCAAGCAAAACTAGCAAATATAACACTTAACAATCAAAAACCAATATTAATCTAAAATTAACAATAAAAATTAAAAGAGAAAACGAACCTGGTGTCGATATCGTTGCGACGAAGGATGGGCGTTGAGCCTCCTTGTTAAACCGAAACAACACCCTAAACAAACCGAAACATCCCTCTGAGAGCACCAACACCACTCGAACAAATTTATTTTTAACTTCCCAGTAGGGGAAATTAATAAACCACTTTTTAATTTCAATATTTATTAACCCAAAATCAGAAATAATATAAATTGCAATTAACTTTAAATAAATAAGATGCGAATTTAATCAAAATTAAATGAACTTTTCATTAAAATTAAAAGATTACAATACTGGAAAAACAAGAAAATTACATTAAACCTATATCTAGTTTTGCAGAAAATAAAGATTAAAATAAAAAGTAGGCACCCCATATTACAGATTGAAAGGGGTTTTTATAGGCAAACCCCAAGCCTTGTTGAGGAAGCTTCTCGTTGAAGAAATTAAATCCTGGCCGCTCTTTTTCTTTTCTCTTTCTTCTTTATTCAATCATCGGTAGATAATCATTCCCTTTTCACTCGGATTTCCCTCGTGGCATGCATATGTGCTAGTTGTTTTTGTTGAAGGATGACTTGATCATTTGATTGGAGGATTGGTGAATATGGGTTGTCACAGCCAATAAAAAGAGGGGGATTGGCCACGTCTGATGAGGAGAGAGGACCACCAGTAGTGTTCTTCCGAATTAAGAGGGATTTATTTATCACTCGTGTGAATCACACGTTTTAGACAAAAGCCCCAAAATTTACTGAGTAGTTTTTGTGTTATGGGCGAATTAGGGTTTGTGAGATTGGGTAAATAATGGTGGAAGGTGTCTGTGAGAGAGAAAAAGAAGTGGGTAAGTGAATGAATTGTTTCTTGTTATTATCGAGTGGTGTGGGGTAAATAAACGTTTATTAAAAACGTGTGGTGAGGGTTAGTGTGTGTGAGTATTGAGAGTTGACCAAGATCTAGCAACTTTTCATCCGTTTATTTTTGTGCAACTTTGGGCCTGGCCCAAATTGTTAATTTTTCATCCGTTTATATTCATGTTAGATTGGACTTGGGCCTTAATTGGGCTTTTGATCCAATAGAAAATAATTCATATCCATAATTGGGCTTTAAGGCCCAATAAGAACATGTGGGTCCCACAAAGCCCTTTAACTTTATAAAACTTGAATCCTCGAAAAGCGAACTTGACTTTTGGCTTCTTCAAACTCGTGTCGAATTTGCCGGTTTTCGTGATCTTTGGCACACTTTTGGTCTTTTGACTTTGTCTTCGTCTTTTTCTTGGACATTTCTTCAACATTTGACCGTGAAATCATGTGTTTTTTTTCCTTTTGATCATTTGTACCTATTTCACACAAAAACACAAAACCACGCGTAATTCCGAATTTTACGATATTAAACACATGATTAGGTCTTGTTTTTCCTTTATTTTAGTGGCAAAAGGATAAGTGTTTACACACTTATTAATCGCCGATGATAAACTTATCCTCATTAACGAGAAATTAAATTTTCTCGGATGCGAGCTTACTTTAAAACTATTCAAAAGTTTTAAGCTCGTGTAAATGGCGTATAATTATATTTCAGATTATGCCCCGGACTTCAATGAAAGGAAAGTTTATCACCGATGATAAACTTATCCTTACAACGAGAAATTAATTTTTCTCGGGCATGAGCTAATAATAAAAACATTCGAAGTTTTTAAGCTCATGCACAATGACTTAAAGTTAAATATCAGACTGTAACTCGAACTTCATTTTTAGGAAAGCTTATCTTTAAAGATAACTTATCCTCGTAACGGGAAATTAAATTTTCTCGGTCATGAGCTTGTACTAAAACATTCCAAGTTTTAAGCTCAGAAAGGAAAGTGTATCTTTTAAATAAGAGAACTTTTCCTCATAACGAGAAATTCATCTTTCTCGGTCGTGAGCTTTCCGTTAAAACATTCAAAGTTTTCAAGCTCATGAACACGACTTCTAAGTATATGTCAGCTTAGAACTCATTCTTCATTTAAAAGGAAAGTTTATCGCTGATGGTAACTTATCCTTAACAACGAGAAGTTTACAACTTCTCGGACTTGAGCTCGTCTTGTAAGATATTCAACATCTTAAGCTCAAGTAATTGTTTTTCAAAACATTGAATACAATTTTTCAAGAATTTCTTAAAAAGGTTTTCTAAATCTTTCAAAATTGTGTGTTCAAAAAATGTTTTGATAAAAAGAGCATGTCTTCTGGAATCGATAATATTTACGATACTAGAAATGTCATTCAATAATGACACAGGGTTGTAAATAAAGTTCGAGCAGAAGTTCAAATGTTTTAAAACATGCTCAAAATGGCTTGCTATTATTTCAAATAGTAACCCGCTTTTCATATTAAAGTCAAGCTTTTCACCGGAAAGCTTTGACTCAACAACGGGAATTAATTTTCTCGGGCATGGTTTACTTTACAACCATGTAAGGTAAAACAAGAGAAATCTTGTTTATTTGTTAAAACTAGAGAAATCTTGTTTTTATGAAGTTATCATCTCCACCAACCGTAGCAATTTACAATTGATATCTACATACTCGACGATGCGACTACTCAAACGGTGACTACAGCTCTTTCAATAAAACACGAGTCAACAATTGAGGGGGAGCAATTGTCCAGCATTCGGAATCCTTGATGTCGAGAGTGTCAAGTTCACATATTGGTGTCAAGACAACGATATCAATCATACACATGGAGTCAAGAGATAACTTCTGACGTGACGAGGTGACCAACATTCGTGAACAAGAACCATGTGCTTCTTTCATATGATGTTCTCTATCATTCAGGTCCAACCTCATAAATCGCTAATCTTGTGAATACATTATCATATATGATCTTTGCACGTGATAAATACCTTACACTTGTGTTTAAAAGGTATTTAATTTACGTTTCAAGTACACCCTCATTAATTTGAGGGGGAGCTTGTGTAATTCATGAAGATAATTGGAGTTACATTTTTCTTCCCAAATTTTCTTAAAATGCTATTAAATCAATTGATATTAAAAACATCGATTGGGTTAATATTTTTAATATGGGGGAGAAAATGTGATTTAATATGGGAAATGATTAATCACAAATGGTTTGACTTAACGTGATAGCTCATCCCGACATGTGTAAAATGTTTTCGGATATCGTGGCATATGTTAAGGGGGAGCAAAATGGATTTGCACTTCAAAATGGATTTCATGGTGATTTATACTTATCCTCAACCCTTTTATTTCACGACGATGAAGATTGTGGTGACATAAGGATGGTAGGATAGGTTAAAGTCCAATGATTCTTCTAGAACCGGAGGAATCTTCTCAAGGACATTCCATAGCTAGAAATAGTAGTCCTTAGGAAAGATGGAGAAAGATTGTGAACGTAGCTGAATGCCGACCAAGTACTTAAGTTAGCACTAGAACAATCACAACAAGGTGCTAGTGATGACGTATTGGTAAGCATTGAAGGGGTTGAAGAATGAAAAAGAATTGTAATGATAAAGGGTGTAAAGAAAGAAGCCCTCCTTACAACTTAGGCAGAAACCGGGTCAACTCATTAGCTATTGAGATCATTCTTAATGATGCTTGATATTGAAGATAGACATCATGGACCCAGTGATGCAATGCACAACCCATCCCAGCTAACTCAGATATCTCTCAAAAGATATATGTTTTAATCACACGGAGACAACGTATTATCTATTGATTTATTCACTCCGAATAAATTGGTATTGAAATGGTGGCACTCCTCTCCAGCCTCCGATCACTAAAATCTAAAATGCACGACTGAGTCTAGATCCATTTGAGATCATCAAATATCTCATTAGGACACACTTTCATAATTCCTTGCTTCTTCACACACTGTGAAAAGTAAGAAAGATCTTAAGAGTCCTACGCAAAATCTTCATGATCTTGCCTGAACATCCGAGTAATACGAAAGTATTTACATTGAAGATGGAAATCCTTCTTGAGCGAATATCAAAAAGCTCATGGTAGGTGACTTGTGCGATTCTTTATGAATCAAACTTGTGATAACTGGAAAGCAACAGTGGTTTAATTCTTAAATGGATTTAAACACGTTCCAGGCCTCTACGCAATATCTTAGTGATCTTGCCAGAACACTCAGAGTGATACCTTAGTGTTCACAATGATGAGTAGAAATCCTTCTAGTGTTAACCTCAAACAACACTTCGTAGGTAACTTGCAAGATTCTATACGAATCAAGCTCGTGACAACTGGAAAGCAACGATGGTGCAGTTCTTAATTGAATTTCACTTGTTCCAGGAACATGAATTGACGGCTTCAAATCATGCGGATATTATTATCCAAATGATTCACTCTTTATGTTCGCAGTCAGCTTTGGACGGTCGAATAAAGAGAACGGTTTTACCCGTGAAATCTTGTCAAGGAGGTTCTTAATTGAAACTACCTGCCACAAGTACGATATTTAATATCGTCCAACGGTCTTCACCGACCGGCGGTAAAATGCTACCGAATTAGAATGAAATGTTCAAGGACATTTCATCCGTGTATATGTTTTGTTGCTAACTGTCTTATGCAGCGTAACAAGAAGGTGGCATTGCGGTGTTCAATCCAGAAGAAGTCGTCAACACATGCTTATGCTTTCTGCACTTAATACTTCAACAAATTCAAGAAAGTCTAAAAGTCAAGTCTTCCGCTGTATCAAACTCTGAAGCTTTCAAGAATTTCTAAAAGTATAAGTATGTGGATCATGAAGTCACGAAGAGGCAAATATCACAAGTGATGAATGCACAAGGTCAACGCAAGAGAACATGCTCAAGACTAAAGTCAAAGATCTCATCAGCATATTCACAAGAACAAGATCGAAGACTCAAGCATAGTATGCTAGGTTTAAGATTTTGTAAATTCGTGTGACCTCCCTTTGGGGGAGATTGTTGGAAATACGTTTTTCCAAGAAAAGTCTCGGTCACATCATTATTAGCATAGATCACGAGCTATAGACTATTTAGGACATTGTAACTTGGAGTGACCTCCCTTTGGGGGAGATTGTTAGAAATACGTTTTTACGTATTTAGAAAGGATCGGTCACTCCAATGATATATTCAAGTATTGGGCTCGTGATCCATTATGTAAACATATAGTCCATATAGCCCACATGTAGGGTGGGCTATATATACCCCCTCCTAGCATGTTAGGAGGGGTTGCTCATTTGTGTTTTGACACTTCTCATTTAATCGATCTTTACTTTCTCTCTCTACACCTCTTCTCCTCTCTTTTCTCTCTCTAGTTCATATCAAGATCCATCTATCTCTCTCTCTATTTTAATCAATCCAAAACTAGTAACAATCCTTAGAAATCGTAGACCTACAAAAGGGTGATTATCTATTTTAATATAAAGTTGAAAACTTTAAAAGATTAAACTAACAATTAAGACTTTTAAAATAATTGACGAAAGATTAAAACTTGATAATATATAAATGTTAAAAATTTAAACTTTATAAAAATTTAAACTTGAAATTGAACTAAGATAAACACTTTAAATTTGAACTTAAAAAATGGCGGGAAAAATAGGTTTGAAAGTAATGCGGGAAAATAAAACTACATCTAATCCGGAAAATGAACTTACAAATAAGTCGGAATGCAAGAATCTTAAACTAATCCGGGAAAACACCAAACTTACCTTTATCCGGATTTTAAGAAATCCGGAATCTATATTCCGGATACAATCCGGAATATGTAAACTTGGCTTATCCGGAATATGGGGTTACACATAATCTGGAATATCACTTTTCTCACTATCCGGAATCCACAAAGCTTATCCGGAATGTTGGATCAGCTGCTAATCCGGAATACTAATTACTGAGGCTATTCGGAATACTTGTTGTTGCTTGTTATTCGGAATGTGCCAATCCTCACTTAATTCGGAATCTCAATTTTGCTACCTATCCGGAATACTTTGATTCCTGTCCTAATCCGGAATCCTCCAAATGCTACTAAGTCAGGTTTTGAAAACCCTTATCCCGGATTACTAGCAAATCTGTTATTCCGAATAGCAAGCAACAACAAGTATAAAATCAACTTTTTATAAAATAAACTATTAAAGACACTTAATTAAAAATAAGAAAATCAAACAATAAGCACTAAACACAATAACCTAAAGAGATCAAACACATCAAAACCAATAAGCACAATCTAATAAGCAAATCAAACACAAAATCAACAAGATTAGACCAACTACATGATTAAAGAGACAAAACAATAGATTAAGATTAAGAAAGGTAGAATGAGAATTAACTAAAAGCTTGATTAAATTGAAGATTAAGATTCAAATTACAAGATTAAAAGATGAAAGATTAAACAAACATGAGAGAAAATAACACCTACTCCTAATTACTTTGAAAAAAAAACGATAAAACTAACTCCTCCTAATGAAGATTAGGAGACTATATATAGGGGAAGGGGAGGGTGTTATTGCTTCCTTCTTTCTTCTTGTCTTCTCGTCTTTTTAAATAACTCGTCTTTCTCGACTTTGTCTCGGGATTAGTCGAATGATGACATGAACTCGTCTTCTAATTTTCTTCTTTTAGTAGACTTGATGCTTTAACTTTGTTAAACTTTCGTCTTTAGACTTTTTCTTCGATAAATTTTCAGAATAGGCATTTGACTTCCATTCTTCTTGCACTTTTAATCTTTTGACTTCGTCTTTTGTCTTTTTCTTCGATAAAAACCCGTGAAAGCCCGTGTTTTCTTACTTTTTCATATTTTGTCCTAAAACACAATAAAAACACAAACCACGCATAATTACGACTTTTACGACATTAAATACACGTTTTGGTCTCGTTTTTATTCTAATTAAGTGGTAAAAGGATAAGTGTTTTCACACTTATTACCACTAAACAGAAAACATTACGTATAACACAAACCGCATAAACCAACAAACAGATATAAGACATACCAATTTTTTAAAGGCGATTTTCCAATCTTGTACGCCTCTTTTTTTGTTGGACAATTTTAGACTAAACACTTTAATTTTCTGTTTTGACTCAAATTTGATGTGTATTCGTTTTATTAAGTGACTTCTATGCTCAAATTGAGATTTTATTTTGAATTATCAATCCTACATTAAGAAAATCACTTTTGCTAGACTTGAAATTGTTACCTTTGTTTATGATTTTAGTTTCAATTAGCTTTAATCTTCACAGCTTCTTCCTCATCTTTTATGATTGTTTCTATTAGTGAATCTACAATAAATCCCCCAAATTATTTCATATTAGAAATCAAAAACTTATATGTATATTTATAAACAACCCCAAAATAAAAATAAAACATATATTGGATTAGTAATCATATAAAGTACTTGCATAAGTATAAGAATTCATAACCGTTAGTGATTAGCTTATCAAAAGAAAATAAAATTATTTGCACAAAGAACTACAAATCAAAAGATATAAGAGACCCAAGCATACCTTTATTATAGATCGTGGAAGAAAAAAATCAATCAACAAAAAAAAACCCAAATCCAAATTAAATTACCACAATCCTAAAATCAAATATCAAAAAACAGATTGAAGACTATGCATATACCTTTTATCTTTTTGAAGTTTTTGATTCCCAGCTTCAACCATCGAACAAACCCTGATAGAGAGGTGACTGGAGAGAGAAGTGCGTTTTGAGAGAGAGAGAGAGATGAAAACGGTCGTGTGTGGATGGAAAAATAGATCTAGGGTCAAGATACATCAAAATTAGATATGTGACCATACCAGCGAACAACTTTTCAAACCTATACACGGTTGAGATGTGTATTTGGTTGAGGAACCCATACCGGTGAACAGGAAAGGTACAAAATTAAATGGCAGATAAGAGCGTCAAAGGTTTCTCCCCTCATAACATTTATAATTTTTTTATTGGGGTATTTTATCATTCCCCTTATTTTATAAAGAGGGTAATGTGAGAATTTTGGTTAAACGGGAAATAAAATTTGGTACTTAAGTTGGGTTATATGTTTTGAATATTTAGGATATATTTTTAATATCTTTATGTTTATAATTTATCTTATTATTTATCACATAATTAGTATTTAAGGGACGTTTGGTAGCACTGAATCGCAAAGAATGGAAATGTAGTGCAGAATGGAATGACCGAGAAAGAGAATGACTTTTAGATAAGAAAAGGGATTCCACTGTTTGTGTAAAACAAGGAATATAGTTTAAGAATCGATGAGAGAATTCATTCTTGTGTTTGGTATGACAAAGAATGAAAATTATTTTTTTCAGTTAATTTATTTTGGGTATTGTCAGATCGTATGTTTTGATATAGTTTATAGATTTTATTTTGAGTATTGTCAGATCGTATAATTTGATATAGTTTATAAATTCGAAGTTATAACCAATGATCGACAAAGAAGATCAGAGAATTGCATATTAATAAGTAATAAGCAACGATCGACAAAGAAGATCTCATGAGCTGCTCCTAAGGCGGTCATCAGACAACTCGTTTAGTTTGGGCTTTCCCTTGAAACGTAGTCGCTCTCGTCATCTAAAATATATGAGTTCTAAAAAGAAATAAAACTGTGTATACAGACCACTATGCACATCATTCATTTTTAATAAAAATAGAATCGTGTAATGGGTATATCATACAATCATGTGAAAACAAGAAGAAAACAAAATAACTTTACCTGAAGATGGAAAACGTCAAACACTAGCAGAAAATGTCCACCGTAGGTTATTTTATGAATTTTAGTTTTGTTTTTCATTATTATTTTAAGATTGTGAATGGTTAATTTTTAGTTCTAATAATAACTCCCCAAATAACAAATGTTGAGGTTCACACTACACATTATGAATTCCCAAAATATAAAGACGATAAATACATTAGACTTGTGATTCCACAACTAAACAATGATACACACTTCATATCTTTAAGAATATATTAAATAAAAAAAAGTCAATTTATACAATTATTGTATTACAATATATCATAAACATGAATAAAAGCAGTTCATATCTTTTTAGATTTTTCTTGACTAAATTTAAGGATAAATAACAGTAACACGCATGGGTGAAGAGAATGAAATGGAAATGAGGAAGATGATAATCAACAGCCCGAAGAACACTAGCAGAATATGCAATCATAGTCACAAAACAAAGTCACGGATGTAGATGGTGGCTTGAAGATTTGGAGAGAAAATGCGGCTAGGGTTTGAGAAGTTTCAAAACATTGGATGGCATGTGACTTTCACATGTATTTTTAGTTTGGGAGTTGATATTTACACTGACCTTTTTACTTCATACACAGAAGTTTAATGTGAATTTACCAACGTGCCCTTAAGCTTCATCAATTAAAACTGGTTCTATATGATTGTCGTAAGTGAACTGTTTGTTCATATTTGACGAGTAAAAGTAAAACTCACTAGAAATCCTTAAAAAACAATCATGAACGACTCGTAAGTCTTAACTGTATTCTTATACAAACCCTCTTCGTTTGCGCAACTCGCATATCGGCATATGTAACATGCTGGCTAATTAAGACAAGGATCAAACATGCTGGTTTTCATGTATCGATACCCGTGGTTACTTGTTAGTTGTCTATGATTTATCATCGATGAAGATGGAACATACTCACTGGCGCACCATACCTTGATTACCTTCCATTAGTAAACCTGGGTATATCCGCTTGTTTCCTTTTGGGTGAGAACAAAGAACTCGGCGCATATTATCTGCGCATTACGCAACTAAAACTACGAGTTATATGTTTTAGTAAAGATTAAGGAACAACCCAATCAAACTTGTTATGTTGTGTAGTCGTAACATGTATTAATAAAGATTAAGGAAGCGAATAGTCAAACTCGATTTGGGTAAATTTGGGTGCGGTCGTCGAATGGATCGTAGTTAATCAAAGTAGATTAAATAGTAAGTTTGAGAGGTTTAAGAAAGATCAATCTGGAAAAATCTATGAATCATAAAAACAAAAAGAAATAATGAGAAGAGAAGCTTGAAATAGAAAAAACCAAGATCTGCATGATAAACGAAAATTACTTCAATTTTATACTAGTAGTAGTTGGTTGGGTTACCATGTGTTAATGAGTTTTTTGAGAGAGATAAATGGTATGAGTTTTTACCAGGGACAGGAAGATCCAATATTAGACAAGGGTATATGCGTATATTCATTTGAATTTTATGTGTGCGGATAAAAATAGTCCGTGTACGTATCATTAGCCTTTTAGTTTATATCCCACTGTCCGTTCTTTTTTTGATTCCATCATCTCATTCTTAGGTGGAATTAGTGGGGCTTGTTTCGTTCATTCTCTCGCATTCTACATCTACACTATTTTAAAAGAATGAAAATCATCAGAAAAGGGAATTGAAAATTAATTCCCTATTTTCATTCTCAGAGCAACCAAACAAGAGATACCGCCTCCTTCCCGTTTCATCTCTTTCCATTCCATCCTACCAAACATGCCCTTAAGGTTTCAATATAATCATATTATGAATCAATCAAATAAATTAATCAAAAGTAATTTTTTAAGTCTTCTTATCTCTTTTTCTTACGGAGCCAGCATACGCTATAATGGTGCCATATCCTAATACTACCGAGAGGGTCGTATCAATTGGTACTTTCATTGACGGCCCTAAAATCGTTTAGGGTTTTTGATTTAGGATTCCAATCTCAAAAACAAAAAAAAACAAAAAAAAAAACAAAAAAGAAACGGTATTGTTCGTCCAGTGAAGTTATTGTTCACCGACGTTACTGTTCATCTAGCAGGGTACTGTTTACCGCGCGGAGTACTGTTCATCGGGCCGAAGTTACTATTCATCTACAAAAAAAATTATTTTTAATTTTCGAGTTATTGTTCATGGAAACAAGTAGCAGCGATCGGGCCGCGAAAGACGCTCTATCTCGACTCTTACAAAATGGGTACCGTAGTCGAATATCAAGGTGAGTTTAAGGGTCTTATAAGTCGAGTAACGGGTATTTCTGAAAGTTTGCTTGTCTCATTTTATATTTCCGGACTTAAATTGAAGCTACAACTAGAACTATTGCGGTCGTACTCGAAGCCAACAACATTAGGATAAGCCTTCTACTTAGCTCGTATAGTAGAGACTCGTTTTGAGACAATTGTATAGAAAGATCCTACCCTTGAAAAGAAGGTGTGTGATTCTTCTACAACATCAGAAGTTTCATCTACGATTGCACCAGAATTCGTACCAAAAGCAATTGTCCATGAAGGTTTAGCTAGTGACCCGGACGAGGGTTTAGAAGTAGTTGGTACACATTCAGTGATTTGTGATGAGGCTATGCGGGAATGGATGGCGGATTTTAAATTGATAAATTCCTCATATCACCTTGAGGGCAAGGTGTTTTTTGAAGGAGTGAAGAGTAATACGCTATGGGAAGCGGTAAGCGATAGAAAAGTGTTGTGTTATTTCCAAGGAAGCGGAAGACGAAAGAGGAACAAAAGTGTTGGCCGCGGGAGGAAGGATACCTACGAATCTGAAAGTGTCAGGATTAGGATTAGCAAAGTGAATGTTGATATGACAAGTGGAAGTGCCTTTTTGCTAAGAGCCCAAGAGCGAATGTTGATACGACAAGTGCAATATTCATTAAGTTTCACTTCAGAAGAGGCTGCAATTCAAAAAAGGTTATGGGATCCCGACATCACAAGATTTTCAATACATCACCTTGAGGGCAAGATGAATTTGAAGGAGTGGGGAATGTTACACCCGAGATTATTATCTATCTATATGTTTAAGTTTATTTAGGATATCTTTTTATGTTTAGGAATATCTTTTATGTTTAGTATTTATCTTATGATCAACTTGTGACACAAGTTATTCGGTATAAATACCGAATCATTATTATGAGTCAATCAATCATATTATGATACGACCCTCTCGGGTAATATCGGGATAGTGGCACCCCTTAAAGCGTGATGCTAGCTCTTTAAGAAGAAGATGAGAAAACCAGAGACATTTTATAGAACTTTTACTTTGATTGATTCATAATATGATTACATTGAAACCTTAAATACTACTTATGTGATAAACAATAAGATAAACTATAAACATATATCCTAAATATTCAAAAGATATTCATGTGTGTAGTATTCCTCACTCCTTCAGATTCACCTTTCCCTCAAGGTGATGTCTTGAAAAAAACTATCGATTCCCGGGTCCCAAATTTTAAGACGTTTCCCACAAATTTGCATATTCTTGTCTAACTTGTTCTCCGAATTGAGTAGTAACAATGGATGAATTCTTGCTCTACGCTCCTTCCACTCGGATGAAACAAACCACTTGCCCTTATTAGGTCGAGATTCAAGAACAAATTACGATTTACCAGGCTGCGATTCACAAATGACATGCTACAATTCACCAACAACATGTTGTGATTCACCAACAACGGGCTGTGATTCACTAACCATAAGTCGCGACTCACGAACCATAGGCTGCAATTCATCAAGATTAGGCTTCGATTCACCAACCACAACCTGTCTTTCACTAACAACGACCTGCTCTTTTTCTGTTTCTTCAATTGTCCTAAAACGAGCCTCAGTGATACGGGCTAAATAAAAAGCTTCGAATAAAGTTGTAGGCCTTAATCTCAACAATTCCCGTTGTAATGGCACTTTTAGGCCAGAAATATAAAAACACTTCAGTAAGTTTGTAGAGATTTTCGTTACCCGATTTGCAAGTATCACAAACTCACTCTAATATTCGGTTACCGTACCCATCTGCAAAAGCTTAGATAGTGCATCTCGATCGCTGCGGCTCGATGCCATAGCAAATCGAAAAACAAATAAAAAAAAATATTTTTTAAATTTTTTTCTGGATGAACAGTACTCGGTGAACAGTACACTGATGAACAGTGCGCGATGAACAGGACCCGATGAACAGTGTCGCTGCTGAACAGTAACACTATCGATGAACAATTTTTATTTTTGATTGGATCCTTAGTTCAAAAACCCCTCAACGAGTTGAGAGCTCTTAATGAAAACACCAATTGATACGATCCTCTCGGGTAATATCAGGATAGTGACACCCCTTAAGCGTGATGCTAGCTCCTTAAGAAGAAGATGAGAAAACAGACTTTTTATTGAACTTTTTATTTTGATTGATTCATACATATTGAAACCTTAAATATTACTTATGTGATAAACAATAAGATAAACTATAAACATAAAAAATATTAAACATATATCCTAAATATTCAAAAGATATTCATGTGGGTAAGACAATTATTTTTTGATATATTTTACACATATAAAATAGGTCTTTTTGAAATTATCTAGTAGTACAGGGGTCAAAAGTCACAAATTCTCACCCTGAAGGTTAGAGGCCCACTAAACTGACTAAAGTATCTTTTCTATTGGGCTTTTTGATTGTTTGCTTCCTACTGGGACCACTTCATATTTATTTATTTTTTCTTCCCACGACTTTCTGGTTTATTAAAACTAAATTAAAATATCATTTAGACTTTTAAAGTAGATGGTTATTTATTGTCATGAGTACTATGAATAACGAGATAAAAATACAAGACGAAGTCAGAAAGTTCGAAAAAAAAGATCACACTATAATATGTTTTATAAATTATATTATAAAACAGTTTATTAAGAGAAGCAAATTATAAAAAAATATGAATATTCAAAAAAATTTACACACCAAATATTTTCCTAAAAGATTTTGAGATTCCAAGACTGGATTATAACGGAGGTTCAAATCGAGATGTAAAATGAACCTGTCTTTTAAAAGTACAAATATTATAGTATAAGCTAACATAATAATATTATTTTATATAGACATTAGAATAGAATAAGAAATAATTAACAATAAATATAGGATGACATACTAACAAAATGGAGGATCGTGAGCTAAATAATAATATGTCTCCGTCATAATAAATCCAAATAAATCGAAAGATATTTATTAAATTATGGAAGTTTGGAGATAAGGAATAAAGCTGGCCACGTTTATAGTGACTTGTTTAACCTCTTATCACTCATTCACTTGCGCTAAAAGCTACCAAAATCAAATTTCAACACCCAATGCTCAATTTCTATTCTTATCTTTTTATATTTTTTTCAACAACAAAATATCCCAGCCATCTGAAATACACCAACTATATGCCTAATTTTGGCTATTTATTATTTAAAAAAAAAAAAAATCATTTTTAATAAATTATTCAAAAGTTGTAAATGGGTGATAGGTAAGGTAATATGATGGAAACTGGTTATTACTATTGATATTTTATTAATATTTTACTAGTGATAAAAAAAATATCATTAGTAATTTTTTACAAGTATAGTTACTGTGTAATATCGCGAGTGGTATTTTATTATTTTATTAGTAGTGATATTTTATCTTTTCATTAGTGATAAACAAGTATTTCGTAATATTTATAACTTTAGCTTGTTAGTTGTATTATTTAGGTTTTAACATTTTGAAAAAATAATTATTTCATATTTTTAATTTTAGATTAATATTTATTATTATTAGGTTAAAAACAAACGAATAATAAAAATTAATGAAAATGCAAAATGACTCTCTTAACCAACCCTAATTACAATACGCATTCAAGTATGGCAAAAGTTATTTTGCAAACTTGTTTTTTTAAGAAACCAAGAGAATCATCTTCACCCTCCATTCACCTTTCATCTAATAATAGGATTAATCAAAGATTTAATCAAGAAAACCTTATTATATAGATTTTTAGGGTATTTGTAGTTTAGTCCTTTTAAAAAATGCACACATTTTTTCTAATGGACGGCAAAAAAAAAATATTTTTTTTCGAGCGGCAATTTTTTTTTTTTTGAGCGGAAATTTTTTTTAATTTTTTTTTTCGAGCGGCAAAAAAAACCACACAGTTACCATCGAAATATAATCTGATCATAATTATTAAATTGACCCTTATATTTTATACTTTGTATATATCTAGATATACTTTTTATATATCTAGATATATACTTTGTATATATCTAGATATACTTTATATATATCTGATCATAATTATTAAATTGACCTTTATATCTATATATAAAGTGACATTAAAAAGGTTAAAAATGTTATATTTAGATGTATTTTATATATATCCAGATATATTTTATATATATCTAGATATACTTTTTATATATCTAGATATACTTTGTATATATCTAGATATAATTTATATCTAATCATAATTATTAAATTAACTTTTATATCTGGATATAAAGTGACATTAGAAAAGTTAAAAATGTATATCTAGATATAATTAATATATATCAAAATATAATTTATATATATCTGGATATAAATAAGAAAATATAATATTTGTAGTTTAGTCCCTGAATAGTTTTAATTATTTACAACTCAGTCAATTCACTTTTTTTTTCTAAAATCTAGTCTCAACTAATAAATGCTTAAGATTATTCCTTTAGTTTCCATAAAAATACTAGTTTGTACAACTCTTCGAGTATTCAACAAAGCTAGATTTTCATGATCAATCTATTTAGGCGCTTAAAGCCGATGCCAAATCAAAGAATTGAGATGACAACAAACAAGGAAACTTCCTTGAGATTGACGAGCAAGTTGCCAAAAAAAGAAAAAGAAAACTACACATTAGATTGTCAATGATTTAGGAGGTTTACATTATTCAACTCTACACGCAAATTATATTTCAAAGGTACATTGACACATAAAGCTAACGTTTATAACTTGTATCATCTAATCAATTTATCCTAATTACATGAAAGTCAAGCGTTTAACAACATTCATGTTTTATCAAAATACATAGTATATAAATAATTGTTTTTCTCAATGTTTTAAAATTCGATTTGAATCGACCGATTTTGAACAAAAAAATCAGTTAAACCAGTTGAATCGTGACTTGATGATTCGACCAAGCCGATTAAAAAATCAAGTTTTAAAACATTAGTTTTTCTCAAACCTAACCATAGCAAGGAATGTAGTGAATGGCATTATAAATTTAGTCAATCATATTGATAAATGTTGCTTGTAGAAAGCGAAAAATGCAATGCTAAGACATTTTCATGCCTTATCCCAATGAACACGTAAACACTAGTTAGAACACACAATTTAGATAACATAAAGGAAAACAAATACTTTTTGTACAGATAATTTGCTTACCATGAATATTATAGATATATAATTCTCACATATTCGTATTCTAGAATATATGTGTCGAATAGATATAAAATTTTAAAACTGTTGTTTGACAATTAAAAAGCCAATTACTTCTACATTAATCAATCATGTTCAAACTTCTAAAATAATAGTACGACTTCGCAAAACAACCATAGGTGGCACCTAATTTGCCCTTCGTCATGTTAAAATTTTCATCTACCCGATTACTAGGATTCATGTTTAATATTTAAAATTCAAATTTAACATATTTAATATTTTAATTTTACATTATTCTACCAACTATTAGGCTCGCCCAATATAATATTATACGGAGTAACTAGTTTTGTCAATAACTGAAAACTAACAAGGTATTCGCGCAATACGGTGACAAGTACCTTGTAAGCATACTTTTGACGAGCTTTATTTTTCAATCACACATTTTTGTGACAACAAATTTTCACATGATAAAAGTTTAAAAAATAACTTTATCGCAAACCAAATTTTATCAATTTTTGGACTTAAATTGTATAAAGTTTATTTATTACGGAACATGTTTTATTAAATTAATAGTGGAGATGATTAAAATGACAAAATTTAATTCAAATTTTGTAACCGACCTACTATATTAGCTTGTAAAATATGCATATAAATATGTATCATATTACTTAAGTATATAGTATAGGTAGCTTATACAATATGCATAAAAACATGTATTAGTTAAATAATTAATAAGAAAGAGATATCAATATCTTTTATATGTAGTATAGATATAGATAACATTTTGTTGAAATATAATTGATTGCTTGCCCTTTTTCATTATCTCATCACCAAATATATAGAATACAGAATGTGGTTTAGGACCTTACGGGTCACACCAAATGGGTCAATACAAAGTAAATAAACTCTAAGAAATATATCAACTAATACACCCCCGCAGTTGGATCGGGAGGAGAGCGAACGCTCAAACTGAATCTAAATTCTTCAAACAAAACGGATGGAAGGCCTTTGGTGAAGATATCGGCGTACTGATAGCGAGACAGTACATGAAGAACACGGATGTGCCCAGCGGTAACAAAATCACGAACAAAGTGAATGTCAATCTCAATATGCTTAGTCCGCTGATGCTGAACAGGATTAGCAGACAGATAAACGGCACTAACATTATCACAGTAAACCAGGGTGGCAGTCGAAAGGGGAGAATGTAGCTCACGAAGAAGATTCCGGAGCCAAGCCGTCTCGGCAACCACGTTAGCAACCCCACGATATTCAGCCTCGGCACTCGAGCGTGATAGTGTGTGTTGTCGTTTAGAGGACCACGACAAAAGATTATCTCCCAGAAAAACACAATAGCCAGAAGTAGACCTGCGAGTAGATGGACAGCCTGTCCAATCAGCATCTGTAAAACCGACCAGAGACGTAGTAGCAGAGACATACAACTGAAGGCCAAAATCCATAGTCCCGCGAACATACCGTAATATACGTTTGAGGGCAGCAAAGTGTGGCTCCCTCGGATCATGCATATAAAGGCAAATATGTTGAACAGCATAAGACAAATCAGGGCGTGTGAATGTAAGATACTGTAGCCCCCCCCCCCCCCCCCCCCCCCCGGCAAGAGTGCGATACAAAGTAGGGTCCTTAACAGGAGCACTTTCTGGACCTAGTTTAGCCTCAGTGTCAACGGGTGTCCGAGAAGGGTTACAATTAACCATGTGAGCACACTCAAGAAGCTGGAGAGCATACTTCTGTTGAGACAAAAATAAACCTGTAGAAGTACGAGTAGCAGATATTCCAAGAAAATAGTTAAGCGGCCCGAGATCAGTCATATCAAACTCATTATGGAGAGACACAATGAGTTGCTGTAGAAGAACTGGAGATGAGGCTGTGAGAATGATGTCATCCACTTAAATAAGTAAATAAGCCACCTGCAAGTCCTGTGTATAAATAAACAATGAAGGATCACATCGACTATGATAAAATCCAGCCTGGGTGGCATAACCTGCAAATCGCTGGAACCAGGAGCGAGGTGCTTGTTTCAGCCCATATAAAGATCGCTGTGAAAGACATACATGATTAGGGTATCGGGAGTCAACAAATCTAGGGGGCTGATGCATGTAGACAGTCTCAGACAAATCACCATTAAGAAAAGCATTTTTAACATTAAGTTGATGTATAGGCCACTTACGAGACACGGCAAAGATAAGAACCGTGCGAATAGTAGCCGGTTTAACAACCGGGCTAAAAGTCTCGTCAAAATCAATACAAGCTGCTGACTACTTCCATTAGCCACCAATCGAGCCTTATAACGACTCAAGCTCCCGTCAGCATGAAACTTATGTTTAAATAACCACATAGAGCGAACCATATTAAATCCCGCGGGTCTTGGTACAAGTAACCAAGTGCCATTTTTAACCAACACATTGTATTCTTCGTACATAACATTTTTCCAGTTAGGATCTTGTAGGGCGTAAGAAGGATTTTTGGGAATAGGAGAAATGGAGAAAGTATGAAGAGTCAAGCGGTGGATAGGTTTGACAATGCCTAATTGCGTTCGTGTGATCATGGGATGAGAACGGGGTGGTTCATGGGCGGGTTCGGGAGTGGGTTGAGGCGAGGGCAAATCGAAAGAAAGGTTATGGGCTGGAGACATGGGGGCCGTGTTTTGAGAGTTGGCAGCGGTAGTGTTGGGCCTTGGAGACGGGCTGTTTTGGGGGGCAGTGGGAGTAGTGGGCTGTTGGGAGGTTGTGCCGAGAGGGGTGTGAGTGGAGTCTGATGCAAGGCTGGTTAGTAGTGGGGAAAGAGGAGTATCAAGGAAGGTGTAAGTAGGGGGTGCGGAAGGGGTCATGGATTTATATGGGAATTGGGTTTCATCAAAGGTTACGTGTCGGGAAAGAATGATTGTAAAACCCGTATTTAAAAATCAGAATATTTAAATACGCGGTTTAATATTTATAACTATATAAGTATTAATTAGACAGGGATATAAATACAGAAAATAAATACGCATTCCAGTTTATTTAAATACTATAAATATTACAGTTTACTCAGTTAATAAGTATTTAGTCTCAGAAAATATTACAGATGAATTAATTACTTTACAGAAATAATTAAACGTTAACAGTAAATTACGCGCTCAGTTTTATTTAAAGATTACAAATTAATTACTCAGGAAAATAAATACGATTGAGCGTATTACTTTAGTTATAGAAAAGAGTATTACGTTTTCAGAAATTAAAACACGAAACATGAACACGTACGCGTATTTTAAAACGCGTCGCGATATAAAGAGTGCGTATTTATTGGGGGGCTGTTTTAGACAAATACGAAAAAAGTGGGACTTGGGCTCAAGGCCCAAGTGTAAGCCTGCCTTGGTCCGTGTATAACAAAAAGAAAGGGACGGGGGGTTGTTCTTTTCTATGCCGACACAAACACAAACACAGAAAACCCTAGAAACTCAATACAACCGCCACTTTTCTTTCTTTCTTTCTTCTATGTCGCGACCAACACAAAGAACAGGCTGTAGGGGATCGGACATCTTAATCCATAGATCAGAGTTTTGTTTTCGTGTTTAAATTCTAAGCCCTAACACGAACACAAGGTAAGAAACCCTAATTTCGTTCTATTTCCTTCTTTTAATCCGAGTTCATGGGTTTTAATCATGATTCAGACAGTAATATTTATGTGGGGTTCGTTTGCTTGTTGTTGGGTTCGAAAAGCACACAAACCGAGACTCATATGAGTCTCGGTGATGACTGGAATGCACCAGCGCAACCCTAATTAGGGTTTGGACTGGGTTTGTGCTAACGGGGGAAACAGAAAAACAAGCAGGGGAAAGACCTTGTTCTAACAGTGGGAACCGAGACCATCTAGGTCTCGGTGGGATAATAATAACTAGCAGGGGAAACGAACAACAAGCAGGGGGAAAAACGGGCAATAAGGGCTGTTTGGCAGTGAGTTTTAAACCAGAATTAGGACTGTTTGGCTACGGGTTTAAGGGCAGATTAAGGGGCTGTTTGGCTAGACTTATTTTAAAAACTTAGCACGAGTTTTCGGAATCGCTTATAATAATTATTGCACGGGATTATTTAAATGCTTTAAATAATTTTAAAAGGGATTTATAAATAAATAAATTTAATTGTCGATTTTATTATTTTATTAATAAAATTATATCGATATCGTTTTGTCATGTTAATTGTTTAAAACATAGGATTTATTAAGGATTTAATTTAAAGGAACTATTTTGGAAACCTATTAATTGTAGAGGCTTTCTATTTATAGCAGGTTACTACTTATAGAAATATCGTAAATATCAGAATAAGTGTTACAAAAATCAGTAACTAATGAAAAATAGTCAGAATTACAATATTTCAAGAAATCAGAAATACTTGATGTACGCTATCCAGTGAATATTTAAGAACAGTCGGGTTTATCAAAGATACACCAGACAATCAGATTAATCAGATCATACACAAACAGAAATAAAGAATAAAATAAATCAAACTAAGAACAGGTAAAATCAGTAACAGTAAAAAGTAATCAGACGACTTATTTCCGTCTAATATTTATGTAGTATTCGTGAAGTCAGAGTCGATCCTTCAGCTTTCATCCTTATTTCATTACTGGACACGAGGTACGGATTTTCCGTCCTTTCAGTAAGGACTTCCTTTATATGCATGATTAGGATTCCCCATCTTCAGCCAAATGTTTTTCCCCAGTATATGTTTAAATTTATCAGTAATCATGTAATAACTAAATGGAATTGCCTGAGCGTTATATACAAGCACGACCAGTTTATGTACTAGTTACGGAGGTACCGTAACCACGGCACTAGAGGCACCTGTGTCGTGACTCACATGCAGGAGAGTGATATCCTGCATCGTCCCACTCATGTTCAGTTTGGCCATTTTTATATGTATGTTTTAGTGGGGCGTATGGATGCATCCTAGGCTTATATGTGTTACAAGTTATCAGGGTGAATGTGGTGTGTGCTCTACATCCTTCACATTGGAGCTGATCCCTCCACCCAGCACAATTATTTAGAGGTCACCCCTCTACAGCATGACGAGGTCACCCCTCCAGTTATTCATGCACGGTTGTTACAGCACGTGACCTATATAAGCTCTGGCAAATAAAATACAGTAAATGCATGTTTTCAGAATTAATAGTTATATTTCAGTATCAGTATATATGAACCAGGTTGCTCAGATTTTTATGTAGAGTTCTACCACATGTTACATATCAGTCCTACAGCTTCAGTATTCTATCGCCTGTTTCTTTCAGTATATTCTTATCATGCTTTATATCCGTTCACTGAGCGTTATGCTCAGCCGTAGTTCCTTTCATGTTCTAACGGCAGGTACACCAGGACGCTTTTAGTATTCTAAGGGCATGTGCATTTGGATGGAAGCTATCCAGACTTCGTACTTTATGCATTTATTACATTTTCCGTATATTTGGACAATGTTTAGTCCTTTCATTCAGTATTTTATTTTTCATGTTTTGGGCTTATGTTTGGATTGCCGATGTTTGATTCCGGTATTTCCTTTTTGGCCAGTTAATGTTTTAGGACATTTACCTTATGCTTTGATGACACGCCATAAATACACGTAACGGTCCATTTATCCAAGTGGGGTGTTACAATTATGGTATCGGAGAGCGCAAGGTTCGACCTGTAGGCTCTAAAACTTGACCTGTGACTAGTGGGTAATCACCAGGAACTTCCCAGATTTTGGCGTTGTTATCTCTCATGTTTCTTATGGACTATTCAGTCAGTTTTCTTCATTTATCAGTCAGTTTTCTTAAAGTTTTGACTAAGTAAAAGGTTGGTACATAACCAGCCATGTTTAGTCGCATGTGCTTTTAGCGAGCTTTCGTTTTGGTGAACTGACCATAGGCGTTCACCCTTGCCCGTTCAGATTTTGTATCGGTAAACTGACCATAGGCGTTTACCCTTACTCATGACAGATTCATGTTTTCAGTCAAATATTACTTGGTGAACCAGCCATAAACGTTCACCATTTCGCAAGTCGAATTACATGCTTTTTCAGTCAAATGATGTTTTGTGAACCGATCCACAGTTGTTCACCTTTGTCATATCAGGACATTTCATAAATTTGACCAGTATGGATCGAACCAGAATAGCCCATACTTAGTCTCATGTTTTCTTTTTGAAGTCCGTGGACTGAACCATAGCCGTCCACATCAGTTGATATTACACCTCAGTTAATTTGACTTTTGATGTTCCTTGTAACAGTCAAATTTTCATGCTCTCACGTTGATGTCATCTACATGATGATTCAGTTTCATGATTTCTTACAAGGATTATGTTTTCAACAGAATGATAATGTTTCATGCTAAGATACATAAGGATTACAATGAAATACTATTTCATGATAATTCATGTTCGTGTCTCTATCAATCATGTCTTTATATTGAACGTTGATGAAACTCCATTTAATCATACTTTCAGCCTCGAAACAACCAGCAGTAAGTCGACGCAGGAATTGTCAGCCTATCAGGTTATTTATTTCAGATCAGTTTACTACCGTTTAAATCAATTTGTTTCCCTGATCATGTCAGACAAGCGACACCAGTATCGATCATTCCATAAAATTCCACCAGCTCCATGTACAGTATTCCATATGTACCCCATGTACAGTGTCTCAGTTATACTCCATGTATAATATTTCACGTGTACTCCAGGTACCACGTCTCAGATATGCTCCATGTGCAGTATTCATTTTGTACTTCATGTACAGTAGTTCAGGTGTACTCCAGGTACCCTACTCCATGGATATTGCTAATCGATCCTTAATCATCTCAGGCGTTTCCACTTGTCGTTATTCTACCAGGTGCTGATGCTGTTCGTGAGTTGAAGATTTTATCAGATGCTGATGCTGCTAACACTCTGAAGACCACACAAATGCTGATGCTGCTGAACTTTGGAGATTCCTCAAGATGCTGATGCCGCGGAACGAGGACGAAAACTACAAATTTGAAATTTCTGACAAGAATAAATTCAACCATCATACACTACCATTCTATTTTATGTTTTTACTTCCTCAGTTAGATGTCACACATCACTCAGCTAATCTTTCTGTCAGAAGAGTGGGAACCAGTAACCAGCCGACCACTCAGCAGAAATAATTACATTAATCACGGTCATGATAATGACCGTCATAAATTGACAGACAAAGCAGTAGTGACAATCACCGTGCTTATAATTAATCAGTCAGTAATCATCGGAACTCCGGAACGGACATGACCAGAATTACAGAGGTCAGTAGTCTAGCCGATTCGCCAATCCTAGCAGTTACCAAAAATTCCCAGCCTTATCCAGATTCATCCACCAAAATACATGTCAAGACATCAGTCAAGACACGGGTCTCAAGTATCATTCGGAAGACACATATCAGGGCACCAGTCATGGTACACGTCATACGAATATCTTCTCAGAGTACGAGTCCGAGCTCCTAGTTCCAGTATGTTCCAAGCAAGACCCTCAGTAATTCAGGGTATCTTTCAGGAAGGGGTATACTCATTCTATTATGCCACGCATATATCAGATCATTAAAATTCAGTCACCACCACCAGATTATTATTCAGATTAAACACACGGTAATCATTCTGTGAGGATAAAGACGAACCCACTCAGTGGAAGTCGCCACGTTACTTCACGTATTCCTATGTCAGCTTTATGTAAATCAGATATTTACCTACCTCTCAGCCGAAAGGACTCCACAGTATCACCTATATTATTAAGGTTTCCTTTCAATTAACGATAAGATCTGTCTTACTAAATTCTAAATATATTGTTATACTTTCTGCCAGAAAAATCAGTACAAATTACGTCTACCTTACAAGTACGTGGCTTGTCAGTCCATAGCTACGAAGACTTTTACCTACCTGTTATAAATTCACTTTTGAAATTCCTTAAATTCATGATCAGCAGATTATTCCAGAGTTCCAGATATAATTTCAGAAAGTTTTCAAGAAATTCCTTCCTAACCACGAGACAGAAATTTAACATCGAGCTAGTCCCAAGAACAGAACCTTTTTCAGAACTCTTTATTACAGGGCTCTAGCTACGTTAAAAGAGTTGCAGCAATTGTTGCAAGAATTGCCAAAACTAGGCTTTATTCGCCCTAGCGCACCATCAAAAATATTATCAGATCACCATTCCTAATCGATATTCATTCCACGAATAGAAAGTTTAATTGACCTACTACGAGGTGTCTTAAACATTCTTCCAGGAAAATTCAAGATCATGCTACCATCAGTGGCGAGGGAAGAACATGATGTTCTTCAGACCGTTGTTGCACATATTATAGCCACTCTAAAAATTTTAAATTTTACTTCTGAGCTCCCTAATGCTCCAGCTATAGTATGAAAAGGTATGAATAAATTTTTCCCTTGAATTCTCAGACAAAACTAGCAGTACATTCTTTGACAATATTCTGATCTCCTAAATTCTAGAGAAGGACATGAGAATCATCTTTTCACGACCACGCAGATTCTCCGATAGGAGAAAACTATATACGCAAGCTTTCTAGATGTATATTTCAGATGAACAAAGTGGCATTTCTGAACCACTCTATTTCAACGGAAAGAAATTCCAGACAATCCTGCGAAGGTGAAGGCCATCACCTGATGGTCCCGACTGACGCCGGTGAACGAAGTACAATTTTCTAGAACTCAATTAACTACTACCGCAGAAACTGCTGATAGTTCTCACTAAAAATGTGTTAAGACTATTCAACCAGATTTCCACCAGAATGTTCCACAATCCCAGACAAAACTCTGATAGAATCCGCATCACGCATTGATGCAGCTATGTTCATATCTAGATGCCTGACCTACTGCAGGTTCAAGATAGAACGCCGTCATGTTAGTGAGTTACTACAACCCTTGGAAATTTCTGAACAGAAATGAGACGAAATTCCATGAAATCGTTATCAGCTACCACAGGCTCAGAGAAAGTATGATACTATCTAAGTTATCATCAACCATGTAATCAGCCTGCGCATTTCTTTCATCCGAAAGGATCACGTAGCAGCAGATCTACAGAAAATTTAGAAATTCAGCAGTAAATCGTACGAATTCAAGGCATTCCATCGACCATCATATCTGACAGAATTCATGTTCACGATCAAGTGTATGTTTACGTCCACTTTAAGTTCATGTTTATTTTCACTTTCACGTTTACGTCCCATTCGCAGTATGATGTTGTTTCAGTCATCTTTTATGCTATCTCTTTATTTAAACTCACGTTTGTGCTCATGACATTGTTCACGTTCAAGTTCGGGTGCCAGTTCATGATACACGTTTCTCAGTTTATTACCGTATACGCTTACAGGAAGCTTGAGAAATTAGACTCAAGTTTAGCACAACTATTCCATAACCAGGCAGACGTTTCACATCTCAGACCATAACGTTTGGCATTCATTCCTCAGTCAGCATACGTTCACGATGTGTTCCAGTATCACGTTCACAGTATGTGTCACGTATTCCATTCACGATATACTTCATGCACAACGTTCCTTATATAATCGCGAACCACGTTCACAATTGCTCACGTAGCACGTTCAAAATTGTTCACGTAGTTCATCCCTATATATTTCAGCATCTGGCTCAGAGATATAAATGTTATATTTTCAGGATAATTGTACGTACCACTTCATGTATCCTACATACTATAGCTTATTCACTCAGATTCAGAAAATCTATCTTAAGTATAGAACCAGAAACTATTCAGCATCATCAGGACAGGGTCATCAGGACCATGATGTTATTTATTATGTTTAGACCTTTGAAGAAATCGTTTCGAGCGGGAGGCCACTCGAAACAGGAGTCCATCCGGACCTCTCATCCTTTTCTTCAATAAATCCAGTTAAGTTCTTTCAGTCAGGTTACGTTCTATGTCCTCTTCAGCCATGTCAAATTCCAAGTTCACTTCAGTCATGTCAGGTTTATACCTATCAGCAGCATTACGTCTTAATTAGAAGACAATTTATCCTCCAGTTTAATTGTCTTTTCGGTCTACGTGTTCTTTCAGTTCTTATAACTTCATCAGCTAATTACCTTTAATTCGAGGACGAATTTTCTCCTTTTTAGAGGGGAAGAATTGTAAAACCCAGTATAGTCGTATCGTTAATTCGGGGACGAATTATTGTTTTTAGAGGGGAAGAATTGTAAAACCCGTATTTAAAAATCAGAATATTTAAATACGCGGTTTAATATTTATAACTATATAAGTATTAATTAGACAGGGATATAAATACAGAAAATAAATACGCATTCCAGTTTATTTAAGTACTATAAATATTACAGTTTACTCAGTTAATAAGTATTTAGTCTCAGAAAATATTACAGATGAATTAATTACTTTACAGAAATAATTAAACGTTAACAGTAAATTACGCGCTCAGTTTTATTTAAAGATTACAAATTAATTACTCAGGAAAATAAATACGATTGAGCGTATTACTTTAGTTATAGAAAAGAGTATTACGTTTTCAGAAATTAAAACACGAAACATGAACACGTACGCGTATTTTAAAACGCGTCGCGATATAAAGAGTGCGTATTTATTGGGGGGCTGTTTTAGACAAATACGAAAAAAGTGGGACTTGGGCTCAAGGCCCAAGTGTAAGCCTGCCTTGGTCCGTGTATAACAAAAACAAAGGGACGGGGGGTTGTTCTTTTCTATGCCGACACAAACACAAACACAGAAAACCCTAGAAACTCAATACAACCGCCACTTTTCTTTCTTTCTTTCTTCTATGTCGCGACCAACACAAAGAACAGGCTGTAGGGGATCGGACATCTTAATCCATAGATCAGAGTTTTGTTTTCGTGTTTAAATTCTAAGCCCTAACACGAACACAAGGTAAGAAATCCTAATTTCGTTCTATTTCCTTCTTTTAATCCGAGTTCATGGGTTTTAATCATGATTCGGACAGTAATATTTATGTGGGGTTCGTTTGCTTGTTGTTGGGTTCGAAAAGCACACAAACCGAGACTCATATGAGTCTCGGTGATGACTGGAATGCACCAGCGCAACCCTAATTAGGGTTTGGACTGGGTTTGTGCTAACGGGGGAAACAGAAAAACAAGCAGGGGAAAGACCTTGTTCTAACAGTGGGAACCGAGACCATCTAGGTCTCGGTGGGATAATAATAACTAGCAGGGGAAACGAACAACAGGCAGGGGGAAAAACGGGCAATAAGGGCTGTTTGGCAGTGAGTTTTAAACCAGAATTAGGACTGTTTGGCTACGGGTTTAAGGGCAGATTAAGGGGCTGTTTGGCTAGACTTATTTTAAAAACTTAGCACGAGTTTTCGGAATCGCTTATAATAATTATTGCACGGGATTATTTAAATGCTTTAAATAATTTTAAAAGGGATTTATAAATAAATAAATTTAATTGTCGATTTTATTATTTTATTAATAAAATTATATCGATATCGTTTTGTCATGTTAATTGTTTAAAACATAGGATTTATTAAGGATTTAATTTAAAGGAACTATTTTGGAAACCTATTAATTGTAGAGGCTTTCTATTTATAGCAGGTTACTACTTATAGAAATATCGTAAATATCAGAATAAGTGTTACATAAATCAGTAACTAATGAAAAATAGTCAGAATTACAATATTTCAAGAAATCAGAAATACTTGATGTACGCTATCCAGTGAATATTTAAGAACAGTCGGGTTTATCAAAGATACACCAGACAATCAGATTAATCAGATCATACACAAACAGAAATAAAGAATAAAATAAATCAAACTAAGAACAGGTAAAATCAGTAACAGTAAAAAGTAATCAGACGACTTATTTCCGTCTAATATTTATGTAGTATTCGTGAAGTCAGAGTCGATCCTTCAGCTTTCATCCTTATTTCATTACTGGACACGAGGTACGGATTTTCCGTCCTTTCAGTAAGGACTTCCTTTATATGCATGATTAGGATTCCCCATCTTCAGCCAAATGTTTTTCCCCAGTATATGTTTAAATTTATCAGTAATCATGTAATAACTAAATGGAATTGCCTGAGCGTTATATACAAGCACGACCAGTTTATGTACTAGTTACGGAGGTACCGTAACCACGGCACTAGAGGCACCGGTGTCGTGACTCACATGCAGGAGAGTGATATCCTGCATCGTCCCACTCATGTTCAGTTTGGCCATTTTTATATGTATGTTTTAGTGGGGCGTATGGATGCATCCTAGGCTTATATGTGTTACAAGTTATCAGGGTGAATGTGGTGTGTGCTCTACATCCTTCACATTGGAGCTGATCCCTCCACCCAGCACAGTTATTTAGAGGTCACCCCTCTACAGCATGACGAGGTCACCCCTCCAGTTATTCATGCACGGTTGTTACAGCACGTGACCTATATAAGCTCTGGCAAATAAAATACAGTAAATGCATGTTTTCAGAATTAATAGTTATATTTCAGTATCAGTATATATGAACCAGGTTGCTCAGATTTTTATGCAGAGTTCTACCACATGTTACATATCAGTCCTACAGCTTCAGTATTCTATCGCCTGTTTCTTTCAGTATATTCTTATCATGCTTTATATCTGTTCACTGAGCGTTATGCTCAGCCGTAGTTCCTTTCATGTTCTAACGGCAGGTACACCAGGACGCTTTTAGTATTCTAAGGGCATGTGCATTTGGATGGAAGCTATCCAGACTTCGTAATTTATGCATTTATTACATTTTCCGTATATTTGGACAATGTTTAGTCCTTTCATTCAGTATTTTATTTTTCATGTTTTGGGCTTATGTTTGGATTGCCGATGTTTGATTCCGGTATTTCCTTTTTGGTCAGACACGCCATAAATACACGTAGCGGTCCATTTATCCAAGTGGGGTGTTACAATGATTTTGTTTGATTTTGAGGTTCAGGCAACGAAAACCATGGTGGTAGGCGGGATATCCTAAAAAATGCATGGTGTGGCGCGTGGGGCAAGTTTGTGGGGAGAGTGAAGTTGAGGGTAGCATAGGCACCCAAATATGCGAAGGTTAGAGTAATCGGGAGGTTTGTTGTAAAGACGGGTGAAGGGTATGTCGTTATTTATTGCGGTAGAGGGTAGAAGATTTAGAAGATATGTGGCCATGTGGAGAGCTTCAACCCAAAAGGAGGGTGGAAGATGGCCTTGGAAAAGGAGTGTGCAAATGATATTATTAGTGGTTCGTATCATTCGTTCCGCCTTGCCATTTTGTTGAGAGGTTTTGGGGCACGAGAATCTAAATTGGATCCCGTGTTTGTAAAAAAGGTTGTGAAGTTGGTTATTATCGAACTCACTGCCATGGTCACATTGGAAGCTTTTAATTTCACATTTAAATTGATTTTTAACATAGTTGCAAAATGCAAAAATTTATCAAGCATGTCAAATTTTGAACGAAGGGGATAAATCCATATTAATGAGAAAAATGATCAAGAAATAAGACATAGTATTTAAAACCACTAGAGCTAACAACAGGAGATGTCCACAAATCAGAATGGGTAATATCAAAACAATGTGTAACAATAGAGTTTGAACTATGAAACGGAAGCTTCACATGTTTACCAAGTTGACAAGCATGACAGACATGTGTAGTCTTCTCTTTATTACAAGAAATAAAATTACGAGAACTAAGAGAACGAAGCACTTCATCCCCGGGATGACCGAGGCGTTGGTGCCAAGTGGAGGAACTGGTGGAGACAAAAGCACTAGGGAGAGATGACGACTTGGTAACTGGATAGAGATCGCCCGAGCTGTCACATCGAAGGAGGATATGGCGAGTCAAGAAATCCTTCACAGAAAAACCAAACGCGTCAAATTCAATAGTGCAATTATTGTCTCTAGTAAATTGACGAACAGAAATAAGGTTTTTAATGATATTGGGAGTGACAAGGACATTATGAAGGTGTAAAGGACGATGAAGGGATGGAATAATGCTATGGCCGGTGTTAGTGACGGGAATAGAATTACCGTCACCAACATGTACAGAAGGATATAAACGTTGGTTAAAAATGGTACTTAAATGACTAGTACAAGAATTTAAATGAGATGATGCACCTGTGTCCATATTCCATGTAGGATCTTGAAGCGTCATGGTGCTAAATGCACTTGGTAGCGAGGTAGCCTAAGATGGGTGCACAGTCGGAGCGGGTCCTAAGATACCGGGCTGTCCATAAAGGGGGTGTTGGGCCGTATATAGCACAGTGGGCTGTGTTCCCTGCTGTTGGGCTTGGTTCTGTGTAAGATTTGCCACATTAGAATTTGGTGGTATTTGTTGTTGGCCCAAATAAAGCTGTTGTGGGCTAGCACTTCCAAACAGCCCAAAAGTTGTTGCATATTGTTGTTTCCTGTTGACATTAGAGGGAGTGGAGCTAACGAATGCATGGGAGACGTGGGGGCCCACATGCCCACATGAGAAGAACTAGAGTTACGGCTGGAATTTCTTTGAGAGGAAAGACCCGCTCGATTCCTGTGATCATGGATAAAACGACACCGGTCTCCGAACTTGCAAGAACCTCTAGAAAAATGGTTGCACAACTGAGGTAAGGAGGAAGACTTATTCACGTTACCTTTATTGTGGGATGATGTGGATGCCATGAGAACAGAGGGTGATGACGAGCTGCTATCGACGAGTTTGGTGGCAGTAGAGTCATCATTGAAAGATGACTCTTTTAAAAGTAACATACTACGAACCGTCTCAAACGAAGGAAGAGGCACACGGTGTTGTATGATTTCTACGAGCGTAGCAAAACGAGAATCAAGCCAGTTCACCGCATATATCACCAAATTTTTTTCGTTGACTTGGCAATCTAAATTTTTAAGTCTGTTGGACATGGACTGAATTTTAGAACAATATTCATTTACCGTCATGGATCCAATATTTATCGAGCGGAGTTCATTGTCGAGGTTGATTGCCCTAGCATCTTTGTTATCATGAAAGAGATCTTTGAGATGATCCCATAAAGCTTTTACATTACCATGTTGAAATATAATTGATTGATTGCCCTTTTCCATTATCTCATCACCAAATATATAGAATACAGAATGTGGTTTAGGACCTTACGGGTCACACCCAATGGGCCAATACAAAGTAAATAAACTCTAAGAAATATATCAACTAATACATTTTTCGTCTCACATTTTTTCGTTCTTACTTTTACGCTCACTTCTTCTCATAATTCATCATTATCAGGCAACAAAACTCTCACAAGACAAACCTTTTCTTTTATTAACACTGAAACTTTCATTGTTCATAAGCTAAAACGTTACTGAGATAATTAAAAATGTACACGTACAAATTAAAAACATAAATATTGTATAATACAAAAAACAAAAACTAAAATGTAATGTGATGCTTAGAAGTTGATTTGTTGGGCTGCTGGTGGAGTGTTTTAGAGACGGGATGTTCCTTACGGTGTCGAAATAGTGTCTTAGGTTGTCCTTCAGTGTTAACAGTTTGTGTTTCTTAGAGTATTTTTGTTCATACATTTTGTTACTAAAAAGTAATGAGAGTAGAAGTTATATAATTTGAAGTTGTGTTTAAAAATGTTGAAGTTCAAAAGGTGTTTATAAATAAATAAAATGACAATTAGAAAAAGTTTTTTTTAATGATACAAATTCATTATAGCCTTGCAATGGCACAATACCCCAAACAAAGCCACGAGTAACCTTGGGCATAGAAAATAATGAACGATGAGTAACGCATTATCGTGATTTTGTATAGTGTGTTACTGAATTAATAGGCCTAAACTAGGTTTGTAGGTCAAAGGTATTGGTATTAGAGTTTTATCATTATAAATAATGGTCCTTAGTATATATGCTTAAGATCGATTTGTGGGTTTGATATTAAGATTTTGCTATTATAAATAATAATTCTTAATAAAGTTATATCTACGTGTTTTATCATTTCCTAACATAAATGTAAGCGTAACTCTATTTGGTTTAAAGTATTTTATCTAGTTTGTGAATGTATGATGTGTACTAATTGAAGTATATTTGTATAGACGAAGTATTTTAATAAGGGTTTTGCTAACAAACACCCATAGGGTGTTTTTTAATCTTTCATAATTATTAACATTTTTAAATGTGAACTACTTATTGCTATAAATACATGATTATAACACATAATTAAGGTAAGTAAGTTTTAATATTGTATACACTAATTAGTAAGTATGTTAATCTGTTAATTATATAATATTTAAAAACCATCCTATGGGTGGTGGTTACCAGAACTCTTTTAGTAATGGAGCAATTCCATATTTACCAAATATGAAACACAAAATTTCATATTTCTCCAAACATACATCAAAATCATTGTACATTATGGATTAATAACTTGTAAATTGGGTAAATATGACATTTTGAGTTTCATATTGGATAAATATGAAATTATCCCTTTATTAATTGTGAGTTTGTAGTGACTGTTGACGTTAAATGAATAGCGTAAATGTCTTGAGGTGACGCTTAAGTTAGTGGTTTCACTCATTCTAACTAAAATCACGAAGATATTCAAAAATGCACGTCTTGATATCGAGATGATCACCAATCGGGTCTCACAACTAATCCGCTAGAATATACCACATAACTTTATACAATCGCACATGTGTTATACAATTTGACAAATTTGTTTTTTGATTTTAAAATAAAGATTTTGTTAAACATTTTACTCTTAAAAAATAATGTATTTTCTTTGTTTACCAGCAACAAGACCAAAAAGAAAAGAGTATCGACAAAGCCATCGCCTTAACCATAAAAGACTAGAACAATTTATAGATCACCCAAAACGTCAAACCTAGCACGAGGCTAGCAACTCAAATTACAAACCATTACAAGTCATGATAAGATCTTGAAGGAAACCTATCCAGTTAATTCTAAGCTTGATATTTCTATTAGTTAACTGAAAAATGATGTAGAAATTAAATTAAAAAGTAACACATTCTTTGGTTTCTTCTCTTGAAAAACATTATGATTTATGAAATTTCATATACTCTAAGTTTTCATTCCAACAACCGCATGTAACACCTTCTTTGCCAAAGTGTGAAGTCAAGTATTACCCACCCACGATATCAGCTCTCTAATCGTCAACACGGAAGGAAATCTAAATTCCACCATCGACAAATTAGGGCCCACACTTCTCGAGCGAGATCATAGTGCAACATAAAATGATTAATCATCTCATCCCTTATATCACAAATACCACAATGGTTGAATTGCATAGCAATACCCCTTTTCATCAATTCATCCTCGTGTAAAGCTTATTTAGAAGCATTTATCATAAACAATATATTGTCCAAACAAAATTAGTGAATTACTTTGTAGTTGTTGTCAAAAGTGGTTTGTTCATTATAATGCAATATAAGTTTATATAATTGCAATTTAAATTTTATTGTCATTGTTTTTGGTTTAATACAATAAAGGATTGTAATTCGTTACATTATATATGTTGTTTGGCTTACAACGTAACTGTGTATTCATTCAGTTATAACCTAGGAAGAATCCAAAATATATGACGAATTAGATAAAATTTTGAATTAGATCCTAAAATATACAATTCTTAGTGTTTATAGATATTAATAAAATAATAATAACAAATTATTATTATTTTTGTTATAATTATTATTATTATTATTATTATTAAATTTTATTAATACTTTAAAATTTTATTTATATATTTTATTATATATTTTATTATATATTTTATTTTTATTATTATTTAATTTAATATTATTTAATTTTTAATATACATATAATATTTTAAATATTATTTTACTTAAATATTTAATTATTATAATTATTACTAGTAATATTTATAATTATAAATTTTTGTTGATATCTATTGCATATAATAATACTTTTAATATATATTTATATTAGTTATTCATTAATATTAATAATATAATATTATATATTATATTATTTATATAACACTATTTATTCTAATTAGAAAAATCAAAAATATTATAATATAATTATTATTAATTTATTTTTAAAAACAATTATTCTCTTTATTCAAACATTTAGTAATAGGCATAACTAAACTAATACCAAACATATAAACTTGCAACTAATGCACGAAATGATCAAACAAATTTTTTACACAAACAAATGTAGGCGTTTCTCACGGCTAAAGAGCCGTGCGGTTGCGTTTCACCTGCACACATATATGAGTTTTTACACACGGTTTTTTCACAAGTTGGTTTCACTAAAATCTTATAATGATTACAACATGGAAAGTAAAATAATTTTCGACATCGACGCCAAATAATTTATACGTGAAGAGCTACACTAGCTTTAATATTATAAAAATGACTATTGATTCTACCAAAAAGCACATACGTGCAAGCATACTCGTTCATTCATAGTAAAGATGGGTAAGTCGAGATCGTCCCAAAGGATTAGGCAATAAACATCAAAACGTAATGACAAGTAATAAAACCGTCACCATCTTAATTACCATATTGATCATAAAACAGTAATAATCCGTCTTAAAAACAAGACGAGTGTAAAATTCTATTTCATCAATTCAGAGTGTTTAGTTCGTTTGGTAAAATGTGGAAATATGATTCACAAATCTAAGGTAACGGATTTTGATCTATGGTGTATTTCACGAAATCCTTTAATATATAGTTCACATAGTGGGCATTTTTTGATTTATGAACACCCCAATCGTTAATCTAATTTTAATTTATTTTTTAGAAAATGACATATCACAAGTTTATTCATACGAGTCATTTCGACCTATACTCGTGCTAAAATCCTTACAAGTCTCTCTAATTGTTCATTCTCATAGTTTTCAATTACCAAGAAACCATACTAATATTTGAAATAAACACTTACTAGGAAACCCTTTCGACCTCAAAAAATTTGATTAAGCCTTATCAACGAATTATAAAAACACAAACCACAAAATCAAATCTGTTTTATTTCACACATGCATGCAAATTACTCCATAATCATACCAAAACTTAATCACACATGCATAACATCATCATTCTTAAAAACAAAGTAGTAGCTAAACATCATAATCAAAACTTAAAATTACTAAGTGTTTGATTACATGAGACAAAATAGATTAGACCTTAGAAATCGTATTCCCTCAATTGAACTAATTTCCTTATTATGAACCGTAAACGAGCAAACCACGTCCTTGCTCTCTCCTAGAAATTAGTAGTGGTATTTTAGCCTTTTGGGCTAAGTATATTCGCTTTGTCAAGGGTTAGAAAAGAATGCTTTGTGTCACACTTAGCTTAGTACCTCCTAGGTTTGTTATATAGGCTAGATGCACTTAGAGAGCATGTAAAAATTTCCTCAAAGAATTAAAGGAGGAGATGATGAAATCCCATTTGATTACTTCATTTAAAAAAGCTCATAAATGCTAAAATTTCATAACAATTGGAGTTCAGCCAAAACGACTCCTCTTAAAGCCAAACGGCTCCGTATCATGACTAAGCCAAATAGTTGCGACCCCGTGAGGGACAAATCCTCTTTCTTACTTACCAGATACATCAGCTATGACTTAGAAAAATATTAACGATAATATGCATTAGAAGCCTTATAACACACATAAAATAATTGATGTAACTTTTTTTGGTATTAAATAATTAACATGTGGTGCGATGCGGTTTTTGGTTTGGTTTTACTGGTAAAACCGGAACAACATCACATTTTACGATGTTTTTTTTTTCTTAAAATCGATCCACTGATTTTTTTTTGTGGTTTTTTTTCGATATTTACGGTTCGTTTTGCAATGCTCACCCCTAATATAAATACTTAATTGAGAGAAATAGTTTTTTGTGAACCTCCCTCACGAGATGTGTAACACCCCATTTGTTAAGATGGAATGCTACAGTAAAATATGACGTGTTATCAAAGCATGCAAGGTAAATGTATAAACATTCATGACCATAAATAGAAATTCCGGAAACAAACATCGGTAGTCTAAGTAACTCACACATAAGCAATATTAAGTCCTGTAAATGAAAGGACTAAACAATGTACAAATGAAGTAAAGTATGAGAAAGTAGGAATAAATGCATAAGGTAAAAGAGGCTGGATAGCTTCCATCCGAATGCACATACTCTGGAGATCCTACTTGCGACCTTGGGTACTTGCCGTTTGGGAACATGGAAATGGAAAACGGCTGAGCATAATGCTCAATGCACGGATATATAGAATAACGTAAAGACATAAAGGAATGAAAGCATATAGAGCATGAATTGCAGCAGAAATGAATAAGTCCTGGGAAAAACCTAGATGTATGTCATGTTTACTAGTTTTAGTTCTAAAAATATAGCTTATGTTACTTATGAAAATCTGTATTAGTTTAACATACCAAAAGCCAATATAGGTCATGAGGTCAACAACATGCATGAATACTTGGAGGGGTAACCTCGTCATGCAATTAGAGGGGTTGCCTCTAATTAATTGGTAATGGGTAGGAGGGATCAACTCCTTGTGAAGGATGCAAGGCACACACCATATTCACCATGAAATCCTAACTGAAACTGAACCTAGGATGCACCCATACGCCCCACATGATAATAATATAATAATAATGGCCAAATAACTGAAAGGGACGCCACGAGCTATCACTCCGCCGTGGTGAAGTCATAACACTGGTGCCTCCAGTGTTATGGTTATGGTACCTACATAACTAGGTGAAACTGGTCATGCATTAATACAAGGTTTTGCCTCGTATGAAAGTTCGTTGTTCCAGTCTTTTCGAATTGATTACAAGTAATTAGTGTGACTCAGTCGTTCTTGGTGGACAAATTAAATGGGTTGGTTATCTATTTTAAACTAAAAGCAAATATGAAAATGTCGTTGAGTAAAAATAAAAGCTTTAAAAATTAAACTAAAAATTACTAGAAAAACACTTGGTAAAAATAGAGATTTCGGGAAGCGTGCAATTTTTGGAAATTAAAACGTAATGAATTTGAAACTTAAAACTTTGTAAAAATAAACTAAGACAAAACTCGTTCAAAATAATACTAAGTAAAAGTGCTGGAAAAATTAAATTTGAAATTTAAATAAAATATGAAAATAAAAAATGAAATAGGATCGCAGTCAATGCGATGGTGGTCCCTGATCGCAGTGGTGGATCGCACTCAAGAATTGAGGGATCGCACCCACTGATCGCACCCTAGATCGTAGCCTACGATCTTAGCACTCGATCACAGCCTAGATCGTAGTATAAGGGATCGCACTCAATGCGATGGAAACACGTGATCGCACCCAAGGCAATCGTAGCCACTTATCGCACTCAAGGATCGCACCCACGATCGCAACAAGTGATCTTGGTGTGGATTAAGGAATGTGATCGTAGTGACGATCGTACTGGGTGATCGAAGTAATGGATCGCAAGTAGAAACCCTAGGGGTTTATGCGATCACACTTACTTGATCGGACTGGGTAAAACATCAAGTAGTTACGATGGAAATCAAAGAGCAAATAAGCAAAAATAAATAAGCTCAAATAAGCAAGACGAATAAGCACTTATCCAAATCTTACCCGAATAAAAACAAGCATAAACTTAAAAACTTTCAAAACACGAATTAAGCAAACTTTATAAATCAAAATTTAAAAACACTAAACATTTAAGAAAAACTTAAAAACCAATAAGCTAAATACGAAATAAGCCAAAAAGCATAACAAGCCTTAAGCTTAATTGTATAAGAACTTATATAGGAATAAAAAGATGAACTTTTTAATCACATAAACATCAAAATCAAACAAGATTCATTAATATTTCAGAGCAAATATAACTCAAAATCAAGAAAGGTAGAAGAAGATTAAAGATTAAAAGCTTAAACTTGAACTTTTGATTAATGAATTCAAAATAAAAAGATGAATATAAAGCTTAAACTTGAAAGGAAAAATGAAGAAAAGATGAAGTTTTAGTGAGAGAAAGTTAAACACTTTCTCTCTCTAAAATGAAAACTAAAGAAAGAAAAATAACTAGCTAACCACCCTCCTAATGTGTTTAGGAGGGTATTTATAGGAGATGGGAAGGTGCACGTGTTGCCTCCTATCTCTTTCTTCTCGTCTCGACTCGATTTAAATCCTTTGTCTTTCTCGACGTCGTCTCGGGATTTGTCGATGTAAATTGAACTCGTCTTTTAATTTTCTTCTATAATTAGATTTGAGTTCTTCGACTTCATTAAACTTCCGTCTTTAGAATTTTTTTCGATAAATCTTCAGAATAGGCTTTGGAATTCCGTTCCTTTTGCACTCTTGATCTTTTGACTTCGTCTTTTCTCGTTTTCTTCGATAAAAGCCCGTGATAGCCCATGTTTTATTCTTTTTTCATCTTTTGGTCCTAAAACACAATAAAAACACAAACCACGCATAATTCCGACTTTTACGACATAAAATATACGTTTTGGTCTTGTTATTATTGGAAATAAGTGGTAAAAGGATAAGTGTTTTCACACTTATTAAATCCCTTACACTTGACCATTGCAATCCCCTCATGCAATGCATTAATTTCAAACCACAAATTACATTTCTCATCATAGATAACCCACCTTGGCCTTTATTAAATACTAAACTTAAAGGAAAGTAAAAAGATAGAAATCAAAAACTTACATTGGGGTTTTGGTTGTCATGAATGTTCATCATCCTCAAGTTTCACGTTCCCCATACCAAGTTTAAAAACGAGATCATTGTTATTATAAGTTAGCAAACTATCACGAACTCATGTGGGCCAATTATTTACTTAGACTCCCTTATTCCTAGGTGTATCTCTTATATTTTATTGTTGTCTTGAATGATCACGAGGATGCATTGTTTGACTTATTTCGATAGTTATTTAGGGTGAAAATAAAGTGGGGCGATTTAATCAATAGTTAGCTAAAGGACAAAATCTTTTAAAACTGCCTCTCGGGACCTCTTAAAGTTCATATCTTGGCATAAATCGCTTCACGATTTGAGACCTTTATCGGACCGATATTTGGCAGCGACTTTATACTTCGAATCTTGAGAGACGTTCTTGAAATTATGGTCTTCTCTTCATAATAGGAATTTCTTCACTTGAAGTTTTTGAGAGATTCTTCATATTTGGACCACGACTTCTTCATTTTTCTCCAATCTTTATTTTGGACTTTGATATACAATGATCCGCCTCCTTTTAGGACTTGGATCTATTTATCCTCATACCTTGTTAGAGCCTTTTTGGATAGACTTCTCCATGATCTTTTGGGGAGTATTTGCTTTTCGTCGTGTGTCTCGATCCTTCATATTGATTTTTGATAAATGATTCTTCACATCACTTGTGGATCTTTAGCAACAAAATGTAGCCATCATGCCTTGTTAGGGCCTTTTTGGACTCTCCAATCTTCACATCTCGCTTCAATAAGTTATGCCTTGGCTATGAACTCTAATTAATACCGAACAACTTTTAAACGATCTTCTGCTAGAAGCTAAGTAACTTTTTAAATCGTACAACCTTATTTATTGCAGATATATTTATTAGCAAGCGATGGGAGAAAAAGCTTATAATCAACGCACATAAATTCATGAAAGAATACCAAACTTATAATGGACTCTATCATATCTCGTTCTACACAATTTAAAATCTCATGGAATGAGACTCGTGGATGCTTAGCCAATTAAATCAAAGTTTTAGGTTTTCGAGTCATCTATAGGATCATGCAAACTCTTAGACTTTTTCAAGTTTAGAATTCGCATTTTAAAGTTCCCTTGATAAACGACTCTCTAGGATCAATTATAGGAACTTGCGAAAAGTTCTTGTTCTTAACCCGTGAGAGTTAAGACTTTCACGTTTTAAAGTTCCCTATATAAAAGTAATTAGTGTGTAAACACTTATCCTTTTGCCACTAAAATCAAGGAAAAACAAGACCTAATCTTGTGTTTTATATCGTAAAAGTCAGAATTACGCGTGATTTTGTGCTTTTGTGTGAAATAGGTACAAAAGATCAAAAGGAAAGAAAACACGGGATTTCACGGTCAATTGTTGAAGAAAAGTCCAAGAAAGAGACAAAGACAAAGTCAAAGACCAAAAGTGTGCCAAAGATCACGAAAACCGGCAAATTCGACACGGTTTTGAAGAAATGAACAAGGAAGCCGAAATCGAGCTCGTTTTAGTGGATTTGACTTAAAGGAGGATAATTGGGCCTTGTGGGCCCCACTTTTGGTTATTGGGCTCAAAAGCCCAATAAGGGGTTCAATTTATATAACTTAATGATCAACAACCCATTAAGGCCCATTTACCTTAAAGTTGAAGGACGGATATTACTTGCAAGACTTGGGCCAAAAGCCCAATACCATTTAAAATAAAAATGGAGGGATTGTTTTTCAAAAGCCCATTAGGGTTATCAGTTTACACGGTTAAAGTGAATAATAATTCACTTTGTTTGGTTAAAGTCATGGTCAACCCTCAACTCCCACACACACTTACCAACTCACACACGTTTGTTTTAATAAAACATTTTTTACCCACCCCACCCATACTTATTTCTTCGTTACAAACAATAAACCATTCACCTTTCCCCACTCCTTCTTTCCCACAAAAAAACGCAGCACCCTTTTACTGTACAAAAACCCTAATCACAAATTTACGCAATTAAAATTGGGGCTTTTACCTAATTTGTGTGATTCACACGTATCTCAAATAAATCCCCATAAGAATCGGAGAAGAACACCATGTGGTCCTCAACTACGTGGCAAATCCCTTTCATGTGATTGGATAAAACACCTCATCACCAACAAATCCTCCTATAGTAGCTTGCCACCTCAGATTTAACAAACACAACAAACACAAAACTGCCACTCTGGCAATCCAAGTGAAAGAAGGTGTATTCTCAGCCGTTTGATCAAGAAGAGAAGAAAGAGAAGGAAGAAAAGATGCGTTTGACGGCCCAGATTGAATTTTACTCCTCAAAACTTCTTGAAGAAGCCTTGGGGTTGGCTGTAAATACCCCCAATCAAATCTGTAATGGGTGCCTTATTTTTTTTTTAATTTTATTTCTGCAAAAATAGTTTAGATGATTTGTAATTTCTTTTTCAAAAGTATTGTAATGAATTTATATTATTAATAAAATTTTGTTTACAGTTTAATCTTGTCTCATTTTTATTCATTTAAGTTTATTGCAATTTAATATTTAATCTGTTTTCATTAATAAAAGTGAAAATAAATTTGGTATAAATTAATTTCCCTACTGGAAGTTATATAAAAAAAAGATTCAAATTGAATATTTGGTTCGTGGATTGATGGTTCGAGTTTAAGGTGGTGGTTTTTTATTCGGTACATAGGAGGTTCAGCGCCTTCCTACTTCCCAAAGGTTATCATCACAAGGTTTTAATCTCTTTTTTATTATTTTTCTTTTGTTAAGTTTTATATTTACTTTATGTTTAATAATCTGCTTGTTTAGTGACTGTGTGGATTTGAGTAAGTTTGGATCTGCTTATTTGGTTTACTGCTTGTTAAGTTTTTATCTGCTTGATTTTAGAGTAATTTTAGTCTGCTGATTTTGTTGTTTAAGGTTGTTTTGATTTTAAGTTTGGTTATATTAATAGTTGTTAAATCTGTTCTTATTTAAAACTGGTTTTGATTTAAGTTTTATCCAGGTCTGCTTAACTTTTGGTTTAATATATACTGCTCGTTAGGATAAGTTTCTGGGTTTAAGCTTGTTTAAGTTTGGGTTGGATTTGCTTATTTCTGTTTATAAATCTGCTTGAGTTTGCTTATTAGATTTATCGGATTTTTGTTGCTTATTGTTTTGGATTGACTTGTTAAGTTTGTTAGTTTCGTGCTTATATTTTGATAACAGATTTTGCTGATTTTTAAGTTAGTTAGCTTGCTTATTTAGTCTATTTGCTTATTAGGGTGGTTTGCTTATTTGATTTAGTCTTGAGTTTGAATCTGCTTATTGCTTATTTTCTGATTTAGCTTATTTGCTTATTCGTTTAAGCTGACAATGCTTATTTGGGTTTTCGTGTTTTGCTACAAAAGAAACAGATTCATTTAATCTGTTTGCTTCCAAAAATTCCAAAAGTTCAAAAATAATAATTATTAGCAAAAAAAAAACGTTCATAGCATGACTCGAACCTGCGACCTTTAGCTCAGCAGCCAAACACCTTAACCATCCCATCTAGTCCTTTATTTGTGTTTATTTACTTCAGTTGTCATTAATATAGGATTAATTATAGCTGTCAGATTTAATTAAGTTTTAAAATACAAGTTTTAGTTTTATTAAATTTAATTAAAAGTTTTATATAAATTTTCTTTTATTAAGTTTAAATAAAAAAATAAAAAGATAAAAAATATTTTATTAAAATTGTTTTAGTTTTTTTTTAAATTAGTTCAAAATTAATTTAGTTTTATTTGAAAATAGTTTTAAGTAGATTTTATTTAAATTAAAAATAGTTTTTAAATAGTTAAAATTAGTTTAAAATAGCTTTCATATTTCTTTAAATAGATTTAAAATTAGTCAAAATTAGTTTTTAAAATTTAAATAGAAAGGTTTTAGTTAATTAAATTAGATTTAAATTTAAAAATAGTTTAAATAGTTAATTAAATAGTTTTTAATTAAATAGTTTTTAGTTTTTAAATACCAAAAACTTTGAATTCACCAAAAACAATCAATCTTACGTTTAATTTGAAATCAATTCGAGTTGAATCGAGGAACGAAAAATAGATATTAAAAGAATTGAAAAATTCTTATATTAAATTGGCGCCGCTGCCGCTTCGCTCATTACGATTGAAGATTTCATGAGACGTTTGGATTTTGGGATCCGTTCATTTTGAACGTTAATTTTCTTGCAAAAAAATCAAAAACATAAAAAAATCAAAAACTTAAAAATAAAAAAAAAAATTTAAAAAATCACAAAAGCAAACTCTTTCCTAAGATTTGCACCAAAAAAAATAAAAAAAAATTAAAAAGTAATACTTTTTTCCTAAAAGTATTACACCAAAAATATTACGTATTATTGTTATTTTTCTTATTTCGATTTCTTTCGATTTTTATTGTGAATATATATTTTTCTAAAAAAAATACAAAAAGATTTTTCATTTACTATATTATATTACGTAGCACAATTAATTTACCTACTTTTCAAATAAGACCTTAGTTGGGATTTCATCACCTAACTATTGTATTCGAATCCACAACAAGGAAAAAGGGAAAAATAGATAAATAGTAGTAAGACGTTTGAACTCGATTTATACAAACTATAAGGTGGGTATAAGGTGACGCGCTATAAAAGGCCGTCTAAGGAAAAAAGTTTTTAAGTGCTTTGTGCCACCTCGTTTCCCCGCTTGCTTGTGCGTATATTGAGATGCACGACCGTTTATTGGTTTGCCAACTCAAGTAGTAATTAAGTATATATTTTTGTAGCTTTTTCATATTGCACCTCGAGAGGGATAATCCCTTTCTTCTCAAAGTCGACCGAGGTTTCCTACCTCATTCCTAAAGTTTTAATAGTATGCGCACTCGCGCGCGTACATACATACCGATTGGTGTACCAAATACTTCTAATTCTTCCACAAAGAAGAAGAAGAAAAACAAAAAGACCTTCAATCAAGCCGATCCCGAGAATCGAGCTTTGAACAACACGATGGCAACGGATAATCGACCAATGATTGAGATTCTACAATCTCACGTTGAAGGAAACGATGAAGCGATTGTGGTGCCGGATATTGGAGCTAATAATTTTGAACTTAAAACGGGTTTTATTCAAATGGTTTCCGCTACACCATTTTTAGGCCGTACTAATGATGACCCACACGCTCATATCAAACGTTTCATACAATTGGCAAACACCGTAAAATACAACGGGGTGCCAGAAGAGGCCATTCGTTTACAACTTTTTCCCTCGAGGGACAAGCCCGGATTTGGCTTGATAAGGAACCACCCCAAAGTATTACCACATGGATTGACTTAGAGACCAAGTTCATTAACTACTTTTTCCCACCATCACGGACCACCTCTTTAAGGAATGACATTGTTACCTTTGAACAACAATATGGGGAAACGTTTAGTGAGTATTGGGATCGTTTTAAGGAGCTTTTAAGAAAATGTCCACAACATGGTTTCACTAAAGTGCATCAAATCAATACGTTTTACAATGGTTTAACTCTCAAAGACCAAGACTCACTTAATAGTGCCGCGGGGGGGGGGGGGGGGGGGGGGGGGGTAATATTCTTGTGAAATCCATGAACGAGGCTTGGGCCATAATTGAAAACAAGGATAAAGTGCAAACCAAGAGTGTTGGAAATACGTTTTACGTATATAGAAAGTCTCGGTCACTCCAACAATGTAGTTATAGGCTCGTAGTAGTGTTTAGTTCATTTATTAAATAGCCCGACCCATGAGCATGTTCATGGGCCGGAGGCCCAAGTCCATTAAGGACTTGGGTATTTAAACCTCTTTCCACCATGGAAAGAGGTGTTGGTTGTTTCATTTCTTGTTTTCCATATAACAAAGTTCTTTCATTTCTCTCTCTAAGTTTCTCTCTCAAGAAAACATCAACCCCCTTGTTTCTTAAAGATTATCATTTTTCTTCAATTGGTATCAAGAGCATGGAATGAAATATAGGTTTGTTTTTAGTGTTGCGTATGTTTTTATAAACATTTCGTAGGTTGTTGAGTATTTCTTGCCGAATCATCAAATTTTTTTTTGTGTTTGATCGTGATTTCAAGTAGTATAACGTAGTTATTCGTGTTATAGTGCTTTTGGTATCTTGGTTTTGGTTAAAACATAATCTTTCTTGGATCAAAAGTTCAAAAATTTCTTGTTTTCGTCATTCCGAATTTCAAGCAACCATCACCATCGGAAAGTACAAGTGAAAAGGGGTTTCCATCGCAATAACCATCACCATCGGAAAGTGACTGGTTCTACTTTGCGATACTTGGATTTCGATACTTATTCCGATCTGGACATTCCGATCGTTCTTTGCGATCTGGGATTCCGACGGTTATAAGGAAGTTTTAAGTCGTTACTCTGCCTAAATTTTATCAGCTATATTCCGATCTGAATCATTCCGACAGCACTTTGCGATCTGAGCATTCCGACAGGACTTTGCGATCTGAACATTTAGACAGCTTTGAATTGCGATCTAGGCATTCCGATACCATCAGCATTCCGACAGGGTTACATTACGATATAAGCATTCTGATAGTAAGACATTCCGATCTGGACTTTCCGATCTGGGTATTCCGACAGAAAGAACATTCCGATAGAACCTGTTTTTTGGATACTTAGTGGATTTCTTCTATTTGGCATTTAATTTGGTAATTTGGTAAATTTCAAACGCAAACACAACAACAAGATAACAACATCTTTTAGTTCACAACACAAAAAAACTCATAACCTTATTTCATTGTTCGATCATCTTTGATAATCTTTTGCAAGGGATCACAAAATGAATTCACATTCATATATGCCAACTATGACTTCACTTACCGATATTTCGATCATTTTGGGTACCGATACTCGCCCACCTTTGCTCATCAAAGATTTATTTGAAGCATGGCAAGGCCGTATGAGAACGTACATCATGGGCAAACAAAATGGTCGACTTATGCTTCAATCAATTGATAAAGGTCCATTAGATTGGGGAGAGGTTACCGTCAACAATGTGACAAGGGCGAGGGAGTATCACGAGTTAACCGATGCTAACAAACTCATTGCAGATGCCGATGAGAGGGTTGTTCAGACAATTCTTCAAGCCCTTCCACCCGATATCTTTCGAATGGTAAGTGAACATACAGTGGCAAAGAATCTTTGGGATCGACTTGCGGTTTTGCTACAAGGGACATCTCTCACTAAGCAAGAACGAGAGTGTCAACTGTATGATTTGTTTGATAGGTTCAAATACATTCCAGGGGAGACTCTTCATGATTTTTACTGGCGTTTTACCACTTTGATGAATGACATGAACGTCTATAATCTTAGGATTGAACAGTTTCAGTTAAACACCAAGTTTTTGAACACATTACCCCCTGAATGGAGTCAATATGTCACTGATGTCAAGATGATTCGCGATCTACACAAGTCCAATTTAGATCAACTCTATGCTTTCTTACAACAACACGAGAAGCATGTGATCCAAAACCGAATCTCTTAGGTATCTTATCATAAACCAATGGCATTATTGGCAAACTATCCTACACTGTCATACCACAACTCTCAGCTTGCTTTAGGACACAAATCTTCATATCAACTTGTGTATCAAACACCAAGCTTCCCACAGTACTCGATTCTGCCACCGCCGCCTACATCTTATCACCAACTAGCAACATCATCATCACAAGGAGATTCACACCCATTACCTTATGCTTTACACCAATATTCACCGTATCAACCTCCCATCAACCTTGCTTGTACCTATCCACAACTTGAGGCTCCTCAACCTCATTACTCACAACAAGTCAGTGCTCCATCCAATCAGATTGTAGCTCAAGCAGCACCAGCATTCTACAGTGAAGATGACATCCCTGTCCCTGAATTTAGACAAGGAGATAGCCCTACTGATATCCTTGCTCAGATGTTTGCTTATTTAAGTCAAACATTGAACAAACGAGGTTACAGAGGTCCAGCAACAACTAACAATCAGTTAAGGAACTCGTCTAACTCTCGACAACAGGCAACGATTCAGGACGGAAGAGTCATGGTGCAACCACTTCAAGGGAGATCTAATTCGTCTACTGTTAGTGCACGTTCATCCAATACTACTGATACAAGAGCAAACAACACTGGTAAAATGAAGGTGGTTATTTGCTACAACTGCAAAGGGGCAGGGCACATGGCCGAGAGTGCAAGCAGCCTAAGAGGAAAAGGGACGGCACATGGTTTTAGGAGAAGATCTACCTGGTGAATGCTCAAGCCCAAGGTCGTGAGCTTGATGAAGAAGAATTAGCATTCCTTGCAGATCCGGGAGTAGCGGAAACTGATGGTCTCACAACAGTCATCACCAACAATGCTATATATCAATGTGATGATTTGGATGCATACGACTCTGATTGTGACGATCTTAACACCACCAAAGCAGCTCTCATGGCAAACCTTTCACTATATGGAGCTGATACAATTTCTGAGGTACCACATACTGCTACAGATACTAGTATTGTACCTTATCAAGTTGAGCAATTGTCTGAGTATTCGGAACAGCCTCTGGTGGTTAGTAACTCAATCGACGAGACAAACAATGATAGCAATATCAATGAAAGTCCTCAGACTTTGAGTGAACCACAATCGGGAGCTTTTACGACTACCAATTCGTCTGCTCAACCTGATTTGGCAATGGTCCCTGCATCTTTACTTAGTCAAATGAATAATGCGGTCCGTGAAACCCTCAATGTTAATCAGACTTTATCTGTCGAGCTTGCTTTGCATAAGGACAAGGTTAAAACCTTGGAATTGACTCCTGTGTCCACTACCTTAACCAATCCTGAATTTGATAGGTTTAGGAAAGTTCAAATGGACAATCTGCTAGAAATTGAGAGTTTAAGAGCAAATCTTTCGAATGAACTTAAAGAAAAAGAGTCAGTCGTTAATAATTTTCAACAGCTTCAAACGGATTTTGAAATTCTTGAGTCCAAGCAGATTGAAATGGAAATTAAGACGTCTGAAAGAATAAAAGAAACGGAAATTAAGCTTTTAAAACAATATGATGCCTCACATCTAGTACACTTGTTTCATGCATCATTTAAAGAGTTCAATCTATCGCGTCTAATAGACTTACCACCTAACCCGGGGTATGCAAAGCAAGCGCTTCACCACAACCCACGTCTTTATGATGCAACCAAGTTAGGATTGGTATTAGATCCGATTGTGTTCTTGAATGATTCTGAGAGTATGACACCATATGAAGAGAAGCGGTTAAAATTACTTCCTACATATCCTGAATATGATTATGCTCAAATGAATGTAAAAAATGCTACAATAGATCTCAGGACTCGATTTAATATGCAAAAGAGAACTATCCAAACATCCAATTTCATGCCTACTAGAGAATGCCTTAGTATAATTCCTACACTCGTTAACTCGGACCAACCGAAGGAAATTCCTAAGAATCTTCCACCGGTTAGTACGGTAAAGCTCAGCTTGGAAGAGATTGGGCAATACCTTACCGATTTTGACAAGGTCATCCTGGAATGTACGACTTCAGCGGCTCAAACCGCTGGAGAATGGGCGTTCGAACACATGAAAACGGTGTTTGAGAAAGAGATCGTTCCATTTGTGGACCATATTAAACAAGGAGTCTATGATCTAGCGTGCAATCTAAGTTTTGAAATTGGTGAAGTTCAAAAAGTTTTCAATGAAATGGATGATGCTTATGAACAACATTTAATTGAAAATGAAAAGATTTTATCCGAATATGACCGATTTTTAGAACATATGGTGTCTCTCGAAGTGATGCAAGTTGTTACTGTTAAATATACTCATGAAATTTCTACTGTGAATATTTGTGATGATGTGCATGAATCTGTGAATACGGTTGAACATGTGAATACTGTAGATAATCATTCTTGTCATGAATCCAACGCTGAATTTTTAAAGCTTCAAGATTCGTATAATACACTCTCAAAAAGTTTTAATGAGCTTCAACAACATTCTATATCTCTTGAAATTGAGAATCAATCTAAAAATGAAATTCTTTCAAAACTATATGATGGTGGAAACTCCGTTGAGACAAGTGACAAGATGATTCAGATGGTTCAGGATTTAGAGGAAGAGATGATGAGAATTAAGAGAGAATTACTAGAAACAAAAACGGAACTAGAGGTTGCAGAGACTAAGAATCATGTCCTAGAAAATAGAATTAATTCTATGCTAGGAGAGCGTGAACAAGTAAGGCAGGGTGACTCACAAAATTCTGGTTCAATAGAAGAACGCCTCGCTTTTAATGCGATAGAACAAAAGTCATTAATTGACAAACTGAACAGGAAATGTGAGGAATCCTCTGACCTAAAAATTCAGCTCATAGACAAAAACATGGTTATAGCAGAATTAAAGGAGACACTTCAACTCAAAGGACAAGAAAGTGTTGATAATCCAGCTACTGTCTCTGCCTCTACCTCTAGTGCTCCCAAACCCAACCCACGTGTGCTATATCGGGATCCAAAATTTAAGAAAAGTCCCACTAAGTTTGCCACATATATGAAAAATGCCTTAGAACATGCTGATCTAGCTAGAGAGATTGTTGATGAAATGCGTGAACGTGATCCCACAAGTCATAGTGTATATGAGCTTTTATTATATGTGGATCGCGTTCAGGATTGTTTAGAAAACTTAGAGTACATTGGGAAACCGATATCTGTACCATCTAAACAACAAACCACCATTGCCATTACTCCATTCAATAAGAACCCAGGAGCTAAGCCTGTTTTAAACACACCCATCAAGGCTAAGTCAAAATCTGTCACTAATGTTCCCTTGACTTCTACAGGAGTAACTGTGTCCACTAAGGCTAAAGGATCTCAAGACAAGAAAGATAGGATCAAGCCTTCCACTAATAGGACTGAGAAGAAGAAAGTAGAAGTGCGCCCTAGGAATGTTATTTCAGTTTCAAATAAAAAGAATCATGTAGCTAAGACAAAAGGTTCTCTTTATGAGTGGAAACCTAAGCAAAATGTGAATTCTAATGCGAAATGTTAGAATTGTAATGAATGCATGTTTTCTCAGCGTCATGATTTATGCCTTGTTGATCACGTGAATGAAATGTATGCTATTAATAACAATCTTGAATGGATTCCAACGGGGAAGAAATTCACCCAAGTTGGTTGGCAATGGAAACCCACTGGTAGGACCTTCACTGCTAATGGAACTAAGTGCCCTTTAACTAGGATCACATCCATGGAAGTTAGGTCTAAGCGTCCTTTAAATAGGAACACTAGTATTAAGAAATGGAAAACACGCCCTTTAACTAGGTCTGCCCCCACTATTGTGCCTACCAGTGGTAATGTCCCCAGTCAAAAAGTACCTCAGAATACTAGACAACTAGAATCTAAGCCAACCACTAGTAAGAAAATCTGGAAGCCTAAAGTTTCGTCTGATAGCAAATCTAAGATAATTATATCTGTACCTGCTAACTCAGAGGAACAATTAGAATCCGATACATCGTCTGTGTTTGGTAATATTTTCAGGTCGTCCAAATTATTCTTTGGTATTTGGACTCGGGGTGCTCCAAACATATGACTTGCGACCGCTCGATGCTCAGAAATCTAGGAACGGTTAAATTCGGCAACGACCATATTGCAAAGATTATGGGTTATGGTGAATACCAAATTGGGAATGTTACGATTTCAAGGGTTTATTATGTGGAGGGACTTGGTCCACAATATATTTTCAGTGGGACAATTTTGCGATTCAAACCTTGAAGTGGCCTTTCGACAACATACTTGCTTCATTCGCGATCTTGCAGGAAATGATTTGTTAAAAGGTTCTCGATGGGATAATATCTACACACTGTCTATTCAAAACATGATGGCCGCCTCTCATGTTTGCCTTCTCTCCAAAGCATCTAAGACCAAGTCATGGTTGTGGCATCGACGGTTATCTCATCTTAACTTTGATGCTATTAACCATTTGGCTAGAAACGAACTTGTTCGTGGTCTTCCAAAACTTAAGGTCGACAAGGATCATTTATGTTCCGCGTGTTCTTTGGGGAAAAGCACCAAGAAATCTTACAAACCTAAAGCAGAAGACACCAACCAAGAACCACTATATCTTTTGCACATGGATCTTTGCGGGCTAATGCGTACGGCTAGTGTGAGTGGTAGAAAATACATCCTCGTCATAGTGGATGATTTCTCAAGGTTTACATGGGTAAATTTTTTAGCATCCAAGGATCAAGCACCAGAGTATATCATTACTTTCTTAAAGATGATCCAAGTACGTCGTAATGCTACTGTTCGCCGCATTCGGACTGATAACGGCACTGAGTTCGTTAATCAGACTCTTCGAAATTATTATGAAAAGGTTGGTATTTCTCATGAAACATCTGTGGCTCGCACTCCACAACAAAATGGTGTCGTTGAAAGACGTAACCGTACACTTATGGAAGCTGCTAGAACTATGTTGATTTATGCGAATGCTCCTTTATTCTTACGGGCTGAAGCAGTGGCAACCGCATGTTATACCCAAAACCGCTCCATCATTCGTAAACGTCATGGTAAAACTCCATATGAGCTACTTCATGGACACAAACCCGATATTTCATATCTTCATGTGTTTGGTGCACTATGTTATCCAAATACAAATAGTGAGAATTTGGACAAACTTCAACCGATGGCTGATATTGGAATTTTTATTGGTTACTCGCCGGAAAAGAAAGCTTACCGAATTTATAACCGTCATCTTGGCAAGATAGTAGAAACTTTGGATGTCGATTTTGATGAGCTGACAGCGATGGCTTCTGAGCAACACAGCTCTGAACCCGCATTACACGAGATGGGAACCGGTACAATCAGTTCCGGATTAACTCCCAACAATCCTACTTCTCCATCATTTATACCACCAACAAGGTCCGAGTGGGATAAGTTATGTCAACCTATGTTTGATGAATTCTTTGATCCACCGAGTAATGATTCTCCAGCACCTGTAGCAGTAGCTCCGATTCCCGAAGTTGTTGCTCAAGATAATGGAAATCTATCTGAGGCATCTACTGTTACTCTTGAATCATATGTACCATCCCCCACCAATTCACAAACAACACCTGAATCTTCACCCCCACTCGTTCCTAATGATGTTGAAGAGGATCTATATGATCACGATTTGGAATATGCTCACTTACAAGAGCTTCCCTTCTTTGGTTCACATATACCTGAAGACCCTACCGGTGCGTCTACCTCAGAGGAAGCTCCTGCAATCGTTCACTCCCGACCACCACGGATTGAAACTCACAACACAAAATGGACAAAGGATCACCCAATCCGCAATATTATTGGTGACATCGATCGACCAGTCTTAACACGCCATCAACTCCAAGAACATGCATTATATTGCTATTTTGATGCATTTCTTTCAGACACTGAACCTAAAAACTAGCAACAAGCCATGACCAAATCATCATGGATTGAAGCCATGCAAGAGGAACTTAATGAATTCCAACGTCTTGAAGTGTGGGAATTAGTTCCGTTACCCAACAACGTTGAAATCTTGACATTGTTGTGGGTATACAAGGTTAAACTCGATGAGTTAGGTAGTGTGCTGAAAAACAAAGCTAGATTGCTTGCTAGAGGTTACAAACAAGCTTTGGGTATTGATTTTGAAGAATCCTTTGCTCCTGTTGCACGATTGGAGGCAATTAGACTATTCCTTTCTTATGTAGCTCACATGAATATGATCGTCTACCAAATGGATGTTAAGACGGCATTTCTCAATGGTGATTTAAGGGAAGATGTCTATGTAAGCCAGCCGAATGGATTCGTCAACTCGGAGTATCCTAATCACGTGTACAAGCTCAAGAAGGCTCTCTACGGGTTGAAACAAGCTCCACGCGCATGGTACGATCTCTTATCGTCGTATCTCACCTCGAAAGGCTTCTCCAAAGGCAAAGTGGACCCAACGTTATTCATTCTCAAGGAGGACAACGACATGATACTGGTACAAATTTATGTTGATGATATAATATTTGCTGCTACTAATCAACGTTTGTCTGACCAATTTGAGAAAATTATGTCCACACGCTTTAAGATGTCGATGATGGGAAAAATCTCATTTTTCTTAGGGTTGAAAATTTCTCAGAATTCCAGAGGCATCTTTATTAATCAATCCAAATTTGCTCTTGAATCATTAAAGAAATATCATTTTGAAAACTGTGACCCCGTGGATACTCCAATGGTGGAGTTAGATGAAGATAAGGAAGGGATAGCTGTCGATCCTAAACTTTACCGTGGAATGATCGACACCCTTCTCTATCTGACTGCTAGCAGGCCTGATTTGCATTTTGCTATAGGCATGTGTGCCCGGTATCAGGCTCGGCCTACCGAAAAGCACTTACATGTTGTAAAAAGGATCTATCGGTATCTAAAAGGAACACTTCATCGTGGTCTGTGGTATCCGAAGGATTCCTCTATTGCACTAATCTCATATGCAGATGCGGATTATGCCGGGTGCCAAGATACTAGACGTAGCACTTCTGGCAGTGTACAACTTCTTGGTGATAGACTTGTTAGTTGGGCATCAAAAAGGCAGAAAAGCGCTGCGATATCTAGTAAGGAGGCTGAATACATTGATATGTCCGGTTGTTGTGCTCAAGTTCTTTGGATGAGATCACAATTGACTGACTACGGTCTTAGACTCAACAAAATCCCGATGTATTGTGATAACAAAAGTGCAATCGCTCTGTGCTGCAACTACGTTCAACATTCTCGAGCAAAGCACATTGACATCCGCTACCACTTCATCAAGGAGCAAGTGGAAAATGGAGTGATCGAACTGTACTTCGTCAACACTGAGTATCAGCTGGCAGATATATTCACAAAGGCCTTAGATCGAGGACGTATCGAGTTTTTGATCGAAAAGCTAGGCATGAAATCATTCTCACCAGCGACACTTAAGGAGTTGGCAAAAGAATCTGAAGAATAGTAGTGGTAAACTATTCTCGAGTATCCTTTGATCGTGATCTTGTATATTATCGTATATATTTAAACCAACAATAGAAAAATACAAAAATATAAAACATAGAAAAACCATAAAAAATATAAAACATAGAAAATCCATAAAAAATATAAAATCAAGAAAATCCAAAAATATTTTTCATTTTCAAATCGGGCATGTCTTTTAGTACGGTAATATTTACGGCTTTAGAAATGTCGATTAATATTGACACGGTGCCATAAATAGAGTCCGTATAAAAGTTGTACAAGTTTTAAAACATGCCCATTATGGCTTGTAGTTATTTCAGACTGCAACCCGTTTTTCGCATTAAAGTCACGTATTTCTTATGAAAACGTTGGCTCACAACGGGAATTAATTTTCTCGGGCAAGGTTTACTTTAAAACCTTGTAAGCGACTAAGTTTACTTTATAACTTAGTCTAACACAAATTAGTGTACGCATCAGTGCACTTATTTTGTAAAAATAAGAGAAATCTTATTGCCACCAAAATCGTTCAATACAATCACCTAACCGGAAAATGTCCTCATTAATATTTGTGTCCTTAAAATCATTGGCTACCGCTCTTTAAATAGAAAACGGGTCCGTGTGTAAGGGGGAGCAAATATTAAATCTTCGTGGAATCAAATTTGGTCTTTCAAAAGGATTGTCAGAAAATATTAACTATTCATCATCATCTGTTATGCTAAGTGTGCCTTGTATGGAATCGAAATTCATGTATAGGTTATTAAATTTTGGTCTTAAGTATTTGTGGTCGTGTTTGTGAGCGGGTTGGTATTTTGGTAAATTGATTTGGTTAAATCAAATTCACTTTACATCAAATACTAATACAAAAGGGGGACCATATTTGCAATTATTGTAAAAATGGGGGGTTAATATGTGAACTTGCCAACAAGTTGACCAAGTTAAAACATACCACCCCCCTTTCCCTGTCATCATCGCAAACACACACAACAACCTTATTCATCCGCCATTGTTGAAAACTTCAAAACCTTCGATCCTTGTGTATTTGAATCTCTGATATTTGCTCTTCATCTAGGTATGGTATTAAGCTACTTTTGCTATCACTTAAACATCATTTCATTACATCTAAAACTACACAGATTCCTTAGTTCATATCCAAAAATTAGGGTTTCGTGATTTTGCAATGAAAATGGTAATTAAGCTGTGGGATTTGTTCAGTATGTCTAGATAAACATTGGTCTTGCCCAGAATCGCTTCAAACTTTGCCTAGTTCCTGGAATCGAGAAGTCAACGTTTAGATCGAATCTCTGTCACGGATTTCGACGATCATTGCGACACCATCATTGCGATGCCTGTTATTGCGATTAGTCATTCCGATGACTCATTGCGATGGGCTATTGCGATGAGTCATTTCAATGGCTCATTGCGATGGCTCATTGCGATGTGTCATTGCGATGGGCTATTGAGATGGGTCATTCCGATGGCTCATTGCGATGGGTTATTCCGATGACGCATTGCGATGGCATATTGCGATGACGCATTCCGATGCGTTATTGAGATGGCTTCGTAATAGGTATTGCGATGGGACAAATTGCGATGGTTTCTCATTCATTCCGATGGAATTGCACTTATTGCGATGGACATAGATATTGCGATAGAACTTTATTTTGATAGGATTGCGATGCTTGAATCATTGCGATGGCTTGGTTAGGATTCCGATGGATTGATACATTGCGATGGACTTAGGATTCTTATGATTCCGATACATTGTAACTTTGTTATGGAATTTTAAGTATTATGCACTTGCCTTAGACTATCTAATGAGTTCGGCCTAGCTTGCACTATTTCCTCATTAGGCCTTAAGTAAATTAGGGTCACTAACACGAAACCAAGTTTTATTGTAACTAGTTAATTTTATCTCATAAGAATACTTGAACGGTTTCTTATTACAGAAGTTCATCTTATTTAATAAGTTGACTCCTCTGTAAACAAAAGAGATACAAATTACTTAGTCAATGTCTTGTGTTTTGTTTCCAGGCCATGGAAGACAAAGCTTCATCGTTGTCTTGCCCTTTATTCAAGCCTACTATATTTTGGGTTGAGGATAATCCTACAATTCTTGACGTAGTGGTTGAATCTAAACCAAAACCCACTGAAGTTTTGGTTGAAACTAAACCAAGACCTACTGAGGTGTTAGTAGAAATTAAACCTAGACCAACTGAGGTTCTGGTTATGACAACCAAGAAATCCAAGTATTTTAAGAAATAATGCTAGGTCGTTATCTCTTTAGAATAAAATGTCTTTGGCATACATGTCATTATCCTAAGTGTGTTGTTAAATGTAAGGACCTTGTTCATCTGAACTATGTTTGTATGTTGTTTCTCTATAATGTGGTAATAATTGTTATGAATTTTTTCCCTATGATTCAACTTGGCATAGACTTAAGATATATATATATATATATATATATATATATATATATATATATATATATATATTATATGTTGTGTATATCATTGGTGCTTATGTCATCAAAGCAGGAAAATGTCAATCACAGAGGAACAACAATGACTTCGTGATCTTGAACTTGTTTCGCTCGGCGATAGGCTTCCATATGCTGAGAAAAACTCTCGATTACAAGAGGATTTTGATCCGTCCTTACCCGCTTTCAAAATTGCTACGGATATCCTAGACATCTCACCCATCAGAGATACACTCAGATGTACTGCATCTGTTCCCGAAGTCTACATGCATGAATTCTGGAACACTACATCTTTCTCTAAAAAGACTATCTCTTTCCAACTGAACAAGACACCAAGGGTACTCAACTTGAGCATTTTTTCGGAAATTGTTTAAACTTCCTAGGTTGGCACAAGGAGAACAATTTGTGGCTAACCCAAAGAACGATGAAGTGCTTCGAATCATTCGTGCCATGAATTATGAAGGAGAAATCCACAACCTATCCCAGTTTAACACCTCACACATAGGGCAACCCTGGAAAGCACTTATCACCATCACTTTCAAGTGTCTTACTAGAAAAACTAGGGGCACCGATGCAATGAGACCACCACAGGCTCACTTATTTTGGGGATTTTACACTGCATCTAAAGTAGACTATGCACTTCTTCTCTGGCAAGAATTTTGTTATCAGTTTACTGGAACGAAGAAGAAATCCGTGCACCTTCCATTCTCAAGATTCACCAAGCTCATTATCAGTCACTTTATGAAGAATGACCCAACCATTGACACTCGCGGGAATTTCTTCTATCACACCAAAGATGATGATTATGTGATTCTCACAATGAATGCAGACACTAATTCCACAAAGTATGCACTACTTCCTGCCCTAGTACCCGACACAATGCTTAATGATGGAATCAAGGAGAGTGATAAATACCAAGAGATGCTTAATGATATTGACGCACAGTTTAAACGTGCAAATTCACATCCTTCAGAGAAGCAAAAAGGTAAACGCAACGAAAGAGTTTCAAAGCGCCAATCAACTGCTTCTTCTAAAGATAAAGGCCCAGGAAAAATGCAAATAGTTGATGAAGATGATGAAGATGAGCTGATCCATACTGAGGAAGAACAGGAAGAAGTACCACTCCGCAGGCCTAAGAAAGCAAAGAAGACTAAAGGCAAAGAAGCAAGTGTTGCTTTAGATGAACCTGCTCAACAACAAATTTCTGAAGCCAAAGGACTGTGTATCGTTCTTCAACAAAGCAGACAGGAAGCTTTTGTAGGATCAGGCTCAAGAACGTTAGAAGACTTAGCAGATTTTGGTAATCCTGATGATGATATGGCATTTTATGAAGATCCTACTGAGGAAGATACTTATGAAGATGCATATGAAGATGATGCTAACTATCATTTTGAAAGTCGTGAACAAAGTGAAGAACGTGAGAGCAGTGCAGACACTGATACAAGTATGATGTATCGAGATGCCAATATCACCACCTCTTTACCACAACCGACTCACATTGTGCTAAATGACGATGCTCATGCAACTTTTATACCAGAAACGCAACTTCAAAGTAAGTCTACTTCAAACTCTGATGATGTTATGAAATATCTAAATTTAGAAGGAGAGGCTGTCGAGGTCACAAACACTGATCCGTCAACAAATGAAGGAATGGTGGATGTTCCTATAACTACTATTACATCAACCACCACTCCACTACTATCCACCCCGGTCATCAGTGAGGTCATAACAACCACTATCACACCCGCACTTGTTGAACAACCAGTATCAACCACCACCCTCACCACTGAATCTACACCGTCATCCACAACCGAACAACCTGTATTAACCACCGCCCCTATCACTGAATCTACACCAACACCTATCCCTGAACAACCAGTATCATCCACCACCACCTTAACGGTTATGGTTACACCTCCACCAACAGAACCACAAGTATCATCCACATCCAATCCTTTCTTCACAGTCAATGATCCACTGATCCAGTCTCTTAAACAACAGCTAGAGGCTCAAGCTACATAAATAGCTACATTGACTGAAAGGTTCACCACTCCTCCCAAGGAACCGCAACCTGATGAGCCTACTCTTCAGAAACTAACAGACAGAGTGTCCAAACTTAAAGCACAACACAAATCATTTCTTGGAGAGAAGAAAACTCGTGACAAGGAAAATGCTGCTTTTCTAGGGTCAATTGATGAGAAGATGACCACGATCATTCGACGAGAAGTCAAGTCTTATGTTGATCAACAACTACCAAATCTTGTCGGTAATGGTTTATCTACTATAACACCCCATTTTGGAAATGGAAATATCACAGTAATTATGGCGTGTCATCAAAGCATACAAGGTAAAATGTCTAAACATTACTTGACCATATAAAGGAAAATACCGAAATCAAACATCGGTAGTCCAAAAGTAAAGCTCATCACACACAAACATAGTATAGTAAAGGAAAAGGACTAAACAATGTCCAAAGCATAAGTATCAAAAGAAAGGAAATGCATAATGTAAAGAAGGCTAGACTGCTTCCAGTCCATATGCACGTACTCTTAGTGTCTACGAGCGTCCCTGAGTACCTGCCGTTTTGGAAACATAGAAAAGGAAAACGGCTGAGCAATACGCTCAGTGCACGGATGTACAATAAAGCATGAATAGGATAAGCATATAACATATAACAGCGGAAGAAAACTAAGTCCCGAGTAACCTGGTTAAGTCTTAAAGAAACTGGTTTTATAGTTTGAAAGTCTTATGTTTATCTTATAAAAATTGTTTGTCATATTTTACCGTTAGCCAATATAGGTCATGAAAATCCACCGTGCATGAATAATTGGAGGGGTGACCTCATCATGCAAATTAGAGGGGATGCCTCTAATTTAATATACTGGTTTTATGGGTAGGAGGGATCAACTCCTTGTGAAGGATGCAAGGCACACACCACATTCACCATGTAATCCTGAATAAAAGTGTGTAACTAGGATGCACCCATACGCCCCGCATGATAAATATAAATAAATGGCCAAAAGCTGAAGGGACGCCACGAGCAATCACTCCGCCATGATGAAGTCATAACATCAGTGCCTCTAATGTTATGGTTATGGTACCTCCATAACTAGGTGAAACTGGTCATGCTTGTATATGGCTATAGGTAATCATATTTAAACATAAGCAATCAAACTCATACTTATACTACGGGAAAACAGTTGGCTGCATACGGGGAATCCTAATAAGGAAAGAATGTCCATATTGAAAGGATGGGAATCCGTACCTATGTCCAGTGAACGAGAACGATGAACTGCGAGAATTTTTACTTCCGAAACACTAGTGCTACATAAATACGTACATGAAATAAGTATCTGCTTACTAAATACATAGCTGGTTTTATGTCATGTCTTATCTTATTTTATATGTTCTTACTATGTTTTACTGTTTAAAGCCTTAAACTGTGTTAAATCTTATATTCTGTTCATTCTTATTAAGTATTTCTGATATTTCATGTGTTATTATACTTACTGTGTAATAATAAGTAACTTTCCAAAAATAGCAGGTTTCCTAAAATAGAAAGTTTCCAAAAATAGAAAGTTTCCAAAAATAGAAAGTTACAAAAAATAGAAGTTTCCAAAAAAAGAAAGTTTCCAAAATTAGAAAGTTTCCAAAAATAGAAAGTTTCCAAAAATAGATTTACTGGTTAAAATAGATAAGTTTCTAAAAATAGAAAGTTTCCATAAATAGATTAGCTGCCTTAATTAAATAAGTTTCCATAAATATATTAGCTGCCTTAAATAAATAAGTTTCTAAAAATAGCAGGTTTCCATAAGTAAATTAACTGCCTTATTTAATTAAGTTTCTAAAAATAGAAAGTTTCCATAATTAGAAATAAGCTGGTTAAATAGGCTAAGTAAATAAGCCTAAGTGTTTTCATGATTATTTTCTAAGTCATATGATATATTGTATAGTTTAATAATTATTTCATGTAATTTAATTAAACTATAGGTTATAATATTTAGTTAAAGTATAACATGTTTTTAATTAAATATATTAAATACTTAGGTTAAAATACGTATTATTAAATATTAATAATATAACCTAAGTCATGTTAATTAATTAATTATATCCATGGTTTTTAAAATAATTAATTAATTATAAGTCTTAAATATTAATACTTAGGTTAAGATAATTTCATGATTATTAATAATTAATTAACCTAAGTCATGTTATTAAATTAATTACATCATTTATTAATTTAATTTTAACATAAGTTCATAACATAAAAAAAACTAACATAAACCATGAACCGGATCTAAGCTTAAAAACATGAACCGGACATGAATCGACACCGTACCCCGAACCAAATCGGGGTACCCTTGCTGTCGTGGGACCCACACGCACCAACCAAGACCATATGGTCTTGGTGGTGGTCGGCTAAGCAAACCGAAACCCCCTTGGGGTGGGTTGCAGCCTGCGGCCAAAACAAAACACCCCTTAAATCGACCCTTTGATTTAATTAATCATCAAAACATGTTAGATCTATGATTAATTAATATGTTTTTATAAAAACAACACATGTTCATAATTAATAAAAAGATTAGATTAAAAGAAAAGGTTTAGAAAGGTTTTACCGTATTCGTGGATCAAGAGGATGAAGAACAAACACGAACAAACAACAAAACTTCAAGATCCAAGATCAATGAATCACCTTGTATGGTGATGTGTAGGTGGCGGCACAAAAACAAGGGAGAAAGGGTTTTTAGGTTTTTCTTAAAAATCTTCTGTAACTTAATTTGAGTAGTGAAAACTAAATATAACCCCCTTTTAGTAAAATTGACAATGGGCTTGGCCCATTGCCCTTATTTGGCCGCGGGTAGGGACCCCCCATGGGGTTCCCGTACCTCTTTTCGTGTCTCGTTATTTAGTTACTCGTTTGTGTTTATTTATGTTTGTGTTTTAAATGTTCTCGTTACGTAAATACCATAATCTAATATATTTAATTACGCTCGTAATAAATATATATACGTAATTAATAATAGCTCGTGTTTAATTACGCTCGTGATTTCGTGATCGCATGTTCGTGATTAATTATTGCTAAATAATTATTACGCGATCGTGCATATAAAATACTTATCGTGTTCTAACACGTACGTAATACGTAAACTCCTAACACGTAATCGTAATCATGCTATATTAGGAAAGTTTTTAACTAGTACGTACGATCCTAACGGTACTATGCATGGTAAAAGCATGCGGGTTTTACATCTACTCTTCAACTAATGACATTGTTACAAACACGTCTGCTAGATATGAAAGCTCATAAATCGAAATACAAACGAAAAGTTCTACAATATCTCAACAAAGCAATCATTAAAGAGACACCTGCAGACACTACCGACTCTGAGTCTGACGATGAAGAAGAGCTAGAGGAGGAAGATGACGAGGGTAACGGTGAAGAGGATGATGGTAACAATGATCAAAATGAGGATAAGGATAAGGAAGGAGATGAGGAGGAAGAAGAGGATGAGGGAGAAAAGGATAAGGATAAGGATGAAGATGAAGATGAGGACGAGGATACAGATGATGATCAAGATGACGATGATGATAATGACAAGGGTAATGGAATCAACAAGGGTGATAAGAATGAAGAAACGGGTACAAATGCCGAAGAGTCAAACAAGGATGACAATGATAAGGCTACTGAGAAGGGTTTAGAGGAAACTGCAGAACACATTGCTGACACTACAGAGAAGACGCTGGAGTCAACAGTACCAGAAACTCAGCATGTTGCTACAGGTATATCTACTGCACCAAATTTTACTACTGATTCGCACAATGAATCTGTAGAATATATGCAAGCAGAAGAACCGACAGAGTCAATGCTTGAAGAAGAACCTCACGATGATATACCGGTGATGCAAAATCAACCTTCAACACCATCTGCAGATCAGCATGACGTTGATATGGAAGTTGAAGACTTAAATGTTCCAGAACCGACGTTTGCTGAATCTCTTATCATCGATGATACTGTACAAGAGCAACTTTGGCTAACAAATGCAGCACCTCAGCATCCTTTTGACACTGCAATTGAAATGGAGCTGACTCAATTCCTCAACAACCCTATCGATTTCTCGGCTTTTCTAAGGTATTCTCATGGGAAACCGACAATGACTTCGGATCTGATCAAAATGGCAGCTGCAAATGTGGACTTCTTTGACATTTTAAAGATCAGCCATAATGAAGCAGAATATCACTTGAATGAGCTTACAAAGGCAATGAGAGCGACAACTACAGGATTTCAGACTCCCGTGTTGCGACCTCTTACACCAACGGTCATCACCGGTTCTGCCATGATCCCAATAGAGCACTTTGTCTCTCACGATCTTGAATACCTTGAAAATGGAGCAAAGAAATATGCCACGTCACTCACTATGCTCAAGGCTGTTAATTTGGAGAATGTTCCGTGGATAGAGGATAAAGTGCCTGACTCAATATGGAGAAAGAAGCTGCTCAAGTTTTATGATACCTATGCTTCACTTGGCATCTCTCACTGGACTGCAAAGAAAAGGTTAGCTTACAATCATTTCCATCGTCCTAAGAGAGGTTCCTCTATTGTCTCAGCTCACAGAATCAAAAGCATCCAAGGAGCAACCACTCAGACTGTCTTCGGTTATGATTACTTGAATGTAATCGTGTTCAAACGTACCGATGAGAAAGAATACCGCATTGACGAAAGTGATCTCCAGTACCTTCAACTTGAATACATCGAAGATCTTTTGTTGCTATTGGCTCAAGAAAAAGTTGACCATCTATTGTGAGAACCCGTACTTTCCCAACATTATTTTATTCTTTTTATTCGTGTTTCTGAATTTTCAACGTATTTCGTTTTCTTGTATTTTATATGTAAATCCTGAGATTATATTAATTTTCAATAAATTATACTTTTCAAGTATTTTCGGATCATTGATAAATACTTTATCGGGAATTATAAAATTTTTATTTTATTTTTCCATATTTAATTTAAATCAAAGTTCTTGATTTAAAATCACCCGCATGCGTTTTACAACGAGTTTATTCAAACCAATGTACAACGAGAATTCCTAGTGATCGCGATACCGACGGATGCCCAAAAGTTTACGTTTATTTATCGATTGTTTCGATAATTAATATTTTCGACGATTTCGTTTTAATTACGTATTAAGTCGTGTCGGGAAATCATATAATCATTTTTATGATGCATTGTAACTTTTGAAAGGTATTTTTACGAAACCCGAGCCCCGTAAATATTTTCAATATTTACCAATAACCGGTTTCTACTCTTTAAAACTATTAATTGTTTTTAAGTCCACAAGTTTCAAACTTGGCAAGATTAGCCCTCCACTTAACTAGCCATATATAAACCAACATTTTCTTCCACTAACAACACAAATCATTTAAACAAAAAAAACACACAATCTCCTCCCTCCCCCTCATTTATGCCGCCACTCCACCACAAAACACCACCATCCATCATGATTTGACAAAAACAAAATAAAGACCCATTCTTAGAATCTTCTTGTGATTCTAATGATACCAAAATCAAGAACATGCATCAAAATTTAAAGACTTTATAATTTCATGGTGGATTGATGTTTAAATCATCTTGCATGCATTGTTTTTGGTATGATCATCACATTTTAATCCTTAAAAGTGTTGTTTTTAATCTTTGAATTGTTAGATTTTACATGCAAGTGTTTTTAGGAGTGTTTGGTTGTTAGGAATGATAGTATTGTGATCCTAGGGGTAAGGGAATGATTGGTTTTGATTGAAAAATTGATTTGTCATGTTTTATAAAAGTTTTATAAAAGTACAATTTGGGACAGCAGGTTTTTAACTGAATTTCCGTGGGTTTAGGTCTGTGAACGACTGATATTATTTGGTATTGTTGTAGAGTTTTCCGAGACGGTCGTTTTGGTATAAGATAGAGCTTCTAAGCCATTACGAGTCAAAAGTTATGCTAGTTTTAGTTTTCGTGTACCGAGAGACGCAAGTCGGCACAATCCGAAATTGTAGCTGATTTTGGGTCGACTCTTGGGGACTTTAGTCTTGGTTAGATAAATGTATTTCAAAGTTTACAAACTGAGTTTGATGAGTCTAGTAGTGATTTCAAAACACGGATTGTCGAGTTAGTACTTTTAAAGTGGTCCAAACGGTTTTACAAAACAAGTGCACAAATCTGTCCCAAATTTGGAGTCGAGTAAAGTGTCGAGCTGGTGGATTTTAAAGTGTGAACTTTGGCTCAAATTTTGGTGAGGTCTTATACAGGATATAAGTGACATTGACACCAATTTTCATCTAAAACGGACAAGTCTAGATAGGGTAGATCGGTGTGTACATTCGGGGTGTACTTGCTGATTTTATTTTGGACACTTAGTCCAATGTTTGTGTTGCGTGAGTTTGCGTGTTCACCATCGGACATGGTGACTTACTCAAGTGCTTATTCATTATATAAATGACTTAGCTACTGGGCCAAGTAAGGTTAAAGGATAGTTTGACTTGCATTGACTTGGCGTCGTATAACGGGTCATTTTCAAGCGTTCAAGGGTATTAACGTGCAACGTTGGATAAATGGATTCTTTTGATTCGTGTCAATGGTTTTGAAACATGAGTACTTTGAAAACATTTGAGTCATATTATATTTGGAACATATCGATATTTGAGTTCGAGTCTTAACGCGCGCCTTATTGTGATAGGTTGCGGTTTTCGTGTTTCCCCGGGCATCCATATCGTCGGTGATCGTCTACCACTACCGTTTCTACTCAGTTGCTGAGTACCGTTGTTGACTTACCTCGTGGCTAGGGTGAGTTCATAGCCTCTTTTTACTTGTACATGGTTTCTAAACACGGGGTGAGATTTTACATGGTGGAACACAACCATTAAAAACTGTATGCTATCCAGAACTGTATGCTATCCAGAACATGTATGATTTTCAGGATTTCGATATTATTATTGCTTTTAGTCTAGCCTTAAGTTTCCTCTCCCGATCATGAACCGTTAATTTCCCGGTGTGAATTGCGTGAAGCGCGAATGTTGTGGGTGGATCCATCGGGATTGACTATCCCCGTCCCGATTATTTTGACGCACTAATATTCGTTTATACTTGAGTATTTAGGCTGAATACTCCCTAGAGGAACTTACACTGAGTTAAGCTTCGGTTCATGAACTGAACAGCAATAATAATGACTTTGGACTATGGTTGACATATATAACTATACTCCATACTACTTATTTTACAAATGAATGCTTGTGTTACACATTCTTATTACTAAACCTATGAATATCACTCAACTTTGTGTTGACGATTTTACATGTTTAATCTCATGTATTATTACTTAGCTTTGCTTGGATGGGAGCTCGCAGGAGATTATCGCAGCTTGGAGATTTCTGTGATGCTTTTGAAAGATTTGTTTTATATAAACTATCAGAAGTTTATTCAATCTTCTGGGCAACTTATTGTTATAAATCGAGACGAAATAATATAATTTTCCGCTTTTAAAACTCTGGGACCTATGTTTAAAAACTCTGACCTTTTTATGATGTAATGTACATGTTTCTATTTCGTCAGCTTTGTATGAACTGTAATTCATTGTTTCTTGTACTATGACGTGTTACCCCCTCGTTGCCTAGTTGTTCCATGTCAGATTTGGGGGTCTCACAGATTGGTATCAGAGCGATGGTTATAGGGAACTGAGTCATTTTAAAAACTTACTCTATAACCGAAAGTTCAAATATTTCATGTTTTAGGTGTCAAACACAGAATCTGCCATTGTTGTTCGATATCTCCGCGGGTAACTCTCTAATCCTTATTATTTATGTTTAATTATCGTTATAGTATTTCATCTCGTGATTACATATTGAAATATTACGTTACCCTAATGACGATAATTACTGTGTCTTTTCAAAGCCTTGTGCTTCATGGATTATCATTCGATATTACTGTGATTACATCCGCCTATACTATATTTCTTGAATTCTTATTCTTGTGACTTAATCTTATTACAATGATTTTATATTGATATGACGTTACATACTTGTATTCAGAGCGCATGTACTGTCGACTTTTCATACTCTTTCTTCTGAGTACTATTGCTATTTCATTTGTGCGTGATACGACTGACCTCATATGCTCGTTCATTTTGAACCATCTGTTTTTCTCGACTCGCTGATAAATGTTGTGCATGCTCTCGAGATGCCATTGTTCGGGATTGAGTAAGTGTTGTTTTCGATGAAACTCCTGATTTTCACTTTACTACCGTACGTGTTGCTTTCATTGTTTATTTCCTTTAAAATATCTATTTAGATACGCAGATTTTCTTTCCGACCATTCGTAATTGAATGTCTAGTCTATAGACCATTGTGTAGCTCAATGTGTCTCCGGAAAAGACTAAAAGACATCGTGTGATTCACACATCTCGAAGTATTCGTTGAATCAATACCTGAATAATATCGTGAGTTTTCGTAATCTTGATTGACCTTTACGTCACCGTTTTACACAACACTTGTACATGGATTACATCTTATTTCATTGACCATTCTACGTTTTGACTTCGACTTACAACATCCGTTGTACCTTGAACACGTGATCGTCATTTATTATGTGACGATTGTTTGGAATACGATCCTACTTGTATCCTCTCCTTTTCATTAAACCTCCTCGCCTCAGGAGTGTGAATTGTTAATATTTCGTTTCTTTCTTAGTATGTCTTATGATTTTGGAAAATCACGCCGCCAGGAAACCTTCCTGCATTGCATCTTGCAGCCGAAGACACAGATGATATACGTCGTTTTTTTATCTCTCAGATTATCGTTGACCTTCTTGAACCATTTCTATACTGTGTTTCTTTACATGATTAACTATACAGATTATTCTCCTTTGTTTTTTTTGAAATCAACAAATTTTGTGTGTACATTAATTTTGAGTTATTATAAAATTGGATTTAATTTCAAACTGTGTCAAAAAATATACTTTGTACAGAAACTTTACAGAAAGTTTAACAGTGTCGAAAAAATATTTTTATAACTTTAGACATAAAAATATATATTTCTACTTGTTGAGACGTCCGTTTAGGACATAAAATTTGTCCAGTAAACATTAAAATCGAGCAGGTTACGCTCATTTGAGATTGTAAAATCTAAGAAGTTATTTTCTGAATAATCTAAAATATCATTTTGTTGACAGATTTTATGCAAGGGCATTTCGTCCATTTTTATTCCGTTTCAAGTCTCGGGTAAAACTAGAAAGTTGTTCAAAACATTGTTTTACATCGAAATGCATTAGACTTTGAGTCTTAGAATATCGTTAGAGAGTTAATTGGTCGGGTCAAACCCAAAAGTCAAAGTTGACTAAAAAGATCAAAACTGATAGACTTTAAAAATATAATTTCAAACGTTTTTTATTTCGTTGAGCTCGTAAAACTTTAACTAATGATATTTTGCAAACTAAAAACAATGATTGCGTTTGAACAAGTATAAGATAGTAACTTTGAGTTCGGTCGTACTTATACATAGATCTTGAACTTTTGAAATTCGGTAACTTCCTAATATAGAAACTTTTCGGAGTGATTGTACTATTTGTTAACTGATACACTACTTTATTAAAAGTATATTATTGTCAAATTAATCCCAATGTGCACACATACGGATTCCTTATTCATTTCTTTTATATATGACTTATTTGTCATTCTACTTTGTCTTTCTGTGCTTCTATCGTACCACTGAATTGGACCGAGGTTGAAGATTTTGCTTTCGTATCGTTCGTTACCATCTTGACACGTGTCTCTTGACGATTTTGGCTAAACCTCTTGAAACCTTATCACCTTGTAACCATTTCGTTGACTCACTTGAACTACCCTTTATTACCCTAATGTAACCCACTCGCTAATTTACAAGCTACCATATGAACTCAAACAAATATTGTTTGCAAATCATTTTACAAAAGGTTTCATTTGGGCTTTCTTAAATAATTGAATGCTATCTTACAAAATTAATTTATATTAATTTTACATTGCATTTTCACAAATTGTTATACGGTCTTATAAAGAACCCTTGTAACATTATAATTGTTGAATTAAATATCTAGCCAGTAACTTATTGGCGAATAGTTTCATAAACTATTTTGATTTTTGTTTTTACAAATGGGATTATATACATATTTTAAATGATATGACCTGTAATACTGATTTGACGAAGATGAGCATCGCATTGCTAGTCCTAAATTATGCATGGCATGATCACCTATGCCTAATTTAGAAGGAGCCATGTAAGGCCAAATAGTAGTCGCCATAAATATTTGACCAACAATCAACTTTTTAATATGTTCCTTAAAAAGTTAGATAAATAAAGTTTAGAAAACTTTTACATCTTATGCGAGTAACAACAATTCGTGACTTACACATATGCACCCTTATCTTTTCTTGAACAAAGTACATGCCTCAAGCACATATTTCCTTACTCAACGACCTTTGTTTTACCTGTTACCTCATCATCCTCATGATACGATTTTCGTTACCATTTGCCTAAATTCTTACCATTGATACCAGACTTGAAAGTTTCATCGTTGTTATGTTTCTTTATCGATCGACCTTCTTTATCTATTTTGGTAGACCTCCAAAACGTCTCTGGACGCGATTAATGATTTATGACTGGACGTGAACGATGATTTCGTGTAATTGTCATGATGTGTGTTAGACTTTGTCGTCTTGAAATTCATTCGTGTGAATCATGTATTGATTTTGCCTTTCATTGTTAATGTTGTTCCTCTTACCGGAATTATTCTCAACTGACTTCTTAAGAATTTTCTTTGACTCGAAAGTTCGTTGTGTGGCTTTTCCCTTTCGATCGTACTTTGACCACCGAGAACTTAATAAGCCGTTGTGGTGATGTCAACCACACCTGTGAAATTATCATTTCTATAACCCTTTGTTTCTCATTATTTTTATTACTTTCATCATCGACGCATCTATTCTATCACGTTTGTTAAGAATTAATACGATTTTTTTCTATTCCCTCGTGCTATGGCTTGTATACTAATTGTTGATCGATATTCGTTTCATAATCGTTTGTTATTTTGTCACTTTCTGAAAACCAAAAACTATTACGTGTTTATCATTTGATACCTTAAACACTTTCTTGAATTTCTAAAAATTATTTAAGAACGTTTTATACATTTTATCAAATGTTAAATTACCAAAATAACTGTTTCAAGTTAAGTACCGGATCTATACATCCTCTTTGGTAAATTTATAACTAGTATTTAAAAAGGATATCAAGCTGTATCTTTTAAAGTATTTGATTATATCGTACTTTATTGTCAGTATAATGAAATTATTAAATTAATTTATAATTTCTAACAATGATTCTAAATAACTTAGAAAAAAAAAACCTGATTTTTTCTAATGGTAACGATAAACCCGAGGTTTTAACGATAATTTTATGCAGACATCCAAAAGTTCTTAAGTCAATCAGGATAACTATTTGAACTGAGTTACTTTACTTTGAAATCCTGATCAAGAAAAAGATTTGACAACTGTTTACCCACTCATTTCATATAGAGTTTGATTTTAATCACTACATCCGGTAAAATTTTCTTTTAATAAAGAAAATATTTAAAACTAAGTTTTAAAGTAGTACCAAAATACTAGACAACTGAGTGTGACAGCTTGTATTTTAAATGATCATAAGTTATTCATTTTTTTTTCTCCTTCTATTTCGCTTGTGACTAGATTCTTACATTTTAAGATTGTCACATTTTACAATTGCACGACTTGCGACCCCTTGTTGATTTACAATCTTGGTTCATTTTATCGCACTTTGCCTGTTTAAACGATTCTTGTGTTCATTCTTTTTAGTTTATCGCACGTATCTCCAACAACTCTATCTCTCGATGTATCTCCGTTTTGAAAGATCGTTATCCTAATCCGAGTTCGAAAAGTTATACGAAAACTGAAGCATAGTGAATTCTAACCGTTAAGATTCGTCGTGGTACGAAAATTACCTGGGAAGCAAGAATTTGTTCTACACTTTGTACCTCCACTCATTTGCATCTTCTACTGTTTTCAGGAGAACTCTGGGGACCAGAGTTCCTTTAGGGGGGAAGACTGTGAGAACCCGTACTTTCCCAACATTATTTTATTCTTTTTATACGTGTTTCTGAATTTTCAACGTATTTCGTTTTCTTGTATTTTATATGTAAATCCTGAGATTATATTAATTTTCAATAAATTATACTTTTCAAGTATTTTCGGATCATTGATAAATACTTTATCGGGAATTATAAAAATTTTATTTTATTTTTCCATATTTAATTTAAATCAAAGTTCTTGATTTAAAATCACCCGCATGCGTTTTACAACGAGTTTATTCAAACCAATGTACAACGAGAATTCCTAGTGATCGCGATACCGACGGATGCCCAAAAGTTTACGTTTATTTATCGATTGTTTCGATAATTAATATTTTCGACGATTTCGTTTTAATTACGTATTAAGTCGTGTCGGGAAATCATATAATCATTTTTATGATGCATTGTAACTTTTGAAAGGTATTTTTACGAAACCCGAGCCCCGTAAATATTTTCAATATTTACCAATAACCGGTTTCTACTCTTTAAAACTATTAATTGTTTTTAAGTCCACAAGTTTCAAACTTGGCAAGATTAGCCCTCCACTTAACTAGCCATATATAAACCAACATTTTCTTCCACTAACAACACAAATCATTTAAACAAAAAAAACACACAATCTCCTCCCTCCCCCTCATTTATGCCGCCACTCCACCACAAAACACCATCATCCATCATGATTTGACAAAAACAAAATAAAGACCCATTCTTAGAATCTTCTTGTGATTCTAATGATACCAAAATCAAGAACATGCATCAAAATTTAAAGACTTTATAATTTCATGGTGGATTGATGTTTAAATCATCTTGCATGCATTGTTTTTGGTATGATCATCACATTTTAATCCTTAAAAGTGTTGTTTTTAATCTTTGATTTGTTAGATTTTACATGCAAGTGTTTTTAGGAGTGTTTGGTTGTTAGGAATGATAGTATTGTGATCCTAGGGGTAAGGGAATGATTGGTTTTGATTAAAAAATTGATTTGTCATGTTTTATAAAAGTACAATTTGGGACAGCAGGTTTTTAACTGAATTTTCGTGGGTTTAGGTCTGTGAACAACTGATATTATTTGATATTGTTGTAGAGTTTTCCGAGACGGTCGTTTTGGTATAAGATAGAGCTTCTAAGCCATTACGAGTCAAAAGTTATGCTAGTTTTAGTTTTCGTGTACCGGGAGACGCAAGTCGGCACAATCCGAAATTGTAGCTGATTTTGGGTCGACTCTCGGGGACTTTAGGCTTGGTTAGATAAATGTATTTCAAAGTTTACAAACTGAGTTTGATGAGTCTAGTAGTGATTTCAAAACACGGATTGTCGAGTTAGTACTTTTAAAGTGGTCCAAACGGTTTTACAAAACAAGTGCACAAATCTGTCCCAAATTTGGAGTCGAGTAAAGTGTCGAGCTGGTGGATTTTAAAGTGTGAACTTTGGCTCAAATTTTGGTGAGGTCTTATACAGGATTTAAGTGACATTGACACTAATTTTCATCTAAAACGGACAAGTCTAGATAGGGTAGATCGGTGTGTACATTCGGGGTGTACTTACTGATTTTATTTTGGACACTTAGTCCAATGTTTGTATTGCGTGAGTTTGAGTGTTCGCCATCGGACATGGTGACTTACTCAAGTGCTTATTCATTATATAAATGACTTGGCTACTGGGCCAAGTAAGGTTAAAGGATAGTTTGACTTGCATTGACTTGGCGTCGTATAACGGGTCATTTTCAAGCGTTCAAGGGTATTAACGTGTAACGTTGGATAAATGGATTCTTTTGATTCGTGTCAATGGTTTTGAAACATGAGTACTTTGAAAACATTTGAGTCATATTATATTTGGAACATATCGATATTTGAGTTCGAGTCTTAACGCGAGCCTTATTGTGATAGGTTGCGGTTTTCGTGTTTCCCCGGGCATCCACATCGTCGGTGATCGTCTACCACTACCGTTTCTACTCAGTTGCTGAGTACCGTTGTTGACTTACCTCGTGGCTAGGGTGAGTTCATAGCCCCTTTTTACTTGTACATGGTTTCTAAACACGGGGTGAGATTTTACATGGTGGAACACAACCATTAAAAACTGTATGCTATCCAGAACTGTATGCTATCCAGAACATGTATGATTTTCAGGTTTTCGATATTATTATTTCTTTTAGTCTAGCCTTAAGTTTCCTCTCCCGATCATGAACCGTTAATTTTCCAGTGTGCATTGCGCGAAACGCGAATGTTGTGGGTGGATCCATCGGGATTGACTATCCCCGTCCCGATTATTTTGACGCACTAATATTCGTTTATACTTGAGTATTTAGGCTGAATACTCCTTAGAGGAACTTACACTGAGTTAAGCTTCGGTTCATGAACTGAACAACAATAATAATGACTTTGGACTATGGTTGACGTATATAACTATACTCCATACTACTTGTTTTACAAATGAATGCTTGTGTTACACATTCTTATTACTAAACCTATGAATATCACTCAACTTTGTGTTGACGATTTTACATGTTTAATCTCATGTATTATTACTTAGCTTTGCTTGGATGGGAGCTCGCAGGAGATTATCGCAGCTTGGAGATTTCTGTGATGCTTTTGAAAGATTTGTTTTATATAAACTATCAGAAGTTTATTCAATCTTTTGGACAACTTATTGTTATAAATCGAGACGAAATAATATAATTTTCCGCTTTTAAAACTCTGGGACCTATGTTTAAAAACTCTGACCTTTTTATGATGTAATGTACATGTTTCTATTTCGTCAGCTTTGTATGAAATGTAATTCATTGTTTCTTGTACTATGACGTGTTACCCCCTCATTGCCTAGTTGTTCCATGTCAGATTTGAGGGTCTCACATCTATCACCTGAGATTGTCATAGCCATGAGTTCAAACTTTCGTCAATATGCCAGGAAAATCGTCATTCAAAACCGGGTGGAAGACTTTCAACTTGGAGTAGAAAGCTATCAGAAGAAGCTAAACCTGGAACGTCCCCATACGACTCCATTCAGTAATTTTCATAAGAACAAGAAGGTTTACATGGGGACCACAACGCCGGAAGCAGGGATCTTTTATCCAAATGAGACTGGGGTCATGTAATTTATGCGATTCTTCGAACTACACAAATTCAGTGATGGAACGCTAAAGCATGTTCGAGATGATCTGTCGGTTCTCAATGCCAACTTACCACTTCCGGCAGTCAAATACACCTGAACAACCCAGTGCAAAAAGGGAGCATCGTATGCAATCAGGAAGATTGAGGAACTTCTAAGGAAGCGCCGGTTGCTACGAAGTATAGAATGATTCCTCGGTGGACGACCATATGGAGCTCACCATAGGTTCACGGAACGAACCATTTAATTATGGTTCGTCTTATATCAGGTCAACTCCATATGTCTATAATTGTGAATATGTTACTTTTTGTATAATCAGCTTTTGTGGCATGTTGTAGTGTAAAAGTATGATATTTTTCAAGAATTTCTCTTGAGATTCCAAATCTTTCAAAATATATCATACTCAAGCACTACAACTAACCCTCATTAATTTGAGGGGGAGCATTAATATGTTCTTTGGCCAACATCTAATTTCATTTTATTACCCAAAGACCGGTTAATCCATTAATATCCAAAATATTGATGGTTAACATTTTGGAAAGGGGAGAAAATGGGATTAAGGAGACTTAATGATATTTGGCTAAAACAATGAAAAATGCTTAAAAGATAAACCAACCTAACATGTGTAATGCACAAGTTAAGGGGGAGCGTTTTTGATGATCAAAACACTTAAAGCACAAAAACTTTGATTACAATATCACAAGTGCTTTAAGTGATTTTCAAGGATTTTTCATGGTGACTATATCAACCCAAAACACACTTAACTCACGACGGATGTGGTGACAAAAGGGTGGTAGGTATAGGTATTAGTCCAATGATTCATCAGAACCGATAGAATCTTCCCAAGGACAATTCCCTAGATAGAACTAGAAGTCCTAGGAAAGATGGAGAATGAATGTGAACGTAGCTGAATGCCGACCAAGTACTTAAGCTAGCACTGGAACAATCACAACAAGGTGCTAGTGATGACGTATTGGTAAGCATTGAAGGGGTTGAAGAATGAAAAAGAATTGTAAAGATAAAGGGTGTAAAGAAAGAAGCCCTCCTTACAACTTTAGGCAGAAACCGGGTCAATACATATGCTATTGAGATCATTTGTTAATGATTCTCGATATTGAAGAAATCCATCATGGACCCAGTGATGCAATGCACAACCCTCTCCAGCTAACTCAAATATCTCTCAAAAGGTATTTGTTTTAATCACACGGAGATCAACACGTTATCTATTGGTTTATTCACCCCGAATAGACTGATATTGAATAGGTGGCACTCCTCTCCAGCCATCGATCACTAAATCAAAACGCACTATCGAGTCTAGAGCCACGAGATCATCAAAAGTCTCATTAGGACACTTTCCATTTATTCCTTGCTTCTTCACACACTGTGAAAAGTAAGAGATCTTTATGAGTCCTACGCAGTATTCTTGTAATATTGCCAGAACATCCGAGTGATACGCAAGTATTATAGTGAAGATGGAAATCCTGCTTGAGCCAACATCAAACAAGCTCATGGTAGGTGACACGTGCGGTTCTTTAAGAACTAATCTTGTGACAACTGGAAAGAAACAGTAGCTTAATTCTTAATTGAACTTAAACTCGTTCCAGGCCTCTACGCATTATCGTATGATCTTGCCAGAAAACTCAGAGTGACACTCTTTAGTGTTCACAGTGACGAGTGGAAATCCTTCTAGTGTTAACATCAAACAGCACTTGGTAAGTGACAAGCAAGATTCAATTTGAATTAAGTTTGTGACAACTGGAAAGCAACGATGGTGAATATCGTAATTGAAATTCACTTGTTCCAGGTTTCATGAATTGACGGCTTCAATCATAAGGATTTATAATCCAAATGATTCACTCTTTATGTTTGCAGTCAGCTTTGGACGGTCGAATAAAGAGAACGGGTTTACCTGCGAAATCCTGTCAGGAAGTTACTTAATTGAAACTATCCGTCACGGGTACGATATCTAATATCGTCCAACGGTCTTCACCGACCGGAGGTAAAATGCTACCGAATTAGAATAAAATGTCAAAGCCATTTTATTCGTGTCTTATTATGTTGCTGCATTCGAAGACGGTGGTGTTGCTGTGTACCTGTTGAAGACGGTGGCGTTGCTGTGTACCTGTTGAAGACGGTGGTGTTGCGGTGTACCTGTTGAAGAAGTCCTCTATAACACCCCCAACAAATGCTATGCGCAGCGGAACTACAACATTTGGGTGCTACGTAGTTATCATCACATATAAGCTATATTAAACGACTCAAAGAGACGTAAAAGTTTAAACATAAATTAAAGATTGATTAAATCATCAAAGTCTACAGTTTTCCAATTCCCAAGATGATACAAAACAGAGTTTGCGTTTAGGTCCCCACTGAATCTCAACCCAAAAGTACATTTTCGTTCACATGACATAATATAAAATATTTAAGTGCTAAAAGGGAAGAAAAACAAAGTAGACCGCCAAGCCACAACAACTTCCATCCTCGCATGCTCCGCTGCTATCAATCTTGGTTACCTGAAACACATGCTTAAAACTGTCAACACAAAGGTTGAGCGAATCTATAGGTTTATCAAATCATAAGTTGGAACATAAGTATTAAAAACCAATCATGATCATTCAATAGCATTGTCGCGCAAACAATCTATTATTCAAGGATGAGACAATTGTGTTTAAGCTCATGACACTAATCCGTTAACTCAATCACCCGCGTAATAATTACCGGCGTGATTCAGATGAAACCAGAGCCCCTACTAAAGGCATCAGTTGCAATTATACCTTATCTCTTATCACAAATTATCCGTCCGCAGGGGGTATCAACGTACTAGCCCTCGTCTCGGATAGGGTAGTCAACCCCATAGTACTATCACTTTGTATAAGCGGCTATTTCCCCCTTCGCAAGGGCAAGACAATAGTTAATAGTTCATGAATTTAGGGCCTTTTGCAACTAGGTACTCAACACAATTTCAAGGCAACATTCGGGTCCAACAATCATTCATGACTTATGTTCATTTCCATTTAAATTAGCATGTATCCCCCTCACGGGTAAAATCATTTGAAATAAGTAAAGAGCGAGGCTATAGACTCACCTTGCGTAGTAGTAGTTGTTCTAGCGAAGACGTAACGAGAAATGTCACCGACGACGTGGATGCCCGGGAAAATCAAACACTTGACCTAAAAATCAAGGTACGTAAACCAAATCAATACTCCGCGTACATTATTGTACTAAACACACGCAAATGCAAACACACTCAATGCTTATGAAAACTCACGCCAAAGTCAAACAAGTAGTTGTTACTAGACTTATACCATTTATCAATGTTATTAAAGTTACTATCCATTTTACGGTTTCGCCGATACTTACCAAAAGTATGGGTTGTTTTACTAGACTTAACCCTTGTTATAAAAATTAAGAAAATTCTCAAAAATACCTTAAGACCTGTAGAAAACCCATTTTTAATCCCATTAAAAGTTTTCGCTTTTACGACCCGTTACTCAACACATTACTAAACCTACATTTTTCGGACTGAAATTGCACTTTGACCAAGTCGGACTCATTTGACCCATTTAAAATATACCATTGACCTCTACGACACCTAAGTCTAATAATAGACTCAAATACACAGGTTTAAGACCAAAAATCAACCTTTGAACATTTACCAAACTAAACCTATGGTTTCCGGGATTTGACCCAAAACCAAACACAAATTCGGATTGTGTTGGTTCTCATCTCCCGGTACACGTATTTTCAAAGTAACATAACTTTTGACTCGTTTGGAGTCGTAAGCTCTATTTTATACCGAAACGAAGCTAAGACAAAGCTCTACAACTACATCCTAACCACAAGACCTGTTTACAAAATAATTTTTACGAAAACACCTCAAACTTTCTGCCTAAAATCACCCATACCAAAATCAATCCTACACTCGTTTCCAACCCATTTTATCGGCACTAGACCTCAACCTAAACACTCCTAACCATACCCAATCATAATAATCAGTCCTAAACTACCTAATTATTAAACCCATCTCAAAACCTAAACACAAATTCAAGCATGCAATATGTTTAAACCATTCAAACACACCCAAAACATCAATCTAGACACAAACCCATGACACATTTCATCAAACACCTTGAACACACCCAACACCCCCCCCACATTTCGTGGCTTTTAGGGGCTGTGGAGAACCAATAACATAACCCCCATCTTATTTTATGGATTAATTAGCATTACCCAATCACCAATTACACGAATTAATGATTTAATTACATTAAAACACATTTTTGAAAAACCTTTGATTCTTGGAAAATTTTGTTAATGCATGTTAGATTTAATTGTGTAAGAACACTTACAAATGAAAATAAAAGGGTGGTCTAACCTTGGATTTAATCAAATCAAATGGGAAAAAAAATTATTGGTGGTGGTGGTGTTCATGGCCGACGGCCAAAGAGAGGGGTGGGAGAGAAATGAGAGAAATTTTTATGTGTTTTTGTGATGTGTGTTTTTGGTTTTCACCCTTTTGTAAAGTTTGAGGGGCTCAAGTGGTAATTTGGCTAATCTTTTGGCCTTGTATTTAAATGACACCAATATTTGCGGGGAACGACTTATTAGTCGACTTTAAAATTTTACGGAAGTCGGGGGTCGTCCCGAACACTCGAAAATACTTTTAAATGGTTCAAACGCACACAAAACGAATATACACTTGGTTCCGACTCGACTTAACACGTAATAAAAATAAAATCTCGAAAAACTCAAATATCGATCAATCGATAATAAAATGTAAGTTTGGGCATCCGTCGGTATCGTAGTCGTTATCGGTTCTTCTTAAATCGTCAATCGTTAAGATTACGACTTTAAACATTGGTTTCAACTTAAACCGTCAAACATATAGCAAACGAAATTTCTTAAAAATTTCAAAAATAAGCGTAAAATAGGATTAAATAAATAACGTTGGGCTCGGGATATCACATCCACAAGTGAGCCACAACTTAAGAGAGATGCCCATACTGAACAGCTCTTGAGACAATAACTTAGCATCTTACGGCACTTTCACGGGTCTTACATCCTCACATGCTTATTCCTTCTGCATCAAATACTCCTGTAAATTCAAGAAAGTATGACCTAAAAGTCTTCCGCTGTATCGACTCTGAAACTTTCAAGAATTCAACAAAGGATAAGTGTGTGGGACATGAAGTCACAAAGAGGCGAACATCACAAGAAAATAAAGACTGCACGTGAAAGGCCAAAAGAACGTGTTCCAAGCAAAAGGCTGATATTATTCAACACATATTCACAAAAGGAAGAAAAAGAAAGAAAAGAAGACTACGAGCTCAAGAACAAGATCTAACATGCTAGATTAGGACTTTGTAAATTTGGAGTGACCTCCCTTTGGGGGAGATTGTTGGAAATACGTTTTACGTATATAGAAAGTCTCGCTCACTCCAAAAATGTAGTTATAGGCTCGTAGTAGTGTTTAGTTTCATTTATTAAATAGCCCGACCCATGAGCATGTTCATGGGCCGAAGGCCCAAGTCCATTAAGGACTTGGGTATTTAAACCTCTTTCCACCATGGAAAGAGGTGTTTGTTGTTTCATTTATTGTTTTCCATATAACAAAGTACTTTCATTTCTCTCTCTAAGTTTCTCTCTCTAGAAAACATCAACCCCCTTGTTTCTTAAAGATTATCATTGTTCTTCAAAGAGTGTTAGGGCTACTATGTCAAGTGCTAGTTCTAGTGAGAGCGATTAAGAGAATTGATAAGCTTACGTCGCTTGTTGAATCAATTGCTCTACAAACCAAAGCCATCAATGTGCAAGTCAATGCCTTGAAAGAAACTTGTGAAACGTGTGAGACTTGTGGTGGACCACATTCATATTTTAATTGTGACAAGGTTTACAATAATCAACAAGAAGTTTATGCTTATAACAACAATGAAAATGAGCGGGTTCATTTTAAACCAAATGTTGATGTTAACCATTTGTCTTATAAATCTAATAACTATTTGGCTCCCCCGGGTTTTATAGCTCTACAAAGACCACCCCCACCCGCCCAAAATAGGAACCAAGGTCCTCAACGGGGTAATATTCAAGGAAATTCTAATCAACGGGGTTTTAATCAAAATCAAGGGAATTTTCAAGGGCAAAACCAAGGGTTCAATAATCAAAATCAAGGATTTAATAACCAAGGTTTTCAAAATCAAGGATTTAATCAAGGTTATAATCAATATCAAAACCAAGGTTTTTCTAATCAAAGTTTTCCTAATCAAGGGTATAATCAAATGAACATGCATAATCCTCAAATGGACTTGGTTCTACAAAAATTAACCGGCCATGAGCGAATTATGAGAGAGATGCAAGAATCGACCGATAAGAAATTTTTGACAATGATTCAAACCCTTCGTCCCCAAGGTGCCCTCCCTTCGAACACCGTGACCAATCCTAGGGCTAATGTTAATGCCATCACTACTAAGAGCGGTAAGACCACCGTAGAACCTACCTATTCCCCACCTAACCAAGGACCCGATATTTCTTATTCTTCTACCCACCCTCCTTCTCCTTCTACTTGTGACATACCACCCATTATGCCTTCGTCTACACCTTATGTTCCACCTATACCTTGATCTTATACCACACCTTCGGTTCCCAAACCGTTTCTTTCACCTTCCATTTCTACTCCTCCTCCACCAAAGGATGTGAGTGAGCAATCCACTCCAAAGCCTTCATCTCAACCCAATATACTTTATCCCTCAAGGTTGAGGAAAGAGAAATTGAAGAATAAGGATGATATTCAAGTTTCGAACTTCCTAAAAATGTTCAAACAATTGAATTTTAATATCACCTTTGCCGAGGCTCTCGCTCGCATGCCTAAGTATGCTAAGATGTTTAAGGACCTTTTAAGTGATAAGGAAAAGTTGCTCGATATTGCCAATACCCAATTGAATGAGAATTGTTCCGCGGTTCTTTTGAGAAAATTATCGGTTAAGTTAGGAGATCCCGGTCGATTCCTTATTCCTTGTAATTTTCTGGGTGTTGAGAATTGTATGGCCTTGGCGGATCTCGAAGCGAGTATCAATATTATGCCATTGTCCGTGTGGAAACAATTATCTTTACCCGAGCTAGTCCCCACTCGTATGACCTTGGAATTAGCTAACCGTACGGTTGCTTATCCGGTGGGGATAGCCGAGGATGTTTTTGTAGGAGTCGATAAATTCACTTTTCCCGCCGATTTCGTTGTAGTCGAGTATGAAATGGATCCCCGTGTTCCCTTAATTGTGGGATGACCCTTCTTGAGAACCGGGCGTACATTGATTGATGTAGCCGCGGGTGAACTTATCATGAGGGTCGGGGAGGATAAAATCGTCTTTAACATGTGTAAACTTTCCAAACTTCCCGATGAGCCCGAATCCGTGAATTACATCGATGTGCTCGACGAAGCATGTGAAGAACATTTTCACGAGGCTTGTAAGAGCGGGATTTCTCATTTACCTCATGTTGAGACCGTAGCTTCTATTGCTCCGTCATTGACTCCATTTGGAGAAAGTGACTTTCTTTTACAAGAATTTGAAGCGAGTTTAGGGGACATGGATTTAAAATATGACGATTCTCCCACCGATTGGGAAGAAGACATTCGTACCATTGAGAGAATTCTCAATGAGGACCATATTTCTCCACCTACTCCTAAGGAAGTTACAAACGATGATACAAATTTGACTAAGCCTTCCACCGACAATCTACCAGATTTAGAGCTTAAGGATTTACCGTCTCATTTAGAGTACGTTTTCTTAGAATAGGATAATAAGTTACCCGTCATTATTGCTAAGGACTTAAAAGAATATGAAAAATCCCGACTTATCGAAGTGCTTAAGAATCATAAGAAAGCAATTGCTTGGAAAATCTCCGACATCCGCGGAATTGATCCTAATTTTTGCACTCATAAAGTTCTCATGGAAGATGACTTTAAACCCGCAATCCAAAACCAAAGAAGGGTTAATCCAAAAATTCATAAAGTCATTAAGAAAGAAGTTATCAAACTTCTAGATGCCGGAATGATTTACCCTATCTCGAATTCGCCATGGGTTAGTCCCGTCCATTGTGTGCCTAAGAAAGGCAAAATCACCGTTGTTCCCAATGAAAACAACGAGTTGATTCCTACTCGACTCGTAACGGGTTGGCGAGTTTGCATCGACTATCGTAAGCTCAATGATGCCACTCGTGAGGATCATTTCCCTCTTCCTTTCATGGATCAAATGCTCGAGCGTTTAACGGGTAATGATTTCTATTGCTTCTTAGATGGTTTTTCCGGATATTTTCAAATCCCTATCGATCCAAAATACCAAGAGAAAACCACATTCACTTGTCCCTATGGAACATTTGCTTACAAAAGAATGCCTTTCGGCTTATGCAATGGTCTTGGGACTTTCCAAAGGTGTATGATGGCAATATTTCATGACATGGTTGAAGAAACTATGGAAGTCTTTATGGACGATTTCTCGGTCTATGGTGATTCTTTCTCTTCTTGCCTTGCCAATTTAGAACGTATGCTTAAACGGTGTGAAGACACTCGTCTCGTTCTTAATTGGGAAAAATGTCATTTCATGGTAAAAGAAGGCATCGTCCTCGGTCATAAAATTTCCAAAGCCGGTATCAAAGTCGACCGTGCTAAAGTTGACGTCATTGCTAAGTTACCTCCACCTACCACCGTCAAAGGAGTTAGAAGTTTTTTAGGCCATGCGGGATTTTATCAACGTTTCATCCAAGATTTCTTGAAAATAGCTCGTCCAATGACTCATCTCTTAGAAAAGGATGCTCCTTTCATCTTCTCTCAAGAATGTCTCGACTCTTTCGAACTTCTTAAAGGTAAATTAACTAAGGCACCGGTCTTAGTCTCTCCAAATTGGGAGTTACCTTTCGAGCTCATGTGCGATGCTAGTGATTTCGCGGTAGGAGCGGTTTTAGGTCAAAGAGTGAACAAACATTTCCAACCCATTCATTATGCTAGTAAGACAATGACGGGGGCTCAATTGCATTATACCACTACCGAAAAAGAGCTTTTAGCTGTAGTGTATGCTTTTGAGAAATTCCGCCCCTATCTTGTGCTTTCCACCACCATCGTTTACACCGACCATTCCACCTTGAAATACTTGTTGACCAAGAAAGATGCTAAACCGAGACTCCTTCGTTGGGTTTTGCTCCTACAAGAATTTAAAATCGAAATTCATGATAAAAAGGGAGCGGAAAACCTAGCCGCGGATCATCTTAGTAGACTTGAGGAGCCTTATCAAGGGGAACTTCCAAATCAAGAGATTAATGAATCTTTTCCCCTTGAGACCTTAATGTCTATTAATTCCAATCTTGATGACACCCCATGGTTTGCGGACATTGCAAACTATTTGGCGGGTGGTGTTCTTATCGAAGGGTTAACGTCTCAACAAAAGAAATTTTTTTTTAAGGATGTTAAGCACTATCATTGGGACGACCATTATCTTTTCAAGCAATGTGTGGACTTAATCATTCGTAGATGTGTTGATGGGCCGGCGGCTTTACAAATCCTTGAAGCTTGCCACAAAGGACCCACCAGTGGTCACTTTGGTCCTAATTACACCGCTAAAAAAGTTTTTGACTCCGGATTCTATTGGCCCACCATTTATCATGACGCTCATGAAATGGTTAAGCATTGTAATGCTTGCCAAAGACAAGGCAAGATCACACATAAAGATGAGATGCCTCAAAATTTCATCTAAGAATGTGAAATCTTTGACGTATGGGGCATCGACTTTATGGGGCCATTTCCATCATCCAAAGGGAACAAGTACATCCTCGTAGTCGCTGACTACGTATCAAAATGGGCTGAAGCAAAAGATTTACCTACTAACGATGCGAGGGTGGTTGTTAACTTTTTGAAACAATTGTTTGCTCGATTCGGTGTGCCTCGTGCTATTATTAGTGATCACGGGACTCATTTTTGCAATGATCAATTTGCACGAGTCATGGCTAAGTATGGTGTCAATCACCTACTTTCCACCGCGTATCATCCACAAACTAATGGTCAAGCCGGGGTTTCCAACCGTGGTCTTAAGCGAATCTTAGAGCGAACCGTGGGAGAGCATCGTGCCTCATGGGCCGATAAATTAGATGATGCTTTGTGGGCTTTCCGTACCGCTTATAAGACACCTATAGGTAGTACTCCTTATCGCCTTGTGTACGGAAAGGCGTGCCACCTCCCCATTGAGTTGGAGCATAAGGCTTATTGGGCCTTGAAATGGGCTAATTTTGACATAAATAAAGCCGGTGATCATAGGAAAATCTAACTCAATGAACTTAATGAACTTAGGAATGAGGCTTATGAAAATTCATTAATCTATAAGGAGAAGACTAAGCTCATTCATGATTCCAAGATTAAGAACCGAGAGTTCCACGTTGGTGATCAAGTTTTACTCTTTAACTCTCAGTTGATAATCTTTTCGGGTTAACTTAAGAGCCGTTGGTCCGGTCCATTCACCATGGCCCAAATCTTCCCTTATGGCACCATTGAGTTATCTCAACTTAGTGGGCCCAACTTTAAGGTGAATGGCCAACGGGTTAAGTTGTACTTTGGAGAGGACATCTCTCACGAGATGATTCCATCCCTCTCCACATTTCCCTTGAATTAATTAGGGAAATCGATTCGAGCTAGAGACTCGTGGTAAATAAATCAAGCATCGTATAACTAGGTTAGAGTTTTTATCTTTTCCATCCTTTCCACCCTTTTTCACCTTTACCCATTCCCGCCAATAAGTGTAGGGGGAGCCAAGTAGGTTGTTTGTGTGTTGTGATGTTGTGCAGGGACATGTGCTTTAATGATCCACTTTTGGTATTTTTGACGCGACCCGTGATCCCGTGTTTCCCGTGTACCCGGTTCTCTCAAAACTATTGTGATTCATACATGTATATAAATAAGACGAATATATGTAATCACTTTAGTTGTCTCTTCCTTAGCTCGATTTAAACAACGTACTCAATGTCCTAAGTGTAGGGGAGTTTATTCTCCCACATGCTTAAACATTGAGGACAATGTTTATATTAAATGTAGGGGGACTTCTATCGAATTTTAGTGGACTTTTCCATGAATTTGACCTCATTTAACCGGAAAATTAAAAAAATTTCAACGTTTTTCAAAATTTTGATCTATATTGGCATAATAGTATTTCCATTTATTTTCTTTCCTTTTGTCATCGCATCGTATTTATATTTTATATTTCAAGAATAAAGTCAAAAAAAATAAAAAAATAAAAAAAATAAATGAATAAAATGGTTTTAACAAGTTTAGATGTCTTTGATATATTAGGCCCGTCATGAATGTTTTGACTCAACCCGAGTTTACTTATCCAAGTTTACTCTAGCAAGTATCCTTAACCATATGGACCTTAATTGGTTTATTAGGCTAAGCATTCACGAGTCTCATTCCTTGAGATTTTAAATTGTGGAGAACGAGAGATGATAGAGTTGATAATAAGTTTAAGGGTTAATTTTTGCTTATATAAGTTTTTGTGGCTCTTTCTTCCCGCTTATATATTTAATTGCTTAATAAATGAGGATTTTTGCGGTGTAGATTCAATATCTTAACTCTTAGCCAAATCTTTTATCTCCTTGTAATTAAAGCATGAACACATTGAGGGTGCCAGCGTTGTGGACTTCCGAATAAGGTGGCTCATAACCACTAAGTAGGAGGTATTCAGACCATGGGACCGTAAAATTTGGCCTACTATATATATCATAAATAAGAAAGAATAGGATTAAAACATGACCTCAAGGAGCCTTAGGGTGTGGGGCATGTAGCACGAACCTTGTCATTAGAGCCTTAGGGTGTATGGCATGGTAAGTGTTGAATAAAAATTGATCAAAAATCAATTCCCTTGTTTATCGTTCAAGGAGCCTTAGGGTGTGGACAATAGATGAGGAGCATTTAAGAGCCTAAGGATATATGATGTGAACTTGCTAAACTCCACATAACGTCTACATGAATTTGGAGGAATAATTAATAAGTAGTACTATTGGCCAAATTTTGGATCCGGGAATTTATTCCCCAAATCGTGTTAAATCATCCTTGATGTGGGCTTACTTTAGTGACAACGTTTTTTAGGACGAGGTTAGGTTTTGAGTGTCGGGTTTGAACCGTTTTGCCTTCATTTTTGGACTAATAATTATTAAATAAGTCAAATGAGCCTACGGGTGAATGACAATCCATAAAATCTAGAGATACAACGTAGGAATTGGAGAAAGAGTATTACACAATTGTCTTATATAAGTGGTTTTAAATTGAGGACTTATGGTAAACAATGATCTCGTTTTTAAGCTTGGTATGGGGAACGTGAAACTTGAGGGTGATTAATATTCATGACACCAAAGCCCTAATTTAAGTCTTAGATTTCTTTACGAGTTTCTTCCATCAAATAATTTCCAAGATAATAAATTGTTATAACTTTTGTTTTCTTTAAAAGTTTTCATCTTTTCATCGTAGTAATAATATTGTATCTTAATAAAGGCCATGATGGGTTAATTATGAGAAAAATGTAACTTAATGCTTTAAAACTATGCATTGCATGGGGTCATTGCAATGGTCAAGTGTAGGGGATTTAATAAGTGTGTATACACTTATCCTTTTGCCACTAAAATCAAGGAAAAACAAGACCTAATCATGTGTTTTATATCGTAAAAGTCGGAATTACACGTGGTTTTGTGTTTTTGTGTGAAATAGGTACAAAAGATCAAAAGGAAAGAAAACACGGGATTTCACTGTCAAATGTTGAAGAAAAGTCCAAGAAAGAGACAAAGACAAAGTCAAAGACCAAAAGTGTGCCACAGATCACGAAAACCGACAAATTCGACACGGTTTTGAAGAAATGAACAAGGAAGCCAAAATCGAGCTCGTTTTAGTGGATTTGACTTAAAGGAGGATAATTGGGCCTTGTGGGCCCCACTTTTGGTTATTGGGCTCAAAAGCCCAATAAAGGGTTCAATATATTTAACTTAATGATCAACATCCCATTAAGGCCCATTTACCTTAAAGTTGAAGGACGGATATTACTTGCAAGACTTGGGCCAAAAGCCCAATACCATTTTAAATAAAAACAAAGGGATTGTTTTTCAAAAGCCCATTAGGGTTATCAGTTTACACGGTTAAAGTGAATAATAATTCAATTTGTTTGGTCAAAGCCATGGTCAACCCTCAACTCCCACACACACTTACCAACTCACACACGTTTGTTTTAATAAAACATTTTTTACCCACCCCACCCACACTTATTTCTTCGTTACAAACAATAAACCATTCACCTTTCCCCACTCCTTCTCTCCCACAAAAAACGCAGCACCCTTTTACTGTACAAAAACCCTAATCACAAATTTACCTAATTAAAATTGGGGCTTTTACCTAATTCGTGTGATTCACACGTATCTCAAATAAATCCCTATAAGAATCGGAGAAGAACACCATGTGGTCCTCACCTACGTGGAAAATCCCTTTCATGTGATTGGATAAAACACCTCATCACCAACAAATCCTCCTATAGTAGCTTGCCACCTCAGATTCAACAAACACAACAAACACAAAACTGCCACTCTGGCAATCCAAGTGAAAGAAGGTGTATTCTCAGCCGTTTGATAAAGAAGAGAAGAAAGAGAAGGAAGAAAAGATGCGTTTGACGGCCCAGATTGAATTTTACTCCTCAAAACTTCTTGAAGAAGCCTTGGGAGTTGGCTATAAATACCCCCAATCAAATCTGTAATGGGTGCCTTATTTTATTTTTAATATTATTTCTGCAAAAATAGTTTAGATGATTTGTAATTTCTTTTTCAAAAGTATTGTAATGAATTTATATTATTAATAAAATTTTGTTTACAGTTTAATCTTGTCTCATTTTTATTCATTTAAGTTTATTGCAATTTAATATTTAATCTGTTTTTCATTAATAAAAGTGAAAATAAATTTGGTATAAATCAATTTCCCTACTGGAAGTTATGTAAAAAAACGATTCGAATTGAATATTTGGTTCGTGGATTGATGGTTCGAGTTTAAGGTGGTGGTTTTTGATTCGGTTCATAGGGGGTTTAGCGCCTTCCTACTTCCCAAAGGTTATCATCACAAGGTTTTAATCTCTTTTTATTATTTTTCTTTTGTTAAGTTTTATATTTAATTTATGTTTAATAATCTGCTTGTTTAGTGACTGTTTGGATTTGAGTAAGTTTGGATCTGCTTATTTGGTTTACTGCTTGTTAAGTTTTTATCTGCTTGATTTTAGAGTAATTTTAGTCTGGTGATTTTGTTGTTTAAGGTTGTTTTGATTTTAAGTTTGGTTATATTAATAGTTGTTAAATCTGTTCTTATTTAAAATTGGTTTTGATTTAAGTTTTATCCAGGTCTGCTTAACTTTTGGTTTAATATATACTGCTCGTTAGGATAAGTTTCTGGGTTTAAGCTTGTTTAAGTTTGGGTTGGATTTACTTATTTCTGTTTATAAATCTGCTTGAGTTTGCTTATTAGATTTATCGGATTTTTGTTGCTTATTGTTTTGGATTGACTTGTTAAGTTTGTTAGTTTCGTGCTTATATTTTGATAATAGATTTTGCTGTTTTTTAAGTTAGTTAGCTTGCTTATTTAGTCTATTTGCTTATTAGGGTGGTTTGCTTATTTGATTTAGTCTTGAGTTTGAATCTGCTTATTGCTTATTTTCTGATTTAGCTTATTTTGCTTATTCGTTTAAGCTGTCAATGCTTATTTGGGTTTTCGTGTTTTGCTGCATAAGAAACAGATTCATTTAATCTGTTTGCTTCCAAAAAATTCCAAAAGTTCAAAAATAATAATTATTAGCAAAAAAAACCGTCCATAGCAGGACTCGAACGTGCGACCTTTAGCTCAGCAGCCAAACGCCTTAACCATCCCATCTAGTCCTTTATTTGTGTTTATTTACTTCAGTTGTCATTAATATAGGATTAATTATAGCTGTCAGATTTAATTAAGTTTTAAAATACAAGTTTTAGTTTTATTAAATTTAATTAAAAGTTTTATATAAATTTTCTTTTATTAAGTTTAAATAAAAAATACAAAGATAAAAAATATTTTATTTAAATTTTTTTAGTTTTTTTAAATTAGTTCAAAATTAATTTAGTTTTATTTGAAAATAGTTTTAAGTAGATTTTATTTAAATTAAAAATAGTTTTTAAATAGTTAAAATTAATTTAAAATGGCTTTCACATTTCTTTAAATAGATTTAAAATTAGTCAAAATTAGTTTTTAAAATTTAAATAGAAATGTTTTAGTTAATTAAATTAGATTTAAATTTAAAAATAGTTTAAATAGTTAATTAAATAGTTTTTAATTAAATAGTTTTTAGTTTTTAAATACCAAAAACGTTGAATTCACCAAAAACAATCAATCTTACGTTTAATTTGAAATCAATTCGAGTCGAATCGAGGAACGAAAAATGGATATTAAAAGAATTGAAAAATTCTTATATTAAAAAGCCTAGCAAAACTTGACTTAAACACGTTAAGGATACTAGCTAGAGTAAACTTAGATAAGTAAACTCGAGTTGAGTCAAAATATTCACGACTTTGAAAAATTTAAAACCACTTTATTAAAAATTTATTCTAGCAAAGAAAGTAAATAACGATAACAAAGGAAAATACTACTATACTACTAGGCCAAAATAGATTAAAATTTTTGAAAAATGTCGAAAAATCAATTTTTCCGGTTAAAATGAGGAAAAATTAATGGAAAAGCCCACTTACTTCGATAGAAGTCCCCCTACACTTGATATAAACATTTTCCTCAATGTTTAAGCATGTGGGAGTAAACTCCCCTAAACTTAGGACATTGTGCACTTTGTTTAAATCTTGCTTAGGAAAGGACAACTAGAGTGATTTCAATGTGAACATATGAGATATGAAATATTGAATCACGATAGTTTAGGATAGAACCGGGAAGATGGGAACACGAGATCACGGTTCGTCAAATGTCATCAAAAGTGCTCTTTGAAGCTTTAATCCCTGTACAGAATAAGAAACAAGATAATAAACACATACGGGGCTCCCCCTACACTTATTATAAAAACGGTAAAGGATAGATCACGGTTTGCCTCCCGGGAAGCGCTTGTTTTTGTTAACAGAGTCACGAGCTTGACTCGACCCAGAACTTAATTCAAGGGAAACGTGGTGAGGGATGGAATCATCTCATGAGAGATGTCCTCACCAAAGTACAACTTCACGCGCTGGCCATTCACCTTAAAATTAGGCCCATTTGGCTGAGAAAGCTCAATGGTACCATATGGGAAGACTTTGGCGACGGTGAATGGACCAGACCAGCGGCTCTTCAGCTTTCCTGAGAAGATCTTCGACCGAGAGTTAAAGAGTAAAACTTAATCACCAACGTGGAACTCTCGGTTCTTAATCCTTGAATCATGGATGATCTTGGTCTTCTCCTTGTAGATCAATGAGTTCTCAAAAGCTTCATTCCTTAGTTCATTTAGCTCATTGAGTTGAATCTTCCGAAGATCTCCGGCTTTGTTTATGTCAAAATTCGCCCACTTCAAGGCCCAGTACGCCTTATGTTCCAGCTCAATAGGGAGGTGGCATGCTTTCCCGTACACAAGACGATAAGGTGTACAACCAATTGGGGTCTTATAAGCGGTACGGAAAGCCTACAAAGCATCATCTAACTTATCGGCCTCCCACAGTACGCTCAAGAATTCGCTTCAATCCACGGTTAGATATCTCGGCTTGAACATTTGTTTGAGGATGATAAGCGGTGGAAAGACGGTGATTGACACCATACTTAGCCATAACTCGTGCAAATTGATCATTGCAAAAATGAGTCCCGCAGTCACTGATGATAGCACGAGGAACACCGAATCGAGCAAAAAGTTGCTTCAAAAAGTTAACAACCACCCTCGCATCGTTCGTAGGGAGAGCCTTTGCTTCAACCCATTTAGAAACGTAGTCAACGGCTACGAGGATGTATTTGTTCCCTTTAGATGATAGAAATGGCCCCATAAAGTCGATGCCCCATACATCAAAGATTTCACATTCTTGTATGAAATTTTGAGGCATCTCATCTTTATGTGTGATCTTGCCTTGGTGTTGGCAAGCATCATAATTTTTAACCATTTCGTGAGCGCCACGATAAATGGTGGGCCAATAGAATCCCGAGTCAAACACTTTCTTCGCGGTGTAGTTGGGACCAAAGTGACCACCAGTGGGTCCTTTATGGCAAGCTTCGAGAATGTCTAAAGCTGCGGCTCCATCAACACACTGAAGAATAATCAGATCAGCACATTGTTTGAAGAGATAAGGGTCATCCCAAAAGTAAGTCTTAACTCTTTAAAGAACTTCTTCTTTTGTTGGGATGTTAACCCTTCGATAAGAGAACCACCCGCTAAGTAGTTTGCAATGTCCGCAAACCACGGGGTGTCATCAAGATTGGAGTTGATAGACATTAAGGCCTCAAGGGGAAAAGAGTCATTGATCTCTTGATTCGGATGATCCCCTTGATAAGGATCCTCAAGTCTACTTAGATGATCCGCGGCTAGGTTTTCGGCTCCCTTTTTATCACGAATTTCAATTTTAAATTCTTGAAGGAGCAAAACCCAACGAAGAAGTCTTGGCTTAGAATCTTGCTTAGTCAACAAGTACTTCAACGCGGAATGATCGGTGTACACGATTGTGGTGGAAAGAACAAGATAGGGGCGGAATTTCTCAAAAGCATACACTACAGCTAAAAGCACTTTTTCGGTAGTGGTATAATGCAATTGAGCCCCCGTCATTGTCTTGCTAGCATAATGGATTGGTTGGAAGTGTTTGTTCACTCTTTGTCCCAAAACCGCTCCAATAGCAAAGTCGCTAGCATCGCACGTCAATTCAAAAGGTAGCTCCCAATTAGGGGTAACCAAGACCGGTGCCTTAGTTAGCTTGTCCTTAAGAAGATTGAAGGATTCAAGACACTCTTTAGAAAAGATAAAGGGAGTATCTTTTTCCAAGAGGTGGCTCCATCGGGCGAGCGATTTTAGAGAAATCTTGAATGAATCGACGATAGAAGCCCGCATGACCAAGGAAACTTCTCACACCCTTCACGGTTGAAGGGGGGGGGGGGGTAATTTGGCTATGACATCCACTTTAGCACGGTCCACTTCAAGACCGGCTTTTGAGATTTTATGTCCAAGCACAATGGCTTCTTTAACCATGAAATGGCATTTTTCCCAATTTAGAACAAGGCGAGTGTCTTCACACCGCTTAAGCATGTGTTCCAAATTGGCAAGGCAAGAAGAGAAGGAGTCACCATAGACCGAGAAATCATCCATGAAGACTTCCATAGTTTCTTCAACCATGTCATGGAAGATAGCCATCATACACCTTTGGAAAGTCCCGGGAGCATTGCATAAGCCAAAAGGCATTCTTTTATAAGCAAATGTTCCATAAGAACAAGTGAATGTGGTTTTCTCTTGGTCTTTAGGATCGATGGGAATTTGAAAATACTCGGAGAAGCCGTCTAAAAAGCAGTAATATTCATTACCCGCTAGAGGTTCAAGCATTTGGTCCATAAAAGGAAGGGGAAAAGGATCCTTTCTCGTAGCATCATTGAGTTTGCGATAGTCTATACAAACTCTCCACCCTGTAACGAGACGAGTAGGAATCAACTCGTTGTTTTCATTGGGCACAACGGTGATTCCGCCTTTCTTAGGCACACAATGGATCGGACTAACCCATGGTGAATCCGAGATAGGGTAGATCATTCCCGCATCAAGAAGTTTGATAACCTCTTTTTTGATAACGTCATGGATCTTAGGATTCACCCTTCTTTGGTTTTGAATAGTGGGTTTAAAATCGTCCTCCATGAGAATTTTATGTGTGCAAAAGTGAGGATCAATTCCACGAATATCGGAGATTTTCCAAGCAATCGCTTTCTTATGATTTTTCAGCACGGCGATAAGGCGAGATTTTTCTTCTTCTTTCAAGTCCTTTGCGATGATGACGGGTAACTTCTTGTTGTCTTCAAGGAAAACGTACTCGAGATGAGACGGTAGGTCCTTAAGCTCTAAATTTGGAGGATTTTCGATGGAAGATGTTTTCAAATTCGGATCATCGATAGAGATTTCCTTAGGAGATGGTGGAGAAATATGATCCTCATTGAGAAGTTTCTCAATGGTACGAATGTCTTCATCCCAATTGGAGGGAGAATCGTCATATTGTAAGTCCACATCTCCCAAAGTTGCTTCAAATTATTTCAAAATGAAATCACTTTCTCCAAATGGAGTTAGTGATAGAGCAATAGAGGCAATGGTCTCAACAATTGGAAGAGAAGAAGAACCACTTTTACAAGCGTCGTTGAAATGTTCTTCACAAGCCTCATCAAGAACGTCAATGAAATTAACACTCTCGTTTTCAAAAGGTTGCTTAGAAAGTTTTCCCATGTTGGTGACGATTTTATCGTCACCGACTCTCATGATTAATTCGCCTGCGGCTACATCAATGAGAGTGCGACTGGTCCTCAAGAATGGACGTCCAACGATTAATGGAACACGGGGGGTCTATCTCGTAGTCAACGACAACAAAATCCGCCGGAAAGGTGAATTTGTTGACACCGACGAAGACGTCTTCGGCTATCCCCACCGGATAAGCAACCGTACAGTTAGCTAATTCCAAAGTCATTCGTGTGGGGACTAGCTCGGGTAGAGATAATTGTTTCCAAACACTTAATGGCATTAAGTTTATACTAGCACCTAGATCGGCTAGGGCCATACAATTCTCTACCCCGGGGAAGTTGCAAGGAATCAAGAAACGACCGGGATCTCCTAACTTAACTGGAAGTTTTCTCAAAAGAACGGCCGAACAATTATCATTTAATTGGGTATTGGCGATGTCGAGCAATTTTTCCTTATCACTTAAAAGATCCTTAAACATCTTAGCATATTTAGGCATGTGAGCGAGAGCCTCAGCAAAGGAGATGTTGAAATTCAGTTGTTTAAACATTTTAAGAAAGTTAGAAACCTGAATATCATCCTTGTTTTTTAACTTCTCTTTCCTCAACCTTGAGGGATAAGGTATATTGGGTTGAGATGAAGGCTTTGGAATGGAATTCTCACTCACATCCTTGGGTGGTGGAGGGGTAGATGTGGAAGGTGGAGGGACCGGTTTTGGAACCGAATGTGTGGTATAAACTGGAGGTATCGGTGGGATATAAGGTGCAGACGAAGGCATAACGGGTGGTATATCACAAGTAGAAGGAATATCGGGTCCTTGGTTAGTTGGTGAAGAAGAAGGTTCAACGATGATCTTACCGCTCCTAGTAGTGATGGCATTAACGTTGGCCCTAGGATTGGTCACGGTGTTAGAAGGGAGAGTACCTTGGGGTGGGCCTTGAGGATTAATGGCTTGAAACATTAGCATAAATTTCTTATCACTCGATTCTTGCATAGCAAACATGATTTTCTCATGTTCACTCAACTTATCAGTCAACTTTTGAAGAACCAAGTCTATTTAAGGGGAATTCGTGTTTTGCCCTTGATTTTGAAAACCTTGGTTTGGATATTGTTGTTGATAAGCATTGTTATTATTAAAACCTTGGTTAAAGTTGTTATTTTGAAACCCTTGGTTTTGCCCATTAAAAGCCCCTTGATTTTGACTATTAAAATTCTCTTGATTTGAGTTATAATTCCTTTGATTATTAGAAGAATTCCCTTGGTAGTTACTTCTTTGGCCTTGGTTCCTTGGTGGGTATTGTTTGTTGTTCAATTGAGGTGGTGGTGGTCTATTATGGGATTGAAAACCGGATGGTGAAAGAAAATTATTCGAACGATAACTAAGCAAATTGCGGTCACCTTGAGGACGTGCTTGATAGCCTCCCATAGAAAAGTTACCGTTGGCGGCATACACATTTTCCGGATTGTCATGAGTATAAGGACAATCGGTGTATGAATGATAATACCTGCAAATCTCACAAGAAGTGGCTACAACTTTAGCTTGTTGTTGTTGATTCGTAGCTACGAGTAGAATACTTTTGTTCATTTCGACCATCATGCGAGTGAATTCGGTCATATCTGGGGTTGCTGAAGTAGAAGAAAAATTGACTCTCGGGTTTGATCTTGAGGATGCGGATGAATCCCAATTTTTGTGGTGAGTGGTCATGTTCTCTATAAGCTCTCTACACTCCTCAGGTCTTCTCTTCATGAATGTACCACCGGCGGCAGCATTAATCGTATCACGATCACGAAAAGTTAAACCATTGTAGAAGGTATCAATCAAAGTAACGGGGAGCATGTTATGGTTCGGACAACGGTCGATCAAGACATTATAACGTTCCCAAGCATCAAAAAGCGACTCATCAGGTTCTTGAGTAAATCCACTGATTTGGTTGCGAAGACTAGTGACCATGGATGGTGGGAAGTAGCGCGACAAAAATCGTTGAGTCATGTCATTCCATGTATGAATTGAGTTTTTAGGAAGACGATCAAACCATTTTTCGGCATGGTGGGATAAAGTGTGTGGAAAGAGATGTAGGCGAAGGAAATCCATAGTAACACCGGTAAGTTTCATGCTTTGGGTGACGGTAATGAATTTGTCGAGGTGTTTGTTGGCATCATCATCGGGTAATCCGCGAAAAGGACAAGCGTTTTGAACTTGCTGGATCATGTGATGCTTCAACGAAAATTCTAGAGCCATAATTTGCATCGGCGCAATCGGTCCTCCGCGTTCGTTCATTGTTGGCTGATGATAGGTGTGTAAACACCCATCCTTTTACCACTTAATTCGGGCTGAAACGAGACCAAAACACGTATTTAATATCATTTGTTTGGAATTATGCGTGGTTTTTGTGTTTGTTGTGTTTTCAGAGCCAACCGGATAAATATTGAAGAAAACATGGGATTGCACGGGTTTTACTGAAGAAAAAGACTCAAGATAAAGTCTATTGTCCAAGAGATGCAAAAGATTTGAAGTCGCTGGGCCTATTCGAAGATTTATCGAAGAAAAGGACCAAAGATGGAAGATTTATATAAGTCGAAGAAACTCAAGTCTATTAAACGAAGAAATTAAAAGACGAGTTGAATTTAATCGACAACAAATCCCGAATCAGAATCGAAAACGAAAACTTTTCTGAAGAGACGAAAAGACACGAAGAACGGGAGAAAGCCCACTCACCAACCAAAGGAAACACCTATAAATAGGCCATCCCACACACATTTTAGTAGTTAGCTAGTTTTTCTTTTCTTCCTCCTTTTCTTTCTCCTGGTTCGTTTAACACCATCACCACTAGGGTGATTGGTGATTTTTATTTCTAGTTCTTTGATCTTGTAAATCTAATCCTTGTTTCATCTTGTCAAAACATCAATCATTTAATACCAAGTTCTTGTTTAATCTTTCATTTCATCTTGTTCATCTCCATTTTTATCTTCAAGTTCTTAAGTTTTATTTTTCTTGATTTGATCTTCAAAAGTTGTTTGGATTTGTGTTTTTGTTAGTGGGATTTGTTGCTTATATTGTCTAAATGATTTGTGTTTAATTTGGTAAAACCTTTTTAAGTGTTTGATTTGATTTTGATTAATTTTGTGTCCGTGTTCTTCGCTTTTACTGCTACTGTAACTGGTTCCTGATCTTCCGAATCAAGACAAAAAGTTCCGAATGAATGCTTCATTCGGAAACTTCCGAACCAAGCATTAGAGTTCCGAATCAGTCCTTAAGTTCCGCATCAAGTAACCTTCATTCGGAAGTTTCAAACTTCCGAATCAAGAAGAAGTTCCGGATCAGTTACTTCCGATTCAGCAACTTCCGAATCAACCTATTCATCCGGAAAGTTCCGGATCAGTTAGATAGTTCCGAACCAGTGACTTCCGGACGAAGCAAAAGTTCCGGATCAAGCTCAGACTTCCGAACCAAGAACCTTCATCCGGAAGGTTCCGAATCAACCATTAAGTTCCGGATGAGTGAATAGTGTTTTCCGAATCAGATAGTTCCGAATCAAGGTCTAAACTTCCGAATCAGTTATTTTTGAGTTTAGTTACTGTTTTACTGTTGTTTATTTACTGTTTCTCTACTCATATTTCACAATTCATTTGTTAACTTTAATTTTAATTTGATTCTATTTTGAACTTTAAATTTTTAGCCAAGTTTTTATTAATCTTAATTAGAGTAACTGCCTTTGATTTAAACTTTCACTTCCACTTTTTAGTAGAATAGAAAACCAAACTCCTTTATTTAGTAACCAAGAACAATCATTCCACTTAAGGCCTAGATCAATTCGAGAGGATTCCGAGAGACTAAAATTAGAACCCATTGAAAATAAGTGTATTAGCTGACAAAGCTCCTCCATTGTTCGTAAGTCGGGTGGGGGAACATTGTTGTTGTTGTTGTTGTTATTATTTAAATTGGGTAGAGGTGGGTTGTTATTGTTGTTGTGCACACCAGCCATATCTAAATCTTCACGAGTCTCAGGCTCTGGATAAGTTGAAGATCTAGTACGCATACACCTGCAAAAGAGAAAGAAACCAAAGAAACAAAGAATATATATGTACTTGTAAAAATAAAATCTTTTTGGTGCAAAACTTTGGAAAAGAATGCTTTTTATGATTTTTTAATGTTTTTGTATTTTTGAAAAAAAATTAAATTTTTATGGATTTTTTGAAAATTTTTAAGCAAGGACAATAACGTTCACGAATGAACGGATCCCAAAATCCAACGCGTCTCTCACTAAAAACCGTTAATCTTAATGAAAAGAGCCGGCAGCGGTGCCATTTAATACAAGGTTTTGCCTCGTATGAAAGTTCGTTGTTCCAGTCTTTTCGAATTGATTACAAGTAATTAGTGCGACTCAGTCGTTCTTGGTGGACAAATGAAATGGGTTGGTTATCTATTTTAAACTAAAAGCAAATTTGAAAATGTCGTTGAGTAAAAATAAAAGTTTTAAAAATTAAACTAAAAATTACTAGAAAAACATTTGGTAAAAATAGAGATTTCGGGAAGCGTGCAATTTTTGGAAATTAAAACGTAATGAATTTAAAACTTAAAACTTTGTAAAAATAAACTAAGACAAAACTCGTTCAAAATAATACTAAGTAAAAGTGCTGGAAAAATTAAATTTGAAATTTAAATAAAATATGAAAATAAAATATGAAAATAAAAAATGAAATAGGATCGCAGTCAATGCGATGGTAGTCCCTGATCGCGGTGGTGGATCGCACTCAAGAAGTGAGGGATCGTACCCACTGATCGCATCCTAGATCGTAGCCTACGATCGTAGCACTCGATCGCAGCCTAGATCGTAGTATAAGGGATCACACTCAATGCGATGGAAACACGTGATCGCACCCAAGGCAATCGTAGCCACTGATCGCACTCAAGGATCGCACCCACGATCGCAACAAGTGATCGTGGTGTGGATTAAGGAATGTGATCGTAGTGACGATCGTACTGGGTGATCGAAGTAATGGATTGCAAGTAGAAACCCTAGGGGTTTATGCGATCACACTTACTTGATCGGACTGGGTAAAACATCAAGTAGTTACGATGGAAATCAAAGAGCAAATAAGCAAAAATAAATAAGCTCAAATAAGCAAGACGAATAAGCACTTACCCAAATCTTACCCGAATAAAAACAAGCATAAACTTAAAAACTTTCAAAACACGAATTAAGAAACTTTATAAATCAAACTTTAAAAACACTAAACTTTTAAGAAAAACTTAAAAACCAATAAGCTAAATACGAAATAAGCCAAAAAGCATAACAAGCCTTAAGCTTAATTGTATAAGAACTTATATAGGAATAAAAAGATGAACTTTTTAATCACATAAACATCAAAATCAAACAAGATCATTAATATTTCGGATCAAATATAACTCAAAATCAAGAAAGGTAGAAGAAGATTAAAGATTAAAAGCTTAAACTTGAACTTTTGATTAATGAATTCAAAATACAAAGATGAAAATAAAGCTTAAACTTGAAAGGAAAAATGAAGAAAAGATGAAGTTTTAGTGAGAGAAAGTTAAACACTTTCTCTCTCTAAAATGAAAACTAAAGAAAGAAAAATAACTAGCTAACCACCCTCCTAATGTGTTTAGGAGGGTATTTATAGGAGATGGGAAGGTGCATGTGTTGCCTCCTCTTTCTTTCTTCTCGTCTCGACTCGATTTAAATCCTTTGTCTTTCTCGACGTCGTCTCGGGTTTTGTCGATGTAAATTGAACTCGTCTTTTAATTTTCTTTTATAATTAGACTTGAGTTCTTCGACTTCATTAAACTTCCGTCTTTAGAGTTTTTCTTCGATAAATCTTCAGAATAGGCTTTGGACTTCCGTTCCTTTTGCACTCTTGATCTTTTGACTTCGTCTTTTCTCGTTTTCTTCGATAAAAGCCCGTGATAGCCCATGTTTTCTTCCTTTTTCATCTTTTGGTCCTAAAACACAATAAAAACACAAACCACGCATAATTCTGACTTTTAAGACATAAAATATACGTTTTGGTCTTGTTATTATTGGAAATAAGTGGTAAAAGGATAAGTGTATTCACACTTATTATGCATGTATATGGCTAAGGTAACTAATAAACATAAGCATTTAATCTGTAACTACTAGGGAAAACAGTTGGCTGCATACGGGAAATCCTAATAAAGGAAGAGGTTGTCCTTACTGAAGGACGGGAAATCCGTACCTTGTGTCCAGTAGAAGCTAACGGAAACGCTGAAGAACCTACTCCGCCTTGACGGATAATACTACATAAGAATGGGAACGTGTATGAGTTGTCTGAATTACATGTGTTTTACTGGTTCTCTGTGTTATTAGCTTGTTATACTTATTATGTCATGTTTTAATGTTTTACTGTGTATCTGTAGTTATACTGATGTTCTGTAGTGTATTATGCATGTAATAGTGTATTATAATACTTTTATTGTAATACTAAGTAACTTTCTAAATATAGCAGGTTTCCATAAATAGTAAGTTTCTAAAAATATAAAGTTTCCAAAAATAGTAAGTTTCCATAATTAAAAATAAGCTAGATTATTAATAATAAGTAAATATTAATTAGTATAATACAAGTCATGGTTTATAGCTTATTAATTAAACAAAAGGTTAATTAATTAAACTATACATTAAATAAATTTAATTAAAAATACATGTTTTAATTAAATTAAGCTAAGTAAAGTACTTTAGGTTATACGTGAAATATTAATTTTAACATTTAACACAAGTCATGAATTTAATTAAATTAAAAAGCTTAAGAAATAATTTAATTAAACATATTTCTGATTTTAATATTTTCCCGAATCCCAAACCCGTGTTTTAAAAAATTAACCCGAGCCCGAAACCCGGGTCACACATAAGCCGAGCCAAAACAGCCCTACCAGTGGCTAGACCGGCTAACCGGTTGCCACTGGTGGCTCACGGTTCCCACTGCCGAGCCACGGCAACTCGGTTCACACCGGTTCCCACCGGTTGTGACCGGTTCCCACTGTTTCTTGTTTGTTCGGTTCCCACTATTAACCAAAAAGCCCCACCGAGACCATATTGGTCTCGGTTGGCACTCGATCCAAAACAAAACCACAACCCGACTTGCGGTCGGGGTTCCCTTGTGTCGTCCGAACCCAAACCAACCAAGCCGAGCCCTATGAGGGTCTCGGTGGTGGTGATGAAGGCAAGCCGAGAGCCACATGGCTCTCGGTGGTGTCTCGGCCGAACCAAAACACAAACCAAACACCCCCTTTTTCATGTTTTAATTAATCCCCATGTTTTATATCACTTGTTTTTATGATTAATTAAATAAGAACATGAATTCAATAAGAATTATAAAGAAAATAAAAGGTTTTTTGATTTACTGCACACGTGGAAGAAAGGATTAAGATCACGATCACATACACACAATAAATCAATAATCATAATCGTCCGGTTGTCTTTGTTGGTTTGATGTGGTCGGCGGCAAGAGAGACAAAAGGAGGCAAGGGAGATCTTTTCTGTAAACCTAAATTATGTTTAATGTTTTCCATGTGTTTTTAATTAACATGGGTTTTAGTTGGGTCATGGGCCAAACCCACTTCTCCTTTCTCTTTTGTCTTAGCCGCGACATATGGGGACCACAAAGGGAAACCCGAAGCTTTTTCCCGAGTTAAATTATTTACGTGTTCATACGTGTTTTATTTATCGTGCATTTTATATGTCGTGATCGTAATACATTTATAATATATACGTAAGCACGTGTTAATTAATATCGTGATATGTGAATTATATTATAAAAGGAAAGTTTTAATTTTACCGTATTTTTGTATGTTCACTGTTCATGTGTACTGTTCATGGTATTTTAATACGGGTTTTACAACTCTTCCCCTCTAAAAGAACAATTCGTCCTCGAATTGGAGAAACATAAACTGAAAGAAACATACCCGAATTAGAACTGGAAATAAGGGTAAAAAGTCTGTATAGACTCCTCCGTCTCCCAAGTGGCTTCCTGCTCAGGATGATCCCTCCAGAGGATTTTGACGAAAGGGATCGTCTTCCTCCGCATGACACGATCTTATCGTTTAAGAACTTTCTCGGGTTCTTCGACATATGAAATATCCTCTCGAATCTGATCAAGCGGATACTGGACAACATGAAGTGGATGATAGTTGTATCCTCTGAGTAAGGACACATGGAACACGTTGTGAACGTGTGATAGCTGAGGCGGTAACGCTAAAGAATATGACACTTCACCAACGCGTTCTATGATGCTGAACGGTCCGATGAAGCGAGGACCGAGCTTCCCTCTGATTCCAAAACGTTTAACTCCTCGTGGAGGTGATACCTTGAGGAAAACGTGATCACCTACGTCAAAAGATACATCTCTACGACGTTTATCAACATAGCTCTTCTGACGAGCACGAGCTTCCTGAAGCTTCGCCTTGGCGACGACGACCTTCTCATTAGTCACCTCAATCATCTCTGGACTCTCAAGCAGTCGCTCGCCCACCTGATCCCAGCAGATTAGGGCGCGACACTTTCTACCATACAACATCTCAAAAGGAGCACACTTGATGCTAGCGTGCCAGCTGTTGTTGTATGCAAACTCAACTAGAAATATATAATCATCCCATCTTCCTGGCCACTCTAGAGCACACGCCCGCATTATGTCCTCCAATGTCTAAATGGTACATTCTGACTGTCCGTCGGTCTGAGGATGAAAGGCAGTGCTGAGCTTAAGTCTAGTGCCCCAAGCTTTCTGCAGACTTTGCCAGAAACGTGATGTGAAATGGGGATCTCTGTCAGAGATGATTTCTGATCGAGTACCATGCAGTCTCATGATCTCCTTCTGAAAAGTGTTTGCTAATTTGCTGACCGGATGCTCCTTGCGAATCGACAGAAAATGAGCAGATTTAGTCAACCTATCAACAATAACCCAGATGGCGTCGTTCTTCCTCTGAGTCACAGAAAGACCAGTAACAAATCCATTGCGATTTTGTCCCACTTCCATGCTGGAATATCTAATGGTTGTAGTAATCCACTAGCTCTCTAGTGTTCGATCTTAACCTGTTGGCAGATCATACATTTAGAAACGAAGGTGGCAACATCCTGCTTCATACCACTCCACCAAAAGTGTTGCTTGATGTCGTGGTACATCTTGGTAGAACAAGGATGTATAGTAAATGGAGAGCTGTGGGCTTCAGTCAGCACAGCTTTCCCGAGTGTAGAGTCATCAGGAACCACTAGTCTAGTGCCCTGCCATAAGATACCGGCGTTGTCAACACGAAATTCCATATGCTGATCAAGGTTCAGAATGATATCCCAAATCTCACCATCGTCCTTCTGAGCTTCCTTGATCCTAGAATGTAAGTCTGGTTCCACTCTAAGATTAGCCAGTAACCGTGCTGTCCTCGTACACAAAACTCAATATCAGTCATCTCTAGGTCACGGATGATCTCTTTTGAAATCCAGATGCCAGAAATCATACCCGGCCTTTTGCTTAGAGCATCTGCCACCATATTCGCCTTACCAGGATGGTACTAATGTTGGTTTCGTAGTCTTTCAATAGCTCTAACCATCTCCTCTGTCTCATGTTCAGTTCCTTCTGGGTGAAGATGTACTTGAGACTCTTGTGGTCGGTGAATATGTCACATGACTCACCATACAAATAATGTCTCCATATCTTCAATGCGAAAACAACTGTTGCAAGCTCCAAATCATGAGTAGGATAGTTTTCTTCATAAGGTTTCAACTGTTGTGATGCGTATGCAATAACCTTCCCATGTTGCATGAGAACGCAGCCTAAACCCTTTCCTGAAGCAGCACTATATATCTGAAATCCACCTGAGCCAGATGGGAGAGTAAGAATAGGTGCAGTCACTAACTTCTGCCTAAGATCTTCAAAGCTCTTCTCTCGTTCTTCCGTCCAGACGAATTTCTCTCCTTTCCTCACCAGCTTAGTCAAAGGTAAGGCTAACCGTGAAAAGTTCTCTACAAACCTGCGGTATTAGCCAGCTAAACCCAGAAAACTTCTGACCTCGGTCGCAGATGTAGGTCTCGGCCATTTGGTGATAGCCTCAACCTTTGAAGGATCCATGGTGATCCCCTCTGTAGATACAATATGGCCTAGAAATGCCACCTTGCTTAACCAGAATTCACACTTGGAGAATTTGGCATATAACTGCTTCTGACAAAGAATCTGCAAGACTATACGAAGGTGTTCCTCATGTTCCTCCTTGGATTTAGAGAAAATTAGGATGTCATCTCTGAACACAATAACGAACTTGTCCAGAAACTCATGGAAGACACGGTTCATCAAATCATGAAGACTACTGGAGCATTAGTGAGTCTGAATGGCATGACTACGGACTCGTAGTGCCCATAACGTGTACCGAAAGCAGTCTTATAGATATCCTGCTCTTTAACCCGTTAATGGTATTTTAATACGGGTTTTACAGGATGACACATCATATAACATGCCTACTTCAAAATACCTCATATATCATAACAAATCACATCTCCTTATTTAGCACTATCCATTTTGTTTTTTTTTCAATTATTTTTAAACAAACTTAATTTATTTCATAAAAAGAAAATTACTAAATACAATTCGGAACTTAAATATGATATGATACGATACAAAAACGAAATACGATACAATAAAAACATTACATTACCAAATAATCGAATCCTAGATCCGAATCAGATACAATACGAAATTTGAAATACATTATATCCTAATTTTATTTTTCATTTAGCCAAACAAATATAATTTTCATTTGTCGTTCTATTTTAGCTGCCTTTCGAAACAAAAAAGCTATATATATCTCGCAATCGTTTTTAGATTCTTCTTTCAATAAAATTTCGATCAAAGCATGAGCCTCTTTTGAAATATCGTTGCATTTTCTCTATGTTTTCTGTAGATCATCTTTAGCTATGGAATCGTTTTTAAATGTCAGGCTAAATCTATCATTGCTTTTTTGTCAAACGTTATTTACGTACATTAGTTTTTTTAAACCAAATTTGTGACTTCATCGATGGTGTAAAAATGAAACAAGTCATGATAGATTTTTGTTAGTAATCAAAATTAAAAATTTTGTTGAAGGAGTTAAGTGCAAAAGATAAGATAAAGTAGGTGTTTATTTATGATGGTGGTATGATTTTATATTTTTAAATTGTATTTTGTAACTATAATAAAATGGGCGTATTACATTTAACTCTTTTGTCCTTCTGTTGTCCAGAGTGTTAGGTGTGGTGAAATACCACCTTCGCCAAATGTATGTGGCATTCACTACTAGCTCGTCAAAGCTAGCCACCACATTAGCTTAGCTCGCCAAATGCTCCACTTGTCGTGTAACTGGCAAAGTAAATGACAAAAAAAAGTGCAGAGTTACCGTTGGTTGTATCTTAAAAAAATCGAACGTTTTAAATTTAAATTTAATTTATTTATGTTTAAAATAAAATCATATACCCAACTCTATAGATACTCTCACATTTTACCTTTAAATTCAAACTTGATTTCAAATCAACAAATATTAATATGGATTGTTCCAAATCAACAAATAATCAAAAGTCTTATTCAGCTCCACACACTTTTGTAGAAATCAAAACAATGGTTGCTAAACTGATTTAAGAAAACAGTGTTCGATAGAAATTGATTGCGGATTTAACGCTCAAATTTGAAAGTGCTTCCATTGCTAAAGATGATTTGCAGAAAGCATATGAAGAATGCACTGATATTCCAGAAGAGTGGCGTGATTCGATGACTAAATTTTTGAAAAAAGAATCCGACAAAGACTATGAGATGCATAATGGCTTGTTTCGAAAAGCCTATAAAATCGAAAGACAAATGAAATTTAAAAAGGAATGGCTGAGATAATTTTTAATTTCCGTGTTGTAATATTAATTCATGTGTTGTATTTATTTGAATTTTCCAACGGCTATGTATTTGTTTGAATTTTTCAACGGCTATGTATTTGTTTGAATTTTCTAACGTTTATGTTTTCTCTATAAATGCTACTTCTTCTTTTAATTTTCACATACAAAAAACATACTCTTAAACATGTCTCACGAAAACACTTTTGGAAATAAGAAACAAAACAAACGAAAAGCAACTTGAAGCAACCCATCGACGCCGAAAAAGTACCTGAATCAATCCCTCTACAACCTTACCCAAACCCGATGGATGGATCATCAGTTCCTACTATTGATACTCTACTTCATGAACCAGAGAGCCATGTTGAAGAATACGAGGTACCTGGTGAATTCCGTATTACTGAGGAACAAGAACGTCAAATGCTTCTTGATGAAGAAGCATTACGCGAAATCTTAGCAGAAGAAAAAAGAACCGAAAAAGAGTTGGAGGAGCAAATCAAGAAAGAAATAGCTGAGTGTATTATGTTGAGGTGGGGATTTTTAGAGGACGCATTTGATTCGGATCCCGAAACAGATTAAAGTATTTTTATTTTATCGCATATCGTATTCGAACCGTATCGTATTGTAATTCATATTTTAATTTTATGAAATGAATAATTTTATTAAAATATGATTAAAAAAATAAAATAAATAGTGGTGATCTCAAATGAAAATGAGAGGTTTGTTATTGTAACATGACTACATGAGTTTTTTTGAAAGTAAGAGTGTTAGATGATGTGACACCATGTGAGAACTAAAATGAAGAGGTAAAACTTTGTCACTGCACGTAACGCTCTCACTGTCATGTCGAAACGAAATTGGTGACCTTTTGGCGAGCCCATCCAGTGTTGTGGCATGTCTTTGGCGAGTGCCATGTTGGATTTGACGAAACAATTCGCCATGATATGTGTTGCTCTAAGATGAACCAAAAAGTTCAGGTTCAACGTAAAACATCCATCCCATAGTCCCATGTGCCACTCGTAATGCATCTGCATGGTCTATTTTTTTAAACTTTTGAGTACACTTGATTAGAGTCCATATGTGCTTAGTGCATAAGAAACGATGGAGTCGGGTGTAGTGGTGTAGCTAAAAAGTGGTGTCAGTAAAGTGGGTTGTGGCTTGAAAATGTTATGGCATCATTTTTTAAAGGAAGTGGTGATTTTTGGTGTTATATAGGATATATACCCTTTAAAATTTTATAAAAAAAATCAAAAATTAAACGCGTGAACAGGTAACCACGACGCGAAAGTCTTAGCGCCAGCCTATAGACCGGCGTCAAAAAGTATCGTTTTTCTTTTTCGCGTCATGGCTCGGCTACAATTGTTGTTGTGGAAGCTAGATTAAAATTTAGAGATTGCAAACAGTAATATTCTAAGAAATAATAAGTTTAAAACTGAAAGGGTTCAATATAAACTTTTCAATAAAAGTATACAGCACTACTACCAAGACATTAAAAAAATAAGCAAGTACAAAACTATTTTTAGACTTTTAGTCGTCTTCCTCCTAAACTTTAACCTCAAAACCAGAGTGTTGGGGGTGGCCGACCATTGAAATACCTTCTAAAAGGCTTTACTTGCTAACATTTTTCTTGGGAAATACCTTGTCAAAGAGCAGCTCCGCTAGTGTTGGAGGGGGCCGAGCACCCCCCAGCCCCCCACTGGCTCCGTCACTGAGAGTGCATATGTGCTTAGTGCATAAGAAACGATGGAGTCGGGTGTAGTGGTATAGCTAAAAAGTGGTGTCAGTAAAGTGGGTTGTGGCTTGAAAATGTTATGGCATCATTTTTTTAAAGGAAATGGTGATTTTTGGTGTTATATAGGATATATATACCCTTTAAAATTTTATAAAAAAAAATCAAAAATTAAACGCGTGAACAGGTAACCACGACGCGAAAGTCTTAGCGCCAGCCTATAGACCGGCGTCAAAAAGTATCGTTTTTCTTTTTCGCGTCATGGCTCAGCGTCAAAAAGTAGCGTGACCGTTTCTACTGCTCTTAATTAATTTATAACCAATGTTTTAAAACCCTGGTTTTTAATCGACCCGGACGGGTTACCGGTTCACCGAGTTACCGGTTCAACTGCCGGGTCAAACCGGTTTTATGTAAAAATAAAAACTACCTACAATTAAAGTGTAGAATAGAAAAAAATGAACTGCTCCCACTTATTACTTTTATATCATTTCCATAACAACAGTTTACACAAACCAAACACATCACTTCAAAACATTGCTTCATTCTTACTTTGAGTCTTTGACTTTTCTGTCATCACTCAGTCATTTCCAAAAACAAATACGCATCATATATAACTGCAAACAAGTAGCAACAAACAAAGATCCCATCAAACAAAACCTTATTTTCATCTATATCAATCATCATCGTTTTGTTTTGGTCTAAGAAAGCAAAAACCCAAAAAACAAAGATTTAATAATGATCGATATCAGAGATCTTGTTTAATCAATCCTTATTTTCATCTATATCAATCCTCATATTGATCCACTAGAACCGTCCTCATCACATCAATTTCAAGAAATTGGAAGTTAATAGATCGATCCAAGAGATCTTGTTTAATTACTTAGTCTGATTTAGATTTTTTCTGAACCGACCGGTTATTTAGCAACGGTTCGACCCAGGTCGATCAAAACCCGGCGGTTCAATCCGGTTCGAGTTTGAGTCGAAACCCGGCTCATAACGGACCGTTCATCACTCTGGTTTCCGGTTGAACCGGTTGAACCGGCCGGGTCAAACCGGTTTTTAAAACACTGTTTATAACTTGTTTAATTGGCTAAACTGAAATACTTGATAATTTTAGTTATTATTTAATGATTTTTCCCAGAAAAGAAAGGTATAAAATTGTTTATAAAACCCTCGGCCCATAACTCTGTTTAACTTCTAGGCTTCTGGAGTTTTCTGGTAATCTAGTTTGCATGTTGCAACTTGTAAAGGTTCTGACACTATTGATTATTTTGCTACTTTTGGATTGGCCCAAGTTGCATCTTGTATCAATCTTTTATCTTACTTCATTGGCCCATTCTCTGCCGACCTTCATCTCCATTTTCATATTTTATCAGTTTATCCTTATCCAAATATAATATCACCAAGGAAAACTCATACATAGGCTGGTTGATGGAAAACAACAAAATAATGCCATTGTACCAAGTAGATTTTACTCAAGTTTTTGGATTTTATGCTAATAAGTTATATATTTTTTTTGTAAGATATCTTTTCTAAAAGGGTGATGATTTGCATACGTTAAAATTTATTAGCACACTCCAAAATGTGTATGTGATTACTATTATACTTTTAATATATACATGCATCATTAAATTATTTAAAATTATAAATGTCAAAATACACATAATTTGAATGTACAAATAAATTAATGGAGTGTGCAAATAAGTATATTGGTGCCCGTCCTAAGTCATAAACACATTCTTTTCTAAACTTTATCTAATATGGAAGGCAAAGTATTTTCTTTTTTAGAACGGTGAGTTAATACCCGAGTTAATACTGTTATTAAGTTAGTTATTCGATTTCATAGTATATACTCAGAAAATAAACAAAAAACTTCTTGGTCAAGCGGTATGTGAGTCGTCCTTTAACTTGTTGTGAGTTCAAGTCCCGATGAAGACATTTAAGATAGAATTTATGAGACAGCTTGTGTGAGTTGTAAAAAATTGATGTTTTAAAATAAATACTCAGAACATGCCAGAAAATAGTCCTGCCAGCCTTGAATCGACGTATCTATAGGGTAGAAGCCCACAAATTTCCACCTTAAAAGAAAACCTTCACCGAAATACTCGAACATAAAACTTCTTGCATGTGATAACAATCTCTCAAAAAACACTCTCGATGACGTGTGAAAACCTTCCGAAAGACACTCTTGGTGACGTGTGAAAGGCAAAGTATTTGTTTCAAGTTTATCAACACAAATAGTTCCGTAAAAAAAATAACTAACGTAGCATACTCCAAAAGCATGATTACAAATTCAAAGTTGTTACTAGCATTGCCAATTGAGTTGATTTTTACGTTTTAATTAGAGTTTATTACAGTTATTTCACATCACTCAACTTCATATTTGTCTGAGTTATTGTATACATACATATTCGTTTATTAGAAAGTACAACCCTCTATCTTCAAATCGTCAATAGTTGCTTTGTTCCATGTTCCATTATTTTAATGGGCTCAATTCTGAACACAAGATGGGCTCAATGAAACTTTTAGGAGTAGAGGAAATGGGTTCAGTTAAGCCGTTAAGGCATATTGGACTCATACGAATAGATTATAGAACAGGTTTATATGAGTTAGATCTTTTCTTGTGGTATATGCTCTACGGGTAATTTCACAATTTCTCCGAGTCTCTTTAGATAACAATGGTAACATGCATGCTAACATAGAAATATAAGATCTCCGCTAAAAGGGTTTTTGGCTTTAGCCAGGGGCGGATGTACTTGGATGGTGCGGGGGGCAGCGCCTCCCATGGCTCGCCAAAAAAATCAAATTTTAGTGTAAATTTTTTTTTATGACCATTTTATTAAAGTGCACCCCATTGTAGAATCGAATTGCCCCCCACTCGAAAACAAAACAATGTAAAAACCTTCAAATTGCCCCCCAAAAGGAAAAAAAATAACGTAAAAACCTTATATGTGTATTTTTATTTTAGTGTATACAACGACTTTTGTCAAAAAAAAATAATTTGCCCCCACTCCGCTAACTTTCTGGTTCCGCCACTGACTTTAGCTGATATTTGAATTGTAGATACGTGAATAATTTTCTTCTTTTAAAATACTATGACTTCCGCAAATGCTTAATAAAAGCTTGATGCATGGGTGGACCCAGGAGGGTTTTGGGGTTTACGAAAATTTGATGACGGTAAAGGTTCTTCAAAGCAACAAAAGTGTATATAGTCAAGTATGCTAAACAACACAGGAACAGGAACAAGTATCAAAACTCAACAAATGTTGGTCTAGTTTAGCATTAGAATGAGTTACAGTTACTTTCATATATGAACCATTTGTATTGGTTATGAGTTACTTTTACATGTGAAAAATTTGTTAAAAGTTAGCTAGAATACTCTGTATATATGAGTTTTTTACTAACTAGTTGTGGTTTAAAAACATAATTACCATTGTAGGTAGAGATGACAAAAAAACTCCGAACCTGACGGAAAATCCGATAACCGAATCTGATTTGATCGGGGATTCCCCGAATTGACCGGGTATGAGGATGGGGGTGGAATTTCCCCGTTAGTAAAAAGCAGGTATGGAGGCGGGGATGGTAATACCATTGGATCCCCAAACCCGTCCCCGAACCCGCCCCCGAATATCCTTATTCTACATATATATTTATATATCTTATATGTTTCAAATATCTATTAGATATTTGAAACACTATCAATTGATGGTTAATATCTCATTTGACAATAACCTTCTAGGATGAGCTTTTGTGTCTTAATTTTGTTATTATTAATACTGAGCATGATCGCATGAATGTTAATCTCGTTAATATTGTTTGATATTACCGTATTTGTTATTCGTAATGGTTGCGTCATTTGAAACATAGTTTAAATGCTAATTGTGTAACGGGGAAAAAATCACCGATTCCCCATTGGGGATCCTCGTTCCCCGCTGGGGATGGGGATGGTATGTAGTTTGTAATCCCCGATGGGGATGGGGACGGGAATGGGGATAAATATTTAACTTTAGGAATGGGGATTATAACAACCATTCCCCGTAAACCCGATCCCTTTGCCATCTCGAATTGTAGGGTGTCTAAAAAAATATTTCTTATTTCATTGTGTTTCCTATATATTCGATGCTCACACAGTGGAATGGTTTTCTTTCCTAAAAGAATTACTCTCTAGTTAAACGTTTCTCCTTTTATTGATTCTAATCATAAAACACGATTTTTACACACTGCATTTTCATTGTACATTTCGTCTCCATTTCTCGTATCAACAAATAAATTGGCAACATTAAACTTCTAAACATATACAGATAAATTGATAATAACATATCCATGAAATGAGCATAATCGTCATTTCTTGTATTAACTAACAGTGAAAACAAGCCAAGTTCGAGCCTGCCGAGCTTAGCTCATTTATAAAAAAGCTCAAGCTTCAAAGTTAGAGCTTGAATTCGTCTTGTGTTTGACTAACTTGTATAACGCGCTTGAAGAAAATAGATCTCAAAAGTTCGTTACCAACACGAAGCTTGAGCTTGTTTATTTTTTTTACTCGTTGTCTATGGTATATTATATGTATAGAAATTTATATACATGTATATTATTAAGATTTTTAGATTTGTTAGACTCGTAAGTCTAACCAATGATTTAGATGTAAATCTCGAGCTCGAGGTCAATTACTAAATGAGCCCAAACTTAGACTCGATCTTTTTTGTAGGATATGTAAATCTTGCTTATGTTTTAGAGAGAGAAAGAGATAGAAAGATGGTGGATTTCACACTTCTAGAGAGAGAAAGTTTAAGAGAACTATGTGTTATTCAAATGAAATCACCACCCTCTCCATCAATGGAGAGGGTTTATATACCAAGCCCATAAGATGGGCTTGGGCTTACATTTGGGTCGGTCATACAAGCATGGACCGGGCTTTTCCTTGTTTAGTTAAATAAAAGATACCTAGACTACGAGCTACAACTTAATATATTGTCGGAGTGACCGAATCTTCCTAAATACGTAAAAACGTATTTTCAACAATCTCCCCCTAAGGGAGGTCACTCCAAACAAGGGCGTCACCTGAGTTACAATAATAAAATAAACCTAGCATACTATGCTTGTCTTGAGCTCGTAGTCTTCGTCTTTCTTTTATTTTTCTTTTCTGGTGAACCTGCTGATGTGATCTTTCATATCAATCTTTAGCATTAATCTCTTGCCTTGATCTTGTGCATCCATCACTTGTGATCTTCGCCTCCTCGTGACACCATGTCCCACATACTTATACCTTCGTAATTCTTGAAAGCTTCAGAGTTCGATACAGCGGAAGACTTAACTTTTAGGCTTTCTTGAATTAGATGAGGTATTAAGTGCATAAAGTATAAGCATGCGGGGACGATTTCTTCTTGGATCCCGCAACGCCACCGTCTTCAAATGCCGCAACATAAGTAGACACGAACAAAATGGCTTTGAACATTTCATTCTAATTCGGTAGCATTTTACCTCCGGTCGGTGAAGACCGTTGGACGATATAAAATATCGTACTTGTGGCAGGTAGATTTAATTAAAAATCTCCTTGACAAGATTTCGCGGGTAAACCCGTTCTCTTTACTCGACCGTCCAAAGCTGACTGCGAGCGTAAAGAGTGAATCATTTGGATAAAATTATCCGCATGATTGAAGCCGTCAATTCTGAATCCTGGAACAAGTTTGATTCATTAAAGAATCGCACCATCGTTGCTTTCCAGTTGTCACGAGCTTGATTCATATTGAATCTTGCAAGTTACCTACCAAGTGTTGTTTGAGGTTAACACTAGAAGGATTTCCACTCATCACCGTGAACACTAAGGTATCACTATGAGTGTTATGGCAAGATCACTAAGATATTGCGTAGAGGCCTGGAACGTGTTTAAATTCAGTTAAGAATTAAACCACTGTTGCTTTCCAGTTATCACAAGTTTGATTCATAAAGAATCGCACAAGTCACCTACCATGAGCTTTTTAATGTTCGCTCAAGAAGGATTTCCATCTTCATTGTAAATACTTTCGTATTACTCGGATGTTCAGGCAAGATCATGAAGATTTTGCGTAGGACTCTTAAAATCTTTCTTACTTTTCACAGTGTGTGAAGAAGCAAGGAAATATGGAAGTGTGTCCTAATGAGATATTTGATGATCTCAAATGGCTCTAGACTCGATCGTGCATTTTGGATTTTAGTGATCGGAGGCTGGAGAGGAGTGCCACCATTTCAATACCAATTTATTCGGAGTGAATAAATCAATAGATAACGTGTTGTCTCCGTGTGATTAAAACAAATATCTTTTAAGAGATATCTGAGTTAGCTGGGATGGGTTGTGCATTGCATCACTGGGTCCATGATGTCTATCTTCAATATCAAGAATCATTAAAATGATCTCAATAGCATATGTATTGACCCGGTTACTGCCTAAGGTTGTAAGGAGGGCTTTTTTCTTTACACCCTTTATCTTTACAATTCTTTTTCATTCTTTAACCCCTTCAATGCTTACCAATACGTCATAACTAGCACCTTGTTGTGATTGTGCCAGTGCTAACTTAAGTACTTGGTCGGCATTCAGCTACGTTCACATTCTTTCTCCATCTTTCCTAAGGACTACTATTTCTAGCTATGGAATGTCCTTGGGAAGATTCCTCCGGTTCTGGAAGAATCATAGGACTTAACCTATCCTACCATCCTTATGTCACCACAATCTTCATCGTCGTGGAATAAATGGGTTTTGGGTAAGTATAAATCACCATGAAATTCATTTTGATATGCAAATCCATTTTGCTCCCCCTTAACATATGTCATGATATTCGAAAATATTTCGCATATGTCGGGATGAGCCAGCACATTAAGTCAAACCATTTGTGATAATATCCCATATTAAATCACATTTTCTCCCCCATATTAAAAATATTAACCCAATCGATGTTTTTAATATCAATTGATTTAATGAAGTTTTAACAAATGTTTTGGGAAGAAAAATGCAAGTCCGTTTTATCTTCATGATATCAAATGTATGAGATATGATATCGATTTATGACATGATCACATATTCACCATATTAAAAAAAATTGACAAGGTTGGACCTGTTTGATGAGAACATCATATGATAAGATCAAATGGTTCTTGTCAGCATATGTTGGTCGCCTCGTCACATCTGAAGTCATCTCTTGTCACCACGTGTACGAGTGGTATTGTTGACTTGACACCAATTTGTGAACTTGGCACGTTCGGCATCGAAGATTCTGACTGCTTGACAATTGCTCCCCCTCAATTTTTGACCCGTGTTCTATTGAAAGAGTTGTAGTCGTCGTTTGAGTAGTCGCATCTTCGAGTATGTAGATACTAATTGTAGATTGCTATGGTTGTAGAGATGATAGCTTCATAAAAACAAGACTTCTCTTGTTTTAACAAATAAATGCACTGATGCGTACATATATTTGTGTTAGACCAAGTTATAAAGTAAACTTGATCCCTTACAAGGTTTTAAAGTAAACCTTGCCCGAGAAAATTAATTCCCGTTGTTAGCCAAAGCTTTCATAAGAAATACTTGACTTTAATGTGAAAAACCGGGTTGCATTCTGAAATAACTACAAGCCATATTGGCATGTTTTATGAAATATATACAACTTCTGTACAAACTCTATTTACGGCGCCGTGTCAATATTAATCAATATTTCTAAGGCCGTAAATCTTATCGTACCAAAAGACATGCCTTTGAAAAAATAAAGTAAAAATATTTTTGGATTTTTATGAGTTTTTCAATTTTTATGGTTTTTATATGGTTTTATATTTTTTTATTTTGCTTTTGTAGATAGAAATATAAACAATATATACAGATGATCACCAAGGATACGGAGAATAGTTTTACCACCACTATTCTTTCGCTTCATCTGCCAGTTCCTTTAGAGTCTCGGGCGAGAAAGTTCTCATTCCTAGCTTGTCGGCCAAAAATTCAATTCGAGCGCGATCTAAAGCCTTCGTGAAAATATCCGCCAATTGATACTCAGATCGGACAAAGTAAAGCTCGATTACTCCATTTTCACTTGCTCCTTGATGAAGTGGTAGCGAATGTCAATATGCTTCGACCAGGAGAATTGAACGTTGTTGCAGCATAGGGAAATTGCACTCTTTTTGTCACAGTACATTGGAATTTTGTTGAAACCTAGACCATAGTCGGTTAATTGCGATCTCATCTAAAGAATTTGAGCACAACAACCGGACATAGCTATGTATTCTGCTTCCGTACTTGAAATTGCAGCGCTTTTCTGCCTTTTCGATGCCCAACTGATTAGTCGATCTCCTAGTAGTTGCAAAGTGCCACTCGTGCTACGCCTTGTATCTTGACAACCCACGTGATCCGCATCTGCATATGCCATAAGTGCAATCGAAGAGTCCTTCGAATACTAAAGTCCCCGATTAATGGTTCCTTTAAGATATCGAAAGATCCGTTTCACAGTAGCCAAGTGTAACTCAGTAGGCCGAGTTTGATACCGAGCACACATACATATAGCAAACTGAAGATCAGGTCGACTAGTTGTGATATACAGAAGAGTACCGATCATTCCACGATACAGTGTCGGATCAACAGCAACTCCATATGGATCTTCATCAAGCTTAGTTCGTTCCACAATTGGAGTATCCACGGGGTCGCAAGATTCCATCTTATACTTCTTTAGCGATTCAAGGGCATACTTGGATTGATTGATAAAGATGCCTCTGGGACTCTGAGATATCTGAAGAACTAAGAAGAATGATACCTTGCCCATCATTGACATCTTAAACTTGGAAGACATGAGTGTCCCAAACTCATCCGATAAGGTTTGGGTCGAGGCTGCAAATATAATATCATCAACATATATTTGTACCATAATCATATATTTACCTCGTTTCTGAATGAACAGCGTGGGATCCACCTTGCCTTTTGTGAAGCCTTGTGTAATGAGGAATTGTGACAATAGATCGTACCAAGCGCGTGGAGCTTGCTTCAACCCATGGAGAGCCTTCTTAAGCTTGTACACATGATTAGGAGAATTAGGATTGATATGAGTGTATTTACTCATATCATTTGTATCAAATAACAATGAAATATTGTACAAAATATATCAAATATGCCTTGGATATGTTGTTTTCTTGTTTGAATGTGTGTAGGTACCAAGTTCGCGAAAATCGGCAAAAACCGGCACGAGTTTGAAGAAAAAGATTGAAGAAGTCAAAATCGAGCTCGACTTGAGTGGATTTAATAATTTTGCAAGTTTATGGCCAAGTGGGTCCCACAATGGGGTAAATGGGCTCAAAAGCCCATTTAAGTTACAAGATAATATACCTTGTTGGTTGAAAGTCCATACGGCTCAAAGTGAAAATACATTTGGATGAAAACATTGTTATTGGGCTAAAAGCCAATTCAGGGAAGCAGAAACGAATATAAGATTGTATATGGGCTTTAGGGTTTTGTCCTGTGATACGTTTATAAACATATTAAAGTCATACGTTTTTTTTTATCCACCCATAAACAAATACACGTCATTCTCCACTTCACACAAATATATTAAACGTTTTCACCCATTTACTGCCATCTCTCATTCACATTCATACGTTTGTTTCTCTCACCTCAAATAAATAAATCCTTTTGATATTATCTATGTCAATCCTTCTTCCCCATTTATCTCACCCTCAAAAACCAGTAAACATTCACTGTTCCTATAAACCCTAGGTAAATAAAAAGGCAGTTTAACAAAGGTCTTTTTATTTATTTAATTAATTCATACCAAGGGGAATAAAACCCCCATAGTTTAAGGAAGAGAAGGAATGGTATGCCAAGGCTACGTGGCGATTTATCATAGGTTGTGACACCTCATTTTCACCATCCTCCAATCAAAAGCCTCAAAAGAAGCACAACTAGCACACACGGATGCCACGTTGGCAATCCGTGTGTGCTATGTGAGATATCCACCATCCGATCAAGTGCAAACATGAGAGAGAAAAGAAGAATGAAGATCAAGGGCTGAGGATCAAAAGGGATATTCCCAAGAATATCCGAATATTCGTCATCAACAAGCCCTTGGGGAGGCTATAAAAACCCCCAATTTATATGTAAATCCATCATTTACTTACTTTAAAGTTATTCTGTTAAAATAGTGATAGGAATTAAATCTTGTATTTTCTTTTTAAATCTTGTAATTTTTCTTGAAATTAATAAAAGTTACTCATTTGGTTCAATTGGTGTCTCGTTTATTTCAGCTTAAAGTTATTTAAGAATTAATTTTATTACTGTTTAATAAGAATAATGTTTGATATGTTGAATTTAAGCTAATTAATAGCTTAGATTTAACATAAAAAGTTAAGTTTGGATCATGTTTATCCCCACTGGATAAATATTTAATTGAAGCAGTGATGAATATTGATGGTTCATTTGGTGGTGCGAATGGTGGTCTCGTGTCAGTTTCATAAGGCAGCGCAGCGCTGACCTTCTGCTCAATGGTTTCTACAAAAAGGTGCTTTTCTTTTTAATCTTTGTTTAATTCAGGTTTATATCATTTTTGTTTATGTTTGATGATAAATGATGTTAATGCTTAATTTGTTTCTGAGATAGTTATCTATTTGTTTCAAGCTTGCATTTCATTACTGTTTGACTTAAAAGTTTTTTTTAAACTGCATATTTTAAAGTGAAAACTCAGTTTATGGAATGAGTGTGTATGATTTATGAGATAATAAATTTGTTAATGATTAAATGAATCTGCGATTTGGGATAACTGTTTGGGATAATTAGTATATCGAATAAGTGCATAATGATAGTTAACGGGATTTACTAGATTGTTTAATTTATTTAGATTTTAGATTCTGTTAGTGTTGGATTTTGGCTCTAATTTGTTATATCATGACTATTAAGTTCTGCGTTTGTAGCTTGTGATTGCTATGTATACGTGAGTAGTACTTTTAAGTTTTAGAGTTCATTCATTTTATAGATCGAAGTCATTAGTCTGTTTAGAAGTTTGCATTTATATTACTGATTTGGAATTCTGTTAACTGAATAGTGTTTGTTGCTGAATAAGCTCCAGAAAAGTCACTCCTGTGACATTTTAACCATTGCTGTCCAAAAGAAATATTAACCAAAAAAAAATGTGTCACTAACGGGTTTCGAACTCGTGACCCTTCGTTTGTAGGACCAACGTGGCAACCAACTGAGCTAGTTGGCTTGTTGATTTATTTTCAGGATGTTTCATTAAAATAGTATAGTTATAAATTGGCAGTTTTTGTTTATTAGTAAGGGTGAATTAAAGTTACGTTTTTTTATAAACTTTTGATTAATTTTTTTATTAAATAAAATCTTAAGTTTAAATACAATAAATTATAAATATAATATTTTAAAATTAAAATAATGATAATTAAAAATTTATATAAAAATAAAAATAATAAAAAAATGTTTTTATTTAAAAGTTTAATTAGTTAATTTTTAATTAGATTTTAATAATTAAAGTAGAAATAATTTTCTAAATAGATTTGTTTAAAGTAATTTTTAATTAAGAAATTAGTTTAAAAAGTTTTAATTAGATTTTTTTTAAGTAGAGTAAAAGTTATTTCATTAAATAGAATTAATTTTTTATAGATTATTAAATAGTTTAATTTTTATTAGTGTTAATTTTTAAGTAATTAAGTGTTTGTAGATTTTTTTTAATAGGCGGGGTTTACGATTCATGCACTTTAGGATAAGTTTTAATAGCTTAAAATTTGTAGAACTGAATTGTAGTTTAAAAACCGAAAACCAATTCAAATCGATTGTCCAAATCAAAGCAAAACGTTTCAAATTCATAAGATCTTCGTGTACAACGAACTTGAGTCACGAACGTATTTAATTGAATTCGTCATTGGTATTATTAGTCTATTACTTTTTCCTAAAGGTAATTTTCTAATTTACCCTATAACGTATCTCATATTATCACTATACACATCACGACACATCAAAAATTTTGGTGCCGCTGCCGGGGATCTTGTGTACGATTTGTCTTTGTGGAGATTCGTTGATCGTGGATTTGAAGACCTTTTCCGTCCTCGGAAAGTTTGTTATTTTTCTACTATATAGTATGTATCGTTTTTCTCGTTTTTTGTGAATAATATATTGTATTACGTAGAACAATAATTTTACGTACTTATCAAATAAGCCTTAGTTGGGATTTCATCACCTAGCTATTGTAGTCGAATCCAAAACAAAAATAAAAGCAAAATAGATAAATACTAATAAGAAGTTTGAACTCGATTTATACAAACTATAAGGTGGGTATAAGGCGACGTGCTATAAAAGGCCGTCTAAGGAAAAAGGTTTTTAAGTGCTTTGTGCCACCTCGTTTCCCCGCTTGCTTGTGCATATATTAAGAGGGACAACCTATTATTGGTTTGCCGATTCAAGTATTAATAAATCTTATTTTTTGTTGTTTACTTATTGAACCTCGAGACGTTTAGGTTTTCACCTACCGTTTCAAAGTCGACCGAGGGTAATTTACTTCCATAGTAGTTATCCTTATTCCTTGTTTTTATCGATCATTATTGATTGAGCAATACCAAAATAAAATACCAAAAATAATCTTCTTCTTGTCTAATTTCTTTTCTTCAATCCTCTTAATTCTCGTCATTGTAGTGTATGCAATTACGTTCTTCTCGTCTTGTGATTGATTTTAATAGGCTTGAAAATATTCCTCGTAGAAATAGAAATCGTCAACAACGAATAGTGGAACCCGAGCTTCCACCTATTGTTGTAGAGATGGCCGATAACCGAACAATGGAGGAATTGCTCCATGCACCCACCGAAGGGTATGGGGAAGCAATCGTTGTGCCGGCTATTTTGGCGGATCATTATGAGATTAATACGGGTCTTTTATCGCTCATTCGTGCCGACCAATTTCGTGGAAATGAGACCGATAACCCGCACTCTCACATTCGGAATTTTAATCGAATTACCTCGACTCTCAAGTTTAAAGATGTGCTGAATGACGCGATTAAGCTCTTGCTTTTTTCGTACTCGCTCGAGGGTAATGCTAAGCTTTGGTATGAGAAAGAACCACCGGGTTCGATCTTAACATGGGATGATTTAGTGACTAAGTTTATGATTTATTTCTTTCCACCATCTAAGACAACACACTTTAAGAACGAGATCACTAGATTTGAACAAAAAGTGCATGAATCGTTTGGGGTTGCATGGGAAAGATTTAAAGATTTGTTGAGACAATGTCCACACCACGGTTTTTCGGAATTGCATCAAATTAATACTTTCTATAATGGGCTAAATATGATTGAACAAGATTCTTTAAATGCCGCCGCGGGTGGTAATCTTTTAAGAAAAACTCCGAGAGACGCGTGGGGAATAATTGAGAATAAATCTAGAGCACAATATTCACGAAACACACCGGGTGTTTCCAATGTGAATTCATTTAATCCCGAGATTGCTAGATTGGACTCTAAGATTGACACGATTTTGAATGAGCTTAGGAAGAATCCTCATGGATCCATTAATATGGTTGAGAATGTTTGTGTATCATGTGGTGGAGCACATCATAATTATGCTTGTTTAAACACGGGGTTTGATCAAGCTAGTGCTTTTGCCGCGACGGGAACTTATGGCTCCAACGGTCAAGTTCCCTCGTCAAAGTCATGTTGCTCCACCGGGTTTTCCACCGGTTCAAAATAGGTACAACAATGGTAACAATGGGAATAATTTTAACCGTGGTAACCAAGGGAATTTCAATCAAGGAAATGGTTTTAATGCTAATCAAAATAATCAAGGTTTTCAAGGGAATAATCAAAATGATTTGTCAAGTTACATCAAGTCAAATGAGGCAAATATGAAAGCTTTGCAAAATAACATCCAAGGGCAAATTAATACTTTGAAACTCGATTTTCAAAATACGATTAAAGGGCAAAACAATAAGATTGAGCTTAATCAACAAAGGCTAGAGCAAAACCAAAATCGTATGCACCAAAGTTTGGAACAAAGTCAAAATAAGTTGCTTTCGATGTTTGGGGGATTTATGTCTAAACCGTCATCTTCTTCGGGTTGCTTACCTAGTAATACCATTCCAAACCCGAAGGGAGAGCTTAAGGCCATAACCGTTTATGATGATTGTGAGAATTTAGATGAAGTTGAAGTGATTGAGTTTAAGCCTCCACCTAAGGAAACTTTTCTTGAAGTCACTAGGGCTACTTTGAATGTGATTAGTACCTCGGTTTTCTTTGATTTCTTTCCCGAGAAATATAAAGATCCGGGTCAATTCTTGATACCTTGTGTTTTCAATGAGCTTGGGGTTTGCAAAGGCCTAGCCGATCTAGGAGCTAGCATTAACATAATGCCCCTAGCCCTTTGGAAGACTATTGATTATGCACCACTTAGTACCACTCGTATGATCATTGAGCTTGCTAATGGAACCACCACTCGACCGGTTGGTATAGCGGAAAATGTTATTATGAAAGTGGGGAATTTCTTGTACTTAGTCGACTTTGCTATAGTTGATTATGAGACCAATCCTCGTGTGCCAATTATTCTAGGACGACCATTTTTGTGCACGGCTCAAATTCATGGTGATATGAGGAAAGAGGAAATTAAATTGTTTTATGGAGATAAAAGCATTGTTTTTAAACCGGAAAAGATTCCAAGATTTTCTCCTAAGAAAATTGAAAGTGTTAAACGTGTTGAAACAATTGAAAGTGATAAGAAAGCTCTTTTTGATAAAGGTGTTTTTCGAATTTTAGAAACTCCATTTTGTGAAAGTAAAAAGTTAAAATCAAATGAAGAAGCTTGCTTTGTTGAAACATGTTGTAACCTTTCCTCATCTACACTCACTCCACACGAGGATGCTAAGATTGAAAAACAAATTGATGATTACTTAAGTGAGCCATTTGATGCTAGTGAGTTTGTTAATGAGAATTTTGATCCCGAGAGTGATATTGCTTCGATTGAACAATCTTTGAAAATGGACTTATTTTCACTCTCTTCTAAGGATCATGTTGATAAGGCACAATCTTCCATTGAAGAGCCTTTGATTCCTAACTTCACACCGAGTGAGGTTAATGACTATTCATGTGATAAGTTCATCGATGAACTTTTTGCTATCATTGATCCACTTCCACGGGGAAGTGAAGACGTTTCTGATCTTGAGATCGAGCGTGATTCTTGTGTTTTACCTACCATTCTCGAGGAATTCGCCGATGAATTGCCTTCTAATGAGAATGATGATCTTGTATCCAAGTGTGATACACTCGATACTTTGTCGGATATTTCTTGTGATGACAAGGATGACGACACTTTTGTGACTTACTCAAATCCTCTCTTTGAAGTTTCATTGAATAATAATCCGTTGTTTCATGAGGATTTTGAGAGCACCATACCTCCTACATCTCACAACCTTTGTGATGATGATCTTCTTATGAAGGAGGTTGATGAGTTTCTTTATATAGACATTCCTTCGGAATTTGAGGAAGAGTCTAATGACGGTGATGAAGACTCATGGTTTGATCACCCGATTTATGATGATGATAATGTTGACCCGGAGGGAGAAATTACTTTTGCTCCTATTATCCTTCCCACTCGCTTTGATCTTAATGTGCGGGTTTTTCATGCGACTCGTTTTGAGTACCATGACCCCTTTATTCACATTCCTAAGAGTGAAAAGGTCGACAAAGTCATGCAAGTTGAAACCACTAGTGTTGAGACTTTTTTACCATCTTTACCATGTGCTTCATATGACTTAGGATTAGCATGGGGGAAGACACCTTGTTGTCTATTCCTTTCTCCACCGAGGACGAGGTATTCGATCCCGGAATCGTTTATTTAGGGAAATCTCGGCCTTTCACCGATGCAATAATTGAAAGACTTTTCTATCATCTTGGTGCGAGTTTATCTCGGGGAGCATGCTACATCCATACCATTGTTTGTGACTACCATCTCTTGTTAGAGATTTGTGTTAGAGTTTTATCCTTTCGTTTGTCATCCGACAACGAGGATGTAATCTTTGACCCCGACATCGTGCTTCATGTTGGTTTTTACTCCAATATGCCGGTTTTCACCATTTTCCCTAAGGACCAATGAATGCGGGGATCGAGTCGAGTTCATGACTCGGTGAACAAAAACGAGTATATTCTATCTTCTTTCTATTTTCTAACACCTAATAAGGCTTGATCTTTCAAGCTCGTGCTCGTGTTTTGTTGTGTTGTGATCTTAGGTATGACCCTTTTATTTGAAGACTCTCGTGTTCGGTTTTTGCCGGTCCACTTGATCTTCCATTCTTTGAGTGCCAAAAAGGGGCACACTTTCTATCCCTTGATTTTTATCGACTAACGTTTTATCTTGAGGCATAATTAATAAACGGCTTATAGATTTGCGTGCTCTTTCCATGCTAGGAGTTTGCACTAGACTCTTCGTGTTCTAGCAAGGGGGTGTCACTCTTGAGCTAAGAAACATTGAGGACAATGTTTGGTTTTAGCATGGGGGAGTCAATCGATATAATCGCTTGCAATTGCTCTTGTCGTGTCCAAACATATTGTTTTTCTCTTTTTTTCAATAAATTTTTGAATTTTTAGTGTTATTTTTAAGTTTTAATAAATAAATTAAGTGTTTTTGACACAAATGTAGGCTTTCCGTTGGTGAAAATAAGAATAGTTTTTGACTCGACTCGGTTTTTAACCTTAGCTTTTCCTTAACGTATTTGAATTAAGTTTTGCTAGGCTATTATGTAGGGAGCTTTAAAACGCGAAAGTCTTAATTCATACGAGTTAAGAACAAGAACTTTTCGCAAGCTCCTATAATTGATCCTAGAAAGTCGTCTATCAAGGGAACTTTAAAACGCAAATTCTAAAACTTGAAAAAGTATAAGAAGATGCAAGATCCTATAGATGACTTGAAAACCCAAAACTTTGATTTAATAGGCTAAGTATCCATTGATTTCACATTTTTGAAATTTTACAATATGGAGAACAAGAGATGATAGAGCCAATTATAAGTTTGGTATTCTTTCGGGAATTTATGTGAGTTAATTATAAGCCTATTCTCCCATCACTTGTTAATAATTTTATTTGCAATAAATAAGGTTGAACGATTTGAAAAGTTACTTAGCTTCTAGCCCAATATCGTTTAAAAGTTGCTCGGTATGGATTAGAGTTCATAGCCAAGGCATAACTTATTGAAGCGGGATGCGAAGATTGGCGAGTCCAAAAAGGTCCTAACAAGACATGAGGGCTATGTTTTATTGCTAAAGATCTCAAGTGATGTGAAGAATCATTTATCAAAAATCAATATGAAGGATCGAGACACACGACGAAAAGCAAAATACTCCCCAAAAGTCATGGAGAAGTATATCCAAAAAGACCATAACAAGGTGTGAGGATAAATGAAGCCAAGTCCAAAAAGGAGGCGGATCGTTGTATATCAAAATCCCAAATAAAGATTGGTGAAAAATGAAGAAGTCGTGGTCCAAGTATGAATCTCTCAAAACTTCAAGTGAAGAAATTCCTATATGAAGAGAAGACCATTATTTCATGAACGTCTCTCAAGGTTGGAAGTATAAAGTCGCTGCCGAATATCGGTCCGAGAAAGGTCTCAAATCGCGAAGCAAGTTATGCCACGATATGAACTTTATGAGGTCCCGAGAAGCAGTTTTAAAAGATTTTGTCCTTTAGCTAACTATTGATTAAATCGTTCACTTTATTTTCGGCTTAATAAATTATCGAAATAAGTCAACAATGCATCCTCGTGATCATTCAAGACAATAGTAAAATATAAGAGATACACTTAGGAATAAGGGAGTCTAAGTGAATAATTGGCCCACATGAGTTCGTGTTAGTCTACCAACTTATAATAACAATGATCTTGTTTTTGCACTTGGCATGGAAAAGTGAAAAGTCGAGGACGATGAATCTATTTGAGTTTTATGATCCTTAAAGTTATTTTTCAATAATAAAAGCAATACATTATGTCTTTGTATAATAACAAGTGTCATAAGTTGAATAATTATGTAGCTAGAGTTTAATTTTATCATTGCGTGAGGACATGGCAATTGCTTAGCATGGGGGAATTTGATATGAGTGTATTTACTCATATCATTTGTATCAAATAACAATGAAATATTGCACAAAATATATCAAATATGCCTTGGATATATTGTTTTCTTGTTTGAATGTGTGTAGGTACCAAGTTCGCGAAAATCGGCAAAAACCGACACGAGTTTGAAGAAAAAGATTGAAGAAGCCAAAATCGAGCTCGACTTGAGTGGATTTAATAATTTTGCAAGTTTATGGCCAAGTGGGTCCCACAATGGGGTAAATGGGCTCAAAAGCCCATTTAAGTTACAAGATAATATACCTTGTTGGTTGAAAGTCCATACGGCCCAAAGTGAAAATACATTTGGATGAAAACATTGTTATTGGGCTAAAAGCCAATTCAGGGAAGCAGAAACGAATATAAGATTGTATATGGGCTTTAGGGTTTTGTCCTGTGATACGTTTATAAACGTATTAAAGTCATACGTTTTTTTATCCACCCATAAACAAATACACGTCATTCTCCACTTCACACAAATATATTAAACGTTTTCACCCATTTACTGCCATCTTTCATTCACATTCACACGTTTGTTTCTCTCACCTTAAATAAATAAATCCTTTTGATATTATCTATGTCAATCCTTCTTCCCCATTTATCTCACCCTCAAAAACCAGTAAACATTCACTGTTCCTATAAACCCTAGGTAAATAAAAAGGCAGTTTAACAAAGGGCTTTTTATTTATTTAATTATATCATACCAAGGGGAATAAAACCCCCATGGTTTAAGGAAGAGAAGGAATGGTATGCCAAGGCTACGTGGCGATTTATCATAGGTTGTGACACCTCATTTTCACCGTCCTCCAATCAAAAGCCTCAAAAGAAGCACAACTAGCACACACGGATGCCACGTTGGCAATCCGTGTGTGCTATGTGAGATATCCACCATCCGATCAAGTGCAAACATGAGAGAGAAAAGAAGAATGAAGATCAAGGGCTGAGGATCAAAAGGGATATTCCCAAGAATATCCGAATATTCGTCATCAACAAGCCCTTGGGGAGGCTATAAAAACCCCCAATTTATCTTGTAAATCCATCCTTTACTTACTTTAAAGTTATTCTGTTAAAATAGTGATAGGAATTAAATCTTGTATTTTCTTTTTAAATCTTGTAATTTTTCTTGAAATTAATAAAAGTTACTCATTTGGTTCAATTGGTGTCTCGTTTATTTCTGCTTAAAGTTATTTAAGAATTAATTTTATTACTGTTTAATAAGAATAATGTTTGATATGTTGAATTTAAGCTAATTAATAGCTTAGATTTAACATAAAAAGTTAAGTTTGGGTCATGTTTATCCCCACTGGATAAATATTTAATTGAAGCAGTGATGAATATTGATGGTTCATTTGGTGGTGCGGATGGTGGTCTCGTGTCAGTTTCATAAGGCAGCGCAGCGCTGACCTTCTGCTCAATGGTTTCTACAAAAAGGTGCTTTTCTTTTTAATCTTTGTTTAATTCAGGTTTATATCATTTTTGTTTATGTTTGATGATAAATGATGTTAATGCTTAATTTGTTTCTGAGATAGTTATCTATTTGTTTCAAGCTTGCATTTCATTACTGTTTGACTTAAAAGTTTTTTTTAAACTGCATATTTTAAAGTGAAAACTCAGTTTATGGAATGAGTGTGTATGATTTATGAGATAATAAATTTGTTAATGATTAAATGAATCTGTGATTTGGGATAACTGTTTGGGATAATTGGTATATCGAATAAGTGCATAATGATAGTTAACGGGATTTACTAGATTGTTCAATTTATTTAGATTTTAGATTCTGTTAGTGTTGGATTTTGGCTCTAATCTGTTATATCATGACTATTAAGTTCTTCGTTTGTAGCTTGTGATTGCTATGTATACGTGAGTAGTACTTTTAAGTTTTAGAGTTCATTCATTTTATAGATCGAAGTCATTAGTCTGTTTAGAAGTTTGCATTTATATTACTGATTTGGAATTCTGTTAACTGAATAGTGTTTGTTGCTGAATGTGTTTTCTATGAATGTGTTTGTATTTATATTATGTGATTTGGTATTCTCTTAGAATCTTGCTTGGTTGATTTGAATTGTTCATGTAAACTGCTTATCAGATCAAATTGACTGATAAGCTCAAAAGCTGTTTTCCTAGCAGCTTATAGCATAATAAGCTCCAGAAAAGTCACTCCTGTGACATTTTAACCATTGCTGTCCAAAAGAAATATTAACCAAAAAAAATGTGTCACTAACGGGTTTCGAACTCGTGACCCTTCGTTTGTAGGACCAACGTGACAGCCAACTGAGCTAGTTGGCTTGTTGATTTATTTTCAGGATGTTTCATTAAAATAGTATAGTTATAACTTGGCAGTTTTTGTTTATTAGTAAGGGTGAATTAAAGTTACGTTTTTTTATAAACTTTTGATTAATTTTTGTATTAAATAAAATCTCAAGTTTAAATACAATAAATTATAAATATAATATTTTAAAATTAAAATAATAATAATTAAAAATATATATATAAATAAAAATAATAAAAAAATGTTTTTATTTAAAAGTTTAATTAGTCAATTTTTAATTAGATTTTAATAATTAAAATAGAAATAATTTTCTAAATAGATTTGTTTAAAGTAATTTTTAATTAAGAAATTAGTTTAAAAAGTTTTAATTAGATTTTTTTTTAAATAGAGTAAAAGTTATTTCATTAAATAGAATTAATTTTTTATAGATTATTAAATAGTTTAATTTTTAATTAGTGTTAATTTTTAAGTAATTAAGTGTTTGTAGATTTTTTTTAATAGGCGGGGTTTACGATTCATGCACTTTAGGATAAGTTTTAATAGCTTAAAATTTGTAGAATTGAATTGTAGTTTAAAAACCGAAAACCAATTCAAATCGATTGTCCAAATCAAAGCAAAATGTTTCAAATTCATAAGATCTTCGTGTACAACGAACTTGAGTCACCAACGTGTTTAATTGAATTCGTCATTGGTATTATTAGTCTATTACTTTTTCCTAAAGGTAATTTTCTAATTTACCCTATAGCGTATCTCATATTATCACTATACACATCACGACACATCAAGGATTCACAAAACCATCCGGCTGTTGAACATAGACTTCTTCCTTGATTTCACCATTCAGAAATGTCGTCTTCACATCCATCTGATAGACGATCATATTCATGTGGGCTGCATAAGCGAGGAATAGTCTAATAGCTTCCAAACGGGCAACAGGTGCAAAAGATTCCATAAAGTCGATGCCCAATAATTGCTTGTATCCACGAGCTACTAGTCGAGCTTTGTTTTTCAATATTCCCCCTAACTCATCGAGTTTCACCTTGTAAACCTATTTCAAAGTGAGTAACTGCACTTGATCCGGGCATGGGACAAGTTCCCAAACTTCAAGACGTATAAATTCATTAAGTTCTTCTTGCATAGCTTCTATCCAACAGGATTAAGTAAAAGCTTGTTGCCATGTCTTAGGTTTAACTTCAGTTAGAAAAGCATCAAAGTGACAAAACATTGCACTTTCTTGTAACTGACTTCGTGTGGATACCGGACGATTAGGGTCACCAATAATAGAATCTATAGGATGATCCTTTGTCCACTTGCTGTCATGTTCACGAATCCGTGGATTGGAGTAAATCGTAGTTGGAGCTTCCTCTGAGGTGGACGACCCGGCTTGAATAGGGTCGGGAATTGGTACACCAAATAATGGAAGTTCTCGCATTTGAACGAATTCCAAAACGTGATCATCATCATTCTCTTCATCATCAATAGGCATGACGTGGGTAGTTGTTACATGTGTTGGTTGAGAATTACTCGTTGAAGGTATATCTTGACCAATTGTAGGTGCAGATGTGTCTGATTGTGCAACGGTTGCTGGAGCGACAACTTCGGTTACCGGAGCTATTACCTCAGGTTCTGGAGCAACAATAATGGGAGGAGTAAAGAATTCATCAAAGAATGGTTGAAACAACGTATCCCATTCAGTCCTAGAAGGTGGCGTAAATGATGATGAAGTAGGGTTGTTTGGGACAAGACCATAACTAATGTTACTGGGTCCCATTTCATGAAGTGCGGGTTCAGAGCTGCTTTGCTCAGAAGCCATTGCTGTCAGCTCATCAAAGTCAACATTCATAGTTTCGAGGATCTTGCGAGAGTTACGGTTGTAGATTCGGTATGCCTTCTTTGCGGGGGCGTAACCAATGAAAATACCAATATCAGCCTTTGGTTGAAGTTTTCCCAAATTGTCACCATCATTATTTGGATAGCAAAGAGAACCAAATACATGAAGATATGATAAATCTGGTACTTTTCCATGGAGAAGATCATAAGGTGTTTTACCATGGCGTTTACGAATTAGTGACCGGTTTTGGGTGTACATTGCGGTAGATACTCCTTCTGCCCATAAAAACAATGGAGCCTTTGCGTAAATTAACATCGTTCGAGCAGCTTCCATAAGTGTGCGATTTCGCCTTTCAACGACACCGTTTTGTTGTGGCGTGCGAGCAACGGATGTTTCATGAGAAATACCAACTTCTTCATAATAATCACGCAAGATTTGATTCACAAATTCGGTTCTATTATCTGTACGAATGCGTCGGACAGTAGTGTTGAGACGCACTTGAATCATCTTGAGAAATCCGATGATGAATTTAGGTGCCTCATTTTTTGCTTTAAGAAATTTCACCCATGTAAACCGATAGTAATCATCGACAATGACGAGGATGTACTTTTTGCCACTAAGACTTTCAACACGCATTGGCCCACAAAGATCCATATGCAACAGATAAAGTTTCTCTTGGTTGGTGTCTTCAGTCTTGGGTTTGTAAGACTTCTTAGTGCTTTTCCCCATTGTACACGCGGAACACAAATGATCCTTGTGAAATGATAGTTTAGGAAGACCACGAACAAGTTCGTTTTTCGCCAAGTGATTAATAGCGTCAAAGTTAAGATGAGATAACCGTCGATGCCATAACCATGACTTAGTCTTTGATGCTTTGGAGAGAAGACATACGGGAGAAGCGGCCATCATGTCTTGTAGAGACAAAGTATACAAATTATTCCCTCGAGTACCTTTCAATAAATTAACCCCTTCCAAATTACGAATGAAGCAGGTATGCTCTCGAAAAGCAACTTCTAGGTTTGCATCACAAAATTGTCCCACAGAAAATAAGTTGTGACCAAGACCTTCCATATAATACACTCTTGAAATTATAACATTCCCAATATGATATTCACCATAACCCATTATCTTTGCAATATGATCATTTCCAAATCGAACCGTACCAAGAAACTTGCTGACGAAATTTCTGAGCTGAGAGCGATCTCCGGTCATATGCTTGGAGCAACCAGAGTCCAAAAACCAGAGAAAAATTTGGACCACCTGTTTTCAACAACAACAGTAGACAATGCATTGGAAACTATTGGTTCCGGAGTGTTAGCAGATACAGATAAAATATTATCAGAATTGCTAACATTTTTGTGACCCTTAGATTTCCTGTGTTTTCTAATGTGAGTCTTAGCACTAACAGGTTTTACTGTTCCAACTTTCTTAGGTTTTGGATTATTCGCGGGCACTACAGTGGGATTAGACCTATTTAAAGGGCACTTGGTTCCTACAGTAGTGTCAGTGTTCCTAGTTAAAGGACACGCTTGTATTTTGGTAGCCTTGGTACTCCTAGTTAAAGGGCACGCTTTCTTCGCTGTAGTGGGAGTGATCCTAGTTAAAGGGCACACATTTCCTACTATAGTGAAAGTTCTACCAGTGGGATGCCACATCCAACCAACTTGGGTTAACACTTTCCCAGTCGGTTTCCATTCTAATCCATTTTTCTGGGCATGCATCTCATTCACATGGTCAATAAGACAAGAATCATGACGACTAGAAAACATATATTCACTGCAATTCCAACATTTCAAATTAGAATTCACAGTAGGCTTAGAACGCTGCACAACCGCAGAGCCTTTTGGTTTAGCTACATGATTCTTTTTATTCAAAACAGAAATAACATTCCTAGGATGGGCTTCTACTTTCTTCTTCATTTGACTACTAGATGGGGGCAAGATCCTATCATTCTTCTTGTTTCTCTTAAGCTTAGATCATTGAGCCTTAGTAGTGGTGCTTACTCCTGTAGAAGGCAACACGGGAATATTAGAAGCTGGTTTTGAATCCGCCTTATCTTTAGTGACCAAAGTTTGAGATGGTTTAGTCCTAGGGCCCTTGTTAAGTGGTGTGACGGCTATAAGGTTCCTTTTGATTGCACTAGAGGACGATGCTGAGACAGTGGCTGCGTTATCCACAACATTCTTACCTTTTAGAGTACGAAGTGTTTCCTTTAACTCAGCCAAGACCAGATTCTTATCACAAATTTGTTCCCTCAAATCAGATATTTCCATCGACTTTCGATTCAATTGTTCAATCAATGATTGATTCTGTGCAGTGGTATTAGCACATGCGGGCTTTACTGAATCGAAGAGTCGTGTATTTTTCTGTTTTAAGTTATCAACTTTGGACAAAATCTTGGAAACTCGATTATCTAGATCAAGTTTTAAATTCTTAGCGGCCTCAAGTACGTTCACACAATTAAGCTCCTTAGATTTCTCTATGTCTATCGGCAAAGATTGAGCAACCTTGTCACTTGGCTGACGTTGTTTTGATTGTAAATTCAATCGAAAATTCTTTTCAAAGTTTGCATCATCGATATTAACACCTTCGAATGACGTTTCAAAGATTTCTTGAATAAATTGTTGCTTGCATTCAAGCGAAATACAATGTGTTTGAATCTCATCAAAACGTTTTAAAAGCGAAGAGTATGAATCTTGAAGCTTTAAAAATTCAGCGTCAGATTCATGACAATTACTATCTACCACATTATCCACAAATTCAACATTATGCACAATAGAATCATCATCAACACTTTATTCACACAGACGGAAACAATATCATGAGACATCACTTGCTTCAGAAGCTGATCATTTTGGCGTGAAACCCGTTCTATTTCAAGTAAACTGTTTTCATAAGCATCTTCCATTTCATTGAAAACACGTCTAACTTCTTCTATTTCCAAAAGCAAATCTTGATCAAGATTACTTAGACAAGCTTTAACATTCTTTACAAACGGAACAATTTCGTCTCGAAACGCAGCTCTAGTGTGCTCAAAATTCCATTCACCTTCCGTTATGGCCGAAGCCGTCGTACGTTCCAAAATAACCTTGTCAAAATCGGCTAAGTGTTGGTGAACCGCATTTAAGTTAACGGACGCTTTGCTTACCGGTGGAATTAACTTTGTTAAATCCGTTTTGACAAGTGTAGGAGACGTACTAGGAAGGTTTTCATTTGACAAACTTTGGGGCACAAGAACTGTCAATTCTGCTAATTCCTTTTGTAAGCGAATGCGTGTCTTTTTCGAATATTGATCTTTGTTATGTTGATCATAATCAATTGTATGGAATTTTGAAAGAATTTTAGAATGAGTTTTATCCGCAAGTGACTGTGTCTCGTCAGAACTACGAACAAAAGGTGCTTCTTTCGATTTGCCAATTATGGTCATATCATAAAGACCGGGAATATATTCCTGAGCTTGTTTTGCATAACCGGGATTAGGTGGTAAATCTTGAAGACGCGTAAGTTCGAGTTCTTTAAATGATTTAGTTAAAAGATGAACCTTTTCTGTGGAAGCGTATTGTTTTAAAAGCTGTTGTTCTTTGAATTTAAGAAGTTTGGTAGCATTAATTTCCGATTCAAACTTTTTAGACTCGAGAGTTTCGAAATCCATTTGAAGTTTCTGAAAATCATTGACAACCGACTCTTTTGCTTTTAATTCATTGGAAAGATTAGCTTTTAATGATTCAATTTCTTTCAAGTGTTTAATCTTTTCAAAATGAAATTGGTCAAATTCAGAAAATGTTATTTTCTCTGCTTGAGGGACCATTTCAAAAGTTTTGACCTTTTCTTTATGCAACGCAAGCTCAGCAGTTAGGGTGGAATTCGTATCTACGGATTGTCTGAGTGCCATATGCATTTGATCAATAATATGTTTAGGCACCATTACCAAATCATGTTGAGCATAAGATTACCGTCGTAGCATTTGGTTGAGGTTCACTCAAATGTGTAGGATTGGGTACCACATCATTTGAGTTACTAGTTCCCGAATGCTGTTCGAGGTTGTCATTTTCATGCCCAACTTGATGTTGGTTATCATCAATATTATTTGATGTGGTTGGTACCTCACTGACAACATCAGAACCGTAGTGAGAGAGATTAGCAACGAGAGCAGCTTGGGCAGAGTGAATCTCATCACAATCCGAATCATATGCGTCAAGATCATCTGCTTGATAAGCTGCATTAGAAGTAGAAACGACTGCAATGCCTTCAGTATTTGTTGCCCCTGGGTCTGCAAGAAATGCTAACTCCTCTGAATCCAAAATTTTCCCCTTAGACTGAGCATCAACCAAATACATCTTCTCACGAAACCATGCATCATCCCTCCTCCTTTTCGGCTGTGTGCATTCCCTAGCCATATGACCTTGTCCTCGGCAATTGTAGCAAGTCACAACCTTTTTAGGACCAATAGGACTTCCATTTCCATTATCTTGAGAATTCACAGCTTGATTGTTCCCAGTCCTTGTAGGAGGTCCATATGAATTTTGCCTTCCCTGAATAGGTTGCACCGTCACTTGACCATCTTGAACAGTGGCTTGTTGTCGAGGATTTGAAGAGGTGCGGAGCTGATTGTTTGTTGGTGGAAATCCTCTAGTTGCAACAAGTTTTTACAAGTAGGCAGTGAGATGGTTTAGTACATCAGCTGGCGTATCATTTGGAGTAAAGATCGGTGCTTGGATTGGTGGAAGTTCATTAGAGTAGAAAGCTTGTGCTGGTTGTGCTTCTATTGGAAAATATCCTTGCTGAGGAGTATAGCCCATTGGAGAATTGTTGGCTTGTGATGGTGATGTCTGATATGTTGGTTGCTGTGGAAAAGATTGTTGATGAACACTTGGTTGAAATGCTTGCTGTGGCATCATCGGTGGTTGAAAAAATGGTTGATGTGGTTGCTGATAGGTGTGTGGTGGTTGCTGCTGCAAGTATGATGGTTGTTGATAAGTATAATCCATGTTTTGTTGAGAAGCATACATTGCAAGTGGATCATGAACTTGAGGTGTAGACAACCGAGCCTCGATCACATGGCATTCGTGTTGTTGAAGAAAAGTTTGAAGTTGATCCACATTGGTGTTATGCAAGTCCTTAGCCAATTTAACATCCGTCACGTATTTTTTCCATTCCGGAGGAAGAGTGTTCAAATACTTGGTGTTTAATTGAAAGGTAGGAATTTCCATGCCATAGATATTAAGCTCATTCAACAATAGGGTAAATCTCAGATAGTAATCATTGAGAGTCTCCCCTGGCACATAGGCAAACTTATCAAAAGTATCATAAAGCTTACACTCTCGTTCTTGTTTAGTTAACGAGGTGCCTTGCATTAGAACACGAATTCTATCCCATAACTCTTTGGCAACTTTATGTTTACTGACGAGTTTGTAGACATCTGGAGGAAGGGCTTGGAGAATGATGTTTGTAGCATACTTATCACATTTATCTTGAATCTTCATGTCTCCAGTCAATTCACCCGTTGTGCGAGGACGAGTAGTTGTACCTTCCGTCACTGTACCATAATCTAATGGTCCATTGAGCACCGATGCCCAAATAAGATGTACGTTCTCTTTGTTCAACATATAAAGTTCCATTCGGGAAGTCCAATCCTCGTACATAGACTTCTCCAACATTGATGGACGATTATCCGTACCCGAGAGGATGGACTTATCCGTAAGAGATGTGTACTCCATTTCGATAAGTTAAGATTTACAAACTTGATCGGTCAATGAAAGAAAGTAAATGTGTTTGTTGTAGTGTGTTAAAACTGAGAAATAATGTTAAAATCCCCTAAATTATGTTCTCGATAAACCAAAAATTCCAAGATGAAATTGCACACTTCAAAAACACGTTTTTGAAAAAATGTTGGATCGTAACACGTGATCGCAGTAGAGATCGTACTCAGATCGCAGTTGTGATCGCACTCCCTATGATCGTACTCAGATCGTAGTTGTGATCGCACTCCCTATGATCATACTCAGATCGTAGTTGTGATCGCACTCCCTATGATCGTACTCAGATCGTAGTTGTGATTGCACTCCCTATGATCGTACTCAGATCGGACTCCCAGATCGTATTGCGATCGTACTCCCCTATCCTAGTTAAGTGATTGTACCCTAATTGTAACATTGATCGTACTCTACAATCGTGGTGATGGATTGTACTCTGAGCTAAGTGAGCTATCGCACTGAACAATCTTACCTTGATCGTAGTATGGATCGTACTAGGCAATCAGATTGATGGATCGTAGCGAGGATCTTAGTTATGATCGCAGTTAGATCGTAACAATGGATCGTGACTATGGATCGCAAGTAGAAACTGTGACAACCCTAGGTTTTGGATTTGTCACTTGGTCTTACTTTTAGGTTATTTTATGTGTGCTTACTTGAATGTGTGATTACGTGTTTGTTTTGTGTGATTGAGGTTGGTGTGGTTACCATTTATGAGTATAGAAGTACTCATAATTAAATTGAGGAACGGTTATTTTATGTTCATGAGCTCACAATTAGTGACTATGAAATGAAATGGTGCTATTTTGGTGTTTACGTATACGTATAAGTATTATAGTAATAGTGTATTTTTAGGATTTACGGTTTAGCATTTAGAGGTCTCGAATGAGGTAATTAGTCATATGAATATTTTTCGGGATGGTTTTAGGTCATTTAAGACTTAATTATAAAGTTTCTTTCAAAATTTGAGATTTTTTTTAAAAGTGTATATTTTACGACTTTTACGGTAAAACGCGTAAATTTGACTGGTTTTACGGTTTTGAGGTTTTGGGAGTTTTAGGAGCTGAAATAAATTAAGGTAAATTAAGGTAATATTAATAAGATATTAATTAACAATAAAAAGAAAAAAAAAATAAAGAAAAAAACGAATGTAAGGGGGTTAGGTCGGTTTGGAAAAGAAAAAAAAAGGGAAAAGAGGAGAAAAAGGAAAGTGGGCTTATTCTTGGACTAGGATTTTATGTACACCCTATATATTGTTTTAATAACAATCAAATTCATTATTATTCCCTGGAGATATTAAAAAATTCGTGGGTTACTAATAGGTGTGAAAACACCCATCCTTTTACCACTTATTTCTTACTAAAACAAGACCAAAAAGCGTGTTTAATATCATTTGTTTGGAATTATGCGTGGTTTTTGTGTTTTCAGAGCCAACCGGACAAATATTGAAGAAAACATGGGATTACATGGGTTTTATCAAGGAAAAAGACTAAAGACAAAGTCTATTGTCCAAGAGATGCAAAAGATTTGAAGTCAATGGGCCTATTTGAAGATTTATCGAAGAAAAGGACCAAAGATGGAAGATTTACATATGTCGAAGAGACTCAAGTCTATTAATCGAAGAAATTAAAAGACGAGTTGAATTTAATCGTCGACAAATCCCGAATCAGAATCGAAAACGTCAACTTTTCTGAAAAGACGAGAAGACAAGAAGAAAGGGAGAAAGCCCACCAACCAACCAACCACTCAGCCTATATAAAGGGATCACCCTCACAAAATTTGGCATCTAGTTTTTCTTTCAGTTATTTTTCTCCTAGTTCGTAGGAAACCATCTCCCTTAAGGAGTGGTTTTCATCTCTTTGATTTCTTCTTTTAATCTTGTAAGTTTGATCCTTTCCTTTTGTTTTACTGAATCTTAACCATCAATACAAGTGTTCATTTAATCTTTTCATTCCTCTTGTTCATCATCATCTTTTATTCAAAGTTCTTAAGTTTTTATTTAGTTGGTTTAATCTTAAAAAGTTGTTGATTTTGTGTTTTTATTGGTGGGATTTGTTGCTTATGGTTATTAAATGATTATTGGTTAATTTGGTAAAACCCTTTTTGCTATTTGGATCAATTTGGTTTAAATTCGTGTCTACTGTTTTTTATGTCTGTAACTGTTCTTCATTCCCAGCTATATTCCGAATAGTCAATCTGCTTCGTCCCTTACTCGGAATGTTCAAACATTCCGAATAGCCTGTTTCTTTTATCCCCTATCCGGAACGTTTATATATTCCGGATAACCCTAGTATTCCGCATGTTTGAATTTTCCGCATAGAGCAAATATTTCGGGTAGATCTGGTTATTCCGCATATGCCGTTTATTCCGCATAACACTGATTCCCAATTTATTCCGCATAGCCCCAAGATTCCGGATAGCTTTCTTTTCCGCATGGTCTTCTTTATTCCGCATAAGCAAAATATTCCGAGTAGTTTAAACATTCAACATAGAGCTTTGTTATTCCGCACAGTCTGATTATTCCGAATGGAATTTTATTCCGCATAGCTATTTTCTTCAGTAAGATTATTTTTTTGTTTTATCATTTAATCATTTATATTTACTGCAAGTTTAATTTCATTACTTCATTCATTTATCTTTTTAATAGAATAGAAAACCAAACCCACTTTTTGTCACCAAGAACAAATCATTCCACTTTAGGCTGTAATCAATTCGAGGAGATACCGAGAATTTAATCATGAACCCATACAAAAACAATGTATCAAATGACGCCGCTGCCGGCTCTTCTCGTTAAGATCAACAGTTTTTTTGTGAGAACTTGGATTTTGGGATCCGTTCCCCGTGAACGTTACTTTTTCATAAAAAATTTCAAAAAACCCTAAAAAATATAAAATTTTCAAAAATCCTAAAAATTAAAAAACATAAATACCAAAAATATTTTTGCTTTGTTTTTGCCTTGTTAGTTCTTTTGCAGGTGCATGCGTACACGATCAACGTCTTATCAAGAGCCCGAGCCTCTCGATAACTTAGACATGGCTGGTGTACAAAACAACAACAACATACCACCTCAAAACAATAATAACAATAACAATCCACCGTTCAACAACATGAATGATAACAACAACAATGAGCCTCTACCGGATAATCGCCCGATGATTGAACTTCTGCAAGCTCATGTAGATGGCAACACTGATCCAATTGTTATACCAGCGATTGCAGCCAACAATTTTGAGCTCAAATCCGGCTTTATCCAGATGGTCTCTGCTCAACCATTCTTGGGGCGTACCATTGATGATCAACATGACCACATCAAGAGATTTCTACAACTCACGAATACGGTCAAATTCAATGGTGTTCCACAAGAGGTAATCCGTTTACAACTTTTTCCCTTTTCTTTAGAGGGACAAGCCCGGCATTGGCTTGCTAAGGAACCGCCACAGAGTATTCTTTCGTGGACGGATTTGGATACCAAATTTATCAATTACTTTTTCCCACCCTCTCGTACTACCACTTTGCGGAATGAAATCATCAATTTTGAACAAAAGTACGATGAGTCGTTTAGTGAATCTTGGGATCGTTTTAAAGATCTTTTAAGAAAATGCCCACAACATGGTTTTACCAAAGTGCACCAAATTAACACTTTTTATAATGGTTTAAGCATGAATGACCAAGATTCACTAAACAGTGCCTCGGGGGGTAATCTTTTGCCTAAGACTTCCAATGCTGCTCGGGATATCATTGAGAATAAGTCTCGTGTGCAAACCAAGAGTGTTCGGACCAATGTCGCTAGTGCTAGTACTAGTGACAGCGACAAGCGACTTGACAAAATCACTATGCTTCTTGAATCGCTTGCTACCCAAACCGCCAGCAACACCAACAGCATCAACGCTAGAAACGCTAAAGACGCTCAAGTCAATGCTGTCAGCCAACCATGAGAGATATGCGGGGGTCCTCACTCTTACACCACTTGTACTGCCACCCAAGACTACCCTTCTGAAAATGTGAATGCAGCATATGGCACCTATCCTCAACCCGCTTATCAAGCTCGTCCTCAAGGTGACCGCAACCTGCTTAGCTACCGCTCTAACAACTATCTTTCCCCACCCGGTTTTCCTCCTAGCAACCCAAACCAACAACAAAACCTCAATCGCCCTCCTCAACAACAACAACAACCTCGTACACCATACATACCACCTCACAAACAACAACAACCACCTCAACGAAACAACCAAGTATACCAGCAACCTGCTTATCAACCACCCGCATACAATGCTCCTCCCAACCAACCCACCGCTTTACACCAAGAAGTGGAAACCTATATGAGGACTAACGATGTGATCGTGGGAAATCTTCAGCGCGAAGTGCTCAACTTGAAAGCAGATCTGGTAAAACAAGGGAACGATCTGAGAGCTGACATGAGAAACATGTTGGATAGTCAAACGAATGACTTAAAGAACATGATGGCTAGTTTCTTCCAAGGTAATCAACCCTCTTCTTCGGGTACTCTTCCGAGTAACACCGTTGCGAATCCAAGAGGGGAGATGAAAGCAATCACCACTCGCAGTGGCAAAGGTACCAAGGAACCCGAGCTTCCTATACTTCCACCGGTGATTGTGACTAAGGAGAACGAGTCACCAGCTCCTATTCCTCATCCTTCTCCTTCCCCAATTTCTCCGCCTCCTACTTCTACCCCTCCTCCACCCAAGGATGTGAGTGATCCTATTCTCCCAAAGCCTCCCTCTTCTTCCAATATACCTTATCCATCTAGGTTGAGGAAAGAGAAGCTCAAAAGCAAGGACGATATTCAGGTTTCGAACTTTCTTAAAATGTTCAAACAATTGAATTTCAACATCTCCTTCGCTGAGGCTCTCGCTCACATGCCTAAGTACGCGAAAATGTTTAAAGATCTTCTGAGTGACAAGGAAAAGCTTCTTGATATTGCCAACACCCAACTTAATGAGAATTACTCTGCAGTGCTCTTAAGAAAATTGCCAACCAAGCTTGGTGATCCGGGTCGTTTCTTAATCCCTTGCAATTTCCCGGGAGTAGAGAATTGCATGGCCCTAGCCGATCTAGGTGCTAGTATTAGTCTAATGCCTCTAAGCGTTTGGAAGCAATTATCTCTCCCTGAGCTAGTCCCTACCAAAATGACTTTGGAATTAGCTAACCGTACGGTTGCTTATCCAGTTGGGATAGCCGAAGACGTCTTTGTAGGAGTCGACAAATTCACTTTTCCTGCCGATTTCGTCGTCGTCGACTACGAGATGGACCCTCGTGTACCACTGATTGTTGGTCGTCCATTCCTGAGGACCGGTCGCACTCTCATTGATGTTGAAGCCGGTGAGCTTATCATGAGAGTGGGTGACGATAAAATCGTCTTCAACATGGGAAAGTTGTCTAAACAACCTTATTCATACGAGAGTGTTAATTGTATTGACGTTCTGGATGAGGCTTGTGAAGAACACTTTAATGATGCTTGTAAAAATATTCCTACCTCTCTTCCCAATGTTGAAACCGTTTCCTCTATTGATTCATCTCTGTCTCTATTTGGAGAAAGTGATTTGTTTTGGAACAATCTTGAAGCCACCATGGGAGATGTGAACTTAGCTAATGATGATTCTCCCACCGATGGGGATGAAGACATGCATTTCTTTGAAAACCTTCTCAACGAAGACAATCTTTCTCCACCATCTCCCACGGTTATTGCTATCGATGCTCCGACTCTGAAAACGCCTCCTATCGAAAATCCTCCGGATTTAGAACTGAAGGAGTTGCCGCCCTATCTCGAGTACGTGTTCCTTGAAGATAAGAAGAAGTCGCCCGTCATCATCGCAAAGGACCTAAAGGAAGAAGAAAAAGCCCGACTTATCGCCGTGTTGAAGAAGCATAAAAGAGCTATCGCTTGGAAAATCTCCGACATTCGTGGAATAGATCCTCACTTCTGCACACACAAAATTCTCATGGAGGACGACTTTAAGCCCACAATTCAAAGCCAACGAAGGGTGCATCCAAAAATACATGAAGTCATCAAAACAGAGGTTATCAAACTTCTTGATGCGGGTATGATTTACCCTATTTCGGATTCACCATGGGTTAGTCCAGTCCATTGTGTGCCTAAGAAAGGCGGCATCACCGTTGTGCCCAATGCAAACAACGAGTTGATTTCTACCCGTCTCGTTACTGGGTGGAGAGTTTGTATAGACTACCGCAAACTCAATGATGCCACGAGAAAGGATCATTTCCCTCTACCTTTTATGGACCAAATGCTTGAACGTTTAGCGGGTAATGAATATTACTGCTTTCTTGATGGTTTCTCGGGTTACTTCCAAATACCCATCGATCCTCAAGATCAAGAGAAGACAACATTCACTTGTCCCTATGGCACATTTTCTTACAAGAGAATGCCTTTTGGCTTATGCAATGCCCCCGGGACTTTCTAAAGGTGCATGTTAGCTATCTTCCATGACATGGTTGAACAAACCATGGAAGTCTTCATGGATGATTTCTCGGTCTTCGGGGATTCCTTCTCTTCTTGCCTTGCCAATTTGGAACGTATGCTTAAGCGGTGCGAAGACACTCGCCTTGTTCTGAATTGGGAAAAATGCCATTTTATGGTAAAAGAGGGCATCGTGCTAGGACACAATATTTCCAAAGCCGTTCTTGAAGTAGACCGTGCTAAAGTCGATGTTATCGCTAAGTTGCCTCCACCTTCAACCGTGAAGGGTGTGAGAAGTTTTCTGGGTCATGCGGGCTTCTACCGTCGATTCATCAAAGATTTTTCTCAAATCGCTCGCCCGATGACCCACCTCTTGGAAAAAGATACTCCTTTTATCTTTTCCAAAGAGTGTCTTGAAGCCTTCAACTCGCTTAAGGATAAGCTAACTAAGGCACCCGTCTTGGTTACCCCTAATTGGGAGTTGCCTTTCGAGTTGATGTGCGATGCTAGTGACTTTGCTATTGGTGCGGTTCTGGGACAAAGAGTGAACAAACACTTCCAACCGATCCATTACGCTAGCAAGACAATGACGGGGGCCCAATTGCATTATACGACAACCGAAAAAGAGCTTTTAGCTGTTGTCTATGCTTTTGAAAAGTTCCGCCCCTATCTTGTCCTTTCCACCACAATCGTTTACACCGATCATTCCGCGTTGAAGTACTTGTTAACTAAGCAAGATTCCAAACCAAGACTTCTTCGCTGGGTTTTGCTACTCCAAGAATTTAAAATCGAAATTCGCGATAAAAAAGGAGCTGAAAACCAAGCCGCGGATCATCTCAGTAGACTTGAGGATCCTTACCAAGGGGATCATCCGAACAAAGAAATCAATGATTCTTTTCCCTTGGAGACCTTAATGTCTATCAACTCGACTGCTGATGAAACCCCGTGGTTTGCGGACATTGCAAACTACTTAGCGGGTGGAATTCTCGTTAACGGGTTAACATCCCAGCAAAAGAAAAAGTTATTCAAAGACATCAAGACTTACTTTTGGGATGACCCGTATCTTTTCAAACAATGTGCCGACTTGATTATTCGCCGATGTGTTGATGGACCGGCCGCTTTAGAAATCCTTGACGCTTGCCACAAAGGACCCACCGGTGGTCACTTTGGTCCCAACTACACCGCCAAAAAATTGTTTGACTCGGGATTTTATTGGCCCACCATCTATCGTGATGCTCACGAGATGGTTAAACGATGTGATGCTTGCCAAAAACAAGGCAAGATCACACATAAAGATGAGATGCCTCAAAATTTCATACAAGCAGGGTCGTCTCGTGGATTTCGGTGGCCCCGTGCCATCACCGCCAAGAGGCCATTTAACACAAAAACAAAATATACGTGTATGAAAATTCTATGAATTAATTAAGCTCGAGGATCGTATTATCTATATATATAACAGAAGGACGTAAAATTTGGAGGCCCTCGTTAAGCGGTGGCCCTGTGCGTTTGCACCTATTGCACGCCCCTAAAGACGGCCCCGCATACAAGAATGTGAAATCTTTGATGTTTGGGGTATCGACTTTATGGGGCCATTCCCTTCCTCTAAAGGACACAAATACATCCTTGTAGCCGTTGACTACGTTTCAAAGTGGGTTGAAGCCAAAGCTTTCCCTACTAATGATGCAAGGGTGGTTTGTAACTTTTTGAAATTGCTTTTCGCTAGATTCGGCGTTCCTCGTGCTATTATCAGTGACCGCGGGACTCATTTCTGCAACGATCAATTTGCAAGAGTCATGGCTAAGTATGGTGTCAATCACCGTCTTTCCACCGCCTATCATCCCCAAACCAATGGGCAAGCCGAGATATCCAACCGTGGATTGAAGCGAATTTTGGAGCGTACTGTGGGAGAGCATCGTGTCGCGTGGGCCGATAAGTTAGATGATGCTCTGTGGGCTTTCCGTACTGCTTATAAGACCCCGATCGGTTGTACACCTTATCGTCTTGTGTACGGGAAAGCATGCCACCTTCCCATCGAGCTGGAACATAAGGCGCACTGGGCCTTGAAGTGGGCTAACTTCGACATCAACAAAGCCGGTGATCATCGCAAGATTCAACTCAACGAGCTCAACGAACTGAGGAATGAAGCTTATGAGAACTCGCTGATCTACAAAGAGAAGACGAAGATCCTTCATGACGCAAAAATCAAGAACCGAGAGTTCTACGTTGGTGATCAAGTCTTACTTTTTAACTATCGGTTGAAGATCTTCTCTGGCAAGTTGAAGAGCCGCTGGTCTGGTCCATTCACCGTCGCCAAAGTCTTTCCATATGGGACCATTGAGCTTTCTCAGCCAAATGGGCCCATTTTCAAGGTGAATGGCCAGCGTCTGAAGCTGTACTTTGGTGAGGACATCTCTCAGGAGATGATTCCATCCCTCACCACGTTCCCCATGAACTAGTTTTGGGTCGAGTCAGGCTCGTGACTCGGTTATCAAAAACAAGCGCTCCTCGGGAGGCAACCCGAGTATCTATCCTTTTATGTTTTAACCTCATAAGTGTAGGGGGACCTGTATAGGTTCTTTGTCTTTGTGTGGTGATGTGATTACAGGGATGAATGCACTCTTGGAATCTTTGAAGAACCGGGCTCCCGTGTTATCCAAAATCCGGTTCTATCTCTCAACTATCGTGATTCAATTTTCTTCATTCTCACATTTGAAATTGATCACGTTAGTCGTCTCTTCCTTAACTCGAGTTAACCAACGTGCACAATGTCATAAGTGTAGGGGAGACTTTTCCCACATGCTTAAACATTGAGGACAATGTTTATCTTAAGTGTAGGGGAGACTTCTATCGAAGTTTTAAGTGGACTTTTCCATGAAAATGCCTTCATTTAACCAGAAAATCATCTTTTTCAACATTTTTCAAATTTTTAATTAACTTTGGCCATTTAGTCGTAATTTTTAAATTTTTATCGTTGCTTTCATATGTATATATTCCGCAATAAAGTTAAAAATATTAATAAAGTGGTGTAGCTAGTTTAGAAGTCTTTGACATATTAGGCCCGTTGCGATTATTTTGACTCAACCCGAATAGACTTATCCAAGTTTATTCTAGCTAGTATCCTTAACCATGTAGACCTTAATTGGTTTATTAGGCTAAGCATCCACGAGTCTCATTACTTGAGATTTTAAATTGTGGAGGACGAGAAATGATAGAGTCAATTATAAGTCGGTAATCTTGCACAAGCTCACTTGGTGTAATTATTTGCCTATTCTCCCATCACTTGCTAATAATTTATCTGCAATAAGGAAGGTCGTACGATTTGAAAAGTTACTTAGCTTCTTGCCCAAGATCGTTTAAAAGTTGCTCGGTAATAATAAGAGTTCATAGCCAAGGCATAACTATTGAAGCGGGGCGCGAAGATTGGCGAGTCCGAAAAGGCCCTAACAAGGCATGAGGATTCCATTTTATTGCTAAAGATCCAAAGTGATGTGAAAAGCATTATTCCCAAAGTCAATATGAAGGATCAAGACTCACGACGAAAAGCAATCAACTCCCATAAAGATCATGGAGAAGTCTATCCGAAAAGACCCTAACAAGGTATGAGGATAAATAGATCCAAGTCCGAAAAGGAGGCGGATCATTGTATCTCAAAATCCCAATTAGAGATTGAAGAAATAATCATGAAGTCGTGGTCAAAAAAGTTGGAGTACCCCTCAAAAGTCTCCAAGTGAAGAAACTCTGTTAACGATGAGAAGACCATTATCTCAAGAACGTCTCTCGGAGATATGAAGTATGAAGTACATGCCAAATATCGGCCCGAGAAAGGTCTCAAATCGTGAACCAAGTTATGCCAAGATATGAAATTTTTGATATCCCGAGAAGCAGTTTTAAGAGATTTTGTCCTTTAGCTAACTATTGATCAAATCGTCCTACTTTACTTTCACCCTAAATAAACTATCGAAATAAGTCCAAAAATGCATCTTCATGATCATTCTAAGACAAAAATAAAATATAAGAGATACCTCTAGGAATAAGGGAGCTTAAGCATTTAATTAAGCCATGTGTGTAAGTGTTTGATTGCTAACTTATAATAACAATGATCTCGTTTTTAAGCTTAGTTTGGGGAACGTGAAACTTGAGGGTGATAAATCTTCGCAGCACCAAAGCCCTAATGTAAGTCCCTGATCTCTTTGCAAGTTATTTCCATATAGCTATTTTCAAGTGAAAATGGTTTTCTATCCTTTTGTTTACTATAAAGTTTTAATTTCTCTTAGTACTTTAATTTCTGTTCAGTAGTATGTTAATAAGGCCAAGGTTGATTGATTATGAGAAAAAAGTAAATTTGCTTTATCACTAAGCATTGCATGAGGACATGGCAATGGTTAAGTGTAGGGGATTTGATAGGTGTGAAAACACCCATCCTTTTACCACTTATTTCTTACTAAAACAAGACCAAAAAGCGTGTTTAATATCATTTGTTTGGAATTATGCGTGGTTTTTGTGTTTATTGTGTTTTCAGAGCCAACCGGACAAATATTGAAGAAAACATGGGATTACACGGGTTTTATCAAGGAAAAAGACTAAAGACAAAGTCTATTGTCCAAGAGATGCAAAAGATTTGAAGTCAATGGGCCTATTTGAAGATTTATCGAAGAAAAGGACCAAAGATGGAAGATTTACATATGTCGAAGAGACTCAAGTCTATTAATCGAAGAAATTAAAAGACGAGTTGAATTTAATCGTCAACAAATCCCGAATCAGAATCGAAAACGTCAACTTTTCTGAAAAGACGAGAAGACAAGAAGAAAGGGAGAAAGCCCACCAACCAACCAACCACTCAGCCTATATAAAGGGATCACCCTCACAAAATTTGGCATCTAGTTTTTCTTTCAGTTATTTTTCTCCTAGTTCGTAGGAAACCATCTCCCTTAAGGAGTGGTTTTCATCTCTTTGATTTCTTCTTTTAATCTTGTAAGTTTGATCCTTTCCTTTTGTTTTACTGAATCTTAATCATCAATACAAGTGTTCATTTAATCTTTTCATTCCTCTTGTTCATCATCATCTTTTATTCAAAGTTCTTAAGTTTTTATTTAGTTGGTTTGATCTTAAAAAGTTGTTGATTTTGTGTTTTTATTGGTGGGATTTGTTGCTTATGGTTATTAAATGATTATTGGTTAATTTGGTAAAACCCTTTTTGCTATTTGGATCGATTTGGTTTAAATTCGTGTCTACTGTTTTTTATGTCTGTAACTGTTCTTCATTCCCAGCTATATTCCGAATAGTCAATCTGCTTCGTCCCTTACTCGGAATGTTCAAACATTCCGAATAGCCTGTTTCTTTTATCCCCTATCCGGAACGTTTATATATTCCGGATAACCCTAGTATTCCGCATGTTTGAATTTTCCGCATAGAGCAAATATTCCGGGTAGATTTGGTTATTCCGCATAGGCCGTTTATTCCGCATAGCACTGATTCCCAATTTATTCCGCATAGCCCCAAGATTCCGGATAGCTTTCTTTTCCGCATGGTCTTCTTTATTCCGCATAAGCAAAATATTCCGAGTAGTTTAAACATTCCGCATAGAGCTTTATTATTCCGCACAGTCTGATTATTCCGAATGGAATTTTATTCCGCATAGCTATTTTCTTCAGTAAGATTATTTTTCTGTTTTATCATTTAATCATTTATATTTACTGCAAGTTTAATTTCATTACTTCATTTAATTATCTTTTTAATAGAATAGAAAACCAAACCCACTTTTTGTCACCAAGAACAAATCATTCCACTTTAGGCTGTAATCAATTCGAGGAGATACCAAGAATTGAATCATGAACCCATACAAAAACAATGTATCAGTTAGATAGAAGGTTTTTAGGGTTCTTCATAATTTTGGGGGTTTTCATAAATCAAAGGTAAAGTCTTTGATCCCTTTTTAATTTAATTGTTTTTATGTTTTTATAATCATCTTATGATGGATTTAGGTTAGGGTTTAATTTAAGAACAGTAAATTAATGTTATAATAATGAGTTCATAATGATTACATAAATTATGGCTTGTAATTAGAGGGATTAGGGTTAATTAATGTGGTTGATTTTGTTAAACCCGTTTTTAAAAACTGGGCAGAATTTTGAGTCAATTGTTTTGATCATATCGGGAGTTCTAGGAATATTCAAGATGCGATCCAAGTATCCCTGAAAATGTAATTGAAGTGGCTTTCTAATTCAAGAAACTAGAACTAAATTAGAGGTCGGGAAGTGGGTCAAAAACAGGTTACAACAGTCGTAGGTCAAACCAGTTTTGAATTCAGCCTGTTTTCTTTTTAAGTTTTGGGTTGTTTGGGGTACTTAGGGTTGCATTGGGATCTTCTCACGTACATGAGATATGGTTTATATATTGTAGCAAGTATCTGCACTTGGGCTAAGGTTGTGGTTTAGGGTAAGACCCTCTAACGGTAATGAATTTTTCATACGTTTAAAATCAGTGAATTCTGGATAGGTAGCAATATATACACATATATCGGGGGCTTAACAATAGATTTAAGGTTAGGGCAAGTGGGAGGTTTTAGCTAACATATTTAAAAGTATTAATATTTCTTTTACAGAAACCATGGGTATATTTAAGTGGACGTTTGACTTAAAGTTTTGAGACCTAAAAACTGGGGCTGGTTTGTGTAAAATATAAACGGGATAGTTATTAAACTTAACCAAGTTAAGGACTTGTTAAGGAAGGGTAATGGGATGGTTAGAGCTTATCAATGAGGTTTTTATATGGGAATATACTAGATGTCAATCATAGGTTGACGAGCCATCTTAGTGATAGGTTTGTGTATTGATTTCGTGTTTTTGGTTTGTTAGCTTGTTGCTAGTGCAAGGACTCGTGAAGAAGCTATCAGGTGAGTTTCATAGTCCCATGTTTACTATTGATTTTGACTTCCAGATGGGATGGAAGAGACACTGTGTTGAGTTATTTCTAAATTGTTGTTGTGAATGTTTTTATGGTTTGTGATGGACTTGTGTGTACATTATGTGATTAACTGCTATGTGATTCTTGATTGTGTATGATTTGGATCGGGGGACACGTGGCGTCTCAGTTATTGTGGTTTGACAAGGTAGGGGCCTTGTGGTTTTCCAAGGTAGTGGCCTTGGGATAGGTACATTGTGTGATCATCTATGGTACCATGATGTTGATTGGCAAGGTAGGAGCCTTGGTTTTGGTTTGAAATGTTTGATCTTGAATTGATAGTTGTTGATGCATACATGTAACACATTGTCCATATGTTATTGTATTTGTGTTCGTTATTCACAGCTTGTAACTGATTTAGCGTTGGAGTCTAAACCTATGACTCTCACCAACTTTATGTTGACGTGTTTTAGTGTCTCTTTCAGGTAATGCTATGGGTAGGAATGAGAACTTAAGTGGCTAGGACTTGGAGAGAGTAGGAATGCATATAGAAGGATATCCCCGTTTCCTTCTTAGTTTTGTTTGTCTGTTCATTTTAATAAGTGATACTGTGGCACACGTATGTTTGTTTTGATTATGTTACTTGTTTGTCTTGGGTAAGAGGTAGGACTGTTACCTACTTACCTAGACACCTGCATTTGATGAGATAATGTCATGACTTTTGTGTCACCTTTTTATGACATTTCTTATTTCATATAGTTATCTCTATAGACACGCCATGTTGTGATGATATCTATACGTCGCGCCCCATATTCCGCCATGGTGGGGTGTGACAGAATGGTATCAGAGCCAATGGTTATAGAGAATTAGGTTGCCTAGTCGCGTAGCCTAGTCTATAGCTTAAGGGTCCCTGCATATAGGCGTCATAGAAGTATGTGTGCATTTTATATTAATTGATGTGTTTGGATGTTATTTATTGCGATATTTTGACTAGTATGAATTGAACCATAGTAAGTTCATACTTAGCTACATGTTATTTTCTTTTCGAGTTTTGAATAGTGCGGGTTGAACTATAGTCGTATACGCTAGTCATTGTTGGATTCCGTTTAATTACGTTTTCATGTTCTTTATACATTTTGAATTTTTTCTACGGTGGTTCAGCTGGATTACGAGTTTATATGTTTCATGCATTGGCTACGTTATTTTAATACATGGATTTTGGATCTTACTTTATGTTGTGGTTATGTGCTTATATGAGTTGTAGGATCTATGTGCTTATTTGAGTTGGTAGACCTATGTGTTATGTGTAGTATTAATTCTTATAAGTGTCATCATAGGAGGGAGCGCATTAGTGAAAGGGGACTGGTAGAAGTATGGTGGCCAACGTAGTTATACAAGTACCACAACATCAATGGATTCCTGAGTATGGTTGCATGAAAGAGGGTTAATACATGTTTGTATAGTATACGTTGGATGGATTTGAGTGTATGTGCGCGTATGCCTATATATGTATATTTCCCTTCTACTTATCGGTTGTATTCTTAGGATGGTTTTCTAGCTCTTTCCTCTTTGGGATGTTCAACTTCTGCAGTAGCGCATTTATCGAGTTCTCATTTCACGTGGTTGTTTGTACGGTACTTTTGGTGTTGAAGCTATTGAGAGGGTGAAGATTTATTTTTGAATAACGATATCTTTTGTTTTGAGTCTTACATGGTAAAAAGATGGAACTTGCAAATAGTAAAAAAAAAATTAGTTGTTGGTAGTCCATAAAATGAGGGTAAAGTGTCGAAAACGTGTTTGCAATAAGGTGGAATATAATTTTTTTTTTATATTTAAGCATGGCTTGTTTATTTTAAAATATTTTGGTTTTGATCACCTAAAGTTATTGTTCTTTAGTTAGAATTTTTTTTTGTTAAATTAAATATGTTAAAGTCATGTATTTAATCATGTGATGGGTGAGAGTTTTAATTTTCTGGAATTAAAATAAATTAGGGTTTAAAATCGTTTTTGGGTATAAATCGGAGTAGGCAGAAACTATCGCTAAACTGTCAAATTATGTCGCTAAACTGTCAGAAACTGTCGCTAATGCCTAGGCAGGTTTTAGGTAAAAATCGTTTTGGTCATAACTTGTTCGTTTTTTAAACTTTTGGGTGATTCAAAAGCCTAAAATTATGTACTCAGAACGTACTTTTCAAATATTCAGAATGTTTAGCAAATGGAGGTCAGTAGCTAAGTCTAACTAATTGTACAAGTGTCGAGTTCAAGGTTAATTTTCAGACAACATGGTTTAAAATTATGTTTTGGGTATTTTGGGTTAATGAATACTTGGAGGGTTAACATAGAGATGAGTTGGGATAGAATTTGAGATTTATTTAGACCTTAGAGCACATGGTTATATCTTGATGAGTTTTGATTTATGGTATTTATGAGTAAGACTGAATCCTGGGTGACAGTTTTAAACCCGTCAAGTTATGTGATGACTCCTAACTTGTTTTCAAGACAGTTCTTGTTTGATGAGTTGCGAGATTTAGTTAGGTTGGTTACATAACTTTATGGTTTTAATAAGTTTCCTCGCGGACGGTTAAGACTCATGTGTTGTTGGTTGAGATTATTTTGGTATAAACTGAGTTCACGTTTGAACGTGGAGGTTTTATCAAGGATATGTATCCTCGTTTGGTTGCTGACAGTAAGTTTGAGTTTGGGAGTAAATCTCGGGACGAGATTTCTATTAGGAGGGAGTGATGTGACAACCCTAGGTTTTGGATTTGTCACTTGGTCTTACTTTTAGGTTATTTTATGTGTGCTTACTTGAATTGTGTGATTACGTGTTTGTTTTGTGTGATTGAGGTTGGTGTGGTTACCATTTATGAGTATAGAAGTACTCATAAGTAAATTGAGGAACGGTTATTTCATGTTCATGAGCTCACAATTAGTGACTATGAAATGAAATGGTGTTATTTTGGTGTTTACGTATATGTATAAGTATTATAGTAATAGTGTATTTTTAGGATTTACGGTTTAGCATTTAGAGGTCTCGAATGAGGTAATTAGTCATATGAATATTTTTCGGGATGGTTTTAGGTCATTTAGGACTTAATTATAAAGTTTATTTCAAAATTTGAGATTTTTTTTAAAAGTGTATATTTTACGACTTTTACGGTAAAACGCGTAAATTTGACTAGTTTTACGGTTTTGAGGTTTTGAGAGTTTTAGGAGCTGAAAAAAATTAAGGTAAATTAAGGTAATATTAATAAGATATTAATTAACAATAAAAAGAAAAAAAATAAAGAAAAAAACGAATTTAAGGGGGTTAGGTCGGTTTGGAAAAGAAAAAAAAAGGGAAAAGAGGAGAAAAAGGAAAGTGGGCTTATTCTTGGACTAGGATTTTATGTACACCCTATATATTGTTTTAATAACAATCAAATTCATTATTATTCCCTGGAGATATTAAATAATTCGTGGGTTACATAGAAGGTTTTTAGGGTTCTTCATAATTTTGGGGGTTTTCATAAATCAAAGGTAAAGTCTTTGATCCCTTTTTAATTTAATTGTTTTTATGTCTTTATAATCATCTTATGATGGATTTAGGTTAGGGTTTAATTTAAGAACAGTAAATTAATGTTATAATAATGAGTTCATAATGATTACATAAATTAGGGCTTGTAATTATAGGGATTAGGGTTAATTAATGTGGTTGATTTTGTTAAACCCGTTTTTAAAAACTGGGCAGAATTTTGAGTCAATTGTTTTGATCATATCGGGAGTTATAGGAACATTCAAGATGCGATCCAAGTATCCCTGAAAAGGTAATTGAAGTGGATTTCTAATGCAAGAAACTAGAACTAAATTAGAGGTAGGTAAGTGGGTCAAAAACAGGTTACAACAGTCGTAGGTCAAAACAGTTTTGAATTCAGCCTGTTTTCTTTTTAAGTTTTGGGTTGTTTGGGGTACTTAGGGTTGCATTGGGATCTTCTCACGTACATGAGAGATGGTTTATATATTGTAGCAAGTATCTGAACTTGGGCTAAGGTTGTGGTTTAGGGTAAGACCCTCTAATGGTAATGAACTTTTCATACGTTTAAAATCAGTGAATTCTGGATAGGTAGCAATATATACACATATATCGGGGCCTTAACAATAGCTTTAAGGTTAGGGCAAGTGGGAGGTTTTAGCTAACATATGTAAAAGTATTAATATTCCTTTTACAGAAACCATGGGTATATTTAAGTGGAAGTTTGACTTAAAGTTTTGAGACCTAAAAACTGGGACTGTTTTGTGTAAAATATGAACGGGATAGTTATTAAACTTAACCAAGTTAAGGACTTGTTAAGGACTTGTTAAGGAAGGGTAATGGGATGGTTAGAGCTTATCAATGAGGTTTTTATATGGGAATATACTAGATGTCCATCATAGGTTGACGAGCCATCTTAGTGATAGGTTTGTGTATTGATTTCGTGTTTTTAGTTTGTTAGCTTGTTGCTAGTGCGAGGACTCGTGAAGAAGCTATCAGGTGAGTTTCATAGTCCCATGTTTACTTTTGATTTTGACTTCCAGATGGGATGGAAGAGACACTGTGTTGAGTTATTTCTAAATTTTTGCTGTGAATGTTTTTATGGTTTGTGATGGACTTGTGTGTACATTATGTGATTAACTGCTATGTGATTCTTGATTGTGTATGATTTGGATCGGGGGACAAGTGTTGTCTCAGTTATTGTGGTTTGACAAGGTAGGGGCCTTGTGGTTTGCCAAGGTAGTGGCCTTGGGATAGGTACATAGTGTGATCATCTATGGTACCATGATGTTGATTGGTAAGGTAGGAGCCTTGGTTTTGGTTTGAAATGTTTGATCTTGAATTGATAGTTGTTGATGCATACATGTAACACATTGTCCATATGTTATTGTATTTGTGTTCGTTATTCACAGCTTGTAACTGATTTAGCGTTGGAGTCTAAACCTATGACTCTCACCAACTTTATGTTGACGTGTTTTAGTGTCTCTTTCAGGTAATGCTATGGGTAGGAATGAGAACTTAAGTGGCTAGGACTTGGAGAGAGTAGGAATGCATATAGAAGGATATCCCCGTTTCCTTCTTAGTTTTGTTTGTCTGTTCATTTTAATAAGTGATACTGTGGCACACGTATGTTTGTTTTGATTATGTTACTTGTTCGTCTTGGGTAAGAGGTAGGACTGTTACCTACTTACCTAGACACCTGCATTTGATGAGATATTGTCATGACTTTTGTGTCACCTTTTTATGACATTTCTTATTTCATATAGTTATCTCTATAGACACGCCATGTTGTGATGATATCCATACGTCGCGCCCCATATTCCGCCATGGTGGGGTGTGACAGAAACCCCCAGGGTTTATGCAAACACAAAGTCAGATCGTACTGAGGATACCAACTTACCACTTTTCTCGGACAATACAGTAACACAATCAATTCAAGATTCAAAGCCTAAATTGAATCAAACAACCAAAATTTTCGTGTTTTTAACCCGAATAACAATACCAAATCATTATAACAAGTAATAAGATGAAGTAAATCAAGATTAACTCATAAAAACACAAAAAAAAATTGGTTCGTGTGAAAATGGATCAAAAATGGCGAGAGAATCAAGAACACAAACACAAGAACTAAACAATCATCCCATGGCTCTTGATACCATTTGTAGGATATGTAAATCTTTCTTATGTTTTAGAGAGAGAAAGAGATAGAAAGATGGTGGATTTCACACTTCTAGAGAGAGAAAGTTTAAGAGAACTATGTGTTATTCAAATGAAATCACCACCCTCTCCATCAATGGAGAGGGTTTATATACCAAGCCCATAAGATGGGCTTGGGCTTACATTTGGGTTGGCCATACAAGCATGGACCGGGCTTTTCCTTGTTTAATTAATTAAAAGATACCTAGACTACGAGCTACAACTTAATATATTTTCGGAGTGACCGAATCTTCCTAAATACGTAACAACGTATTTCCAACATTTTTCGAGCCTTCTACCCATGGCAATCCGAACTTTTCATTAGCGGCTCGACTTTTCACTCATGATATTAACTTATAAAATAAAGATAAACGACAAAAAAATCAATTATATATGACCTTATTATGTTTCTGAAATAACTAAAATACAAGAAAAAATACGAATAAAACTATTTCAAATACAACACAAATTTTAAAATAGCTTGGGTAAGATTTTAGAACTGACTAAACCCATCACAATTGATCATAAATATGACTAAGTTGACGATGCGAATCATCATATATATTTAATTGGATATTACTAGAGCTTTTTGGGATTAATACTAATTTTATCTTTTGGTGTTGCAGTTTACCTTTAATATGTATTATAGTATAGAAGTGGATGATGTGTTAAGATGAATAAATATACCATAAAATAGTAAATATTTTTTAATATACTACATAATGGTAAATAAATTTTTTAAAGACCATTGTTTAGTTAAAAACTCATATATATATACCCAGCGTTTCCTTTTTTGTAATTCACTTTTCTAATAATGTAAATCATTTTATTTTCACTTTAACTGTGTGTGAATCTTCTATAGACGGTTTGTCACGTAAGATAAATTTCTTCTAAAAATCTCGGTTTATTTAAAATGAACCATCCGTTGGGATTATTTAGACATGATGCTAGACAAGCTCGGGTTTGGTTATCTATGGCGTAAGTGGATCAAGGGTTGCCTCCATACCTCTAGATCTTCGGTGCTCGTTAATGGCTCTCCCACCACAGAATTCGACTTGCATCGGGGTCTTAGGCAAGGGGATCCGTTGTCCCCATTCTTGTTCATTGTGGCCATGGAAGGGTTACACGCATACACATGTAAAGTGGAAGCTTTAGGTCTTTTCAAAGGCTGCTCTATAGGGCGGGATAACTTGCACGTTTCTCATCTCATGTACGCGGACGATGTCATTTTTATGGGCGAGTGGTCTTGGTCTAATGCTCTAAATCTCATCAGCCTTTTAAGCTGCTTCTACCTTGTTTCTGGGTTGCGCGTTAATTTTAACAAAAGCTCTGTTTTCGGGATCGGTGTTTCGGATGATCAAGTCTCCTTCATGGCTAGCATTATTGGTTGTGGTGTTGCTAAATTACCGATTAAATACCTCGGTATTCCGGTGGGATGTAATATGACTAGGAGTTCTAACTGGAAGGCCATTATTGATAAGTTCCATTCGAAGCTTTTTTCCTGGAAGGCTCTCCTCCTTTCCGTGGGTGGTCGTCTCACGTTAATCAGGTCTGTTCTTAGCAACCTCCCTACATATTACCTCTCTATATATCAGATTCCTGCTTCGGTGCGGAAAAAGCTTGAGTCGATGCGCAACTTGTTTTTCATTGGTGGTGATCCGGGTGATAGGAAAATGACTTGGGTTAAATGGGACCGTTGTCTTGCTAACAGAAAGTTTGGAGGTCTTGGTATTGGCAGCATTTTAGGTCTTAATATGGGTCTTCTATTCAAATGGGTATGGCGGTTTCTTAATAATCAGAAGGATCTTTGGATCAAGGTGGTAAAGAGTATTCACGGTGTTGATGGTGGTATGTCGAATACCCTGTCCAGTTCATGTCCTCGCAGTAACTGGTCCAACATCCTTCATTCTATTAATCGCCTCAAGGACCATGGTATTGATCTTCACTCTTATTGCAAAAGAAAGATTGGCAATGGTCTCAATACTAGGTTTTGGTATGATACATGGTCCGGGAATCAGCCTCTCCGCACTCTGTTTCCTCGTATTTTCTGCCTTGATTCTGATAAATCTTGTTCCATTGCTAACCGTGTGCATCCTTCTGTTTGGGTTTCGGTTCTTAGACGCCCCCCAAAGGGCGGGGTGGAGTCTTCTCAGATGAGTGCCCTGTTATCTCATATAGGTAATGTTACCCTTACTGATTCGAATGACAGCTGGTCGTGGTCGTTCGGTGGCTTGGATGGGTTTTCGGTTGCTTCGGTTCGCTCTCATGTTGATTATGTTACCTTGGACAACGGTCAAGAGGCTACCCCATGGAACAAATTTATTCCTATCAAAGTTAACGTCTTCATGTGGAGGCTCATGCTCAACAAACTTCCTACTAAGTTTAATCTTGATAAGAGGAATATTGACGTCGACTCCCTGCTATGCCCCTCCTGCCTTGAAGACATTGAAACCTCCAACCATTCGTTCTTCAACTGCTGTCTAGCTAAAGATCTTTGGTCGCTTCTCGCTAGGTGGTGGGATTTGGATTTTCCTGTTTGTTGCAATCTCGCGGATTGGAGGATCTGGCTTGTGAGTGCTCGTATCTCTTCCAAAGCTAGGACCATTCTTGATGGTGTTAGGGGTACGCTTATGTGGATCATCTGGAACTTTAGGAATGCTCTTATTTTCTCGTCCTCGCATCCTAAGAAATCGGTTTTGTGGGATAACATTGTTTACCAATCTTTTTTGTGGATTTCATCTAGAAATTCGAAAAGTCGGTTGTCTTGGTTAGGTTGGCTTCAAAATCCGATTGTATTTATTAATTCTCTGTAATTTTGTCTAGCTTTTGCTAGTTTAATAATATCTGTCGTTCAAAAAATTAATAAATATATTCCTCTTAATGTGTATACAACATTACAACTGATGTCTTTGGACTCTAGATTATGTATTGGGTATATATAGAATTATCCCTTTTATTATTCTATGAAGGTTTAAGAACACCTCGTGTCTTATTTAGATTTTTAATACATTGTATTTGTACTAAAGTTGGTTTGTTTCACTTATTGAACTTTGAACATGAGAAAGCAAAGCATTCTAGAATTGAACCTGTGATGATATAATAATATATTATAGTTCTCATATTGCGAAGATAAAACAAATTAGCTCCCATGTGCCTTTGACCTTTGAACATGATGTTTTTTTAGCGGGACAAAATGTATCAAACCAATTGATGTAGGAGAATCAAAGAATACTTTATCACCCTCGTTTCAAGTTATATCATTTTCACTCTTTAGAATCAAATTTATCATAACTTAGGCCCCGTTTAGTTCGCAGAATGTTTTTAAGGGAATTGTAATCTTTGGAAGAAATTGTAATTTGATTTAATTGTAATTAAAAGAATTGGAATGTGTTAGAATTGTAATGTTGTGGAATTATAATGTATAAAATCTGAGATGTGTTTGATTGAGTCTGACCGTAATGTAATTCAACTTTTTTTATAAAACATAAAAAATGAATAAAAAATAATAGTTAAAATAAAATAATAAAAACATAAATAATTTCAAATAAAATAAACTTGTTATTTTAATAAAAAATATTATTTTAATAAAAAATATTATTTTTATAAAATTATTATTTTAGTAAAAATTATCATTTTAATAAAATTTATTATTTTAATAAAAAATATTAATTTAATAAAAAATATTATTTTTTATTAAAATAAAATAATAATAATTTATATTATTTTAATATTTCAAAAGTATAATAATAAGAAATAATTATATTAATAAAATATTAAAATAAATAATAATAACAATAATTAATAAATAAAAATATTTAATTAAAATATAAAATTATAAAATTATAAAAAATAATAAAGAAAATAATATAAATTAAATAAATTAATAATAAATAAATATTATGTAAAATAAATTCAAATTTTTTAAAAAAATATAAATTAAAAATTTATAAATTTATAAATAATAATATAAAAATAATAATAAATAATAGTAATTAATATTAAAAGAAATTTATTATTATTAATTTTAAATTTTTATTATATAATAATAAAAATAAATTTATTTTTATTATATTATTTTAATATAATAATATAATAATAAAAATAAAATTTTTATTATTATATTATTTTAATATAATAATAATAATATAATAATAATAATAAAGTTGATTATTAATAATTAATAATAATAATAATAGTGGTTTAAAGTATAAAATTACGAATTACGACGTAATTCAAAACATTCCATCCAAGTTCCTATGTAATCTGAAATACATCATTTGATATAATTGTAATGTCCCAATTACAGTTATGTAGTATACCAAACACCATATGTAATGTAAAATGAATTACATTCCTTTCATTCTGTGAACCAAACAGGTTATGTAATGTAATTGAATTACAATTACATCAAATTACATCCAATTACAACAAACCAAACGGGGCCTTAGTGTAACTAAACAACAATCTTTCATATCTTAATTAAACACAAATATACATTGCAAAACAGTTTAATAAAACTACGCACATACATACCAACAATTGTACAACTTGGTCGTGTGAACAACCCTGCCGAACAACATGCAAAGGACGCGTCTTCGAGATGTGCGTAACAAGCAAACACACGTCGTCATTACCAGCAACGATAAAGACTCTGTCTTGCCGTGTTGAACTCTTTATTCTGGATGGTATAACGGATATTCGGTTTCAAAATATGGTTGAGTTTATTAATTGAAAGGGTAAACTGCAAATTACGTCCTTGTACTTTGTGAATTTCGAAAATTTACAAACGAGAGCAAACTACAAGCAATATTGCCACTATACTTCAAAATTTCGTGCAATTTTGCCGCCGAATGGAAGTTTTTTTATTTTTCGTCGTTTTCCTCTGTTAATTCCCACACGTGCCTGGCACATGAGGGTTCATTGTGCCACACCATCTCATTACCTCATCCCCACATTTCCTTTATGCAATTTTCGTCCCTGAAACCATTTCCCGCCATTACTAACATATGTGGTTGGAAGCTTGCATATATAGGTACGTCGACACATTCATCTTTAGTCATATATCTTTTTTAACACATCACTGTTGTAATCATGGTGATCATATATGAATGTGGCAAAGCCGCAACAATAAAAACTTCATGGACTGACAAGAACCCAGGGCGAGTGGACTGAGCCTGTGCACCCTTCTAGGAATGAGCCTGTGGACGGCCTAACATATTTTGTTGATTTTGCTATTATAGATTCAGATTTGTGCCAACAGGCGCCTCCTGATGATCCCTACGTAGATGATGAAGAGGAGATCACGATGGACGAACTTTTACAACAACCAGATAAACCCGTAAATGCAAATAAAGAGGTCGATGAAGAGGTTGTTGATGAGGAACATGATGTTGAAGATGAGGAGGATGTAGACAGTTTGAATGAGACTGATGAAAGTAATTTTGAACCAGAAGATATAGCCCTCATGGAGCAAGAGGTGAACATGAATGATTTTGATTTTGATCTTGATATAGACATTCAAAATACCCAAAAACATGTTATGGATGATGACTTGGATATTGACAATATGGTTGAAAACTTTGACCTTGACGATTATGCTAGTTATGGTCCAAACGAGAATGAGTTGTATAGTAAAAGGAAAAGAAGGCTGAAAGTACTTAACGCAGACTACCGCGGCAAGGACGATGTAAGTGTGAAATTATACCCAGGCAAGGAATATACAAACAGAAAGCAGATACATGAAGACATAAAAAGGTATTCCATCGAGAGTAGGATAATGGTTAAAGTCAAGAGTGTGATAAAACTAGGATTAGAGTTGTTTGTCTTGGTACTGTGTTATCTCCTGGCAATACGATGGTGGTTGGTCAAGATGATGCAGGCCCTTCGATAGATGTTGGTCAAGATGATTCAGGCCCTTCGGATAATACTTGTAGTTCTGAGTTGAAGGACAAAAATACAGAAACAACAGACTTTTATGGTCAAAAGGTCTGGAAGAAGCCCATGTGTAAATGGTCCCTACACGCCTCCAAAACCCAAAAAAATAATTCTTGGACTATCAAAACATTCACCGATGATCATCAATACCTCCAATCAAGAAAAATTCCAATTTGTAATTCACGATTCCTATCTAAAGAGGTAACCAAAATCCTTGTATTAAACCGTAAGATCCCAATTAACGCTCTACATGTTCTTTTAGAGCAAAACTACGATATCAAACTCTCCCCGCATAAGGTTTCCCGAGCAAAATGAATTGCCATGAAAACATTAGAGGGTGATTATGAAGATCAATATATAAAACTGAGGGATTATGCGATGGAGTTGAAGCAAAAAATACCCAGATACGACTTTCAAGATCTAGGTTGAAACATACACCGATTTAACCTTTGATATATGTCTTGGTCCACTGAAAGCAGGCTTCGGGGCAACTAAAACGGAAATTCTGGGTTTAGATGGAGCATTTATTAAACGTCCATATACTGGTCAAATCTTAACGGCTGTTGGTGTGTATGGAAATAATGGTGTGTACCCGGTAACTTATGCAATCGTTGAATCTCAGTGCAAGAGTTCGTGGTTATGGTTCCTTACCTGCTTAGGAGATGACCTTAATTTTCAATCTTATTCAGACTTCAAATTTATCTCCGACAAACAAAAGGTATAGTCCTTGACTAGTAATTAATTATGTATATTGTTAGTGCCACCCAACTGAAATACTTTTTCTTGATTTAGGGGATATTACCAGCCATTGCAGAATTGTTTCCAGCAGCTGAGCATAGATTATGTGTTAGATATATTTATGAAAATATGAAAACGGAACACAAAGACAAGAAATAAAGGACCTTATTTAGAAGTGTGCAAGGTTATCAACAATAACTCAGTTGTAGGCAACAATGGATCAAGTAAAAGCAGTTGACCCTAAAGCTTGTGAGTGGTTAAAAAAATTCCTCCAGCGTCATGGTGCATAACACATTTCTCAGGTATGTTTGTTTGGTTGGTTGTATATGCAATTTACAATTTTATTACTTGGCTATTCATACTAGGTACGTTTGGTTGGTTGGCTGCATATGCAATTTACAATATTATTACTTGATAGCTAATATATATGACATTCATGGGGACGTAAGTGTGATATCATGCTCAACAACATATGTGAAGCTTTTAATAGTAAGTTGGTGGATGTCCGAGATATGCTAATCATTAGGTGTTTAGAACACATAAGGGAGAGAATTGTAAATGTGCAACAAGTGATAGATAAAAGTACTAGTCTGCTAACCCCAACTGCAACGCAAATTTTTAACTATATTAAGGCCTCTTCAAATGATTACAGTATTCCTTATAATAGGGGGAATCATACTAGTGTATGGAACCTAATGACTAGTGTGTTGTGAAGCTCAACCTTAAGCAATGTGATTGTAGGAGATGGGAGTTTACTGACATACCATGTAGGCATGTTGTTGCTGCATTGAACAACAGGGAAACTCATGGAGAATCTGTTCGGATACCAGAGGAATGGGTGCTACCACGTTATTGGTTGAAGACATGAATGGAGACGTATCAATATAAGGTTGAACCTGTTAGTGGTTGCAGTTTCTGGGCAAGATGCAGGATCCCAAGTCTGTTACTACCTCCGCACCACCATGTTCCTATAGGTAGACCAAAGAAGAAGAGAAGAATTTCCAAGGATGAAGCTTCTGAGGAGGCTATAAAGAAAATGGCTAAGACAGGAAAGATGACTAGGCAGGGCATCCAGATGACTTGCAGCAAGTGTAAAGGACAGGGTCATATTAAGAGAGGATGTACTAGTGGAAGTTTAGGCCTAGGAGCAACAAACAGCCAAAGAGCAAGCCAAGTAGTCCCAGATAGGCAGGCAATGACATCACAAACAACTCAACCATCATCAGAAAAAACTCCAGCTAGTAAGGGTCCAAGGAAGAAGAGACAAAGCAAGAAAGTGGATGGTGATTTTGCAAAGTAGAAGAAATGAGGATGGATCTGTGAGTTTCCATAAGTGAATTTGCATCAGTGAGAATTGATGGTGCAAAATATTCACAATTATTTCTTTTCATTAATATGTGTGTTTAAGGACAAAAATGTGATTCTTATACTTTTAAACATTGTATGTTGTAGACAGTAGAAATAATGGCTATTTAGGGCCTGATTTGAATGGTTTTTGTTTAATTCAAGGGTTCTATTGTACTTGTTTAATTCACTATATACGTTATTGTTTTTCATTTTAGGCATACTGTTGATTTTTTAAACTGATTTAGTCAAACCTTCCTTTATCAGAGATGATTTAGACTAACATTTTAGACATACGCTAGAGATGCTGCCAACCAACCTTCCCTTATCAGTTAGGATGTAGACTAACATGTAGTGCCAAACAACCAAAAAAATACCCGTTTGTTGACTAGTTAAAGCCAAACCTAAAGACCTATTCCTAACACCCCTATGTTGACTAATTAAAGTCAAGATTGAATAGCTGTACCAAAATACCAAAAAATATATTCTCGACTCATTAAAGGCAAAGTTGAAGAGCACCCTCTATCCAAACATCCAACACAAATCACAATAATCAACAACTCATAACACCCATGTTAATGATTCATAAATCATGGATTACGACATAACACAGATTTTATTTAACATAAAAAAGGTCAATACAACGAGGGATGACCTTATTCCATGAAACATTAAATTAAGCACAAACTAAGTTTTCAAACTATAAAAAACTTGTATGCAAGGAACATAAAAATCCAGGAAAAAGAAGCATCATCTTTAGTTTCTTCACAAGAACTACATTCTCAGTCAACAACATCAATTACTCATTCAGATCTTCTTCGAGCTCATTTCGGGCCTTCAAGAGCCCAGGAATCACTACAACTGCTCGGTAACTCATTTGGGGGGGGGGGGGGGGAGCACTCCAACCAATAAAACCACAGCTAGGACAATAATATAACCGTCGCTACCGGTTCTGTCAGTCTATAAAGTTTTGATTGTTGCGGCTTTGCCACATTCACATATAATCACCATGACTACAGCTGTGATGTGTTAAAGAAGATATATGACTAAAGATGAATGTGTCGACATACCTATATATGCAAGCTTCCAACCACACGTGTTAGTAATGGTGGGAAATGGTTTCAGGGACGAAAATTGCATAAATGAAAGGTGGGGATGAGGTAACGAGATTGTGTGGCACAAGAAATGACGAACGTACCCTCATGTACCAGGCACGTGTGAGAAATAACGGAGGAAAACGACGAAAAGTCAAAAAACGTCCACTCGATGATAAAATTTCACGAGATTTTGAAGTATAGTGGCAAAATTGCTTGTACTTTACTCTCGGCAACAAATTTGTAAAATTTGTAAAATACAGAAACTTAATTTACGGTTTAACCTAATTGAAAATAGTGAATCCACTTTCAAAACTAAGGTGCCGTTTGGTTCGGGGATATTCAAGGATATTAGGGGATATTCAAAATTTTTACATTTTAATATCCCCAAATATTGTGTTTGGTATAACCAAAGAAGGAATTTAAAATTCCTTGAATTCCCAAAATGAGGGATATTAGAATTCCTCCAAAAAGTGAGGAATTTTAATTTACTTGAAAATTATTTTTCATAAACTTTTTTTCTTGTCGTTATTATTTTGGTTTTTATGCTTAAATAAAAATTATAAAATTTTAAAATTTATATAAAATTTATATAAATTTAAGTAAATATTTTTTATGAAATATATATATAATTTTTATAAAATTTATTGAAATTTCTTAAAAAATTTAAATACTTTTTTTATAAAATTAATGAATTTTTTATCAAATATATATAATTTTTTTTATAAAATTAAATGATTTTTTTAAAAATTTTAATGAATTTTTTTATAAAACTTATATAAAATTTATATAAATTTTTATAAGATTTTTATAATATTTATATAAAAGTTTTTTAAAAATTTATTTTAATGAATTCTTTTATAATATTTATATAATTTTTTTTATAAAATTTATGATTTTTTTATAATATGTAAACTTTTTATAAGGTTTATATATATATTTTTATAAAATTTATATAAACTATTTATAAATTTTGTATAAGAATTTAAAAAATTTATATAATGCTTTTATAAAATTTATATAAATTCTTATAATATTTATATATATATATTTTTATCAATTTTAAATAAAATTATTATATATTTTTTATAAATTTATATAACTTTTTTAAAATTTATATAAAATGTGAAAATTCGAATTTTAATCTTTTAAATAGAAAATATATATAAAGAAATATTTATTCGATAATTGGTTCAACCTAAAATCAAGATTTCAAAAAATTATAAATTCTGCCAACCAAACAGGCTTAGGCATTTTAATTTCTAGAATTTTAAATTCAGAGGAATTTTAATATACTAAAATTTAGAATTCCAGAATTTTAATATCTTGAACCAAACGGCCCTCAAAAGAAAAGTGATAGCGTTTGAAAAGTCAATTCAATTACCCATAGTGAGTCCAAGTATAAACCAAGGACGTCTTTTGAATTATTCTAGTATTTCTTTTTAATCTAGATTATATGAAAAAGAATACTCCCTCCGTCCTAAAATTATTTTCCACCGACAAAAAACACACAGTTTAAGAAAAATATTATCTTTTCAGCTTTTTCTCTCTTACTTTTTGCAGAAACACAATTTTACCCTTAACCAATTAATTTAAAACTTTTTTAAAGTTTGTAATTATGATTTCATTAAAGGTAATCTAGTAATCTTGATCTAAAATTCATACTTATTTTTAGAAGTTTTGCAAGTGGACAATTAATTTAGGACAGACCAAAAAGGGAACGTGAAGTATAATTTTGAGACGGAGGAAGTATAATTTTAAGAGGGAAGGAGTAGTATTAATACTCCGCAATTCATACTTCTTTTTTCTTACTTTTTCTATTCGTCGTTTTTATTTTTAGATGTTATCATATTATCTTGTAAAACATTTTATTCATTCTCTTTTTATTAAATTTTTATGTAGTACAAATTTTAAATTATATTATACAAATCGATTAAGCATATTTTATAAACTATCTTATACACTCTTTCATCAATAAATTTTCAAGTAATACAAATTTTATAACATATTATACAAGTCAATTAAGTATTATCATCATTTTTCTAAAATTAATTTTAATTGATATATGTTATCTATGTTACAAGTACACATTAATTAATATATTAAACATATTAATTAATAATAACATAAAAATACTTCTATAATTAAAACAAAAAAAATTCATATAAGTTACAAGTTGGTGACACATATAGTTTTTAAAACTGAACTAGGTCAACGGGTTAGTCGAAAATTAAAAAAACCGGCTAAAACTTATGCAAAAGAGTGAACCAGGCCTCACCGAGATCTTTTTTTTATTTTTCTCCACTTAATCATAGGGTACCCGTCGTCGTATCGCGCGGGTACCCTGCTAGTATTAGTTTAATCAAGTTAATATATTTCAGTTGTTAGAAAATTATTATTATAAAGTTTGAAAAAAAAAAAACAAGTTAGTTAAAAATAAATATTATTTTAATATAAAAGAATAAAAAAAATTAATAAATATATATTTTTTTTAATTATGTATTAAATATTTTTAAAAAAAAATTGTATATTTTTTATTGAGAAAAAAATAATTTAGTTCATTAACAAATATATAGTACAAAATATTATTCCTAAGTGTGTATTACGGTAATAAATTTGGTTCATTAACAAAAGTTTTCAAACATCAAAACTCGTGGTTCATTATTCTTCATGAACTTACGTTACTGAACCATACAACATACGAGGGTAAATTGGTAAAGACAAAGTGAAAATGTTATTTTATCTCGTTAACTTCTAAAGATGTTTGTTTCTTTCTCGAACAGTTTGGGCAAAACATCATTGAAATTGGAAAAGCAAAAAAGTAAAGAAAAGAATCCAAAGTGAAAAAATGATGTTTAAATTCAAATTAAAAAGACAAATAAAAGTAAAAACCGGATTATCCGGTTATACAGGTTAAAAAAAGTGCTTAGGGGTTCACACGAAACTTCTGACCTGGGTTTCAAGAGGTCAACTTATTATGGTTTGACCATAACCGACTGATGACCACTAGCATTTCGAAACGTGTAAATGTGTGCATTCAAATGAGAAGACTCATCTAGAAACAACGCTATTTAAAACCGAGTTGCCGGTAGTTAGCAAGTTATGGTTGTACGCTACAATAAATCGGACTTTGTAGATTACGAGTCCGAATTTAGAAATAAGTACCTGTGATTTGATAGATTCGATCTGTTTTAATATAGACGGTATAAATACAGACGGTATAACAAAAAAATATTTAACTCTTTCGTTTGAGTATCCAGGATATTATTTAAGTATAATATCATTGAGCGTTAGTCGATAAAACTATATATATTTGGAGGACATGTTTGTTGGGATTTAAAAACTAGTTAAACCATTAACTACGATTACGCAACGGAATGTATCTACTACAAACAATCATGATTAACACATAATAAAAACAATATTAAAACCAACCTTAAATTAATTGAATAAGTCAATTCATAATCTTGATCTTGAAGCTATAACGGTAAAGTAACCGCCCTCTAACGATTGCTCACACGACACGTCAAACGAACACACCACGATGCTAGTGGTAACTTCACTTTAATAGATCTTGCAACTAAAAATCCTAGATCTGAAACCCTAAGTGGGATTACGTAAGGATCGGTTTTGTAGACGTTACAAGACTCTTGGAAAAATCACCGAAACCCTAGTTAGGGTTTATAACTAGTCGAACCACAAGGGGAGACTAAAACCTAGATCTAGAGAAATAGAGTTTAGTAATAAAGCTTAAGACTTTATAAGAAAATAATCAAAGATGATGGATCTTATAAAGGTTAAACCTTTTAGGTGATTTTAGGTTAAAGGAAAATTTTGTATGGTTTTGGTGTGGTGTGGGGAATTCGGACACAAGGAACAAAGAGGGAGAGACAAAAAATTATGAGGGGTTTAGGTTTGTATTTATCCACATCCTTGCACCTCCTCAAATCTTAAGGCCCAACCCACATACCTAAATTAAGTAACTAAATCACTTAATTAGCAAACCAATATCCATCTAGAACCCCTAAGGGTATTCGGCCACCTATAGGGTATCGGGAGGTTCTAGAAGCGTTTTTCCTTCCAAAATTTAATAACGCACTCACGATAAATTAACTAAATCCCGTTAATTAATTTAACTATCGTTTATTAAATAATACGTGAAGTTTTTATTAAACGTTTAATAAATAAATAATAAACGTGTGTTATCCGTATTGACTGTGTGCCCCCGATAGGCTCGCACATTTACAGATGGCTAAACGATCGCATATCTCAACAGCTCCCACTTGTGAGAGTTTAGACATACAGCGTCCATAATGAAGTATCTAGCAACATTTCATTATAATCGGCAATTGAGTTAGTTAGTTTCAAGAATAAAATCTTAAAAGCTAGTAATGGTATATGATTATTAGAGCTTGCTAGTAATCATCCCTTCGTTTCAATGTGCCGGTCAAACCATGGATATGGATCCTAACTCATTCCATATAGTTTAACTTTAATTCATCGTGATCAAATTAATTTAGATAGTCCAAATAGTAACAAGAATCATCTTGATTACACTTTGGGTACGGCCATACAATTACCTGATTAATTCTGGAGGGGATCCAGGGTACTTCACTGCACTATATCAAAGTGGAGGAACGAATTCTATATTGACTGCAAGTGTCTGTGGATGCTGCGTCACAACACTTCCAATTAGAGTCGTTATAGCTAGATCTGGCGAACTAGCGTTGGACATAGAATCAAGAAGCGATATTCACACATGCACAACTTGTTTGCATCTCAAGTCTAAAGATGACCTAATCCTCACCATTTATATATTCGAATTTACTCATGACAACGGATCCAAAAGTAAACATTCGAAAGTTTGGGGTGTCCAATATTCATATCAATGAATAACATATGAGTTTGGTTGGAACCGTCCACCATATATATACTAGTATATTACCAACACTCATATTTGCCTTAATGTAGACAATATTCCTATATTGTTTAACCGACAATGGACATATTTAGAATAATTAAATATTCAAGGATTTAAACATACAAATATAGGGCAACAAAAAATATATGAAAATAACAAACATCAAATATCTTTATTCATCAGAAAGTAATAATTGTCTTACAATCCCAATTATCCAAATACTAAGATAACACAGATTACATGAGACTATTAGCTGAAAGCAAACCAATTCCATTAGTTAACATGGAATGCCTTTTGAGATCTAACGCCTTTGTGAAGGGGTCAGCTAAATTGCCGTATGTGTGAACTTTCTCCAGACTAACATCACCCAATTCAATCACTTCTCTGAGGTAGTGAACTTTGGAACGATAATGTTTCGCACCTTTAGTGATTCCTGGTTCATTAGCTATAGTAATGGCTCTGGTATTGTCACAATACATCGTCATAGGTTCATTATTTGTGGCAACAACAACAAGCCCAGAAATAAACTTCCTAATCCGAACTGCCTCTTTAGCAGCCTCCGAAGCGGCTATATACTCAGCCTCTGTAGATGAGTTTGCATGGATGGTCTGCTTTGCACTTTTCCAGCTAACAGCACCTCCATTCAACATGAAAACATATCTAGTCTGAGACTTCATGTCATCATCATCCGTAAGATATCTAGCATCAGTGTAGCAAACAACCCTGAGCTTTTTTCATATCTCCTCTATAAACAAGAAACATGTCTTGGGTATGCCTAAGATACCTCAGAATGTTCTTAACAGCAGTCCATTGAGTTTCACCAGGATTTTGCTGAAATCGGCTTGTCATGTTCTGAGAGAACGCAACATCTGGTCTCGTACATCTAACAACATACATGATTGATCCTATTGCCGAAGCATAAGGAACTCTCTGCATGCGTCTCACCTCATCAGGTGTAGATACTCCTTTAGTCTTAGATAATTTTGATTTAGTTTGCTTGGGAATAAAGCCACGTTTGGAATTATCCATGTTATCTTCTTCAAAATCTTATCTATGTAAGTACTTTGACATAAACTAATTAACCGTCTAGGTCTATCACGTATGATCTTGATTCCAAGGATATACGCAGCATCTCCTAAATCCTTCATGGAAAAACACCTTCCAAGGTAAGCTATTACACTTTGCAACATTGGAATGTATTTTCCCATCAACAATTTGTCATCAACATACATGACAAGAAACACTACGCTACTCCCACTAGCTTTGATATATACACATGGCTCATCGAGATTTTGATTGAAACCAAAGTTCTTGATTTCATTATCAAACCTCTTGTTCTATTGCCTTGATGCTTGCTTAAGTCCATAAATGGATCTTTGAAGCTTGCATACACAGTTTGGATACTTTGGATTGACAAAACCTTCAGGTTGCTTTATATAGACTTCTTTGTAAAGCAATCCATTGAGGAAAGCGGGTTTAACATCCATTTGTCAAATCTCATAGTCATAGAACGCGGCTACGTCTAAGAGAATCCTTATAGCTTTAATATCTGCAACAGGAGAGAAGGTCTCTTCGTAATCAACCCCGGAGGTTTGAGTGAAGCCCCTCGCTACATATCGAGCTTTAGAGGTGTGTACATTTCCATCCATGTCGGTCTTCTTCTTGTGCAACCATTTACCATTAACGGTTCTAGCGTTTGGAGGTAGGTCAACTAAGATCCAGACATCATTGTCTTTCATGGATTGCATCTCCACATTCATAGCATCCAGCTATTTGTCAGATTCAGGATCTGCTAATGCAGCCTTGTAGTTAGTGGGTTCATTATGATCCCCTAACTCATGTTCCTTAGCGTCAATGTATAAACACATACGGTCAAGAGCACGCCTAGTCCTTGTAGACTTTCGAATGGGAGCTATATCACTTATAGGTTCATCAATTTCTTGATCATCCTCTTCATGATTGCTAGTGTTTAAGAAGGATGTATATCTTCATCTTGAATTACTTCAAGATCTTCTATACTCCCACTTGCTTCTTGATTCATAAGATTGCTCTCTAGGAATTCAGCATTACGAGCAACAATAACTTTGTTCTCGGGTGGGTAGTAGAAGGAGTAACCCATCGTTTCCTTTGGGTATCCTATAAAGATACACTTAATAGATCGGGGCAAGTTTGTCCGGTTTGATAAGCGTGTCGCGCTTAACAAGAGCCTCACATCCCCAGACCTTTAAGTAAGACAACTTAGGGGCTTGACCATACCATACTTCGTATGGAGTCTTTTCAACCTTCTTAGTTGGAACCATATTGAGTATGCACGCAACAAACTCAAGAGCATAATCCCAAAAGGATTTTGGAAGAGTTGTTTGGGCCATCATGGAACGAACCATATCAAGTAGGGTTCTATTTCTCCTCTCAGACACACCATTATGTTGTGGTGTATATGGAGGAGTTCTTTGGGAAACTATTCCATGTTCCTTAAGATGCTGCAAAAATTCAAAACTCATAAATTCACCTACACGATCCGAACGTAGTGCCTTTATGGTTTTACCGAGTTGATTTTCTACTTTCTTTTGAAACACCTTAAATGTTTCAAACACTTCATGTTTATGCTTTAGCAAGTAAACATAACCATAACGACTAAAGTCGTTAGTGAAAGTGACGAAGTAACTTGCACCTTGTCTTGACATGACTCTAAATGGGCCGCACACATCGGTGTGTCTGAGTCCAAGTAGATCTTTAGCCCTCTCCACTTGATGTGAATAAGGTTTACGTGCCATCTTACCAGATAAACATGAAACACACTTGTTAAAGGAATCATCATCGTTTGACTTAAGAAATCCATCATATTGTAATTGCTTAATGCGGTTTTTGCTTATGTGGCCAAGGCGAAAATGCCATAACAATGTAGAGTCCATATTAGATTTGGCCCTTTTGTTTCTTATAGCATACATAGAACTATTGTTTGCATTAGAATCACACATATCAATTTCATAAATAACATTACTATGAATAGCACTAAAATAAAACATATTATATTTAGAAACCGAAATACTTGCATTATTCTCAAAACGATTAACAAAACCATCGTCATACAAACAAGAAACTGAAACAATCCCTCTAGAAATAGAAGGTGCATAATGACAATTATTCAAAATAACAACTAGTCCGCTAGGGAGAAATAATTGAAAAACACCAATGGCTTCAACAGCTGCACGATGACCATTGCCCACGTACAGATTTAAAGCTCCTGGATTCAGCTTCTTACTTATCCTTAGACCCTGAGTAGTATTACAGATGTGAGTACCACAACCAGTGTCATAAACCCAAGATTTATTAGGAAAAGTAAAGAGTTCTATAGTGAAGATACCTGAAGTGCTAGCTCCTTGAGAGGACTTCTTTTTCTTCCACAACTCAGCGAGATACTCTGGACAGTTTCTCTTCCAATGACCAATATCACCGCATTGGTGACAAATGGCATCCTTAGAAGGATTCTCTCTCTTTGGTGGAGGGGGAATCTTGGTCCGAGGATTAAAGTTTGCTACTTTCTTCCCTTTGCCACGATTCTTACCCTTCGCAGCATTAGACGGTTTAGCCTTATGATTAGGCTTTTGGATCCTTCCCGCCCTAATATCATTAATGGTATTGGTGTTAGCGGGTGCAACCTTCTCTGGCAACTTTTTCTCATGTAGCTTTAGCATGGCATGCAATTCTGGTATTGTCTTCCCTACGCCAGGCATATTGTAATCTTGCACGAACCTATCATAATCCTTGTTCAGTGAGGCTAAAATTAGGCTAACTGCAAGTTTGAATGACATGGGGTGACCCAAACGTTCCAAATTCTCTTTGTAGCCCTTCATCTTTAAGACATAAGAGCTCACAGATTGTCCATCCTCATGTTTACACGCGTGAAAGGCACGTGCAACATCAAGGAGTTCTTGATCAGCTTGTTCAGTGAACATGGTTTTCAATTCTTCCATCATTGACCATGCGCCATGACCCTCCAAAAGTTTCTGGAGTTCAAGGGACATAGTCATTAGCATAAGGCCAATGATTTCTCTAGACCTCTTGACCCAAGTTGGATGTAAAACCGGGTCTTGCTCTGGGTCAAAGTGACCATGAGGCAGAATTTCTGGTTGATCAGGAATAGGTTTCTCAAGGTATTGAACCAAGTCATCGGTTTCGAGCGCTATCCTAAGAGCACGATACCAATCAACGAAGTTATTTTAGTCAACTTCATCTTTTCATGGAATGACTTAACAACCGTGTTGTTTAAGCAAGAGTTTTGATTATTATTCATCTACAAAATAAAAGTTCAACGATTATTATTTTCAATAATTACATTCTCAAAGAATTAACTACCCAATTAATCATTATGAGACTAAGATCCTAGCTTGCACTCCCACTTAATATTAGAGGTCCAACCGTCTAGTATCAAGTAGGGCAAGAGGTAAGCGACGAGCGTTAATTACATTACAAGTGCAACTCTTAGATTTATGAGACGATTCATGAAGTTTATTTGTTGTGGAGTGTTTGAATGGGATGTTCTCACAACTCTTTCGAGTACCACTGAACATCTCAAAACAAACTTGTTCTACACGTAATAAAGTCATGAGTATGTTTCATCTCATCTTATGCCTCGGGTTCCGAATCTGATCAGGAACTCGACTTAAGTCGTACCAATTTAAAGCATGCAATGATTGGCAAAGGTCTGACCAATGACAAAGATCGCCTCGGGTATGTAATTCGCCCTAGGTCTGACCAGATGACGAAAAACAAATACAAGTGCTTCTAAATTGAATGGCATAGACTTAAAAAATTCAAATAGGTATCACATAAGTTTAGAAAACAAATGTCAAAGTATGTAAAAGAATGCATGCAATTCTTTCTTTTTGAACAAGTTAAGAAAACAATTTATTAACTTTTTGGTTTAGACGTGTTTTACCGCGGGAAAAGATTAAAGAAATATCAAACCCTATATCCTACTCTTCATGCGCCCGAATGTGCAAGTGCTTGGGATAATTACCCCATAAGTACCGAAACACCTATGAAACACGGGAGAAGATTAAAGATCCTTCAAACCCTAGATAACTCGACTAGAGCACGTAGTGCAATAGCAAGTCCATCAATAGTAAAAATTCAAAACGGTGTTGTAATTTTAAGTATTGTAAACCAATTAATTTTGCAAATCACGCCGTTGAGAAGATAATTTATAAGCCATCATTACGGTATGTAAGCCCAACTCGAGTGACAATATGATTTCGCAAAACAATTAGGATACAATAAAACCAAGTTTCATAGATCTTATGTCAATGTTAAGATTTGTTCAAAAATCAGGATTTTAACAAATAAACACATAGCCGATTCGCAAGGAAAATAAGGTGTATTAATATGACATAATTTTAAAGCTAGTTTCAATATAAGTAGAATCCGTTTTTATGATTCCTAGAATCTTGAATATTACGTTTTGCAATTCATAATGGAAAACAAATAAGCACATAAAAACATACTAGAAGGGGGTAGAAGCAGAAGACATACTCTATATGAAAGCAATAAATCATATAAGATCCAAGTCTCGAATGAGTCTTCCCCAAATTGAGGACCACAGACCCTCATCAAGTTTTCGAGCAAGGTACTTGATGACGTGCAAAGTATCATAAAAGTAAGATGCAAAGGTCTTTGACGGATAATAAAAAACAAAAGTATTTATTAACCGGTTCAATTTTAACCTACCCAATTTTAATAGATCTAGATCAAGATTAAAACTTTATGACAAGTATGCATGTAATTGTCATAAAAACATTAATAAAAGAGATTTTAAAGCGAAGCAAGCGTGTTTTATTCTATGTGTAACCCATGAATGCCATACGATTTGACTCATGATGCCACTGTTGGGATTTAGAAACTAGTTAAACCATTAACTACGAGTACGTAGCGGAATGGATCTAGTACAAACAATCATGATTAACACATAATAAAAACAATATTAAAACCAACCTTAAATTAAATGAATAAATCAATTAATAATCTTGATCTTGAAGCTATAACGGTAAAGTAACCGCCCTCTAACGATTGCTCACACGACACGTCAAACGAACACACCACGATGCTAGTGGTAACTTCACTTTAATAGATCTTGCAACTAAAACCCCTAGATCCGAAACCCTAAATGGGATTACGTAAGGATCGGTTTTGTAGACGTTACAAGACTTTTGGATAAATAACCGAAAACCCTAATTAGGGTTTATAACTAGTCGAACCACAAGGGGAGACTAAAACCTAGATCTAGAGATCTAGAGTTTAGTTATAAAGCTTAAGACTTTATAAGAAAACCACCAAAGATGATAGATCTTATAAAGGTTAAACTTTTTATGTGATTTCAGGTTAAAGGAAATTTTTGTATGGTTTTGGTGTGGTGTGGGGAATTCGGACGCAAGGAACAAAGAGTGAGAGACAAAAAATTATGAGGGGTTTAGGTTTGTATTTATACACATCCTTGCACCTCCTCAAATCTTAAGGCCCAACCCACACACCTAAATTAAGTAAGTAAATCACTTAATTAGCAAACCAATATCCTTCTAGAACCCCTAAGGGTATTCGGCCGCCTATAGGGTACCGAGAGGTTCTAGAAGCGTTTTTCCTTCCAAAATTTAATAACGCACTCACGATAAATTAATTAAATCCCGTTAATTAATTTAACTATCATTTATTAAATAATATGTGAAGTTTTTATTAAACGTTTAATAAATAAATAATAAACGTAAATAAACGTGTGTTTTCCTTATTGAGTGTGTGCCCTCGATAGGTTCACGCATTTACCGATGGCTAAACGATCACATATCTCAACAATGTTAACGTATGCGGTTTGGTAGATTTGATTCGTTTAAATAGACCAATAAATTAAGACGCTACACGACATGTTATTACATGACGTGTATATATGATATTAACTAATGTATTATATAAAGATGTTAGATATTATTATCCAAACAGTAGTACTATTAAGATGTATTATACAAATATTGTTGTTAAAAAAGATTATATAATGATTGAGCTATAAATAAGTTCATCTCTCCATATAAACCATATTATTTCATCTCTCTTTCTATACATGTTTCTCTATATATATATCCCAACATACATTATATACACTAGGCGAATATCCGCGTTTAGCGGTGGATATACCTAGCGGCAAATAGCTAACGCTATGCAATATTGTGGTTAGCCTTCCGTGTAATTGCGACGACCTGATTATATATTGTCATTGTTTGAACGTATGTGGTTTCAACATAATTTTCTTATGTACTTAATTATACAGAATACTGTGAATTTTAAGTTAACAAATATGAATATATTGTGATAAGTATTTAGTGTAACGTTCAAAATAGAACACGAAAACATAAAATATATCAAACGGTTTTAACATGTGATAATTCGACTCAAACAAAAATCCTTAACATAACAACATTTAATGAAATAAGAAATTAATATAAACTAAAGATTGTCAGTTGGTGAAGTGTTATACAACCTTAAGAGCATCTGCTATACAAAAGTCATTGATAAGACTTTTTGTATGTATACCTCTTTAATTGGTTATCAAAAAGCTATCATCAAATAATCTTTCCAATGGAACAAGTCTTCAAAAAGTCATTTACAAAATCAAAATTAATTAGCAAAGACTTGTAGTTTTTTTGTCAAACACTTGGAGTATACCAAGTCTTTAGGAAAAGTCTTAACAAAAGCTTTCAACTAAAATGCATAAAAAACTTTTACTATAGCTTTTCAAAACATTAAAAAGTCTTTATGACTTTACCATTGCAGCTGCTCTAAAAAAAGTGTTATACAACCTTCAACAATACCCTTTGAAAACAACTCATATGTATAAGATCCCAACGGTAAATTGTCTTGTCAGTGATTAATAAAAGTTTCTCGTTATTATTTTCAAACGACATAGCACATAAAATATATGAAGTAAATGAGAACCTAATAGACTAAATGCATTAAGCCATATACTAATATTTAATAAACAAACATCACATGCTTTACTTTGAGATACAAGTAATGAAATCCCTGAGTTGCTTATCAGTTCTACCCATGCATAAATAAGGAACATGTATAACAAAAAGAAACTAATGTTATAGTCGAATTTGATTTACACACCCGTTAAAATTAGTCGAGTTTGTGGTAATAAAATCCTCATCACACAATTGTATACAACGCATGCCTTGGTTGTGAAACAATAACACATACAATGAAATTGTTGATTCACGTATCTCCTGGTTAAAATTTAGCAGATTTAAAGTTCCTAGAAGTGTATAATTGGTTTAGCAAATGTTCCAAAAAGTTAGGAGACATATTTCAGGACAAGCTTGTCCATTTTGGTCAGTTTTGAATCGCCTATTTGACAGCTTACCTATTCCGCTAGACCGGTCCAGTTAACGCCTCATGTAAAGAGAACACTCGGCTACCTGTATATCGTCTTCCAGGAGCTCATCCAGGCTATTAATACCAAGTCGACTTACTATAGTAGATAGCGGTACATCATAACACATATGATATTTTTAACCAAGAGCAACTACGAATTCTTCAGGGAAATTTAAAATTCAATCTGAAGATTACTTTCACCAGACGATTCCTCCAATGACTTGCAAAATGCAATATTATAAAGTTAGGCAAAGTGAACATCTATTGGTAATACATATAACAATTACATACATAAAGTGATTCTTATCACAAAAAGATCACCATTTTCCGTCATTAGGGGCCTTCATCAGTCGGGATCCTTGTATGCGCAAGATACTTTTGCCAAACTGGCTACAATGCCATCCATCTTCATAATAAAATAACAACCTTTTTCAGATTATCAAGTAGCACAACTGACAATTATTTTACAAGGAAATACATACTACTTACGCTAGCTGACTTCTTGACAGACGGACAAAAACACGATATAATCATTAGGTTCCTCGACATCTTGCTCTTTTAAGTATTCTCTTGTTTCCATTACCTATTAGCAATGATAAATTGTTAAAACATGTACCAATTAAAGAGGTCTAAGTCTTTCAGATGGAATGCCACAAACCTGCATATTGAAAATTGTTTCTAGTTGTATCTCTACACGTAAAATCTTAAGGCAATCAATCGCCAGCTTTCAGTAATCCTCGGCAAAAGATGTCAGATCCTTATGAAGCACACTGCCCATTCGTTTATGACGAGGAGAAACTGGCTTTACATCATTTTATGTCTAATCGAACTGTTTTCTTGATGCATTCCGAAACCTTTATATAGATAGGCGTAAACTATGAATTTTTACTACAATTACATATGGATAGTAGTAGAAGTCTTCTTAATTATGATGATTAAATGAAAGATAAAACAAATGTTAGATCTTGCAGCTTGAATATGATAAAATAAAGAATTTGGATGCACATGAGAAGTGTAACATGATTTTGAGAAATTGAAGTATTAACATCGCTGGTCCTTTTTGTACTAAAGTTTTAGTTACTTGAAAGGGTTATTAAGATAATAATTTGGTCATGCAGAGACTTGTTTATTCAAGAACCAACACTAATTCAAATTGATACCATGAAAACGGAAGGGTTACTAAGATAACATGTTTGTACTAATTAAATCTAAGCCGAGGGCTAAAGGTGACTTTCTATCACTTATATAAGAACTTACCTTTCTATAGACTCAGCATTGTACTCCATCACCAAGGGATGCTAACAAAGTAACAATACAAGTTGTTAATATCACAGATCAAAGACTCATAAAAAGATATCACTTTAAGTATCTTAGTTTATGCTTATATACATTTAGACCTTTAGACTAACAATAATTGAAACTTGGAATGTTACCATCAATGTAAAGATTATAGTTTGTCAGTTTCTTACTTTCTACATATATAAGAATATATTTGAAAACATATAGAAGAACAAAGAAACCTGTTTGATTAACCTTAGTTTCATGCAGTAGCTCACTAATTTCAAGCTCAACCCAATGGCTTCAGAATCAATAACATGGTTCTCTATTTGCTTGAGCAAGTGAAGTAGACAAAAAATCACTTGCTGGATCACATCGCATCAATTTTTCAATAAGCATATAACTTTGCTTCTCAAAGAACTGCCTGATATTTGAAGAACACCACAAGACAAACTTAGCATCATTATAAAACAGATCCATAAAGCAAAGAAAACGATAATTAGATTCAACATTTTGAAAAACTGAGATGCATCAATCATAAGGTATATTCAATGTACAAAATAAAAGTAAAAAGAATCAAAAGGGAAAAAATTAAGGCTTTGTCATGCCTCTGTATTTCATGCGTGACATCTTTCATATGTTTGTTCTAGAAAAGTTTACACATAATTGACAAGGTCACCAAAACAATTTGTCATTGCTTGAGTCCAACCAAACACCTACAACAACAAGTGTTCGAGAAATCAAATTAGTACAATCAGGAATATTAATCATAACATGAGAATATGAATATGGTGAACACATAACTCCACATGTATATGTCATCCTTTGTTTTCTTAGAAAAGAAATGGTTAAAAAAAAAAAATATGTATACCAGAAACTAAATCATTAATTGATTGGTTTCATTGTAACATCCATTGTAAGCATATATTATACCATTAATTCATTTCATGCTAGGTGATACATTAGCCTGAAAATCTATCATCAAAAGTCCTTGTAAGACACGTCGTCCTTTGGAAATCAAGGGGGTGTAAGCATCAGCAGAATTCTGAACTAAATGCAGCTCGACCTGAATATGAAAATAATATACAGTAATAATTACTAAAGTCAACCATAAAAAGACAAAATAAGCAAGAGCATACTGGTGAAGAAAATGTAAAAATCATTAACTAAAAGATTTCATAGAACTTTTCTGATATCAAACCTGATCATTTAATCGCCAATAAACAACTCAACACCAGCCTCAATTATCACATCTTAATGAATGAAAAATCAGATGGAAAAAAATCTTATCACATCTTCAACGATCTTAAACTTATAGGTCATAAAAAATATCCCACCAACAAACAAAAATACTTGAAACCACCAGGCACACTTAAAACCACCAAATAACCAAAACCACCTAGCAAACCGAAACCATCAACACATGGTGGAAAGGCAGAAGGCGGTGGTCATTGGGGTTATGGTGGCGGCAGTAATGAGGGTTGTGTATGTGATTTTGATTAACGTATAAGAGTTTAAGGAAGTTATTGCAACCGCTTTATTACTTAACAAAAATACAATTAATTGTAGAGGATTTTAACTCCCGGATTAAATACTTGTCATCGATAGCTTTCCTAAAATCAAATGCCAGTCACTTTCATATGTTCCTTACATGAGAAGCTTTGTTGAATTTTTTCAACTTTCAACATTTGTTATCCCTCCATTATAAGTAGCATATAAGTGATATACGAAGCTAGTGATATGAATGAGACATAGGAGTGTGTCTTTCTTATATAGTCATAGTGATTGACGTTACAATATCATTTCCATGTTTAGAATGCGTATACTTACCATCATTCATGCGTATACTTACCAAAATTTTCATCCATGCATATTAGGTTTGCAAAGTCAAATACGTGTTTGAGGTGTGTGATAAATGCATGGCTGTAAATATCACATACTTTCTGTAAAACCTGTAAATTTTAGGTTTTGATTATGTCAACATTGTATACGTCACCTCATGATATATATATATATTTATACTATCACCTTTGCATGAAATCTTTTGAGCAATCATATGCATCGCATGAGCATACATCATTTTAAATCATCTGAACATGGAAACAACTGGATCACAACATTTCATTATGATTATGGGTATTTAATCATAAAGACATGGCCACATTTGTATGACTACATTTTATGAGCATACGGGACATCAAACGATCAATTCTTTTGGGACTTTTGAGTCACCTGAACACATGATCACTTGCATTCATCATATTGGTTTATAAAAACCCAAAACCATGATCACAATTAATAAATGTCTACTTAAGTATAAATTCATAAGTTTTGAATTTATAAATATATATATATATATTTTTCTTACACTATGATTGACTTTACGCTACGGAACCAACTATTTTTATACTTAAACATTACCTTAAACCATTTTTACCCTTTTGACATACTTTTGGTATAATAAAATCTTTTCTCATATAAAAACGACCATACTTTCACCAAGGGCCCTAAACTTAACCAAAATTTACCTAAACTTAACCAAAATTTACCTAAACTTATACATACTCACACAATATTACAACTATACTTCTAGTGACATTACCTAGGCACAAAAATTAAACATAATAATACCTTAGACTTATCTTTCGCCGATTATATACATACTCATAACATTTAATTACCAAAACTCTTACCATTTACACACTTGACTTTTGGACTTGTACAACACATTCCATTATGTCTTACATTATAGAAAACACTCCTCTCCCTTGACTAAGCCAATACCGCCGGTTTTGAGGTCCAAAACCAAGGCACCATGTACAACATTGGACATTTATGGAATGTACTATGTTAACTAAACTTGCATCATGAAAATGTGACACCTAACACACCCTTTTGATGCTAGACGTGTGCTAGAACCCACCCACACAACTTTTCCACTTGTACAAACACTCTAATTATTAAGAACACTATGCAAGACATACATTGCCCCCTTGGGAGCCTAACATGCGACGGCAAAAGAGATTTAAGGGTCAAGTGTACCTATTTGCTCATTAATGTCATGTACTTACATAGTACACACAAAAATCCCCATATCTAGCAAACACTTCCCTCTTGGACGTGTATAAGCCCCTAACCACATCTCCCAATCTCACATTGTGATATTTATCAAACTCTAGCACTCACATATCACTCACCTTCCTCTCATTCGGATACCAACTTCACAAAAAACCTAGACGAGTCCAAGCATTTACTTCTATCCATTCTTGGTCTTCACCAAGTATTTAGTACATGTTATCCAAGATTCTTAGCATTCAAGTCAAGTCAAGATCATCCTAGGCCACTTATAAGAAGAAGCCGACGCCTAAGAAGCCCTAATTTCTAGTCCCTATCACGTTGTCTAAGAACAAGTAAGTATGAAATCATCCTAGACTTTTTCTTCTTCATTTCACTTATTCATGCAAGTTTATGCTATAAAAATGGAGTTAGGAGTACATGCATACGTACGAAACTCTTAAACATACCCTAAACAACATATAAGCCCACGGCTTATATGATGTCTATGTGTAATCTTGCCTTAAAACCCTAAGACTTGTAAGTATATGCTTGAAGAACTTAGTGTAAGCCCTAAAGTATTTTGCTAAGTCATGAAAGTGTATAAAAAGTGTTATAAGCCGAAACATTTAAGCATATATAAGCCCATAAGTTACATAAGCCTAGACCTACATAAGCTTGTCATTTAAGCCTATAAAACATATATAAGCCGAAACCTAAAACTATATATAAGCCATGACGTAGAACTTCTAAAACCTAATATAAGCCGAAAACTATAACCTATATAAGCTAAGCCATTAAAGCCCTAGAAATGTTAAATAATCCAAGTTGTATAAGCTCTCTTATAAGCCATAAATAAGCCGAATATAAATAAGCCCATGACTTATTTTTAAGCTTAGTAATATTTAGATATAAGCCTAAAAAGTAAAATAAAGTTACTAGCCCACTTGGTAATTCATTAGTTATATAAACAAGCCCAATAGGCCCATCTTACCCTAGCCGAAACCCAAATGGGCCAGTCAAGCCCAAATCCTAATTAAGGGGACTTTTCGTGCCCTTATTGACAATTGGTGAAAGATAAGGTTGGTTTTGTAACTTAATAATATATGTGTATATAGTCTCGTGACTTAATAAAAGTACAAGGGTCGAATGTGTCATTTTCCAAAGTATAGGGTGCGTTTGGTTTAAACCGTGAATTAAATGAAACCACAAGGGCCATTATTGCCATTATTTAAACTAAATATAAGCCCTAGTCTAATACTTAAACATGTCGATACTTTAAGGACTAAAAGTGTCACTTTGGGAAACTTGTTACAAGCCCTTACCATTATTTTTAAATAACCCGGAACTTCAAGGACCTATTGTGTCATTTTGCAAACTTAAAACAAATCCGAACCCTTATTAAATTATTTCCGAGACATATGGGGGGTGTTTGGTCATTTCCCCTAAGTTTTTAAAGCCCTAGGGGCGTTTTGTAAATAAAACTAACTAACGAGGACTAACGGTGTAATATACTTAACGAATGAAACCTTAAAGTTTATTTTTGTAAATTGTCATACTTACAAGGGCTTGCTAGTACTTTTAATTTAATTAAAGGTATTAATAAAACATTTTATTAAACTAAGTCATTTGGTTCATTAAGTAAATCACTAAGTTTATTTACGAAACTTTACATAAATTGACAAACCCCGTTAACTATATTTTTGAAGCCTTAAGAAAAGTAAATTGTATTTTATTTTCTTATAATAAATTAAATAATATAAAATATATTTATTTAATTTATTACCCATTTTACTAAACAACTTATATGTATATTTTTAGAAGCTAAAAATACGTATATACTTTCAGTTCACTATAAGTGTAAACACTTAAATAATCGTAATAACTTATTAAATTGTGATCATGCATTTTCATATGTACAATTCATCATGCATTATTATTTTTGCATTCACTGAAGCTTTTGAATTACTTAGGTAATTTCTCCAGTTCGTGATCATATTGTGCCAGTTTATTCAGTGACATCATCCTCACCACCTCATTACCACTAAGGTGAGTTCATGGCCCCATCTTTACTGTTTTATAACTGGGGGAGAAAACATACAAAACTATTTATATGCAAGCATGCACAGATAACAACAATTTATTGCCTACTGTTTCCCCCATTCCCGTGGACTGTAATAGTTAATAGTGTAGCGCGAAATGTATGGATAGATCTATTCGGGTATTGACAACACCCGGCCTGACGTGATCAGCTGTCACGTAAACGCTTAGGCCAAGCAACAGGTTTATGTCATTGTCGGACTAAGGGAAACAATATCAGGATAGACCCAATGGGCGTACTGAGAATCATGTCTAGCTTCTATTACAGGGCAGTAGGAACTATTAAAGTATTGGGTTGTGATGTCCTACTATGACAGTGATGTTTGGCATATTGATATTTTATTTATTTAAATAAACCTGTGAATTCACCAACTTCGTGTTGACCCCCACATTTTACTTTATATGTTTTCTCAGGAAAATAAGCAGGTTCATGCATTGGATTCCAGCATTATAGGGAGCATCATGTTTACCATCGGGCTTGGATATTTACTTCTGTTTTATAATAAATGTGGTTTTTCAGACAAGATACTAAATGTGTACGATTAATTCATGTAATATGTTTTAAATGACTTTTGATCATTGCTTTATATGCTATGTGCTATCGATCCACCCAAGTAACACCCCAATTACTATTCCGTTGCATTTGACCAACAAGGGGGTGTTACAAAAATGGTATCAGAGCGCATAGTTATAGAGAACCAGATCGTTAGTAAAATTTTTAAACATAATAAAAATTTTAAAACTAGACTATAACTGGAAATTTTAAATCAATGAAGTAAAAAGCAAAAAATTTACGGGGAACCCTTACAAGTTAGGCATGTAGCATTGTATAGCATGCATATTATGTGAACTAACTTCATATTGATTTATAACCTCATGGTAAATAAATCACATAAGTATCCATCTATACTTTTGACAAACACGGTTAAAAGATTTAAAACCACATCACATATGCATCATAAAAAATTTTAAATTGTGTAAACTGAAGACTTACTCAACTTTAAAATGCTATTTCCAGATATCATGACAACACCTACTATTGTGACTACTTTCGAGGAGCTTATGGTTCCTACCATCACACCCTTGTCACCGACATCAGTATTTGCTAGACCCGCGACTGACACCGATCCCAGAGATGACCAGCCAGACGGAGTCATCATACTCTCAGATTCACCTACTCCTTCACCACCTACTGTATCCCTTACTTCACCACTGCTTGTAGTACCTGCATCCCCTCCTAGAGAGGTGGACCAGGTCGTACCCTCCTTACCACCACCTTCTGTACCTCGCACTCACCCCACTAGTGTTTTGCCACCTCGTAAGAGGAGACGCGACACTATCCCTGACTCGACCTTTGAGATAGGAGAGGGATCGGGAGCCGAGCAGGCTCGACATAGCGCCCTTCAGGCACAGGTCGATGCACTTGTGGACCGGGCGCAAGACACCGCCCTTATCCACTCCCTACTACAGGCGGACCAGCAGGGTCGCGCCGTGCTTCAGGAGAGATTTAACTCTCTCTACTGGGTCGTGGCTAGCGAGTCACACACCACCCAGGAGACCATACAGTGGTTGTTGGATGAGGTATCTTACCTCCGCTATCGCCTAGCTTCGCTAGAGAGTCACTCCTATGAGACCCGAGCCGCCATATTCACACAGGAGGATACCTTCAGGACCTTCATGGATCTGGCAGATCTTCGTCACCAGGGGATCACTGCAGAGACAGAGCAGTTACGGAGTGCCGACACTGCACGTCAACACCAGTTGCTCGAGACTATGAGACACACCCGAGAGACCCGGAGTGCCATGATTCGCATGCAGGATGAGCGTACACCCGCACCACCAGCTGGACCATCCGCACCTGCAGGCAGCCATACTAGTGTAGGCTAGATTTCATTTGTACATCATGACAAGCCTTGAGTTGCACCTCAGTTCGCATGATTTAGCTCTTTTGTACTTGTATTTCTCTTCAGTTGTATTTCTAGCATCTAACCTTAATAGGTAGGTTATCTTTCGTTGTACTACAAACATATGTACCACTATTTCAGACAGGCTTACTGTACCCCTGTCTTAGATTGGTTGTACTTGTACTATATTGTTGTTTGCCAGAAATAACATGTTATCATCCACTTGTTTGTTTACATTTATATTATTATGAACTCTTGACGGATTATCAAATTTGTTGTGAATTCTATGCATAAACATTATCCATGCAGTTTAATATAACCATCTTGTTTATCAGCTAATAAATCTCAATTTTTCTTATGAATATAGAAAAATGCCACCAAGACGCGTTCGCCCAATCCCCGCAGAAACACCTGCGACGACTATGTCTGATGCACAACTCAGAGTACTCATTGAGCAAGGCATTACTGACGCCTTAGCTGCAAGGGAAAATCGCCCCAGCGGAACTCATAGAGACAATGAAAACTCCAATAATAGGAACCGAAAAGCTCGAGGATGTACTTACCCTGACTTCCTAAAGTGCAAGCCCAGCTACTACAAGGGCAAGGAAGGGGTAGTCGAGCTCATGCAATGGTTTGAGAGAACTGAGACAGTGTTCCGTATTAGTGACTGCACTGAGGAAAACAAGGTGAAATTCGCCACTTGTACACTCTTAGAACATGCTCTCACATGGTGGAACTCACAAGTTGCTACCCTCGGACACGATGGAGCCTATGGGATGACCTGGGCTGCATTGAAAGACAAGCTTACCGTGAAATACTGTCCTCGCGGTGAAATCAAGAAGCTAGAGATTGAATTGTGGAATCTCAAATGCACCAACTTTGACATCACGACCTACAACCAGAAATTTCAGGAACTAACTTTGATATGTACCCGTATGTACCCTAAAGTGCCGGATAAAATAGAGAAGTATGTTAGTGGACTTCCAGACTCCGTTCATGACAATGTGCTTGCATCTCGACCTACTATAATCGAGGGTGCCATTGAGTTTGCCACAGAATTAGTGGAAAAACGTGGGCGTGATCATTTGCTTAGACAGGCAGAGCACAAGAGGAAAGTCGATAAGAGCTACCGTAATCATCACCAGACCCAACAGCCCAAGAGTCAAAGTTTAGGTCAAGTCTGCAGTGCTGTTTCCTCAGGACCACCTCCATACGTGGGGAACAAACCAAAATTCTCAAAGTGTAACTTCCATCATTACTCTACTGCCGAATGCCGAAGGCCTGGACAAAGCAACACACATGCTCCGACCAACAGGAACAACTCCAATGCCAGCTATAAGCCCCACAATGGCACCAGGCAAAACTTCCGTGGAAGTGGACATCAGGGAAACCGCCAGCTCACTGGCACTGGAAACATAGCTCGTAAGGAGATCCGCTGCTATGGTTCTGGAGAGATCGGACACATCAGACCGGATTGCCCAAAGCGTGCAAATAAGAACAAAAGTCAAGGCGGAGCACCCGCCAGAGTTTTTGTCATAGGAGAAAACATGACCAACCCTGACCCCAACGTAGTTACTGGTACGTTCCTTCTGAACAATCGTTATGCAATTATTTTATTCGATACGGGAGCCGATAGGAGTTTCGTATCCACAAAGTTTAGTAGCTTACTAGACATCCTACCTACCCCATTAGACAACTGTTACAGAGTCGAATTAGCAGATGGAAAAATCATTGAAACTAATACCATCCTAAGAGGCTGTACTTTAAACCTTCAGAATCACCCATTTGATATCCAATTAATACCCATAAAACTGAGTAGTTTTGATGTCATTATTGGTATGGACTGGTTGGCAAGATATCATGCAACTATCGTGTGTGACGAGAAGCTAGTCCGTATACCATGGGGAAATACAGATCTAATAATCCGAGGAGACGGAAATTCGGATAGAACAGACACTAGACTAAGCGTTATCTCGTGTACCAAAGCCCAGAAATATCTACTAAAAGGATGTCCTATCTTTTCAGCACATATTTCCAAGACAGACAAAGAGGAAGAACCCGAGAAGAAACAAGTCAAGGATGTACCAATCGTCCGTGATTATCCTGAAGTCTTCCTAGACGACTTACCAGGACTGCCTCCGACTCGCCAAGTGGAATTTCAAATCGACTTGGTACCGGGAGCTGCACCTGTAGCTAAAGCACCCTACCGCTTAGCACCAACCGAGATGAAAGAACTCGTGGAACAACTTCAAGAATTGTCAGACAAAGGTTTTCTCAGACCCAGTTCCTCACCGTGGGGAGCCCCAGTGTTATTTGTCAAAAAGAAAGACGATTCTTTCCGCATGTGTATCGATTACAGAGAACTGAATTAGTTAACTGTGAAAAACCGCTACCCACTACCACGAATCGACGACCTATTTGATCAGCTACAAGGATCAAGCGTGTACTCCAAGATCGACTTACGATCCGGATACCATCAGCTGAAGGTCAGAGAAGAGGACATACCAAAAACAACTTTCAGAACACGTTACGGTCATTATGAATTCCAAGTTATGCCATTTGGACTGACCAACGCACAAGCCATATTCATGGATCTCATGAATCGAGTGTGCAAACCCTATCTGGACAAGTTCGTGATAGTGTTTATTGATGACATCCTCATCTATTCCAAAAATGAGCAAGAACACGGAGAACATCTTGCTCAAGTACTAAAACTACTTAAGGAAGAGAAGCTGTACGTAAAATTCTCTAAGTGTGATTTTTGGATCCCTAAAGTGCACTTTCTCGGTCACGTGATTGATAACAAAGGAATTCAAGTGGACCCCGCGAAAGTCGAATCTGTGAAGGATTGGTCATCTCCCACGTCGCCAAAGGAAATTCGTCAATTTCTAGGTCTTGTCGGTTACTACCGAAGATTTATCGAGGGATTTTCTAAAATAGCTAAATCAATGACAAAGCTTACCCAGAAGGACATAAAATTTGAGTGGGGAGAAAAAGAAGAAGCTGCATTTCAAACCATCAAGCAAAAGTTGTGCAGTTCACCTATTTTAGCCCTACCAGAAGGTAACGAAGACTTCATTGTCTACTGTGACGCCTCGCACAAGGGTTTGGGAGCTGTGTTGATGCAGAGACAGAAAGTGATTGCTTATGCTTCAAGACAACTGACGAAGCACGAGCAGAATTACTCTACCCATGATCTAGAGCTTGGATATGTAGTTTTCGCCTTAAAAATCTTGAGACACTACCTGTATGGGACAAAGTGCACGGTGCATACTGATCACAAGAGCTTGCAACATATTCTAGAACAGAAAGAACTAAACATGAGGCAACGTCGTTGGATAGAATTGCTCAGCGACTACGACTGCGACATCAGATATCACCCAGGTAAAGCCAACATAGTCGCAGATGCACTAAGCCGAAATGGAACTGATCCTCCCATGAGAGTTCGAGCCCTAGTTATGACCATTAGTTTGGACCTACCCAAACAAATATTAGAGGCTCAACTCCAAGCACAGAAGCCCGAGAACATCAGAAAAGAAGACATAGGAGGAATGCTTAGGACTGAGCTAAGCAAAGAGAAGTTAGAGGTTAGAACAGATGGAACGTTGTGTTTACACGGAAGAAGCTGGTTGCCATGTTACGGAGACTTGAGAAACATGATCATGCACGAATCTCATAAGTCCAAGTACTCCATACATCCCGGATCTAAAAAGATGTATCAAGACGTGAAGAAATTATACTGGTGGCCGAACATGAAAGCAGACATTGCCACATACGTGAAGAAATGTCTGACTTGTGCCAGAGTTAAAACAGAACATCAGCGACCATCGGGTTTGTTAGTCCAACCCGAAATACCAAAATGGAAATGGGACAACATCACCATGGATTTCATTACCAAGCTTCCTACATCATCCCACGGTTACGATACAATTTGGGTAATCGTTGACCGCCTCACAAAATCAGCTCATTTCTTACCTATCAGGGAAAATGATTCCCTGAGCAAGTTAGCCAAAACATACTTAAAGGAAGTTGTGACTAGACACGGGATACTAGTCTCAATCATCTGCGACCGAGATGGCAGATTTACGTCAAACTTCTGGAAAGCTTTTCAACGAGCTTTAGGAACAAATCTGGATATGAGTACCGCATACCATCCGCAGACCGACGGCCAGAGTGAACGAACAATCCAAACCCTAGAAGACATGCTAAGAGCATGTGCGATCGACTTTGGAAAGGGATGGGTCGAACATATACCACTAGTTGAATTCTCCTACAACAACAGCTACCATGCCAGTATTAAGGCAACACCATTTGAGGCCCTCTATGGCCGCAAATGTCGATCACCCGTATGCTGGGCAGAGGTGGGGGAATTTCAATTGACAGGACCCGAACTGATCCAAGAGACTACTGAGAAGATCACCCTCATCAAGCAGCGAATTCAGGCTACCCAGGATAGGAAAAAGAGTTATGCAGACAAAAAACATAAACCTATGGAGTTTGCTGTAGGTGACCGTGTTATGCTAAAGGTATCACCTTGGAAGGGTGTGGTACGGTTTAGGAAACGGGGGAAGTTAAATCCACGATACGTAGGACCCTTCAAAGTGATTGCCAGAATCGGAGAGGTCGCCTATCGTTTAGAGTTGCCCCAGCAGTTGAGCCGGGTGCACTCTACGTTCCATGTCTCAAACTTGAAGAAGTGCTACGCGGATGAACCGTTAGCAATGCCATTGGAGGGAGTCCATTTTGACGACAAACTCCAGTTTGTAGAAGAACCAGTGGAAGTCGTGGAGAGAGAAATTAAGAAGTTAAAACGAAGCCAAATTCCGTTAGTGAAAATACGATGGAACTCTAGGAAAGGTCCCGAGTTCACTTGGGAACGCGAAGACTCGTTTAGAGCTAAGTACCCACACCTATTCACCTGAGCAATAACGTCATCTTAAGCTTTGAGGACAAAGCTAAAATAACGGGTTAATGCTGTAAAACCTGTAAATTCCAGGTTTTGACTATGTCAACATTGTATACGTCACCTCATGATATCTATATATATTTATACTATCACCTTTGCATGAAATCTTTTGAGCAATCATATGCATCTCATGAGCATACATCATTTTAAATCATCTGAACATGGAAACAACTGGATCACAACATTTCATTATGATTATGGGTATTTAATCATAAAGACACGGCCACATTTGTATGACTACATTTTATGAGCATACGGGACATCAAACGATCAATTCTTTTGGGACTTTTGAGTCACCTGAACACATGATCACTTGCATTCATCATATTGGTTTTTAAAAACCCAAAACCATGATCACAATTAATAAATGTCTACTTAAGTATAAATTCATAAGTTTTGAATTTATAAATATATATATATATATTTTTTTCTTACACTATGATTGACTTTACGCTACGAAACCAACTACTTTTATACTTAAACATTACCTTAAACCATTTTTACCCTTTTGACATACTTTTGGTATAATAAAATCTTTTCTCATATAAAAACGACCATACTTTCACCAAGGGCCCTAAACTTAACCAAAATTAACCTAAACTTATACATACTCACACAATATTACAACTATACTTCTAGTGACATTACATAGGCACAAAAATTAAACATAATAATACCTTAGACTTATCTTTAGCCGATTATATACATACTCATAACATTTAATTACCAAAACTCTTACCATTTACACACTTGACTTTTGGACTTGTACAACACATTTCATTATGTCTTACACTATATAAAACACTCCTCTCCCTTGACTAAGCCAATACCGCCAGTTTTGAGGTCCAAAACCAAGGCACCATGTACAACATTGGACATTTATGGAATGTACTATGTTAACTAAACTTGCATCATGAAAATGTGACACCTAACACACCGTTTTGATGTTAGACGTGTGCTAGAACCCACCCACACAACTTTTCCACTTGTACAAACCCTCTAATTATTAAGAACACTATGCAAGACATACATTGCCCCCTTGGGAGCCTAACATGCGACGGCAAAAGAGATTTAAGGGTCAAGTGTACCTATTTGCTCATTAATGTCATGTACTTACATAGTACACACAAAAATCCCCATATCTAGCAAACACTTCCCTCTTGGACGTGTATAATCCCCTAACCACATCTCCCAATCTCACATTGTGATATTTATCAAACTCTAGCACTCACATATCACTCACCTTCCTCTCATTCGGATACCAACTTCACAAAACACCTAGACGAGTCCTAGCATTTACTTCTATCTATTCTTGGTCTTCACCAAACATTTAGTACATGTTATCCAAGATTCTTAGCATTCAAGTCAAGTCAAGATCATCCTAGGCCACTTATAAGAAGAAGTCGACGCCTAAGAAGCCCTAATCTCTAGTCCCTATCACGTTTTCTAAGAACAAGTAAGTATGAAACCGTCCTAGACTTTTCCTTCATCATTTCACTTATTCATGCATGTTTATGTTATAAAAATGGAGTTAGGAGTACATGCATACGTATGAAACTCTTAAACATACCCTAAACAACATATAAGCCCACGGCTTATATGGTGTCTATGGGTAATCTTGCCTTAAAACCCTAAGACTTGTAAGTATATGCTTGAAGAACTTAGTGTAAGCCCTAAAGTATTTTGCTAAGTCATGAAAGTGTATAAAAAGTGTTATAAGCCGAAACATTTAAGCATATATAAGCCCATAAGTTACATAAGCCTAGACCTACATAAGCTTGTCATTTAAGCCTATAAAACATATATAAGCCAAAACCTAAAACTATATATAAGCCATGACGTAGAACTTCTAAAACCTAATATAAGCCGAAAACTATAACCTATATAAGCTAAGCCATTAAAGCCCTAGAAATGTTAAATAAGCCAGGTTGTATAAGCTCTCTTATAAGCCATAAATAAGCCGAATATAAATAAGCCCATGACTTATTTTTAAGCTTAGTAATATTTAGATATAAGCCCAACAAGTAAAATAAAGTTACTAGCCCACTTGGTAATTCATTAGTTATATAAACAAGCCCAATAGGCCCATCTTACCCTAGCCGAAACCCAAATGGGCCAGTCAAGCCCAAATCCTATTTAAGGGGACTTTTCGTGCCCTTATTGACAATTAGTGAAAGATAAGGTTGGTTTTGTAACTTAATAATATATGTGTATATAGTTTCGTGACTTTATAAAAGTACAAGGGTCGAATGTGTCATTTTCCAAAGTATAGGGTGCGTTTGGTTTAAACCGTGAATTAAATGAAACCACAAGGGCCATTATTGCCATTATTTAAACTAAATATAAGCCCTAGTCTAATATTTAAACATGCCGAGACTTTAAGGACTAAAAGTGTCACTTTGGGAAACTTGTTACAAGCCCTAACCATTATTTTTAAATAACCTGAAACTTCAAGGACCTATTGTGTCATTTTGCAAACTTAAAACAAACCCTAACCCTTATTAAATTATTTCCGAGACATATGGGGAGGGGGGGTGTTTGGTCATTTCCCCAAATTTTTTAAAGCCCTAGGGGCGTTTTTGTAAATAAAACTAACTAACGAGGACTAACGGTGTAATATACTTAACGAACGAAACCTTAAAATTTATTTTTGTAAATTGTCATACTTACAAGGGCTTGCTAGTACTTTTAATTTAATTAAAGGTATTAATAAAACATTTTATTAAACTAAGTCATTTGGTTCATTAAGTAAATCACTAAGTTTATTTACGAAACTTTACATTAACTGACAAACCCCGTTAACTATATTTTTGAAGCCTTAAGAAAAGTAAATTGTATTTTATTTTCTTATAATAAATTAAATAATATAAAATCTATTTATTTAATTTATTACCCATTTTACTAAACAACTTACATGTATATTTTTAGAAGCTAAAAATACGTATATACTTTCAGTTCACTATAAGTGTAAACACTTAAACAATCGTAATAACTTATTAAATTGTGATCATGCATTTTCATATGTACAATTCATCATGCATTATTATTTTTGCATTCACTGAGACATTTAAATTACTTAGATAATTTCTCTAGTTCGTGATCATATTGTGCCTGACATCATCCTCACCACCTCATTACCACTAAGGTGAGTTCATGGCCCCATCTTTACTGTTTTATAACTGGGGGAGAAAACATACAAAAACTATTTATATGCAAGCATGCACAGATAACAACAATTTATTGCCTACTGTTTCCCCCATTCCCGTGGACTGTAATAGTTAATAGTGTAGCGCGAAATGTATGGATAGATCTATTCGGGTATTGACAACACCCGACCTGACGTGCTCAGCTGTCACGTAAACGCTTAGGCCAAGCAACATGTTTATGTCATTGTCGGACTAAGGGAAACAATATCAGGATAGACCCAATGGGCGTACTGAGAATCATGTCTAGCTTCTATTACAGGGCAGTAGGAACTATTATAGTATTGGGCTGTGATGTCCTACTATGACAGTGATGTTTGGCATATTGATATTTTATTTATTTAAATAAACCTGTGAATTCACCAACTTCGTGTTGACCCCCACATTTTACTTTATATGTTTTCTCAGGAAAATAAGCAGGTTCATGCATTGGATTCCAGCATTATAGGGAGCATCATGTTTACCATCGGGCTGGGATATTTACTTCTGTTTTATAATAAATGTGGTTTTTCAGACAAGATATTAAATGTGTACGATTAATTCATGTAATATGTTTTAAATGACTTTTGATCATTGCTCTATATGCTATGTGCTATCGATCCACCCAAGTAACACCCCATTTACTATTCCGCTGCATTTGACCAACAAGGGGGTGTTACACTTTCCAAACCGGTGATAGGTGAAACTTACAACAGAAGCCACAAAGGAATTTTTCAATTTTCAACAAAATGTATCCGTCCTTTACAATTATTTAAATAAGATTAAGATAAGATCTTTACACAAAGCACCGACTTGGTCATCAAATGGTGGTTCTCCAGGCTTTGACTTGGGCCTTTTTCTAACGGATTGTTTCTTAATTAACAACTAATTTGAAAATTTTCTTCAACAATACTCATATTACGTATGAGATGCACATCCGTAATACTGAACCCTTGAAAATCATGGTACATGTAGTATTTTGAAATCCAGATTTTATCAATCGATTAAGATGATTTACGATTTGAACTCTTAACCACACTTTTGATCAAAAATTGTTTTCCGCAATTAAGTATGTCTTTTGATTAGACCTGTTGAACCACAGGCCTTGATAAAAACATTACCCGAAATGCCTAACAACAAAAAATCGGAGACACATAATAACACAATTTTGTAAAATAAACTTATAAACATATATTTGATATTTTAAGAGTTCAAATAAACATCATATAAAAAACCTTATTGATAATTTTTTTTCTTTAAAATAAAATAAAATAGTACTTATGTATGAAATGTATGTTTAAAGACATGTCCAATCATAAGAGAAGATGTGTTAAAATCAAATTTAAAATTAAAAGGAGAAAATATACATGTGATACACATCCATAGGGTTGCGGAGCTGGAAATCCGACGACATAAAACCCGTAAAGAGGCGCGAAATTAGATTTCTCGAGTCTCGACTACTGATAAAGAATTGAAGGTGATACTTAGGGAGAGATTATTCAGTTGATTTTACATTTTTAATTTATATATCCAGTGCTTACGTTTTTAATTCCGCACATATGCGCTCATATTTCTGTAACTTTTTGATTTTTTGAACAATAAATGTTTTAGTTTTTAATACAAAATAAAGGTTTGTCAGGTGAGGGTTTCGAGACTGATAAGAGTGATAATGATGATAAAGATAGGAGAAATAAAATCTATGTGACACTAATGTGCGTTGACGAGGTGTTTTTTTCAATGATTAATAAAAGCAGCCTTGTATCATAACTAAGTGATGATAGTTGAAATCTTTTCAAATATTCTTCTCTAAAACTTTATTTTGTGTGAGGTTGGTTATCATGGAATGATCGATCAACTCATATTTGAACCTAATTTAAACTTTTAAAATATATATCTTTTGAAAAACCTAATAAATCATCAGGACACAATGGATAGTTTGAGTTATTCAAGTATATTTTGAATCGAGTTCGAACTTTAAAATATTTTATTTTGAGTCGAGTTCGAACTTTAAAATATTTGTCTTATAAAGTTCGCGAGCATTATCTAGCTTCGATCAAGTTATAATTCTAACTTTTTATATACATATGTTTAGTTTATTTTGATATAAATTGAGTTCAAGCTTTAAATATGAAGATGATTAAGCTCGCGTTTTTATGTCATACGCAAAACTCAAAACATACAACTCGACCATGCTTAAGTCAGATTTCATGCTCAAGCTTTAGTTTTCGAGTCGAACTCGAGCTTGGTGGTACGTGACTCAAGATCAAGAACGAGATCGTTTTTATTTTATAAAATCGTAAAAAGAACCAAGATCAAGATGTGTTTAAAATTACTAAACTAATGTTACATATGAAAAACATATACTAGTACAAGGACCGTTATTTACAAGTCATTGTGGAAAACCGATTCATCGTGTAACACACGGTCCTACCAAAAACAGGGTCAAATTTTGACAAATCATTCACCAGCTATTTTCCACAAGTAAACCCATTATTGGTTAACTAGTTTGACCGCACAAACACACCTCATATAACAAGCCAAAACATCCCTTCTCTCCATCATTTTTATCCCACAACTCATCCATCTTTCCCATTTTCTTGTTTGAATTTCAAAACTCGAATGCTCTTTTAGTCACTCATGGCTGTTGATTTAATGAACACCAATCCAAACACTTTACAGTTCACCAAGATGGAACAAATTAATGTCCAAGAAGCTGCAAAAGCCGGTTTCCAAAGTGTCGAAACTCTAATCCGACTACTCTCGACACAACAACAATCAACGTTAGCTGCCGCACCAGCAACCGAATATGGCGCGGTTGCTGATGTGGCAGTTAATAAATTTAAAAAGTTTATATCTCTCCTCGATCGGAACCGAACTGGTCATGCTCGGTTCCGAAGAGGGCCCGCTCCAATAAAGCAAAATAAGACCACTTTATTTTCTTCGGCGCCGGAGAAAGAGAAAGAAAAAGAAAGAGTTTATTCTCCAGCGCCGATACAGCAACGCATGCCCCCGGTTTCGTTAATGAAATCGGGGTCGTTTGATAGGAAGGATTTTCCTGTTACGACTATTAACTTTGCAGCTTCGTCTAAAGCGAATTCTTTTATGTCGTCGTTGACTGGAGATAGTGAGAGTTTACAACCTTCGATGTCTTCTTCGGGTTTTCAGATCACGAACATGTCTCAGGTTTCGATGTCTGGTGGTCAATCTAATATGTCGAATTCTTCGTTTAAGAGGAAATGTAATTCGATGGATGATTCGCATGCTAAGTGTGCTAATTCTTCTGGTCGTTGCCATTGTTCTAAGAAAAGGTAAAAATAAACTACAGCAGTAAAAAAAAACCCTTATGATGTTTTTTTAAATGGTAAAATTTAGTTATGTAACTTGATTTATATTTATAGGAAATCGCGGATGAAGCGAGTGGTGAGAGTACCGGCCATAAGTATGAAAATGGCCGATATCCCACCAGACGATTACTCGTGGCGAAAATACGGGCAAAAACCGATCAAAGGATCTCCACATCCAAGGTAAATTTCTTTTGTACTACAGTAGTTTTAAAATTTTTAGTTGACCATAGTTGATATCGTAGAAATTTGGTGATCGAGTCAGTGAGTTCAGGAAACTCGTGACTCGTTGACTAAAAAGAACGTAAATTTGGGGTTTGGTTAATTTGATTGGTTGTATTGTGTGGTCAATGTTAAACTAGGTACAATGTAGTTGTCCCCATGAGTGTGAAAGTTTGACTCTTGTTTGTGGGTGTTTTGGTAATTTGCCTAGATGAGTTGTTAATTGGCTAGTAGACTTTCGGTTTAAAATTACTACACATCAATTATTTGAGTGGTATTGTTTGAAAAATATAGAATAGTAGTCAATGGTTGTACAAAAAGTCTACTCACATTCATTCCCCTGGAAAATAAGCACATCTTGATTTTATCATATTTTGGTTTTTGCAAAATTTGTATATGACTTTTAAAACAAGGAAACCCAAAAACCTTTATTTTTATTTGCTTTTTTTCCCTAAAAAAAACGATAACTGTGAAAGTTTATAAAGCTTCTCTATCAAAATGTAAGCTAATTGGAAAAATCATACACTATACTACTATAGTACTATACCAAGAGAGTTCAGTGACCCAAGTTATTCGCATGCCATTGGTATCGAACTCGCGCCTCATGTTATTTGCATGTTATTGGTACCAATGCCTCCTATTCACATTCTACGTCTTGTTTTTGAATGATCGAGTTATTTTTGTGAAGTTTTTGTGAGAATCATAAGATGTTATTGGTGTTTTTGGTTAAAAGAAATTTTAGTTATCGATATATTATTGGTAGAGGTTGAGGTGCTAGATACGTAGCTCTCTAAATGAAATACGTACAAACTACACTGTCCAAAAATGCTATGGACATACTCCGTATTAGTCAAATCATTGGATGTCATATTCAAACTCACACATAAATTGGTTATCCATACCCCTAAAAAGCCAATGGTATTTTTTTGTTTTTTCAGTTTTTATTTTATTTTATAATTTTATTTATGTTATAGAATTAAGATCATGAAAATACGAAATGAGATTATAAAATTTAATAAGTAAAAAATAATAAATAAACAAAAATACGAAATTAAAACTGATAAAAAAACTTTGCTAAATTATAAATTGAAGAAATATTGATAGTAGGACCCTTATTAAAATTTTACACCATTGACAATACTTGTTTCTAGTATTATGATGGAGTAGGTCAAAAGAAATTTAAACTTTCTTCACATTATGAAAATGATAACTTTAGCATAATGGACTTCGCTTTAATGTTCCTAGGCCATGACTTTATATTTATAGGTTGCTTTTTCTTTTTTAATATGACCGTAATTAACGGGCTATTAACAAGAACCCATGGTAACTGCAATCTGCATCGACTTTCATTTCTGTATTTTTGAATGTGTTTTAATCAATTTCTCTTGATGAATATAGGGGTTATTATAAGTGTAGCAGTCTTAGAGGCTGCCCTGCAAGAAAGCATGTAGAGAGAGCTTTGGATGATGCCGCTATGCTCATTGTCACTTACGAAGGCGAACATAACCATTCTCACAACGTTAATGATTCGCCGGGTGCAATAGTACTTGAATCAGCTTCTTAAACTCCATCAAGATCGTGTTAATTTGAATCAGTAGTATCAAAATTTAACCTGAACAACAAAATGTAAATCTTAGTTTCAAGTATTACTACTAGAAGGGAGAGGCTTTGTGTGGCTAAATTGTCAACAAGGAGAATATTTGATGTGCAACTAGACTTTTTTTTCCCTTAAATTAAAACATTCTTAATATTACTAATTTAGTATTGTGTCAGAATTTTTGGTCCTTTTTTGTGTTAGTTTTTCCGCGTAAGAGTGTTTGGCAACAATATTAGTACTATTATTTTGGCCAAACTAATTTGTTTTAGGGCTTGTTTGACATGAGTTCATTTGAAGCTTTTTAGCTATACGCTTAATAAAGCTTGAAATTTGATAAACCATTTTGTTTGGTTTTCTTTATTGGAAGCCTTTATGTATAAAATAGCTCCAAATGCGAAACCGTTTTCTTATCTGCTGAAAAGAGACATTTGACATGATTTAATCTACAAGGGCATTTCAGGGCATAAACTTTAAAAAGTTTTTTCGAAAACTTTTTTCATTGCAACACAGAGATTTGTAAAGGCCTATTAAAATAACTGACCGTATATTATTGAGTATTTTCATAAAAGGATGTATTTGTATAGTATTTGAGATTTGACTAATTTGATGCAAACTTACATAATTTGTGTATCACATACTCACTTTACGCATAAAAAATAAAGAAAGTTAGTTTGTACAATTTATTTTTAAACTACTTGCATTGTGTCATCCTATTTTTTATGCGCAATAGGTGTATTTTGCGCTTAAGATATTAATTGTGATACAAAAAGTAATTTTTAAGCATGACGATTAAGTTTTAAACTAATAGCATTGTGACTAGGGTGTCGTAAAAATTGACCCGACCTGAACCTGAATAATCCTATTCGGGTCGGGTCACTCGGGTTCAAAAACATATTCGGGTCAATTCGGGTTCTAATTAGGCTCGGTTTCGGGTTCATATATTTTAGCCTTGACTCGAATTGACCCGATGCCGACCAATCCTACTTGACCCGAGTTTTTCTAACACATTTTACCTTATAAATATACTTAAATAAGCTAATTTTTAATTTTTTTACTTATATCCGGGTTGACCCGAACCCGAGTTGACCCGACCCGAAATGACCTGACTCGAAATGACTCGAACCCGACTGACCCGAGTTCTAATTAGGCTCAGATTCGAGTATGATTTTTTGAGTCTTGACCCGACTTGACCCGACCCAAATTGACCCGAACCCGATTAACCCAACTCGATTCCCACCCCTAAATGTGACACCTCAGTTTTGATGCGCAATAGATGTATTTTGCGCATCAAATATTAATTATGATTAAAAAAGTAGTTTTCTAACACTGCAAATGGTAAAGTTGGTAAGTTAAAGTGTGAAATAAATATTGGCATTTAATGTTTGGTGTGCAAAAGATAGAAATAATGCACCACATTTTCTATTGAGCACTAAAATGTAATGTTTTTAGACTCGGGTCGATCCGGTCGGGTCAACCGGTTGAACCGGTTCCGGCCGAAAAAACGGGTCATATTGACCCGGGTTTCATATTTTCGAAACCCGGCTTGACCCGGCGGGTTTAGGGTGACCCGGGTCAACCCGGTTCTCAAGACCCGGCCGGGTTTCGAATTTTTTGGGTTTTCTTTAATTTTCTTTTTTTTAATTTTACGTATTTGCGACGAAATTTTATTTTTACATATTATTTTGGTTGGTAAACAATTTATATTTTCAATGTACGTAAGTTTTTGTAGTTTTTTATAAGTATAATTTTGTTAATTATTAAAAATATAATTTTTTTTTTTTTTTAGAAAACCGGGTTAACCCGGATCGACCCGGGTTGACCCGGACCCGGCGACTCGACCGGGTCAATCTAAGACCCGGGTTTTAAAACATTGCTAAAATGGATAAAATTATTATACACTTAAATTTGAGTAATAAATGGTAAATGGGGTTTATTGTAGGAAGGTATTTCTATTTTATTTTTTTTTGTAAAAGCTTCTCAAGAAAGTCTTGACAACAGTTGCATATAGAAAATGTTCGACAAACCAAAATCCGAAAAAACCGATAACCAGAACTCGTCCAAACCGTTTTTCCCCTAATCGGTGCGGTTTTAGCTAACCCTAGTTAGTAACTTGTTTGGCTTTCCGAATATATGAACCGTCGCGGTTTATGATCGGTTTCTTACCATCCGGTTTGGAAAATCCCGATTATAACCGTAAGGAACGTGCTTGAGTTTTTAAATTTTTGAAATTTTAGATGAGACTATTCTGTACTAATGGAGGAACTTTACCAATGTATTTTACTATAAATAGAGCACTTATGTGTTGGTTGATTCACACAACTTTCATATAAAAAAAACATTGTAAATCAAAACCAATATTTTTCACTAATCACTAATGACAACTTAAATTAGTTCAAGTAACATGAGTGTTGGTTCTACAACATCTAAATCCGACGGTTGAAGATGCGATTCTTCACAACATAACCAATGTTGGGTATACATGTAATTGGTCGTGCATCCGACCTTCATCTCTAAAAGTCATTACGGGACCAAAAATGACCTTTGGCTTACGATGGAGACAACCTGGTTGCCAGTCGACCAACCGACGGAGTCGATCGGTCACTGCGACCGACCAAAAATGATCATCCTCAAAAATCACTAAGTATATGATAAAGTGTTAATATTGAATATCCAATATGGAAGAAAAGCTTAAAAATAACTTAAGCACTATGGGAAAAGTATCTTATGATATCTTCATAATGTATTTGATTAGTGAATCACTAATCTGCATTTAAAAACTCATAACTACTACATACACGAAAATATGTTTCATCGTTGTTTTTTAATTGTAGAACATTATTACACATGTTAGTAGAGTATTTGCGTGTTACGACGGTAAAAAGCATGTAACAAGTTTTGTCGACGAGTAATGTTTGTTGATTATATGTGTTAAAAGGTACTCACAAGTTGTTTTTAATGATGATAAACATTATAACGGGTGTTTGATAAAAAAGCCACAACGATAACAAAATTTTCATATTACGACGATACAAAGAGAAGTTAGAATAAACACCAATTTAAAGGACGTAATTTGAGGATGCGTTTATAACTAAAAGTATCAGTCGTCATGCAAAGATATTATAAAAGCACACACAAATTAAGGCTACTGACAACAACGATTTAATGTGATTTTCATTTTTTTGCCACATTAACTTTCTCTCTTGAGCGACCTACAACGACCTATTTGTCACAACAAAATGACCTAGCGCGACCTAATTAAAAAAAAATCTTCAAAAAATAAAAATATTATATTTAATAATAAAACATTATATTTAATTAAAAAAACATCACATAATAATTCAAATAACAAAATATTATAATAAAAAATATTACAATAATAATTAAGATCTAATACTAGTAATTTTAATTGTAAGTTTCCTTAATTTCGTCTTGCATTTGTTCCAAGGCTTGTTTGTGGGCTAAAGGCAAATTGGGGTTGATTTCGCTGTTGTAGAACAATAAGTCTTTATCCCGTTTTTATTCCAGCAAGTTCAATTGTTCGACGCTTTAATTCGAGTTTTTCTCTTTTCAAGGTCGCTGCTTCCCGTTGAACTGCCTCATGCAAATCCAACTCTCGTTACTTGATGGTAAAGTATGAATCTTGTTGCTGCTTCTTTTTTCCCTAGACAATGTCTTTCATTTTCTCTCATTTATTGGTAACAAGATCAACAAATGAAGACTTCCCCGTTGACGAATATATTGATGACTTCTTTTTAGCTTGATCACGACCAATTAGCCGGTATTCTTGAGTCTTTTCCTCGTCATCGTGTGATTCATCGTTCAAATTCACGTAACCACCGTGCCCAGAACCAGAGAGGTGGTTTCAGGACTTTGTGATATTTTTTGTTACTTCTTTTTGTAAACTTTGGTAGCTCAACCTCTTGTCAACTTGGGGTGATCTTTGAGCACGTTTCACGCCGCTTGATACGTAAAAGGTTGTTTGTATATCACTTTGTATCCAGCACAACCTTTATGGTATGAGGTTAGATCATTGGAAATACTATCATGATTAAGCTCAATGTTATTCCTGATACCACAAAAAGCACCAACTCTAGGACGCAACCTATTTTTCCATATGCTCACAACCGCGTCGTACCCTCTAGTTGAACACGTCTCGGCTTCAAAGTACTTCAATACATATCCCCAAAAACCCTTTGTTTTTTGAATGTTTCCTTGCTTGCTATTTCCTAAATATAACACCAACTTTTGCACAACGCAACCTCTTCCTTAGTTGTTCATTCTTTTGGAGGCTCATTCGACTCAACCTGCTTGGCTTTTGAAGCACGTTTAGAGGGCTTCTTAGGTTTGACCGGTGAAATATCTTCTCGTCTTTGTCAAGCTTAACCGCACCGTGATATAACCCGTGTCTCGAATCTTGGCCCATAGACTGATCTTGACTAGGACCTTGACCCACTCCTTGATCGCCAAATTAGTCTTGATAATACATCAATTCATCAAAATCAGCATGAACCTCAAAACGATTAATTGGAGAATACGAAGGATCTAGATGCGAATAAGTGGAAGAATTCATAGTAGGTCGATACAAGCCCGTTGGAGATTCTTAGAAAGGTTGTTGGTTGTTATCACGTTGTGGAGGATAGAACATACAGTTTGAATAGTTTGGGTGAGATGGTTGTGGTAAACGATATTCAAATCCGACGGGTCTAAACCGGAAGTTAGGTGACACGCCGGATAATCGAAAATCCTCGTCCGGCGTCACATGGAGAATAGTTTCTTGAGGAACTCGGGATCTCGGGCTTTTGTTTTTGGGGTTCTCTTGCTAGACATGTTATTAGAAACGATCGCCTCTCAAGACTTATGGATTTGGCATGCGTTGTTTGGTGTAGCCGGGATGAATAACGACGTAAATGTTTTACGTCAATCCCCTCTTTTCAATGATCTTAAATAAGGGAAAGCACCATATCTGGAATTCGTGGCCAACGATGTGTATTATCGACGGGGATATTATCTTACTGACGGGATATATCCGAAATGGTCGGTTCTTATTAAATCTATTAGAGATCCGCCGACGAATGATCATAAACGGAGAATGTATAAAACGAAGCACGAAGCAGCAAAAAAGATGCGAAACGAGCATTTGGTGTATTAAACACGAAATGGAAGCTGATTAGTTCCCGGCCCGAAGAATGTCAAGACGTAAACTATCGGACGTAATGTACACATGCATCATATTACACATATGATAATTCAACACAATGGGGTGGCGATATCACCCATATTTCATCCCGAAGAACAACATGGTGATAACGATCCGGTAAATACACATGAAGATCGCTCGTAATTACTCAGCAGATATCCAAGGAACAAGCTCATCTAAACCTACAATCCGATCTAGTAGAACACATTTGGGCTTGTCTCGATCAATAAATTAGCCTTTTAATTTAATGTAATATATTTTTATTTTTAATGTAATGTTTTTTTAATTTAATGTAATGTTTTTTTTATTAAATGTAATGTTTTTTATTAAATGTTATGTTTTTTTTATTAAATGTATTGTTTTTATTTTTGAATAATTTCTTTTGAATTAGGTCGCTTTGTTGGGGCAAATAGGTCGCTGTCACGTCGTCGGAGAAAGAAAGCTGATGTGGCAAAAAAAATTAAAGGTCGCACTAAGTCGCTGTTGCGGATAGCCTAAAAAGGTAACTCGAAAAACAGTACATTAAAATACCAAGAGTGGCGTGGTTGTGTGAGCAACTAAAGGGTGTTTGGGATTGCTTATTCGAGATAAGTTATTTGTTTTGAAAAATAATAATCAGATAATTAACTGTTACGAAACGTGGTTTTAAAATATGGTGTTTGGGTTTGATTATGTTGTTTAATAACGAAATAATCATATAATCAGTTTTTTTTTAGTTTTTTTTTAACGGCGATTTTATTAAAAACTAGCAAAAGCTAGAAAAACATTACAAATGAGCTAAGCATAAAATAGGGGTTTTCAACCAATCTACCCACCTAAGTTTTATCCTAGGATTTCTGGATGAAATCCAATAATAAGAAAAAGATACAATAGAATCCCACAACAAAGACTTCTTTGAAGGAAATAGAGAAAAGAGCAACCTATTACGAAACTTCCATATGGACCACATTAGAATCCCTCCCACAGCATCAAGAAACCACCTCGCTTTCTTGGAGATGGAAACGAAATCAAGCCACGACAACCACTTCGAGATATTAGCGCAAAAAGGAACATCAAGCTCCCACCACTTAGCTAACAAAACCCATAAATCCTTAGCGACCTCGCATGAAAAAAATGGTTAACCGTCTCAACATCCTCGAGACAAATGGGACATAAAATCGAGTCAACATCAATATTCCGACGATCCAAATCCACTATCCTGGGGAGCTTATTAAGCATAGCTCTCCACAAGAAAACATTCACTTTGATAGGGATGCTTCGATTCCAACGTGTAGCAACCGTGCCACCATCTAGCAGGTGAGAATCAACCAAAAATCAAACCGAGGCAACCGAGAAACCTTTAGAAACATCAGGAGACCAAGTCCAAGAGTCTGGGTGAGAAGCAGTAGTAACAGAATCAAGGAGAAGCCGCAAATCTTGGAATTGAGAAGCTTCAACGCCACCTCTAGGATGCCTTCTGAGAATCGTACCCCAATCAGATAAGTGAATCCGATCCACAACCATACAATCTTTATCAGTGTCCAGCAAATGGATTCTAGGAAAAAGGGTTTTGAGGGAGTGATTTCCCCACCAAATGTCATACCAGAAACTTGTTAACTCCTCATTCCCAAGTTTTCGCTTGCAAAGGGCCAGAAGGTCAATCCCTTTAAGCTTAATAGCCTTAACCATGGACAAAACCCCACTCCACGGGATGCGGCAAGACCTGGGGAGAGCATCATCAAAAATGCCACCAGAACACCCATAAATCTCCTTGATAACTCTGACCCAAAGATCCGACTGATTAAGAAAAAATCTCCAAATCCATTTGAAAAGCAATCCCACATTCAGAGCGTGAATACTACTAATACCAAGACCTCCCAACTCTTTGCGACCAAGACATTTATTCCAGCTCACCCATGACATCTTCATTTCCCTCAATTTGATGCCATTAAAGAAATTGGCTTGAATTAGTTTGGCAAATTAAGTTTTTTTAATAATTTATCTTGTGAAATTACTAAAAAGGCATTATTAGTATTTACCAAAAATCCATTTTCAAAACTCTATTTTTAAAAAGTATGTATTTATTTACTTTTGCAAAACTCCATTTGGAGTCTTTCTAAACGCAAATAAATGATTTTTTTTATCAAACACTTATTTTAGATTAACTTCATTTTCAATATGAAATAAAAAGATAAGTTTGTTCATAACGCAAACACAAATACCCCTAAATCGTTGGGAATCCTTCTAGTGGCATAATAGTTGGTTGAATTTACAGGAAGGAAAAAAAATGAAACAAAATTAACAATGAATTTTGAGCAAATATACGTGCTCTGGTCGACTCGCCTAGATCTATGGGGACTAGGGACAAACTTTTTTCTTACGGAGTATTATATACACGATCGTTCTATAATTTTGAGAGGTCCTTTTAAACTGTAAATAAAAAAAAATTACATGTAAACTTGAATATTTAACTCATATATGTTTAACATGTAACATATTTATATATAAAACTTCAAAAAAAATAAAACTTTAAGTAGGAGGCTTTGTGCGATAACATCACTTCTACATCCTTTGAGCTGGCTCTGCTTACATATGTGTATTCCAACGCATGAACATCAAACGTAGCCAGGACGAGGAATGTCTAACAGCTGTTAGCTAGTGCAAAATTATTGTTCCGATGGTTTCTGGCTTTCTGCTTTAAGTCGCACTTTTAAGTGTCGCATCCGGTCAAGTCGTCAAGGCTTTTGCCCAGCAACTATCGTCAATCTTTATAAGAAGTAGGCAAGATGATGTATGATTAAATTTGTTGCGTCATGGTATTTTTGTCTCTCAGCTCAATTCAAAGTTGGTTCGGAAATGGCAATTAATATGCTTAATTTGTTTTGGGTTGGGGGATATTGCCACTACTTCACAAATCTTTTGTTTCTTCTAATTTTCTATGATGATGGAAGATGTGTTTCGATTTTAGTTTTCAATAGAATCGAGACAAGTTAGTATGTCAATCAAAAGAAAAAAAAGATCTCATTCGCTTTTAAATAAATAAATATTCCTCTATTAATTTTTAAATTATTTTTTTTTATCTTATGTAAGATTTGATGAAAATTATATAAATATAATATATCTAAAACACAACCATTTATATATTTATATTAAAAATTATAAAACATAAACAAAATAATTTAAAATTTCAATTAAAAATTAAATTAAAAACTTTGAAAATTAATAATTTTAAAAATTAATAATAAATATTTATTTTAATCTTATCTATTAAATTGAGATAGAAATGAATAGTAGGGATGAGTTTTAGATATTTAAAATAAATATAGTATTAAAAATATTTTTTTTTATAAATAAATTCACGAAAAGTGTAGATTTATGAGAGCAATTGAGAATTTAATTTATTCTAAGCCCACGTTTGTTATGAGTTTGGGCTCAGGTCCATTACTAAATTTACTGCCAGAATATTATGGATACCGAGCATCTTATTAAAAAGATAATACATTAATATCATACTTTCAGTTTTTTATTAAATATTTTATGGTCGTCCACTCGACGGAATAATATTATAGAGTTAAGTACGGTGGAAAGACAACTCATTTCCACTTTGATTTTACTGTTGTTATATTAGCGTCACATCATATCAACACAATTAACCAACACACCCCCTTTTATGTCATTCATTTTCTTTTTCACCCTTGACCCACCAATTATTTTTATTTTTTTATTTTCAAATTTATACAAATTTAAATTTATTCAAATAAAAAATACAAATATGGAATTAAAAATACGATACGGAACTTAAAAGAAAATGAAAATTACAAAACACACAACAATAAGTAAACTACTGATTTTGGGGTTTATTATGTGACCAAATATGCTCAATAGGGCACCATTGAAGCCTTGCATGTGTTGGTGTATCACGAAATTCTTTTTGTTATCTTCGACGGAATGAACATCGCTCGACCCATCTCCTTAATATATTTTGTTGTGGACAAATGTACATTTCAGCTGCTTCAGATCATATCCTTGATTTTCCAAAATCATGTTATGTAATATGATGGACGTGTACATGATTCTTCGTAACTTGTTGACACTATAACAACACATCGGTTGAGCAATAATACAACATCTTCCTTGTAGGACACCAAATGCCCTTTCAGTATCTTTTTGTACACCTTCTTGTCGGTGTTTAAACAAAGCGTATTTTTTTCGCGTGCAACAGTAAATGATTTCACAAACGCTGACCATTGTGGATAAATCCCGTCTGCAAGGTAGTACCCTCTATGAAATATTTGTCCGTTTACAACATATGGGACCTCTGTTTTGTTTTCAGCCAAAAGGTCGTCGAATAAAGGAGAATGATGCAGAAATGTAATATCATTATTGGAACGTGCAACCCCGAAAAATGCATGCCAAATTCACAAATCGTATGATGCAACAGCTTCTAGTATTATGGTTGGGTGCTTTTATTATCACCTCTACCATATTGCCTGAGCCATGATCTCGAACAATTAATCCATTCCCACTGTACACAATCAATACTAACAATCATCTCGGGAAACCTATGAATCCTATTATGCGCGGCAAATAGGTCTTGAATGTCAGCTAATGTGGGTTTTGTTAAAAACTCTGGCTGAAACAAATCAATTACGCACATCGTAAAATTTTTTAGACAATCGCGTGCGCAGTGTTCCTTTTGCAAGTATTCAAGCAATGCATCCGGTGTTGTACTAAACGGCACTTGCGTATGGTGGATATGCATTTCATAATTACACTAAAACTCTTTAAACCTTTAGCATCATATCTAATAGTAAAGAACTAAAAGTGTTTGGGTAGATGATTAAATGTTTAAATGTAATTTTCAATACCTTGAACTCTTTCTAAAAATAGTGAACGCAACATACGATATCGCTTTCTAAAATACTCCGACGGATATTTTGGGTAAGGATCAAAATAATCGGCCATTAAACGTGCTTCAGCGATATCACGTTCACGATTGCGTATCTACGCCTTCGAACAACTTCAACTTCAACTTCATCTTCTTCGTTAAGTTGCATTATCATTTCTAAATCGGCCATATCTTCAAGATTAGACGAATCAGAAAAGCTTGAGTCACTCATTTTTTGGGAAAGTATTGTTGTTGTTTGATAGAGAGATTAAAAAGAAACGTGTGTGTTAAACGTGTTAAAATGGGGGGGATATATATAATAGTAAAAGTTATATTATTATTTTTTTTAAATTGTAGCCGTTGGCCAACGGCTATTTCTCTCCCTCTCTCCTCTTCGTGGCTTCGTCGTCTGGCAGACGAGGTCGTGGCCAACAAGGGGGCCGGTGTAAAACCCGCAGTAATTACAAGTTTCTAGTTCAAAGACGAATTATTCTTTTAGAAGAGAGAAATTGTAAAACCCAAAAAATTTGGTTTCCATTTCATTTTATCATTTTGAATATAACTTAAAGTTTGAATAATAAGCAAATTGAGATTTTTTTTCACATGGAGTTATGAAAGAATAACATGAACTAGTAAACCTAATTAATATTGATTTAAAACTAATTTAAGAATTTATGTTCATGTTAGCTACAGTAGTATATATTTGCTCCCATGACTTTTGGTCAAAAGAAAACGACTCCGCAAATTAAGCCCGATATTCTTGTTGATTGGCACTATTACGAGTCAACATACATCTGACGGATGCAAGTTGACTTTGAAAAATCCAAAATGTTTCTATCACATATTCTCCAAATATACTTTCGATAACTATGGAAAAAATTTATGTTATAGTAAACCATAAAGTCACGTTAATTCATGCTCTTTACATTCCATTTTTTATGCAACATAAGTCTCCTTCACATATACCATCAAACACGAAGTTCTCATCTCCATGTTTGTGTTCTTCCCCATTGGCGTGTGTCCGGGACCATGCTTATTTGGGGTTCACGCTGTCATTATGGTTCAAACGTTATTTGCTTTCAAATTCTTTTAGAAGATAGAAATTGTAAAACCCAAAAAATTTGGTTTCTATTTCATTTTATCATTTTGAATATAACTTAAAGTTTGAATAATAAGCAAATTGAGATTTTTTTTCACATGGAGTTATGAAAGAATAACATGAACTAGTAAACCTAATTAATATTGATTTAAAACTAATTTAAGAATTTATGTTCATGTTAGCTACAATATATATTTGGTCCCATGACTTTTGGTCAAAAGAAACGACTCCGCAAATTAAGCCCGATATTCTTGTTGATTGGCACTGTTACGAGTCAACATACATCTGACGGATGCAAGTTGACTTTGGAAAATCCAAAATGTTTCTATCACAGATTCTCCAAATATACTTTCGATAATTATGAAAAAATTTTAAGTTATAGTAAACCATAAAGTCACGTTAATTCCTGCTCTTTACATTCTATTTTTTATGCAACATAAGTCTCCTTCATATATACCATCAAACACGAAGTTCTCATCTCCATGTTTGTGTTCTTCCCCATTGGCGTGTGTCCGGGACCATGCTTATTTGGGGTTCACGCTGGTCATTATGGTTCAAACGTTATTTGCTTCCGGATTCAGATCGAAATAGTCATTTGAGTGCGGGTATGGTCTACTGACGAGTTTTGGTCTATCGACGGAGTTGGTTGCGGCTCGTGTCGGAGTAAGATTTTGGTCCGCGAGTGGTACTTTGGTCGTTCGTATACATCGAGTATTTGGTTCGATCGTTTTGTTACTTCTTAGCGTTCGTGTTTTACTTCGGTTTTGATCTCTTCACGACTATCCTTTTGGTACAATCTTAAACTAGCTAATACATACGTTATCATTCATTCTATATAAAATATGTTATACTTCTATATGCTAGCATAATATTTTCATATGAATATATCTATGAATCACTATATGCTATTTTATAAACATGATAACTGATTGTAAAATGAACATTTGTTCTAAGGAAATACGCATTATCCAGGTTAACTTATCCGTGGAGGGTTATAAATGAGACTATGTAGGAGGTTGCTTTGTATAACTAATCCTAAAGTTTGTAAGAAATTTCATTTGAAGTTTATAAAACCTGATAATAACTATTAGCCTTAAATAATGTTGAGTGTATAATGAAAACCTACTATTTTTTTAAAAGTTACTATTTATGGAAATACTAAGTATAAAAATACACGAATCATGAAATAGGCTAATTAGGAAAGCATGAACATATAACATTAAGGAAAGCTACTAAAATCAGAAAACCTACTAAAGAAGGAAAGACACGATAAATCATGAACAAGTAACTCATACACGCCCTTTATCATGTAGCTTACGTGAAGATGGCGTAGATCCTTCAGCTTTCATTCTCATTTTATTACTGGACACAAGGTACGGATTTTCCGTCCTTTCAGTAAGGACTTCCTTTCCTATGCATGATTAGGATTTCCCGTCTGCAGCCAAATGTTTTCCCCAGTATGTGTTTAAACTTATCAGTAATCATGTTAATAACCAAATAAATTGCCTGAGCATTATATACAAGCATGAACAGTTTATGTACTAGTTACGGAGGTAACGTAACCATGGCACTAGAGGCACCGGTGTCGTGACTCACATGCAGGAGAGTGATATCCTGCATCGTCCCACTCAGTTCAGTTTGGCCATTTTATCAGTATGTTTAGTGGGGCGTATGGATGCATCCTAGGCTTATCAGTTTACAAGTTATCAAGGTGAATGTGGTGTGTGCTCTACATCCTTCACATTGGAGCTGATCCCTCCACCCAACACAGTATTTAGAGGTCACCCCTCTACAGCATTTAGAGGTCACCCCTCTACAACATGACGATGTCACCCCTCCAGTTATTCATGCACCATTGTAACAGCACATGACCTATATAAGCTCTGGCAATTAAAATACAGTAAATGCATGTTGTCAGATTTAACAGATAACAGTTCAGCTTTATTATTTATAAATCAGACTTTATAGATTATACACAGGTTTCCGCTGCAACCTTATTTATCAGTCTTACAGCTCCAGTATTTTATCGTCTGCTTCATTTCAGTAATTCCTTATCATGCTTTATATCTGTTCACTGAGCGTTATGCTCAGCCGTAGTTCTTTTCATGTTCTAACGGCATGTACACCCGGACGCTCTTAGGATTCTGAGAGCATGTGCGTTTAGTTGGAAGCTATCCAGACTTCTTACTTTATGCACTTCTTACATTATTCTGCTTATTTGGACATTGTTTAGTCCTTTCCTCAGTATTTACTTTTCATGTTTTGAGCTTATGTTTGGATTACCGATGTTTGATTCCGGTATTTCCTTTATGGTCAGTTAATGTTTTAGGACATTTACTTTATGCTTGATGACACGCCATAAAGACACGTAACGGTCCACTTATCCAAGTGGGGTGTTACAATCCAGAGAGCAAAGTTCGACCTGTAGGCTCTAAAACTTGACTTGTGACTAGTGGGTAGTCACCAGGAACTTCCCAGATTTTGGCGTTGTTATCTTTCATGATTCTCATGCATTTATCAATCACTTTTCTTCAGTTATTAGTCGATTTTCTTAAAGTTTTTGACTAAGTAAAAGGTTGGTACAGGACTGGCCATATTTAGTCGCATGCGTTTCTTAGCCAATTTTTCGTTTTTTTGGTGAACTGACCATAGGCGTTCACCCTTGGCCGTTCAGATTTTTGTATAGATGAACTGACCATAGGCGTTCATCCTTACTCCTGTCAGATTCATGTTTTCAGTCGATATTACTTGGTGAACCGACCCATAAACGTTCACCATTGTTCAGGTCAAATTTCATGCTTTTTAGTCGAAGGTTGTTTTGTGAACCGATTCATAGTTGTTCACCTTTGCTCATATCATGACATTTTATGAAATTTTGAAAAGTATAGATTTGACTACCGCCATCCATATTTAATCCCAGATTGTAAATTCTATTCATGACAATTCTCATGAAATTTTGACAAGTATAGATCGAACCAGAATCGCCCATACTTAGCCACATGCTTCCTACTATGAATACTGTGAATTAAACCATAACTATCCACATCAGTTGATGTTAAACCTCAGTTGATTATTCTTCTATGTTCTTTGTATCAGTCAAGTTTGTACTCTCTAGTGGATGTTTTTTTTTCATGCTAATTAAGTTCATGTCTCCTTATGAGGATTACGTTTTCAGCAAGGTGATGATGTTTTCATGCTAAGATACCGAAGAATTACAGTAAAACCCTATTTCATGATAAATCATGTTCTGGTCTTTATCAATCACGTCTTCATACTAAACATTGATGAAACTCCGTTTAATCATAATTTTCAGCCTCTATACAACCAACATTAAGTCTACGCAGAAATTGTCAGCCTATCATGTTAACCGTTTCGGTTCAGTTGCTAACCAGTTAAATCAAATTATTTTCCATTTACCGTGTCAGACAGTTTACACCAGTATCGATCATATCAGCAAACCTTCAGCGGTACCACATTAATAGTATTCATTGTGTACTTCACGTACAGTATTTCAGGTGTACCCCATGTACCTTACTCCATGTGTACCGTTAATCGATCCTTAATCACCTTAGGAATTTCCGCTTGTCGACATTCTACCAGATGCTGATGCTGTTCGTGAGTTGAAGATTTTGTCAGATGTTGATGCCGCTAACACCTTGAAGACCTCACAAATGCTGATGCTACTGATACATTGGAGATTTCTCAAGATACTGATGCTGCTTATACTAGGAAGACTCTTCTGAACAAGGACAACAATTATAAAATTGGAAAATCCTGACAGGAATAAATTCCAACCATCAGACACTACCATTTCATTCCATGCTTTTACCTTCTCAGCCAGATGTCACACTTCACTCAGCTAATCTTCCATTCAGAAGAGTGGGAACCGGAACCCAGCCGCCACTCAGTAGAATAGTTACATGAATCACGGTCATGATAACGACCGTCATGAAACTGACAGACAGAGCAGTAATGACAATCACCATGCTTATATTTATCAGTCAGTAACCATCGGAACTCCGGGATGAACGTGACCAGAAATACAGAGGTCAGTAGTCTAACCGGTCCGCCAATCCTAGCAGTTATCAGAAACTCTTAACCTTATTTCGGACTCACCTACTAAAACACGTGTTAAGACATCAATCAAGACACAAGTTCCAAGTACCATCTCGAGAGATACATGTCAAGACGACAGTCAGTATACATGTCATGAGAATATTTGCTCAATGCACGAGACAAGACGTACAACTACAGTGTGCTTTCTAAACTAGGCACTCAGTAAATGAGGTTACCCTCCAAAGGGGTATATTCGTTTTGTTATGCTACGCTTAAATCAGATCATTAAATACTCTCAGTTACCACTACTAGAGTTCATTCTGTGAGGTTACAGACAAACACATTCAGCAAGACCTGCCATGCTTGCTCAATTATTCATATGTCAGCTTTATCTAAATCAGACATCATCTACCTCGCAGCCAGAAAAGACCCCACAGTACAACCCGTATTTTGAAGGATTTCTGTTCAGTTAACGACGAGATCCGTCTTAATAGATCTCAAATACATTCGTTTTACTTCTGCCAGAAAAATCAGTACAATTTTTCAGCTTTCCAAGCACGTGAATTATTATCTTATAGCCGCGAAGACTTCTAGTCAGCATTCCTGATGCGAATTATGTAATTCCTTAAATTCATGATAAACAAATTATTCCAGGTTTTTCAGATAAAAATTTTAGAAGGTTTTCCAGAAATTCCTTTCTAACCACGAGAAATGATTCAACATAGAGCTTGTCTCGAGTACAGAACCTGTTCTCAGAACTTTTTGTCGCAGGGCTTTGGCTGAGTTAAAAGAGTTGCAGAAATTGCTGCGAGAGTTACCGAAACAAGGATTTATTCTCCCTAACGTACCACCAGGAGGTGCACCATTTTCGTCTATCAGGAAGAAGGCCGGTAACCTGAAATTATATATCGACCAACAAAAATTTGACAAGATCACTATTCATAAACGATATTCATTCCACGAATAGAAGGTTTACCTGACCTGCTACGATGTCTAAAATATTTCCCAGAACAATTCATGACCATGACACCATCAGTGGTGAGAGAAAGAACATGAGGTTTTCCAGACTGTTGTTGCACACGTTATAGTCTCACTAAAAATTCTGATTTATACTTCTGAGCTCCCTAATGCTCCAGCTATAATATGAAATTTAAGAATAATTTTTTTTGACTTCCCAGACAAAATTGTTAGTATATTCATTGATAATATTCTGATCTGTCAAATTCTATAGAAGTACAAGAGAATCATCTTCTCACAGTTGTACAGGATCTTCGATAGGAGAAAATTTTATAAGCAACTTCCCAGATGTGAACTACAGTTGAGCAAGGTGGCATTCCTGAACCACCCTATTTTCAGCAGAAAGAAATTTTAAACAATGCTGCGAAGGTGAAGGCCATCACCAAATGGTCAAGACCGACGTCTGTGAAGAACATACAAAATTTCTAGAACTCAGAAAACTACTACCGCAGAAATTCCTGACAGTTCTCACGATCAACCTTTCATAACTAAGCTTACGCTAGTAAAGGTCTAGTTATCGGGGCTCATACCTTTCGGTGAATATTCACTCAGGTTCCACCAGAATGTACCAAAAATCTAGGCAGGATTTTTATAGAAACATTATAACACGTTGAGGCAACTATGTTCATATCTAGTGCCTACCATTCTAGCAGATTCAAGATAGAACACCATTATGTTAGTGAGTTACTACAACCCTTAGAAATTTCTGAACAAAAATGAGACGAAATTCCCTGAAATTGTTATCAGCTACCACAGGCTCAGAGAAAGTATGATCTATCTAAGTTATCGTCAACCATGTAATCAGCCTGCGCGTATCTTTCTTCCGAAAGGATCACGTAGTAGCATATTTGCAGAAAATTTAGAAATGCAACAGTAAATCGTACGAATTCAAGGCATTCCATCGACCATCATATCACACAGAATTCATGTTCACGATCAAGTGTATGTTACGCCCACTTTAAGTTCATGTTTATTTTCACTTTCACGTTTACGTCTCATTCGCAGTATGATGCTATTTCAGTTCATCTTTTATGCTATCTCGTGATTTAAGCTAACGTTTGTGTTCATAACATTGTTCACGTTCAAGTTCGTGTGCCATTTCATGATACACGTTTCTCACTTTATTACCGAATACGGTTACAGAAAGCTTGAGAAATCAGACTCAAGTTTAGCACAACTATTTCATAACCAGGCAGACGTTTCACATCTCAGGCTGTATCGTTTGACATTCATTCCTCAGTCAGCATACGTTCATGATATGTTCTAGTATCACGTTCACAGTATGACTCACGTATCACATTCATGATATATTCCATGCCAGCGTTCTTTATATAATTATGAACCACGTTCACAATTGCTCACGTAGTACGTTCGAAATTGTTCATGTAGTCGTCCTTATATGTTTTCAACAGCTTGCCCAGAAATAAATATGTTATCTTTTCAGGATTATTATACGTACCGTTTCATGTATACTACATGCTATAGCTTATTCATCCAGATTCAGAAAATCCATCTTAAGTATAGAACCAGAAACTATACAGCATCATTAGGACAGGGTCATCAGGACCAAGGTTTTGTTCATTATGTTTAGACCTTTGAAGGGATCGTTTCGAGCGGGAAGTCACTCGAAACGCAGGAGTCCATCCGGACCTCTCATCCTTTTTCCTTCAATAATTCAGTTAAGTTCCTTCAGTCATGTTATGTTCCAGGTTCTCTTCAGTCAGGTCACGATATACTCTTTCAGCAGCATTATGTCCTAATTAGAAGACGAGTTATCCTTCAGCTTATTTGTCTTTTCAGTTTACGTGCTCTTTCAATTCTTATAACTTCATCAGCTTATTACCTTTAATTCGAGGACGAATTTCTCATTTTTAGAGGGGAAGAATTGTAAACCACGACATAATCACATCCTTAATTCGAGGACGAATTATTTTTTTTAGAGGAGAAGAATTGTAAAACCCGCAGTAATTACAAGTTTCTAGTTCAAAGATGAATTATTCTTTTAGAAGAGAGAAATTGTAAAACCCAAAAAATTTGGTTTCTATTTCATTTTATCATTTTGAATATAACTTAAAGTTTGAATAATAAGCAAATTGAGATTTTTTTTCACATGGAGTTATGAAAGAATAACATGAACTAGTAAACCTAATTAATATTGATTTAAAACTAATTTAAGAATTTATGTTCATGTTAGCTATAGTAGTATATATTTGCTCCCATGACTTTTGGTCAAAAGAAAACGACTCCGCAAATTAAGCCCGATATTCTTGTTGATTGGCACTGTTACGAGTCAACATACATCTGACGGATGCAAGTTGACTTTGAAAAATCCAAAATGTTTCTATCACATATTCTCCAAATATACTTTCGATAATCATGGAAAAACTTTAAGTTATAGTAAACCATAAAGTCACGTTAATTCCTGCTCTTTACATTCCATTTTTTATGCAACATAAGTCTCCTTCACATATACCATCAAACACGAAGTTCTCATCTCCATGTTTGTGTTCTTCCCCATTGGCGTGTGCCCGGGACCATGCTTATTTGGGGTTCACGCTGGTCATTATGGTTCAAACGTTATTTGCTTCCGGATTCAGATCGAAATAGTCATTTGAGTGTGGGTATGGTCTACTAACGAGTTTTGGTCTATCGACGGAGTTGGTTGCGGCTCGTGTCGGAGTAAGATTTTGGTCCGCGAGTGGTACTTTGGTCGTTCGTATACATCGAGTATTTGGTTCAATCGTTACTTGTTACTTCTTAGCGTTCGTGTTTTACTTCGGTTTTGATCTCTTCACGAATATCCTTTTGGTACAATCTTAAACTAGCTAATACATACGTTATCATTCATTCTATATATAAAGTATGTTATACTTCTATATGCTAGAATAATATTTTCATATGAATATATCTATGAATCACTATATGCTCTTTTATAAACATGATAACTGATTGTAAAATGAACTTTTGTTCTAAGGAAATACGCATTGTCCACGTTAACTTATCCGTGGAGGGTTATAAATGAGACTATGTAGGAGGTTTCTTTGTATAACTAATCCTAAAGTTTGTAAGAAATTTCATTTGAAGTTTATAAAACCTGATAATAACTATTAGCCTTAAATAATGTTGCGTGTATAATGGAAACCTACTATTTTTTTAAAAGTTACTATTTATGGAAATACTAAGTATAAAAATACACGAATCATGAAATAGGCTAATCAGGAAAGCATGAACATATAACATTAAGTAAAGCTACTAAAATCAGAAAACCTACTAAAGAAGGAAAGCCACGATAAATCATGAACAAGTAACTCATACACGCCCTTTATCATGTGGCTTACGTGAAGATGGTGTAGATCCTTCAACTTTCATTCTCATTTTATTACTGGACACAAGGTATGGATTTTCCGTCCTTTCAGTAAGGACTTTCTTTCCTATGCATGATTAGGATTCCCCGTCTGCAGCCAAATATTTTTCCCAGTATGTGTTTAAGCTTATCAGTAATCATGTTAATAACCAAATAAATTGCATGAGCATTATATACAAGCATGACCAGTTTATGTACTAGTTACGGAGGTACCGTAACCATGGCACTAGAGGCACCGGTGTCGTGACTCACATGCAGGAGAGTGATTACCTGCATCGTCCCACTCAGTTCAGTTTGGCCATTTTATTAGTATGTTTAGTGGGGCGTATGGATGCATCCTATGCTTATCAGTTTACAAGTTATCAGGGTGAATGTGGTGTGTGCTCTACATCCTTCACATTGGAGCTGATCCCTCCATCCAACACAGTATTTAGAGGTCACCCTCTACAGCATTTAGAGGTCACCCCTCTACAGCATTACGAGGTCACCCCTCCAGTTATTTATGCACCGTTGTAACAGCACATGACCTATATAAGCTCTGGCAATTAAAATACAGTAAACGCATGTTGTTAGATTTAACAGATAACAATTCAGCTTTATTATTTATAAATCAGACTTTACAGATTATACATAGATTTCCGCTGCAACTTTACTTATCAGTCTTACAGCTCCAGTATTTTATCGTCTACTTCATTTCAGTAATTCCTTATCATGCTTTATATCTGTTCACTGAGCGTTATGCTCAGCCGTAGTTCTTTTCATGTTCTAACGGCAGGTACACCAGGACGCTCTAGGATTCTGAGAGCATGTGCGTTTAGATGGAAGCTATCCAGACTTCTTACTTTATGCACTTCTTACATTATTCTGCTTATTTGAACATTGTTTAGTCCTTTCCCCAGTATTTACTTTTCATGTTTTGAGCTTATGTTTGGATTACCGATGTTTGATTCCGGTATTTCCTTTATGGTCAGTTAATGTTTTAGGACATTTACCTTATGCTTGATGACACGCCATAAAGACACGTAACGGTCCACTTATCCAAGTAGGGTGTTACAACCGGTGTGGCGGCGAAGCCCGACGAGGGTTCCACCTCAACATGGCGAGCCCATTCCGCCTTGATACCAAGCGCTCTTAGAGATCTTTGCATGGTCATAAAACCTTGCACTATACATCATGTTTTTCTTACCTGTTAGTATACGTAGCACTAGCGCCTTGATCATCTGGATGCCACGTATAGCATCGTGTTTTTTTTAGTAACTCAATTATGTGCGCCACCGAGAAATCACCAATTTTTTTCCATGCTTCTAAGATTGGTAAACACGTGAGAATTCCTTTCGTTAGTTCTAATACGTTGGTCAAGTCTTATTTTAATGTTATTCACTCGAGTTTGTGGACTTCCCCAATTCCGAGTCTTTCTAGTTTTGATAGCATTGTTTTGTTCTTAGATCATTATTTGCAGTATGTTTTGGTTTATCCATTTGTTAATAATTCTAATGCTTTTTCAAAATTGTGTTATTTCGTACATTTGTTCGGAGTGAGTTTAAGGGTGAAATCAAGTCCTTTTAGTTTAATCATGCAGTGAATTTGACAAACACGCCTTCGATCAATTATTTGCAAATAATGGGATTCAATTTTATTTTTCGTTTCCACGCACCTCACAACAAAATGAAAAGTGTGAAAGGCTATTTCGCATCATGAACAAGTGCACCTTGTTGTTTTAAGCTCACCTTCCCCCGAGTTATTGGACTGAAAAGTGACAATACGTAATTTCAAAATCATTCTTTAGTTTGAAACTCGAACTATTCTACTTTGAACGTATATGTGTCATATTCAACCTAAACTGGGAGGTTATACCTTATATTGCACATACGTCTCTGTATGTACAACGAATTTAGACAAAGATAGGGCAACTTATTGTTATCATTTTACACGTATCATATTCATATATTTTTTCAACACGACTGTAAAGATCGTTTTAGCCCATCTAGGATCATAATAACATTGAACTATAGCAGCGGATTCTTAAGAACAATCAATGTTACTATTAAGGTTTTCTTTATTGAAGAGAAAACATAACTATAAACTACTACAATTACACGTGTGTTTCTCTTGCTAGTCGACTCTCATGGGAGTTCTAGCTATGCTAGATGCATAAAATCAATAGCCTTGTCCCTCTTTATATACTAGAGGTGCTAGGGTTTACAAGGAGATAAACATAATAAAGCAATAATATCTTCCAAGAATGCAAAATATCCTCATAATATATTTAAAATATGAGTTAACTGCATTTTTGTTCCTCGTGGTTTGATTCAGTTTTCACTTTTGGTCCAAAAACTCAAATAGTTTCAATTTTGACCAAAAATGTAAACTATTTCTTCACTTTTGGTCCAATTCCGTTAAACCTGTCAGTTTGACTTGTTTGACTGTCAAATAAGAGGGCAATTTTGTCTTTTAATCACACTCATTCTCTTATTTTATACTAGTACAATAATAATCCCTATTTATTAAAAAAGTCTTACAATCAAAATCCTCCCAGAAAAGTTATCCATCCCAACAAAAAAACGTATATCTTTCCTTCATCAAATATATTCGATGTCTCTCTGTGCACAAAAATACAATCACCGTCGTTGCGGAATCAGCTCTTCGTCACCACCCTGTCTCGTCACCAATACCAGCCCCTCGGCACCACCCTTTTCTCATTTCTAATCACCAAACACCATACCCACTAAACACCACACGTCATCTAACACCGACCACCACCGATTTGAAACACCAACCATACCCATCATTGGTTCCCAATAACTACTCATCACCACCACCACATCGACGCTACCAAACACCCAATCACAGCTCATCACCACCACCAAACCTCATCGTACTTCACCATCACCTCTTCCATTTAATCTCCGGCCAAAACACCCAAAACACCATTTCTGACAGCCGCCGCAAGCCCTCCACCGTAGACGGCCACCACCACCTGTTGATTTTGTTGAAATTTCTCCATCAACAAACAACTACCCACAAAACACCATCATAAAATCCCAGATTCCAATCACTCATAGCCTCACGACATAATCATGAAATTCAATAAGATCATTTTTATCACAAAATATGATAAAAGAACCTTGATCTAAACAAAAATAACATAAAAAAATCATTATACAAAAACCACCACAATCAATCCCATATCTATGGTACTAAAATTCCATGCCTGAAACTCAAGTCCGTGGAAATTGATGTAAATCGGGTCTGGTGATATGGGTTTATCAAGGTCGGGTGATGTGTTTTTGCATTAAGTTTGGATTTGGTTTGTTGATATCGAATGTGTTTTTTATATTTGATTTTGAATAAAAAAACAATGTAGCAGAGACATGGTTTTAACTTTTGATTTTAGATCTTGAAATATAATCATGTTTGTTATTTTATAATAATATAAAGAGGGTATTTTAGTCATTTTTAGTGTCAAAGCGAGGGTATTTAAGTCATGATACATCATTTTAACTGGTCAAACTAACGGTCAACGAAGATTGGACCAAAATTGAAGAAATAGTTTGTTTTTTGGTCAAAATCGAAACTATTTAAATTTTTGGACTAAAAGTGAAAACAGGACCAAACCACAAGGACCAAAAATGCAGTTAACTCTTAAAATATTCTATGAAGAGTTAAGTACATTTTTGGTCCTCATGGTTTTGCGGGTATAACAGTTTTGGTCCCAACATTCATAAAGTATCGGATCTTGTCCTATTTCACTTGACCCGTAACACTTTTGGTCCCAAACGTTAGTTGACTAACGTTTGACTAGTTAATATCAATAAAATAACTAAAATACCCTTGTCTCATTACGTAGAATGACTAAAATAACCTTTCACTTATAATAATATTAATATTATTATTATTATCAATGCATTCTCATTTTATAAAAAAATATTAATAATAATAATAATTTTAATATTATTATTAAAAAATAAAATAATATTAATAATAATGATTATTATTAAAAAAAATAAAATTAATAACCCACTTAGCCATTTACTTTATCAAATCACAAAAGTTCATCTTTTTTCATCATATGACAAATTCATCTCATTTTATCATTTACCCGATTTTATCAAACCGGCTAGCCACAAAAAGCAACATATTTGAAGTCAAACACAACAAAGTTTATAGTACTGGGTTTAAATGAGGATGGAGTTGGTGATGGTGTTAGTAAAGTTTGTTCACTCAAGATCCACTAAATGATGGTAACTGCCAACAACCCACAATTCAATCATAAGCTGATCAAATACCCAATGTCACGATCAACAATAACCAAATACCGAGAACAGTGTCTCACTCTCCATCTCAAGAAAACAACAACAGATTTATCCTAACCCATCTTCGACTATGACAACAAATTTCAACATCATTGACCAAGAACCAAAAACAAACAAAATTAGACAAAGATCTCGGGTTATATCATGTACAACAAAAAGATCTTTATAGATCGAACACAAGCCCGTCATAGATCTTAAACAAAAATGAAAACCAAAAACCTACCCGAGACCTTTCAAAGATCTTGAAGATCGTTCACTTTTCGTGTCCTGAATGGTTTGTGGTGTTTGGTTATCATTTCCATGGTGGCGGTAGTGATGATGATCTTATTGAGTGTTTGGTTTGTGGTGGCCAAAGACTGAGAAGAAAAAGAAGGGTGAAAGGGTTTGTTAATATTATGTGTTGTGCGAGTGTTTTAGGTTGTTTAATATAATACAAAAAAGACAATTTTGCCCTCACAGTTAACAGTCAAATGTTAGTCAACTAACGTTTGGGACCAAAAGTGTTACGGGTCAAGTGAAATAGGACAAGATCCGATACTTTTTAAATGTTGGGACCAAAACCGTTATACCCGCCAAACCATGAGGACCAAAAGTGTACTTAACTCTTCTATGAATATTCTTCATTCTCTACGTCTTAAATAAGCTTAGCGGTACTTGGATAATCTAGTGGTACTTTGATTGTGCTAGCGGTATCTGTAAAACCCGCATGCTTTTACCATGTATAGTACCCTTTAGATCGTACGTACAAGATTAAAACTTTCCTTTTATAGCATGTTTACGTTCACGTATAGGAATTTTAAGTATTACATACGTGTTAGAACACGATAAGTATTTATTATGTATGAACACACGATAATTATTCGAATAATAATTATAATCACGAACATGCGATCATGAAATCATGAACGTAATTTAATCACGAGATAATATTATTTACGTATATATATTTATTACGAACACGAATAAATATATTAGGTCACGATCAATAATTAGTTAGAACACATAAAACACGAACACGATAAAACACTAACACACTATAATATTTAGACTCGGAAAAGGTACGGGTTACCCCAAGTGGGGCCCCCTACCCGCGGTTACACCAAGGAGAATGGGCCAAGCCCATTTTAATTTTTACTAAAACAAAGGAATTAGGAAAAACATGTTTTATTATTTACAAAACAAGAAAAATTACAAAACCCTAAATCTTTTTCTTCTTCCTTCCTTGGCCGCCGGGTTTGATCACCAACAAGGGTGTTTCGGGTTGATTTTTGATCTTGGAATTTTGCAAGGATTCGTGTGTGTTCATCCTCATTTGTTTCACGTAAACGGTATAACCTTTTTAACCTTTTCTTTTATGTTTTGATTTAATGAATCACATAAAATCATGATGTTTTTAAAAACTAATTAAAAACAATGATGTAAACATGTTAAGGATCATGGGTAAATCAAAACAAGGGTTTTGGGGGGTGTGGTGTTTGTAGCCGACGCCTAACCGAGCCCCAAAGGGGGTCTCGGCTTGGCTTATTAACCACCACCGAGACCATATGGTCTCGGTATGGTGGTGGTGGTCCCACGGCAGCAGCAAACAAGCAATGTTTTAAAACTCGGGTTTCAGATTGACCCGGTCGAGTTGCCGGGTACGGGTCAACCCAGGTTGACCCGGTTTTCTAAAAAAAAAAATTTTATTTTATATTTTTAATAATTAACAAAATTATACTTATAAAAACTACAAAAACTTACGTATATTGAAAATATAAATTGTTTACCAACCAATATAATATGTAAAAATAAAATTTCGTCGCAAATACGTAAAAATTAAAAAAAAAATTCAAAAAACCCGAAAAATTCGAAACCCGGCCGGGTCTTGAGAACCGGGTTGACCCGGGTCACCCCAAACCCGCCAGGTCAAGCCGGGTTTCGAAAATATGAAACCCAGGTCAATATGACCCGTTTTTCGGCCGGAACCGGTTCAACCGGTTGACCCGGCCGGGTCGACCCGGGTCTGAAAACATTGCAAACAAGGGGAACCCCGACCTTGGTTTGGGGCATGGTGTTGATTTCGGGTCCGTGTCATGGTTTCTAGTCACGGGTCCGGTTCATAGATTATTTTAAGGTTTATGATTTTAATAGTTATGTGTTAAAAATTAAATTAATAAAACATGACATGATTAATTTAATTAACATGACTTAGGTTATAAATTTAATTATTAGATCGTGAATTTTTAACCTAAGTAGTTATATTTAACTAGACTTTATAATTAATTAATTATTAAAAAACTCCGACTATAATTAATTAATTAACATGACTTAGGTTATATTATTAGAAATTAAAAATACATGTTTTAACCTAAGTATTTTAACTTTATTTAATAAAAATCATGATATATTTAATTAAATACTTTTAACCTATAGTTTATTTAATTTACATGTAATAATTAATAAACTATACTTTATAACTACATGACTTAGAATAATAATCAGAAAACACTTAAGCTTATATAATTAGCTTATTTAACCAGCTTATATCTATTTATGGAAACTTTCTATTTTTAGAAACTTATTTAATTAAGGCAGCTAATCTATTTATGGAAACTTTCTATTTTTAGAAACTTATCTATTTTAAGCATTAATTCTATTTTTGGAAACTTTCTATTTTTGGAAACTTTCTATTTTTGAAAACTTTCTATTTTTGGAAACTTTCTATTTTTGGAAACTTTCTATTTTTGGTAACTTTCTATTTTTGGAAACTTTCTATTTTAGGAAACCTGCTATTTTTAGAAAGTTACTTACTATTACACAACAAGTATAATAATGCATGAAATACAAGTAATACTTAATCAGAATGGACAAAATATAAGATAAACACAGTATAAAGCTTAAAACAGTAAAACATGACATGAACGTATAAATAAGCTAAGACATGACATAAACCAGTTACGTATTCAGTAATCAGATACTTATACACGTATGTATTTATGTACATTAGTGATACCGAAGTAGGACTCTCTTCCGTTCGTCTTCTTCGTTCACTGGACATAAGGTACGGATTCTCGTCCTTTTAGTATGGACATTCTTTCCTTATTAGGATTCCCCGTATGCAGCCAACTGTTTTCCCATAGTATAAGTTTATATGTTTGATTGCTTATGTTTAATTAGAATACCTAATGCCATATACATGCATGACCAGTTTCACCTAGTTATGGAGGTACCATAACCATAACACTAGAGGCACTAGTGTTATGACTTCCCCACGGTGGAGTGATTGCTCGTGGCGTCCCTTCAGCTTTTGGCCATATTATTATATTTATCATGTGGGGCGTATGGGTGCATCCTAGTTACATGTTTTCAGCAGATTACTCACTGTGAATGTGGTGTGTGCCTTGCATCCTTCACAAGGAGCTGATCCTTCCTACCCAAAAACCAGTATATTAAATTAGAGGCAGCCCCTCTAATTTGCATGATGAGGTCACCCCTCCAAGTATTCATGCACGGTGGATTTTCATGACCTATATTGGCTAACGGTAAAATATGTTAAACAATTTTTACAAGATAAACATAAGGCTTTTTAAACTATAAAACCAGTCTTACTAAGACTTAACCGGGTTATTCGGGACTTAGTTTCTTCCGCTGTTATATGCTTATATACTTATATTATTCATGCTTTATTGTACATCCGTGCACTGAGCGTATTGCTCAGCCGTTTTCCTTTTCATGTTCCCAAAACGGCAGGTACTCAGGGACGCTCGTAGACTTTAAGCGTACGTGCATATGGACTGGAAGCTTTCTAGCCTTTCTTTACTTTATGCATTATCTATACTTTGATACTCTTTCTATGGACATTGTTTAGTCCTTTCATTTACAGTACTTATGTTTGTGTGTGATGAGCTTTACTTTGGACTACCGATGTTTGATTCCGGTATTTCCTTTTTATGGTCATGTAATGTTTTAGAAATTTATCCTTGTATGCTTTGATGACACGCCATAATTACGCGTGACATTCCATTATCAATATGAGGTGTTACAGTATCTCGTAAGTATCTTTGGTTTTATCTCATCAAATCTCATAGCCCAACAATCTTCCCCTATTAGATAATGACATAACACTTCTATTTAAGTCCATATCTCCTTGAATCATGTTACCACAATGATAAGTTGCAAATCAATAACCATGTAAGCTTCTTCCTCATTTTGTAATCATGCAAATAGGGGACTTATGAAGATTATAAACTTAATAAGCACTTCCCCTTGAGTGGTGCATATAGATGGTTAAATAAGCTTTCCCTGAAACTTAGATTCACCATCTCTTGAATCACGAACTTTGTAGGCTCCAACTATAGATTACTGATGAATAAAAACGAATATAACCAAATTGTTGAAGAAGTGGAATCTCCTAAGCTTATATCTTATATCTTACACTATCCATGTGACGTCGAATTTATATCAGAAAGGAATATAAGTAGAAGTAGACTAGCCATTCTCGTGACAAAATCCTCATTTACTTTTGAAACGAGACACTGAGCACAATAACGTAACTCATTTAAGTGATGGGAAATGTGAGCATAGAGTACCTTAAGAAAAATCACACATTCGTAGATCTTGCAAGTCTTCGTCACCAATAATGTAGCGTGAGCAAGTTATCTTCAAATGGTAAGAGTAATTTGAGATATGATAAGAAAACAAACGAGTGAAAATCAACTCCAACATCAAATAAGCAATATGTAGGATATGTAAATCTATGCTTACGTTTTAGAGATAGAAATAGATAGAAAGATGGTGGATTTCACACTTCTAGAGAGAGAAAGTTTAAGAGAACTATGTGTTATTCAAATGAAATCACCACCCTCTCCATCAATGGAGAGGGTTTATATACCAAGCCCATAAGATGGGCTTGGGCTTACATTTGGGTCGGCCATACAAGCATGGACCGGGCTTTTCCTTGTTTAGTTAATTAAAAGATACCTAGACTACGAGCTATAACTTAATATATTGTCGGAGTGACTGAATCTTCCTAAATACGTAAAAACGTATTTCCAACAATCTCCCCCTAAGGGAGGTCACTCCAAATAAGGGCGTCACCCGAGTTACAATAATAAAATAAACCTAGCATACTATGCTTGTCTTGAGCTCGTAGTCTTCGTCTTTCTTTTCTTTTTCTTTTCTGGTGAACATGCTGATGTGATCTTTGATATCAATCTTGAGCATTAATCTCTTGCCTTGATCTCGTGCATCCATCACTTGTGATCTTTGCCTCTTCGTGACACCATGTCCCACATACTTGTACCTTTTGTAATTCTTGAAAGCTTCAGAGTTCAATACAACGGAAGACTTAAATTTTAGGCTTTCTTGAATTAGATGAGGTATTAAGTGCATAAAGTATAAGCATGCGGGGACGACTTCTTCTTTGATCCCGCAACGCCACCGTCTTCAAATGCCGCAACATAAGTAGACACGAACGAAATGGCTTTGAACACTTCATTCTAATTCGGTAGCATTTTACCTCCGGTCGGTGAAGACCGTTGGGCGATATAAAATATCGTACTTGTGGCAGGTAGATTTAATTAAAAATCTCCTTGACAAGATTTCGCGGGTAAATCCGTTCTCTTTATTCGACCGTCCAAAGCTGATTGCGAACATAAAGAGCGAATCATTTGGATAATAATATCCGCATGATTTGAAGCCTTCAATTCATGTTCCTGGAACAAGTGAAACTCAATTAAGAACCACACCATCGTTGCTTTCCAGTTGTCACGAGCTTGATTCGTGTAGAATCTTGCAAGTTACCTACCAAGTGTTGTTTGAGGTTAACACTAGAAGGATTTCCACTCATCACTGTGAACACTAAGGTATCACTCTGAGTGTTCTGGCAAGATCACTAAGATATTGCGTAGAGGCCTGGAACGTGTTTAAATTCAATTAAGAATTAAACCACTGTTGCTTTCCAGTTATCACAAGTTTGATTCATAAAGAATCGCACAAGTCACCTACCATGAGCTTTTTGATATTCGCTCAAGAAGGATTTCCATCTTCATTGTAAATACTTTCGTATTACTCGGATGTTCATGCAAGATCCTGAAGATTTTGCGTAGGACTCTTAAAATCTTTCTTACTTTTCACAGTGTGTGAAGAAGCAAGGAAATATGAAAGTGTGTCCTAATGAGATATTTGATGATATCAAATGGCTCTAGACTCGATCGTGCATTTTGGATTTTAGTGATCGGAGGCTGGAGAGGAGTGCCACCTTTTCAATACCAATTTATTCAGAGTGAATAAATCAATAGATAATGCGTTGTCTCTGTGTGATTAAAACAAATACCTTTTGAGAGATATCTGAGTTAGCTGGGATGGGTTGTGCATTGCATCACTGGGTCCATGATGTCTATCTTCAATATCGAGCATCATTAAAATGATCTCAATAGCATATGTGTTGACCCGGTTTCTGCCTAAGGTTGTAAGGAGGGCTTCTTTCTTTACACCTTTTATCTTTACAATTATTTTTCATTCTTCAACCCCCTCAATGCTTACCAATACGTCATAACTAGCACCTTGTTGTGATTGTTCCAGTGCTAACTTAAGTACTTGGTCGGCATTCAGCTACATTCACAATCTTTTCTCCATCTTTCCTAAGGACTATTATTTCTAGCTATGGAGTGTCCTTGGGAAGATTCCTCCGGTTCTGGAAGAATCATTGGACTTAACCTATCCTACCATCCTTATGTCACCACAATCTTCATCGTCGTGAAATAAATGGGTTTTGGGTAAGTATATGTCACCATGAAAATCCATTTTAATATAGTAAATCCATTTTTCTCCCCCTTAACATATGCCACGATATTCGAAAACATTTCGCATATGTCGGGATGAGCCACCACATTAAGTCAAACCATTTGTGATAATATCCCATATTAAATCACATTTTCTCCCCCATATTAAAAATATTAACCCAATCGATGTTTTTAATATCAATTGATTTAATGAAGTTTTAACAAAGGTTTTGGGAAGAAAAATGCAAGTCCAGTTTATCTTCATGATATCAAACGTATGAGATATGATACCGATTTGTAACATGATCACATATTCACCATATTAGAAAAGAATTGACAAGGTTGGACCTGATAGATGAGAACATCATATGATAAGATCAAATGGTTCTTGTCAACATATGTTGGTCTCCTCGTCACGTCTGAAGTCATCTCTTGACACCACATGTACGATTGGTATTGTTGTCTTGACACCAGTTAGTGATCTTAGCACGTTCGGCATCAAAGATTCTGAATGCTTGGCAATTGCTCCCCCTCAATTGTTGACCCGTGTTCTATTGAAAGAGCTGTAGTCGTCGGTTGAGTAGTCGCATCGTCGAGTATGTAGATACCAATTGTAGATTGCTATGGTTGTAGAGATGATAGCTTCATAAAAACAAGACTTCTCTTGTTTTAACAAATAAATGCACTGAAACGTACATAGATTTGTGTTAGACCAAGTTATAAAGTAAACTTGATCCCTTACAAGGTTTTAAAGTAAACCTTGCCCGAGAAAATTAATTCCCGTTGTGAGCCAAAGCTTTCATAAGAAATACTTGACTTAATATGAAAACCGGGTTGCAGTCAGAAATAACTACAAGCCATTTAGGCATGTTTTATGAAATATTTACAACTTTTGTACGAACTCTATTTATGGCACCGTGTCAATATTAATCAACATTTCTAAGGCCGTAAATATTATCGTACCAAAAGACATGCCTTTGAAAAATAAAGTGAAAAAATATTTTTGGAATTTTCTGAAGTTTTCAATTTTTATGTTTTTTTTACGATTTTATATTTTTGTATTTTGCTTTTGTGGATAAAAATATAAACAATATATACAGATGATCACTAAGGATACGGAGAATAGTTTACCATCACTATTCTTTCGCTTCATCTGCCAATTCCTTAAGAGTCTCAGGCGAGCAGGTTCTCATTCCTAGCTTGTCGGCAAAAAATTCAATTCGAGCGCGATCTAAAGCCTTCGTGAAAATATCCACCAATTGATACTCAGATCGGACAAAGTAAAGCTCGATTACTCCATTTTCCACTTGCTCCTTGATGAAGTGGTAGCGAATGTCAATGTGCTTCGACCGGGAGAATTGAACGTTGTTGCAGCATAAGGCAATTGCACTCTTGTTGTCACAGTACATCGGAATTTTGTTGAAACCTAGACCATAGTCGGTTAATTGCGATCTCATCCAAAGAGTTTGAGCACAGCAACCGGACATAGATATGTATTCTGCTTCCGTACTGGAAATTGCAGCACTTTTCTGCCTTTTCGATGCCCAACTGATTAGTCGATCTCCTAGTAGTTACAAAGTTCCACTCGTGCTACGTCTTGTATCTTGACAACCCGCGTGATCCGCATCTGCATATGCCATAAGTGCAATCAAAGAGTCCTTCGAATACCAAAGTCCCCGATTAATGGTTCCTTTAAGATATCGAAAGATCCGTTTCACAGTAGCTAAGTGTAACTCAGTAGGCCTAGTTTGATACCGAGCACACATACATATAGCAAATTGAAGATCAGGTCGACTAGCTGTGATATACAGAAGAGTACCGATCATTCCTCGATAAAGTGTCGGATCAACGGCTACTCCATGTGGATCTGCATCAATCTTTGTTCGTTCCACCACTGGAGTATCCACGGGGTCGCAAGATTCCATCTTGTACTTCTTTAGCGATTCAAGGGCATACATGGATTGATTGATAAAGATGCCTCTGGGACTCTGAGATATCTGAAGACCTAAGAAGAATGATACCTTGCCCATCATTGACATCTTAAACTTGGAATACATGAGTGTCCCAAACTCATCCGATAAGGTTTGGGTCAAGGCTGCAAATATAAGATCATCAACATATATTTGTACCATAATCATATCTTTACCTCGTTTCTGAATGAACATCGTGGGATCCACCTTGTCTTTAGCGAAGCCTTGCGTAATAAGGAATTGTGACAATAGATCATACCATGCGCGTGGAGCTTGCTTCAACCCATAGAGAGCCTTCTTAAGCTTGTACACATGATTAGGATATTTAGGATTCACAAAACCATCCGGCTTTTGAACATAGACCTCTTCCTTGATTTCACCATTCAGAAATGCCGTCTTCACATCCATCTGATAGACGATCATATTCATGTGGGCTGCATAAGCAAGGAATAGTCTAATAGCTTCCAAACGGGCAACATGTGCAAAGGATTCCATAAAGTCGATGCCCAATAATTTCTTGTATCCACGAGCTACTAGTCGAGCTTTGTTCTTCAATATTCCGCCTAACTCATCGAGTTTCACCTTGTAAACCCATTTCAAAGTGAGTAACTGCACTTGATCCGGGCATGGGACAAGTTCCCATACTTCAAGACGTATAAATTCATTGAGTTCTTCTTGCATAGCTTCTATCCAACAGGATTGAGTAAAAGCTTGTTTCCATGTCTTATGTTCAACTTCAGTGAGGAAAGCATCAAAATGACAAAACATTGCATTTTCTTGTAACTGACTTCGTGTGGATACCGGACGATTAGGGTCACCAATAATAGAATCTATAGGATGATCCTTTGTCCACTTGCTGTCATGTTCACGAATCCGTCGATTGGATTAAATCGTGGTAGGAGCTTCCTCTGAGGTGGACGACCCGACTCGATTAGGGTCGGGAATTGGTACACCAAAGAATAGAAGTTCACGCATTTGAGCGAATTCCAAATCATGATCATCATCATCCTATTCATCATCAATAGGCATGGCATGGGTAGTTGTTACATGTGTTGGTTGAGAATTACTCGTTGAAGGTATATCTTGACCAATTGTAGGTGCATATGTGTCTGATTGTGCAACGGTTGCTGGAGCGACAACTTCGGTTACCGGAGCTATTACCTCAGGTTCTAGAGCAACAATAGTTAGAGGAGTAAAGAATTCATCAAAGAACGGTTAAAACAACGTATCCCATTCAGTCCTAGAAGGTGGTGTAAATGATGATGAAGTAGGGTTGTTTGGGACAAGACCAGAGCTAATGTTACTGGGTCCCATTTCATGAAGTGCGGGTTCAGAGCTGCTTTGCTTAGAAGCCATTGCTGTCAGCTCATCAAAATCAACATTCATAGTTTCGAGGATCTTGCGAGAGTTACGGTTGTAGATTCGGTATGCCTTCTTTGCGGGGGCGTAACCAATGAAAATACCAATATCAGCCTTTGGTTGAAGTTTTCCCAAATTGTCACCATCATTATTTGGATAGCAAAGAGAACCAAATACATGAAGATGTGATAAATCTGGTACTTTTCCATGGAGAAGCTCATAAGGTGTTTTACCATGGCGTTTACGAATTAGTGACCGGTTTTGGGTGTACAGTGCTGTAGATACTGCTTCTGCCCATAAAAACAATGGAGCCTTTGCGTAAATTAACATCGTTCGAGTAGCTTCCATAAGTGTGCGATTTCGCCTTTCAACGACATTTGTTGTGGAGTGCGTGCAACGGATGTTTCATGAGATATGCCAACTTCTTCATAATAATCACGCAAGATTTGATTCACAAATTCGGTTCCATTATCTGTACGAATGCGTCGGACAGTAGTGTTGAGACGCACTTGAATCATCTTGAGAAATCCGATGATGAATTTAGGTGCCTCATTTTTTGCTTTAAGAAATTTCACCCATGTAAACCGAGAGTAATCATCGACAATGACGAGGATGTACTTTTTGCCACTAAGACTTTCAACACGCATAGGTCCACAAAGATCCATATGCAACAGATAAAGTTTTTCTTGGTTGGTGTCTTCCGTCTTGGGTTTGTATGATTTCTTAGTGCTTTTCCCCATTGTACACGCGGAACACAAATGATCCTTGTGAAATGATAGTTTAGGAAGACCACGAACAAGTTCGTTTTTCGCCAAGTGATTAATAGCGTCAAAGTTAAGATGAGATAACCGTCGATGCCATAACCATGGCTTAGTCTTCGATGCTTTGGAGAGAAGACATACGGGAGAAGCGGCCATCATGTCTTGTAGAGACTAAGTATACAAATTATTCCCTTGAGTACCTTTCAATAAATCAACCCCTTCCAAATTACGAATGAAGCAGGTATGCTCTCGAAAAGCAACTTCTAGGTTTGCATCACAAAATTGTCCCACAGAAAATAAGTTGTGACCAAGACCTTCCACGTAATACACTCTTGAAATTACAACATTCCCAATATGATATTCACCGTAACCCATTATCTTTGCAATATGATCATTTCCAAAACGAACCGTACCAAGAAACTTGCTAACGAAATTTCTGAGCTGAGAGCGATCTCCGGTCATATGCTTGGAGCAACCAGAGTCCAGTATACCAGAGAACAATTTGGACCACCTGTTTTCAACAACGACAGTAGACAATGCATTGGAAACTATTGGTTCCGGAGTGTTAGCGGATACATATAAAATATTATCAGAATTGCTAACATGTTTGTGACCCTTAGATTTCATGCGTTTTCTAATGTGAGTTTTAGCACTAACAGGATTTACAGTTCCAACTTTCTTAGGTTTTGGATTATTCGTGGGCACTACAGTGGGAGTAGACCTATTTAAAGGGCACTTGGTTCCTACAGTAGTGTCGGTGTTCCTAGTTAAAGGATACGCTTGTGTTTTGGTATCCTTGGTACTCCTAGTTAAAGGGCACGCTTTCTTCGCTGTAGTGGGAGTGATCCTAGTCAAAGGGCACGTATTTCCTACTATAGTGAAAGTTCTACCAGTGGGGCGCTACATCCAACCAACTTGGGTTAACACTTTCCCAGTCGGTTTCCATTCTAATCCATTTTTCCGGGCATACATCTCATTCACATGGTCAATAAGGCAAGAATCATGACGACTAGAAAACATACATTTATTACAAGTCCAACATTTTAAGTTAGAATTCACAGTAGGCTTAGAACGCTACACAACCGCAGAGCCTTTAGGTTTAGCTACATGATTCTTTTTATTCAAAACAGAAATAACATTCCTAGGATGGGCTTCTACTTTCTTCTTCACTTGACTACTAGATGGGGACAAGATCCTATCATTCTTCTTATTTCTTTTAAGCTTAGATCTTTGAGCCTTAGTAGTGGTGCTTACTCCTGTAGAAGGCAACACGGGAATATTAGAAGCTGGTTTTGATTCCGCCTTATCTTTAGTGATCAAAGTTTGAGATGGTTTAGTCCTAGGGCCCTTGTTAAGTGGTGTGACGGCTATAAGGTTCCCTTTTATTGCACTAGAGGAAGATGCTGAGACAGTGGCTGCGTTATCCACAACATTCTTACCTTTTAGAGTACAAAGTGTTTCCTTTAACTCAGCCAAGACCAGATTTTTATCACAAATTTGTTCCCTCAAATCAGATATTTCCACCGACTTTCGATTCAATTGTTCAATCAACGATTTATTCTGTGCAGTGGTATTAGCACATGCGGGCTATACTGAATCGAAGAGTCGTGTATTTTTCTGTTTTAAGTTATCAACTTTGGACAAAATCTTGGAAACTCGATTATCTAGATCAAGTTTAAAATTCTCAGCGGCCTCAAGTATGTTCACACAGTTAAGCTCCTTAGATTTCTCTATTTCTATCGACAAAGATTTAGCAACTTTGTCAATTGGCTGACGCTGTTTTGATTGTAAAATCAATCGAAAATTCTTTTCAAAGTTTGCATCATCGATATTAACACCTTCGAATGACGTTTCAAAGATTTATTGAATAAACTGTTGCTTGCATTCAAGCGAAATACAATGTGTTTGAATCTCATCAAAACGTTTTGAAAGCGAAGAATATGAATCTTGAAGCTTTAAAAATTCAGCGTCAGATTCGTGAGAATTACTATCTACCACATTATCCACAGATTCAACATTATGCACAACAGAATCATCATCAACACTTTTATTCACACAGACGGAAACTATATCATGAGACATCACTTGCTTCGGAAGCTGATCATTTTGGCGTGAAACCCGTTCTATTTCAAGTAAACTGTTTTCATAAGCATCATCCATTTCATTGAAAACACATCTAACTTCTTCTATTTCCAAAAGCAAATCTTGATCAAGGTTACTAAGACAAGCTTTAACATTGTTTACAAACGGAACAATTTCGTCTCGAAACGCAACTCTCGTGTGCTCAAAATTCCATTCACCTTCCGTTATGGCCGAAGCCGTCGTAGGTTCCAAAATGACCTTGTCAAAATTGGCTAAGTGTTGGTGAACCGCATTTAAGTTAACAGACGCCTTGCTTACCGGTGGAATTAACTTTGTTAAATCCATTTTGAAAAGTGTAGGAGACGTACTAGGAAGGTTTTCATTTGACAAATTTTGGGGCACAAGAACTGTCAATTCTACTAATTCCTTTTGTAAGCGAATGCCTGTCTTTTTAGACAATTGATCTTTGTTATATTGATCATAATCAATTGTATGGAATTTGGAAAGCATTTTAGAATGAGTTTCATCCGCAAGTGACTGTGTCTCCTCAGAACTACGAACAAAAGGTGCTTCTTTCGATTTGCCAATTATTGTCATATCATAAAGACCGGGAATATATTCCTGCGCTTGTTTTGCATAACCGGGATTAGGTGGTAAATCTTGAAGACGTTTAAGTTCGAGTTCTTTAAATGATTTAGTTAAAAGATGAACATTTTCTATGGAAGCGTATTGTTTTAAAAGCTGTTGTTCCTTGAATTTAAGAAGTTTGGTAGCATTAATTTCTGATTCAACCTTTTTAGACTCGAGAGTTTCGAAATCCATTTTAAGTGTCTGAAAATCATTGACAACCGACTCTTTTGCTTTTAATTCATTGGAAAGATTAGCTTTTAATGATTCTATTTCTTTCAAGTGTTCAATCTTTTCAAAACGAAATTGGTCAAATTCAGAACATGTTATTTTCTCTGCTTGAGGGACCATTTCAAAAGTTTTGACCTTTTCTATATGCAACGCAAGCTCAACAGTTAGGGTGGAATTCGTATCTACGGATTATTTGAGGGCCATATGCATTTGATCAATAATATGTTTAGGCACCATGACCAAATCATGTTGAGCATAAGATTCCATACTCGTCGTAGCATTTGCTTGAGGTTCACTCAAATGTGTAGGATTGGGTACCACATCATTTGAATTACTAGTCCCCGAATGCTGTTCGAGGTTGTCATTTTCATGCCCAACTTGATGTTGGTTATCATCAATATTATTAGATGTGGTTGGTACCTCACTGACGACATCAGAACTGTAGTGAGAGAGATTAGCAACGAGAGCAGCTTGGGCAGAATGAATGTCATCACAATCCGAATCGTATGCATCAAGATCGTCCGCTTGATAAGATGCATTAGAAGTGGAAACGACTGCAATGCCTTCAGTATCTGCTGCCCCTGGGTCTGCAAGAAATGCTAACTCATCTGAATCCAAAATCTTCCCCTTAGACTGAGCATCAACCAAATACATCTTCTCACGAAACCATGCATCATCCCTTCTCCTTTTCGGCTGAGTGCATTCCCTAGCCATATGACCTTGTCCTCGGCAATTGTAGCAAGTGACAACCTTTTTAGGACCAATAGGACTTCCATTTCCACTAACTTGAGAATTCACAGCTTGATTGTTCCCAGTCCTTGTAGGAGGTCCATATGAATTTTGCCTTCCCTGAATAGGTTGCACCGTCACTTGACCATCTTGAACAGTGGCTTGTTGTCGAGGATTTGAAGAGGTGCGGAGCTGATTGTTTGTTGGTGGAAATCCTCTAGTTGCAACAAGTTTTGACAAGTAGGCAGTGAGATGGTTTAGTACATCAGCTGACGTATCATTTGGAGTAAAGACCGGTGCTTGGATTGGCGGAAGTTCATTAGAGTAGAAAGCTTGTGCTGGTTGTGCTTCTACTGGAAAATATCCTTGCTGAGGAGTATAGCCCATTGGAGAAGTGTTGGCCTGTGATGGTGATGTCTGATATGTTGGTTGCTGTGGAAAAGATTGTTGATGAACACTTGGTTGAAATGCTTGCTGTGGTATCATCGGTGGTAGATAAAATGGTTGTTGTGGTTACTGATAGGTGTGTGGTGGTGGCTGCTGCAAGTATGATGGTTGTTGATAAGTATAAGCCATGTTTTGTTGAGAAGCATACATTGCAAGTGGATCATGAACTTGAGGTGTAGACAACCGAGCCTCGATCACATGGCATTCGTGTTGTTGAAGAAAAGATTGAAGTTGATCCACATTGGTGTTATGCAAGTCCTTAGCCAATTTAACATCCGTCACGTACTTTTTCCATTCTGAAGGAAGAGTGTTCAAATACTTGGTGTTCAATTGAAACGTAGGAATTGCCATGCCATAGATATTTAGCTCATTCAACAATAGGGTAAATCTCAGATAGTAGTCATTGAGAGTCTCCCCTGGCACATATGCAAACTTATCAAAAGTATCATAAAGCTTACACTCTCGTTCTTGTTTAGTTAACGAGGTGCCTTGCATTAGAACACGAATTCTATCCCATAACTCTTTGGCAACTTTATGTTTGCTGACGAGTTTGTAGACATCTGGAGGAAGGGCTTGGAGAATGATGTTTGTAGCATACTTATCACGTTTATCTTGAATCTTCATATCTCCAATCAATTCACCCGTTGTGCGAGGACGAGTAGTTGTACCTTCCGTCACTGTACCATAATCTAATGGTCCATTGAGCATCGATGCCCAAATAAGATGTCCGTTCTCCTTGTTCAAAATATAAAGTTCCATTCGGGAAGTCCAATCCTCGTACATAGACTTCTCAAACATTGGTGGACGATTATCCGTGCCCGAGAGGATGGACTTATCCGTAAGAGATGTGTACTCCATTTCGATAAGTTAAGATTTACAAACTTGATCGGTCAATGAAAGAAAGTAAATGTATTTGTTGTTGTGTGTTAGAGCCGAGAAATAATGTTGAAATCCCCTAAATTATGTTCTCGAGAAACCAAAAAACCCAAGTCAAAATTACACACGATTTGTTAAATTTTTTCAAAAAAACACATTTTTGAAAAAATGTTGGATCGTACTCAGATCGCACTCGGATCGTACTAGTGATCGTACCCAACGATCGTACTCAGATCGTACTGGTGATCGCACTCACTATGATCGTATTCAGATCGCACTAGTGATCGTACTCCTTGATCGTACCCAACGATCGTACCCTGATCGCAACAAGTTTTCGCAGTGGTGATCGCAACGAGTGATCGTACTCCCTTATCGCAGTGAGTGATCGTACAATGGATCGCAACGAGTGATCGTACTATGGATCGCAACGAGTGATCGTACCATGGATCGCAACGAGTGATCGTACTATGGATCGCAACGAGCAATCGGACTGATGGGTCGTACTAAGGATCGTAGTGAGCTATCGAAGTCAAGATCGTAACTTGGATCGTACTAATGATCGCAGTTAGATCGTAACAACAGATCGTGACTATGGATCGCAAGTAGAAACCCCCAGGGTTTATGCAAACACAAAGTCAGATCGTACTATGGATACCAACTTACCTTTTTTCTCGGACAGTACAATAACACAATCAATTCAACATTCTAAGCCAAAAAATGAATCAAACAACCAAAAATTTTGTGTTTTTAACCCAAATAACAATACCAAATCACTATAACAAGTAACAAGATGAAGTATATCAAGATTAACCCATAAAAACACAAATTTTTTTTTGGTTCGTGTGAAAATGGATCAAAAATGGCGAGAGAATCAAGAACACAAACACAAGAACTAAACAATCATCCCATGGCTCTTGATACCATTTGTAGGATATGTAAATCTATGCTTATGTTTTAGAGAGAGAAAGAGATAGAAAGATGGTGGATTTCACACTTCTAGAGAGAGAAAGTTTAAGAGAACTATGTGTTATTCAAATGAAATCACCACCCTCTCCATCAATGGAGAGGGTTTATATACCAAGCCCATAAGATGGGCTTGGGCTTACATTTGGGCCGGCCATACAAGCATGGACTGGGCTTTTCCTTGTTTAGTCAATTAAAAGATACCTAGACTACGAGCTACAACTTAATATATTGTCGGAGTGACCGAATCTTCCTAAATACGTAAAAACGTATTTCCAACACAATAGTCAATCATCTTCGTAGAAACCTCTAATAAACGAGCCATAATAAACTCAAGTACTTTCACTTCTCTCCGAGATGCGTAGCGCTACCAAAAATCAATGTCACTCGATATCGATCAAAATAGGCGGTACGTAGCCATATGTCGGATAACAGTGCCAGTACGATCGAGCACATAATTCAACGGTTCTTTCAAATAAACCAAACGGCGACGCCTTTTCTGTTATTGTTATGTTTCAAACAAATGTTCCCTTCAAACTGTTAGTGACGCAAAAACTGTCACAAATCTGTTACAAAACTGTTACAGATTTATGATCTCCTTCCTCCAATAGCTTTTAGTGATTGTCACTAAGCTGTCTCTATTTCTGTTACTAACTAGCCGTACTTCACTGTATGGACGGTACTTTGAACTAAAACCAGTAGCTTTGTAAATCTTGAGCCCGTATCATTGGAATGTCTAGCCCACTTCTTTTTATTCACGTCGAGCCATATCTATACTAATTATAAAGTAGGGATCCTAAATGTTGAAACTTGAAAAATTTCCTTTGTAGCTTCTCCTGTAAGGAACATATGAAAATCAAGTTATTTAAGGAATTGTTAAAAATTAATTGCACCTTAATATTATACTATCTCTACTACTTATAAAGGAAAAACCACAAAACCTTGAATGTTGAAAAATGACTTAATTATGGAATTGTTGAAAAATTAAATGCATAGAAGTTGAATATTAATTATGAAATTGTTGAAAAATTAAATGCACATAAGTTGGATAAAGTAGGAAATATTGAAAAATTAAACCATAAACAATTGCATAAGTTACCGGGACACGGGATTCACCATCGAGTTAATTCGGTCGAGTAACTTGGTCACGGGTTCCACCAACGGCTCAACCCGGTCGAGTCATCGGCTCATGGATCAACCATCGGACCAACCCGATTGAGTCTCCGGGTAATGGGTTCGGCCATCTGGCTAATCTTTTCGAGTCACGGGTTCGACCATCGGTTAACCCGATCGAGTCACGGGTTCGACAACCGGGTCAATCCTGTCGAGCCACCGAGTCACTGGTTTCGACCACCGGGTCAATCCTATCGAGTCACCGGGTCACGGGTTCAACCACCGGGACACAGGTTCGACCACTGAGTTAACCCGATCGAGTCAATGGGAACACGCTCGCATACCGGTTCAACCCGGACGAGTCACCGGGTTACCGATTCGACCATCGGGTCAATTAATAAATCGTTAACTATCTATCGCTAGGCAATTATTGGGTCACGAGTTCGACCATCGAATCAATTAGCATATCATTAATTATATGCTTTTAGGTAATTCCGCTGCTATGCGCGGGTAATCGTCTAGTATCTATAAAGGAGGTACATTAAATGTTGAAAGTTGAACAAACTTCCTTGGTACGACTCGGATAATCTTTTATTTTTGTTAACCCATTCAAAATCAGAAACCCATTAATACCATAAACACTTTCCGCACAAAAAACACACATAAACCTTATTCTTTCTGTAATCCTAATACACACAAAAAAATATTGCCGACCATGCCATGGTCTTATCACCACCGAATATGCCACCATCTCATGGCGGTTTATGGTATTGGTTGTTGGTTTGGGTGTTTTTTTGTTGGTTTCAATGGTTTGGAGTGGTCAAATCTACATCTCCTCCACATCTCCGTTCCATCTTCAGCCACCAAATCATTATCTACACACACAATACTAAATATTTTTTGATCAGGGTCTTTTATCTTTTTAAGCAATGTTTTTTTCTATGCACTAATTATGATATACGTTAATTAGGTTGTAGATTCATCTAATTTGTCCTTTTTGTAGTAATCATAATACGACCGGTGAAGACACAATATGGAGGGCGGCGGTGAAGAGACGAACAACTCCGAGAAACTGTGCATTCTTTTATAATCAAATCAGGTTAGATTTTCCCTCTTTTTATATAAAAATTAAAGATTGCTATATATCAATATTTATAGTTGAAAATACATGATTTTTAATGGGGTTTATTGTTGTGGTCATTGATATGATTCTGATTTTTTTTTGGCAGTGTGAGGTGGTGAAAATTGAAACTTATGTGTTAGTAGAAACGAATTAGGTACTTTAACAAAGTTAGGGGTTGGAAGAAATAGAGAGCAGAGTTGTAGCGGAAACTAATGTGGCGTTGGGGCCTTGCAGTCTGCCTATATGGTAGTTGTGCATGTGAAGGTGTTGTTATCACCCAACTTCAGGTACTTCATACAGTCCCATACTCCCATTGTGAGTGATATGGTTTTATTTAAGTCTTCGACTTATGTTTTATTGAATTTGATTTTGGTCAACCATTGCATATGGTTTGTGGAATTGGGTGTTTGGATTAGCTTATTTCCACGGATTCAGTCTTTTCCATAGGTTACGTATTGAATAGATTTTATTTTCCTATATTATAAGGTGAGACCGGGCTTACATAAATAAGTATATAGTATTAGTGCCTTTGTGTTGTTTTGAAATGCAATCTTTATGGATTCAACTGAAGGGAGGTTTTGTGATTTCAAGAAATTAAAACTTGCCCCTCTAGCTAGAACTCATTTTATGTTAGTATAACAAAAGACTTAATGAATACTTGCATATAAAAGAAATAATAGAAATCCAAGGTACATATTGCGTCTTATCAGGTTTGTGATGATGGACATTGCTTTTACAGTAATACAAATGTCAGTTACCCTATTTTCTAAATGATTGCTAAACATTTCTTTATTTTTGTTTAATATGTCTATTGTTAGGACTTAGAGAGCGAAATTGACACACCAAGTTTTGGTGCTTTTATTCTTTTGGAGATCAGCTTCGTAACCTATGAAGCACATCTCTGAAAATTCACAGGTTTGCTTCTATCACCCTTTATGTGACAAACGATGTCATTTTTGTTAAAACCTTTAGTTTTTCCTACAAGTTAACCTTTAGTCCGTGCACGTGTAGCAATCTTTAAAAAGGTTTTTTATACGTGTTTAGACAAGTTTATTGTATTCATATAGTAGAGTAAGGCAATAAGCTCATAATCCTTTAAAGTAATCGATCCCTCGCACCCCCTAATTTGTTTTGAAATTACTATACATTACTAAGCTCAAGAAATTTGCAGATACATTCACTAAATTTATTTTTTTGGAAAACTTTTGTACAATATAGAAACGCTCCAGATGACTTGCACAATATTTGTTAGAGGTGACAATTTAACTTGATTATATGAAATGGGTTGAATCAGGTTGCATCGTGGTGATGATGTATTTAATCATAAAGTTAACATACATTTTACAGTATATGTGTGCTGAAGTGTCAACTCGGTTATACACAAATTTATATGTTCAAGATGTGTCTGCAATAACATGTTTTATCATAAGCCTATGGATTATATTTAATAGAATGTGTAGAATGATGTTGTCCCCTTGTTTAATTAGTGAGTGATTGTCTCATGCTGTCCGAATCTTGCTACATTGGAATAGTCATCATCATGCTCTGGAAGCTATATGATTTCCTGAAATATATATTTGTGTATCTGTTTGTTTAGGAATCTGCATACACATTATCGCTTGGAACAATCATGATTTCACATGTTTTGGTTATAGAAGACACATTGTCGACTGAAAAGAGTTTCAAATCGGAAATCAGACTATCAAATGTGGCCATTACACCGAAAGGTTATAATCCAAAGGTGAAAGGTCTCTTAGATGAAATCATGTTTTTCAAATCCACGTGAGATAATGATTGATAGGAAGGACACCGTTATTAAGGGCGGCAAAGTGATATGTTTGACCTCAAGTGCTACGGCATATCATTGAATTTATTTCGTATTTAACGATGCACAAACTATCGAATGGATGATGCACCAAAAGAAAGCTAGATTACATGTAGGTGGCTGCCTTTTTTAGCAGCAATGACATAAGCTTTGGAAACGAGGCGGTATGTGTCGCGGTATGAGCAGAGTAACGTGTATTTTTATCATCGACAACAGGTAATCCTAATTATTTGATTTAAGTTACGTTGACATTAGTTAAGGTATCATGGAACTGTAATCAAAGGGTACCTGAGTTTGTTTTCTAACATAATCTACAAAGTTAATAGCACCAAATCTTATATAGATGTTTGAAACGATAGAGGAATAACATGTGAGAAAAAAAATCATATATAGATGCTTGAAAAACATTAAGGGGTTTTGATTGCATTGCTATTCTAGGCATATCAAAACCATTATCAACGTAAACTCACAATGCATTGTACAGAGTTTTGAATGCATTGCTTAACTTTAGGGAGTGTTTGGGTATCTTTTTTAAGGATGTTGTAGAGCTTATTGTGTTTGGATTGACTACTGTAAGAGTCTCATAAACCATTCTTTTGCGAACCGGAGCGCATCATGTAGTGTTTGATTGACTTGATGAGTTTAAAGAGTATTTGAGGGAATAGATGATTAATTTTTTTTATTCATACATTTAACTTTGTGAGATTTATTCTTGCAGGTGATGAAATGTCATGATGGAAGCGGTAACTCACCGATCCATCCTCTCATGTTGTTCGTGCTAATATAAAGAGAGTTTCCAGCATATAAAGCACCTATGCTCTCTGTCATTAACGACATTTGGTAGTTCATATATAAATTTATTTCTTTTATTGCCGTAAAAGGAAGAAATGAACTTCTAAGCCCAATTGGCTAAAAGTTTGGTCAAACTCAAAAGTCAATAGTAGATAATTTTTTGTATAATGTAAATTTAATGGGTAACAGAAGGTAGAATATACAATGATGATTGCATTTAATAGTTATTTTGTGTCATCTTTTTCATGTAAAGTATATATCAAAAGATGGTGTTATGAAAATATGTTATTTTGTAGTTTTAGATTTATGTATCGATGTCGTATGTAGTTATGTGCCTATGTATTATCGAACGAGAACACTCTGATATGACATAAAAGATGGTATTATCAAAGTATGTTATTTTGCAGTTTAAATAAGAAGTTCCCAGTTTTTAGTTTTTGTGCTGATTTATTTCGAGTATTATGCTGATATTATAATGTAAGTTTTAGTTCGTTCTGATTGTCTAATATAAGTGATCCGCCACGTGACCTATGGAAACTCACTAGCCCATTATGACTTTCGAACTTGGCCTAAAATATAATGTAGCACTAAATTGCGAGTATATTCACAATTTGAAGACTCGTACCAACAAAGCGTGGGCTTTCAACACTTATTATTACTATATAAAGAGGTATGCCATTGTTTTAAATAAGAGCATGAAAAGATTTATTTTTGTTTTCGTTGGTTATGCCTGAATATTTATTTTTCGTATTCTTATAGTTAAAGCAACTTACTTAATTTGTCACATGTTACAAGTGTTTGTAATTTTATTTTGATCGTTTTACGGTCTATTTTGAACGTTACATAAAAAACTTATCATAATATCGCATATCGTTAATTATCTGTCACTAAGAATTTCCGCCGCTATGCGCGGGTACTCGCTTAGTTCTATAAAATTAGAGAATAAAAATAAGATATGGTCAATATGGAAACAAGATCAACTTCCTAACTGTTAGCAACCAAAACTCACGGATCATTAAAACAATAACCACCTCAGTCAAGAAGTCTTAGAGCATCTACAATGGTAGAGGTCTAAAAATTAATAAAATCATTAATTTGTAAAGCTTTTAGTTTCAAAAACCTTCTTCCACTATGTATAAACCTCTTTAAGTTTATAAATTCTTAATATTTACACATGCATTTAATTTTAAAGAGGTCTAAGATTATGGACCTATTCATTATAAACCTTTTTATAAACCTATCTCCACTATAGTTTAGACCTCTTCATCATTTTATAAAGTTTTCTTAAACTACCATAGTGGATGCCCTTACAAATCAACACATATCATCTTGATCCCACGTGATGACTTTATTCCTTGGTAAAAATTCTCCTTGGTAAAAATTCCCATCGTCCTTTATCAAAGAGATGCATAGTACCCTTTTTGTTAGAGCAACTTCAATCGAATAAACTAGTACCTCTTTATCTGGGGTTTTAAAGATTTGATACATTAAATCTTGGATTCATATGTGTTAAACCATCTACAAGGACCACCAAGAACCTATTGTTTCTTTTAAAATTAATCTAGGGTTTTGAAGAAACCCTAGGGTTTTCATAAACTTCAAAAACAGAAACATGGAAAGAAAAAAAAACCTTTTTCTGCAGCAACATTCGACAACCTGTAACTTGATATTGAGAGTTCAGATCTAAAATCGCACCGGTGAGGTCGTAGTCGTATGTGTATAGAACCTCCAATTCTAATTTCCTGACGATCCAACGGTTAACGAACGATTTATGATCGATTTACTACGGCTGCCTAAAAATCGAACATAGAACCCTAGAAGGATTTTATGTTTCTTCTCCATTCTTCGATAGGTAAAACCTTCGATCCTAGATATCACGAGACCCCCCTCTCTAATACCAATTGAAGATTCAATATGTTTTGCAGAAAGAAAAGAATGTTTCTAAATAAAGATTCAAATACTAAGAAGATTGCACTTTGAAGACAAAGTTGAACTCCACACAGTTTGTATCTCAGAGTTCATCATACGAGAAGAAGATCTATAAAGGTGTTTGAATACATTCTATGGTACAAGATTGGAAGACTACAAGTCCTACCCAGAAGTATGTAAGTCATACAAGCTAAATCTGAAAACAAGAAGATCTATTCATTCAAGATAGATAAACAAGAAGTGTAAAACCCGCATGCTTTTACCATGAATAGTACCCTTAAGATCGTACGTACCAGATTAAAACTTTCCTTTTATAGTACGATTATGTTTACGTGTTAGGATTTTACGTATTACGTACGTGTTAGAACACGATAAGTATTTATTACGCACGAACATGCGATCATAAAATCATGAACGTAATTTAATCACGAGCTAATATTATTTACGTATATATATATTTATTACGAAGACGAATAAATATATTATGTCACGATCGATAACTAAAATTAATCACGTAAACTACGTAACGCGTAAACATGAATATTAGACACGTTTATTCTTATTACGTATAATTAAATTAATACGACAAGTACTACGCAAATTAATATTACTTTTAACGCATGAACTTATTACAAGATCTTTCACGGCATAATTTATACGAGAAACCGAGTACGTATTAAATTAAATGCGTACGTTTTATTAAACGAATAACACAAACACATAAGAGTAAAGTTTGGGCTGTTTTAGACAAGAAAAGAAGAGGAAGGACTTGGGCTCTAGGCCCAAGTGTATGTTTCGGCTTATACAAATAAACAGACGGGGGTGCTTGTTTTTTTTGTTTTCCTTTTTCTACCGACACAAAAACACAAAACAGAAACCCTAAAAAGGAAAAACAAAGGAGCCGCATATATTTTTGTGTTTTCTTCTTCTCTGCCGCGACCCACACCAAGGAAACAAGAAGAAGGGATCGAGGGTGGATCCTAGAAGAACAAGGGATTCGTTTGTTTGTTAAACCCTAAACAAAACGTAAGTAATTAAACCCTAATCTCGTTTTTATTTTGTTTCTCTTGTTAATTAATCAAGAACGCGATTTTAAGAATCAATGGCATGTTAAAACGAGGTATATATATATAAAGGGGGTCAATCGGGGTTATTGTTTTCGTTTGGCACACAAACCGAGACTCATATGAGTCTCGGTGGTAAACAAATCCCATCAGCCGCAACCCTAACTAGGGTTTTGGCTTGGTTTTACTCGAGCAGGGGGATCAGCGAACGTGCAGGGGGAACCACTGGCTGCGGCCAGTGGTGTTTATCGTTCTAGCAGTAGGAACCGGCTACTACCGGTGGCACCATCACCACTGCCAGTGGTAACTGGCAGTGTAAGGGGGTGTTTGGTTTTTGGTTTAACAGAATGTTAAGGGTGCGTTTGGCAGTGGGTAATAACCTGAAGTTAAGGGGCTGTTTGGTTCGGCTTAATTATAATACATAACACGAGTTTCACGTTTAAATTAATAAGACACGGGTTCGGTTTTCGACACATTTTAATAAAATAATACAAGAGTACGTGTTATTATTTTTACAAGTTAATTAGCTTTACATGTTTATTTATTTTATAAGGTAAATTAAATAAATACAATACGACTTGTAATTACAAGATTATCTATTTACAAGTTAATTAAATTAAGTTAACATGCTAGATAATTAATTTAATTAAAACATGGACTTAGGTTCATTATTATTAATTAATAATACATGATTTTAACCTAAGTAATTATTTGTTTAAATTAGACTAAGTAATTAATTAATTATTAAAACCATGACTTATAATTAATTAATTCCCATGACTTAGGTTATATTAATATAATTAATAATACATGTTTTAACCTAAGTATTTATATTTTATTTAATTAAATCACGTTATATTTAATTAAATACTTTTAACCTATAGTTTATTTAATTTACATGAAATAATTAATAAACTATACATTATATCATATGACTTAGAAAATAATCATGAAAACACTTAGGCTTATATACTTAGCTTATTTAACCAGCTTATATCTATTTATGGAAACTTATTTAAATAAGGCAGCTAAGCTATTTATGGAAACTTATTTAAATAAGGCAGCTAATCTATTTATGGAAACTTTCTATTTTTAGAAACTTATCTATTTTAAGCAGTAATTCTATTTCTGGTAACTTTCTATTTTTGGAAACTTTCTATTTTAGGGAACCTACTATTTTAGGGAACCTGCTATTTTTGGAAAGTTACTTATTATTACACAGTAAGTATAATAATGCATGAAATACCAGAAATACTTAATCAGATTAAAAGGAATATAAGATAAACACAGTTTAAGGCTTTAAACAGTAAAACATGGTAAGAACACATAAAATAAGCTAAGACATGTCATAAAACCAGCTACGTATTTAGTAAGCAGATACTTATTCATGTATGTATTTATGTAGCACTAGTGATACGAAAGTAGGATTCCTCTCAGTTCATCTTCTTCGTTCACTGGACATAAGGTACGGATTCCCGTCCTTTCAGTATGGACATTCTTTCCTTATTAGGATTCCCCGTATGCAGCCAACTGTTTTCCCGTAGTATAAGTTACGTGTTTGATTGCTTATGTTTAATTAAGAATACCTATAGCCATATACATGCATGGCCAGTTTCACCTAGTTATGGAGGTACCATAACCATAACATTAGAGGCACTGATGTTATGACTTCACCACGGCGGAGTGATTGCTCGTGGCGTCCCTTCAGCGTTTGGCCATATTATTATATTTATCATGTGGGGCGTATGGGTGCATCCTAGTTACATGTTTTCAGTCAGGATTTCATGGTGAATGTGGTGTGTGCCTTGCATCCTTCACAAGGAGCTGATCCCTCCTACCCAAAAACCAGTATATTAAATTAGAGGTAGCCCCTCTAATTTGCATGATGAGGTCACCCCTCCAAGTATTCATGCACGGTGGATTTTCATGACCTATATTGGCTAATGGTAAAATATGTTAAACAGTTTTCATAAGATAAACATAAGGCTTTTCAAACTATAAAACCAGTTTTATGAACATGTTCCAGGTTTTCCAGGACTTATACATTTCCGCTGCTATTAAGTCTCAATTATGTTGTAGTCACTTATACTATGTCTATATCCGTGCACTGAGCGTTTTGCTCAGCCGTTACTTTCCTTTCCATGTCCCAAAACGGCAGGTACCCTAGGGAAGACTCGAGCATTTGGAGGACGTGCATAGGATGGAAGCTGCCAGAGACTTCTTTTCCTTTTTGCCTTCATATACTTATGCTTGTTTAGTCTTTCATTAATTTCCTTTGCTTTATTATGTTTTGGGCTTATGTATGGGAACCGATGTTTGATTCCGGTTTACCCTATGGTCATGTAATGTTTTAGACATTTATCCTTGTATGCTTTGATGACACGCCATAATTACGCGTGACATTCCATTATCAAAATGGGGTGTTACAATTATGGTATCAGAGCCAAGGCTTCGACCTGTAGGCTCTAAAACTCGACCTGTGACTAGTGGGTAGTCACCAGGAGCTTCCCAAGCCAACGTTTGATATTCTACGTATTGATGTTTTTAGCGCATTGTTGTTTTAACCATGATGTTTATAGCACCTTGAGGTTTTAACCTTGATGTTTTCATCGATATTGTTGTACTAATATGGATGGACAACCGTCATTCATATTTAGTTACGTGTCATTATTTCATGCATGACGTTCCTCGTGAACTGTGACTATGTGGACTGAACCTTAATAGTTCATAATTAGTCACATAAAATTTTTTCTGATAAGTTTTGACAGATGAGTTTCATTTATTTATGTTTCATGTATCATTGTTGCAGGGATTATGAATAAGTAATGGTTGGTACAGGACTGGCCCTATTTAGTCGCATGTGCTTTTATCGAAACTTTTAACTTTGGGACCGACCCATAGGCGTCCCCTCGCCATGTCTTTTGTTTTGGAACCGACCCATAGGCGTTCCCTCGCACATATAAAGGTTTTATAAACTACATTACGCATTCATGCACTGTTTTTCATGCATAAAATTTTTCTCATGATTTAAATTGGCATAATTTTTTTCATGTCCCCTCATAAGTTATTATGTTTTTATGTCAAGTATGTTTTCATACTGTCATGGTTAACTTCAGTTTCATGCTGATTATGTTATACACTTCTTCGTGATAGATGGTTTCATGTTTCTTCATGATAATTCCGTCTTCATGTTGATTATGTTTTACGCCTCTTTTGTTATTTACGTTGTCCTGCAAGACATTGTTAGATTTCATTGAATCATGCTTTCATGATAGTCATGGTTGGTTTTCATTGATCATGCTGTCAGGCAAATCATCGTTGAATTTTGTATAACCACACTTTAACGTTTCCGTTATAACCAGAATGATGTCTATGCTAATACTGCCAGGTTATCATGATGGTTTTCCTAACCGTTTAACTGGTATACTTTCCTTAAATCATGACAAATGATCGACCTATACCGATCATTTCATGTGCATTCAACGTGTACTCCATGTACCGTGTTCCATGTGTATTACACGTACCTAAATCCATGTGTATTTCACTTGTAATACTGCACGAGTATTCGCTAGTCGATTCGGAATCATCTCAGGCATATGTCCACTTGCTAATACTCTACAAATTGCTGATGCCGCTCATAACTTGGAAATGTTACTAAAGGTTGATGCTGCTGACGTTCGGAGACGCTACGAGATGCGAATGCTGTTCACAACCTGGAGATCCTACAAGACAAAGACAAAGGCGTCGGAGCAAAGCAATTGGACGAGAAGATGCTTCACCATCGGAAGATTCCCATCAATCATTGTTCCTAATTCTTAGTTACATGTCACACGTCATTTGGCTGTCATTTCAGCCATATGAGTGCAAACCGGTACCAGCCGGCCACTCAGCTGAATAGTTACATGAATCACGGTCATGAGAATGACCATCATGGAACTGACAGACAGGACGATAGTAACCACTACTATGACAGCAACTATCCTAGAAATCGCAACCGAAACTCTGGCCACGGACGTAATCAGAAATACAAGGATTAGTAGTCCAACCGATCCGCCAATTCTGGCATAATAACCTTATATCGTGGTTATATTTGTTTCACATCTCGAGACACATGTCAAGACATCAGTCAAGACACATGTCTCACGTATACTTTCTGAAGACACATGTCAAGACATCAGTCAAGACACATATCTCACGTATACCTCCCGAAGACACATGTCAAGACACCAGTCAAGACATATGTCATGCTTATAGTTCCAAGAAACGAGTCAAGACACATGACTCACGTCCAACTATGGAACAATTTTAAGAAGTTCAGGGTACCCTCCAAGGGTATATCTATTTTGTTGTGCCATGTATTAATCAGGCCACAAGAATTTCAATACCATTATCGGCGCATCAGTGAGCACTGTCACGTTGCCGATGTCACTTTCATTTCTTTCACCATAGTTCATATATTCATGACCATGAAGGACGCCTTCCGTATTCCCACGCATACGAAGGTTTCCTTCAGTTTAATGATGAGATCCAAGCTGCTAACACATTTCCTCGGACAGACACGAGATGAATTTTATCCTAATTATGGACTATGAATCGCACACCATGCTACGATTCATAATTATGTACGGTAGTGTTCAGGCCCCTGAATACATTCAGCTTGATTCTCCACCAGGAGAATCTGTACAAATTAGCTATGCTTCCCAAGCATGTGCTTTGTTAGCCATGATTGCTAAATTTTCTAGTGGTCAGTAAGGCACGACTACTAAAGTCCTTTTACGCATAACCAATGGATTATTCCAAAATTGTTTCTTATACTCTAGAAGAACCTTCAAGGAGAAGGACAGTAACATAAGATTATGTGTCGACTACCGTCGATTTTTAAACAAATCACCATTTATGACTGTTACTCTCCTCCATGTATTGATAAGATCGAATTCATGATCATGCTGCCAATAGTGACGGGTGAAAGAGCAGGACATGTCCATGACTGCTATTCGTACACGACTCGGTTATGCTAGATTTATAATTTTGAATTAGTCTCATTAATGCTCCAACGACATTATAAGAATGAGTTTCCATGAACTCATAGCAAATTCATCAGTGCTTTCATTGAGGATAACCTGATTTCCTTTAAGCTTAGAAGAAGAACAGGAAGACCATATCTACACTATGTTGCAAATTCTATGACAAGAGAAATTCCACCATGAAAATTTCCTATATCAGTTCTGGTTGATCATAGTGACATGCTGGATCACATGGATTTGCATGGTTAATCTTACCATGACTCAGCTTATGCGTAAAGGAGATAACCCTACATTACATTAGGTGTTATAGAAAATCCTACGCTAAGAGAAGTTTAGATCATAGACTCAGAGTTTCGTAAACTCCTATGTATCAAGTTCGATGAAGCAAGATACAGTTACGTTCATATCTTCATACCTGTCATACAAACAGGTTAAGATAGGACACCAACAGACTGGGATGTTTTCATCATATGAAATTATGAATCGAAAAGGGACAAGATCTCCATGGATTTTAGTTACCAGATTTCAGCAAACTCAGAAGAAGCATGATGCTATCTGGGTTATTGTCAACAATTTGATCAAGTCTACAGAATCCTTACATCCGTACGGATTTCAGAACCAACAAATTGATCGGACATGTTCCAGCCAAGGCTCATCCGATCACTTGGCAACCCCTCAGATATCGGGTCAGACAAAGATTCGCAATTGTGCTCCTTATTTACTTCACGTCTTCATTCTAATTCCACGTCTTGCTTTCGCGCTCGCGCTCATGACACTATTCACGTTCATGATCGTATCTGGGCTTACGATTTTACTTTCATTTCGTTCTGGGAAGTTTTGCAAGAACTTGAGAGACCAGACCCAAGTTTAGTATAACTCTCCATCATTAGATAGACGTTTTACGTCATATTCCACGTCTCACCTTTTAGCGTCTGGCGTTACCGCCATTATATTCTATGATTACGATATGTTTCACATGTCATGTTCATTCCACGTTCCTCATATCATGATCAAGATATGTTACACGTATCATGGATCACGATATGTTTACTCATACTACACTCGCCATATCTCCACGTAGAACGTTCAAATTTTTTCACGTATCACGTTCAAAATTTTTCACGTACTACGTTTCTTTATGTCTCGCGCATCGTTTCTAATTATCAGTTAAGTCAGATTGTCTTGCATCATAACGTTTCAGTTACCCTAGCACGTTAACTCTTATTTTCCTCGATCGAATTTAGGGGATCTACCTTCCGTTGATAACCAAGAATTTCTTCGTATTCCAAGTCAAGGTCAGGAGGACCAAGATTTATCATTTGTGTCAAGATCTTCTGAAGGAACCGTTCCAAGAGGGAGGCCACTTGGAAACCGACAAGTTCATCCAGACTTTTATCCGTTTTCTATCATCAATTAGATATGTCCTTTCAGTCGCGTCACGTTCCATGTCCTTTCAAGACATGTCACGTTCCACGTTCCTTCTACCATGTCACCTGTACGTTCATTAATCTTACATACCCTCTCAGTTTGATTCGGGTATGTTTCTCTTTCAGTTACGTTATCTATAATTCGGGGACGAATTATTCTTTTTAGGGGGGAAGAGTTGTAAAACCCGCATGCTTTTACCATGAATAGTACCCTTAAGATCGTACGTACCAGATTAAAACTTTCCTTTTATAGTACGATTATGTTTACGTGTTAGGATTTTACGTATTACGTACGTGTTAGAACACGATAAGTATTTATTACGCACGAACATGCGATCATAAAATCATGAACGTAATTTAATCACGAGCTAATATTATTTACGTATATATATATTTATTACGAAGACGAATAAATATATTATGTCACGATCGATAACTAAAATTAATCACGTAAACTACGTAACGCGTAAACATGAATATTAGACACGTTTATTCTTATTACGTATAATTAAATTAATACGACAAGTACTACGCAAATTAATATTACTTTTAACACATGAACTTATTACAAGATATTTCACGGCATAATTTATACGAGAAACCGAGTACGTATTAAATTAAATGCGTACGTTTTATTAAACGAATAACACAAACACATAAGAGTAAAGTTTGGGCTGTTTTAGACAAGAAAAGAAGAGGAAGGACTTGGGCTCTAGGCCCAAGTGTATGTTTCGGCTTATACAAATAAACAGACGGGGGTGCTTGTTTTTTTTGTTTTCCTTTTTCTGCCGACACAAAAACACAAAACAGAAACCCTAAAAAGGAAAAACAAAGGAGCCGCATATATTTTTGTGTTTTCTTCTTCTCTGCCGCGACCCACACCAAGGAAACAAGAAGAAGGGATCGAGGGTGGATCCTAGAAGAACAAGGGATTCGTTTGTTTGTTAAACCCTAAACAAAACGTAGGTAATTAAACCCTAATCTCGTTTTTATTTTGTTTCTCTTGTTAATTAGTCAAGAACGCGATTTTAAGAATCAATGGCATGTTAAAACGAGGTATATATATAAAGGGGGTCAATCGGGGTTGCTGTTTTCATTTGGCACACAAACCGAGACTCATATGAGTCTCGGTGGTAAACAAATCCCACCAGCCGCAACTCTAACTAGGGTTTTGGCTTGGTTTTACTCGTGCAAGGGGGTCAGCGAACGAGCAGGGGGAACCACTGGCTGCGGCCAGTGGTGTTTATCGTTCTAGCAGTGGGAACCGGCTACTGCCGGTGGCACCATCACCACTGCCAGTGGTAACTGGCAGTGTAAGGGGGTGTTTGGTTTTTGGTTTAACAGAATGTTAAGGGTGCGTTTGGTAGTGGGTAATAACCTGAAGTTAAGGGGCTGTTTGGTTCGGCTTAATTATAATACATAACACGAGTTTCACGTTTAAATTAATAAGACACGGGTTCGGTTTTCGACGCATTTTAATAAAATTATACAAGAGTAAGTGTTATTATTTTTACAAGTTAATTAGCTTTACATGTTTATTTATTTTACAAGGTAAATTAAATAAATACAATACGACTTGTAATTACAAGATTATCTATTTACAAGTTAATTAAATTAAGTTAACATGCTAGATAATTAATTTAATTAAAACATGGACTTAGGTTCATTATTATTAATTAATAATACATGATTCTAACCTAAGTAATTATTTGTTTAAATTAGACTAAGTAATTAATTAATTATTAAAACCATGACTTATAATTAGATAATTCCCATGACTTAGGTTATATTAATATAATTAATAATACATGTTTTAACCTAAGTATTTATATTTTATTTAATTAAAATCACATTATATTTAATTAAATACTTTTAACCTATAGTTTATTTAATTTACATGAAATAATTAATAAACTATACATTATATCATATGACTTAGAAAATAATCATGAAAACACTTAGGCTTATATACTTAGCTTATTTAACCAGCTTATATCTATTTATGGAAACTTATTTAAATAAGGCAGCTAAGCTATTTATGGAAACTTATTTAAATAAGGCAGCTAATCTATTTATGGAAACTTTCTATTTTTAGAAACTTATCTATTTTAAGCAGTAATTCTATTTTTGGTAGCTTTCTATTTTTGAAAACTTTCTATTTTAGGGAACCTACTATTTTTGGAAAGTTACTTATTATTACACATTAAGTATAATAATGCATGAAATACTAGAAATACTTAATCAGATTAAACAGAATATAAGATAAACACAGTTTAAGGCTTTAAACAGTAAAACATGGTAAGAACACATAAAATAAGCTAAGACATGTCATAAAACCAGCTACGTATTTAGTAAGCAGATACTTATTCATGTATGTATTTATGTAGCACTAGTGATACGGAAGTAGGATTTCTCTCAGTTCATCTTCTTCGTTCACTGGACATAAGGTACGGATTCCCGTCCTTTCAGTATGGATATTCTTTCCTTATTAGGATTCCCCGTATGCAGCCAACTGTTTTCCCGTAGTATAAGTTACGTGTTTGATTGCTTATGTTTAATTAAGAATACCTATAGCCATATACATGTATGACCAGTTTCACCTAGTTATGGAGGTACCATAACCATAACATTAGAGGCACTGATGTTATGACTTCACCACGGCGGAGTGATTGCTCGTGGCGTCCCTTCAGCTTTTGGCCATATTATTATATTTATCATGTGGGGCGTATGGGTGCATCCTAGTTACATGTTTTCAGTCAGGATTTCATGATGAATGTGGTGTGTGCCTTGCATCCTATACAAGGAGCTGATCCCTCCTACCCCAAAACCAGTATAATAAATTAGAGGTAGCCCCTTTAATTTGCATGATGATGTCACCCCTCCAAGTATTCATGCACGGTGGATTTTCATGACCTATATTGGCTAATGGTAAAATATTTTAAACAGTTTTCATAAGATAAACATAAGGTTTTTCAAACTATAAAACCATTTTTATGAACATGTTCCAGGTTTTCCAGGACTTATACATTTCCGCTGCTATTAAGTCTCTATTATGTTGTAGTCACTTATACTATGTCTATATCCGTGCACTGAGCGTTTTGCTCAGCCGTTACTTTCCTTTCCATGTCCCAAAACGGCAGGTACCCTAGGGAAGACTCGAGAATTTGGAGGACGTGCATAGGATGGAAGCTGCCAGAGACTTCTTTTCCTTTTTGCCTTCATATACTTATGCTTGTTTAGTCTTTCATTCATTTCCTTTGCTTTATTATGTTTTAGGCTTATGTATGGGAACCGATGTTTGATTCCGTTTTACCCTATGGTCATGTAATGTTTTAGACATTTATCCTTGTATGCTTTGATGACACGCCATAATTACGCGTGACATTCCATTATCAACATGGGGTGTTACAAGAAGTAACAAGTGATCATTCATGTTTTGGGGAAGATATTCATTGCATAGCAAAGCTTTTAGGGTCTATAACTTAGCATCTGGCATGGTAGAGAAAAAATACCCATGTTAAATTTTTAGAGAATAAACCCAATGTCCGAAGAATAGGCTATGCTTGTGTTGGTCCACTAATCTTGTGCATACATCAATCAATAATGATAAATGAAGAACAATATGCACAATTAACCAATTGACTAACTAATAACAATAGCTTGTATTTTTCATCGTTGTATATCTTATTAATATATGAATCAACAAATATACAAGTGTTGCCCGGTTGTTTGCGGAATAACAGTCGGGCGATGATGACAAACTAAACTCCCATTGTTACAAGATAGGAAAGAACCAATGGGAGGAGGAAATCCTAACACTAACACTATGTGTATTTTGGTGGTGGAAATCTCTACCAAACTCTAAGTCATGAGACCACTATATATAGTGGGAAAGTGAAGCTTCCTTTGGAAGCTTCAATAAAGTCAAGTAACCACCTTGCACTTTATATTCTTCCTTTTTCACCAAAGGAAGTTCCCACTATGTATTCAATATAAATACTTCAGGTCTTTATATCAGAGATGGTCTTCGGGAGTTAGTGAGTCATTGCCATTACTCAATAACTCCATCATCCTGATCCTGGTTCTCATCATCACTAGCTCAGATCCGTTGCAGTAGTGAAGGAGTCTTTGTGGACTTCTAAGAACATCTTGAGGATAACTCGGTAAACTATCATGAGTTTACCGACCTACTATATAATACTTAGGGTATATTTCATTCAAATCAGTACAAGGACAATTTAGGCTCTAAATTGGCCCAACAGCTTGGATGTTTGACCTAGACTATTTGATAAACTCTAGGAACTATTATCAAGTGAAAGTAGATGGTCAAAGTAACAATGGAGGTTAAGTAGAAGTTAATCCAAGTATAGGTACCCAAGAAAAGGATGCAGCTACCTCTGATTTAGAGGAAGATGCTGATGAATGTGTCTCTATACCTATTTTGTCTCCTAATTCACCTACAATACCCAGTCAAAGAAAGAAGTCTTAGAAGGAGCCACTGAAGCCAGTAGATGATCAAGCCTATTTAGAGGAGCTAAATAGGCTACAGGATCAATCGAAAGTAGTTGAGGATGCAGCTGCTAAAGATAAAGAAGTCATAAAGGATTTGTCACATCCAGCGGTACAAGAAGAAACTAGCGGTACTTCTACTTCACGTATCGCTAATACAACTGAAGAACCGATGGAAGATATCTTTGATCATTTTGAGTCCTTAGATGATGAGGACATTTATGCAAGTCCAAAGGAGGGTATTTTCTCTAGTTCATCCTATGATGAGGAATGTGAAGTGGCTGACTTTACAAATATAGAAATAAAAATTCCAATCAGTCATATTCCCACTCATAGGATACATACCATTCATCCAAAAGAGCAGATTATTGGAGATCTAAATTCAATAGTCCAGACTAGAAGACACGTAAAAACAAGCAATGAAGAACATGCACTTTTCAGTTATGTTCAGAAGCAACAAAGAACAAAACATAAAGACACTCAACATTGTCTATTTGATTATTTCCTATCACATATAGAGCCCAAGAATATTTCTCAGGCTCTTGCAGATGAAAGTTGGGTGTATTCTATACAGGAAGAGCTCTTGCAATTTAGGTAATTAGTACCAGATAGGTTTACAGGAACAAATAGGATGAAAGACGTGTTGTTGTTATAAATAAGGCAAGATTAGTTGCCCAAGGCTACAGACGAGAAGAAGGAATAGACTATGATGAGGTTTTTGCTCATGTGGCAATGATAGGAGCCATAAGGTTATTTTTTCCCTTTGCCTCGTATATGGGGTTTATAGTCTATTAGATGGATGTTGAAAGTGCATTTTTATGGCACTATTGATTAGGAGGTCTATGTTTCACAACCTCTGGGTTTTGTAGACCCCAGTTGAGACCAAGAAGTCACTATCCAAAGATGAGCATGTTGAAGATGTGGATATGCACTTGTATAGATCTATGATTGGCTTACCTATGTATGTAACTACTTCTAGGCCTGACATCATGTTTGCAGTATGTGCGTGTTCAAGATTTTAGGTCAATCCAAAGGTTTCACACTTACATGCTATGAAATGGATTTTTAAATATCTCAAAGGCCAACCCAGGTTGGGACTATGGTATCCAAGAGATTGATCATTTGACTTGGAAGCTTACTCTCATAGTGATTATGCTGGGGAAAATTAGGGAAAATCACTTAAAAATATAGTAAACTTAACACTTTTTATGGTTGTGTGTACTAAACTATTTTCTTTTCTTATTGTGTGTATTAAACTTTTAAATTCATATCATTGTATGTATTATGTGACCATTTTACCCCTACTTTTTTTAAATTTTGAAGGGTAAATTGGTCAATTTACGAGGAAAAATCGTCTCAAAATACACACAATAATCGAAATTAAAAAGTTTAATACACACAATGAGAAAAAAATAGTTTAGTACACAGAACCATAAAAAGTGGTAAGTTTACTACATTTCTATGTGATTTTCCCGGCTAATTATGATAGGAAGTCCACAATAGGAGGTTGTTAATTCCTTGGTAGAAGACTCATCTCTTGGCAATGTAAGAAGAAACCCATTGTTGCCACTTCTACCACTGAGGCTGAATATGTTGCTGCTGCTCATGTTGTGGACAAGTGCTTTGGATTTAGAACTAGATGTTATATTACTAAGATCTACATTGACAATGAAAGCACAATTTTTATTGTCAAGAACCCAATATTCCACTCCTAAACCAAGCATATTGAAATCAGGCACCACTTTATCAAAGATGCCTATGACAAGAAGCTTATTCAGGTTTTGAAGATCTATACAGATAATAATGTAGCTGGCTTGTTAACCACTGAAGAGGTTTGAGTTTTTGGTAACAAATATTAGAATATTAAATCATCAAGGATGCATGTGTTAAGGGAAGGATTTAACTATAAAGTATTATATACATTTGTTTTGTATAGTGTTTTGGTTGTTTGTGATTTTTCAAGAAGGATGGATCAAGGAAAGAGAGCTTACAATGGAACTTAGTCTGCATGTACCGGTGGTTCATTTTTGGTACCGTTTGTGGAAACATGTACCGCTAGGCAAACCCACGTAACACTGGGCAATTTATGTACCGCTAGGTTACTGTTGGAGATCGTACCGCTCAAGGGTAAATTATGTAAAATTGGAGGTTTCTTCACCCACAGCTTTTCTTAAACTATGTAAACCCAACCCAATTGCATAATTGACCCACCTAATCGCTCTCTAGTTACCTCGAATCCATAACCCAAAATTTTACACCGATGATCAAGAATTCATTAATGGCGGCCTTTCTAGTGACTTCTAAACACAATTACTTGGTGAACTTGAACCAGAAAAATGACAATCGCGAGTTTCTTGAGATGCTAGGCTTTTTATCCCGAATCCATGTCACGTTTTCACTTACTGTAAGTCCTCATATTACTAAATCAGTCGTGGAACAGTTTTGGAGGACTGCTTCCTCCATAACTCGCCACAATGTACCTTGCATTAAAGCAAAGGTACATGGTAGGACTGTTTATGTAACAAAAACATCTATTAGAGTTTCACTACAACTTAACGATGCTAATGGCGTATATTGTTGACTAATCAAGAGATACACGATAATTTAGATACTATGGGATATGAAAGGGGCATGAATCACATACTTTCTTTAAGAGTATTTTTCACCTCAATGGAAGTTACTTTTTGATACTATAATTCATTGCTTAAGTCTAAAAAGTAATTCTTTGATCAAATTTCTACAAGTATTGCATCTACTGGTATTTGTTTGGCTAATGGTAGAGTTTTTAATTTTTCAAAAATGATTTTTAATGGAATGTTAAAACATCTAGAAGCTAATAAGAAATTTTTGATGTAACCTATATTTTTGCAATTTATTTTAAGTGAACAAGTGCCTGACCTTTCTGCCTCATCATACCATGGGCTATCTCCACTTTTACTTCTAAGACGTTTGCTTTTTAAGTCAGATGGGAAATAAAGTTTCTAGGACAATGACCCCATTGTTTCACAATATGCTGGAACAACCAGCTGACATAGAGGGTGAGGCTTCTAGTTCATCTAGTGAGCCTCAACAAACTCCCTCTCAGGCCTCACATGAAGAACCTTCTACTTCTTCTTCTCATAAATACTAAGAGGTCTTTGATGAGATGGTTCATACATCTAATGCATCACCTCATGCAATTGGTTCACCACTTGCTATGGCTGAGGATGTTATGAACCTACCCTCTCTTACTAACTTGTGTAGATCTTTAGCTCAACGGGTGAAAGATTTACAAATAAATAAGATAGCCTAAGATAAAAAGATGGCTAAGTTGGAGGATAAAATCAAGAAATTGAGGAGAAGATCCATCTCTTGGATTAGACATCATCAAGCTATACACAAGGTACAAAGAAAGAAGTAAAGGAGAGAAGCAAGGAAATTAAGGAAGCAACAAAAGAATGTATCAAAAAAGGGGAGGAAAATTGATAAAGCTAGACCTTCTTTAGGTATGGGTGATTCAGATGATGAGGATGCAAGTAGTAAGGAGAGGAATTTGAATGACGAGACAGATTATGATGCTGGAATGAAGTATAATTTGGATGAGAATCTAGTGGAGGAACATGAAAAACAAGAAAATCCATAACAAGAACCACCACAAGAAGATCCAAAGCCAGTGATGAGTGATGAAACAATGATGGTTGCAGAAATTCAATCCTCATCGAAAGAAACTGATGATGTGGAGATTCAGAAACTTGATATGACTCATTTGCAGAGTCAAAGTCAAGAAGCAGAGGAACCACAAAAGCAACAACCATAGTTTGACCAAGAACATACTGAACTAGAGACAGAGCATGTTGCTCTATTCCAAGAAGAGGTTCAAACACATCCAATTGGTGAACTAAGAAGAGATGAATAACATGAGAAGACTGAAGAGCTTAATGTTGAAGAATATGTGTCTGTGGAACAGAAGGTGTTAGGAGATACCTTGGTTGTTAAAGAAAAGACCAGCAATGTGTCAAGTACCAGTGAAGTTGAAGGTACCGGCAAGCCTGAACCAAGTACCATCAAGACAACTAGAAGTACCGCTGATGTTACAGGTACCACTGGGCAAGAAACTAGTTGCAAGCTTAAAAAAAAGTGAAACTCCATCCTTTTGATATGACATCACACTCACCAATCTGTTGCTAGGTTTGAATGAGAAGACCTCAACTGAGAAGGCTAAATAGAAAGATGTTGAGAAAAAAACACATGTTGATGATGATCAAGTTTAGGGCATGGACAGTTTAGCAGATAAAATTCAACCGAATGTCCCTGAACAAGAAAAAGTTGTTGAACAGGTTGATGAGCCACAAGAACAAGCAGAAACATATGTGGAGCAACCTACTACTGAAGTACGAAAGCAAAGAACAAAGATGAACATGTTCAAGCTTTAAGACGAAATGAGAAGAGCATTGTTATTCCTGGCCAACAACAAGATGAAGAAGATCAACGTCTTAGGTTCAAGAGGAAAATGCCAAATATTGACCCAGAGGAAAAAAGGAAAGAAGCCTTTGGAGTCTGAATCATAAGAAGAAAGTGACTCAGATAGTATTAGAGGAGCAGAGAAAAAGTTTAGACAACATAAGCATGATGAAGAGCTTCTAAGAAGAATGGAAGCTGAAATGCATGAAGAGGATTTGCTAGAATCTCTTGAATAAAAAATGTTGGAAATACGTTTTACGTATATAGAAAGTCTCGGTCACTCCAACAATGTAGTTATAGGCTCGTAGTAATGTTAAGTTTCATTTATTAAATAGCCCGACCCATGAGCATGTTCATGGGCCGGAAGCCCAAGTCCATTAAGGACTTGGGGTATTTAAACCTCTTTCCACCATGGAAAGAGGTGTTGGTTGTTCATTTCTTACTTTTCAATATACAAGTTTCTTTCACTTCTCTCTCTAAGTTTATCTCTCTAGAAAAACATCAACCCCCTTGTTTCATAAAGATTATCATTGTTCTACAATTGGTATCAAGAGCATGGGATGAAATAAAGGTTGGTTTTGTGTTGTTCATGTTCACTTTTGTGTGTTCATGTGTTTTTGATTGATCTTTACCCAAGTTTCAAATTTTTTTTCGTGTTTTTGACTCTCCAAGTGATCCATATATCTTCTAAATACTTTTGGTAGTGTTTTGGGTTGGTTCAAATCACGGTTTTCTTGTCGAAAATCTCATCTTTTTACCTCAAAATTTCGTAACAGTACCATCATTCCGATCAGAGCAATCGGAAAAGGGTTTAGGGATTCCAATCAGTCACATCGGAAAAGGGTTTACACATTCCTATCAGTAGTCCGATCACACTTTCCGACAGGAGGTTATTTAGGTATTCCGATTGGATAACATTCTGACTAGGTTTCTATTAACATTCCGATTGGATATCATTCCGACCAGGGTTCCGATAACATTCCGATTGGATAACATTCCGATTAGGTTTCTGATAACATTCCGATTGGTATCTTTCCGACTAGGGTTCCGATAACATTCTAATTGGATAACATTCCGACTAGGTTCCGATAACATTCCGACTTGGTTTCAGATAACATTCCGACTGGGGTTCAGAAACATTCCGATTGGTTCTGATATTTCGACAGGATTGGTTGTTTTTGGTATTTCGACGGATTAATTTTGAGAATTACGACACTTTGAGATTTTACATTGAGATTAAGAAGTTTGGGTATTGAGATAGTATTTTCACAACTTAGAGGATTTTGTTTCAGGTTTATAATCTTTCACAAAAACACACAACATCTTTGTTTCAACAACATTAAAACACTTAACCTTATTTCATTGTTCGATCATTCTTGATAATCTTTTCTCAAGGGATCATAAAATGAATTCACATTCACATATGCCGACAATGACCTCTCTTACCGATATCTCAATCATTTCGGGTACCGATAGTCGCCCACCTTTACTCATCAAAGATCTATTTGAATCATGGCAAAGTCACATGAGAACGTACATCATGGGCAAACAAAGTGGTCGACTTATGCTACAATCAATTGACAAAGGTCTATTAGATTGGGGAGAGGTTACCGTCAACAATGTGACAAGGGCAAGGGAGTATCATGAGTTAACCGATGCCAACAAAATCATTGCAGATGCCGATGAAAGGGTTGTTCAAACAATTCTTCAAGCCCTTCCACCCGATATCTTTAGAATGGTGAGTGAACATAAAGTGGCCAAGGATCTTTGGGATCGACTTGCGGTTTTGCTACAAGGGACATCTCTCACTAAGCAAGAACGAGAGTGTCAACTGTATGATTTGTTTGATAGGTTCAAATACATTCCAGGGGAGACTCTTCATGATTTTTACTGGCGTTTTACCACTCTGATGAATGACATGAATGTCTATAATCTTAGGATTGAACAGTTTCAGTTAAACACCAAGTTTTTGAACACATTACCCCCCTGAATGGAGTCAATATGTCACAGATGTCAAGATGATTCGTGATCTACACAAGTCCAATTTAGATCAACTCTATGCTTTCTTACAACAACATGAGAAGCATGTGATCCAAAACCGAATTTCTCAAGGACCTTATCATGAACCAATGGCATTATTGGCAAACCATCCTACACTGTCATACCACAACTCTCAGCTCGGTTTAGGACACAAATCTTCATATCAACCTGTGTATCAAACACCAAGCTTCCCACAGTACTCAATTCTGCCACCACCGCCAACATCTTATCACCAACCAGCAACATCATCATCACAAGGAGATTCACACCCATTACCTTATGCTTCACACCAGTATTCACCGTATCAACCTCCCACCAACCTTGCTAGTACCTATCCACAACTTGAGGCTCCTCAACTCATTACTCACAACAAGTCAGTGCTCCAACCAATCAGACTGTAGCTCAAGCAACACCAGCTTTCTATTGTGAAGATGACATCCCTGTCCTTGAATTTAGACAAGGAGATAGCCCTACTGAAATCCTTGCTCTGATGTCTGCTTATTTAAGTCAAACATTGAACAAACGAGGTTACCGAGGTCCAGTAACAACTAACAATCAGTTAAGGAACTCGTCTAACTCTCGACAACAGGCAACAATTCAGTACGGAAGAGTCATGGTGCAACCACTTCAAGGGAGATCGAATTCGTCTACTGCTGGTGCACGTTCATCCACTACTACTGCTACAAGGGCAAACAACACTGGTAAAATGAAGGTGGTTATTTGCTACAACTGCAAAGGGGAAGGGCACATGGCCCGAGAATGCAAGCAGCCTAAGAGGAAAAGGGACGACACATGGTTTAAGGAGAAGATTTACCTGGTGAATGCTCAAGCCCAAGGTCGTGAGCTTGATGAAGAAGAATTGGCATTCCTTGAAGATCCGGGAGTAGTGGAAACTGATGGTCTCGCAACAGTCATCACCAACAATGCTGCATATCAATGTGATGATTTGGATGCATATGACTCTGATTGTGATGATCTGAACACCGCCAAAGCAGCTCTTATGGCAAACCTTTCACTATATAGAGCTGATACCATTTCTGAGGTACCAAATATTGCTACAGATACTAGTATTGAACCTTATCAAGTTTGTTGGGTCAAAAAGTTGATGTGGCAGAAACTCAAAAATGAAGAAAACGTGAAGTTATTGTCTAAGCGTTGTCAAGACTAATTTGGGCGTTGACAAGAGTTAATTAGGCGTTGATGGCTCAAGCATTGTCGTGTGCAATCCAAGCATTGTCACATGTAATTGAAGCATTGACAAAACGTAGACAAAGAAGCTTATGGAAGCTTCTATTTAGATAAACATGCAAAAGATATTCTGCATAAGTTTATTTAAATAGAAGATTTACTTGTTTATTCATTCTTATCTCTTGTAAACCCTAATCCTTACACTATAAAAGGAACCAAGGGTCATAGGTTTTATATAATTCATTCACAATGTAAACCTAAACGTGTGTGTGCACTAGACGTGGGATTCAATGTATACACGTCTAGTGATTGTTTGTTATTAATATAATGAACAATCCTATTGTTTTAATTCATGTTATTGTGCCTAAACACCTTGTTAATGGTTGTTGTTCTAATTCCGCTTTGATTATGTTAATCATATGAACAATGATCATTCCTAGTAGCTTAAAAGATCCGGAAACCAAGGTTTCCACAATTGGTATCAGAGCCTCGTGGCTCGTGATGCTAGGACCAACAAGGTGTTCGTGTTTCGAGAAGAAAAGAAAAATCCGTCTAGGGTTTTTCTGGACGTTTTTGTGTGCGCAGTAGTATTCAGAAGGCTATAACTTTTTATTGAACCGTTGGATCGCCACGAAATTTTTTTGTGTGTGTTCTACACACATATATCTAGACATACACCGGAGGGATTGTCAAGTTTTATTCCCAAGAAAAAGTTATAGCACGTCGAAGTCAGCAGCAGAATGGGTGCAGTTTTCTGCGAACAGCCGTAGTAAAAAGACGATTTCTCCTTCGTTAACCGTTGGATGGTCGTGAATTTCGAGCTTTAGGTTCTTTACACTTGTGTCTAGGATCTTACCGAAGGGATCGTAGATCTGAGCTTTTATGAAGAAGTTATTCGATGTCAAAGTTCGCTGCAGTTTATGGTTTTTACATAAAATCATGATTTAGGGTTTATAAAACCCTAGATCAATTACCCGCTGATAGATGCTATTTAGACGCTGATAGATGTTGGTGTGACGCTGATAGATGTTGGTGTGACGCTGACAAGGCATGGATGGGCGCTGATGGCTAGGCGCTGACAAGTACAAAGTTGGCGCTGACAGGAATAAAGTTGACGCTGATAGAAAGCGCTGACACTTGTTGTCCGATATATACATTTTCAAACGCTGTCAAGTGTTGTCAGATATTGGACAACACACAGTGTTGATATCTTGGACAGTGAAGGATATTGGACAACAAAAGGAATAGTTGCTGTTTGAGAAAATTGGTACGTTTTGAGCACACAAAAAGGAGGATTATACACACGAAGGTACATGGAATCTCCGTTTTAATTTAGAATATCATGATGATATTTATGGCTCGGATATTTTTAAAGGGATTAATGATTTTAAGGCGAGTTAGCAACGATTCATGAAGAATTTTATTGGATTATGTAATCGGGATAGCCTTGTGAAAGAGTTATTCGTTGACAGCCTTTTACATATGAAGATATTGACTTGTCATGAAGAGGTGTTGGCTTAAGGGGAAGAATTCTTATGGTAAGTTTGATGATTGAAGAAGATTTTCGCGAGTTTGTGTTCTATCATATCTTAAAGTCGTGCACTCCCAGTAATAGACTTTAAAGGTAACTTGTTCGTGCTTTACATGTTTGGTGACTGAGACTTGTCATAACACTTGAAGGAGTTACATTATCGTGCTCAGTGTCTCACAAAGGATGAGAATATTGACAAGGGATCAAGGTCTACTTATATCTCCTCTATAAGTTCTTTATCACGTGGATAGTACAAGACATGGAACACAAGGTTGGGTTATTCTACTTCTACATCAAAAATATTATATTAATTGTTCTTCAAGATCATTACACAGAGCCTACATATGGAGAATCTTCAACATTGCATACATTGTTTACTTCCTTGTTGATGTGACAAAAAGGGGAAGAAATACATGCTACACTTGAGGGGAAGCAATTTGAAGATCATGTATAACTTACAAGAGATACACATAGAGTTTTGACACTATCAACTAGGGGAAGATTGTTGGGTCAAAAAGTTGATGTGGCAGAAACTCAAAAATGAAGAAAACGTGAAGTTATTGTCTAAGCGTTGTCAAGACTAATTTGGGCGTTGACAAGAGTTAATTAGGCGTTGATGGCTCAAGCATTGTCGTGTGCAATCCAAGCATTGTCACATGTAATTGAAGCATTGACAAAACGTAGACAAAGAAGCTTATGGAAGCTTCTATTTAGATAAACATGCAAAAGATATTCTGCATAAGTTTATTTAAATAGAAGATTTACTTGTTTATTTATTCTTATCTCTTGTAAACCCTAATCCTTACACTATAAAAGGAACCAAGGGTCATAGGTTTTATATAATTCATTCACAATGTAAACCTAAACGTGTGTGTGCACTAGACGTGGGATTCAATGTATACACGTCTAGTGATTGTTTGTTATTAATATAATGAACAATCCTATTGTTTTAATTCATGTTATTGTGCCTAAACACCTTGTTAATGGTTGTTGTTCTAATTCCGCTTTGATTATGTTAATCATATGAACAATGATCATTCCTAGTAGCTTAAAAGATCCGGAAACCAAGGTTTCCACAAAGTTGAGCAAATGTCTGAGTATTCGGAACAGCCTTCGGTGGTTAGTAACTCAATCGACGAGACAAACAATGATAACAATATCATTGCAAGTCCTCAGACTTTGAGTGAACCATAACTGGGAGCTATTACGACTATCAATTCGTCTGCTCAACCTGATTTGGTTAGGGTCCCGGCATCTTTGCTTAGCAGAATGAATAATACGATCCTTGAACCCTTAATGCTAATCAGACTTTATCGTCCGAGCTTGCTTTGCATAAGGACAAGGTTAAAACCTTGGAAATGACTCCTGTGTCCACTACCTTAACCAATCCTTAATTTGATAGGTTTAGGAAAGTTCAAATGGACAATCTGCTAGAAATTGAGAGTTTAAGAGCAAATCTTTTGAATGAACTTAAAGAAAAAGAGTCAGTCGTTACTAATTTTCAACAACTTCAAACGGATTTTGAAATTGTTGAGTCCAAACAGCTTGAAATGGAAATTAAGACGTCTGAAAGAATAAAAGAAACGGAAATTAAGCTTTTAAAACAATATGCTGCTTCACATCTAGTACACTTGTTTCATGCATCATTTAAAGAGTTCAATCTATCGCGTCTTATAGACTTACCACCTAACCCGGGGTATGCAAAGCAAGCGCTTAACCACAACCCACGACTTTATGATGCAACAAAGTTAGGATTGGTATTAGATCCGATTGTGTTCTCAAATGATTCTGAGAGTATGACACCATATGATGAGAAGCGGTTAAAATTACTTTCTACATATCCTGAATATGATTATGCTCAAATGAATGCAAAAAATTGCCACAATAGATCTTAGAATTCTTTTTAATATGCAAAAGAGAACTCTCCAAACATCCACTTTCATGCCTACTAGAGAATGCCTTAGTATAATTCCTACACTCGTTAACTCGGACAAACCAAAGGAAATTCCTAAGAATCTTCCACCGGTTAGTACGGTAAAGCTCAGTTTGGAAGAGATTGGGCAGTACCTTACCGAGTTTGACAAGGTCATTTTGGAATGTACGACTTTAACGGCTCAAACCGCTGGAGAATGGGCGTTCGAACACATGAAAACGGTGTTTGAAAAAGAGATCGTTCCGTTTGTGGACCATATTAAACAAGGAGTCTATGATCTAGCGTGTAATTTAAGTTTTGAAATTGGTGAAGTTCAAAAAGTTATCAATAAAATGGATGATGCTTATGAACAACACTTAATTGAAAAGGAAAAGATTTTATCAGAATATGACCGTTTTTTAGAACATATGGTGTCTCTCGAAGTGATGCAAGTTGTTACTGTTAAATATACTCATGAAATTTCATGTACTGTGAATATTTGTGATGATGTGCATGAATCTGTGAATACTGTTGAACATGTGAATACTGTAGAAAATCATTCTTGTCATGAATCCAACGCTGAATTTTTAAAGCTTCAAGATTCGTATAATACACTCTCAAAAAGTTTTAATGAGCTTCAACAACATTCTATATCTCTTGAAATTGAGAATCAATCTAAAAATGAAACTCTTTCAAAACTAAATGATGGTGGAAACTCCGTTGAGACAAGTGACAAGATGATTCAGATGGTTCAGAATTTAGAGGAAGAGATGATGAGAATTAAGAGAGAATTACTAGAAACAAAAACGGAACTAGAGGCTGTAGAGACTAAGAATCATGTCCTAGAAAATAGAATTAATTCTATACTAGGAGAGCGTGAACAAGTAAGGCAGGATGACTCACAAAATTCTAGTTCAATAGAAGAACGCATCGCTTTTAATGCGACAGAACAAAAGTCATTAATTGACAAACTGAACAGGAAATGTGAGGAATCCTCTGACCTAAAAATTCAGCTCATAGACAAAAACATGGTTATAGCATAATTAAAGGAGACTCTTCAACTCAAAGGACGAGAAAATGTTGATAATCCAACTACTGTCTCTGCCTCGACCTCTAGTGCTCCCAAACCCAACCCACGTGTGCTATATCGGGATCCAAAATTTAGGAAAAGTCCCACTAAGTTTGCCACATATATGAAAAATGATTTAGAACATGCTGATCTAGCTAGAGATATTATTGATGAAATGCGTGAACGTGATCCCACAAGTTATAGCGTATGTGAGCTTTTATTATATGTGGATCGCGTTCAGGACTGTTTAGCATACTTAGAGTACATTGGGCAACCGATAACTGTACCATCTAAACAACAAACCACCATTGCCATTACTCCATTTAATAAGACCCCAGGAGCTAAGCCCGTTTTAAACACACCCATCAAGGCTAAGTCAAAATCTGTAACTAATGTTCCATTGGCTTCTACAGGAGTAACTGTGTCCACTAAGGCTAAAGGATCTCAAGACAAGAAAGATAGGATCAAGCCTTCCACTAATAGGACTGAGAAGAAGAAAGTAGAAGTGCACCCTAGGAATGTTATTTCAGTTTTAAATAAAAAGAATCATGTAGCTAAGACAAAAGGTTCTCTTTATGAGTGGAAACCTAAGCAAAATGTGAATTCTGATGCGAAATGTTGGAATTGTAATGAATGCATGTTTTCTCAGCGTCATGATTTATTCCTTGTTGATCACGTGAATGAAATCTATGCTATTAAGAATAATCTTGAATGGATTCCAACAGGGAAGAAATTCACCCAAGTTGGGTGGCAATGGAAACCCACTGGTAGGACCTTTACTGCTAATGGAACTAAGTGCCCTTTAACTAGGATCACATCCACGGAATTTAGGTCTAAGTGTCCTTTAAATAGGAACACTAGCACTAAGAAATGGAAAAAGCGCCCTTTAACTAGGTCTGCCCCCACTATTGTTCCTACCAGTGGTAATGTCCCCAGTCAAAAAGTACCTCAGAATACTAGACAACTAGAATCTAAGCCAACCACTAATAAGAAAATCTAGAAGCCTAAAGTTTCGTCTGATAGCAAATCTAAGATAATTATATTTGTACCTGCTAACTCAGAAGAACAATTAGAATCCGATACATCGTCTGTGTTTGGTAATATTTTTAGGTCGTCCAAATTATTCTTTGGTATTTGGACTCGGGGTGCTCCAAACATATGACTGGAGACCGCTCGATGCTCAGAAATTTCGTCAGCAAGTTTCTAGGAACGGTTAAATTCGGCAACGACCATATTGCAAAGATTATGGGTTATGGTGAATACCAAATTGGGAATGTTACGATTTTAAGGGTTTATTATGTGGAGGGACTTGGTCACAATCTATTCTCAGTAGGACAATTTTGCGATTCAAACCTTGAAGTGGCCTTTCGACAACATACTTGCTTCATTCGCGATCTTGCAGAAAATGATTTGTTAAAGGGTTCTCGAGGGAATAATCTCTATACTTTGTCTATTCAAAACATGATGGCCGACTCTCCTGTTTGCCTACTCTCCAAAGCATCTAAGACCAAGTCATGGTTGTGGCATCGACGGTTATCTCATCCTAACTCTGATGCTATTAACCATTTGGCAAGAAACGAACTTGTTAGTGGTCTTCCAAAACTTAAGTTCGACAAGGATCACTTATGTTCCGCGTGTTCATTGGGGAAAAAGCACCAAGAAATCTTACAAACCTAAAGCAGAAGACACCAACCAAGAACCACTGTATCTTTTGCACATGGATCTTTGCGGGCCAATGCGTACGGCTAGTGTGAGTGGTAGAAAATACATCCTCGTCATAGTGGATGATTTCTCAAGGTTTACATGGGTAAACTTTTTAGCATCCAAGGATCAAGCACCAGAGTATATCATTACTTTCTTAAAGATGATCCAAGTACGTCGTAATGCTACTGTTCTCCGCATTCGGACTGATAGCAGCACTGAGTTCGTTAATCAGACTCTTCGAAATTATTATGAAAAGGTTGGTATTTCTCATGAAACATCTGTGGCTCGCACTCCACAACAAAATGGTGTCGTTGAAAGACGTAACCGTACACTTATGAAAGCTGCTCGAATTATGTTGATTTATGCGAATGCTCCTTTATTCTTATGGGCTGAAGCAGTGGCAACCGCATGTTATACCCAAAACCGCTCCATCATTCGCAAACGTCATGGTAAAACTCCATATGAGCTACTTCATGGACACAAACCCGATATTTCATATCTTCATGTGTTTGGTTCACTTTGCTATCCAAATACAAATAGTGAGAATCTGGGAAATCTTCAACCGAAGGCTGATATTGGAATTTTCATTGGTTACTCGCCTGTAAAGAAAGCTTACCGAATTTATAATCGTCGTCTTGGCAAGATAGTAGAAACTTTGGATGTCAATTTTGATGAGCTGACAGCGATGGCTTCTGAGCAACACAGCTCTGAACCCGCATTACACGAGATGGGAACCGGTACAATCAGTTCCGGATTAATTCCCAACAATCCTACTTCTCCATCATTTATACCACCTACAAGGTCCGAGTGGGATAAGTTATTTCAACCTATGTTTGATGAATTCTTTGATCCACCGAGTAATGATTCTCCTGCACCTGTAGTAGTAGCTCCGATTCCCGAAGTTGTTGCTCAAGATAATGGAAATCAATCTGAGGCATCTATAGTTACTCTTGAACCAGATGTCCCATCCCCCACTAATTCACAAACAACACCTGAATCTTCACCCTCACTCGTTCCTAATGATGTTGAAGAGGATATCTATGATCACGATTTAGAATATGCTCACTTACAATAGCTTCCCTTCTTTGGTTCACAAATACCTGAAGACCCTACTGGTGCGTCTACCTCAGAGGAAGCTCCTGCAATCGTTCACTCCCGACCACCATGGATTGAAACTCACAACACTAAATGGACAAAGGATCACCCAATCCGCAATGTTATTGGTGACATCGATCGACCAGTCTTAACACGACATCAACTCCAAGAACATGCATTATATTGCTATTTTGATGCATTTCTTTCAGACACTGAACCTAAAAACTGGCAACAAGACATGACCATATCATCATGGATTGAAGCCATGCAAGAGGAACTTAATGAATTCCAACGTCTTGAAGTGTGGGAATTAGTTCCGTTACCCAACAACGTTGAAATCTTGACATTGTTGTGGGTATACAAGGTTAAGCTCGATGAGCTAGGTAGTGTGATGAAAAACAAAGCTAGATTGGTTGCTAGAGGTTACAAACAAGCTTTGGGTATTGATTTTGAAGAATACTTTGCTCTTGTTGCACGATTGGAGGCAATTAGACTATTCCTTGCTTATGCTGCTCACATGAATATGATCGTCTACCAAATGGATGTTAAGACGACATTTCTTAATGGTGAATTAAGGGAAGATGTCTATGTAAGCCAGCCGAATGGATTCGTCAATTCAGAGTATCCTAATCACGTGTACAAGCTTAAGAAGGCTCTTTACGGGTTGAAACAAGCTCCACGCGCGTGGTACGATCTCTTATCGTCGTATCTCATCTCCAAAGGCTTCTCCAAAGGCAAAGTGGACCCAACACTATTCATTCTCAAGGAGGACAACGACATGATACTGGTACAAATTTATGTTGATGATATAATATTTGCTGCTACTAATCAACGTTTGTCTGACCGTTTTGAGAATATTATGTCCACATGCTTTAAGATGTCGATGATGGGAAAAATTTCATTTTTCTTAGGGTTGCAAATTTCTCAGAATCCCAGAGGCATCTTCATTAATCAATCCAAATTTGCTCTTGAATCATTAAAGAAATACCACTTTGATAACTGTGACCTCGTGGATACTCCAATGGTGGAGAGATCCAAGTTAGATGAAGATCAGGAAGGGATAGCTGTCGATCCTAATCTTTACCGTGGAATGATCGGTACCCTTCTCTATCTGACTGCTAGCAGGCCTGATTTGCAATTTGCTATAGGCATGTGTGCCCGGTATCAGGCTCGGCCTACCGAAAAGCACTTACATGTTGTGAAAGGTATCTTTCGGTATCTAAAAGGAACACTTCATCGTGGTCTGTGGTATCCGAAGGATTCCTCTATTTCACTAATTTCATATGCAGATGCGGATTATGCCGGGTGTCAAGATACCAGACGTAGCACTTCTGGCAGTGTGCAACTTCTTGGAGATAGGCTTGTTAGTTGGGCATCAAAAAGGCAGAAAAGCGCTGTGATATCAAGTACTGAGGCTGAATACATTGCTATGTCCGGTTGTTGTGCTCAAGTTCTTTGGATGAGGTCACAATTGACTGACTACGGTCTTGGATTCAACAAAATCCCGATGTACTGTGATAACAAAAGTGCAATCGCTCTATGCTGCAACTACGTTCAACACTCTCGAGAAAAGCACATTGACATCCGCTACCACTTCATCAAGGAGCAAGTGGAAAATGGAGTGATCGAACTATACTTCGTCAACACTGAGTATCAACTGGCAGATATATTCACAAAGGCCTTAGATCGAGGACGTATCGAGTTTTTGATCGACAAGCTAGGCATGAAATCATTCTCACCAGCGACACTTAAAGAGTTGGCAGAAGAATCTGAAGAATAGTAGTGGTAAACTATTCTCAAGTATCCTTTGATCGTGATCTTGTATATTATAGTACATTATTAAACCACCAAAAGAAAAATACAAAAATATAAAACATAGAAAAACCATAAAAAATATAAAACATAGAAAAACCATAAAAAATATAAAACATAGAAAATCTATAAAAATATAAAATCAAGAAAATCCAAAAAATATTTTTCGTTTTCAAATCGGGCATGTCTTTTAGTACGGTAATATTTACGGCTTTAGAAATGTCGATTAATATTGACACGGCGCCATAAATAGAGTCCGTATAAAAGTTGTACAAGTTTTAAAACATGCCCATTATGGCTTGTAGTTATTTCATACTGCAACCCGCTTTTCGCATTAAAGTCACGTATTTCTTTTGAAAACGTTGGCTCACAACGGGAATTAATTTTTCGGGTAAGGTTTTCTTTAAAAGCTTGTAAAGGACCAAGTTTACTTTATAACTTGGTCTAACACAAATTAGTGTACGTTTCAGTGCACTTATTTTGTTAAAATAAGAGAAATCTTATTTCCCCTAGAATCGTTTCAGAAAATCATTAAACAGAAAAGGTCTTCATATGATAATTGTCTCATTAAATGCAATGACTACAGCTCTTTAAATAGAAAAGGGGTCACCAATTGAGGGGGAGCAAATATCATATCATTTTGAATATGATCTGGTCTTAAAATTATCTTGTCTGTCATCTTACCTTATGTGCATTTTGTGCAATGTGTGCCTTGTAAGGAGTTTGTTTTGAGTTGGCATTAGGTTTTATTGGCGTGTCTCATTAGTCGGGATATTGTGTTATTAACTAGTTTTAATAACTAGTTTTTCTTACACATGTCAAAACTGGGAGGACCAGTTTGCAATTTTTGCAAAGATTGGTTAGAAAGTTTGACTTTATCAAAATCTTCCACTCCCATCTCTTTGTTTATCCCAACTGCCATTAACACACACCCCATACTATTTTCTGCCGCCATTAACTTTCTCCAAGACCTTGCATCAAATTTGTTCCCTGTGAAAGTTTCTGTTGTGCTATCCTCTAGGTAACATTAAATACATGTGCTTAACCATTGAGTGTGTTTTCTGTGCTTTTCATCATATGTTCTTCTCGGTTGTATCATTTGATCTAGGGTTTCGATGTATAAAGTTGATAAACATCATGTTTAAAAGAGGGGATTTAATCTTTATCACGTAATAAACTGGTTTTGAACTTATTTGATTATAACAGCCTAAAAGCCATAGAAATCGTTAAGATTTAGATCCACCTCGTAAACTCCGCCCAGATTCCGATGAAGAAAGGTTTTAGATTCTGACTGGTCATTCCGATCAGACATTCAGATTGGTCATTCTGATTAGACTTCTTAATTAGGTCATTCCGATCGGTCATTCCGATCGGACATTCAGATTGGTCATTCCGATTAGACTTTTTAATTAGGTCATTCCGATCGGACATTCAGATTGGTCATTCCGATTAGATTTTTAATTAGGTCATTCCGATCGGTCATTCCGATCGGACATTCAGATTGGACATTCTGATTAGACTTTTTAATTAGGTCATTCTGATCGGTCATTCCGATCGGACATTCAGATTGGACATCCCGATTGACCGTCCAATAAGGCATTCCGATTGACATTCCAATTAGATCATTCCGATTGGAACATAAGTATTCCGATTACGGTATTCCGATTGGGTCATTCAGATTGGAAAATTGACATTCCGATGAGTACAATGACATTCCAATTATGTTATTCCGATAAGGTCATTCCAATTGGGATATTGTCATTCCGATTGGGCATTCCGATTTGGGACTTTGAGATTAGAGATTCTTCCATTTAGACTTTCCGATTAGGTATTTTCCAGAGGGTTTTTCGATAAGATTAGTGCCTTGTGTTGCTAGATTGTTCCTTAGATAAGTGGTCTTATAGTATTTGCGAAAAGATTGTTGTTGTATCATCACCTAAAGTTAGCATGCTTTTACACTATGCAATTGCTTTAGGCTATCTAATGAGGTCGACCTAGATTGCATTATTTCCTTATTAGGCTTTAAGTAAATTAGGGCCACTTTCACGAAACCAAGTTTTATTGAAATTAATTAATTTTATCTCATAAGAATACTTGAAAGGTTTCTTATTACAGAAGTTCATCTTATTTAATAAGTTGACTCCTATGTAAACAAAAGAGATACAAATTACTTATTCAATGTCTTGTGTTTTGTTTCCAGGCCATGGAAGACAAAGTTTCATCGTTGTCTTGCCCTCTGTTCAAGCCTACTATAGTTTGGGTTGAGGAAAATCCTACAATTCCTGACGTAGTGGTTGAAACTAAACCAAAACCCACGGTAGTTTTGGTTGAATCTAAACCAAGACTTACTGAGGTGTTAGTAGAAATGAAACCTAGACCTACTGAGGTTCTGGTTATGACAACAAAGATATCTAAATATTTTAAGAACTAATGCTAGGTCGTTATCCTTTTAGAATAAAATGTCTTTGGCATGTCTGTCATTATTCTAAGTGTGGTGTTGTATGTAAGGACCTAGTCCATTTGAACCATGTTTGTATGTTGTTTCTCTATAATATGTGGTAATAATTGTTATAATTTATTCCCTATGCTTCAACTTGGCATAGACTTAAGATATATATATTTTGTGTATATCATTTGTGCTTATGTCATCAAAGCAGGAACCATGTCAATCACCAGAGAACAACAACAACAATCAGACCTCGCATTAGTACCACTAAGTGTCCGACTACCACTTGCAGAGAACAACTTTCGTCTGAGAGAGGATTTTTATCCAAAAATAGCCGCTTTCAAAGTTGCAATGGACATTCTTGACATGTCACCCATTAAAGATGCCCTTAGAGCTACTGCATCAGTTCCCGAAATCTACATTCATGAATTTTGGGCCACAACATTGATTACCGCAGTAAAGGAAGCATCTAAGATATCGATCACTTTCAAAATCAACAAGCAAAATTTTACTCTTGATTTAAATCAATTCAGGAAATTGTTCAAGTTTCCTAAATTAGCAAAAGGAGAAAAGTTTGTGCCCAGTCCAAAAACAGATGAAGTGCTTCGAGTAATTAGAGCTCTAAACTATGAGGGTAACATTCAAAATCTATCTCAGTTCTCCACTGCACGCATTGGTCAACCATGGAAAGCAATCGTCACCATCATAACCAGGTGCCTCACTTCAAAGGCTCGTGGTTTTGACCAACTGAGACCACCTCAGGCTCATATACTTTGGGGCCTATACACTGCATCTAAAGTAGACTATGTTCTACTTCTTTGGGAAGAAGTGTGTTACCAATTCACCGGTACCAAGAAGAAATCATTGCATCTTCCGTTTCCAAGGTTCACAAAACTTATCATCAACCATTTCATGAAGAGTGTTCCTTCTATTGAAAAGCGTGGAAACTTCTTCTACCATACATCAGATGATGACCATGTGTTGGATCAGATAGGTGACGAGAAACATTCCACTAAGTAATCACTGCTTCCAGCTTTAGTGCCTGACACAATGATCAATGACGGGATCAAGGACAGTGAACCCTACAAACAAATGCTCCTGGACATTGAAACACAATTTAAAAAAGCAAACGCAGATCCATCCGAAAAACAAAAGGGTAAAAGGAAAAAGACTGTTGTCAAACGCCAAAAGACTTCCTCACCCCAAACCACAGGTAAAACTAAAGGGAAAGAGCAACTACGTGATGAAGATGCAGATGAACAAGACCCTTTAGTACAAATGTCTGAAGAAAAACAGATGCGAATAGCACGAAAGTTAAGTAGGATGGAGGCACAGAAAACCGGTAGTGGTTCTAGATCAAAAACTCCTGCCGAGTTAGCACTGGAAGCTTTTGGAGATCCAGACGATTCAAACGATGAAGAAGAACAAGATCTCAGACTAGAGGAAGAAATCACAGACCCAACAAATCAAGATGATGACAACGTAGATGATTATTTCAACTATGATTTTGAAGATCAAAATTTAGAAGGTGGAGAAGATATGGAAACAATTCTGTACAAGGACGTCAACCTTAGCAAACCACTTCCACCTACTTCATCAATGATAGCAGCAGACGATGCTCATCTGACGTTGTTTCCTATCCAACAACACATACCCCCTCCACCACCAGCTTTCAGCACTATTGTAACAACCGTCCCGCCGATTGAACCTACAATCGAGACCATTCAACCCGTATCAACCACCACCCCCGTAATTACACCCACGCCGTCACCGGTCATCAATCAACCTGTATCAACCACCATCCATGTAATCACACCTACGCCGCCACCGGTCACCCATCAACCTGTACTAACCACCACCCAAGTGATTACAACGACGCCTCCACCGATTGTCGATCCTCCTGTACCAACCACTGCCGCAGTGATTGTACCAACATCGCCATCTATCCTCGAACAACTTGTACCAACCACCATCCAATCCACAACCTCGTTAGCAATTGCAGTAACTCCTCCACCACCAACAACAACAACAGTACAACTACCATCCACTTCCACTCCATTTCTCACAATCAATGATCCACTCATTCAGCATCTCCAAAAACAACTGGAAGTACAGTCAAAACAGATTGCGTCACTAGAGGCAAGAATAACTCCTAATAGTTCACGTACAGAAAGAGCACAAAAACGTGATGACTCTAAACTTCAAGAAACATTCGTAAATGTCATAAGACTTCAAAAGCAACACAAAGAGTTTCTTGCTGAAAAGGACGCACGTGACAAAGAAAATGCTGCATTTCTTAATTCCATCAATGATTCCATGACTAACATCATTCAGCGTGAAGTTAGGTCATGTGTACATCAGGAGCTTCCAGCATTATTCACAAATGGCCTTACTAACTTACAGTTAATGCAGACTTTGGAAACTCGGTTAACCAACAGTGAGTCACCAATAACAACAGCTCAACACGAATTACAAAGAGCTCTTAGTAAGGTCATAATGGAATCTTCCAACACATCACCAGTAGAAGACACTGAAGTTCCCCAATCTTCCAAGAAACGGAAACGTCAGGAGTCTGAAAATGACGATGAAGCAGAAAATGAGGAAGAAGAGGAAAAGAATGAGGAGGAGAAAGAACATTCTGATAAGAATGAAGAAGAAGAGGACGAGGACGAGGACGAGGACGAGGATGAGGATGATGACGAGGACGAGGATGAGGATGATGACGAGGACGAAGATGAGGACGATGAGGAGGATAAGGATGAGGATGAGGATGACGGGGAAGACGAGGATGAAGATAGTGATGCGGATGACGGTAATGGGAATGGTAAGGATAAGGAGAAAGGGGATGGTGATAAGGATGAAGGTAATGGTACCAATGGAGAAGAATCTGAAGAATCCAAGGATGGTGATGAGGAAGAGGAAGAAAGTGATGCACGTTCAAAAGAAAAAGTTGGCGATAAACAAGCTGAGAGTGAAAACATCACCACTGACGAGCATGGTGAAATCACTGACAACACCACAGGTAAGTCATCTGAACTAGTTCTTACTAGTGTATCACAAGAAGATCCTGTACTGCCACTAGTATAAGACGAACCAATGATTGAAGACGAACCATCACCGTCTGTGGAACATCACTCTCCACCGCCTACTCCTGTTCAGCATCACACAGAAACAGCAACAGGTACGTCTTCTGTACCGGTTCCTACTAATGTCTCATCAACAGCACCTGTAGAACACGAACCTATGCAAGAAGACGACCCGATACCATCTGTGATACATAACTCTCCACCTCAGCACTACATTGATATGGATATTGACGAATTAAATCAACCAGATCCTGAGTTTGCTGATACGTTCACTATTGATGAGACGGTTCTCGTACAGTCATGGCTTACACAGGCAGCAACCGCACGTACAGTTTCTGACAGTGAAAAGGCGGATCTCACACAATTCCTCAATAATCCTATCGACTTCTCTGGATTCTTGATGGATAAATATGGAGTGCCTAGCATTGATACAAATATGCTTCAAACAACGATCAAAGACAAGAACTTTTGGGCTTCCATGAAGATTGCCGAAACTAAGGGAGAATATCATTTCAATGAGCTCATGAAAGCAATCAAGTCAACAACATCAGGTGAACAAGCTCCAATCCTTCTTCCACTAACACCCTCAGTTATTACAGCAGCCAAGAATCTGCCAATGCAATACTTCACCAACCGTGATCTTGACTACTTAGAAAACGGCGCGGACAAGTATGCTACATCATTAACAATGGGTAAAGTAGTAAATTTGGAGGATATCCCTTGGATTGAAGATAAAGTTTCAGACCTATGGAGCAAAAAGCTTGTCAAAGAATATGATCAATATGCGGAATTAGGCATCTCACATTGGCGGGGCAACAAGAAGTCAGCTTACTACTTCTACAATCACACCAAGAAAGGTACACCTAGACTTGCAACCCGTCGAATCTCAAGCATACAGGGAGTTAGCTTTCACCATATATTCGGATATTCGTATTTGAAAGATATCAGGTTCAAGCGAGAAGACGGTAAGACTTATAGTGTCAGTGAAGGGGATCTTCAATTCTTATGACTTGAGGATATTGAAGATTTTCTACTCCTCTTGGCTCAAGGCATGGTTCCTCACTTAGACCCCGATGAAGTCATAGCCCTAAGCTCCAACATTCGCCAATTCACTCGTAGAATTGTGATCAAGGAAAGGGTTGAAGATTTACAACTCGGGGTAGAGAGTTATCAATCCAGGCTAAATCTACAACGACCTCACACAACACCAATGAGTCGTTTTCACCAAGATAAGGAACCATATATGGGAACACTTAAACCAGAGATGGGCATATTTTACCTGAATGAAGCAGAGGTCATGCAATACATGCGACTCTCAGAATTGCACAAGTTCAGCGATGGCACTCTCAAGCATATACGTGACAAGTTGTTGATGCTCAACTCAGGACAAGGTCTTCTAGAGGTAAAGTACAAATGGGTAGGCCGATTTAAGATGAGTGCCAACCACACCATCCAGATGATTGAGGCAAAGTTAAGGCATCGACGGTTGATCCGCAGTATTGAACGATTCGTGGGGGGCAGCCATATGGAGCACATCACAGGCTCGTGGACCGATCCATCTAATGGGTCGTACTATTTCAGGTCTACTCCATATTGGTTAATTTGTGAATATGTTAATATTGTAAATATTGTGCTTTTTTGGCTTGTTGTAGTGTGAAAGTATGAAAATGTTTCAAGAATTTCTCACGAAATTCTAAATCTTTCAAAATCTATCATACTCAAGCACTACAACTAACCCTCATTAAATTGAGGGGGAGCATTAATATGTTCTTTGGCCAACATCTAATTTCATTTTATTACCCAAAGACCGGTTAATCCATTAATATCCAAAATATTGATGGTTAACATTTTGGAAAGGGGAGAAAATGAGATTAAGGAGACTTAATGATATTTGGCTAAAATAATGAAAAAGACTTAAAAGATAAACCAACTTAACATGTGTAATGCACAAGTTAAGGGGGAGCGTTTTTTATGATCAAAACACTTAAGGCACAAAAACTTTGATTACAATATCACAAGTGTTTTAAGTGATTTTCAAGGATTTTTCATGGTGACTATATCAACCCAAAACACACTTAACTCACGATAGATGTGGTGACAAAAGGGTGGTAGGTATAGGTATTAGTCCAATGATTCATCAGAACCGATGGAATCTTCCCAAGGACAACTCCCTAGATAGAACTAGAAGTCCTAGGAAAGATGGAGAATGAATGTGAACGTAGCTGAATGTCGACCAAGTACTTAAGCTAGCACTAGAACAATCACAACAAGGTGCTAGTGATGACGTATTGGTAAGCATTGAAGGGGTTGAAGAATGAAAAAGAATTGTAAAGATAAAGGGTGTAAAGAAAGAAGCCCTCCTTACAACTTTAGGCAGAAACCGGGTCAATACATATGCTATTGAGATCATTAGTTAATGATTCTCGATATTGAAGAAAGCCATCATGGACCCAGTTATGCAATGCACAACCCTCCCTAGCTAACTCAAATATCTATCAAAAGGTATTTGTTTTAATCACACAGAGATCAACACGTTATCTATTGGTTTATTCACTCCGAATAAACTGATATTGAATAGGTGACACTCCTCTCCAGCCATCGATCACTAAATCAAAACGCACTATCGAGTCTAGAGCCACGAGATCATCAAAAATCTCATTAGGACACTTTCCATTTATTCCTTGCTTCTTCACACACTATGAAAAGTAAGAGATCTTTTATGACTCCTACGCAGTATTCTTGTAATATTGCCAGAACATCCGAGTGATACGCAAGTATTACAGTGAAGATGGAAATCCTGCTTGAGCCAACATCAAACAAGCTCATGGTAGGTGACACGTGCGGTTCTTTACGAACTAATCTTGTGACAACTGGAAAGAAACAGTAGTTTAATTCTTAATTGAACTTAAACTCGTTCCAGGCCTCTACGCATTATCGTATGATCTTGCCAGAACACTCAGAGTGACACTCTTTAGTGTTCACAGTGACGAGTGGAAATCCTTCTAGTGTTAACATCAAACAGCACTTGGTAGGTGACAAGCAAGATTCAATTTGAATCAAGTTTGTGACAACTGGAAAGCAACGATGGTGAATATCTTAATTGAAATTCACTTGTTCCAGGTTTCATGAATTGACGGCTTCAATCATAAGGATATGACGAAGAAGAAAAGCTTAGGTTAATCATCGATATGGTGAGAGAGCAAAATAGGTTCTTTGCTGAGAATAGGGAAAAGGAAAGGAAAGCAAAGCCACCTACCATAACATAACTCAGAAATCAAATGATCACATACCTTGAGCATATAGGAGCTTTCAGGCATGCACAACTTAAGAAAAAGAATTTTGAAGAAGTTAAAGCATTGTATGAAAAACACAATATAGGCTTTGAAAAGTTTGTTTCTATTAGGTCTGGACATGATAAGAAGGATATGGAAGATCACAGACTCGGGGAACAACAAAGGAGATTTGGAAGTACCCCTAGACAAGCACCAAAGGTTACATATACACCAGAAGGTAGTGCTCCAAAAAATTTAACCACATATGTCAAGAAGTCAAAAGGAGTCAAGGAGATGACAAAGGTGGTTGAGGAACAAGTTCTGGATGAGGGAACCAAAGCTCAAAATGTTGAAAAAGATGCTGACGTATAGACGGTACATGGAAAATATGTAGCGGTACATGATCAAAGGAGGGTACATACTAAAACATAAACAATACCTAAGGAAGGTTCACCTAAACAAGAGAAAGAGGACCCACAAAAGAAGGAACTTCTAAGGGTAGAGGATTGAAGAGAAAATCGTCAACTCGCGATAAAAGCACCACAAGAAAGAGGGTAAGATTGGTTTCTACTGATGATAATGATGATAGTGATTGTGATGTTGACCATTGGAAACACCTAAAGATTGTGAAGTTTGATGATCAGTTAATAGACACAGAAGTCATAGGAACAAGATCACCTATAGTTCGTTTTAGAATTTCAACTGACAAGGCGTTAGAGTCTCATGGTATTTTTAAGCTGATGGGTCATACATGTTGTTTAGATGGTTAGAATATGTTTTACACCTTCTTGACAGACAAGATATTCAAGAACTATATGAAGCCGTCAGAATTGGTTGCGAGGGAAGATGGGAATATTCTCTTATACATGAGGAGTTGAAATTCATGTATGAGACTTCAGACAAGTATGATGAGAAATTCAGGAAAGGTCAAGATAAATAGATTCCCACACAATGGAGGTATTACATATCTTGTAGTATTCATACCATTGAGAGAGATGATATCACTTACTATTTGTTGCAAGAGAGAATATATACCCTTGAAAGAGTGATGTTGGAAAGATTGTTGGATCTTCATTTGGAAGTTTCAGAAGAATCCACAGGTTCTTTGGAGTTGATTAGGATGGTTAAGAAACATATCAAGGATCTTGAGCAGGAAGAGGAGGTCGAAATGGAACTATAATTGTTAGGCTTTCAGCCACACTTCTTAAATGGTAATATGTTCACCATTTCTAACCCACATAAGAACTGACTAGTCCATAGGAAAACTTCTCATATCCGTTGATAACTGGTAGTTTTCTTAAAAATACATGTCATTGACTCACCATGCTTAAATGAAAAGAGTTGGCTAGTCCAAGAGCAAACGGGTCTATGTAAGGATTACTCAAATCTGTTAATGGTTGACTACCAAAAACTTGTAGGGTAATTAGTACACCTTATTCTAAGGAATAAAGTATTTGCTATTCTAGAGCAAACGGCTAATTGTTAAAGAATAATCAAATCCGTTGATGGCTGGTGACTTGCCAAAAATCATGATGCCAATACAGATTGTTTATTGCTAACTGTCTTATGCGGGTGAGTAGATACAAGATGTTGTTGCATAAGTGAAAGAAGCTTTGAAGTCTAGATATTGAGAATCACCATGTCTCTGCAATCAATTGAAGATTCAAGATGTTGCAGAAAGAAAAGAATGTTGCTGAATAAAGATTCAAATACTCAGAAGATTGCACTTTGATGAAAAAGTTGAATTCCACACAGTTTGTATCTCTGAGTTCATCATACCAGAAGAGGATCTATAAAGGTGTTTGAATCCATTCTATGGTACAAGATTGGAAGACTACAAGTCCTACCCAAAAAAATTTATAAGTCATACAAGCTAAATCTGAATACATGAAGATCTATACCTTCAAGAAAGAGAAACAAGAAGATAACACGTGATCATTCATGTTTAGGGGAGGATTGGTATCAGAGCCTGTTAATCTCTGACACCACTTGTTGATCCCAATGAATAGATCTTAAGCATGTTAAGGATTATATGTTAGCTTGAAAACAAACTAAAGAACGAGAGAGACTTTTACTAAACATAGATAAGTTATGCGGAATCTAACTTATCAAAGCTAAGAAGAACATGGTTTTACTAACTATTCGATTCTCTAATAATCGAAAACTTGTGTTGAGGTACAATAAACTCAACGACCCTATGATCCTTTTATAGTGCAAGGAACTCTAGAATATTCTATAGGATATGTATATCACATATGATATACTCTTATTATGACTATAATATATCTTTACTAAAGATATAATCGTACTTATCAACCTAGCAGTACTTAACATTACAACTAACGGTCCTTGCATGTACCCCGATAATACTAACAGTACTTGCTATACTAGCGGTACTTACTACATAACTAGTGGTACTTGTTAGAAACATAAATAATTCCGAACAACGACGATTTAGGGTCCTATAATTGTGGTGTGCCTCCCTTGTTTCTCCTACGTGGGTCTACGCACCCATCACGACGTTGACTCTTTTATCACTAGAATTCTTAGGTCGTACCCATCACGACGTAGATAAAAAATTTCATTCTTTCTACACCGTTATCCTTTTTTGTCCCCTCATCCTTATTTCTTACCTATATTTCTCTTTTTTGTTATTTACCAACCACCAACCCATTTTATTTTATCACGACACTAAATATTACTCTTGAAACCTATGTTACACAAAAAATATCCTAATCCCATGTGCAACACATACTTGAATTCCATTTTGTGTGATCAACCCTCTCATTATAGCCTTTAAATGTCATCTTTATAATCGTGATCCAACTGTTGACACGAGTTCGTATCCGGTCGACTCCTCCTCAAGCCGCAACTAAATCGACTCCGCCCCCCCTAAGGCGGTTGCTCTAGGCCTTTACACACAACTTTTCGATATCTCTCAATTTCTTGTGTGGATTCCGCTTCTCTTGCTTGACTTCCCTAGTACAACTAAAATATTCTTTTTAGCACCCAAAATATATCTATTGACTTCACGTCTTCACACGAATTGTTTGTTTTATTATTTTTTACTCTTTTTTTCTTTTCTTGTCTTGGCTAATTACGAACAAAAACACTAAAATTTGCATAACATTAGCAATAAAAGTTCATTATTTAACCAAATATCGTTTATAAAACAATATATCACACTAAAAACATACTCAATCTAAGCATTATCAATTAGTATGGTGTTTTTGAAATGGTTGGCAAAAAATAATGGAAAAGTAAGATTTAGTATCCAGTGATGAGCTTGTTCTTTAGGTGCGCTTCTGGACAACGAGGAGTCGGTTTTGCAACATTTGATGCTTTTCATAGAAAGTTGATACTATAGGTTACGATGGCCTCTTGAACCAATGAATCGGACTTATAATGAAAAATTTATGCTCATTTTATGATTGATTAAAAACTTGCATATCCTGAAAAACTACGCTTATTGTTTCTGACCGTGCATCTTCACGCCCATTTTAGAATCGTTTAATAGCTCGACTGATGAAAACACTTCAAAGACATTTGTAGCTTTAGTTCTAGTTTACATATCGTATTTATATGCATAGTGAATCCTTGAAATAAAGAAACTACGACTCGACAAACTTGACCAAAAACAGACTTTTTGATAAAATTTCAGCAACTATTTTTCTAATAAAAATGAGCTGATGGGGTATATAAAATGGTATTTTTAGGTGTTTTTAATTCCAAATGAGCTATAAAATCTTTAAGAAATATTGTAGTATGGTATATTGTTGGGACTTATATATTTTGAGTTGATATGACAAAACAAGATGAAGGACTTAATAATAAATAGGTAGCTTTGTAAGTAAGCTAGAGTTGTGATGTAACCCTAGTACCTCTATTATATAAAGAGGGTTAGGCACACATGGTTATTCACTGATTCATATACAATGTCAACTAAAGGTCTGTGTGCGTTCTCCTGGTGTCAAGCCTATTAGGCACCAGGAGTAGTAGTAGCTTATTAGTATTTTATGAATAAGAAAGCCTTGTTCATAACTTTGATTGTGTTTGTTATTGTGTTCCGTTGTGCTTACAATCATTGTTATATATCCCAGATGAGTCTAGATCCTAAGACCCAACAAGTGGTATCAGAGCTTGTTGGCTCTCGATCTGGTTGATCTACAAGGTTTTCGTTAGTATTTTCTATTTTTTTATAATAAAGTTGCTGATCTAGGGTTTTTCCCAACAAACCCTAGATGATTGTTGCTGTTTATGTTGCTACTGGATGATCATACTAGTTTTGGGGAGTTAATTCTTGAATCAACAATGAACCTCGTATGATCATGATGGCTGTTTTAGAATGATGGTCACCATAGAAAATCCCTAAGGTTTTATGCAAACCCTAATTCTGGATCACGTCCGTGTTTCTCATGGTGGTGATGTTTTCTAGATGGTTATGGTTGGCTGTACAAATGACAATGACTGCTAGAATCTTTTGTGTGCGGATAAGGTTGTTAAACCTTATAAATCACAAGGGGAGAATGAGAGGTACGAGGTATGATTATTTTGGTAAGACATGTTGCTGCTTTATGCCTTCACAATTAAATTAATGTGATGGTTTATCGTTCACGTGACACCAAAAGAAAATGAGTACTGTTACTCGTTGGTTGATTCAAGAAAGTGTGTCAGCAAGTGTGGCCAAGATAATATTGGTGTTGGTGGTCCCCATGTGACGTGAGAGAACTATGCGTAGTTATGTAGTTCAAATATGTACAGACCTAATCTTTGTACGAATATATGAGCAAGAGGACAAATCGTAAGGTATGTGTTTTTATTTATTGTTTACTAATGCTGCCATGAATACAAGGGTGAGACACTTGGGTTTCGAAACTGATCATGTGGATTAGTGTATATCACATGAGACTCCGAAATATTCTCGTCAGTATTTTTTCTTTGAATTGGACGTGATGTGATATATACATGCTGATTTTATGGGATTTCATCTAATTTATTGGACGTGGCTATTTTTGGTGTATATTGATATTTTATACGAGCTTGTTGGAAGGGTGCAATTTGAGTTGCATATTTTCAGGGGTTGCAAGTTTATAAAAGATATGCATACCATAAAAGCAATTCATTATGACGTGGGATATGGTTTGATTGCCTGATTTTAGGGATTTGTCTTTATCATATATTTTTGGACGTGATATATGTGATAAGGTCAAAGACGTGTGATCCTGATTTAAAGTAAGATAACATGGGTCAAAGTTTATTTGTTTTATGGAAGCTATGGTATTGGTAATTATGTCCTCCGAATGTTTTGGAGAACAAAATCAGGAATGCATAATACATGGAAAAGACACATGTGGTACCATAATACGTTTTCTTTTAATATTCTATTTGGTCATACAGGGATGGATCATGTATACAATATCTTTAGGGATGGATATTATGATGCTTGTTATGGGCTGAATACGTGGGGTCTAAGACACACACATCAAAAAGAGTAACAGTGACAGCAACAGACAACATGTGGTGACAGATTGTGAAAGAAAAAAAAATGAAAAAAAGAGAGAGAAGGGTTTTGGGATGCTACTGGTAGGGTTTGGTTATTTCTTGTTACTGGTCGGTTCCTCCTGGACAGTCTCTACTGGTCGGTTCCTCCTAGTCGGTTCCTCCTGGTCGTTTACTCCTGGTCGTTCCTACTGGTGATCTTGAACAATGAAGAGGTATATGGTTTATTTCCAAAGTTCCGTTTATGATATAATTCTTGATTGGAACAGTTACACGCTCTTTTACAAATATTTGGGGGGCATATGATACCATACAGTTCATGATATGATCATCACAAAATTAGCATGATCATAAGCATCAAGTGGTTTCTGGTTGATCCGTCAGAGCTCATTGAGACTATCGGCCATTGCATGTGATCGCCATGCATATATTGATTACAAGAATTATACAAAGACATTTTATTACATGTTATTGTAATAAGCATGTCTTTTTCACACTGAATGAGTGGATGATCTGTACTACTGAGTTTAAGATGCAAGAGATGGTTCGCTTATGGTTCCTACTGGTGAGTTATGGTTTCTTGACGAAGACAGTTGATTATTGCTTATTTGATGTTGGAGTTGATTTTCACAAACTTGTTATCTTCTTATATCTCAATTAGGTGAGCAATACACCTTGTCTTTGGACTAAATATATTGTTACAGCTTACAACTGGCTCATAGTTGTGAAGGTTACCAGTTCCCATGTACCAAAAACTGTTGGTGAGCAATACACCTTATCGTTGGATTAAATATATTGTTATAGCTAACAACTGGCTTATAGTTGTGGGGGTTATCAGTCCCATGTAATAAAAAATGAGATGATATAAGACACAAGTTTGGGATATTTCACTTCTTCATAAAATTCGTTATACTTGATTTTCTTCATCAATGATCTCTCCAAGGAAGCCTACTGGATTCGACATGCACTTCTTAAGGGGAAGACGATCCCTTTTGAGTTGATGTGACAAAAAGGGGAAGAATGCATGGATTGAGGGGAAGCTTAGCCTTCATCTATATTAGCTTCAGGGGAAGCTTGTGCTTACTGGGTTTGTCAAATCAACTAGGGGAAGATTGTTGGGACTTATATATCTTGAGTTGATATGACAAAACAAGATGACGGACTTAATAATAAATAGGTAGCTTTGTAAGTAAGCTAGGGTTGTGATGTAACCCTAGTACCTCTATTATATAAAGAGGGTTAGGCACACATGATTATTCACTGATTCATATACAATGTAAACTAAAGGTCTGTGTGCGTTCTCCTGGTGTCAAGCCTATTAGGCACCAGGAGTAGTAGTAGCTTATTAGTATTTTATGAATAAGAAAGCCTTGTTCATAACTTTGATTGTGTTTGTTATTGTGTTCCGCTGTGCTTACAATCATTGTTATATATCCTAGATGAGTCTAGATCCTAAGACCCAACATATATGTACTTTTTAAACGAGTCGGGATTTTTTTTAAAATGTTAAGAACAAATATAATACGAATTGTTAAAGATGGACACTTGGGATATGTTGTAAAATACTAAAACGTAAAGATAAATAGAAAACTTAGACATAAACCTTATTTTGATTAATAAAACTAAAAATCAAATATAAATTGGTCATACAAAGTTATAATAACATATATGTATTGTTTCAACTTCTTTGCATAATTTTAAATCGACCCATTATTAATTAGGCTGCGTTTATAATTTCGGAGCCTCGTTTTTCATTTATTTTCTAACATTTATCTTATTCACTAAGTGAGTCTAATAAATCCTATTTTGCTTGCTTCGAACTGTTTTTGGGAGAACAAATGCTCGTTTACAAACTCATTTACATACTTGATTATTTTATAACAATGGCATTACTTTTAAGATTTGTCAGATTCATAGTCCCGCTTTAATATATTTTTACTCATGGGGCGAGACACATTTATTGTTTTATTATTAGACTCACGTACTTATAACTTTTACTATTCGATGTATGCAAAGTACCATTAATCCACAAGTCTAACATCATGAACCGTTTTTTTTGTGTAAGCGCGAGTGTTATGAATAGATCTATTGGGGTGACTCCTTGATACGATTTTTGTCATATATTTGACCATCGGATACATTATATATCGAAGTTCTAGGTAGTCATAGGTTAGACTCAGGTAAAGCTTATGTTATGTATAATATGATACTCAGTTGGGATTTGATTTCATGAACTTAGGGCATCATAATAACATTTTTTTATTTGTCATTGTATATGTTATAATGGCCATACGCTTGAAAGCCAATGGTCTAAACTTGTTGTTTATTAAAACGTATGAACTCACAAACTTTATGCCGCCATTTTAATCATGTATTTAAAAGGGTCTTTAACTAGCATATTTCATGGCTAGCATTGAAATTCATGGTAGAGTCTCCAGAAGGAGGTCGTATTGCATTGAATTTCGCTACATCAACACTTCTCGTTTAAATTATACGCAAATTTATATTGTTTATTTGATGTAATACCAAGCCGACCCACTCCCTCAAGCTAATCGTCGACCCAACGACTTCGTAATAGTGTAGATCCCAAACTCCACTTGAGCATAATATAGTTTGATATAGGAAAAGATACACATCCGTGAAAGAGGTATATTCATAAGAGCATTTGTAGTGCCATTTGTGTTAGCCCTATATTTTATATAGTCGATCAAGAATATAATAGGTCATCTTAGTCGTTATTAGTCTTGTATTGTAATAGGTTAGTCGGGTTAACCGGGCTTGGTATTTAAGCTAATATTGTATAAGATAGGGGCTCTAAGCCCAAGACAAGCCAAGCCCGCCAATGTTACTAAGACCACGGCCTATACAAGCCTAGGGTATATATACCCTCTTCCATGTGTGGAAGAGGGTGTTAGTTACCATTTACTTTCTCTCTCTAGTAATGTTTTAACCTTAAAAAAAAGTTAAAAAGTTTAGGTCAAGTAAAATCAATTTTTTTTCCCTACTAGTTTTTGGCTATTTCTAACTCAATTTCAAAACTTGGCGATACAAAAAATTTTCGGCTTGCCGTTTTGTCGGACTGAGGAATTTATTGTCGGACTGAAGATTCTCGGAACACTACGAAATTTTAACCACACCTTATCACAACAAATCTACTAAGATATGTAATCCATTCACACGCATTTACCATGTCTAACAACAACATCAGCAATGCAGCTGCCAATCAAATTTGTTTGGAACAAGGTGGCAACGGTAATCCACCTGTGCTCACTACCGGTTGCTACGTTCAATGGAGATCTCGTTTTCTCGGATTTCTCGACGGAAAAGAGAACTGAACTGCTCTTCGTCACTGCCTTGAGAATCCACCTCCAGTTTTTGAATTCAGACCCATTACCACACAAGCAGAGGATGGTACTTCATCGACTACACGAGCTATGGAGAATTTCGATACATGTCATGCTGAGAAAAAGAAACTCCTCCAAGATGAAGCTGATCTTGTTAACTATATACTCACTGGGACTGATAACGATATCTATTTCACGGTTGATGCATGTCCTAATGCTATGGAAATATGGAATGCAATTCATCGATTGAAGCAAGGTGAGTCGATCAATGTTCAAGATCTCGAGACTAATTTACTTTAGGAGTTTGGAAAATTAGCATCCAAAGATGGCGAATCCATTGACTCATATTACTCGAGATTCTATAAAATGATGAATGAGCTTGTCAGAAATCAGTGCACCATCTCCAATCATCATGCCAATGTTCAGGTTTTATTTCAACTCAAACCCGAATGGCAAAGGTTTGTAACTTTGGTTAAACAAAGGGAAGATATCAAGACTATATCTTATCACAAACTTTATGATATCTTGAAACAACATTAGAATGAAGTGAATGAACTAAGGGCCATAAAGGCAGAACGGTGTGCTAACTCTATTGCTTTTGTGGCTGCTACTTCAACAAAACCCGTTCACCGTTAACAACCAACAACTCATTCCTCAAAGTCATCAAGCTCATCCACCAAACCTCTAGCTACTGCTAGAAACAAAGCAAAATCAATTGTCCCCATTTCACCTCCAAAGTATGACACCGAGTCAGATGGAGACATTGATGATGAACAAATTTCAAGGGACAAGAAGATTGAGGAATTCATGTCTTTACTCACCACAACTTATAAGAAAATCTACAAACCTACCAACAACAACCTCAGATCATCATCCAATGCTAGATATAAGGAAGTTTATCACGCACCTAGGTATGATTGTGATGCTAGGTATGATAATCAAAGGATGCCGAATCAAGTTGGGGCTAGAGATACTGTAGGCACTTAGGTTGTGCAGAAGACTGGGATTCAATGCTTCAATTGCAAGGGATTTGGGCACATGGATAGGGAACGTAAGAAGCCAAAACAGGTTAAGGATTCTGGATATCATAAGGAAAATATGTTGTTGTGTAAGAAAGAAGAAGCATGGATTCCACTCACAGCAGATGAAGTTGATTGGCGCGATGACACTGATGATGAAGCCGATGATCAATAGTTGGAGGCACATTATGTGTACATGGCTAAGATTCAAGAAGTGATTCCAGAGACTGCTGACAATTCTGGACCTATCTTTGATACAGAGCCAATTGAAAAGATACCTTCATACGATAACTATAATATGTTTGCTAATGAACGGCAACATCCTGAGCAACCCGAAAGCATCAATGACACATATGTAATGGACACGGAGTATAGAAATATCTCTAAGGATTCGCCGCATATGTGTAATGATGACGGAAATGATGCTCAGGATACTGACTCGGATGAGGACCGTGATTTGCTTGCGTCTATTATTGATTCTTTAAAACATGAAATTAAGGAAAACAAAGAGGCTAATAAACGTTTGAAGCAAGCAAACACATCCTTAGCTGAGGAGATATCCAGGCTTAAAGAGTGTGATTATGTAAAAGAAGCTGATCGACGAGTTGCAATAGCTAATGGTTTGGTATATGAACGTAAGGTTCTCAACGAACAATCTTGTTCTGAAGCAACACATGAAATTCATATGTCAAAACAAAAGATATCAGAACTTGAAGAACAACTTCTGCTACATAAACTCCCGATTACTGAATTAGAGTCCGTTAACAAAGATCAAACTGAGTTTTATAAAACTCTTGAAGAAAAGGATATTGAAAAAATTCATGCTTTGGAAAAGAGAGTCGAAACGTTAAACAACATTGTTTACAAAACTGGCCAGTCTATTCAAACTATGAACATGCTCAATAGAAATATGAAAACGAGTTTTGTTAAGCCTAACTATCTCAAGAAAGTTCAAAGTATCAAGCCTGCTCTTTATGATATCGGTTGTTATGTTGATAATCTTGCTCTTATGCTTACCCCTGACTGCGACGAAATCATTCGTCATCAAGAAGAAAGTCAATCGAACTTAAGTGATTCTGATAATTATACTAAGTTTGTTCCTCAAAAAGAACTTTCAAAAGAACAAAAGATGTTTACAAATGTTCCACCACCGAGTCCTGAAACGAAAAAGAAAGTTTCTTTAATAAAGGGTGATACATGGATTTTACTAGTTGAAAAAGAGTTCGTTTTCTCGGTGTCTTAACGAATTGATTTCCGGTTAAATGTGTGACTCAATTGTTTTTGGTTAAGAAAAAGGGAAGTTGATTATCTATAACTAATTAAAAAGTAAATGCGAAAGGTATTTAAAAACAAACTAAAGACAAGTACAAATAATAAAAGTAAAACAAGGTGAATATTAAAAACTAAAAGTTAAAACGATATTAAAATGAATATTAAAACAAATAATAAAACGTAATTTAAAGCGAAACAATTAATAAAAAATCTAAAAGACGAAATTAACTATCGACTCGAAAATAAAGTTTACTAAATGAAAAAAGGAGAGAACAAAACTAAAATGGTATTTTAAAGCTAAACGAGGCAAAACCTAAAGCGGGTACTAAATAAAAGATAAAACTTGAACTTTACGAAAAAATATTAATTTTATAAATCGAAGAAAAATTCAACTAAAAATATGTAACTTTCAAAAATAAAATCGGAACAACTTTCAGATAAAACTAGACAATTACGGAACAATACTAATAAATAAGCAAGCAGCCAGGCTAGCTGCTGGAAGCAGCCAGGCTGCTCATTTTGGCGCCATTCATAAGCATGCATGAGCATGCATCGTACTTGTGTAATGTATTTCCATCGTACTATGCAATGTATTTCCATCGTAAAACCAATGTAATGTTAGTATTTCCATCGTAATTAAAAATTATAGTATTTCCATCGTAACATGGATGTTTATGCCATCGTAATGCTGGATCGTACTAGCAGATCGTACCCACACGGATCGCACTCTATGATCGTACCCACGATCGCAACAAGTGATCGTGGTGTGGATTAAGGAGTGTGATCGTAGTGAACGATCGTACTAAGGATCGCAGTAATGGATCGCAAGTAGAAACCCTAGGGTTTATGCGATCACACTTACTTGATCGTACTAGTAAAACCCTTAAGCAATACGATGGCAACAATAAGCAAATAAGCAAATACCAAATAAGCACTTATCTAAAAACTTAACCAAATCAAATTTAAGAAAAAGCTAATAGACCAAAATTTAAAAACTTTTAAGAATAATAAATAATAAAAATATTTAAAAACAACTTTTTATAAAAATTAACTAAAAAGCACTTGATCACAAATAAGAAAATTAACACAATAAGCACTAAAACACTTTAAGCTATAAAAATCAAACATTAAAAGATCAATAAGCATAAATTTGAAAACTTTTAAAATACGAAATAAGAAAACTTTAAAAAGACTAAACTTTTTAAGAAAACTAAAAAGTAAATAAGCTAAATACAAAATAAGCCAATAAGCATGTCAAACTTATAGCTCATTCCATATGAAAGCTTAAAGATTAATAAAAAGATAAACTTTTTAATAAATCAATCATCAAATTAAAACAATACGTGTAGAAAACTCGGATTAAAGTGAATGAGAGCTAAGAAAGGTAGAGTAAGATTAAGATTAAGACAAGAATTAAACTATCAAAGATAAAGGTTTGATTTAGATCATGAAAGGAAGATAAAAGATTGGGATTCTAGTGAGAGAAACTGTCACTTTCTCTCTCTAGAATCTCCTACAAAAATGAAAGGAAAACTAAACTAACTAAAAACAAAACCAACCCTCCTAAATGAGTTTAGGAGGGTATTTATAGGAAATGGGGAGGTGCATGTGTTGCCTCCTCTTTCTTTCTTTCTTCGCGTCTTCTCGTCTTTTAAGTTCTTCGACTTTATCGACTTCGTCTCGGGATTAATTAAACTCGTCTTATAATTTATTTATTTATTAGACTCGAGTTCTTCGGCTTTATTAAACTTCCGTCTTTAGACTTGTTCTTCGATCAATCTTCAGAATTGGTCTTGGACTTCCGTTCTTTTTACACTCTTGACTTCTTGACTTTGTTTTTCGTCTTTTTCTTCGATAAAAGCCCGTGAATGCCCGTGGTTTTTTCCACTTTTCACCTTTTCGTCCTAAATCACAACAAAAACACAAACCACGCATAATTCCGACATAAATGACATAAAATATACGTTTTGGCTCGGTTATAATTGTAATTAAGTGGTAAAAAGGATGGGTGTTTACACACCTATCAAAGGGTTTCAAAAAGCAATCAATTTTGTTAGAAAAACAAATTTTGGATGAAAAACGTAAATGGGATGAGAAAGATAAATGTGTTCAGCAATTTGAGTTTATAAAACAAGGGGTTTTAAATTTGTACAAAGGTGTCGTCGACTATGAAAAAGTTTCTAGAGATACCGTTTGGAATATTAAACCTAACCCACAAGTAGAAGTCGTCATTCAACAATGTATTGTTCCAACCATCGATGATCTTTCAAATAATGTGGAAATGTTTTATAACGCTCTCACTGAGGAAATGGTAACTGATTTAAGATATGTTAAATCTCTTGAAGATGAAGTTGATTTTATTCAAACTAATTTAAAGACACAAGAATACCAACTTTCTAACGAAATTGATCAACTTTCGAAGGAATACTTTTATGCTGACCATATGAATGTTATACTTGGTGTGTATACCGATCTTGATCAATATTGTCATGTAGCATGTCTAGTGTCAGAAACGGACGTGAAATGTCGAAATATTAAAGTTGATCTTTCAAAACAAATTCAGTCATATAACAAACTTTCGAAAACTTTTTACCAACTTGAGAAACACTCCATTTCTCTTGAACTTGCTTTACAAAAAGGTGAAAAATCTCATAATCATAAAAAGTGTCAAGAACTGGCAGCTTCTTTGGTTCGTCAATTAAATGAAAAAGGTTTCAAAATAAAGGATTTGAAAGCTCAACTACAAGAAAGGGACATAGCCATCAGCGATTTACAAAAACTCATTGAGAAAATGAAAGGAAAGTCTGACTTAGGTAAACCATCCGCCATTCTTCAACCGAATGCGGTTAAATGCCCTAAATCATCTATTTTGGGAAAAGCCCCACAGACTTTGCCTAAGCTAGGAACTGATAAGAGCACTAATGTGATAGCACCTAGAATGTATAAGATGAACACTAGGTCCACTTAAACTGGTACATCGCGGTTACCTCAGAATACTAGGAAAACTAATCAATGTGTGTCTTCTACAGGAGTAACTTCCACTACTAGCGTTAGCGGACCACAGCTTAAGAGCACTAGAATTTAAGATAGAGTCATGCCTAACAATAGTCAAGGGAAGAAGATGGAAGTAGAAGACCACCGTAGGAATTTTGAGTTTTCTAAGAATAAAACGTCTGTAACTGCATGTAATGACAATTTGAATGTTAAGACTTCGAATGTTGAATTTGTTTGTGTTAAATGTGGAAATTGTGTTCGTACTTTCAATCATGATGCTTGTGCTTTGTAACACCCCCAAATTTATATAACTCAGTACAGCGGAAGACTAGTTGGTGTTACGGGATAGCACATTACTCACATCATAGACAACGCATAAAAATCGCGTCGTTTCTTAATAAAGCATTTCCATTCATAAATATCAAAGTTACATAGCTCCCAAGTCATTGTATTTAATACAGGTTTTACAAACATTTGAATGGAAATTATAATTTAAGTGCGGGCCATGAATTCTTGTCGTCTTCCCGAGAATTACCTTCAAGTACCTGAGATAAAACATGTTAAAAGAAAAGGTCAGCGATAGCGCCGAGTGAATTCATAGAGTTTAATAAAATCCATCAATATGATATCAGTATAAAATTATTACTGAAAATCATTTTGTACAAATCATTGTAATAGGCCATAAAATAGCCAAAGTCATTTTATACAAGTCTTTATCAAAATCATAATATAGGCGTTAGCCTTAAAAATCATTATACGAGCCAATGTCATAAAAACATCATACAATACGTCTTATGACGTTGTATAAAAATAAAAACCGTTATATGAATATGGTTATGAAAACCAAAACACGAACATAATATCAATAGTATGACCCTGTATTGCTAGTCAGGCGATACATCGTAATTCGGGGCGTCTAGTAGTATTTCGTTAACGGGATTATTATAAGCCGCATGACATTGTTACCTTACTAAACCAACAACGGGTAGCTAACCTGATACTCAATTTGCCCATCTAAAGTAGCGTGTCGTCACAAAGGTCACGCTATGGAAATCTTCTCATACATAAATTCGCTTACCAATCAATGTGGCACGACGGGGATCAACCGTTAAGGCGCGAACTGGGGTGATCGTCCCCAAATAGTACTATTATATGCATAAGCGTCTACCAACTCCCGGTAGTTCACAATTCATGCTAATGGGACTTTTAGTGACATAACCTAACTTTAATAATCCATTTTATTTCATCTATCGGGTCCTTTAATCATTTATCGGGTCATACAATCGAGTCATTCAATCATATGGGTCCAAATCAATAAACAAACAATCGGGACAAATTGTGTCCTATTTTATAAAAACTAACATGTTATCTCCCTCACGGGTTTATAAAACATTTATAAAAACATTTAAAAGAGTGCGAGGCTATGAACTCACGTTGATGTGGGAAGGCGGGTTATCGGTAGTTCGGTCGTACGGTACGTGCTTCAATCACGGAAACCTAGACAAATAATACTCGTCTTAGACTCATGTCCAATGACTTTATAAAAATAACAATTATGTATACATATGATGATTATTTATATATGATGATCAAGTGGGTTTACATATTCTCATTAACTCGTTTTTGTGTTTACGTATTGGTATCTTTTTACTAGTTTACTAGTTTTACCTATTTACGCGTTTTAAGTCCAATAAACTTATTATAAGTTCTTTAACTTGTATCAACCCATGTTATACTTATATTATCAGTATTTATACTTTATAAGTTGGGCCCAAATGGGTTAAGCCAAATTAGTTCTTTTTATAAGTGTTTAACTTATTTAATCCAATTATTAGTCCAATATGTTTACTTAGCTCGTTTATGTCCGTATGTCCTATAGTTCGGGTTTTATCGGTTTTTACTTGTATTAGATACTTATATATCAGTATATGACTTTTAAAAACTTTACATTAGACGGGTTTGATCATCTAAGTTTTAGTTGGCGAAAAACGTTAATTTTACGGAAATAGCCGAAAAAGTCGTAAAAATCAAGTTTATAGTTTTTATTACTTATAAGTATTATTCCACTACCATTTTTATAATTTATATACTTATTTAACCTTTTAAATATTTATATAAATAAAATCCATAAGTTAGTGGGTTTTTATTTTACATTTTATACAATATAATTTTGAGTGCTTATATAATAATAATAAACATTAATTCTCAAAATCTGATTTTTATCTTCATCTTCACCAAAACTGTCATATCTTGAGTTCTATATAGAGATAGAAGCTCAAATTTTTATCACATAAACTACATGATATGTGTTCCATTTAACTCTTCTATAGCTACTGTTGAATCATCTTCTAAGTATTTTCTAAAAATCTACCAAAACAGTGAACTCAGATTTGTATCTTAAACTTGTTTTGATCCTATCTCACTCATTACAATGATTCCATTGCATGGCCAACTCTCACATGTGTACAAGACCCATAGCTTACTGTATATCAATCTATTCAAGTCATTTTATCAGTTTACCATATGTTTCTTTACTGTTTTATACAGCCAACAAATTTAAACAAGATTTTAACCTTGTTTCTTATAGTCTTTTATCTTTTTAAGCATGTTTATCAACACCAAATCCCCACACAATATTTTTAATCATCATGCATCATCATATACATATACATAAGTAAAAGAAATACAAGATTACATAATCAAAAATAACAAGAGGATGAGGAGGACAATCTTTATACCACCAAGTTGATGTAGGTTATGATTTGGACATGGATTTTGATGGAGAAACTTGTGGATAACCATGACCATCTTCAAGACCACCATGCTTCATGAACTCCTTGTGGAAAATCAGCCCCAAGACACCATGAAAACTCCTCCATGGATGTTATAATCACCATCATTCAAGAGAGCTTCAAGAGGGCTTCAACATATGTAGAAATAACATGAGGTTTATGGTTAAATTTGATCAAAAGTGGTGGTTTAAGGGGAGAAATGGGACGGCATTAATGGAGGAAGGGAGGAGAGTTTGTGGTTTTGAATGGATGAAAGTGAGAAGTGGTTTAGTTAGTTGTTTTTGATGTGGTTTTGGTTTGGTTATGCTTACAAACTAAGCTAAATGGACAAGTGTCCATCAAGGGTGTTTACTAGCTTAAACTTGCCGCCCATTTGTATAGGGGTGGGCAAGTGTAAACTTGTCCCATCCCTATTAATTTACGGGTACTCTTCGATTCTAGTTTCCTCGATTTGCGTGCCCTCGGGTCGTTTTACGAAAAACGTTTTTATAAATTATGAATCAACGGCACAAAACGAATCTAATAAAAATTGTCTCATCAAAAACGGAGTTCGAAAACGTAAATACCTAATCCTAAGGTTTCCGGTTTAGTCGTAAAGGACGTTAAAATAAAATCGTAAGTCCTAATCTCTTCTCGTAAATTTGTGAGTTTATGAACCAACACAAATTTAAAACTCCAAAATAATATTTACGTATAAATTTATTTTCTGAAATGTCGGACTGTCACTAAAGACGGTGTATGTAAACGTAAGCACGTAACGTAGAATCCTCCGGTTTAAACGTAGTCGATGCTACTTCAAGACGTAAATCCAAATTTCTTCCCAAAAATAAGTGAATTCATAATATAACATTTAAAATAATATTTTCAAATAAATATTGAGAATAAAATATCGACCATAAATTGACGGATTGTCACATCATTTACCCCTAAACAGGATCTTTGTCCTCAATGATCATCTTACCTTACTACTCGCTTCTTATAGAGTTAAATCCATGTGGGTATTTCCTCCACATTCGGTCTTTTCTCATAAGTGTAATCTATTACAATACGCGAGTTTCAGCAAACATAACTACGGGAATAAGATCAGGCTGATGTTGACTTACTTTCTCTATCCATGATGTTCACGGGTTTTTGATGAATGCAACTTTTCGTCGATCTAAGCTTTATTAAGAATAATTCAGATTTTCACTTGATAGATATTCCATCAAGTTCGATATACGAAACATAATTCACGCATCTCTTGAAGTCCTTGGGTAGATCCAGCTTATATGCCTTTCAAACCAAATCTTTTACATCATCTCAATGGTCCCATACAACGGGGACTGGTATCCCATGATTTGTCAGATCATGAATTCATTTTTCCAAAGTTAAAAATTTTGGCATAACTTCGCTACCCATCTGGCACTCCAAGATCTACATTTCATATTCACATAACCTCTTGCCCACTACCGGCAGTCAATAATCAAATCCTAATTTCAGCAATCATTTCAGATCTCGCGGGTCGGGTATTTTGTAAGGTTAGGTTCACCATCATAGGAAACCTTAAACCTAAAAGACATGTCCAACTCACAATGGGTGTATGTCGGGTGTCTTCATCTCAACTCTTTCTTACAGATGCTCTAATATAGATCCTAACAAGATTAGATCTCGATCCTAATACGATAATTATCAATGATAATCTCTCCAAAGGAAAACGATTATACGGTCTATTACCAAAGGTCAATCATTCAAACATAATACAACACTTATTTTACTTTGTATCGTTACTTTACCTCGTCCCTTCGACTTGGGGTGGTATATAGTACTCTCATCAAGGTTCATTCTCAATGATTTCTGAGCAAATCTCTAGAAATTCGATGCGAAGCGAGGATCTTGATATAGATGTTCGATACAGGCACACTATGTTTACATAACTCTTTTGCATTTATCATTAACGGGAATGATATTAGCAGATTTGGTCAGTCTGTCGACGATGACCCAAATCAAATCAAATTCAGATGATCACCTTTGCAATAGCTAGACGTTTACTAATGTATGAGGCGATGTCTGCCTTCATAATTTGCCATTAGTACAACTTCTTCAGACAAAGATACTTTTAGTCATAAATGACAAAGATACTATATCTCACAATCTTCCATATTTATACAACCACAAGTGGCCTTTAAAACATTTTAACGCCATTGGCTTCTCAGTTCTAATGGTTCACATTAGCCGCGAACCCCTTTTATTATCTATATTATCCCTTTTATAAGCATCGGCTATATTTTAAATTGTTCGGCAATTCATTTTGCACATTTATTATCAAGAAATACATCGTAATTGATTCTTTATCCTTTCCTGATGATATAATTATCATGTCCGTATTTATTCAAAATTTCTTTCTTTATATTTTCTAAGTTCTAGTCTCGTCTCAACTATCATTTTTATCAGTTTTGCTTAATCTGATGTTTTAAAGCGTCGATAATTATTACAACTAATTAAATAAATATTTAATTTTTATGAAACGTAAACACAAAAAGTTTTTAAATTTTCTCAGTCTGTCCAATTATATAAAGGTGTTCAAAATAAAATTTTAATTTAATTAACACGATTTTTGTTGATTTATCGAAAATAAATAATAAGATTCGTAAATATTTGAAAAATCTTTGTTTATACGTTGGTCAAAGTTTTCTTAGTTGAAAATCAAAAATTATCGTTTCAATTTTTAAGTCATGGTTTAAATGTTTTCCTCAATTCCGTTTAGGTTGTCTAGAAGTATACACAAACATTTACCCCTAAACAGAAGTTTAGTTAAATGGTTTGTGTATAAGGGAATAATCCCTTAAAATCCTTTGTTAAAACATTTGTCAAAATATATTTGCACTTTCTTTTTAGTAATAATCCAAAGTCTTAAACGGCCTCTTAATTTTTAAAGAGTCATTATATTCCATTATCTATTAATCACACGGTCAATTAATATAAAGGATTAAGTCTTAAATTACATATTAATTATTCAAGGTATAGGTTTTTATCGTTCGGCCAATTCAGGGCAATCTATAAATAATTATTAACTCATTCTTATTCGTATTAACAAACAAATAGTCCTTAATGATCGCAAGCATGAATTTATCAAATTACAGCCTACACACGTGATACACTAAATTTATGAATACTACATGTGTATTAGTCAATCCAAACGACATCACGTGAAACTCATAATGTTCATTACAAGTTCTGGATGTAGTGATTGGAATAGATAATCCTTTTCGCAGATGCGAAGTTGATGATAACCATGCTGAGGATCAAAAACCTTGTAAATGATCTAACAAATCTTCCATTTCGAGTTATGGATATCGTTTTCGATTGTCAATTTACTCAGTCCACAGTAATCTATAAATATAAGGAATGATAACACCATAGCTCTTCATGATGACGAGCTCGGTAGAATAAAATCTTTCTCCGACAACTCTCTCAGTTGTACGGTAATTCCTTTAATTCAAATGGTGCTGACGTACAGTGCACAAGCCACAGGTGCAGCACCAGAAATATAATCAATACCAATTTCAATCTGCCTTAATAGCAAAAGTCTAGGTAATTCACCAATAAATACTTATTAAAGTTTCAGATAACATAAACATCTTTTAATACATTTATTCTAAGTTCTTTCTAGATTATAATATCTATGACTAATTCACAATCATTCACAATATAATTTCAAGTCTAAATACAGGATATGGTCATCCATCAAGAATTATTTAGATTACTTTTGATAATCAACATCTTATCATTTAGGGGAATTCTATTCGAGTTCCCATCAATTAAGACAGTGTCGTCATGTCATAATCAATCAATCTATTCTACTGGCATTATCAACTTTCCAGTTTCATTGCCGTCGATAAGATGTGAACTTCTCAAAAGTCTAATAATAACTCATAATCCTTCACAAATTTAGGGATATTAGGATACACAACCACTATTGAAAGAGTAAGGTCAACGCATAATCTATGCGGGAGAATTTCAAATCAGATACAGACGAAAACATTTAACGAATATGAATATATTCCATGTTTTCATAATTTGAGTACGCATTCGAAAGCTCCTCGGATCGTTACCCAGGTCATTCAAATGAAATCAAATCAAAAGAAATGATAGGAACGTTGATACATCCAGTCGGGTATCAACACTCGGCAATCAAATACTTTTCCTAAGAATCTCACTACGGGATAATTGGACAAGAAAGAATTGTCAATTGTCAAATAAGACAATTTCCACAGATGAGTAAATTTGACTCAGAAGAATAAATGGTACGGGAACATATGTAGGTGTCCCTAACACTATGTCCCTATTTTTCACTTCTTGCAGATCTCATAAATTTTAATCTTTCACAATCTTCAAAGAAAATTTAGTGTTTATTAATCAGTTTTATGGTGACTACTAATCAGCCTTGCATGGTCCATTCCAAATTGTATGTAGGCGCGCAACTATATACAATTTTAGGATTAACGATGCAATACTCAGTTCGTCAAAATTTTATCATCATGTTCATAATACAAACATTTTCATGCTTAATTCTTAAATAAGAATCAAAAATAAATTTACAATGATTTTCTTTGTTATGAAAACAATTAAGTTTTCCAATGTACTTTATAAACAACCTCATTTCGATAACAATCACTTATAAATCTTACTTTGAATAATCCTTATAGTGATGAAAATTCAATTTCCTCAAATGATACTGTTTTATCTTATAAAAACAATGAGTGATCTGCAAAAGAGTGATGAAAAGTTGTTCACCAAGAACTAACTACAATATAATAGGAAATGAGCTTAGCCAAATAATCATGAGGTTCATGATCTCGATGGCACTCAAAAGAATAATCCACAACGTAACTCAATTCGAGATGAGTACTTGTTCAATGGGTGCATCACTAATGCGAACATTAGGATGAAGCAATAAAAGATAGATAACATCGATACATGTAGAATTTAGCAATCAAAGGTAGTCTTTTCATCAATCACAAATAAGTCTAAATTGTACAGTAACACATTACGTGTCACTATGTCATACAATTCCAAGAACTCATCCTACCAACTGATGTCTCAGTTAAGTTAGGGATTATTTTTAAAAGATACCACAATGAATACTAATCTACAAGAGTCACTAGGTGTCCCACCTGTCCCGGAAGATCCATCGGTCCCAATTTAGAAGAAGATTTATTCAATTAATTTCTTGGACACTGGGCATCCTCATTAGTGGACAACGGCATAGGAACAACCCTTAACACGAATCAACAATCAATTAAAACCTTATAATTCAATCACAGAACTTAACGACTTCCTCTTAACAATCTCATATTCCATACAAGTTAAATTTTACTTCATTCAAGTTTCAATCAACTTATACTCAATTCGATATCCTACCTCATTTTCCAATATTTTCAACCTTATTCTTAGATCTTAAAAGGGCAATAAAATCTCGATATGATCAACACTTAATTTCCAATCCTATAGCTCTTACAACAACAATTATCAAATGAGTCACTAGTATGAGATGACTCATACATTCAATTAGACTTCTCAGAAAGGTACTAGTGGCATGAGGCTTTTGGGTAATGGTTCCAATAACAGCCTCAAGTGCAACATTCACCCTTTCGATTTCGATTTAAGAATTGGATGACAACGAATCAGATGACATCTTTCTAGGTGGTAACGTTTTGTCAAACTCCACTCTATAAGGAAAGATCGTCATGACATCGATATCAGATTTAACCTCGCCAATTATTTTCAATATCACAATCAACTAATATCTATATTTCTACGAATATCAACCATTTGTCGGGATCATAAATATCCACAACTTGGCTTAGATCTAGGATAGCTAGAATTCCTACGAGAATAGCTTCGATTAATTTACTAGGGGAGTTAGGGTTTCTTGTGACAATCTACGTCGTATAAATACCTCGTATAAATATTAAAATAATCATCAAATAATCATGTAATCAAATTACATCATATATACATAATCCAAGTTATATATATATTAAAATAACACTTCTCTGTCTGGCCTTGTCGGTAACTCGGGAATTCTTCGGCACCGTTATAGTCAAAAGATTTTTAGACATTTTTAGAAAAATGTTTATAGTTAAAAGATTTTGAAATGTTTTATTCAAAACCTTGGTTTTAAAAATCTTTCGTTCTCAATAACGAGAGCTCTGGTACCAAACTGTAACACCCCCAAATTTATATAACTCAGTACAGCGGAAGACTAGTTGGTGTTACGGGATAGCACATTACTCACATCATAGACAACGCATAAAAATCGCGTCGTTTCTTAATAAAGCATTTCCGTTCATAAATATCAAAGTTACATAGGTCCCAAGTCATTGTATTTAATACAGGTTTTACAAACATTTGAATGGAAATTATAATTTAAGTGCGGGCCATGAATTCTTGTCGTCTTCCCGAGAATTACCTTCAAGTACCTGAGATAAAACATGTTAAAAGAAAAGGTCAGCGATAACGCCGAGTGAATTCATAGAGTTTAATAAAATCCATCAATATGATATCAGTATAAAATTATTACTGAAAATCATTTTGTACAAATCATTGTAATAGGCCATAAAATAGCCCAAGTCATTTTATACAAGTCTTTATCAAAATCATAATATAGGCGTTTTCCTTAAAAATCATTATACGAGCCAATGTCGTAAAAACATCATACAATACGTCTTATGACGTTGTATGAAAATAAAAACCGTTATATGAATATGGTTATGAAAACCAAAACACGAACATAATATCAATAGTATGACCCTGTATTGCTAGTCAGGCGATACATCGTAATTCGGGGCGTCTAGTAGTATTTCGTTAACTGGATTATTATAAGCCGCATGACATTGTTACCTTACTAAACCAACAACGGGTAGCTAACCCGATACTCAATTTGCCCATCTAAAGTAGCGTGTCGTCACAAAGGTCACGCTATGGAAATCTTCTCATACATAAATTCGCTTACCAATCAATGTGGCACGACGGGGATCAACCGTCAAGGCGCGAACTGGGGTAATCGTCCCCAAATAGTACTATTATATGCATAAGCGTCTACCAACTCCCGGTAGTTCACAATTCATGCTAATGGGACTTTTAGTGACATAACCTAACTTTAATAATCCATTTTATTTCATCTATCGGGTCCTTTAATCATTTATCGGGTCATACAATCGGGTCATTCAATCATATGGGTCCAAATCAATAAACAAACAATCGGGACAAATGGTGTCCTATTTTATAAAAACTAACATGTTATCTCCCTCGCGGGTTTATAAAACATTTATAAAAACATTTAAAAGAGTGCGAGGCTATGAACTCACGTTGATGTGGGAAGGCGGGTTATCGGCAGTTCGGTCGTACGGTACGTGCTTCAATCACGGAAACCTAGACAAATAATACTCGTCTTAGACTCATGTCAAATGACTTTATAAAAATAACAATTATGTATACATATGATGATTATTTATATATGATGATCAAGTGGGTTTACATATTCTCATTAACTCGTTTTTGTGTTTACGTATTGGTATCTTTTTACTAGTTTACTAGTTTTACCTATTTACGCGTTTTAAGTCCAATAAACTTATTATAAGTTCTTTAACTTGTATCAACCCATGTTATACTTATATTATCAGTATTTATACTTTATAAGTTGGGCCCAAATGGGTTAAGCCCAATTAGTTCTTTTTATAAGTGTTTAACTTATTTAGTCCAATTATTAGTCCAATATGTTTACTTAGCTCGTTTATGTCCGTATGTCCTATAGTTCGGGTTTTATCGGTTTTTACTTGTATTAGATACTTATATATCAGTATATGAATTTTAAAAACTTTACATTAGACGGGTTTGATCGTCTAAGTTTTAGTTGGCGAAAAACGTTAATTTTACGGAAATAGCCGAAAAAGTCGTAAAAATCAAGTTTATAGTTTTTATTACTTATAAGTATTATTCCACTACCATTTTCATAATTTATATACTTATTTAACCTTTTACATATTTATATAAATAATTCATAAATTAGTGGGTTTTTATTTTACATTTTATACAATATAATTTTGAGTGCTTATATAATAATAATAAACATTAATTCTCAAAATCTGATTTTTATCTTCATCTTCACCAAAACTGCCATATCTTGAGTTCTATATAGAGATAGAAGCTCAAATTTTTATCACATAAACTAAATGATATGTGCTCCATTTAAATCGTCTATAGCTACTGTTGAATCATCCTCTAAGTATTTTCTAAAAATCGTCCAAAACAGTGAACTCAGATTTGTATCTTAAACTTGTTTTGATCATATCTCACTCATTACAATGATTCCATTGCATGGTCAATTCTCACATGTGTACAAGACCCATAGCTTACTGTATATCAATCTATTCAAGTCATTTTATCAGTTTACCATATGTTTCTTTACTGTTTTATACAGCCAACAAATTTAAACAAGATTTTAACCTTGTTTCTTATAGTCTTTCATCTTTTTAAGCATGTTTATCAACACCAAATCCCCACACAATATTTTTAATCATCATTCATCATCATATACATATACATAAGTAAAAGAAATACAAGATTACATAATCAAAAATAACAAGAGGATGAGGAGGACAATCTTTATACCACCAAGTTGATGTAGGTTATGATTTGGACATGGATTTTGTTGGAGAAACTTATGGATAACCATGACCATCTTCAAGACCACCATGCTTCATGAAATCCTTGTGGAAAATTAGCCCCAAGACACCATGAAAACTCCTCCATGGATGTTATAATCACCACCATTCAAGAGAGCTTCAAGAGGGCTTCAACATATGTAGAAATAACATGAGGTTTATGGTTAAATTTGATCAAAAGTGGTGGTTTAAGGGGAGAAATGGGACGGCATTAATGGTGGAAGGGAGGAGAGTTTGTGGTTTTGCATGGATGAAAGTGAGAAGTGGTTTAGTTAGTTGTTTTTGATGTGGTTTTGGTTTGGTTATGCTTACAAACTAAGCTAAATGGACAAGTGTCCATCAAGGGTGTTTACTAGCTTAAACTTGCCGCCCATTTGTATAGGGGTGGGCAAGTGTAAACTTGTCCCATCCCTATTAATTTACGGGTACTCTTTGATTCTAGTTTCCTCGATTTGCGTGCCCTCGGGTTGTTTTACGAAAAACGTTTTTATAAATTATGAATCAATGGCACAAAACGAATCTAATAAAAATTGTCTCATCAAAAACGGAGTTCGAAAACGTAAATACGTAATCCTAAGGTTTTCGGTTTAGTCGTAAAGGACGTTAAAATAAAATCGTAAGTCCTAATCTCTTCTCGTAAATTTGTGAGTTTATGAACCAACACAAATTTAAAACTCCAAAATAATATTTACGGATAAATTTATTTTCTGAAATGTCGGACTGTCACCAAAGACGGTGTATGTAAACGTAAGCACGTAACGTAGAATCCTCCGGTTTAAACGTAGTCGATGCTACTTCAAGACGTAAATCCAAATTTCTTCCCAAAAATAAGTGAGTTCATAATATAACATTTAAAATAATGTTTTCAAATAAATATTGAGAATAAAATATCGACCATAAATTGACGGATTGTCACATGCTTTTGATCATAATGACGTGAATGCTAGAACTAGGAAGCCTATTCTTGTGCCCACTAGCTTGGTTTAAAAATGCGCGCATCATTGCGCAAATTGCACGCATCAATGCGTTGCATTCAAAATTTCGCATCAAGGTGCCTAATGCATTTCCATACCAGAATGCGTTCGCATTAAGCCGCAGTTTATCGCATTTGTGTAATGCTATCAACACTAGCAATTGTCGCAATCTAGTACTTAGGTTATTTTTGTAAAATTTTAACCATTTGAAAGAGACCCACATATTTTAAAGGCTTTTTAAAGATAAGACTTGTTAAAAAAAACATCTAAAACAAACACAATAACAAAAATAAAGTATCTTTCATTTTGCTAAGTGTTTTTTTGTCAAGCTTTACTTTTGATTTATTTGTTTTACAAGGGATTATAGACCTAATTTCAATATCATAGTAACTTATTTTGTAACCTTCTTGCATTTACTTGGTACTTGGTAGACTATAATATTTCTAAATAATTTTTTTACCTTTTTTATACTAAACGCATCGCGTCTAAATTGCGCTCGCAATCGCATCACGCATCACGCAATGGCTTTTGGGACCTTTAGTGCAATGGATCGCAAAACGCATTTTTAAACCAAGCCCACTAGTACTAGAAAACCCACAAGAACTTTGAACCAATCCACTGCTCAACCACTTAAGAAACTAAGTGCGTTAGAATCCACTACTCTGCGTAAACAAAACATGTTAAAGAAGCTTTATGAGAACATGAGTAGGACATGTAAACGAGGGTACTCAAGATTTACACCACCCGGATACAAATGGGTACCTAAGATAAACACTATTCTAATTGGGTCTATGAATGTTAGCTTGCCTTTAGAATCTAGGCCTACTAATATTTTGGAACCTACTTCTATCAAGGGCTCCCATTTGTCAAACTCTACATTTTCTTCTAATTCTTATGCAGCTCGTCGAGATCATTCTCTTCATAATGGACTCTGGGTGCACAAAGCACATGATGGGCAATCTAAAGCTTCTCAGTAATTTTGTGGAGAAGTTTCTGGGTACGATACAGTTTGGAAATGATCAGTTTGCACCGATACTCGGATATGGAGATTTGGTTCTAAGGAATATCACTATAAAACAGGTTTATTACGTCGAGGGTCTGAATCATAATTTATTATCGGTTGGTCAATTTTGTGATGAGGATTTAGAAGTGGCTTTTCAGAAAACTACTTGCTATGTTAGAGACTATGATGGGAATGACCTTCTTACAAGTTCTCGTGGTTTTGATATCTACACAGTAACTCTTCAAGACACATCTTCAACAAATCCAATTTGCTTAATGGTGAAAGCTTCATCCTCTCAAGCATGGTTATGGCATCAACGATTGTCACATCTCAACTTTGACACCATCAACTTGCTTTCGAAGAATGATATTGTGACCGGTCTTCCTAAGTTAAAATTCGTCAAAGACCATCTTTGTTCTTCTTGTGAGTTGGGGAAAGCAAAACGGAAGTCTTTCAAAACAAAGACTACCCCAAGCTCAAAAGGACGATTGGAAATTCTACACATGGATTTATGTGGTCCTATGCGTGTAGAGAGTATTAACGGGAAAAATTATATTCTCGTGATTGTTGATGGTTACTCTAGATACACATGGACTTTCTTAAGGTCCAAAGATGAAACACCAAAGGTTCTCAAAAACTTTCTCAAGATGATACAACGCAATCTTCAAGTTCAACTCTTAACCGTAAGAACAGATAGGGGTACTGAATTTTTTAACAAGACTTTGCAATATTACTTTCAAGAAGAAGGCATCGAACATCAAAGGTCTATTGCTCGAACTCCTGAACAAAACGGTGTTGTCGAAAGATGGAACCGCACTTTGGTTGAGGCGACTCAAACAATGCTTTCTGCTTCAAACTTACAACTATTCTCCTGGGCTGAAGCAATTACAACTGCCTGTTATACTCAGAATCGTTCTCTCGTAATCCCTAGACATGAAAAGATACCTTACCACATCATCAATGGCAGGAAACCTACTGTTAAATTCTTTCACGTATTTGGATCTTTATGCAACATTCTTAAAGACGGTGAGAATCTTGATAAGATGAAAGAAAAAGGTGATGCATGTATTTTGTGGGGTATGCTACATTGTCGAAAGGATATCGAGTTTACAACAAGAGAACAAAGATTATTGTCGAAACAATTCATGTAAACTTTGACGAATTTCCACAAATGGTACTTGAACAAAACAGCTCAAGTCCCACTCCTCAATGTCCAGCCATGGCACCTACACAAAACAGTGTACGTCCCGTGCAAGAACGTTAAGAAAGTACTCCTACAGAAGACTCGATGGATACGACAAAAATGAATGAGTTTGTTGATTTATATGATCTAGTGTTTGATGAATATTACTATGGAAACAATCAAGTTGTGTCAAAGCCTTCCGCTGTCAATACTGCTGATGCACCCGAACAAAGTCAACAAGACACAACTGCATCTACTTCAGCAACCGTTGCTCAAGAGACAACTCCATTGGATACTCAACAAACTCAAGAAACCATCATACAACCAACTTCACCAACCGTCAATGCTGTAGGAGGAGACAACAATCAAGTAGTCGATGCATAGTCTTACGAAGAAGAATTTATCAACCCATTCGGTACACCGGCACGCGAAGTCGGTGAGTCTTCTACTCAACATGTTGATCCGTCCAGCATGCATACATTCTACCAACGATATCCATCCACTCACCATTGGACATGTGATCATCCATTGGAGCAAGTCATTAGAAATCCATTACAACCGGTTCGAACACACACACAACTTAAAACCGATGGCGATGTGTGTATGTGTGCACTCACCGTGAGTTTAAATGTCCCTACAAACATCAAGAAAGCCATGACTGATCATGCGTGGATTGAATCATAGCAAGACGAACTTCATCAGTTTGAATGCCTAAATGTTTGGGAACTTGTTGACAGACCCTATGAAATTTTGCTTTTAGATTTCAAATGGATCTATAAAAACAAACTGGATGAAGAAAAAACCATCATCAAAAACAAATCTCATCTTGTAGTTAAGGGATATCGTCAACAAGAAGGGATAGATTTCGATGAATCATTTGCTCTAGTTGCTCGTTTGGAAGCTGTCAGGATATTCCTTGCTTATGTTGCACATAAAAGCTTCACGGTTTATCCAGATGGATGTTAAAACTGCTTTTCTCAACGGTCATTTGAAAGAAGAAGTATATGTGAATCAGCCGGAAGGGTTCTTTGACCCTCATCATCCTGACAAAATCTATCGTCTCAAGAAGGAAGTATATGGACTCAAACAAGCTCCAAGGGCATGGTACGATGAACTATCAAACTTCTTGGTATCCAAAGGATTCTCCAAAGGTTCCATTGATCCTACTCTCTTTATTAATAAATGTGGGGATGGCATATTGCTTGTGCAAGTTTATGTTGATGACATTATTTTTGGTTCTACGAACCAAAAACTTTCAAAATGTTTTAAAATTAATGCACAACAAATTTGAAATGTAAATGATGGGGGAGCTAAAATTCTTTTTAGGCCTCCAGATTCATCAATCCCCACGTGGTATCTTTATTAACCAAGCTAAGTATGCTCAAGAGATACTTAAAAAGCATGGCATGACCTCATGTGCTCGCGTTGGTACACCATTGTCGACCACATCCCTAGACGCTGACTTGTACTCATACCTTGTAGATCAAACGCGATATCGCAGTATGATCGGGTCACTTATGTACCTTACAGCCAGCAGGCCTGATATTCATCATGCCACATGCTATTGTGCTCGATATCAAGCCAGACCTACTCAAAAGCACCTCAAAGAGGTTAAACGGATCTTTAGGTACCTTAAGAATACCATTCACATGGGACTCTGGTATTCGATTGAAACCGGTTTTCATCTAATAGCTTTTTCAGATTCTGATCATGTAGGTTACCTTGATAGTCGAAAAAGCACTTCATGTAGCATACAATTTCTAGGGGAAGACAAGCTTGTGAAAACACTTATCCTTTTACCACTTATTTCCAATATTAACAAGACCAAAACGTGTATTTTATGTCGTAAAAGTCAGAATTATGCGTGGTTTGTGTTTTTATTGTGTCTCAGGGTAAAAATATGAAAAAGGAAGAAAACATGGGCTATTACGGGCTTTTATCAAAGAAAACGGGAATAGACGAAGTCAAAAGATCAAGAGTGCGAAAAGAACGGATGTCCAAGGCCTATTCTGAAGATTTATCGAAGAAAAAGTCTAAAGACGAAAGTTTAATGAAGAAGAAGAACTCAAGTCTAATAGAAGAAGAAAATTATAAGACAAGTTTAACTTATATCGACAAATCCCGAGACGACGTCGAGAAAGACAAAGAATTTAAATCGAGTCGAGAAGAAAGAAAGAAGGAAGCAACACATGCACCTCCCCACCTCCTATATATACCCTCCTAATGACACATTAGGAGGGTGTTAGTTAATTTAGCTAGTTCATTTTTTTCCTTTCTTTAGATTTCATTTTAGAGAGAGAAAGTGTTTAACTTTCTCTCACTAAAACTTCATCTTTTCTTTCTTTCATGTTTAAGCTTTAATTCACTCTTGTATTTTTGAATCTTTAATCTACAAGTTCAAGTTAAGTTTTTCATGTTCAATCTCTTTCTACCTTTCTTATTTTGTTTATCATTGATTAGTGATAATATTTGATTTTGTTTCATCTTTATGTTTATGTGAATAAAAAGTTTATCTTTTTATTCATATCTAAGTTTTATACGGATTAAGCTTTGAGTTTATCATGCTTATTGGCTTATTTTGTGTTTAGCTTATTTACTTTTAAGCTTTCTTAAAAGTTTTATCTTATTAAAGTTCGTTTTATAAAAGTTTTCGTATTTAGTATTTCAAAAGTCTTCAAATTTGTGCTTAATTAGTCTTGGCTAAGAGTTGGTAAATGCTTATTGGATCAAGTGTTTATTCATTTCAGCTTAGTTACTTTTGTGTCCCATCGCGATCTTATGAGGGTTTCACTTGTCACGATCTCCTGGATACGGTCGCATTGACTGCGATCCATACTTCTTTCATTGACTACGATCCACACCACGATCCACTTGTTGCGATCTGTGGGTGCGATCGTGTCACGATCTCTTGAGTACGATCGCATTGACTGCGATCCTTTTGGTTACGATAGCAGGCCACGATCCAATAGTGCGATCCCTCATTTATTGAGTACGATCCACCACTGCGATCCACACTGCGATCCACACCTGCGATCGCTTGTTACGATCGTGTGTTGCGATATGAGGTACGATCGCATTGCGATCTAACTTTGGTTTTTGTTTTATTTATCTTAATTTTCAAATTTAACTTTTCCCTCATTTTTACTTAGTATTATTTTAAACGAGTTTTATCTTAGTTTATTTTTACAAAGTTTTAAGTTTTTGATTCATTACGTTTTAATTTCCAAAAATTGCACGCTTCCCGAAATCTATGTTTTTACCAAGTGTTTTCTAGTAATTTTCTAGTAATTTTTAGTTTAATTTTTAAAGCTTTTATTTTACTCAACGACATTTTCATATTTACTTTTAGTTAAAAATAGATAACCAAACCATTTAATTTTCCACCAAGAACGACTGAGTCGCACTCTTAACTAGTAATCAATTCGAAAAGATTGGAACAACGAACTTTCATATGAGAAAATCTCAGTTATTAAATGGCGCCACTGCCGGCTCTTTTCGTTAAGATTAACGGTTTTTAGTGAGAGACGTGTTGGATTTGGGGATCCGTTTACTGTTGAACGTTATTTTTCTTGCTTCAATTTTCAAAAATCCTAAAAAATATAAAATTTTAAAAAATTCAAAAAAATAGAAAAACATAAAAAACCAAAAATATTTCTTGTCTAATTTTCTTTTCCTTTTGTAGGTGTGTATGCGTACTCGTGCTCGTAAGAAGAAAGTAGCTCAAGCCGAAGTCATTACTCCACCTATTGTCACCATGGACAATCAACCAATGATTGAGCTTTTGTAATCGCAAGTGGAGGACAACACCGATGCTATTGTCATACCCGAGATTGGAGCTAACAACTTTGAACTCAAATCCGCCTTCATTCAAATGGTCTCTGCTCAACCATTCTTGGGCCGTACACTTGATGATCCTCGTGACCACATAAAAAGGTTTCTTCAACTGACTAATACGGTTAAGTATAATGGGGTTTCACAAGAGGTGATTCGCTTACAACTTTTTCCTTTCTCCTTAGAGGGACAAGCCCGACATAGGCTTGATAAGGAACCACCACAAAGTATTCTTACGTGGACGGATTTAGAGACTAAATTCATCAACTACTTTTTCCCACCCTCACGTACTACCGCTTTGCGGAATGAAATCATTACCTTTGAACAAAAGTATGGTGAGACATTTAGTGAAGCTTGGGACCGTTTTTAGGAACTTTTAAGAAAGTGTCCACAACATGGTTTTACAAAAGTACATCAAATAAATACTTTTTACAATGGTTTAAGCATGAATGACCAAGATTCACTAAATAGTGCCTCGGGGGGGGGGGGTAATATTTTGGTTAAGTCTTCTAATGCCGCATGGGATATTATTGAGAATAAGTCTAGAGTGCAACTAAGAGTGTAAAACCCGCATACTTTTACCATGAATAGTACCCTTAAGATCGTACGTACATGATTAGAACTTTCCTTTTATAGCACGCTTACGTTTCACGTATAAGAATTTTAAGTATTACGTACGTGTTAGAGCACGATAAGTATTTATTACGTATGAACACACGATAATTATTCCAATAATAATTATAATCACGAACATGCGAACATGAAATCATGAACGTAAATTAATCATGAACTAATATTACGTATGTATATATATTTATTACGAACACGAATAAATATATTAAGTCACGATCGATAACTAATTAAAATACGTAAAACACGATCACAAGAACACACTTATTAATTAGACACGGAAAAAGTTCCGGTTACCCCATGTGGGCCCCATACCCACGAAATTAGGAAGAAGAAATGGGCTTAGCCCATGTAAAATTAACTAACTAGGAAAAAGAGGTAAAACATGTTCATTATTTAAAAAATATTGAAAATAAGAAAAACCCTAATTCTTCCTTCTTACTCCTCTTTGTCCGCTACTTTCAAGAACACCACAAGGGTGTTTCGGTTTGATTTTAATCTTGGAATTATTACAAGGATCGTTGTGTGTTCGTCCTTATTCGATTCACGTGATCGGTATAACTTTTAACCTTTTCTTTTTTATGTTTCGATTTATTGAATCACATAAAATCATGAATGTTTTTTATTGCTAATTAAAAACAATAAATAAACATGTTGTTTTCATCATGGGGTTTAGTTAATATGATGATTTAGGGGTGTTTGTTGTTGGCCGCCGCCTAAACCGAGCCCAAGGGGGTCTCGGCTTGGCTTAAACTCACACCACCGAGACCTTAAGGTCTCGGTTTGGTGATGATGTTGTCACGGCAGCAGCAAGGGGAAGAAACCCCGACCTAGGTCGGGGTATGGTGGTGTTTCGGGTCCGGTTCATGGTTTTTAGTCACGGGTCTAGTTCATAAATTATTTTTCAAGGTTTATGATTTTCACTAGTTATGTTTTACACTTAATTTAAATTAATAAAAACATGACATGATTAATTTCATGTACATGACTTAGGTTATAAATTTAATTATTAGTTCATGAATTTTAACCTAAGTATTTATATTTAATTAGACTTTATAATTAATTAATTATTTAAAACCATGACTATAATTAATTAATTAACATGACTTAGGTTATATTATTAATAGTTAATAATACATGTTTTAACCTAAGTATTCTACCTTTATTTAAATAAAATCATGATATATTTGATTAAATACTTTTAACCTATAGTTTATTTAATTTACATGTAATAATTAATAAACTATACTTTATAACTACATGACTTAGAATAATAATCAGAAAACACTTAAGCTTATATAATTATTTAATTAAGGCAGCTAATCTATTTATGGAAACTTTCTATTTTTAGAAACTTATCTATTTTAAGCCGTAATTCTATTTTTGGAAACTTTCTATTTTTGGAAACTTTCTATTTTTGGAAACTTTCTATTTTTGGAAACTTTCTATTTTTGGAAACTTTCTATTTTTGGAAACTTTCTATTTTTGGTAACTTTCTACTTTTGGAAACTTTCTATTTTAGGAAACCTGCTATTTTTAGAAAGTTACTTATTATTACACAATCAGTATAATAATACATGAAATACAAGTAATACTTAATCAGAATAGACAGAATATAAGATAAACACAGTATAAAGCTTAAAACAGTAAAACATGACATGAACATATAAAACAAAGCTAAGACATGATATAAAACCAGTTACGTATTTAGTAATCAGATACTTATACACGTATGTATTTATGTAGCATTAGTGATACCAAAGTAGGACTCTCTTCCGTTCGTCTTCTTCGTTCACTGGACATAAGGTACGAATTCCCGTCCTTTCAGTATGGACATTCTTTCCTTATTAGGATTTCCCGTATGCAGCCAACTGTTTTCCCATAGTATAAGTTTATATGTTTGATTGCTTATGTTTAATTTAGAATACCTGAAGCCATATACATGCATGACCAGTTTTACCTAGTTATGGAGGTACCATAACCATAACACTAGAGGCACTGGTGTTATGACTTCCCCACGGCGGAGTGATTGCTCGTGGCGTCCCTTCAGCTTTTGGCCATATTATTACATTTATCATGTGGGGCGTATGGGTGCATCCTAGTTACATGTTTTTCAACAGATTACTCAGTGTGAATGTGGTGTATGCCTTGCATCCTTCACAAGGAGCTGATCCCTCCTACCCAAAAACCAGTATATTAAATTAGAGGCAGCCCCTATAATTTGCATGATGAGGTCACCCCTCCAAGTATTCATGCATGGTGGATTTTCATGACCTATATTGGCTAATGGTATAATATGTTAAACAGTTTTTACAAGATAAACATAAGGCTTTTCAAACTATAAAAACCAGTTTTACTAAGACTTAACCAGGTTATCCAGGACTTAGTTTCTTCCGCTATTTCATGCTTATATGCTTATATTATTCATGCTTTACTTGTACATCCGTGCACTGAGCGTTATGCTCAGCCGTTATTTTCCTTTCCATGTCCCAAAACGGCGGTACCCAAGGACAGACTCGAGCATTTTGGAGAACATGCATAGGATGGAAGCTGCCATAGACTTCTTCTCCTTTTACCTTCATATATTTATGCTTGTTTAAGTCTTTCATTCATTTCATTTACTTTATTATGTTTTAGGCTTATGTTTGGGAACCGATGTTTGATTCTGGTTTACCCTATGGTCATGTAATGTTTTAGACATTTATCCTTGTATGCTTTGATGACACACCATAATTACGTTTGACATTCCATTTATCAAAATGGGGTGTTACAATTATGCTATCAGAGCCAAGGCTTCGACCTGTAGGCTCTAAAACTCGACCTGTGACTAGTGGGTAGTCACCAGGAGCTTCCTAAGCCAACGTTTGTCATTCCACGTATTGATGTTTTTAGCGCATTGTTGTTTTAACCATGATGTTTTCAGCACCTTGAGGTTTTAACCTTGATGTTTTTCATCGATATTGTTTTACTAATATAGATGGACAACCGTCATTCATATTTAGTTATGTGTCATGGTTTCATGCATGACGTTCCTCGTGAACTGTGACTATGTGGACTGAACCTCAGTAGTTCATAATTAGTCACATAAATTTTTTTCTGATAAGTTTTGACAGATGAGTTTCATTTATTTATGTTTCATGTATCATTGTTGCAGGGATTATGACTAAGTAATGGTTGGTACAGGATTGGCCCTATTTAGTCGCATGTGCTTTTATCGAAACTTTTAACTTTGGGACCGACCCATAGGCGTCCCCTCGCTATGTATTTTGTTTTGGGACCGACCCATAGGCGTCCCCTCGCACATATAAAAGTTTTATAAACTACATCATGCATTCAGGCACTGTTTTCATGCATAAAATTTTTCTCATGATTTATTGGTATAATTTTTTTTCATGTCCCCTCATAATTTATTATGTTTTATGTCAAGTATGTTTTCATACTGTCATGGTTAACTTCAGTTTCATGCTGATTATGTTATACACTCCTTCATGTTAAATTGTTCATGTTTCTTCATGATAATTCCGTCTTCATGTTGATTACGTCTTACGCCTCTTTTGTTATTTATGCTTTCATGCAAGACATTGTTGGATTTCATTGAATCCTGCTTTCATGATAGTCATGGTTGGTTTTCATTGATCATGCTGTCAGACAAATCATCGTTAAATTTTGTGTAACCACACTTTAACGTTTCTCGATACAACCAGAATGATGTCTATGCTAATATTGCCAGGTTATCATGATGGTTTTTCTAATCGTTTAACCGATTATAGTTCCTTTAAAAACATGACAAATGATCGACCCCATACCGATCATTTCATGTGTGCTCCATGTACCGTATTTCATGTGTATTACACATACCTTAATCCATGCGTATTTCACTTGCAATACTTCACTAGTATTCGCTAGTCGATTCTGAATCATCTCAGGTGTATGTTCACTTGCTGATATTCTACAAGATTGCTGATGCCGCTCATAACTTGGAGATGTTACTAAAGGTTGATACTGCTGATGTTTGGAGACGCTACGAGATGCGGATGCTGTTCACAACCTGGAGATCCTACAAGACGAAGACAAAGGCGTCAGAGCAAAGCAATTGGAAGAGAAGATGCTTCACCATCAGACGATTTTCATCAATCATTGTTCCTAATTCTTAGTTACATGTCACACGTCATCCAGTTGTCGTTTCAGTCATATGAGTGTAAACCGGTACCAGCCGGCCACTCAGCTGAATAGTTACATGAATCACAGTCATGAGAGTGACCGTCATAGAACTGACAGACGAGATGATAGTAACCACTACTATGACAGTAACTATCCTAGCAATCGCAACCGAAGCTCCGACCGCGGACGTGATCAGAAATACAAAGGATCAGTGGTCCAACCAATCCGCCAATTTTGGCATAATAACCTAATATTTGTAGTTCTATTTGTTTCACATCTCGAGACACATGTCAAGACATCAGTCAAGACATACGTATCACGTATACTTTCTGAAGACACATGTCAAGACACCAGTCAAGACACATGCCATGCTTACATTTCCCAAGACACGAGTCAAGATACATGACTCACATCCAATCATGGAACATTTCTAAGAAATTCAGGATACCCTCCAAGGGTATATCCATTTTGTTGTGCCATGTATGAATCAGGCCACAAGAATTTTTAGTACCATCATCGGCGCATCAGTGAGAATTGTCACGTTACCTGATGACACTTTCATTTCTTGTACCCATAGCTCATAGATTCATGACAATGAAGGACGCCATTCGTATTCCCACGTATACGAAGGTTTTCCTTCAGCTTAATGATGAGATCCAAGCTGCTAACACATTACCTAGGACAGACACGAGTTGATTTTAATCCTAGTTATGGACTATGAACCGCACCCTGCTACGATTCGTGACTTTGTATAGTGATGTTCAGGCTCCTGAATACATTCAGCTGGATTTTCCATCAGGAAAATCTGTACAAATTACCTATGCTTACAAGCATGTGCGTTGTAGCCATGGTCGCTAAAGTTTTCTAGCTGTCAGTAAGCCACGACTACTGAAGTCCTTTTACGCATAGCCAGTTGATTATTCCAAAATCTTCCCATACATTCCAGAAGAACCTTCAAGGAGAAGGACGGTAACATAAGATTATGTGTCGACTACCGTCGATTTTAAACAAATCACTATTTACAACTGTTACTCTCCTCCACGTATTGACAAGATCGGATTCATGATCATGCTGCCAATAGTGACGAGTGAAAGAGCAGGACATGTCCATGACTGCTATTCGTGCACGACTCGGTCATGCTAGATTTATGATTTTGAATTAGTCTCATCAATGCTCCAACATCATTATAAGAATGAGTTTCCATGAACTCATAAGTAAATTCATCAGTGTTTTCATTGAGGATAACCTGATTTCCTCTAAGTCTAGAGAAGAATAGGAAGACCATATCTACACTATGTTGCAAACTCTATGACAAGAGAAATTTTACCCTGGAAATTTTTCCAATATCAATTCTGTTTGATTACAGTGACACGCTGAATCACATGGATTCACACGGTTAATCTTACCATGACTCATCTTATACATAAAGGTGAGAACCCTACACTACATTAGGTGTTCCATAAAATCCGACGCTAAGAAAGTCTAATTTCGGAGACTATTAGTTCCGCAAATTTCTATGTATCAAGTTTCTACGAAGCAAGATACAATTACATTCATATCTAAGTACCTGACATAACAACAGGCTAAGATAGAACAACAACAGACTAGGATGTCTTTCCAATCATCAGAAATGGTGAATAGAAATGGGACAAGATCTGCATGGATTTTGGTTACCAAATTAACGCAAACTTAGAAGAAGCAAGATGCTATCTGTGTTATTGCCAACAGTTTGATCAAGTCTGCAGAATCCTTACATCCGCAAGGATTTCAGAACCAATAGATTGATCGGACATGTTCTAGCCAAGGCTCATCCTATCACTTGGCAATCCCTCAGTTATCGGGTCAGACAAAGATTCCCAATTGTGCTCCTTATTTACTTCACATCTTCATTCTGATTTCACGACTTGCTTTCACGCTCACGTTCATGACACTATTCACGTTCATGATCGTACCTTGGCTTACGATTTTACGTTCATTTTCGTTCTGGGAAGTTTTGCAAGAACTTGAGAGACCAGACCCAAGTTTAGTATAACTCTCTATCCTCAGATAGACGTTTCACGTCATATTCTACGTCTCACCTTGTAGTGTTTGGTGTTACCGCCATTATATTCCATGTTCACGATATGTTTCACATGTCATGTTCATTCCACGTTCCTCATATCACGATCAAGAAATGTTACACGTATCATGGATCACGATATGGTTGCTCAAATTACACTCACCATATCTCCACGCATCACGTTCAAAATTTTCACGTATCACGTTCAAAGTTTTTCACGTATCACGTTCAAAAATTTTCACGTACTACGTTATGTCTCGCGCATCGTTGCTAATTACCAGTTAAGTTAGAGTGTTTTGCATGATAACGTTTTAGTTACCCTTACACGTTAATTCTTATTCCCTCGATCAAATTTAGGGGATCTACCTTACGTTGATAACCAAGAACTTCTTCGTAATTCAAGTCAAGGTCAGGAGGACCAAGATTTTTCATTTGTGTCAAGATCTGTGAAAGAACCGTTTCAAGAGGGAAGCCACTTGGAAACGGAAAAGTTCATCCGGACTTCTTATCCGTTTTTTTTCTTATCAATTAGATATGTCCTTTCAGTCACGTCACGTTCCATGTCCTTTCAAGACATGTCACGTTCGACGTTCCTTCTACCATGTCACCTGCAAGTTCATTTATCTTACATACCCTCTCAGTTTGATTCGGGTATGTTTCTCTTTCAGTTTACGTTATCTATAATTCAGGGACGAATTATTCTTTTTAGGGGGGAAGAGTTGTAAAACCGCATACTTTTACCATAAATAGTACCCTTAAGATCGTACGTACATGATTAGAACTTTCCTTTTATAGCACGCTTACGTTTCACGTATAAGAATTTTAAGTATTACGTACGTGTTAGAGCACGATAAGTATTTATTACGTATGAACACACGATAATTATTCCAATAATAATTATAATCAGGAACATGCGAACATGAAATCATGAACGTAAATTAATCACGAACTAATATTATGTATGTATATATATTTATTACGAACACGAATAAATATATTAAGTCACGATCGATAACTAATTAAAACACGTAAAACACGAACACGGGAACACACTTATTAATTAGACACGGAAAATGTTCGGGTTACCCCAAGTGGGCCCCATACCCACGAAATTAGGAAGAAGAAATGGGCTTAGCCCATGCAAAATTAACTAACTAGGAAAAAGGGGTAAAACATGTTCATTATTTACAAAATATTGAAAATAAGAAAAACCCTAATTCTTCCTTCTTGCTCCTCTTTGGCCGCCACTTTCAAGAACACCACAAGGGTGTTTCGGTTTGATTTTAATCTTAGAATTATTACAAGGATCGTTGTGTGTTTGTCCTTATTCGATTCACGTGATCGGTATAACTTTTAACCTTTTCTTTTTTTATGTTTTGATTTATTGAATCACATAAAATCATGAATGTTTTTTATTGCTAATTAAAAACAATATGAAAACATGTTGTTTTGATCATGGGGTTTAATTAATATGATGATTTAGGGGTGTTTGTTGTTGGTCGCCGCCTAAACCGAGCCCAAGGGGGTCTCGACTTGGCTTAAACTCACACCACCGAGACCTTAAGGTCTCGGTTTGGTGATGATGTTGTCACGGTAGCAGCAAGGGGAAGAAACCCCGACCTAGGTCGGGGTATGGTGGTGTTTCGGGTCCGGTTCATGGTTTTTAGTCACGGGTCCGGTTCATAAATTATTTTTCAAGGTTTATAATTTTCATTAGTTATGTTTTACACTTAATTTAAATTAATAAAAACATGACATGATTAATTTAATGTAAATGACTTAGGTTATAAATTTAATTATTAGTTCATGAATTTTAACCTAAGTATTTATATTTAATTAGACTTTATAATTAATTAATTATTTAAAACCATAACTATAATTAATTAATTAACATGACTTACGTTATATTATTAATAGTTAATAATACATGTTTTAACCTAAGTATTCTACCTTTATTTAATTAAAATCATGATATATTTGATTAAATACTATTAACCTATAGTTTATTTAATTTACATGTAATAATTAATAAACTATACTTTATAACTACATGACTTAGAATAATAATCAGAAAACACTTAAGCTTATATAGTTATTTAATCAAGGCAGCTTATTTATTTATGGAAACTTTCTATTTTTAGAAACTTTTCTATTTTAAGCAGTAACTCTATTTTTGGAAACTTTCTATTTTTGGAAACTTTCTATTTTTGGAAACTTTCTATTTTTGGAAACTTTCTATTTTGGTAACTTTCTACTTTTGGAAACTTTCTATTTTAGGAAACTTGCTATTTTTAGAAAGTTACTTATTATTACGCAACAAGTATAATAATACATGAAATACAAGTAGTACTTAATCAGAATAGACAGAATATAAGATAAACACACTATAAAGCTTAAAACAGTAAAACATGACATGAACATATAAAACAAGCTAAGACATGATATAAAACCAGTTACGTATTTAGTAATCATATACTTATACACGTATGTATTTATGTAGCATTAGTGATACCGAAGTAGGACTCTCTTCCGTTCGTCTTCTTCGTTCACTGGATATAAGGTACGGATTCTCGTCCTTTCATTATGGACATTCTTTCCTTATTAGGATTCCCCGTATGCAGCCAACCGTTTTCTCATAGTATAAGTTTATATGTTTGATTTCTTATGTTTAATTTAGAATACCTGAAGCCATATACATGCATGACCAGTTTCACCTAGTTATGGAGGTACCATAACTATAACACTAGAGGCACTGGTGTTATGACTTCCCCACGGCAGAGTGATTGCTCGTGGCGTCCCTTCAGCTTTTGGCCATATTATTATATTTATCATGTGGGGCGTATGGGTTCATCCTAGTTACATGTTTTTCAGCAGATTACTCAGTGTGAATGTGGTGTGTGCCTTGCATCCTTCACAAGGAGCTGATCCCTCCTACCCAAAAACCAATATAATAAATTAGAGGCAGCCCCTCTAATTTGCATGATGAGGTCACCCCTCCAAGTATTCATGCATGGTGGATTTTCATGACCTATATTGGCTAATGGTAAAATATGTTAAACAGTTTTTACAAGATAAACATAAGGCTTTTCAAACTATAAAAACCAGTTTTAATAAGACTTAACCGGGTTATCCAGGACTTAGTTTCTTCCGCTGTTTCATGCTTATATGCTTATATTATTCATGCTTTACTTGTACATCCGTGCACTGAGCGTTATGCTCAGCCGTTATTTTCCTTTCCATGTCCCAAAAAGGAAGGTACCCAAGGACAGACTCGAGATTTTTGGAGAACATGCATAGGATGGAAGCTGCCATAGACTTCTTCTCCTTTTTCCTTCATATATTTATGCTTGTTTAAGTCTTTCATTCATTTCATTTACTTTATTATGTTTTGGGCTTATGTTTGGGAACCGATGTTTGATTCCGGTTTACCCTATGGTCATGTAATGTTTTAGCCATTTATCCTTGTATGCTTTGATGACACGCCATAATTACGCGTGACATTCCATTTATCAAAATGGGGTGTTACAAAGAGTGTTTGGACTAATGTGGCTAGTGCTAGTACTAGTGACGCCGACAAGAGAATTGATAAGCTCACTTCGCTTGTTGAAACACTTTCTCTCCAAACCGCTAACAATACCAAAGCCATCAATGCACAAGTTAATGCTATGAGTCAATCATGTGAAATATGCGGGGGTTCTCATTCATACACCGATTGTCCTTTGACTCATGACAATCCGGAAAATGTGTATGCCGCCAACGTTAACTTCTCTACGGGAGGCTATCAAACACGTCCTCAAGGTGGCCGCAATTTTCTTAGTTATCGTTCAAACAACTTTATTTCCCCACCCGGTTTTCCCCCTCAAAACCCAAACAACCTTAATCGCAACCATCAAAATCAACCACGAGCTCCAAATCCATATCAAACCCAAAGAAACCCATATCCACCTCAAGGAAACAATCAAGTTTACCAACAACCCGCTTATCAACCACCTGCCTACCATGCTCTTCCTCCCACCCACCACATTAAATCAAGAGGTTGACACTTACATGAGGACTAATGATGCGATAGTGCAGAGTCTTGAACGGCAAATGGCCAACTTGAAAGGATATATGGTGAAACAAGGGAATGGTCTTTGAGCAATCAAACGAATGACTTAAGGGATATGATGGCTAGTTTCTTCCAAAGTAATCAAGCCTCTGGTTCGGGTTCTCTTCCGAGTAACACCGTTGCTAATCCCAGATGGGAGATGAAAGCAATCACCACTCGCAGTGGAAAAGGTTTAAAGGAACCCGAGCTTCCTACACCTACACTGGTGATTGTGACAAAGGAAAACGAGTCCCCTTCTCCAATTCCTCCACCTTCTACTTCCACCCCTCCACCACCCAAGGATGTGAGTGAGAATTCCATTCCAAAGCCTTCATCTCAGCCCAATATACCTTATCCCTCAAGGTTGAGGAAAGAGAAGTTGAGAACAAGGACGATATTCAGGTTTCTAACTTTCTCAAAATGTTTAAACAACTGAATTTCAACATCTCCTTTGCTGAGGCTCTCCCTCACATGCCAAAATATGCTAAAATGTTTAAAGATCTTCTTAGTGATAAGGAGAAACTTCTTGATACTGCTCAGACCCAACTTAACGAAAATTGCTCCGCAGTGCTCTTAAGGAAATTACCCACCAAACTTGGTGATCCGGGTCGCTTTCTCATTCCTTGCAACTTCCCTGGGGTAGAGAATTGTATGGCCCTAGCCGATCTAGGTGCTAGTATAAACTTAATGCCATTAAGTGTTTGGAAACAATTATCTCTACCCGAGCTAGTCCCCACACGAATGATATTGGAATTAGCTAACCGTACGGTTGCTTATCCAGTGGGGATAGCCGAAGATGTCTTCGTCGGTGTCGAAAAATCCACCTTTCTGGCGGATTTTGTTGTCGTTGACTACGAGATGGACCCCCGTGTTCCATTAATCGTTGGACGTCCATTCTTGAGGACCGGTCGCACTCTCATTGATGTAGCCACGGGCGAATTAATCATGAGATTTGGTGACGATAAAATCGTCTTTAACATGGGTAAACTTTCTAAGCAGCCTTTTGAAAACGAGAGCGTTAATTTTATTGACGTTCTTGATGAGTCTTGTGAAGAACATTTCAAAGACGCTTGTAAAAGTGGTTCTTCTTCTCTACCCATTGTTGAGACCGTTGCCTCTATTGCTTCCTCACTAACTCCATTTGGAGAAAGTGATTTCCTTTTGAAAGAATTTGAAGCAACTTTGGGGGATGTGGACTTACAATATGACGATTCTCCCTCCAATTGGGATGAAGACATTCGTACCATTGAGAAACTTCTCAATGAGGACCATATTTCTCCACCATCTCCTAAGGAAATCTCTATCGATGATCCGAATTTGACTAAACCTTCCATAAAAAATCCTCCGGATTTAGAGCTTAAGGACCTACCGTCTCACCTCGAATACGTGTTCCTTGACGACAATAAGAAGTTACCCGTCATAATCGCAAAGGATTTGAAAGAAGACGAAAAATCTCGACTTATCGACGTGCTGAAGATAAGAAAGCGATTTCTTGGAAAATCTTTAATTTTCGTGGAATTGATCCTCACTTTTGCACACATAAAATTCTCATGGAGGACGACTTTAAACCCACTATTCAAAACCAACGAAGGGTGAATCCCAAGATCCATGACGTTATCAAAAAAGAGGTTATCAAACTTCTTGATGCGGGAATGATCTACCCTATCTCGGATTCACAATGGGTTAGTCCGGTCCATTGTGTGCCTAAGAAAGGCGGAATAACCGTTGTTCCCACTTAAAACAACGAGTTGATTCCTACCCGACTTGTCACGGGCTGGCGAGTTTGCATAGACTATCGTAAGCTCAATGATGCTACGAGAAAGGATCATTTTCTCCTTTCTTTTATGGACCAAATGCTCGAGCGTTTAGCGGGTAATGATTACTATTGCTTCTTAGACGGTTTCTCCGGGTATTTTAAAATTCCTATCGATCCCAAAGACCAAGAGAAAACCACATTCACTTGTTCTTATGGAACATTCACTTGTCCATGACATGGTTGAAGAAACTATGGAAGTCTTCATGGATGATTTCTCAGTCTATGGTGATTCTTTCTCTCATTGCCTTGCCAATTTAGAACGTATGCTCAAACGGTGTGAAGACACTCGTCTCGTTATTAATTGGGAAAATGCCATTTCATGGTAAAAGAAGGCATTGTTCTTGGACATAAAGTCTCCAAAGCCGGTCTTCAAGTCGACCGTGATAAAGTCGATGTTATTGCTAAATTGCCTCCACCTTCAACCGTGAAGGGTGTGAGAAGTTTCCTTGGTCATGCGGGCTTCTATCGTCGATTCATTCTAGATTTCTGTAAAATCGCTCGCCCGATGACCCACCTCTTGGAAAAAGATACTCCTTTTATCTTTTCTAAAAAGTGTCTCGAATCTTTCAATCTTCTTAAGGATAAGCTAACTAAGGCACCGGTCTTGGTTACCCCTAATTGGGAGCTTCCTTTTGAATTGATGTGTGATGCTAGCAACTTTGCTATTGGAGGGGTTTTGGCCCAAAGAGTGAACAAACACTTCCAACCAATCCATTATGCTAGCAAGACAATGACGGGGGCTCAATTGCATTATACCACTACCGAAAAGAGCTTTTAGCTGTAGTGTATGATTTTGAAAATTTCCACCCCTATCTTGTCCTTTCCACCACAATTGTCTATACCGACCATTCCGCGTTGAAGTACTTGTTAACTAAGCAAGATTCTAAGCAAGATTCTAAGCCAAGACTTCTTCGTTGGGTTTTGCTCCTTCAAGAATTTAAAATTGAAATTCGTGACAAGAAGGGAGCCGAAAACCTGGTCGCGGATCATCTAAGTAGACTTGAGGATCCTTATCAAGGGGATCATCCGAATCAAGAGATCAATGACTCTTTTCCCCTTGAGGCCTTAATGTCTATCAATACCAATCTTGATGACATCCCGTGGTTTGCGGATATTGCAAACTACTTAGCGGGTGGAATTCTCAAGGAAGGGTTAACGTCCCAACAAAATAAAAAGTTCTTTAAAGACATTGAACACTATTTTTGGGACGACCCTTACCTTTTCAAACATTGTGCGGATCTTGTCATTCGTAGGTGTGTTGATGGGCCGACAGCTTTACTAATCCTTGAAGCTTGCCATAAAGGACCCAGCGGTGGTCACTTTGGTCCTAATTACACCGCGAAGAAAGTTTTCGACTCTGGATTCTATTGGCCCTCCATTTATCATGACGCTCATGAAATGGTTAAACATTGTGTTACTTGCCAACGACAAGGCAAGATCAAACATAAAGATGAGATGCCTCAAAATTTCATACAAGAATGTGAAATCTTTGATGTATGGGGTATCGACTTTATGGGGCCATTTCCATCATCTAAAGGGAACAAATACATCCTCGTAGACGTTGACTACGTATACAAATGGGTTGAAGCAAAGGCTCTCCCTACGAACGATGCGAGGGTGGTTGTGAACTTTCTGAAGCAGCTTTTTGCTCGATTCGGTGTTCCTCGTGCTATCATCAGTGACCGCGGGACTCATTTTTGCAATGATCAATTTGCTCGAGTCATGGCTAAGTACGGTGTCAATCACCGTCTTTCCATCGCTTATCATCCTCAAACAAATGGTCAAGCCGAGATATCTAACTGTGGATTAAAGCGAATTCTTGAGCGTACTGTAGGAGAGCATCGTGCCTCGTGGGCCGATAAGTTAGATGATGCTTTGTGGGCTTTCCGTACCGTATATAAGACGCCGATTGGTTGCACGCCATATCGTCGTGTGTACAGGAAGGCATGCCACCTCCCTATTGAGCTGGAACATAAGGCGTACTGGGCCTTGAAGTGGGCCAATTTTGACATCAACAAAGCCGGTGATATTCGGAAGATTCAACTCAACGAGCTAAATGAACTGAGGAATGAAGATTATGAGAATTCATTGATCTACAAGGAGAAGACCAAGATCATTCATGATTCAAGGATTAAGAACCGAGAGTTTCACGTTGGTGATCAAGTTTTACTCTTTAACTCTCGGTTGAAGATCTTCTCGGGTAAGCTGAAGAGCCGTTGGTCTGGTCCATTCACCATCGCCAAATTCTTCCCATATGGCACCATTGAGCTTTCTCAGCCGAATGGGCCCAATTTTAAAGTGAATGGCCAGCGCGTGAAGTTGTACTTTGGTGAGGACATCTCTCATGAGATGATTCCATCCCTCACAACGTTTCCCTTGAATTAGTTCTGGGTCGAGTCAGGCTCGTGACTCGGTTAACAAAAACAAGCGCTTCTCGGGAGGCAACCCGTTGATCTATCCTTTACCGTTTTCATAATAAGTGTAGGGGGAGCCCCGTATGTGTTTGTTGTCTTGTTTCTTATAATGTGCAGGGATTAAAGCTTCAAAGATCCATTCTCGATGACTTTTGATGAACCGTGATCCCGTGTACCCGTCTTCCCGGTTCTATCCTAAACCGTCGTGATTCAATATTTCATATCTTAGATGTTCACATTGAAATCACTATAGTTGTCCTTCCCTTAGCAAGCTTTAAACAAAGTGAACAATGTCCTAAGTGTAGGGGAGTTTACTCCCACATGCTTAAACATTGAGGACAATGTTTATATCAAGTATAGGGGGACTTCTATCGAAGTAAGTGGGTTTTTCCATGTATTTTGTTGGGAATAAAATTGACCAAGTTCCTAGACGCTGACAAGAGGAACTTGGACGCTGACAAGAGTAAACGAGGCGTTGACAGATGAGACGTTGATAAGAATTATCAAGACGCTGACAAGAAGAATCTTAAAGACAAAGACAAGGACTAAATCTGCCAATGGTGAATTCTTCAAGCTGGTGGACAAAGTATGAAGATAAGAATTCAGAATATATTCTTAATGTTTAAAAAGATTTAGTCAATATGTTATTTATGTATGTTTATCTTGTGTCTCTTCCTAAAATAGTTGATCTTAGCTTTTTGTACAAGGCTCCTTAAACCTATAAAAGGAGGCCTTAGGGTTAGACATAAGACATATCTCACATACATCTTTTCCACACACCTCTTCTACATATCTCATAACACTTTCATTGTAATCATTCATTGATATTATTAATCAAAGTGAAAGTTTGGTTTACTTTGTTTAGTTCTTTGTTCTAAGTGTTAAATTCCGCATAACACTTAGTTTGTTCAAATACAAAAAAGTTTCTCTATGTGTATTACTTGATCCAATCTCGTATACACAAGCTTAATCGATCTAAGTTTGGGATCAACAAGTGGTATCAGAGCTTGTTGAGAAACTTTGATTTGAAGAACGAGATCCAATATTGTGAGGTGAACCAGGCTAAGGAAGAAGGTGAAGAAGAATTTGATGATGTTTTCAGTTAAGGCCACGTCTACTTCAAGTTCCACAAGTTCCAATTCTGATAATGAGGTATGTGATGACTCTTCTTGTAGGATAAATACTGAAAAACTTAATAAAGAGATTTTAAAATTAAAATCAGATCTTTCAGACGTAAGATGCACGTTATCTAATTATCAAGTGGCACTTGTTCAAACTGAAAAGAGTGTTTCTGAGTATAAGACAATGGAGTTTGATTTAAAAGATAAAATAAATATCTTAAAACATGAGTTAAATCAAAGTAATGATATTAACGATATCGTGAATAGGGTTAATGTTGATTTAATAGCTAAGTTGGATGAGGCTAATAAGAATAAAGACAATGTGAGTCTTAAAATTCAGAGATTTGATAAGGCCACACAAACCCTAGGAGAATGTGTTAATAAACAAAGGGATTCTAAGGATATGTCTGGGATTGGGTTGAAAGAATATGTTGCCGTTCAACCACCTGCTGGGGACTTCTATGGTGTCCATAGAAAGGATCTCTCTTGGACTGGTATTCCAGAACTCCAAGAAGAGGAATTTATTCCTCCACCTAGAGTTCTTTCCCCAGTTGAGGAATATCAACAAAAGGTTACTGACCTAGAAGAATGGAAGAAGGCTAACCCCACTTTGTTTGTTAAGGGTGGGATGCTTAGTGAGAGTCCATTCGTGCCTACACCCATTGAGAGTCCAGTAGTATCTAAACCTATCACTGTGACCAATCCCATCACTGGAAAAGCTGTTAATCTTGGCTCCCCAATTAAGAAACAACCTAGTGTTAAATATGCTGAAATGTATAGGAAACCTAGGTCACTCAAAAGCCAAGAAAGTATTAATGGGACAGGGTTTTACCAGTCTAAGCCTAAGTTTGTGTCTAAAAAGGCTTGTTATACATGTGGGAGCTTTTCTCATTTGGCCTATAATTGTGTCAGTGGACACAATTCATTCGCTGGCAATAGTTCATCCAATGTCAATCATAGACCTTTTGTCCACACTAGACCACAGGCTACTAGACCAACTCCTTTCTTCTCTAAGGCAGCTAATACCCATGGACAAAGGCCCTTTCAAAAGACCAACACTTGGTCAAACAGACAGTATGTTCCTGTAGCAAACCCTAATTTGGGCACTGACAAGAACAAATTCAGCGCTGACAAGAAAAAATTCAGCGCTGACAGGAACAAATTCAGCGCTGACAGCAATAAATTCAGCGCTGACAGGAACAAATGCAACGCTGACAGCTCCAAATTTGGTATGAGACCTTATTTTAGACCATATAAACAAAGATACTTGGTTAGTAAGGGTCAAGGGTCTAGGGCATCATCCCACATAACTTGGAAACCTAAACAAGAGCAAAACTCTAGTTTTAATGGTATTTCAATGACTTGCAATAGATTTAAATATCTTGAGAAGGTCATTACTAGTCTCATTGGAACAAATTGGGTGCTTAGGTCACAAAGGGATGAACAGGCATTTATGGTAAAGAATAATACCACTCTAGTTGAACAACTAGACAGATCCAAGTCTGATAAGGCTTGGATCTCCAAAGAAAACTAATTTGTTTTCTTTTTGAGCAGCCTATCCAAAAGCAGGTTAATGATCAAGGATATTGGGATAGTGGATGCTCAAGGAACATGCATTGTTGGTCTTTCCACTAATATTATTTTTATCCATTAACATGTTATCTCTACCCATTGTTATGGGAAAGGGTAGCCTCTGTTGGTGTGTTTTTGTGGTTTTTGTCTAACTCTGCAGGAAAATGGAGCTACATTAGGATGGATACAGAATTGCAAACTTTTATTTATGATGGTTGGAGTGTTTACATTCCTATCTTGAGATAAAATTTTGCTTCTTCACATATAATGATTTGTATGGTTCTATTAAGGGGAGGTAAACCTCTAGGTTTTTGGGTACTCTTAGAGCACTCTTGCACAATTCTAGATTGTGTCCACTGGTGAGTGGGGGTTAGAAATAGTGAAGACTTTTCCTTATGGAATTGTTGGAATTTCTAAACCTCGAGGCACTGTAGCATTCACGTTTTTATTTAAACATGCGTGCTACCAAGACTTTTGACCTAGACTTGGGTGTGGTCGTATGGGTGACTTGGGTTAGATATATTTTTGGGCTTACTTGGGGAGTTGCAAAGGTTTTATATGAGTTAACTTTCTCTTTGGGGCATTTGTGAACAAAGGACTCTAGAGTTCATGTGTGTCTATCATGCTTTTGCATGAGTGTATGCATGAACAGTGTTTGTCACTCTTGCTTATTAGAGTCTAGTTAATTTCCTTAGGATTATTACCTTTGTCTATGTTCTAACTAAAGTTTTCTACATTCTCAAGTCTATTTTATGCTATTTCATCTCAGTTGGTGTCATTTCTAAACTGATTTATAGACCCAAAACATTTCATCACCCTTTCATTTTTCAAATTTTTGGATATCTGGAAGCCTAATGATCATTGAGATGTTTTTCCTAGTGATTGACATCTAGTAGCAGCAGAGATCACTTTCACAAGGGTGTATAGTGTTATGGAGATGGCTAAGACTATTGGCACTAGCCTTAATGCAGGTCAAGTCAGTCTTATCATCAGTAAGTCCATCCCCATGTCCTATGAATCAACATTGAGGATTCATTTCCCGAATGTGGATGAGGACAGTATGAAACTTTTTGACATTAATGGAATTGACGAAAATCTGTATTAGCTTGTAAAAGCATAATACAGAATTGGTACAAATTTTCAAGGATCACTGTTTTGAACTGATAGACTTGTTATTTTGGAAGCTGATGCAAGGAGGATGTTCTTGGTTCCGTCCTTGTGTATTGATCTTGGAGAGGAGTCTTAAAAAGGGGAGGATCAATCGAATTTGAGTGACAAAAGTAATAAAGAAAGCTCTAAAGACTCTACAGGTGTTGAAGATGATTAAGACCAAGTGAAGGCTGACTATACAAGTGATTTGAGTGATTGAATTTTTGAGATTTATTATTACTCAAATTCAGGGATAAGTATGTTTGTAAGAATCCTCTCTCTATGTTTTATTTTATTCAGAAACTTGATTACTAGAGTAGATATCAAGTTTAGGGGAGGATTGTTGGGAATAAAATTGACCAAGTTCCTAGACGCTGACAAGAGGAACTTGGACGCTGACAAGAGTAAACGAGGCGTTGACAGATGAGACGTTGATAAGAATTATCAAGACGCTGACAAGAAGAATCTTAAAGACAAAGACAAGGACTAAATCTGCCAATGGTGAATTCTTCAAGCTGGTGGACAAAGTATGAAGATAAGAATTCAGAATATATTCTTAATGTTTAAAAAGATTTAGTCAATATGTTATTTATGTATGTTTATCTTGTGTCTCTTCCTAAAATAGTTGATCTTAGCTTTTTGTACAAGGCTCCTTAAACCTATAAAAGGAGGCCTTAGGGTTAGACATAAGACATATCTCACATACATCTTTTCCACACACCTCTTCTACATATCTCATAACACTTTCATTGTAATCATTCATTGATATTATTAATCAAAGTGAAAGTTTGGTTTACTTTGTTTTGTTCTTTGTTCTAAGTGTTAAATTCCGCATAACACTTAGTTTGTTCAAATACAACAAAGTTTCTCTATGTGTATTACTTGATCCAATCTCGTATACACAAGCTTAATCAATCTAACAACAAAGTTTCTCTATGTGTATTACTTGATCCAATCTCGTATACACAAGCTTAATCGATCTAAGTTTGGGATCAACATATTTGTCCTTATTTTAACCGGAAAATTTGATTTTTCGACATTTTTCAAAAATTTTAATCTATTTTGGCCTAGTTGTATAGTATTATTTTCCTTTGTTATCGTTATTTACTTTCCTTGCTAAAATGATTTTTTTTAATAAAGTGGTTTTAAATTTTTCAACGTCGTGAATCTTTTGACTCAACCCGAATTTACTTATCTAAGTTTACTCTAGCTAGTATCCTTAACGTGTTTAAGTCAAGTTTTGTTAGGCTTTTATATAGGGAACTTTAAAACGCGAAAGTCTTAACTCTCACGGGTTAAGAACAAGAACTTTTCGCAAGTTCCTATAATTGATCCTAGAAAGTCGTTTATCAAGGGAACTTTAAAATGCGAATTCTAAACTTGAAAGAGTCTAAGAGTTTGCAAGATCCTATAGATGACTTGAAAACCCAAAACTTTGATTTAATTGGCTAAACATCCACGAGTCTCATTCCTTGAGATTTTAAATTGTGGAGAACGAGAGATGATAGAGTCAATTATAAGTTTGGTATTCTTTCATGAATTTATGTGAGTTTATTATGAGCTTTTTCTCCCATCGCTTGTTAATAAATATATTTGCAATAAGTAAGGTTGTACGATTTGAAAAGTTACTTAGCTTCTAGCACAAGATCATTTAAAAGTTGCTCGGTATCGATTAGAGTTCATAGCCAAGGCATAACTTATTGAAGCGGGATGCGAAGATTGGCGAGTCCGAAAAGGCCCTAACATGGCATGAGGGCTACATTTTGTTGCTAAATATCCAAAAGTGATGTGAAGAGTCATTTATCAAAAATCAATATGAAGGATCGAGACACACGACAAAAAGCAAATACTCCCCTAAAGATCATGGAGAAGTCTATCCAAAACGGCCCTAACAAGGTATGAGGATAAATAGATCCAAGTCCTAAAAGGAGGCGGATCGTTGTATATCAAAATCCAAAATAAAGATTGGAGAAAAATGAAGAAGTCGTGGTCCAAGTATGAAGAATCTCTCAAAAGTTCAAGTGAAGAAATTCCTAATATGAAGAGAAGACCATAATTTCAAGAACGTCTCTCAAAGATTCGAAGTATGAAGTCGCTGCCAAATATCGGTCCGAGAAAGGTCTCAAATCGTGAAGCAAGTTATGCCAAGATATAAACTTTATGAGGTCCCGAGAAGAAGTTTTAAAAGATTTTGTCCTTTAGCTAACTATTGATTAAATCGTCCCACTTTATTTTCGGCCTAAATAAACTATCGAAATAAGTCAAACAATGTATCCTCGTGATCATTCAAGACAAAATCATAAAATATAAGAGATACACCAAGGAATAAGGGAGTCTAAGTAAATAATTGGGCCACATGAGTTCGTGTTAGTTTGCTAACTTATAAAAACAATGATCTCGTTTTTAAGCTTGGTATGGGGAACGTGAAACTTGAGGATGATAAACATTCATGACAACCAAAACCCCTATGTAAGTCTTTGATTTCTTTACTTGTTTTGTTCTTTTAGTTTCCTTAGTGTTTAGTATTTAATAAAGGCCAAGGTGGGTTATTTATGATAAAAAATATAACTCGTGCTTTGAAATTAATGCATTGCATGAGGGCATTGCAATTGTTAAGTGTAGGGGATTTAATAAGTGTGAAAAAACTTATCCTTTTACCACTTATTTCCAATATTAACGAGACCAAAACGTGTATTTTATGTCGTAAAAGTCGGAATTATGCGTGGTTTGTGTTTTTATTGTGTCTCAGGGTAAAAATATGAAAAAGGAAGAAAACATGGGTTATCACGGGCTTTTATCGAAGAAAACGGGAAAAGACGAAGTCAAAAGATCAAGAGTGCAAAAAGAACTGATGTCCAAGACCTAGTCTGAAGATTTATCGAACAAAAGTATAAAGACGGAAGTTTAATGAAGACGAAGAACTCAAGTCTAATAGAAGAAGAAAATTATAAGACAAGTTCAACTTATATCGACAAATCCCGAGACGACGTCGAGAAAGACAAAGAATTTATATCGAGTCGAGAAGAAAGAAAGAAGGAAGCAACACATGCACCTCCCCACCTCCTATATATACCCTCCTAATGACACATTAGGAGGGTGTTAGTTAATTTAGCTAGTTCATTTTTTTCCTTTCTTTAGTTTTCATTTTAGAGAGAGAAAGTGTTTAACTTTCTCTCACTAAAACTTCATCTTTTCTTTCTTTCATGTTTAAGCTTTAATTCACTCTTGTATTTTTGAATCTTTAATCTACAAGTTCAAATTAAGTTTTTTATATTCAATCTCTTTCTACCTTTCTTATTCTGTTTATCTTTGATTAGTGATAATCTTTGATTTTGTTTCATCTTGATGTTTATGTGAATAAAAAGTTTATCTTTTTATTCATATCTAAGTTTTATACGGATTAAGCTTTGAGTTTATCATGCTTACTGGCTTATTTTGTGTTTAGCTTATTTACTTTTAAGCTTTCTTAAAAGTTTTATCTTATTAAAGTTCGTTTTATAAAAGTTTCCGTATTTAGTATTTCAAAAGTCGTTAAATTTGTGATTAATTAGTCTTGGCTAAGAGTTGGTAAATGCTTATTGGATCAAGTGCTTATTCATTTCAGCTTAGTTACTTTTTGTGTCCCATCGCGATCTTATGAGGGTTTCACTTATCACGATCTCCTGGATACGATCGCATTGACTGCGATCCATACTTTTTTCATTGACTACGATCCACACCACGATCCACTTGTTGCGATCTGTGGGTGCGATCGTGTCACGATCTCTTGAGTACGATCGCATTGACTGCGATCCTTTTGGTTACGATAGCAGGCCACGATCCAATAGTGTGATCCCTCATTTATTGAGTACGATCCACCATTGCGATCCACCATTGCGATCCACACCACAATCCATCCTGTGATTGCTTGTTACGATCGTATGTTGCGATCTGAGGTACGATCGCATTGCGATCTAACTTTGGTTTTTGTTTTATTTATCTTAGTTTTCAAATTTAACTTTTCCCGCATTTTTACTTAGTATTATTTTAAACGAGTTTTGTCTTAGTTTATTTTTACAAAGTTTTAAGTTTTAGATTCATTACGTTTTAATTTCCAAAAATTGCACGCTTCCCGAAATCTCTGTTTTTACCAAGTGTTTTTCTAGTAATTTTCTAGTAATTTTTAGTTTAATTTTTAAAGCTTTTATTTTACTCAACGACATTTTCATATTTACTTTTAGTTTAAAATAGATAACCAAACCATTTAATTTTCCACCAAGAACGACTGAGTCGCACTCTTAACTAGTAATCAATTCGAAAAGATTGGAACAACGAACTTTCATATGAGAAAATCTCTTGTATTACCTCACATGCTAAACTATTTCGTATATCGATGCATGTGTGTAGGGGGAGCTTTTCGGAAATGTAAAACTTTCAAAGTGTTAAAAGTTTTGATTTTTATCAAGCACTTTGAATGGTTTTCAATTGTTTTATGGTTACGATCTATATCCAAAACAACCTACTATCCACAACAAAACGATGGAGTCAAAAGGTGGTTTAGGATAGGAAACTAAGTCCTTTGATCCAACCAGAATCGAAGGGATCTACCCAAGGACACTCCATAGCTAGAAATAGTTGTCCTTAAGAAAGATGGAGTGGAATGAAGCTGAATGCGGACCAATTACTTAAGTTAGCACTAGAACAATCACAACAAGGTGCCAGTGATGACGTATTGGTAAGCATTAAAGGAGTTGAATATTCTATGCAACATAGGTAGAAACCGGGTTAACACATATTTTCAAGACTTGTGTCATTGACCCAATGATGCAATGCACAACCTTTCCTAGCCATTTAGGTTTCTCTTAAAAGAAACTTGTCTCATTGTCACGGAGATCAACACGTATCTATTGACTTTCTCACTCCGAGTTAGTTAATATTGAAAAGGTGGCAGTCTGCTCTAGCCTCTGATTACCATGTCACACCCCACCATGGCGGAATATGGGGCGCGACGTATGGATATCATCACAACAATAGCGTGTCTATAAAGAGAACTATATGAATTAAAAATGTCATAAAAGGTGACACAAATGTCATGACAATATCTCATCAATGCAGGAGTCTAGGTAAGTAGGTAACAGTCCTACCTCTTACCCAAGACAAACAAATAACACAAACAAAGCAACATATAGGTTCATAGTATCACTTATTGAAACAAACAGAAAAATAAACTAAGAAGGAACATGGATCTCCTTCTAAATGCATTCCTACGCGACTCCAATCCTAGCCACATATGTTCTCATGCTTAACCACTTTATCACCTGAAAGAGACACTAAAACACGTCAACATAATGTTGGTGAGAGTCATAGGTTTAGACTCCAACCGAAAACAGATTAAAGTAAGCTGTGAACCACCATAAACCATTAAACATATGGAAAATGTGCTACAAATATGCATTAACAACTAACATTCAAGATCAATCATTCCAAACAAAATCCAAGGCTCCCAGCCTTACCAAACACCATGGTACCATAGGCGCCCATACACGTATGTACCAATCCCAAGGCCCCGCCTTGTCATTATCCATTGGTCCCATAGATGCTCACACATCTATGTACCTCCCCAAGTCCCCGCCTTGTTAACATTCCCTTGGTACCAAGTCAAACCACAATAACTGAGACGGTACGTGTCCCCCAATCCAAATCATAAACACAATCAAGAACCACATAGCAATTAATCACACAAGTGTACACACAAGTCCATTACCAATCATAAAACATTCACAGCATAAGTTATAAAACCAAACAGTGTCTCTTCCATCCCATCTGGAAGTCAAAATCATTAAAAGATATGGGACTATGAAACTCACCTGATTGAGCTTCTCCAAAAGTTCGCGCACTAGCAAAGAGCTAACAAGCAAAAGCACACAATCAAAACATGAACCAAACACTAAGATGGCTCATCAACCTATGATGGACATCTAACCTTCTCCCATATATATACCTCATTTATATGCTCTAAGCATCTCATTACACCCCTCTATAAAGCCCTTAACTTAGTTTACTTCATAACCCGTCCCGTTAACATTTTACCCAAAACAGTCCCGGTTTTTAGGTCTCCAAACTATAAGCCAAACGCCCACCTAAACATACCCATGATCTCTGTAAAGGAAACCCTATTCCCTTACATATGTTAGCTAACTCCTCCCTTTTGCCCCAACCTAAAAGCTACTGTTAAGGCCCCGATATATATATATATATATATATATATATATATATATATATATATATATATATATATATATATATATATATATATATATATATATATATATACTTCTGCCTATCCGCATTTTACCGATTTTGAACATACAAAAAGTTTGTTATGATTAGGGGGTCTTACCCTAACACATTTGCTTAGCCACCCTTCAGGTCTCTTATTTAATATATAAAACAACACCCATGCTCATTAGAGGGCTCAAGTGTACTCCTAAGTACCCCAATCACCTTAATACGTTAAATTAAACCCGACTGATTTCAAAACTATTTTGACCTCCGACTGTTGTAACCTGTTTTTCACCCACCTCCCACCTCCCACCTCCAATTTAGTTCTCGTTTCTTTCATTTGAAAACCACTTCAATTACCTATTCAGGGATGCTTAGATCACAAAATAAGAGTTTGTAGAACTCTAGATATGATCAAAACAAGTGACTCAAAAATCTGTCCAGTTTTTTAAAACGAATTTAAACATGATTAAACCCTAATTAACATCACTAATAATCACCAATCATTATCATAATCATGTTAATTGTTATAAAACCCCTAATTACAGATCTATTAAGAAATCTAATCCATCATATAAATTGATTACATAAAACTTGAAGCCTTAATGCTATAAAACAAGAAAACTATAAGAATTAAATCAAGATTTTTACCTCAAATCTTCAAGAAAATTATTTTTGATGAATCTCTAAATTAGGGCTTGTAAACTTTCGGCCAAAAGGGGAGAAAATTAATGAAAAACTGATTTTTGTGATATAAACATGGTATTTATATGTTTTATTAAAAAGGCTTTTCCAAATTGGGCTCAAGTTGGGTCTTTTGGCCCATTATCCTTTCTTTTTCTTTGCTAGTCGGTTTAAAACCCGATTCATATATATATATTTTTTATTTTTTTTTTCTTTTTAAGACTTATTAATATATTATTAATAATACCTTAAATTACCTTAATTTATTTCAGCTCCTAAAACCTCAAAACCGTAAAACTAGTCAATTTACGCGTATACCGTAAAAAACGTAAGATATACAGTTTTAAAAAAACTCTTGAATTTTGAAATAAACTTTTAAACTAAGTCCTAAATGACTTAAAACCATCCCGAAAAATACTCCCATGACTAAACACCTTACCCGAGACCTCTAAATGTTAAAGCCCAAGTCGTAAAAAAAATACGATTTACTATAATACTTATACATATACGTAAACACCAAAATTACACCATTTCATTTCATAGTCACCAATTTGTGACCTCATGAACATGAAATAACCGTTTCTCGATTTACTTATGAGTACCATATACCCATAAACGATGTCCACACCAACTTCGTTCACGCAAAATAAACATGTAAACACACAAAACACATAGACACACATAAAATAACCTAAAAATTAAGACCGAGTGACGAACCTCGAAACCACGGTTGTCACATCACTCCCTCCTAATAGAAATCTCGTCCCGAGATTTACTCCTTAGGATCGTCATTATCAAATAGCTGAGGATACTTGCTCCTCATAAATCCTTCCCGTTCATACGTGAACTCTAGTCCACGTTCCAAATTCCATCTTACCATAACTACAGTATATTACCCTTTTTTTCCAACGTCTTAGCTTCACGACCCAAAATCTCTACCAGCTCTTCGATGAAACGAAGACTCGTATTGATACTAATATCATTTAACGGTACTTGCAAGTCGGTTCTTGCTAAGAATTTTCTCAAGTTTGATACATGAAATACATCATGCACACTACTTAATTCCTCCGGTAATCTCAACCTATACGCCACTAGACCAATCCTTTCAAGGATTTTAAATGGACCCACAAATCTAGGTGTTAACTTCCCTTTCTTTCCAAACCACATCACTCCTTTCCATGGTGAAACCTCTTGCATAACCTTACCTCCAATCTTAAATCCCAACGGCTTATGTCTCTCGTCCGCACAGCTCTCTTGTCGGTTCTTTGCCATTTTCAACCTCTACTTAAGCACTGCCACCACCTCCATAGTTTTCCGATCCACCTCCGGTCCAATACGTTGGCCGCTTCTAACTTCATCCCACTATAACGGTGATCCACCTCATCTGCCATGAATTAACTCCAACAGTTTCTACTACAATTCCTATCACCAGACCTAACGACTTCTATCCTCTACGAATTTTCCATCATTCAGAAGTTCTCCCAACCTTTATCACATCCAATGGTATATGCAGGATTGCATAACCAAAAGCTTCCCATAACATTCACATGAAACATGTCATAACCACCACCTCATCCTTGCTTTCCCATGCTCGGAACCAAGTAACTAACAATCCATCATACTAACAGGTGCTACACCTTTTTTCTAGGTGAATGTTCCATTGTTCGTGACTACTAACCTCTTGCTATAACGGTTTTTCCTTCAATATCACCCCACCATCTTGACAACCTCTTGCTCCCTCTAATCATTCTTCCTCCATACTACTTTTCGCTTGTATTTCTACAATCTTAATTTCCATACCATCTTATATCCCGTCTTCAGCCTATAATTTAGGCGTTTCCTCCTTTATTCCTTACATCCTCATCAAGGGGGAACATGCCCCTATCACCGGTGACTCTCTCTTTGTAGGAGAATTCTTCCTAATATAACGAGTTTTCTAACTATCTCCAAATCTCACGCCAATGCTCTAGGCGTCTTTCTCAATTACCTCTATAGTATGCTCATACCAACCATTAGTCTATCAACGATATACTACGCTTGCTTCGCATCGTTTCTTCCCTTTCCACAATCCTTCATAAGGCATTCCATACCTATTAGGTTAACCTTTACACAAAACCTCCTATTCCATCGCATTTGTGCGCAATCCTTCCAACTTCTCAACAATGTGACTTCTCATTCCTCTTGAAATATGGGATGAATTAGTCCATCTATCGACTATCATCCAACTCTCATCGTACTTATTCCTCCACCGCATTATGTATCCCTTCCACCAAATTCGCCCTTACATTGCCCTTTCTAAGCCACTCCTATCTATGTAGGAAATATAGTCTACGTCCCTTTTCTCCATATGATTGTCCAAGCCACGCAACATAAATGTTGGCGCGTTCTCTGCTTTAGACAAATCAACTCGTGCAACCTACATCCTGCATCCAAACCACCCTAATACATCATCCATATAGTTCAAGTTCGTCTCAGCTTCACTTCATTCTTTTTATTCCATGTCTCATCAACCATGTTTGCCTTTCCCAGATGGTACTTAGCCTTGCAATTGTCTTTCATCACTTAACTCCACCCATCACCTTTGCCAAATGTTCAATCAAAATGATTGAATATGTGTTAGAGACATTCATGATCCGTATAGATCATTCTCTACGTCTAGTACCCCAAATGCCTCTAGCATTCTAGGCAGATATAACAGTCCAACTCCACTGACTAAGTCTTATCTAGTTCTTCCAAATCTTCAGTTCCTGCATCGTATAAGCAATCGCCTTTGTTTGTCGTTCTCGTACACCTCCAAATCCTTGCTCCACGTATCGTCAAGCTTCGCGAATTCATCCGGTCCTTCCGACAATGCCAAGACCGGATCATTATCCAATCACCTCTTCTGCCTCCAAAACCCTTCCTCATCCCTCTTTACTTCGCCCCTTGCTGGTTCCATGATATTTCTCATATCTAACTACTCATCCTGGTCAACTTAATCCTAACACTCACACTTGAAAATCTCACGTATAATTCCCTTTCCTAACAACTCCAAAACCAACTCATAATTCGCCTCACTCTCCTTTTTAGACTTTGAGTAGATCAAGATGTCGTCAATACTCCCGATGACAACTCGTTTATATACGTTCATGCATACTCGGTTCATTGACTCCATGAAAACCGCTAGTGCTCTGGTGAAGCTAAATGCATAACCGTAACCCAAAGCATTCATACAACATCCTTAGCAGTTTTCAACTACGTCCTACTTGCACCCTCTCTTAGTGGCAATACGAATAAATTCCTACCTCGTTCTACTCGCAAAATTCTACGCGCATTCTAAAAGACCAATACTTCCTCTTATCAAACTATTCAACCGCTTTCCACATCCAATCTACTACTAAGCAACTCAACTTTTATCTTGCATTCCTTGCAATTTCTAACAACTCTTGTTTTTAAATCATTCCATCAACAATTGCCTTGGAAAGGCACTAACTACAACTCCTCTCACTTCTCTTACTTGCTCTATTCATGGTTCTACCTCAAAGTAATAGGCAAACCTACTAAATCTCATGAAATTTTCAGAAAACTTACATGCCTTACGAACAATCATAAATACCTTTGAGGTATTATATCCCCTTCCAACACTCTCTATGGCGCGTTACTTGCGCCAATATCCATACATTATACAAATCTCTATTCATCTCCCTTGGAACTCCTAATAGACCTCATGACCACATTAGTTCGTCTACGAACTTCTAACTCTTTCCTCCCCACTAAGGGCATTCCGACCATTCTCTCATGGTCACCTACTTAATCGTGTAGGCGCGACCAAGTCTTTCATATGACTACCTCAACGCTCCCAATCAATACGCAACCAAAACTACATCCTGAATCCACTAGATACGATCGAGGAATCAAACCCACGGATAACTAACGACATTTCACGTGCACGGGTTAAAACAGACCAAAACCACGAAAACTTAAAAGGAAAACTCAAACAGATACCAATTCAAATGACTCATGACAAAGAAAAATGATCCAAGAAACACTTAATGGCAACCAAAACATCTTACGCCCCGCGACATATTATTTTTACCGTGCACAAGATCGACTTTTCCAAAAGAATATTTTTTTCTCTACCTCCCCACATCTATGTGACTCAAACAATCTACAAACAACCCTCTTGACGAACTCAAAACTCAACTCAAAGACTAGGTATCCCGTGCATCCCAAATCATAAAAATAAACTACTATTCAAAACTCAACCTTTAACTCGACACTTGTACAATAATTTCGACCAGGATACTGACCTCCCATGACTATACATTCTGAATATTTGAAAAGTACGTTTCGAATACATAATTTTAGGCTTTTGAATCACCCAAAAAGCTTTAAAAACGAACAAGTTACGACCAAAACAATTTTATACTAGTTGTTTTAAAAACTAAAGAATAAACTTAGTGATTAATGCAATCCTTTTAAATGAAAGAAATAATTGTATATGAAATTTTCATGAACTCAATTTAACCTTGTATAAATAATTATAAATGACATAAATCGGTTAAACTCAATTATATAAGCTATGTAAGTAGAAAGAAATTTTATTTCGCTTTATTTTAAAAAAAAAAGTCATTTAGAATTTTGAAATAAATAATTGTTGATTAAGAATTCTTATGTTACATCTTGTTTCAAACATGATTCCAACACCTTACCCTTATGTTACCGTATACAATCAACTATCCAACCCTATAGTAGATTTCCAAGTCTATTCAGTATATACCGACAAAAAGGAATGTAAGACTCAACACAAAAGATTTCATTATCCCAAAAGAAATATCAATTTATTTCAATATACTTAACACCAAGGACACCATTTTAAAACGGACACGTGAAATAGGGAACTCGAAGAATACGCCACAACGGAGGTTGAATATCTAAAAAGAAGCGAGCTAGTCACCCTCCTAAGGATACAATCGATAAATATAGGAGATCATACATATATAGGCATATCGGGATACATATACTTAAATCCGTCTAACATCTACTATACAAGCATGAATTAACCCTCTGTCATGTAATCATACTTAGGAATCCATTGGAGTTATGGTACTTGTATAACTATGTTGGCCACCATACTTATACAATTACCCTTTCCCCAATGCACTCCCTCCTATGATGACACTTATAAGAATTAATACAACACATAACACATATATCCATCTACTCACATAAGCTCATAACCACATAAACAATAAAGTCCAAAACTCCATCCATTAAAAAAAATATAATCAAACTATTGGAATACATAAATCCATAGTCTAGCTAAAACAGCATGGACTAAATCCAAAACGAAAACATAATCATTTATAAGTCATGTCGCCCATAAGAGTAGAAACAGCTTAAAATCCTTCATATCCACCTACTCCTATTAACTCGAACCACCACATGATTCTTAGGGACATGACTTAAACATCAAAAGAAAAATACTATACCTCAGGTACATAAAATAACTCAACAAAAGACAGAAACTACCATGTACCAAATTATGTACTATAATGTACAATTTAAGCAAAATACAACAATGACTAGCGTGGATGATTATGGTTCAACCTTCACTAGTCACAACCCGAAAAGAAAATAACATGTGGCTAAGTATGAACTACTATGGTTCAACCCATACTAGTCAAAACTTAACAAACATCGCGAGTAAAAACCAATAACATCCAGAAAACTTTAATTAATATAAAATGCACACATACTCCTATGACGCCTATATGCAGGGACCCTTAAGTTATAGACTAGGCTGCTAGACTAGGCAACCTAATTCTCTATAACTATTGTCTCTGATACCATTCTGTCACACCCCACCATGGCGGAATATGGGGCGTGACGTATGGATATCATCACAACAACAGAGTGTCTATAGAGAGAACTATTTGAATTAAAAATGTCATAAAAGGTGTCACAAATGTCATGACAATATCTCATCAATGTAGGAGTCTAGGTAAGTAGGTAACAGTCCTACCTCTTATCCAAGACAAACAAATAACACAAACAAAGCAACATATAGGTTCATAGTATCACTTATTGAAACAAACAGAAAAATAAACTAAGAAGGAACAGGGATCTCCTTCTAAATGCATTCCTACGCGACTCCAATCCTAGCCATATATGTTCTCACGCTTAACCACTTTATCACCTGAAAGAGACACTAAAACACGTCAACATAATGTTGGTGAGAGTCATAGGTTTAGAATCCAACCGAAAACAGATTAAAATAAGCTGTGAACCACCATAAACCACTAAACATATGGACAATGTGCTACAAATATGCATTAACAACTAACATTCAAGATCAATCATTCCAAACAAAATCCAAGGCTCCCAGCCTTACCAAACACCATGGTACCATAGGCGCCCATACACCTATGTACCAATCCCAAGGCCCCGCCTTGTCATTATCTATTGGTCCCATAGATGCTCACACATCTATGTACCTCCCCAAGGCCCCGCCTTGTCAACATCCTGTTGGATCAAAAGTGAGTTGATAAGTCAAAACACAAAGACAAGGACTAAATCTGCCAATACTGAATTCTTCAAGCTGGTGGACAAAGTATCAAGATAGGAATGAACAATATCAGGACAACTATATAGGAGATTTTGTTTTTAATATTTATCTTTTGTAACAGCTGTAGTTTCTAGTATATAAAGAAACACAGCCGTAGGTTTCATTCACTACTTCATCATACAAAATGTAACCTACTGTTCTTTAGATCTCTAGGCATGGGATTCAATGTATACATGCCTAGAGTTATTTGTGTTAATTAAATAATACAAATCCTTTGAAAATTATTCATCTTTGTCAAAACATCTTGTTCATGATTAATTGTGCAATTCCGCTATGTTAATCCATATGTACAATTGATCATCCTAGATAAAACGGTTTTTACTGTTTGAGTCTAACGATCTGGGATTCAACAAGTGGTATCAGAGCGGGTGGCTCGATATCTAGGAGAATCAAGATGTTTGATTTCGTTGCTGTGAAGATTTAGGGTTTATGTTGAAACCCTAGATAATTAATTTTTATTGGCTGTCATATAAGGACGAGAATGATGCATCATGTACACGTCGGTACTATGCATTTGTTTTCTATTGCAATAATTAACCATGTATAATCCTTGTTTCACATTTATGTGACAAAATACTTGCACGTGATGATTATTAAGGGTCTCTATATTTGTAGTTGTATGTTTGTGAAAGAAAGCGGTGGTCCCTATCTCTACGATGTGTTAAAAGGTTACTGGGTTCCACATTGATGTGTCACGTGATCAAATAAAAAGAAGGTTGCGAATTTACGGCTCATGTGGTAAACTAATACTATTCTAAATGATGATGAGTATGTGCTGATTCGTGGGTCAGAAACAAAAAGGGTAAATGACGTGACAATATGCAGTCAGATGTGGACGCATGAAAGCAAGTCAAGATTAAGGTTGGACTTCACGTGGGATTTAACTAAAGAAACAAATGGCATTAATTTGCTATTTTGTTTTATTAGGTTATTGATAATTAAGGTCAGACGAGGATCCAACCATCAGGGGTAAATGCAGTTGTGGATACAGGGCTAAGCAGATGGAAACCAAGAGAGGTATAATTTTCTAGGTTGGATATATTTTTATTGCTGTGTTTTTGTTATTTTTCTTCTGTTATAAATTCATTCCCACTTTGTGTGGGTTTGGCACAGTTAATAACAAAACAGTGGCATTAAAAGTTTCCCCTGCTTTTGAAAAAGTTTCCCCTGCTTTCATTAAAAGAAGCCCCTGCTACGATCCCCCTGCCTTCACTAATCCCCCTGCTGCCATAAAAGTTCCCCTTGCTGTCAGATATGAGTTTTGGGACAACAAGGTTTTGGAGTTTGGTAAATTCACAGCAACTGGTTTAAAGGTATAAAGGCTCGTTTTAATTTTATTGATTACAAAGAAAAGTTCTTATTAGTTATTTGAGGACGAAGTAGATTTTCGCGGGTATGTGTTTTATGCTTAAACGCTTAGTGACGAAGTGGTACAAGATCTAGGAATGTGTGATTTTTCTTATGGTACTCTATGCACATATTTTCTATCACTTGAAGGAGTTACATTATCGTGCTCAGTGTATCGTTTCAAAGGTAAATGAGGATTTTGTATGGGGAACGCTTTGTCACGTGGTTAGTGCAAAATATAAAACGTAAGTTCGAGTTATTCTACGACATCATCAAGTAAGTCATAATCAGTTTTCTTCATATTTAATCATTACATAAAGCCTACAGAATTGAAGATTAATCAATGACTAGCACAATTTAAGGGGAAACTAAAGTGTTAGTCATTCGCATATGACATTGAGGTGAAGATTTTTGCTACTGCTCATTGGTATTACTACAACTAATGTGAGTATCTACTGCTCAAAATCATTTTTTATTAGGATTGCTTCCCTATGTGCTTCATGGAGGGTATTTTGAAAAGTGGAATGCTTGTGTTTGGTGTATGATATTAGTTAGTAGTGGTTGAGAATCAAGGTTGCTTCCATACAAGACCCCTATTTGATCATGTCAAAAAGGGGAAGAAGTCTACAAAGACTAAAGTAATCTGTTGATCCTTGGTGTCGTATGGTTTACAAAAGATATATGCTTAAGGGGAAGTGTTTTGACATCATCAACTAGGGGAAGATTATTGGGTCAAAAGTGAGTTGATAAGTCAAAACACAAAGACAAGGACTAAATCTGCCAATACTGAATTCTTCAAGCTGGTGGACAAAGTATCAAGATAGGAATGAAGAATATCAGGACAACTATATAGGAGATTTTATTTTTAATATTTATCTTTTGTAACAGTTGTAGTTTCTAGTATATAAAGAAACACAGCCGTAGGTTTCATTCACTACTTCATCATAAAAAATGTAACCTACTGTTCTTTAGATCTCTAGGCATGGGATTCAATGTATACATGCCTAGAGTGATTTGTGTTAATCAAATAATACAAATCCTTTGAAAATTATTCATCTTTGTCAAAACATCTTGTTCATGATTAATTGTGCAATTCCGCTATGTTAATCCATATGTACAATTGATCATCCTAGATAAAACGGTTTTTACTGTTTGAGTCTAACGATCTGGGATTCAACACATCCCCTTGGTACCAAGTCAAACCACAATAACTGAGACGGTACGTGTCCCCCGATCCAAATCATAAACACAATCAAGAATCACATAGCAATTAATCACATAAGTGTACACACAAGTCCATTACTAATCATAAAACATTCACAGCATAAGTTATAAAACCAAACAGTGTCTCTTCCATTCCATCTGGAAGTCAAAATCATTAAAAGATATGGGACTATGAAACTCACCTGATTGAGCTTCTCCAAAAGTCCGCGCACTAGCAAAAAGCTAACAAACAAAAGCACACAATCAAAACATGAACCAAACACTAAGATGGCTCATAAACCTATGATGGACATCTAACCTTCTCCCATATATATACCTCATTTATATGCTCTAAGCATCTCATTACACCTGTCTATAAAGCCCTTAACTTAGTTTACTTCATAACCCGTCCCGTTAACATTTTACCCAAAACAGTCCCGGTTTTTAGGTCTCCAAACTATAAGCCAAACGTCCACCTAAACATACCCATGATCTCTGTAAAGGTAACCATATTCCCTTACATATGTTAGCTAACTCCTCCCTTTGGCCCCAACCTTAAAGCTACTGTTAAGGCCCCGATATATATATATATACTTCTGCCTATCCACATTTTTCCGATTTTGAACATACAAAAAGTTTGTTATTATTAGGGGGTCTTACCCTAACACATTTGCTTAGCCACCCTTCAAGTCTCTTATTTAATATATAAACCAACACCCATGCTCATTAGAGGGCTCAAGTGTACTCCTAAGTACCCCAATCATCTTAAAACGTTAAATTAAACCCGACTGATTTGAAAACTGTTTCGACCTCCGACTGTTGTAACCTGTTTTTCACCCACCTCCCGACCTCCAATTTAGTTCTCGTTTCTTGAATTTGAAATCCACTTCCATTAACTATTAAGGGATGCTTGGATCGCAAAATAAGAGTTTGTAGAACTCTAGATATGATCAAAACAAGTGACTCAAAAATCTGCCCAGTTTTTAAAAACGAATTTAAACATGATTAAACCCTAATTAACATCACTAATAATCACCAATCATTATCCTAATCATGTTAATTGTTATAAAACCCCTAATTACAGATCTATTAAGAACTCTAATCCATCATATAAATTGATTACATAAAACTTGAAGCCTTAATGCTATAAAACAAGAAAACTATAAGAATTAAATCAAGATTTTTACCTCAAATCTTCAAGAAAATTATTTTTGATGAATCCCTAAATTAGGGCTTGTAAAAATTCGGCCAAAAGGGGAGAAATATAATGAAAAACTGATTTTTGTGATATAAACATGGTATTTATATGTTTTATTAAAAAGGTTTTTCCAAATTGGGCTCAAGTTGGGTCTTTTGGCCCATTATCCTTTCTTTTTCTTTGCTAGTCGATTTAAAACCCGATTCATATATATATATATATATATATTTTTTCTTTTTAAGACTTATTAATATATTATTAATAATACCTTAACTTACCTTAATTTATTTCAGCTCCTAAAACCTCAAAACCGTAAAACTAGTCAATTTACGCGTATACCGTAAAAAAACGTAAAATATACAGTTCTAAAAAAACTCGTGAATTTTGAAATAAACTTTTAAACTAAGTCCTAAATGACTTAAAACCATCCCGAAAAATACTCCCATGACTAAACACCTTACCCGAGACCTCTAAATGCTAAACCCCAAATCGTAAAAAAAATACGATTTACTATAATACTTATACGTTAACACCAAAATAACACCATTTCATTTCATAGTCACCAATTTGTGACCTCATGAACATGAAATAACCGTTCCTCAATTTACTTATGAGTACCATATACCCATAAACGATGTCCACACCAACTTCGTTCACACAAAATAAACATGTAAACACACAAAACACATAGTCACACATAAAATAACCTAAAAATAAGACCGAGTGACGAACCTCAAAACCACGGTTGTCACATACCAAAATGCACTTATTGAGTCTAGAGCCAAAAGATATCAATCTATTATCTCATTAGGACACAATCGAGTCCTACGCATTATCCTTGTGGTACTGCCAGAACATCTGAGTGATACGGTTCACAATGAAGATGGAAATCATGCTTGAGTCAACCTCAAACAAGCTCATGGTAGGTAACTTTTGCGACTCAACACGAATCAAACTTGTGATAACTGGAAAGCAACTAAGTTTGGATTCTTAATTGATTCAAACTTGATTCCAGGTTTCAACGCAAAATCTGTGTGATCTTGCCAGAACATTCAGATTGACACTCTTAAGTGCTCACAATGACGAATGGAAATCCTTCCAGTGTCAACATCAAACAGCACTGCGGTAGGTGACTCGCAAGATTCTCTATGAATCAAGCTTGTGACAAACTGGAAAGCAACAATGGTGCGATTCTTATAGAATCAAACTTGTTCCAGGTATTATGAATTGACGACTCTAATCAGACGGATAATTTATCCTTATGATTCACTCTTTACGTTCGCAGTCTGCTTTGAGACGGTCGAGACTACCGCCGTGAAACCCTGTCAAGGAGGTTATAAATTTAATCTACCCGATCACAGGTACGGTATCTAATACCGTCTAACGGTCTTCACTAACCGGAGGTAAAACGCTACCGAGTTAGGATGAAATGTTCAAAGCCATTTTATCCGTTTCTATATATGTTCCTGCATATCAAGATGGTGGCGTAGTTGTGTTCTAACTGAATTCGTCTTCACATGTTCATACTAAAAGATAAAGTCTTCCGCAACTCTGATGAATATTTGAATGACTAATTACAACTATATGTGCATGTGAAATTGTTAGCCTTTCAAAATCAACAAAGTGTGAACATGTCGATTCAGAAGTCACAAGAGCACAAGATAGCGATAATCAAGATAACTAAGAATGTAATAGGTCATCTTAGTCACAAGGAGCACAAGATGAAGATCTCAAGCACTCAAAGTCAAATGAAAAAGGCTCAAGATAAAGATCACAAAAGCATGAAGGAAGAAAGCCGTTACAAACAAGATCGAGACCAAGATACAAGACCAAAAGAAGGAAGATCACCTCCACAAGAATGTATTCACTCAATCATCTTATGCATTTAAAGATGACCGAGACATTGGGGGAGATTGTTAGCCCTATATTTTATATAGTCGAACAAGAATGTAATAGGTCATCTTAGTCGTTATTGGTCTTGTATTGTAATAGGTTATGTTGGGAATTATTGCTAAGTGTCAAGTATCGTTAGTGTAATTTAAGTACTGTTAGTATCTTTGAAGTACCGTTAGTGTTAACGCGGTACATAGTAAGTACTGCTACTTATAAAGTAAGTACTGCTATATTGATTAGGACGAATATATATTTGTATAAGATATGTCATAGTTAAGGTTAGAGTATATCTTATGTGATATACTTAATAGTTAGAATATTGATAATATATCGTCTGTGATATAGTTATCTTTATAGAATATTCTAAGGTTTCTAGGGTTCCTTACTCTATAAAAGGAACATAGGTACAATTTCATTTATGTACCTCATCTAAGTCGATTAATAAAAGAATCGAATAGTTAAAAGTAATTATGTTCTTCTGTGCTTTATAAGTTAGATTTTACATAACTTATTTAGCTTGACTAAGAGTTCTCAAAGTGTTTTAGTTTGATTACAAACTACTATACTAGTTCTTAACAGAATATAGATCCAATCAAAGGGATCAACAAGTGGTATCAGAGCTTGTTGAGAAACTCTGAAAAAGAAGAACACAACCCTAAAAACTCCACTCACGCTAAAACTCAATGTCTCAACCTGGTGATGACCTTCACTTAGAAGACATTCCAGATCCTGATCCAATACCACAGGGACAGCCTCTAGCTGTGCATCCTGCACCAGCACAAGGTGTTCAAACCATAGATGTTATAGTTACTTCTACAACTACAACACCTTCCCATACTCTTTCTGCTGTCAAACTCCCAGTTCTCAATGGTGATAACTATGAGACATGGGCTATGCAGATGGAACATTACTTGAATCACACAGATCATACTCTGTGGTAAGTTATCAAGAATGGGAATACACCTAAGAAGTTACACTAGTTGCCTGATGGTACATGCTATGCTTTACCTGCTGTGACTGCTGAGGAGGTACAAGCAGAGATCAGAGAAAGAAATGCCAGAACTGCTTTGGCTATGGCACTTTCAGAGGACATCTTACATAGATTTCATCACTATAAGGATGCAAAGGCTATGTGGATGCCATTAAACTTAGATTTGGAGGTAATGAAAATCTAAGAAGATGAAGAAGATTGTTCTGAAACAAGAATTTGATAACTTCTCAATTTCCAGTATATAAGGAATCCATGGTGGCTATGGAAGGTTCAGTAAGCTGCTTATTCAAATGACAGTTTATGGACAAATAATTCCTAATGAAGAAGCTAATCTAAAATTCTTAAGGAGTGTTCCACAAGAGTGGAAAGCAATGGCTATGCACTTCATCACAAGGGATGATCTGGATACAATTCCTTTTGGTCATCTCTACAAAAATCGTAGAGCTTATGAGATGGATGTAAAAGGCGTTGAGGTGACCAAAGAAGTAGCAACAACAAAGTCTAACTTGGCTTTTGTGTTAGAAGGTAACGACGGTACTTACTTTCAAAATACCGCCAGTGGATCAAGCAGCGGTACTTACTTCCAAAATACCACTGGAGGACTTACAAGCGGTACTTACTCACAAAGTACTGAAGGAAGTCCTATAGTCTCTCAAAATCCACAAGGAAGATCTTCACCGTTGTTTAGTGACAATGATGCCTTCTCATTCTTTGCTGGACAAGACAACATGCTAAGACTAACTCTCAATGACTTGTTCCAAATGGATGATGCTGATGTTGAAGAGATGGATCTCAAATGGCAAGTTGCTATGGTCTCTGTGAGATCTAAAAGGTTCTTTAAGAAGACTGGAAGGAAGATGACTGTTGATCCTAATGAGCCATTAGGATATGACAAGTCTAAAGTTGAATGCTATAACTGTGGAAGGAATGGACATTTTTCAAGGGAATACACTAGAGACAAGGCTGAAAGTAGCAGTCAAAATTCTAAAAACAGCTATAGAACCAGTCCAAGAATTACTGAAAGCTTTCCAAAAGGAAACAGCATGAGTCCTAAAGGAACCAAAGCATTGGTAACTGTAGATGGAGTGGTGATCTGGGCTGAAGATGAGGAAGGATAAGAGATTTGTTTGATGGCTCTCTCACATGAAGATACTGAGGGGCATCTAATTGATGAATTAAAAGATAAAGGTATAGTAGATAGTGGATGCTCAAGACACATGACAGGGAATAAAGATTTCCTTGCTGAATTTGAAGTATTCAGAGGTGGACCAGTAGCCTTTGGAGGTAGCAAAGGTAGAATCACTGGCAAAGGGAAAATCAATACAGGGAAGTTGGAATTTAAGGACGTGTTATTTGTAAAAGAACTGAATGAATTCAATCTCTTTTCTGTGTCACAAATGTGTGATAAGAAGAACAAGGTGTTGTATACAGATACAGACTACTTGGTGCTCTCCAAAGATTTTGAGATGCCTAAAGAATCTCAAGTACTGCTTAAGGTACCCAGGCAAGAAAACATGTACACCTTTAATCTTCATACTATTACTCCAACAGGTGGTATTACATGTTTGCTAGCTAAGGCTTCTAATAACGAGTCTAACTTATGGAATAGGAGGTTAGGTCATGTGAATTTCAAGAATCTTAGCAGATTAGTGAATAGAAATTTGGTTAGAGGGTTACCTAACAAATCTTTTCAGAATGATTTCATATGTACTGCTTGTCAAAAAGGTAAACAACATAGAACCTCTTGTAAGACCAAGACTGTCAATACTGTGACAAAGCCTTTGCAACTTTTGCATATGAATTTGTTTGGTCTAGTTTCTATAAGGAGCATTAGTCATAAGACCTTTTGCCTAGTTATAACTGATGATTATAGCAGATTCAGTTGGGTTTTTCTTTTTAGCTCTTAAGAGTGAAATCAGTGAATTACTTAAGGATTTCATGACTTTAATTGAAAAGCAGTTCACTAAACAAGTCTTAATCATTAGGACATATAATGGGACAGAATTTAAGAATGCTGAATTTGATGAATTTTGTAGGTCTAAAGGTATCAAGAGACAATTTAGTAATCCTAGGACTCCACAACAAAATGGAGTAGCTGAAAGGAAGAATAGGACACTAATTGAGGTTGCTAGAACTATGTTGGCTGATTCTCTTTTGCCAAATACATTTTGGGCAGAAGCAATCAATATTGCATGTTATGTGTTAAATAGAGTCTTAGTGACCAAGCCTCAATACAAGACACCTTATGAACTTTTGACTGGTATTAAGCCAACCATAAGTCATTTAAGACCTTTTGGATGTCATGTGTCCATACTAAATACCCTTGTTAATTTCTTAGAAAATAAACCCAATGTCCCAGGAATAGGTTATGCTTGGATGTTTGATTTAGATTATCTAACTAATTCCATGGATTACTATTCTGTACAAAAGGATTGTCAAACTAACAATGCAGGTGAGGAGATTGGTACAACTAAGTCAGGTACTCAAGGAGAACCTTCTTCATCAAACTCTCAAGATGATGATGTTCACATCTATGTACCCAGTATGCCTACTGTTACTCCTATGGCTACTACTCCCCAGAAGCAAACAATACCATCAACTGATGATCATGCCTCCCAAGAGCCTCAGAGGCTTCAAGATCAAGAAAAGAATGCTACATTTGCTAATGAGCATTCATGAGAAGAATATTTTGAGTCACAACACTCAACAGTACATATTACACCTAGCGGTACCTCATCTGCAAGTACTGCTAAGTCAAAATCTGCAAAGTCTGTTGATTCGTTAAAAGATATTTTACAAGCTATGGACGATGAAGACATTTATGCTAGTCCAGCTGAAGGAATCTTCTCCAAAGCTTCCTATGATGAGCAGGGTGAAGTAACTGATTTCAATAATTTGGAAACTGAAATTCTAGTCAGTTCTATTCCCACTCATAAAGTCAACAACAACCATCCTACTACTCAAATTATTGGAAATCCCAAGTCTATTGTGCAAACCAGAAGACAACTTCAAGCCAATACTGAAACTCATGCACTTGTGAGTTATGTCAAACAACAACAGAGAACAAATCATAAGGATACTCAACATTGTTTGTTTGCCTGTTTCTTATCACTAGTAGAGCCCAAGAATATTTCTTAAGCTATTGATGAAGAAAGTTGGGTAGATGCCATGCAAGAAGAATTAACACAATTTGAGGTACAAAAGGTTTGGATTCTTGTGGATCTTCCATCAGGAAAAAGGGTTATTGGTACTAGATGGGTTTTTAGAAACAAGAAGGATGAAAGAGTATTTGTTGTGAGGAACAAGGCAAGGCTTGTTGCTCAAGGCTATAGACAGAAAGAAGGGATAAACTATGATGAGGTTTTTGCACCAGTGGCAAGGATAGAAACCATTAGGTTATTTTTGGCCTTTGCATCATATATGGGTTTTATAGTCTATCAGATGGATGTGAAAATTGCCTTTCTTTATGGTACTATTTCAGAGGAGGTATATGTTTCACAACCTCTAGGTTTTGTAGATCCTAAATTCCCCAACAGAGTCTACAAAGGTATCAAAGCACTTTATGATCTACATCAAGCTCCAAGGGCTTGGTATGCAACTTTATCCAATTTTCTATTAGAACATGGATATAGGAGAGGAACCATTGACAAAACTCTATTTATAAAAAAGAATGCTAAGGATATTATTCTAGTACAAGTCTATGTTGATGAAATTATTTTTTGTTCAACCAAGAAATCATGGTGTAAAGAGTTTGAGGCTTTGATGAAAGGAAGATTTCAGATGAGTTCTATGGAAGAACTTACTTTCTTTTTGGAACTACAAGTCAAAAAGAGGAAAGATGGAATATTTATCAGCCAAGATAAATATGTTGCTGAAATCTTGAAGAAGTTTTCATGTATGTATTCAAGGAGTACAAGCACACCTTTTGAAGCTAAGAAGTATTTATTAAAAGATGAACATGGTGAAAATGTTGATATTCATCTATACAGGTCAATGATTGGTTCATTGATGTATCTTACTGCTTCAAGACCATATATTATGTTTGCTGTGTGTGCCTGTTCAAGGTTCCAAGTTAATCCAAAGGTGTCACATCTACATGCTGTGAAGAGGATTTTTAAGTATCTTAAAAGTCAACCTAATTTAGGATTATGGTATCCTAGAGATTCAACCTTTGAATTGGAAGCTTACTCAGACAGTGATTATGCTGGAGCTAATCATGATAGGAAATCCACAACAGGAGGTTGTCAATTCCTAGGCAGGAGACTCATATCATGGCAGTGTAAGAAGCAAACCATTGTTGCTACTTCTACAACTGAAGCTGAATATGTAGCTGCTGCTCATTATTGTGGACAAGTACTTTGGATTCAAAATTAGTTGTTAGATTATGGGTTCAACTTCATGAACACCAAGATTTACATTGATAATGAAAGTACTATATGCATTGTCAAGAATCCAGTCTTTCACTCCAAGACCAAGCATATTGAAAGAAGACATCACTTTATAAGAGATGCCTATGACAAGAAACTTATTCAAGTCTTGAAGATTCATACAGACAACAATGTAGCTGATTTGTTGACCAAGGCATTTGATGCAAAGAGAGTTGAATTCTTGGTGCCAAATATTGGTATGCTCAACCAATAGACTGCTGCATATGTTGAGGGGAGGTAAAAACTGTATAATTTTTATTGTATAGTGTATGTTTGTTTTGTGTTTTTGATGTGATTGCAGGTTGATAGAACAAGATAAAAGAGGTTATAATGATAGTGGAATGCATGAACTGGTCAAATTTGTGAGGTACCATTGTGGATCCAAGTACCGCTAGCACAAATCCAAGTGCCGAGTATGTTCCATGTACCGCTACATGTCCGTTGTACCGTTAAGGGTTTCTTTTGTAAATTTGGCGGTTTCTTCGCGCTTGGGTTTGTTATTTACATAAATACTTACTCCAATTATACAATTGATTCACCTAATCTTTTATTCTTATCTCTTAATTCTATAACCTTCTCTCTAATTTTTCGATCATCAAAAATACTAATGGCTGCTTTAGAAGTGATCTCTAAGCACAATTTGGTTGCGAACCTGGCTCAGAATGATGATTCTCTTGGTTTCCATGAGATACTTGGATTTTTATCTCGAAGTCATATTCGTTTCGCGCTAACTGTAAGTCCCACTGTCTCTATTCCTATTGTTGAATAATTTTGGAATACTGCTGTGTTAGGTACTCGTTTTGATCAACCTTGAATTAAGGCTAGGGTGAATCATAGAAATATCTATGTCACTGAGGGACTGCTAAGGGCTAGTCTGAGACTAAATGATGAAAATAGACTTAGTATGCTTAACAATACAGAGATACATTGCAGCCATGGGTTATGAGGGTGGTAGGGAAAGTCTTACTTTCTTTAAAACTTTGTTTTCACCACAATGGAAATTGCTTTTTCATGCCATTATTCACTGTTTAGGCTCCAAAAGTACTTCTTTTGATCAAATCCCTGCTGCATTGGCATCAGCTGGTATTTGTCTGGCAAATAACAGAGTTTTCAATTTTTCAAAATTAATTTTTGAAGGCATGACTATGAATTTGGAAGGAGTTAAGAAGTTTTTAATGTATCCTAGATTCATTCAGACTTTAGTTAATGACCAAATCCCTAACCTCCCAGAATTAAGAAATACATAGGATGTTCCTACATTCACAAAGAGAACTTTCTCTTTCTTGACCAAACAAGGCAATACCTTCACAGGAACTATCACACCCTTATTTGCTAATATGTTAGCCCAACCTGCCCATCAAGAAGGTGAGGAACCTATCAATGCTAGTGGTTCTCAACAATCTCCTTCTAACCAGCGTTCCCATTCCTTAGAAGATTCTCAATCTTCTTCTCACAATATTGGTAATCCACCAAATTCAGATGAGATGATCTATACACCTGCTGCTTCCATTCCTGCTAGTGGTTCACCACAAGCACATGCACCAGAGTTGGTGGATGTTGCAAATTTAACTACTTTGTGCACTAGCTTGTCCAAACAGGTACAAGTGTTACAAAAGGAAAAGCTTGTTCAAGACAAGAAAATTGATGAATTGGAGGCCAGCCTAATCAAGTTAAGGAATAAGGTATCCCCTTGGATGAGGCAGAACAGGTCTATTCAGAAAGCTACTCTTAAGAAGCAAAGATTCAGACACCTCAAGAAAAGGCAACTAAATGCAACCAAACAGGAGAGGAATTATGAAGAACCACTTCCTTCTTCTAATATTCAAACAAGGGTCTTTGGAAATGACATCAACTTTGAAGCTGATGATGATGTCATTGGAAATTTTGAAGATGGCAATGGTTTAGAGACTAGTGTGGACGAGCCTACTAACATGGAGCTTCAACAAGAAGAACCACAACCTACTCATGAGGAACCACAAATTGAAGAAATGTTGGTAACTCAGCCAGAGCCACAACTTCAATCACCACAACTTCAAGTTAATTGGAGTAGTTTCTATGAGAAGCTGGAGGATATTAATATCCAATTTCCTATATCTTCAACTCCACCACAAAGGCAATTCTGGTTTCATAAGAAACAGTCTTTCCAAGTACTGTCAACATCAAGACTGAGCTATGGATCAGACAAGACTAAGGAGTTACAAGTTGAGAAGATAGCTTTAGTAGAAGAAAAGGTATCTGGAGATACTCTTGTGATTGAAGAAACAAGTGTGTCTTACACTGGTGAAGTCAACATTGTGGAAAATCCAAGTACTGCTAGGCCAACTAAGCCAACTGCAAGTACTGCTGACATTGTTGAAGACCAAGTACTGCTAATCCAACTAAGCCGACTGCAAGTACTGCTGGTGATCAGCCTTCACTAGAAAGTCAAACTCCTTTTGGAGAGGATGAGACTTTAGCTCAAGTACTGCTTGATTTGAGAGAAAAGAGTTCAGCTGAAAGAGCAAGACTAGCAGATATTGAGAAGAAGACACAACAAGAAGTTCTTACCAAAAAGGATAAAACTAAAGGTAAGAAAGTTCAAGCTTCACAGCCCACTAAAGGTATTGTTATTCAAAAACAAGCTAATGAGGATGAGGAAAGATCTTCTAAGCTGAAGAAGAAGTTACCAAAGATTAATCCAAAGGATAAGGGCAAGAAGCAGTTACAATCAGAATCTGAAAATGAAAGTGATTCAGATGATGATATCAGCAAAGTCATGTATAGATCTAATCAACTAGAACATGATGAGGGATATGCTTTCAGAGTGCAAGCCCAAATTATTGAAGAAGAATTACAAGAGGAACTTGCAGCAAAGCAGCTAAAGCTAGGAGAGTGCATCAAGAATGGAATATACAAGAGTATGATAGGATTCAAGCTGAACTACAAGCAAGTGAGCTTCTTGCAGACTCATTAATAGCTGAAGAAAGGGATGCTTATGATGAAGAAGAGAAAGCAAATTTATTGATGATCTGGTAAGGGAGCAACAAAGATTCTTTGCTGAGAAAAGAAGAAGAGAAAGGATTAAGCCTCCAACTACCATGCAGATTAGGAATCAAATAATGACTTTTCTCAAGAAAGTTAAGAATTTTACTCATGCTCAATTGGTCAAGAAGAATTTTGAGGAAATCAAGGCTTTGTATGAACAACACAAAAGAGCTGAACTGAATTTTGTTGAGATTGGATCTGAAGCTCATAGGATAGCTGTTGAAGAAGCTAGAAGACATCTGCAACAACAAAGACAATTTAGAAGTGCTCGTAGATTTGATTTAAGTACTGCTGAACATACAAGAACATCTTCACCAATCAAAACTACATATGTGAGGAAAAGTAGAATGGAGAAGGTAAGTTCAAAAGGGACAGAGACTGCTCAAAGAATGAATGAAGGAGATAAAGCTCAAGGTGTTGATAAGACTGAAAATGTACAAGCTGTACATACACCATCAACAGTACATACTGAAGAAACGGTACATACAAACTTGGAAGAAGGTTCAATGGAATTTGAAGGAACCTCCAAGGGTGTTAAGAGGAAAAGATCAACAAAGAAGACGCAGAAAGTCAAGAAAAAGGCTAAATCAACAACAGAAGATAGTGATGATGATGAGAGCTTAAGAAAGTACTTGAAGATAGTAAATTTTGAAGATCAATGTATTGATAAAGAGATTTTAGGAAAGAAGTCATTCATTTCTAGATGGATATATACTATGGATCAAGGACTGGAAGCTCATGGAATACAAAGAACTGATGGCACAACAAGAATGTTCAGACTTTTGGAAGATATTCTTCATATTCTTACCAGACAAGATATTCAAGATCTTTTCAAATTAGTTCAAGAAGCCAGTGCAGGTAAAACTGAGGTATCACTATTGTATAATGAATTTCTCTTCATGTATGAACCACACGACTATGATCAGAAAATGTTGAAGGTATTAGAGAATCAGGTTCCTAGTTACTAGAGATATTATAGGTCATGTGGGTTGCATATTTTGGATATAGATGATGTTACTTATTATATGCTACAAGAGAAGATATATCCATTTGAGAGAAGATTGTTGGAAAGAATGTTGGAACAACAATTAGAAATCTCGGAAGAGTCTGTTGGTGCTTTGGAGTTGATTAGAATGGTTAAACAACAAATCAAGGATTTGGAGCAAGAGGAAGAAACTGAGAAAGAGCCTTAAGTGTTTCACTTTTAGTCACACTTCATAAATGGTTCTCAGTTCACCATGTCTAACACACATAAGAACTGGCTAGTCCATAAGCAAATGGTTTGTGGTAAAGACTTGTTAAATTCGTTGAAAGCTGGTAGTTTGCTAAAAACTATATTGTTCTAACTCACCTTGTTTCGAGACAAAGAGTTGGCTAGTCCTAGACAAACGGTACTAGGTAAAGACATAATCAAATTCGTTGATGGTTGACAGTTTACTCAAAACTGTAGGGTTATTAGTACACCTTATTCTTTATGAATAAAGTATTGGTTATTCCATAGGGTACGGCTAACTGGTAAAGAATAAATCAAATCCGTTGTAGCTGATGATTTGCTAAAAATCATGAAGCCAATACATATTGGTTTTTGTTGTTAACTGTTTTATTTCAGGTATGAAGTTGCAAGCAAAGAAGTATTGAGAAAAGATACTTAGAAGGTTTTGTCTCATCAAATCAAGACAGAAGTTCATGACTTAGAGTTCATAGATTTAACTCAAAAAGACAATTACTGTTGCTGCAAAATCAAATGAATGTTTACAAGATACAAGAAGATCATAGTTTGAAGACAAAGATGATGTTCATGATACTTGAAGGTTATCTTATCAGAAGAAGATCTAGATTAAAGTGTTTGGCAACATTCAGTTGGATACAAATACAAATTACCAAGTTCAATACAAGGTTGAAGAGAAAACTGAAGACATGTATTCTAAATACATTTAGTACAAAGAGAAACAAGAAGACAACGAGTTATCATTCTTGTTTAGGGAGGATTGTTGGGAATTATTGTTAAGTGTCAAGTACCGTTAGTGTAATTTAAGTACTGTTAGTATCTTTCAAGTACCGTTAGTGTTAACGCGGTACATATTAAGTATTGCTACTTATAAAGTAAGTACTACTATATTGATTAGGACGAATATATCTTTGTATAAGATATGTCATAGTTATAGTTAGATTATATCTTATGCGATATACTTAATAGTTAGAATATTGATAATATATCGTCTGTGATATAGTTATCTTTATAGAATATTCTAATGTTTCTAGGGTTCCTTACTCTATAAAAGGAACATATGTACAATGTCATTTATGTACCTCATTCAAGTCGATTAATAAAAGAATCGAATAGTTAAAAGTAATTTTGTTCTTCTGTGCTTTATAAGTTAGATTCTGCATAACTTATTTAGCTTGAGTAAGAGTTCTCAAAGTGTTTTAGTTGATTACAAACTACTATACTAGTTCTTAACAGAATATAGATCCAATTAAAGGGATCAACAGGTTAGTCGGGTTAACCGGGCTTGGTATTTAAGCTAATATTGTATAAGATAGGGGCTCTAAGCCCAAGATAATCCAAGCCCGGCCCGTGTTACTAAGCCCACGGCCCATACAAGCCTAGGGTATATATACCCTCTTCCATGTGTGGAAGAGGGTGTTGGTTACCATTTACTTTCTCTCTCTAGTATTGTTTTAACCTTCCACCATCTCTCTACTTTCTCTCTCTACCTTCATCTATTTATCTTTCTAAATATCATCTTAATATTGTGTTATGGATTAAAGTGGGATTAACAATTTGGAGAAAGACTTTTTACTACAACAACAAGCTATTTAAATAACTTGTTTCATTGTGCAATAGCTTTGAAGAAGATTTTTAACAAAACCATTTGTAGAACTTCAAGTGTTTGAAGTAATTGTCAAAAAGCTTTTGTATGTGACAAACTTTCATTTTAGACTCTACATTAAAGATGCAAAACCTTCTTGCATTAGAGTGGTACGTTTTGAAAAAACTTTTACCCCAAACATTTAGTTGCATTAAATACACCAAGTCTTTTATGACTTCGTGCATTCCACATGCTCTGAATAGTCACTTTTTAGGTTTATCCTTCACTTTCTAGTTTCAGAAAAAGTACTTTTCAAACATAGTCGTGTGTGATCCTATACAAATCGCAACATGTGCCATAGGTTGGAGAGATGTTTTTTGGTTGACATAAATGAATTTCTTGTGGATCATCCTGAAACCACCAGATTATGGGAATAACAAAAGCAGAGATATTGAAATGAGCACGTCAATATATGATGTGAGAACCCGTACTTTCTCACCATTATTTTATTCTTTTTATTCGTGCTTCTTGAATTTTTCAACGTATTACGTTTTCTTGTATTGCTATATGTAAATCCTGAGATTTTTTAAATTATACTTTTAAGTATTATTTTATTCATTGACAATGTTTCATATGGAATTATAAATTTTTATTTTATTTTCCCATATTTATTTAAATCAAAGTTTTTGATTTAAAATCACCCGCGTGTGTTTTACAACGAGTTTATTCAAAAATAATGTACAACGATAATTTCTAGTGATCGCGATACCGACGGATGCCCAAAAGTTTACGTTTATTTATCGATTGTTTCGATGATTAATACTTTCGACGATTTTCGTTTTAATTACGTATTAAGTCGTGTCGAGAAATCATTTAATCATTTTTATGATGCATTGTAACTTTTGAAAAGTATTTTTACGAAACCCGAGCCCCGTAAATATTTTCAAGATTTACTAATAGACATTTTCTACCCTTTAAAACTATTAATTTCTTTTAAGTCCTAAAATTTGAAAATTGGCAACTTAGGTCCCTCCACTTAACTAGCCATATATAAACTATTTTCTTCCACCATTTTACACACACTTTCATTTTTAAAAAAAAAACACATACTCTCTCCCACCCCCTCCTTATGCCGCCACTCCACCACCACAAAACACCCTCTTTTCACCATCTTCCACCATGATTTAACAAAAACTAAAATTAGACCCATTCCTAAAATCTTCTTGCCATTCTAATGATATCAAAATCATGAACATGCATCAAAATTTGAAGATATGATTTCATGGTGAATTTATGTTTAAATCATCTTGCATGTATTATATTTGGTAAGATCATCATGTTTTAATCCTTAAAAGTCTTGTTTTTAATCTTTGATTTTGTTAGATTTTACATGCAAGTGTTTTTAGGAGTGTTTGGATGATGGGTATGATAGTATAGTGATCCTAGGGGTATGGGAATGAAGTGGTTTTGCTTGAAAATGGATTTGTCATGTTTTCTAAAAGGCTAATTTGGGACAGCAGCTTTAAACAGAATGTTTTGTGGGTTTAAGGTCCGTGAAAGACTAAGATTATTTGAAATTGTTGTAGAGTTTTCCGAGACAGTCGTTTTGGTATAAGATAGATCTTCTAAGTCATTACGAGTCAAAAGTTATGCTAGTTTTAGTTTTGGTGTACCGGGAGACGCAAGTCGGCACAATCCGAAATTGTGGCTGATTTTGGGTCGACTCTTGGGGACTTTAGGATTGGTTAGATAGTTGATACTACTGATTTTCAAAGTTTACAAACTGAGTTTGATGAGTCTAGTAGTGGTTTCAAAAGTCGGATTGTCGAGTTTGTACTTTTAAAGCGGTCTAAACGGTTTTACAAAACAAGTGCACAAATCTGTCCCAAATTTGGAGTCGGGTAAAGTGTCGAGCTGATGGATTTTAAAGTGTGAACTTTGGCTCAAATTTTTATGAGGTCTTATACAGGTTATAAGTGACCTTGACACCAATTTTCATGTAAAACGGACAAGTCTAGATAGGGTAGATCGATGTGTACATTCGGGGTGTACTTGCTGATTTTTATTTTTGACACATAGTTCAATGCTTGTGTTGCGTGAGTTTGAGTATTTACCATCGGTCATGATGACTTACTCAAGTGCTTAGTCATTATATAAATGACTTAGCTACTGGTCCAAGTAAGGGTAAATGATAGTTTGACTTGCGTTGACTTGGCGTCGTATGACGAGTCATTTTCAAGTGTTCTAGTTTTTTTAACGTGTAGTGTTGGAATAAATGAGTTAGTATGAATTCATTTGATTCGTGTCAATGGTTTTGAAACGTGTATATTTTGAAAACATTTGAGTCATATTATATTTGGTACATATCGATATTCGAGTTCGAATCTTAACGCGCGCCTCATTTTGATAGGTTGCGGTTTTCGTGTTTCCCCGGACATCCATATCGTCGGTGATCGTCTCACTACATTGTTTCTACTCAGTTGCTGAGTACCGTGATTGACTTACCTCGTGGCTAAGGTGAGTTCATAGCCCCTTTTTACTTGTACATGGTTTCTAAACACGGGGTGAGATTTTACATGGTGGAACACAACCATTTAAAAACTGTATGCTATCTAGAACTTGTATGCTATCCAGAACATGTATGATTTTCAGGTTTTCAATATTATTATTGCTTTTTAGTCTAGCCTTGAGTTTCCTCTCCCGATCATGAACCGTTAATTTCGAGTACTAAGCGCGAATGTTGTGGGTGGATCCATCGAGATTGACAGTCCCCGTCTCAAGTACCTTGATGCACTGATATTCGTTTATTTACTTGAGTATTTAGGCTGAATACTCCCTAGAGGAACTTACATTGAGTTAAGCTTCGGTTCATGAACTGAACAGCAATAATAATGGTTTCGGACTATGGTTGACGTATATAACCATACTCCACACTGCTTGTTTTACAACTGAATGCTTGTGTTCCACACCTTTACTGCTAAACCTATGAATTTCACTCAACGTTATGTTGACGATTTTACATGTTTAATCTCAGGTATTATTACTTAGCTTTGCTTGGATGGGAGCCCGCAGGATATTGTCGCAGCTTGGAGATTTCTGTGATGCTTTTAAAAGACTGGTTTTAATATAAACTGTCAGAAATTTATTATATCTTTTGGGCAACTTTATGTTATAAATCATGATGAAATAATATATCTTTCCGCATATAAAACTCTGGGACCTATGTTTAAAACTCTGATCATTTATAATGTGATATATATGCTTTTATTACGTCAGCTTTGTGTCAACTGTAACTCATTGTTTCTTGTACTATGACGTGTTACCCCCTCATTGCCTAGTTGTTCCATGTCAGATTTTGGGGGTCTCACAGATTGGTATCAGATCGATGGTTATAGGGAACTGAGTAATTTTTCAAAAACTTAGTCTATAACCGAAAGTTCAATTATTTTATTGTTCCTAAGTGTCAAACAAAGAATCTGCCATTGTTGTTCGATATCTTTGCGGGTAACTCTCTAATCCTTATTACTTACGTTTAATTATCGTTATAGTATTTCATCTCTTGATTACATGTTGAAATATTACGTTACCCTGATGACGATAATTACTTTGTCTTTTTAAAGCCTTTGTGCTTCATGAATTATTATTGGTTGTTACCGTGATTTCATCTGCTCTTATTGTATTTCTGGAATTCTTGTTCTTGTGAACTGATCTGGTTACGATGATTTTTACATTGTTATGACGTTACGTACTTGTATTCAGAGCGCGTATGCTGCCGACTTTTCATACTCATTTTTCTGAGTACTATTGCTATTTCATTTGTGCGTGATACGACTGACTTCATATGCTCGTTCGTTTTGAATCATCTGTTTTTCTCGACTCGCTGCTACATGTTGTGCATACTCTCGTGATACCATTGTTCGAATTGAAGAAGTGTTGTTTTCGACGAAACTCCTGATTTTCATTTTACTACCGTGCGTGTTGCTTTCATTGTTAAACCTCTTTAAAATATCTATTTAGATGCACAGATTTTCTTTCCGACCATTCGTAATTGAATGTCTAGTCTATAGACCATTGTGCAGCTCAATGTGTCTCCCAGAAAGACTAAAGGACATCGTGTGAGTTACATATCTCGAAGCATTCCTTGAATCAGTGTTGACTAATATCGTGGATTTTCATAACCTTGATTTACCTTTACGCCACCGTTTTACACGCCACTTGTACATGGATTACATCTTATTTCATTGACCATCCTACGTTTCGATTTCGACATACAGCATCCGTTGTACCTTGAACACATGATCGTCATTTATTATGTGACAATTGTTTGGAATACGATCCTACTTGTATCCTCCCTTTTCATTGAACCTCCTCGCTTCAGGAGTGCCATTTGTTATTGTCCCGTTTCTTTCTCGATATGTCTTGTGATTTTGGAAATCATGCCACCAAGAGACCTTTCCTGCATTGTATCTTGCAGCCAAAGACATGAATGTCATGCGTCGTTTTTTATTTCTTAGGTCTTCGTTGGCAATCTTGAACCATTTCCATACTGTGTTTTTTTTACATGTTTAATTGTACAGTTTATCTTCTTTCGTCTTTATGAAATCCACAAGTCTTGTGTGTACATTAATTCTGAGTCATTATGAAATTTGGATTTAATTTCAAGCTGTGTCGAAAAATATACTTTGTACAGAAACCTTACAGGAAATTTAACAGTGTCGAGAAAATATTTTTATAACCTTAGACATAAAAATATATAATTCTACTTGTTGAGACGTCCGTTTAGGACATAAAATTTGGCCAATAAACATTAAAATCGAGCAGGTTACGCTCATTTGAGATTGTGAAATTTAAGAACTTATTTTTGCGTAGTTCTAAAATATCGTTTTGCTGACAGATTTAATGCAAGGGCATTTTCGTCCATTTTTTATCCGTTTCAAGTCTCGAGTAAAACTAGAAAGTTGTTCAAAACGTCGTTTTACATCGAAATGCATTAGACTTTGAGTCTTAGAATATCGTTTAGTGAGTTAATTGGTCTAGTCAAACCCAAAAGTCAAAACTGATAGACTTTAAAAAAAAAAATATGATTTCAAGCGTTTTTGAGTTCGTTGAGCTCGTAAAACTTTAACTAATGATATTTTGCAAACTAAAAACAAGGATTGCGTTTAAACAAGTATAAAATAGTAACTTTGAGTTCGGTCATACTTATACATAGATCTTGAACTTATGAAATTCGGTAACTTCCTAATATAGAAACTTTTCGGAGTAATCGTACTATTTGTTAACTGGTACCCTACTTTCTTAAAAGTATATTATTGTCAAATTAATCACGATATGCACACATACGGATTCATTTATCCTTTCTTTTATATATGACTTATTTGTCATCCTACTTTGTCTTCCTTTGCTTCTATCGTACCACTGAATTGGACCGAGGTTAAAGTTCTTGCTTACGTATCGTTCGTTACCATCTTGACACGTGTCTCATGACGATTCCTGCTAAACCCTCTTGAAACCTTGTCACCTTGTAACCATTTCGTTGACTGTCTTGAACTACTCCTTATTTCCCTCATGTAACCCACTCGCTATTTTATAAGTCACCATATAACCTCAAACTGGTATTGTTTGCGAAACATTTTACAAAAGTTCCACTTGGACTTTAAAAAAAATACTTGAAGGTTGTCTTATAAAATTAATTTATATTAATTTTACAATGTATTTTCACAAATTGTTCTAATACGGTCTTATAAAGAACCCTTGTAACTATACAAATTGTTGATTTAAACAGTTAGCCAGTAACTTATAGGCGAAAAGTTTCATATGTTATTTTGATTCCTGTTTTTTCAAATGACATTATATACATATTTTAAATCATATGATATGTAATACTGGTTTGACGAAGATGAGCATCGCATTGCTAGTCCTAAATTATGCATGGTCTGATCACCTATGCTTAATTTAGAAGGAGCCATACAAGGCCGAATAGTAGTCACCTTAAATATTTAACCAATAATCAACTTTTTAACTATGTTCCTTAAAAAGTTTGATAAAATAAAGTTTTGAAAACTTTTACTTCTTATGCGAGTATCAACAGTTCGCAACATACACATATGAACCCTTATCTTTTTTTGAACAAAGTACCTGCCTCAAGCAAAAATTTCCTTACTCAGCAATCTTTGCTTTACTTGTTACCTTATCATCCTCGTGATACGATTTTCGTTACCATTTGCCTAAATCCTTACCATTGATAACAGCCTTGAAAGTTTCAACGTTGTTATGCTTCTACATCGATCGACCTTCTCTATCTCTTTTGGTAGACCTATGAAACGTCTCTGGACACGATTAATGATTTACGACTGGACGTGAACGATGATTTCGTGTAATTGTCATGATGTGTGTTAGACTTTGTCGTCTTGAAATTCATTCGTGTGAATCATGTGTTGATTTCGCCTTTCATTGCTAATGTTTTCATTTTACTGAATCTACTCTCAAGTGACTTCTTAATAATTTTCTTTGATTCGAAAATTTATTATGTGGCTTTTCTCTTTCGATCTTGTATCGACCACCGAGAACTTAATAAGCCGTTGGGGTGACGCCAACTGCACTCGCGAATTAATCTTGCTATAATCCTTGTTTCTTATTGTCCTTATCATCGATGCATCTATTCTATCATGCTCGTTAAGAGTTGATACGACTTCCATTTTATTCCCTCGTGCTATTACTTGTATACTAATTGTTGATCGATATTCGTTTCATAATCGTTTGCTATTTTGTCACTTTCTAAAAACCAAAAACTGTTACGTGTTTATCGTTTGATATCGTAAATACTTTCTTGAATTTCTAAAAATTATTATTAATTTTTAAGAACGTTTTATACATTTTACCAAATGTTTAAATTGTCAAAATACCCATTTCAAGTTAAGTACCGGATCTATACATCCTCTTCGGTAAATTTATAACTAGTATTTAAAAAGGATATCAAGCTGTATTTTCTAAAGTATTTGATTATATCGTACTTTACTGTCAACCTAATGAAATTATTAAATTAATTTATAATTTCTAATAGTGATTCTAAATAACTTGGAAAATGTTATTTTTTTCTAATAGTAACGATAAACCTGAGTTTTTAACGATAATTTCATGCAGACATTCAAAAGTTCTTAAGCCGATCAGGATAACTATTTTGAACTGTTCTACTTTTGCATTGAAAATTCTGATCAAGAAAAAGATTTGACAACTGTTTACCCACTCATTTTATATAGATTTTGATTTTAATCACTACATCTAGTAAAATTTTCTTTTAATAAAGAAAGTATTTAAAACTGAGTTTTAAAGTAATCCCAAAAATCCTAGACAACTTATTTTGACAGCCTATATTTTGAATGATCATATATAATTCATTTTTCCCTTCTAGTTCTTTTGTAACTGGATTATTACGTTTTAAGATTGTCACGTTTTACAGTTGCACGACTTGCGACCCCTTGTTGATTTACAATCTTGGTTCATTTTATCGTACTTTGCCTGTTTAAGCGATTCTTGAGTTCATTCATGTTAGTTTATCGCACGTATTTCCAATAATTCTATCTCTTGATGCATCTCCGTATTGAAAGATCGATATTCTAATCCGAGACTGAAAAGTTATATGAAAAGGAGCTAAGAAACTGAAGCATAGTGAAATCTAACCGTTAAGATTCGGCGTGGTACGGAAATTACCTGGGAAGCAATGAATTTTGTTCTACACTTTGTACCTCCTCTCGTTTGCATCTTCTACTGTTTTAAGGAGAACTCTGGGGGCCAGAGTTCCTTTAGGGGGGAAGACTGTGAGAACCCGTACTTTCCCAGCATTATTTTATTCTTTTTATTCGTGCTTCTTGAATTTTTCAACGTATTACGTTTTCTTGTATTGCTATATGTAAATGCTGAGATTTTTTAAATTATACTTTTAAGTATTATTTTATTCATTGACAATGTTTCATATGGAATTATAAAATTTTTATTTTATTTTCCCATATTTATTTAAATCAAAGTTTTTGATTTAAAATCACCCGCGTGCGTTTTACAACGAGTTTATTCAAAAACAATGTACAGCGAGAATTCCTAGTGATCGCGATACCGACGGATGCCCAAAAGTTTACGTTTATTTATCGATTGTTTCGATGATTAATCTTTCGACGATTTTCGTTTTAATTACGTATTAAGTCGTGTCGAGAAATCATTTAATCATTTTTATGATGCATTGTAACTTTTGAAAAGTATTTTTACGAAACCCGAGCCCCGTAAATATTTTCAAGATTTACTAATAGACATTTTCTACCCTTTAAAACTATTAATTTCTTTTAAGTCCTAAAGTTTGCAAATTGGCAACTTAGGTCCCTCCACTTAACTAGCCATATATAAACTATTTTCTTCCACCATTTTACACACACTTTCATTTAAAAAAAAACACATACTCTCTCCCACCCCTCCTTATGCCACCACTCCACCACCACAAAACACTCTCTTTTCACCATCTTCCACCATGATTTAACAAAAACTAAAATTAGACCCATTCCTAAAATCTTCTTGCCATTCTAATGATATCAAAATCATGAACATGCATCAAAATTTGAAGATTTTATGATTTCATGGTGAATTTATGTTTAAATCATCTTGCATGTATTATATTTGGTAAGATCATCATGTTTTAATCCTTAAAAGTCTTGTTTTTAATCTTTGATTTTGTTAGATTTTACATGCAAGTGTTTTTAGGAGTGTTTGGATGATGGGTATGATAGTATAGTGATCCTAGGGGTATGGGAATGAGTGGTTTTGCTTGAAAAATGGATTTGTCATGTTTTCTAAAAGGCTAATTTGGGACAGCAGCTTTAAACATAATGTTTCGTGGGTTTAAGGTCTGTGAAAGACTAAGATTATTTGAAATTGTTGTAGAGTTTTCCGAGACGGTCGTTTTGGTATAATATAGAGCTTCTAAGTCATTACGAGTCAAAAGTTATGCTAGTTTTAGTTTTCGTGTACCGGGAGACGCAAGTCGGCACAATCCGAAATTGTGGCTGATTTTGGGTCGACTCTCAGGGACTTTAGGCTTGGTTAGATAGTTGATACTACTAATTTTCAATGTTTACAAACTGAGTTTGATGAGTCTAGTAGTGGTTTCAAAAGTCGGATTGTCGAGTTTGTACTTTTAAAGCGGTCTAAACGGTTTTACAAAACAAGTGCACAAATCTGTCCCAAATTTGGAGTCGGGTAAAGTGTCGAGCTGATGGATTTTAAAGTGTGAACTTTGGCTCAAATTTTTGTGAGGTCTTATACAGGTTATAAGTGACCTTGACACCAATTTTCATGTAAAACGGACAAGTCTAGATAGGGTAGATCGGTGTGTACATTCGGGGTGTACTTGCTGATTTCTATTTTGGACACATAGTTCAATGCTTGTGTTGCGTGTGTTTGAGTATTCACCATCGGTCATGATGACTTACTCAAGTTCTTAGTCATTATATAAATGACTTAGCTACTGGTCCAAGTAAGGGTAAATGATAGTTTGACTTGCGTTGACTTGGCGTCGTATGACGAGTCATTTTCAAGTGTTCTAGTTTTTTTAACGTGTAGTGTTGGAATAAATGAGTTAGTATGAATTCTTTTGATTCGTGTCAATGGTTTTGAAACGTGTATACTTTGAAAACATTTGAGTCATATTATATTTGGTACATATCGATATTCGAGTTCGAATCTTAACGCGCACCTCATTTTGATAGGTTGCGGTTTTCGTGTTTCCCCGGGCATCCATATCGTCGGTGATCGTCTCACTACATTGTTTCTACTCAGTTGCTGAGTACCGTGATTGACTTACCTCGTGGCTAAGGTGAGTTCATAGCCCCTTTTTACTTGTACATGGTTTCTAAACACGGGGTGAGATTCTACATGGTGGAACAAAACTATTTAAAAACTGTATGCTATCCAGAACTTGTATGTTATCCAGAACATGTATGATTTTCACGTTTTCAATATTATTATTGCTTTTTAGTCTAGCCTTGAGTTTCCTCTCCCGATCATGAACCGTTAATTTCGAGTACTAAGCGCGAATGTTGTGGGTGGATCCATCGGGATTGACAGTCCCCGTCTCAAGTACCTTGATGCACTGATATGCGTTTATTTACTTGAGTATTTAGGCTGAATACTCCCTAGAGGAACTTACATTGAGTTAAGCTTCGGTTCATGAACTGAACAACAATAATAATGGTTTCGGACTATGGTTGACGTATATAACCCTACTCCACACTGCTTGTTTTACAACTGAATGCTTGTGTTCCACACCTTTACTGCTAAACCTATGAATTTCACTCAACTTTATGTTGACGATTTTACATGTTTAATCTCAGGTATTATTACTTAGCTTTGCTTGGATGGGAGCCCGCAGGATATTATCGCAGCTTGGAGATTTCTGTGATACTTTTGAAAGATTTGTTTTATATAAACTATCAGAAGTTTATTTAATCTTTTGGGCAACTTATATGTTATAAATCGAGACGAAATAATATAATTTTCCCGCTTTTAAAAATCTGGGACCTATGTTTAAAAACTCTGACCTTTTTATAATGTAATGTACATGTTTTTATTTCGTCAGCTTTGTATGAACTGTAATTCATTGTTTCTTGTACTATGACGTGTTACCCCCTCGTTGCCTAGTTGTTCCATGTCAGATTTTGGGGGTCTCACATATGAATTTTTTCATTATTCGTTATTTTCGGGTCCTTTCATTGCATTCACTTACAACAAGAAATAACCACCATTGTTTAGTGCATCACCTACATTTTGGTTCATTCCTCTTTCTTTCCTTGGTCCCCCGTTCCATCATATTCCAAATAACTTATCCAATGACAAAGAATTAACCGCAAAAGCTCATTTCTTTTATGAAATCTCAGGGACATGGTCTAATCATGAGGGTAGTATTTTATCACGGTGTCAGATCCTAAGTTTTTACGGATTCCTTATTTGTTGCCGCAGTCAGCCCAAAAGCCATAATGTCTCAAAACAAGGAGCCCATATAGAAATTCTTTTTTTGTTCTGTCTCTCAAACTTCGTGAAGAACCCTATTTTATCCCAAGTTCCAAACAACAAACTAGGGCTATAACCTAATTGTGCGCTCCCTTCGTACTACGTACCGTTGTTGATTTTGAATTTCGTTCGCGAGAAGGAAAAAGGGCCCATCCTTTGTTGCATTTGGCGCGTAATAATACAAAGGGAGCTTCGTTTATCAATGAACAATGGATTGACGAAGCTTTTGGCATTGATTTTTTTCTCTCCTTTTCTATCAGCGAGTTCCTAAGCTTTTCTTTGAAATTTCTTCGTTCATATCGAACCGCTTGCAAAATAAAATCATGTTCCACAAGATATTTTATTAGCTATATACATCATCTTGCATTTATGCCGGAGTCGTCTCCAGTTCTATAGGTTTTGGCTTATGCAGATAAAAGATGATGAATGGGATTGTGAGACTCATAAATCCACCCGATCGATGAACACTCAAACTTGACTCACTCATCCTTTTGGGCACATGGACGCGAGAACCTTAGAAATAACTTTTATGTGTGAATACTTGTGGAAGAAGAAGAAGAAGTGGTTCACCAGCCACTAGAGGTTCTCACCAGATTATTAAACTTGACCTCATCTCGCTATTTGATAAGTGATTCACTAGTCACTAGATCCATGAAGAATCTATAAAATATGTGATTCATCGGTTACTAAATCTACTTTTTGATTAGCGATTCGCTATCCATTAGATCCGGGGATCCTACCTTATTCTCAAATATGAAACCATATGTTTCTCTGCTAGGAGCATTTCAGGGTATCTGAAAGTAGCATTCCCTATATGAATTAGAAAATTTAGTAAACTTTAAGGGCTAGAGGCTAAAAAGGCAAATAACCAACGACGAAGGGCACACTGAACACGAATCAAATCAAATGAAAGGATAAGAGCAAGAGCAACTCACTAGAAAGCAACTATTTGTCGCCCTGCTCCCCTCTCCTCTCTCGATAGAGGGATAAATCACCTAATTCGTCTTCCGTTCATAAGTAAGCTCTTATCCACGACATATTTTGACTCCGATCTTCGCTTCCTTCATTCGGTTTCTCATTCTTAGCTGAACCAGTAGGTTTCTAACCTTCAAAGTAGTAGCTTTTACGTTTATATAAATGAAATTCATGCTCAGATCAAGTCAGCGGGATCTATATCCTATGCAAGGTTTATTAATTGATGAAGGTTACCTATAATCGTAAGCCTATATTTTTATATAAAGTCAAAATGGCGTATCATGCAATCTAAAAAAGTAGCCCCTATATCTAAAGACGTTATGCACTCTACGACTCTCTTATGTTATGGCGAAGACTGAATTTACCTTTCAACCCTAGTCAGCAAGCTTCAAAAGTCATTTCTCCTTTATTTTTTGAAACTCAAATAGGAAACTCTCCCCATGAGACCGGGGTTTGAGGTTGTCATACCACATTCATCCGATATCTAGTTTGAATTCTAACACTCTATTTTTGAATTATAGGCCCTCTTTATGCTTTCAAATACATGCTTTTACAGAACTGAGATTTCATAGGCCGAAACGATCCCCTTTGAATGTAGAATTAGGAGCCGAAGCCATGCATTTAGCCCGATCGCGATTCACCCTTTTTAGTTTTTAGCACTAGATTGCCATTCTCATTTCGCCTGTTCAACGAAAGTCGACACTAATCAAGCATAATTTGGTCTTTTTTTGTGTAATTATGGTTTTTTTCAAATGTATCGTCTTTTTTAAAAAGGTAAAACACTTTTAAAGTATGAGAAATGATTTGCACACTCTATAGTTTGATTTTCACACTCAAAATATTGTGTTATGACATGTATACCCTTAAGATTTAGGTCTTGATTTGCACACTTTATAAAACAATGTAAAGGTATAAATGTCAAAAGACAAACATTTTAAGTGTGCAAATCAAATTGTGGAGTGTGCAAAGCACCTCCCTTAAAGTATATATAAAATTTGTTTTCAAAACAAAACAAAATGTCGGACAAAGATTATCATCATAGTTTAGCTAAAAATATCCTATCGACTTTATAACTCGTGTCACGATTTGTTTGTGGTCATAACATTTAGCGGGGCGTATGAAACAAAATTTAATTTTTTTTAATAGTTCAAAAGTGGATAAAAACAAAAAATGATAGTCCGTTTGGTTTGAAGTCGTTTTTTTATTTGGTTCATAAAGTGAATGGTTTAAAATTAGGTAGAGTTAAGATTTTGTATAGGTTTCAAAGAAATAAATTATATTTATTACTATATTGATAGGGTTAAATATTTATATATTATTTTAAATTAAAAATAAAATATAAAAATTATGATAAATAATCACGTGGCTAAAAAAATAATTTCATTAGTCGTACTTGTCAAAATCCACCATGTTATTCTAACTCAAAAAATAAAAATCGCGTCTAGTGTCAATAAGAGAGCTAGGAGTGGTTAGGGCCCAAAGTTGATGTCAAAATCGCCACGTAAAATTTTGAAGACCATATTTCTGAGGTAACTCTTGAGGCCCAAAATGTGGTGCCAACGAATTTTTTTTAAACACAAACTAACTTAAATAAAAACTTTATTAAAACACAAAAAAGTACACTAATTTAAAAACATAAAAAACATTAAAAAACATAACGAAAAGAAATAAACTAGTTCTTGGGAGTGGCATACGATGCGCGAATCGCATCTCTTTGACTCTCGAGGATTGTCTGGTCCGAGGGACTCATCATGCTTGTGTCGATTTGAAGAATTGTGAATTCCTGGGCCACCTTATGCATGTTGAAGTAATTAATTTTTGCATTTGACTCACGCTTCATGATATCCAATTTTGTCTTACGGTCTAGCTCGTATTGTTGTTTCATCATTTGTTGACACGCTTCCGGGTTTGAACCGGAACTAGCTGTTGAGTTGGAGTAACGTTGACTTTTAACAACACGATACGACCCGGATGGCCATGGGACCGCTTCGGGACCGAAGAACTCGGGACCGTCCTCGGTAACACGAAGACGGTTCGCATTTCTTAAGTCGAATTGGGCTTCCTTCACTTGTATTTTTCTTTCAAAAAATTCCAAGCTGACTTGTGCTTAAAAGTTAACCCTATCATTCTTTTATAAGTTAACTCAACTCGAGCTATAAACCCCTCATCGTTCTCTCCACTCATCAATTGCATCTCGTCATAAAGACCATTAAACATTTTGATTTTACGATTCAACGAAGTCCACTTTCTCGTAATCATGTTCTTGGTGCGAGTCGGGTATTTTTTGGTTCTCGCAACCGCATTTTATGCGTCGGTTACCTTGTACCAAAAAGTATCTTTTTTTACATGCACTAATCTTAGGATCCTCGGAAATTTCTAGGTAACATTCGGCCAAAAGATACTCCTCCACATTGGTCCACAAATTCCGAGTACCCAGACTGGCTTCCGATTCTTCATTCGTTTTGGCCTTGGCCTTCCTACGGCGAACTTTCTTTGACGTTTGTGTCGGGATATTTTCTTCATCTTCATCTTCGTCTTCGTCTACTAAATGATGGGATTGTTGGTCGGATTGTGGTGTAGGTTGTGGTTTTGAACCGATTTTTGACCGAAAATTGTTGTTGTTGAAATTTCAAAAATTGTTCTTGTTGAAATTTCAAATATGCTTCATTTTGATTCGGAAAAATGGCATATAGTTGAATTGGGGTTGAGAAGAGGATCTCGGATTCGAAGACGAACCGGGATTCTAGTTTGAAAATTGGTTGGAATTATCGTTAAGCATTTGTTCGTTTAATTAGGATTTATTTTTTGTGAGTAAAATTGAAAGATATTATAGCAAAATGAGATAAAAAGTGTAAGAAATGAATATAAAATATTTGGTGAAAATAGGTATAATTTTTAGAGTGATTTGAGGGTTTTTTTTGGAAAAAGATGAAAAAATTAAATCCTAACGGCTACTTTTTAAAAAACCAACGGTTATATTTGTTTAAAAAAACCTAACATTCTACCAACTGGGTTGATGTTTTTGGCGTGACGAGGTTTAGCGCAAGCCAAAAAATAGTGCGCCAACGAAGATTTGACGTCAAAAAGCTAACAGCCGCACCAAGAGCCATCACTCCCCCTCTCTAAAAGTAGTAAGCAATTAGACAAATGATTTGACAAATCTATAGAACATAAACTCTCACTTAAAACCGTATACGAAAGAGGGCCTGGGTACTTTTGATTGCCTCTTGATAAAATCTTTGGATTTAAATTAAAGCCAAGTGACAACAACAAACTCACAAAAGAAGAGTCCCAACTTTTACCTTTACTTATTTCAAACCCACAACACTCTTCATTTGTTGGTTAGTTATCCGAAAAACTTTTCACGTGAACTCTCTTCCTCCAATATACCATCATTTGCCGGTACCACACTCACCTTCTTCCCCACCCACACCCCCTAAAATAATTCAATAACCAGTCACTCAAATGACCCACTTTACTCACTGAAACACCTACACACTGAAATGAAACCAACCATCATTCTTATTCCCTTCATCATCCTCCTCACCTTCCAAACCCTATCACACTCTCTAACCCTAACATCCCCATCACAAAACGATGCATTAGCCATTCTAGCATTCAAAGCAAAAGCAGATCCACATAACAACTTAAATTACTCCATTAACACAACTTCAACTCACTGCAAATGGTACGGGATACAATGCCAAGAAAATGGCAAAGTCATTCGCCTGGTGCTAGAAAACCTAACCCTAAAAGGTATCTTTGCTGATAACACATTAACTAGACTAGACCAGTTACGAGTTTTAAGTCTTCAGTCTAATAAACTCACTGGTTCTATACCTAATCTAGCTGGTCTGGTTAACCTTAAAACATTGTTTCTTGATCATAATTTGTTTAGTGGGTCAGTTCCTGATTCTATCTCCTTGCTTCATCGTCTTCGTACGTTAGATGTTTCTTATAATAAGTTATCCGGTGTTATCCCTTCAGGGTTTGTGAAGCTAGATAGGTTAAACTATTTACGACTTGATTCCAATCGTTTTAACGGTTCTATACCGCCATTTAATCAGTCTTCGCTTCAGATCTTTAATGTTTCGCTAAATCGGTTATCTGGGCCAGTACCTGTTACAACTACATTGACTAGGTTTAGTGTGTCTTCGTATTTGGGTAATCCGGGACTATGCGGTGAGATTGTCCGTACGGAATGTGGTTTCATAGGACCATTTTTCGGGAAAAGTAAACCTAATTTGTCTTCTGTGGCGTCTTCGCCGCCTCCGGGTATTGTCTTAGGACAAAGCGCGGAGTTGGAAAAGGGGATTTCGAGCTTTACGGAGTCGAAGGGGAGAAAGAATAAAAGATTAGGGTTGATTTTAGGGTTTACCGGTGGTTTGGTAGTACTAGTTAGTTTAGTTTTGTTTGTTGTGATATCGATTAAGTCGGATAAAAAAAGGGAAAGAGAAAATGAAGTAATCTCGAAAAGTGAGATTTTGGAAATGGTGGCCGCAGCTGATGCGGCCGCCAATGATTCAAATGAGTTAGAAGAAAAAGTACGAAAAGTGCAACAAGAAATTACAATGGGAAAAAGCGGAAACTTAACTTTTTGCGCGGGTGAATCGCAAATGTATAACTTAGAACAGTTGATGAGAGCTTCGGCTGAGTTGCTAGGTAGAGGTTCATTAGCGACAACATATAAAGCGGTTCTTGATGATCGTTTAATCGTGTGTGTGAAACGCTTGGATGCGGTTAAATTGGCTAGTACGAGTAAGGAGATGTTCGAGAGGCATATGGAGGCCGTTGGGGGTTTGCGGCACCCAAATCTGGTTCCGCTTAGAGCCTATTTTCAAGCTAAAGACGAAAGGTTGTTGGTTTATGATTATCAGGCGAATGGAAGCTTGTTTTCTCTCATCCACGGTAAGTTTTTACTTACTATCGGTTAACTCGGTAAATTTGGTTTGACTCGGTGTGCTGTCACATTGTGAATATTAAATTATTGTTATAAAAGTACTGTATTAAATGTACTACCACTAGATTTACCTGCTTATAGGGGAATCTTGCAGGTTGGTGGGTTGATATGGGAAGTGACGCAAGTCTATTGAATAAGACATTGTTTTGACTGACATTTTTTACTAGTTTACTTGGTTTCATGTATAAAGGGTTGGGTTACTTTTATATAAAAAGATGTGTTACATTGTGTATGTTGAATTCAAGGTATATGGGTCACTTTGTTTAAATGATGTTTTTCAAAAATTTAAACCTGTTTACAAGGTGTTTTATGATGGTTAATTGGTATTATAGATCCGTCAAATTACAACAATTACATGTAGATGTTTGTAGTAGTAGTAGTAGTTCAAATATAGTGACATGGGGGTAAAATTATCTTACATAAATTTATTACGACAGTACTCATCGGACAAAAAATAGAGAAAAAGGTGATGACACAGTAGCTCTTGTCACTTTCACTAGATTATTTAGTGTATGTAGACTATATAAAAACTACTTAGCATATAATCAAATATGTAATCGGTACCATGTGGAAGAAAAAGCCAAAAAAAATTTGTTTTACCATGTGAACAAACAGAAACATTTGTTCTACAGTACTTCTTTAAAAAACGAATGTAACAAGAACTACTTTTGAAAAATAGTAGAGACGTATTAGGGTGTTTGGGTTAGCATATTTTATTATCATTAACTTAAATAAGCGTTTTTAGGTAAACATATTCCGTAGTTACTACTGAGAACAAGCTTATTCTGTTTAATTAGATAGTCGTCTTATTTGTTGGTCTTAATTTCTGTTCAATAAGACTCAGGTAGCAATTACAAAAATTCCCTTTTTCAGGTTCAAAGTCAACAAGAGCAAAGCCATTACATTGGACATCATGTCTAAAAATAGCAGAAGACATAGCACAAGGCCTCTCCTACATCCACCAAGCATGGAGGCTTGTTCATGGCAATCTAAAACTATCAAACGTCCTCCTAGGTTCCGATTTTGAAGCTTGCCTATCCGACTACTGCCTCTCGGCCCTAGCCCACCACCTCCCTGAGACCGCCAATTCTGAATCAACTCCTTACGAACCACCAGAAACACGCAAGCTAAACCATCAACCAACAGCCAAATCTGACATATACTCATACGGGGTTCTACTACTCGAACTCCTTACGGGTAAGCCTGCAATAGATCACCCACATTTGATGCCAGACGATATGGTGAAATGGGTAAAGGCAATGAGGGACAATGGTGGAGGAGACTCGGAAGATAATCGTTTGATAATGCTGGCAGAAGTTGCTATAGTTTGTCGTGTTAGCTCGCCTGAGCAAAGACCAACAATGTGGCAAGTATTGAAAATGATTCAAGAGATTAAGGAAGCTGCAGCTAACGAGGAAGTGAATGAGACATCATGATAGTTGTAACTAAAAGCAGTTTGGCTTTTTTGTATGTGTTGTAAAGATTTGTGTTTTCTAAAATGAAATTATGAGGTCAATTATTTGCATGAATTAGAGAATGAATGTGACCAAAAAGATCCGGCAGTTGTAACGCGCGTGGGGTTGGGAATTAAACTATATGCACGTTCATGTTAATGTGGATAAGAAACTTGACTTTTTATATAATGATATTTGTTGCAACCCTTTCATGATTTTTGGATATGTTAAATGCAAAAAGCTTTTGATAGTTTTTTGTATTTATGACATTAAATGTAAACACAAAATATAAATAAGACGGTAAGACTTTTACAAAACACTTGATGTTTGACAAATCTTTGTAAAAAGTCTTACAAAAATCCTTGGATGCAATGTTAAAAACTACTCTAAAAAACTTATTGTAATAGTGAAAAGTCATTAGATGGTTTGACCATTGCTCAAGTTAGTAGTTCTATGTAAATATCTTTGACAAACTTCAAGCCTCTGTTACAAGTTTTATTCATTAAATAAAAATAAAATTTGCATTTATTACATTAAATGTATACAATAAAATAAAATGATAGTTACTGTAATATGTTAGCTATACCAAAAATTTGGTTTATACCTACTTTGACTATTATTTAATCATTATGTACACATAACTCTAGACAATCATTAATATTTAATATGCTTTAATTTTTACTTTTAGTATTGAAAATACAATAAAACCATTAAAATACTTTAATTATTTCATTAATTACTTCATTTCATCTTTTTTTATTTACACCTATTATATGCTAATCATTTTAAATACAGATTATATGTAATTAATGTTTACCTTTTTATTTTACATATGCTTAAAAATATGCATATGATTTTTGTCCTAATTACATTGAAGAATTATTTTAGATTTCCTTATATTTATATATATATATATATATATATATATATATATATATATATATATATATATATATATATATATAGATTTCGGTTCAAATGAGAACTTTTTAAAGTTGAAAAAATAAGAACCAGCTAAAATCTCACAAATGACACTCTACTTCAAATAATTTTTAAACGAGATTAACTAAAACTAAGTTTTTTAATAATTTGATGGGCTTTCTTTTGAAAATTGACGAATTCTAGGTGATACATCTTGATTTAAGGTGTGATTTGTATCATGTCTTGGTATCGTGTATCATGTTATTTAGCGGTGGTTGTGTATCAAATGTACCATTTTATGTATAAGATATTATCTTGTTGAGATTTTGATGTATGTGTATCACATTTTTAATTGTGTATCAGTAATACGTTACATACTAAGTCGTCGTTTATTAGTCAATAGAATGTTAAGTTGTATAAATAATGTATATTTTGGTGTATTATTGGTAATATGATTATGTATCAATGTTTTATTAGTGTTTTAGATTAGTTCTCATTTTTACAACTTTAAAAAAGCTCTCACATTAACCTTCTTCTCTCTCTATACATATATATATATATATATATATATATATATATATATATATATATATATATATATATATATATATATATATATATATATATATATATATATATATATATATATATATATATATATATATAGAGTTAGGATCAAATAAGAAGATTAAGTAAAATAAGAAGAATGAGAAGAAACCACAGCCACACATTTCAGATGCACTTACAAAGTCAGATGTATTTCCCCTTAAAATTCTCTTTCCTTTATGGAATTTGTGGTCAGGATTTCTTCTTATTCTTCTCATTTTATTTATATATATATATATATATATATATATATATATATATATATATATATATATATATATATATATATATATATATATATATATATATATATATATATATATATATAAACAGCTTATTTTATTCACTTTACTTCAAACAAATTCTTAAAGCCACTCGCCCATCGAACGGACCTCTCAGCTAGTAGTCATTATATATATATATTTTTTCTAATGCATTAGTATTTATTTATTTTTCTGTTTCAAGTAGATATTTATTTGCGCATAAGAAACTTATAAGAAGATAGAAAATGTAATTTTTTTTATACATGACTAACGAATATTTGTTAAGTTGCCAAAACATCCATATTGATTTATTTTTGTGAAACTGATTATATGTAAAGACATGCAGTTAACGTACTCTTGATTAAATATCATAAAGAAATTGTACATGTTTATTTAGTATCATACATGTTTATTTCGGTCACATATATAGCTTGTTACCAGTCAATATCCAAGTTATTAAATAAGACTTAAATCGTATGTTTTCTTTATTCATAAGAATGTCATTTGTAACTTTTAGTAATTTTTTTTTGAAACATAAATTTCATTCAAACACAAGCGCCACAGACGGTCCTCAAATCAAGGACCCCGGGACAAACGACATTACATCAAGTTTAAAGGATATTTACACCATTTATTCCAATCAATAACTTTTAATCTTGATCTATGACGAATCCAAAAAACGACGACAACTTAATTTTTTCCATCACTTCAATTGCTCTCCGGGACTTGTTGTTGAAGACTCTAGCATTCCTTTCATTCCATATAGACCACATAACTGTATAAATGATACCTCGAAGGATTTGGACCACTTTTTTAGACTTTGTCTGATTATCGGCCAACATCAAAAGATCGCTAATGTCAAACGCGAACACCGGACTTAGTCTACACCATGCTCCCACTCTAGACCAGATTTCGAAAGTAAACAGGCATCCTGTGAACAGATGCGTAGAATTTTCCTGTTGAGCATCACAAAAGGGACACAAATCGTTGTCAAGCTGAATCTCGCGTTTAACCAACTCCACTTTTGTAGGTAACTTGTTCAGATCTGCCCGCCAAACCATAATTTTGCACTTGAGAGGCGTCCATCCTCCCCATTTCATCTTTGAGTCATTGGCTGGCATTTGTTTATCGGCTAACACCTTCTTTGCTTTATTCACCGTGTATATACCGTCTTTGTCACCTTCCCACTTCCAGCAATCGTCTCCATTCTCCCACTGATGATCATAAATGTCCGACAGCAATGCAAAAAGTTCACTAACTTCCTCATTAGTAGAAGGGTTCCTGCGCCACTCCCAAGCTAAACTTTTTACACCATCAACATGCTGAACTCGGCTAGCTACCGTGGCCCATTTATGTTTTTCTAATCTGAATAAATTAGGATATTGATTACGCAACGGTCCGTTTCTGATCCAATTATCTCCCCAAAAATTAATTGTAGTCCCGTTTCCAACTACGCCCACAAAATAGCTATTAAGATCTCTACCGTTTTGTAGCTTTTTCTCACCTACTTTCACAATTTGTTTCCAACAACCGCTAGCCGAGGGGTTACATGGTAACATAGTCCAAGCTCTAAACGACCCGTGACACCCCACAACTACCTTTTTCCACATGTTACTACCTGCTTTTTAAAAACACGACACCCATTTGAGGAGGAGAGCTTCATTAATGCATTGCAGCCTACTCACTCCTAAACCACCCTCAGCTTTAGGCATAGTAACCACATCCCAAGCCACCCACGAAATCTTTCTCTCTGCCGAAGATCCTGCCCACATAAAACGCCTCATAATTGCTTCAATCCTATCAATCACCGCCATAGGATCCTTATATGAAGAAAAATAATAAATCGGTAAGTTTTCAAGAACCGATTTAATAAGAATCAACCTTCCTCCTATGGATAAGGTTTTCGCCTTCCACGACACAAGTCTAGCCTTTATGACATCGATCACCGAATTCCAATTGTTAATCCGGTTCATATTAGCTCCCACTTTAATCCCTAAATAATCAAAAGGGAAAGCGCCTCTCTTACATCCCAAAACTTCCATCATATTATCGACTTCTGTATCGGCAGTCCCAACTCCAAACAAATTAGATTTGTGAAGATTAATACGAAGCCCCGAACATAAGTAAAAAACCCAAAGTATACGGGCCGTCTTTTCCAAATTTACACGAGACCATTCACCCAAAATGAGTGCATCATCTGCATAGAATCAATGTGTAATATCATCTTCATTCTCTGTAAAATTAATGCCCGTAAATTCACCAATCGCTTTCGCTTTATTCAATATCCAAGAGAGAGCCTCCATGACAATCAAGGACAGGAATGGTGAAAGGGGATCGCCTTGACGAAGACCCTTCTCACAGTTAAATTCAAACGTGGGGGAGCCGTTAACTAAAACCGCAGAACGTGCCGACAACAGAATACCTCGAACCCATCTACACCACCTAGGGGGAACCCCATTTGAGACATAATCGACATCAAGAAGTTCCAATTAACGTTGTCGTATACCTTCTCAAAATCAATTTTTAATAGAAACGCCTTCCTCTTCCTTTTTTTAACCATTCCATTAACTCATTAACAACTAAGGGACCATCAAGAATAAAACGGTCTTTTAAAAAGGCTGATTGATGTTCAGATATGACACTTCCCAATACCTTCTTGAGACGGTTAGCAAGTATTTTGGAAATAACTTTACTAATCAACCCAACTAGTGTAATAGGTCTATAATTTTTAAGACCCGATGGCGTAATAACCTTCAGAATCAATGTTATAAACAACGAGCCACAACCAGCAGTAACAGAACCAGCTTCATAAAATTCTGCCATAATCCGACAAAAATCTTCCTCCAAGAAGCTCTAGAAACGCTTCACGAAACGGAAGTTAAATCCGTCCGGACCCGACGCCTTATTTGAACCGCATTCAAACACTGCTTCTTTGATTTCCTGCTTAGAAAACACCGCAGTCAAAAAGTTACCATCCTCGTTGCTAATCGTTTTCATTCCCGAACAGTCCATAATCGGCCTTTGACTATAATGTTCTCTGAAATGATTTTTAAAAAATCGTAAGACTTCCTTCTTGACCAATGTTGGCTTTGAAACCCATTCCCCGTTAATCTCAAGACCATGGATAGCATTTCTCGCTTTTCTACCATTAACCACATTATGAAAAAAGGTCGTATTCTCATCCCCTAAAGACGCCCATTTTAGTAATTTTTATTGGTGTAAAATTGTTTTGGAATGATGAAAAAAAAGGGTTTTTCTATCTTGTGCCCTAAGGGCACATGATAAGAACAAGTAAAGTACATAAAAAGTACACTTGGTCCCACAGAAAAGTACACAGAAATCCACAAAGTGTGAATCCCTGTGTACTTTTCTGTAGGACCGTTGTACTTTTTACCCTTCTTATCATATGCCTTTAGGGCACAAGATAGAAAAACCAAAAAAAATAATTACACTAATAAATGTGTAGTCAATAATAGTTAATCATTAGGTAATTAATAGTTAATGATGATTATATTTAAAGGATGAGTGGATATCCTAAGTAGGATGGGTATGAACCTTTAAACCAATTAAAAATAGGACGTACTTTATAAACTTGATACTCCAAGCAACATTTAATACGTGTACTTGTTCACTCGAAAGATTTAATAATGAGCTCTTTTCTATTCAGAAACTTTCATCCACCAACATTTATTCATCATAAATACACATAACGTGACATCTATAGCTGAGACCACCATCGTGCACGACTTCGATACTGGTGTCGAAGGCTATTGCGTCGTGACGACCAGCCAACAAAAGTGTGCGCTATGAATTCTTCTTTCTTTATTAATAAAGTGATGTATATTTTGACGCATGATATCATTTTTTAATCATTTGACATAACTTTTTCTTTGGTTTACCATTTTTCAATTGACGTTCAAGTCTTATTAACTATGAATTTCGCACACTTACTTTCGTGTAAGAGCTTGGCCGCGGGCCTGGCCCCTTATCAGTGCTAACTTTAGCGACTTATATATATCTCGTAAGACCTTGGTTGCAGGTAAGCTTAATTGAATGTCAGAAACTTAGCACAGCTTACATCCGATTTTCTTCCATCGCTGGCGAATAGATGGAAATTGTTGGTTTTTAATTTCTGGAGATAATGTATATGCTAAAAGAAAATGTGTAGGGACCAGGTGACAAGGAAGGACCATAATGCTATGAAATTTTTGACAAGGAAAACGACCTTCACTACATGTTGGTCCCTACGTATTTTTGTAGCATTAGAATTTGGATTGTGACACATTAGTTTAACACTGTCATTCTAAAATACTTTTTTTTTATAAAAAAAATTAGACTGATACTAAGAACACATGATTAATCTTAATTAATCAAATCAAAAACTTAAAATAAAAACAATCTTGATCTCAATCAAAAACAATAATCTATCATAACTACTTTAGTGTAGATCTATTATCTATTATGATAATAGTTTTACAAATAAGTGAACAAACGATCAAAATCATCAATACTAACTAGGGTTACAGAATTAGACAGAGTCTGTGAAAATATCAAGAACAGTTATGAGCTCCAGGTTTCACTTGGAGCTTATATAGGCTAACCAACAAGCCAATTTGGAACCAAGTTCTTCCATGCATCTTTGGCAAAGACTTTACATTTAGCTAAAAGAATACGCATAATTTAGTCTACAAGAATGTTAGAAATACGTTTTAACGTATATTAGAAGTGTCGGTCACTCCACAATGTGATTTATGTTGTAATAGCTCGTAGTTAGTATTTAGTTATTATTTGCTTATTAACTTAAGTAAGAACCGGTCCATGGGCTTGTCATGGACCGGCCCAAGTCCACTTATGACTTGGAACTATAAATACCCCTTTCCACTAAGGAAAGGGGTTGGTTGTTATCATTTCTAAATTTCCACTTAATAAAATTCACATAGTTTCTCTCACTTTCTCTCTCTAACTTTCTCTCTCTAGAAATTAACAAACCCCTTCATAGATTCATTGATTATCAATATTCTACATTTGGTATCAGAGCTATGGGGTGATTTAAGGTGGTGATTTGTGTGGTTTTTTAGTTTTTGATTGTATTAGTGTTCTTTTAGAAAAATCATCTTGATTCTTGGTGTTTTTTGGTGTTTTTGTGATTGGGATTAGTGGATAAGTATTAGTTGTTACTTATTTTAGTCGAAAGCACAAAACTTTTTGGGTTATTTGGTCAAAATCGGGGCTTAATCTCATTTTTTACGGTTCGACTGTTCATCAAGGGAGTTTCTGTTCATTCAGCAAAAGTTCCGGATCAAGAAGTTCCGGATCAAGGAGTTCCGGATCAAGAAGTTCCGGATCAAGGAGTTCCGAGTCAAGAAGTTCCGAATCAAGAAACTTCCGAACCAAGAAGTTCCGGATCAAGAAACTTCCGAACCAAGAACTTCCGAGTCAAGAAGTTCCGGATCAAGCTAAAGTTCCGAACCAAGAACTTCCGAGTCAAGAAGTTCCGGATCAAGCTAAAGTTCCGAACCAAGAACTTCCGAGTCAAGAAGTTCCGGATCAAGCCAAAGTTCCGGATCAATAACTTCCGAACCAAGAAGTTCCGAATCAATCCAAAAAAGTTCCGAATCAAGGTAATCTTCCGAATCAACACAAAGTTCCGAATCAAGGTAATCTTCCGAATCAAACTTCCGAATCAACAAAAAGTTCCGAATCAAGGGTGATTTTGCTTGTTTTTTCGACGATTTTTTAGAGGATTTAATCTTGGTTTCTTACAACAAAAACACAACACAATTCACAAGCTTTACTTCACTGCTCGATCAACCGATAATCTCTGTTTCATTAAAGAAAAACAAAATGAATCCAAATTCAGTAATGCCTCAGATGACATCTCTTACGGATATATCGATTATAACGGGAACTGATAGTCGTCCACCGATGCTTATTAAAGAGGTATTTGAGGCATGGCAAGGTCGAATGATGCAATATCTAAAGGGGAAACCGACCTACGGAAGACTTATGGTCAAATCGATTTTGAATGGTCCACTCGATTATGGTACCATTACGGTTGACAACGTGACTAGACCACGAGAATTTGAAGAACTCACTCCAGCCCAACAACTTGTTGCAGATGCAGATGAAAAAGCTCTTCAAACAATTCTCCAAGCTCTTCCCCATGACATCTATAGGATGGTGAGTCAGTATACGGTGGCAAAGGATCTATGGGAACGTCTTAAGGTGTTGCTACAAGGCACGTCTCTCACCAAACAAGAAAGGGAGTGTCAGCTGTATGATTTGTTTGATAGATTCACCTACAACCCAGGGGAAACACTCCATGATTATTACTTCAGATTCACCACACTTATGAATGATCTGAATGTATACAATCTTGTGATTGCACCATTCCAGGTTAACACCAAATTCTTGAATACTCTACCTCAAGCTGAATGGGGTGAGTATATTACCGATGTGAAGTTAACCCGGGATTTGCATAAGTGCAACTTAGATCAAATCTATGCCTTCCTTCAGCAGCATGAGAAGCATGTGATTATGCACCGTTCTCCTCGTGGTATGCACCCAGATTCTTTAGCATTGATGGCGAATCAACCAAGCTTGTCTCACAACAACACACCCTATATCTTGGGACATCAAGCTTATCATCAATCACCTTACATGACACCAGCCTTTCCCCAATACTCGATTCTACCACAACCACCCACCTCACATCAGCAACAATATCGGTTCAATGCACCCTCACCACAGTATGCTTCACAACCTCATCCCGCAAATGTTGCACATTATGCTCAGCCATCATATTCTTCTTATCAAGAGAATGCAGCATATCCAACAACCTCATACCCTGATCAAATGAGTCTTCCTTATACTGATTATGCAGCTCATCCAGATCAAGCACTATATTGTGATGATGAGGAAGTCCCAGTTCCTGTATTCCAACAAGGAGCTGACCCAGTTGAAGTGCTAACTACTATGTCTGCTTACCTCACAAGAACTTTAAGCAAACGAGGATTCAGAGGATCAGCTCCTACCAACAATCAGTTGAGGAATTCATCCAATTCTCGCCAACAAGCTACAATTGAGAATGGCAGAGTAATGGTTCAGCCAATTCAACCATATCAGGGGAGACCTTCCACATCAACCAATGTTCGCACCGCCAATCCTGCTCCTGCTCCAATGGTCAACAATCCTCCACGGGTTAATACAGGCAAATTGAGAATGATCACCTGCTACAACTGCAAAGAAGAGGGTCATATGTCCAGGGATTGTAAGAAACCTAAGAGGAAAAGGGATGGACAGTGGTTTGCAGAAAAGATCTATCTGGTGAATGCTCAGGCGCAAGGAAGGGAACTTGATGAAGAGGAGCTTGCATTTCTTGCTGACCCAGGGATTGCTGAACAAGACGTTGTCACTACGCAGAATGCAGCTTACCAAGCCGATGATCTTGATGCGTATGATTCCGATTGTGATGACTTTCAGACTGCAAAGGCGGCTTTCATGGCAACTTTTTCCAGCTTAGGGCCAGATAAGAAATCTGAGGTACTTATTAATGACACTGATAATGCCACTGATGCTAGTATTCAACCACATCAAGTTGGGCAAGAGAGTGTTGATTCGAATGAATCTTCGGTGGTGAGTCTTTCAAATGAGGAGACAAACAATGATAGCAATATCAATGTGAGTTCCCAGACTTTGAGTGAATCACAACCGGGACCCAGTTCGCATACGCCTACTCCTGCTCAACAAGATTTGGTCATGGTTCCTGCTACACTACTTAGCCAAATGAATGCTGCACTCTTAGAAACCTTAGCTAAGAATAAGAATTTGTCTGATGAGCTTGCCTTAAGCAATGAGAAAGTACAAACTTTGGAATTAGTGCCTTCGTCTAGTGTTCTCACAAATCTCGAATATGATCACTTTAGAAACAAACAAATGGGTCACTTACAAGAAATCGAAAACTTAAGAGCAAATCTGTATAGTGAACTTAGAGCAAAGGAGTTAGTGGTCACTAATTTTCAAAAACTTCAAACTGATTTTGAATTACTCGAATCTAAGAAGACTGAAATGGAGATTAATGCTACTAATAAGATTAGAAGTCTAGACTACTTGCTGTTAAGACAATACGCTGCTTCACAACTAGTTCACTTATTTGATGCTTCGTTTAAAGAGTTTAACTTATCACGTCTAAAAGGCCTTCCCCCTAATCCAAGATATGCAAAACAAGCTTTAAGACATAGTCCTAGACTTTATAATGCAACTCAATTAGGATTGGCTTTAGACCCGATTGTTTTTCCCAATGATAGAACAAGTAAGGATCTAGTTGATGAGGATCGGTCATACAATTCTGCAAAATATCCCGAATGTGATTATTTTAAAATGAATAAGGAGCTTGCTAAAACTGATTTTAGAGTTCGCTTCCATATGGATAAAGATCTCATCACAGCACCGACCTACATGTTAGAGGAAGAACGCCCTAGTACATTTCCTACACTTGTCAACATGGAAGATCCTAAGGAAATTCCAAAGAATCTTCCACCGGTTAGCACTGTATGGTTAAACTTGAAAGAGATTAACCGATACTTTACTACCTTTGACAAGGTCATTTTGGAATGTACGACTTCAAATGGCTTAAACGCCGGAGAATGGGCTTTCGAACACATGAACGAGGTGTTTAGAACTAAGATCAATCCGTTTGTCGAAAGTCTAAAAGGAAGTTTTGCATCTCTTAAGGAAAATCTTCAGTTTGAAATTGGGGAAGTTCAAAAAGTGTTTTATGAAATGGACACCGCTTACGAACTGCAACTAATTGAAAAGGAAAAGATTTTAACCGAATATGACCGATTCTTGTCCGAAGTAATCTCGTGTGATGTGCTTACTATTGTAAATGTTAAATATTCGAATGAGCTTACATCCGCTATGATGAATTGTGATGCTGTGAATATTTGTGAGGATATTTGTGATGATGTTTGTAATATTTCTGTAAATGTTGCTGAAAATGTAAATGAGGTAGATAATCATTCTTGTCACGAATCTAACGCTGAGTTTTTAAAGCTACAAGATTCTTATAATTTACTTTCTCAACGCTTTAATCAACTAGAACAACATTGTATATCTTTAGAATTAAAACAACAAGCTCAAAATGAAAATCTTTTGATATCAAATGTTTGTGAAAACGGTGTTGAGACAAGTGACAAGATGATTGCAATTGTTAAGACATTAGAGGAAGAAATCATGAGATTGAAGAGAGAGAGATATCATCAAAGGAAACATTAAGAATGGAACTAGAGGCCGCAGAGTCTAAAAACCAAGTCTTAGAAATTAGACTATCAACTGTTCTAGGGGAGATGGATCGGACAAGGCAGGGACTATCCGCTCTTTATGGTTCACTAGAAGATCGGTTCGCTTTTAATGCGACACAGCAACAATATTATATTGAACAACTGAACCAAAAGTGCGAAGAAATCTCTGACTTGAACATCCTGCTCATAGACAAAAATATGGTTTTGGCTGAGTTAAAGGAGACACTTCTTCTCACCCGACAAGAAGTAGTTGATAACTTAGCTACCGACTCTGCACCGTCCACTAGTGCTCCAACAACCAAGAAAGTAGTGCTTTATAAGAATCCGCTTCATAAGAGAAACCCGGCTGTATACGATGATTATATGAGGAATGCCATTAAGCATGTCGATCTACTTAGGGATATTTTAGACGATCTTTATGCCTTAGACCCCTCAAGCAGCGACTATTATTCGGCTCATGAATATGTTAAGCGAGTTCAATATTGCTTGGCCTATTTGCAATACATAGGTACACCAGGTTCTGCACTACTTAACAATAGGCCCATTGCTGTCACTCCATTTAATAAGACTCCAGGAGCGAAACCGTCATTGGCACAATCAAGTAAGACATCTTTAAAATCTGTTGCTAATGTTCCCAATTTGCCTTCTACAGGATTAAAAGCAACTACTAAGGCTAAAGGATCGCCACTCAAGAAAGATAAGATCAAGCCCGCCACTAGTAGTGCCACAAAGAAGAAAGTAGAAGTCCACACTAGGAATGCTAGTTCAGTTTTAAATAAAACGAATCATGTTAAGACTAAGAGCTCTGCGCCTGTGCAGCAGCCTAAACCATTCGTGAATTCTGATTTAATTTGTTGGAATTGTAATGAATGTATGTTTTCCCAGAGTCATGATTTGTGTCTGATTGATCACGTTAATGAAATGAATGCTATTAAGAATGGTCTTGAATGGAAGCCAACGGGTAGAACTCGTGCCCAAGTTGGCTGGCAATGGCGTCCCACTGGTAGGACCTTTACACTAGATGGAAAAATGTGCCCTTTAACTAGGAATGCATCTATCGAGGTTAGGTCTGAGCGTCCTTTAGTTAGGAACACTCGCACTCAAGTATGGAAACAGCGCCCTTTAAATAGGTCTGCCCCCACTGTAGTGCCTATCAGTGAAGAAATACCTCAGGATTTGAGCCAATTAGAATCTACACCACCAATTAAGAAGAAAAAGGCTAGGAAATCTAAGAAACCTAGAATTAGCAAATCTAAGATGATTAAATCTGTACCTGCTAATAACAAGGAACACTCAGATTCCGATACCTCTACATTGTCTTTGTGTGGTGATATTTTCAGGTGGTCCAAATCATCCTGTGGTATTTGGACTCCGGTTGTTCAAAACATATGACCGGAAATCGCTCGATGCTCCGAAATTTCGTCAGCAAGTTTCTTGGTACGGTTAAATTTGGGAATGATCATATAGCAAAGATTATGGGATATGGTGAATATCAGATCGGAAACGTGACGATTTCTAGGGTATACTATGTTGAAGGTCTTGGTCATAACTTATTCTCAGTAGGACAGTTTTGTGATTCCAACCTTGAGGTTGCTTTTCGACAACACACTTGTTTCATACGCAACTTGGAAGGAAAAGATTTGTTGAAGGGATCTCGTGGTGCAAATCTTTACACTTTGTCCTTACAAGACATGATGGCCGCTTCTCCAGTATGTCTTCTCTCTAAAGCTTCTAAGACCAAGTCGTGGTTATGGCATCGCAGATTATCTCATCTTAATTTTGATGCTATTAATCATCTGGCTAAAAACGAGTTAGTTCGTGGTCTTCCCAAGCTTAAATTTCACAAGGATCATTTATGTTCCGCGTGTTCAAGGGGGAAAAGCACCAAGAAATCTTACAAACCCAAAGCTGAAGACACTAATCAAGAAAAACTTTATCTTTTGCATATGGATCTTTGTGGACCGATGAGAACTGAAAGTGTGAGCGGTAAGAAATTCATTCTCGTCATTGTGGATGATTTCTCAAGGTTTACATGGGTGAGATTTTTACGTACAAAGGATGAAGCACCGAAGGCTATCATTACTTTTCTGAAGTTCATCCAGGTACGTTTGAATACCACTGTCCGCCGTATCCGTACAGATAATGGTACAGAGTTCGTCAACCAGACTCTTCGTGATTATTATGAAGGAGTTGGTATATCACATGAAACATCCGCTGCACGCACTCCACAACAAAACGGTGTCGTTGAAAGACGGAATCGTACACTTATGGAAGCTGCTAGGACCATGCTTATTTATGCGAACGCTCCATTGTTCTTGTGGGCAGAGGCTATTTCTACTGCATGTTTTACCCAAAACCGTTCTATCATTCGGAAACGCCATGGAAAAACACCTTATGAGCTTCTACATGACCGCAAACCCGATGTTTCATTTTTCCATGTGTTTGGTGCTCTGTGTTATCCAAACATCAATAGTGAGAACTTGGGTAAGCTTCAACCAAAAGCCGACATAGGTATTTTCATTGGTTACTCACCGTCCAAAAGAGCATACCGAATCTATAACCGTCGTCTTGGCAAGATTGTAGAAACTATGGACGCTGATTTCGACGAGCTGACAGCGATGGCTTCTGAGCAACACAGCTCTGAACCCGCGCTTCATGAGATGGGACCCGGTGCTATAAGTTCCGGATTAGTTCCCAACAATCCTACTTCTACATCATTTTTACCACCAACTAGGCCCGAGTGGGATAAACTGTTTCAACCGTTGTTTGATGAATTCTTCGATCCCCCGACTGATGAAGTTCCAGTACCTGTAGTAATTGCTCCAATACCTGAAGTGGTTGCTCAAGTCAATGAACCTTTATCTAATGCATCTACAATTCACAATGAACCGGATGCACCTTCACCAAGTGATTCTCAAACTACACCTGAATCATCACCCCTACTTGTGCCTAATGATGTAGAAGAGGATACTACTGATCACGACCTGGAATATGCTCACTTGCAAGAGCTTCCTTTCTTTGGTGTAGCGATCCCTGAAAACCCTTCAGCCGCGTCTACCTCAGAAGAAGCTCCATCTATTGTTCACTCCAGACCACCTAGGATTGAAAACCATAGCACTAAATGGACAAAAGATCACCCAATTAGGAATGTTATTGGAGATCTAGATCGACCAGTCTCTACACGCCATCAACTACAAGAGAGTGCACTATATTGTTACTTTGATGCATTTCTCTCTGAAGTTGAACCCAAAAATTGGCAGCAGGCTATGACCCAATCATCTTGGATTGAAGCTATGCAAGAGGAACTCAATGAATTCAAACGACTAGAAGTATGGGAATTGGTTCCTCGCCCTGACAAGGTTAACATCCTTACTTTGTTATGGGTTTATAAGGTTAAACTTGATGAGATGGGTTCGGTATTGAAGAATAAAGCAAGATTGGTCGCTAGAGGATATAAACAAGCCTTGGGTATAGACTTTGAGGAATCTTTTGCTCCTGTGGCTAGATTGGAGGCGATTAGACTATTCCTTGCGTTTGCTGCTCATATGAACATGATCGTCTATCAAATGGATGTGAAGACGGCATTTTTGAACGGTGAACTAAGGGAAGAGGTTTATGTTAGTCAACCGGATGGGTTCGTCAGCACGGAGTCTCCTAATCACGTGTACAAGCTTAAGAAGGCTCTCTATGGGTTGAAACAAGCTCCACGCGCGTGGTATGATCTCCTGTCAACATATCTCATGTCGGAAGGCTTCTCCAAAGGCAAAGTGGACCCCACTCTATTCACTCTCAAAGACGGCAACGACATGCTTCTGGTACAAATTTATGTTGATGATATAATTTTTGCTGCCACTAACATAGAATTGTCTAAACAATTTGAGAAGATAATGTCCACACGCTTTCAGATGTCGATGATGGGAAAAATTTCATTTTTCTTAGGATTACAGATTTCTCAGAATCCCAGAGGCATCTTTATAAATCAATCCAAATATGCTCTAGAATCACTTAAGAAATATAACTTTGAGAATTGTGACCCCGTAGACACTCCAATGGTGGAGAAATCCAAGTTAGATGAAGATAGGGATGGGATTATTGTTGATCCGAAACTTTACCGTGGAATGATTGGCACCCTTCTCTATCTGACTGCTAGCAGGCCTGATTTGCAATTTGCTGTATGCATGTGTGCCCGGTATCAGGCTCGGCCTACCGAAAAGCACTTACATGTAGTTAAAAGGATCTTTCGGTATCTAAAAGGAACACTTCATCGTGGTCTATGGTATCCGAAAGATTCCTCGATTGCTTTAATATCATACGCAGATGCCGATCATGCTGGATGTCAAGATACGAGGCGTAGCACTTCTGGATCTGTGCAACTCCTTGGAGATAGATTGATCAGTTGGTCTTCAAAAAGGCAGAAAAGCGCTGCAATATCAAGCACGGAGGCTGAATACATCGCCATGTCCGGTTGTTGTGCTCAAGTCCTTTGGATGAGATCACAATTAACTGACTACGGTCTTGGATTTAACAAAATCCCGATGTATTGTGACAACAAGAGCGCCATTGCCCTTTGCTGCAACTATGTTCAACACTCCCGGGCCAAGCACATAGACATTCGCTACCATTTCATCAAGGAGCAGGTGGAGAACGGAGTGATCGAGCTGTATTTTGTCACTACTGAGTATCAGCTGGCGGATATGTTCACCAAAGCCTTAGATCGAGGACGAATCGAGTTTTTGATCGACAAGCTTGGCATGAAATCATTCACTCCAGCGACTCTCAAAGAGTTGGCAGAAGAATCAGCTGAATAGTCGTGGTAAACTATTCAGAGTATCCTTTGGTTGTGATCATGTATATTATCGTAAATATATAAACCACAAAAAGAAAATACAAAAATATAAAACCAAGAAAAACCATAAAAAATATAAAACCAACAAAAACCATAAAAAATATAAAACCTAGAAAAACCATAAAAAGTATAAAATCAAGAAAAACCAAAAATATTTTTTGTTTTAAATCGGGCATGTCTTTTAGTACGGTAATATTTACGGCCTTAGAAATGTCGATCAATATTGACACGGTGCCATAAATAGAGTCCGTATAAAAGTTGTACATTTTTAAAACATGCCCATTATGGCTTGTAGTTATTTCAGACTGCAACCCGGTTTTCATATTAAAGTCACGTATTTTCTTGGAAAACGTTGGCTCAGAACGGGAATTAATTTTCTCGGGCGTGATTTACAAGCCAAATCACGCAAAGGGATCAAGTTTACTTTATAACTTGGTCTGACACGAATCTGTGTACGTCTCAGTGCATAAATTTGTTAAAATAAGAGAAATCTTATTAAAACCACGAATCAAAATTTTTCAAAAGATAAATTGGAAATACTTTCATCACTATTTGACTCTTTAAACAATGACTACAGCTCTTTAAATAGAAAACGGGTCATCGTTTAAGGGGGAGAAAATAGTAAAATCATCTTTGTCATTAAAATTGATCTTCAAAAGTGATTGTGAAAATTAAGGGCTTCATGGTAATTGAGTGGTTTTGCTTTAGAAAACGACTTGTGTTCGTTCTAAGTGATAGGCATGGCTTTTAGATTTTGAGGATATGCTAATAGATGCGTTTGCTAAGATGTGTGTAGGTTTAAACAAGGGATAAATACAATGAAAAATTATAGACAACAAAGAAAAAGAAAGATAAATAGAGGGACTTAAAGGGTTATTTGTTGAAACTTGTCAAAATATTTTGACCTAAGTCAAAAAACACATCCACCCGCTTCTCATTATTTTCTAATCACTGTTTCTTTTATTCATCTTGCCGCCATTGTTGTTTCACACACAAGCACGCATTCAAAACCTTCGTCTGATCATTTCTTCCTATTCATTCGCATAATTAAGGTATATACATCAAATATGTTAACTTCCAATCATCATTTCTTATCATATAAATCTGTTAAACATGCTCAATTACTCAGTCTAATCCACTTAGGGTTATTTGATTAAATTAGGCTAAATTGATTAAGGATTTATGGTGGGATTTGCTTGGAATAGGTTAAATGATGTTTATATTGCCTTAGTTTGCCTTAGAAATTCACAAACGCGTTAGACTAAAAACATCTGAGATTCGTTTGAAAAGTTCCGAATGAACACTGGATACAAACTTCCGAATGAAGGATTTCTTCTGAAAAACTTCCGAATGAGGAAGTTCCGAATGAAGGACTTCCGAATGAGGAAGTTCCGAATGAAGAACTTCCGAATGAAGGAAGTTCCGAATGAAGAACTTCCGAATGAAGGAAGTTCCGAATGAAGAACTTCCGAATGAAGGAAGTTCCGAATGAAGGAATGTTCCGAATGAAGGAAGTTCCGAATGAAGAACTTCCGAATGAAGGAAGTTCCGAATGAAGAACTTCCGAATGAAGGAAGTTCCGAATGAAGGAATGTTCCGGATGAAGGAAGTTCCGAATGAAGAACTTCCGGATGAAGGAAGTTCCGAATGAAGAACTTCCGGATGAAGGAAGTTCCGAATGAAGAACTTCCGGATGAAGGAAGTTCCGAATGAAGAACTTCCGGATGAAGGAAGTTCCGAATGAAGAACTTCCGGATGAAGAAGTTCCGAATGAGGAGAAGTTCCGAATGAGGAAAAGTTCCGGATGAAAATGTTCCGAATGAAGAAATGTTCCGGATGAGTTGTTTTGATTATTCTTGTTTGCATGCTATCTATGTACTTGTTGTTTTATCTTATGAAATGTGTTATGCTTAGAAGTAAGAATGATAGATATCTATCTGTTTTTGTGCATCAACCTTTCATGTCTTATCTTAAGCAGATAAAATGACTAATCCAACAGTACAAGCTATCCAAGAATCTAGGGAAGCCGATATTGCTAAAGCCCGAACCCTTAAGTTTATACCCAACAACTATAAGCTGAAGCAAGTCTCTAAGTCCACTCACCATGGTTTTAAGGTCGCCATAGCCATTCTTGATAACTCTCACTTTAAGAACGCCCTTAGGAATACAGCCTCGGTGCCTTATGAGTATATGTTTGAATTTTGGGCAACCAAGGATTTCACTTCGAACAAGATCACCTTCACCATCGACAACAAGCAGCAGACACTCACCGTTTCAGACTTCCGCAAGATGCTTGGTATACGGGATACACCCAAGGGCATGTCTTTCTCAAGGGATCCTACTAAAGATGAACTCGCGGAGTTATTTGATGCACTTGGATGTCCGGAAATAAGAGTTGCATCTGAGTTTACCACTGCTAAGGTAGGACAACCCTGGAGAGCTTTGATGGGTATTCTCAGTAAATGCCTTACACCAAAAACGAGTGGACATGATGCTTTGCGCAGTCCGATAATGAATCTCTTCTATGGCATGTACAAAGCTGCAAATTCAGATTATGCTTTGTTGATATGGGAAGAATTCACCTTCCAACTCTTCCACAACAAGAAGCTGAAGACAAACTTCTTTCCTTATCCTCGATTTATTAAGCTCATCATAAATTACTTTATGAAGCTTGATGCTACTATTGATAGGCGTGCAGGAGGTCGCTATCACACTGAAGAAGCTGATGATACTGTAGATCTGAGGCATGAAGGACCGTCTACTGGTGTGATTCCGGGTCCTGTTCCTGATTACCTTCTGTCAGACAAAATCAAAGGTTCTGCTGATTACAAGCTACTACAGCTAGAAATCCAAAGACTGAAAGCAAACCTTCAAACCGGTGAAGACTCATCCACAACGGTTAAGAGTAAAGGTAAACGCAAACAACCAGCTGCGTTACCTGAACCCGAACCCAAGAAGAAGAAGTCAGAGGGTAAGAAGGGAAAGGGTAAGGATTTGATGCGTCTACGTGACGAAGAAGATATTGTTGATCCTACTGTTGGTAAAACCGAGCAACAAATGATGAAGATTGCTATTAAAAGGAGTAGGAAAGATACAGGCGGGACTGGTTCAGGTGCGAGGGTAGATATCGAGGATGAGTACGAGGAACCGGATGATGTTGATGAGTTTGGGTTACCTGAAGACTATTCCACTTCGAAGGAGCCATCAATCCCTATCTCAGCAAGTATGGAAAAGGAACCTGTTGCTCCTACGATCATGGTGTCAACTCAACCCTTAACAACTCAACCTCCACCCTTACAACCTTTACCAACCCGACCGGCTTCAACACCATTTCTTCCACCACCCATAATCCCCAACCCTAGTACAGCAATAACAACCGAGCCCCTCCGGTCAACCCAAAGCAGTTCTGCAACATCTGCAATGGCTGCATTAGTGATGGCTGAGATGTTTGATACTAACAAACGCGAAATGGATGAACTTCGCCAAGAGTTGCAAAGACGAGCTCAGAGGGAAGAAGAATCAAGGAAAGCTCAAGAAGAGTTAATTGCCAAGTTCGCTGCAGACATGGAAGCTACACGTAAAGCTCATGCAGAGGAACTTGCTCAGGTTAAGCAGGCTGAGGCTGATAAGCATGCTGCACGGATTACCAGACTTCAAGCGATGAGGGATAAATATAAGGAACAAAAAGAAGCACTTGAAGCATCTGTGAAAGAAAGAGTGCAAGAATCCGTTGAAACCTTAATGCCTAAACTTCGCGATGAGATGAAGACACTTGCTGCTGACAATTTAATGGTCAAAACATCCAACCCTTCAGAAGCCGCCTACAAGATTGCTTATGACCTGACGGATTTCGAATTGAAGAAGATCCTTAAGGCTCGTATGGTGGAACTTGGGTCGTATGATAAGTCAAGGATTCAACGGGCTCTATATAAATCCCTGAATGATGCTATCATGGAGGATGATAGGTTATTCAAAATGTTTGGAAGTGTGGTACCATATCACATCTTACCTGAGGAAGAAAGGGAAGAGAGTGAAGAAGAGGGTACGGGTGAAGAAGAGGAAGAAGAAGAAGAAGAAGGTGAAAAGGAGAAAGACGATGAAGAAGGTGGTGATGATGATGAGGATGATGACGATGATGAGGATGATGAGGATGATGATGGCGATGATGGTGGTGATGAGAATCAGGAGAGTGCAAGGGGTAGTAACGGGGATGACAATCAGGATGATGATGGGGGTGAACAACCAAAGGGAGACAAGGTTACCAGCTCCAAGAAGACTGCTACAAAGACTGGAACCAAGTCCACAAAAGATGCAGCACAGAAGGACAAATCGACATCCTCGGAATCAAGACGAACTAAGTGGCGCCACGATGTGAATGCCACTACAGCGTCTTCGGCTCCTGGTATCTCTATCGCTGTATCTTTACCTGTTACAACTAACCCCATTAGTTCTGCTGTTGTTACTCCTGTGATTGCAGAATCAGTGACGGAACCCGAAGCTGCACAACACTCCCCAATTCACGACACTGCCGAAATGCCTGAAACAGAACCAGTAGATGTTCGCACTTCCACTCCTCAACAACAAGCTCAACAATCTACGGTTCCTGAACCAAGCATTCGTGCCTGGGAAGACACGTTGGAGATAGACGAGTCTGCACCACCACAAGCTTGGATCACGGCAGCAGCACAATTTGATCCGATCACAGATGCTGACAGAGATGTGCTGTATCTGCGTATCCGAAGTCCGATTGACTTATGTGCATTTCTTGCTCATGAGTATAAGACTTCGGTTACTCCATCCTTGGTCAAGAAAGCGATGAAAGATAAGAGACTGCGTGCCAAAACCCGATTACCCCGAATGGAGTTCGAGTATTATGCCGATGAGATCATAAAGGCTTTGAAAACCGTTCAAAGGCCAGGACTTCATGAATCAGAAAGAGCTCCACCTCCAATGGATCCTGCTCAAGATAATCAGATTGCTCTTGACTTCTTCGTCACCAACGATCTTGAGTATCTACTGAAGGGGTCATCAAAGTACGCAACATCCCTGACTTTGCTGAAAGCTGCCAACTGGGGGACAATACCCTTCATCGAGGAAAAGGTAAATCGACTCTGGGTCCCAAAAATGAATCGTAATTATGATATGTATGCTGTCATAGGTGCATCTCATTGGGACGAACGAGTCCGAAGGGCGTACAGGTGTTGCTGCTTGGTCAATTCTGGAAGCAATGTTAGATCCGACATCCGCATCTCCAGCATCTTAGGAATGAAAACTGAAGCCAAGAACGGCTACTATCATGTGACGGAGATTCGCTTGAAAAGGGAGGATGACAGGGAATACAAAATCCAGCAAGGAGATTTTTCCATCATTCGCCTTGAGGATATCGAAGATATGCTGCTTCTAATGACCAGAGATCAACTTACTCACATTCCTCGTGAAGACCTGATTGCTTTGAATACAGCACTTCGTATGTTCACACGAAGCGTTGTCATCAAGTCACGAGTTGAGGATCTTCAGTTGGGAGTTGAAAGCTATCAGAGGAGGCTCAATTTAACCCGTCCTGTGAATCAAGTGCTACCTCAACATGTAGAAAGATGTCCATATACCGGAATTTCTGTCCCGAATTACGGCATTTTCTACTTGAACAGTCGAGGTTTGATGAAGTTTATGAGGGTGGGGGAGCTCCACAAGTATAGCGATGGCACTCTTATACAAGTCAGAGATAAGTTGGAGCATCTGAACTCGGGTGGCACTTTGCCAGAGATGACGGAGGATTGGCATCCGGGTTACCGGCAGATGGCAAAGTATGTGATCAAAAAGATCGATCAAAAGCTCCGTGAACGTAGATTGCTGAGGAGCTTGGAAAGATTCGTGGGTGGAAGACCGTATTTAGTGCACCACAAGCTACTGCAACGATCCATCTGATGGGTCGTACATCTCAGGTCACTTTATATTGGTTTTTCAATTGTGAATATGTAAATTTGTGAATAAAGTGCTTGAATGGCTTGTTGTAGTGTTAAGGTATGATAATTTTTTCAAGAATTTCTCACGAGATTCTAAATCTTTCAAAATATGTCATACCAAAGCACTACAACTATCCCTTATTAACTTAAGGGGGAGCAATAACTTGTTCTACGGCCAAACATCGGTTTCATTTTTTTACCCAAAGACCGGTTAATCCATTCAATATCCCAAATATTAATGGTTAACATTTTGGATAAGGGGAGAAAATGGGATTAAGGAGACGTAAGTGATACTTAGCTAAAAGATGAAAAAGACTTAATGATAATCCAACTTAATATGTGTTAAGCACGTGTTAAGGGGGAGCGTTTTTGATGATCAAAACACCTAAGGTACAAAACTTTTGATTTCAATATCACAAGTACCTTAGGTGATTTTCAATGATGTTTTCATGGTGGCAATTCCTTCCCAAAACACGCTTAATTCACGACGGATGTGGTGACAAAAGGGTGGTAGGAATAGGTTTAGTCCAATGATTCATCAGAGCCGATGGAATCTTCCCAAGGACAATTCCCTAGATAGAATTAGAAGTCCTAGGAAAGATGGAGAAAGAATGTGAACGTAGCTGAATGCCGACCAAGTACTTAAGCTAGCACTGGAACAATCACAACAAGGTGCTAGTGATGACGTATTGGTAAGCATTGAAGGGGTTGAAGAATGAAAAAGAAATGTAAAGATAAAGGGTGTAAAGAAAGAAGCCCTCCTTACAACTTTAGGCAGAAACCGGGTCAATACATATACTATTGAGGTCATTTTTGTTAATGATTCTCGGTATTGAAGAAAGACATCATGGACCCAGTGATGCAATGCACAACCCTTCCCCAGCTAACTCAAATATCTCTCAAAAGGTATTTGTTTTAATCACACGGAGATCAACACGTTATCTATTGGTTTATTCACTCCGAATAAACTGGTATTGAAAAGGTGGCACTCCTCTCCAGCCATCGCTCACTAAATCAAAACGCACAATCGAGTCTAGAGCCAAGAGATCATCAAAAGTCTCATTAGGACACTTTCCATTTATTCCTTGCTTTCTCACACACTGTGAAAAGTAAGAGATTTTTATGAGTCCTACGCAATATTCTTGTAATATTGCCAGAACATCCGAGTAATACGTAAGTATTACAATGAAGATGGAAATCCTGCTTGAGCCAACATCAAACAAGCTCATGGTAGGTTACACGTGCGGTTCTTTTAGAACCAATCTTGTGAAAAACTGGAAGGTAACAGTGGTTTAATTCTTAATTGAACTTAAACTCGTTCCAGGCCTCTTCGCATTATCATATGATCTTGCCAGAACACTCAGAGTGACTCTTTATTGACCACAGTGACGAGTGGAAATCCTTCTAGTGTTAACATCAAACAGCACTTGGTAGGTAACGTGCAAGATTCTTTATGAATCGAGCTCGTGACAACTGGAAAGCAACGATGGTGAAAATCTTAATTGAAATTCACTTGTTCCAGGTTTCATGAATTGACGGCTTTTAATCACAAGGATAATTTATCCAAGTGATTCACTCTTTATGTTCGCAGTCAGCTTTGGACGGTCGAGTAAAGAGAACGGGTTTACCCGCGAAATCCTGTCAGGAAGTTACTTAATTGAAACTATCCGTCACGGGTACGATATCTAATATCGTCCAACGGTCTTCACCGACCGGAGGTAAAATGCTACCGAATTAGAATAAAATGTTCAAAGCCATTTTATTCGTGTCGTTGCTGTGTACCTGCTAAAGACGGTGGCGTTGCTAAGTACCTGTTGAAGACGGTGGCGTTGATGAGTACCAGTGAAGACGGTGGTGTTGCGGTGTACCTGTAAAAGTCGTTCCCACATGCTTATGTCTTTTGCAACAAAAATTCAAGAAAGTACAAGATGAAGTCTTCCGCTGTACCAAACTCTGAAGCTTTCAAGAATTCAACAAAAAGACGTAAGTGTGTGGAACATGAAGTCACGAGGAGGCAAAGTTCACAAGAAAGGCAAAGATCGCACGTGAAAGGCCAAAGAACAATGCTCTCAAGTCAAAGCCAAAAAGATCAAATCAACATATTCACAACAAAAGAAAGAAAAGAAGAAAAGACTACGAGCTAAAGAACGAAGACTTAGTATAGTATGCTAGGTTTAGAACTTTGTAACGTGGAGTGACCTCCCTTAGGGGGAGATTGTTAGAAATACGTTTTAACGTATATTAGAAGTGTCGGTCACTCCACAATGTGATTTATGTTGTAATAGCTCGTAGTTAGTATTTAGTTATTATTTGCTTATTAACTTAAGTAAGAACCGGTCCATGGGCTTGTCATGGACCGGCCCAAGTCCACTTATGACTTGGAACTATAAATACCCCTTTCCACTAAGGAAAGGGGTTGGTTGTTATCATTTCTAAATTTCCACTTAATAAAATTCACATAGTTTCTCTCACTTTCTCTCTCTAACTTTCTCTCTCTAGAAATTAACAAACCCCTTCATAGATTCATTGATTATCAATATTCTACAAAGAAGTTAACTGAAACTAAAAAGATACACAGTTGGTCCTCCATTGTTAATACCGGGTACAGATTAGTCCTTCAGACTTATTGCAACATCCACTTAATCTGAAATTAGGTACAAACCATTTAGTAAAGATATCTACAATTTGATTTGTAGAATCCACTTTAATAGTTTTAACAACCTCATTAAAAAAAATCCTTACGAAATGTAAGTCAATCTCAAGATGTTTAGTCATTTAATAGAAAACAGGATTGACAACTATCTTAATAGCGGAATTGCTATCCTAGTGAAGTGAAACAAGTAAAAGTTTATCAATCTTTAAATCTTTTAAGAATCCAAATTACTTCACTAGTTACTGAAGTAAGAGCACTATACTCTGCTTCAGTAGATGACCTAGAGAGAGTATTTTGTTTTTTACTTTTCCTAGAAATCGGATTGTTATTAAGAAAAACACAATAGCATGTAACGGATTTCTTAGTAACAATACACTTAGCCCAATCAACATCATAATAAGCTTTAAGATACATAACATATTCTCTTGCAATATGAATACCTAAATCCGGAGATCCCTTAAGATATCTGAGAATCTAAAAAGCATACTTGAGATGAGATATCAAAAGAGCATGCTTAAATAGACCTCAAACAATGCACAACATAAGAAATATCAAGTCTAGTATGAGTCAACTAAATTAATTTCCCCATGAGTTTTTCTATAGTCAACAATGTTATCAAGCATAGGATCTTCATTTCTAGCCTTATTAGAAATAGAGAACTTAAACACCATAGGTGTTCTAGCAGGTTTACATTCAAGCATACCATACTCTATCAAAAAATCAAGCACATAATTTTGTTCAGCCCATCCAAAGGATAAATCCTTAGGATTCTTTTAGTGAAGTTGTAATGAAGTGTATGATCACAGTTACGCTGCCCTAGGGAGGCTGAGGGTGATTATTCAGCCCACCAAATGATAAATCCTTGGGACTTGATGACGTATAGTCCCCAGCCGGGTCATGAACCCGGCCCACGGGTACTACCCGTATCCGGCCCATCACAGATGGGTGGAATAATGTCATTCAGGCTTATGGGCTTGGATGAACAGTAACCGCACACATGTGTGCGGCCCACGGCCCGGTACGGCCGACGTAGGGTTAGACAGAATAATATTCTGTCTAGGAATATCTTTATCCCAATGGAGGAGGATATCCACTACCAGAATTAGAAGATAACAATCATTCTAAATTCTGGTAGTTATCTCTTCCTTGGGGCCGAAGCATCAGTGAAAGCCCATTAGGGTTTCACTGCCTATAAAAGGAACCTCCAAGGGTTCCACAAAGGTATTACGACTTGTACTCTAAACTCACATAAACCCTAAATCGATTACTTACTCTCACGCTGGAGTCTAATCGTGGGAAACATTCCCACGGTAAGCCTAACGCGTGTTGTTTAGTGTGCAGGATCCCAACCAAACGATTCACTTGGTGCAGGAGCCGGAGCCCAGCCAACCCGAATTAAACCTAATTCGGGTCTAGCAAGGATCAACCAACTTTTGCATCAACAAGTTGGCGCCATCCGTGGGACCCATTACACTAAGCTAGAACAAAACCTCATCTCGAATTTCCAATGACGAAGGGTCATCCGCAAGCTAACCCCAGGAATGCGAATCCTGGGAATCGGAAGTCCCAAGGGGAAGGGATTCTTATCCCCAATCAATCACCTAGCCGCCTCACAGGCGTACCTGGTAACCGTAGCAGTTTTCAGTCCGTGGGGGTGACGAGCACGATCTCTGTGACACCCCCACCTACTTCAACCCTGGATAACCCTGACCCAGGGAGTGCGCCAAACCCTCCTAACAAGGAACCGCGCAGACCCTCGACAGAGGAAGAAGTGGAAGTCCTACCACTCAGCGAGGAGGATCTTACTCGAGTTCTCACGCAGAACTTTGATAGGATTGTCCCGGGAATCGCATCAAGGTTGAATCTGGGGAGGAACCTCCAATTCAGACTCAACTTTGGTGAAACCGGACCAATCACCTCCTCCCAAAATCAGAGGAAAAGGAAAGCTCGGCCTCAGGAACAGGGCACCTTTGAGGAAATTCCTCAACCCCGGAATGTGTTTGAGCGCATAGGGGATCGCCTCGTGCAGGAACTAATGCAATCACGAGAGGGAGAAAAGTCGGATGGCTCACCCGAACGACCAGATCGAGAGCTGGCCAGAACCGCACGTCGCCCGAGCGTGTGGGACAGAATGAACACTGGGAGAAAGGCTCCTGGTTCGTCCCAAAAAAGTGGTCCCTATTCAAAGGATGGGGCACCACCGCCGTCCCCAGACCCGTCTGGGGAAGACTCAGATGACCATCCGCCTAAGCGCCGCCGGCCTAGGCGCACCCCTCCACCACCAAACAATGATGAGTATTATGGTGGCCCTTACTATCGAGATACGGAAGCGGAGGATCTTTCGCGTCCATGGTGTGAACCATGGGATGACCCTAGGCTCACCCGGCCATGGGTGGATCCCAGGGAAGACCCGTTCACCCTCCGCATACGGAACTATTCTGAGGACACCAAACGTCGCATGCCGGCGTGTATCAAGACTTATGATGGGTCCGGTGATCCTGTGGATCACCTTAAAATATTTGATACGCAGGCTAAAATTGAGCGATGGCCCATGCCCATATGGTGCCAAATGTTCAATTCGACCTTGATCGGAAACGCCCGTGACTGGTTTGAGGCACTCCCCCCACGGAGCATTGATAGTTTCAGGGAACTACGCACTGCGTTTGAGAACAATTATACTCAAAGGAAGAAGTATAATAGGGATCCGGTCTCATTGGCAACTGTCAAGCAACGGCCGGGGGAGTCCACAGAAGCCTTCACTGAACGCTTCAATGATGAGTGCACGCGCACAAGAACCATGCCGGAGCTCCTGAAAATCTCTGACTACATGCACGCCATAACAGACAGAGAACTGATCAGGCGCCTCAATGACAAGCGTCCAGATAGATATGATGACCTCATGGAAAGGGTCAGAAATTTCATAGAAGGAGAAACAGGTGTGGCCGCGGCCTACCCATCCCGAGGAAATGGATATCGGTCAAATGACCAGTCCCGGAGACAGTCTGGCGGTCAAGGTAATCAGAACAATAGCAAGGGCTCAGACTATAAGAGCCAAAGCAAAGGAGGACGGTCGGACGATAAGTTCACCCCCCTAAAGATGTCCTACCGGGAGATCTTGCTGACAGAAGGGGCGAACTTTCCAAGGCATCCCCCAATGACCACTCCCCCGAAACGTCGGCAAGGAAATCGCTTCTGCGAGTTCCATAATGACAAAGGCCACGGTACGGAAGAGTGTATCCAGCTCAAGAAGCATATTGAGTCACTGATCAAATCAGGTAAACTCAAGCACCTAGTTAAGGATTGGAAGGATGGAAAAGACAACAACAAGAAGTATGATAAAAAGGATCCCCAAAAGGACAAACCTTCGACTATATACATGATCCAATCCAGACAGCGCCGCACGAGGCAGAAAGTTGGCCAAAATTTTTCACGCGGCAGGGAAATCTCATTCCCTCTCATCACAGCAAGCGATGTGATCGATGCGCCTCTCACTATTGAGATAAGCATTGGAACACACAACGTTCGCCGCATGTATGTGGATGGAGGATCGTCAGCAGAGGTACTGTATGAACACTGCTTCGTGCAGTTAGGCCCAGAAATAAGAAGCCAATTAGTACCGGCCACGTCGCCGCTTACTGGCTTTAGTGGAGACACTATTTGGCCGATAGGGCAATTACGTCTGCTTGTAACCATTGGGGATGAGGAGCATTCCACTACGGCGTGGATGAACTTCATGGTGATACGCTCACACTCTCCGTACAATGGGATCATAGGCAGACCAGGCATTTTGGCTATACGGGCGGTACCCTCTACGGCGCACAGAATGATCAAATTCCCCGTGGAAGGAGGAATTGTTACAATTTACAACACAATCGTACCGGCATCCGAGTGTCACACCGTGACAACACCGGCTCCACCTGTTCCGCCCAAGGATGGATCACCACCTCCCAATTGGAAGGTGGCCATTCACCCTGACTATCCGGAACAGGAGGTATCCATAGGAGGGGCGCTCTCGGATAGCGGCAAAAGGGCCATGTGCTCTCTTTTAAGTGCAAACCTAGATATATTCGCATGGGAGCCAAAGCATATGACAGGTGTGCCACGTGCGATAGCAGAGCATAAGCTCCAGATCCGCCAAGGGTACCAACCCATCAAGCAAAAGAAGCGCGGCCAGGCGCTTGAGTGCAGCCAAGTGATATTGGAGGAAGTACGGAAACTAGTGGATGCAGGCATCATGCGCGAGGTATACTACCACGAGTGGTTGTCCAATCCGGTCATGGTCAAGAAACATGACGGAAGTTGGCGCATGTGTGTGGATTTTACGGATCTAAACAAGGCCTGCCCACAGGACTGTTACCCGTTACCAGAAATCGACTGGAAGGTGGAGTCCCTATGTGGGTATCCTTTTAAATGCTTCTTGGACGCATATAAAGGGTATCACCAAATCCAGATGGCGGAGGAGGATGCAGAAAAAACGGCGTTCCATACGAGCCAAGGCGTGTACTACTATACGAAAATGCCGTTTGGACTGAAGAACGCCGGTGCTACATATCAGCGGTTGGTGGACAAAGCTTTTGAATCACAGATAGGTCGCAACTTGGAAGTCTATGTTGATGACTTGGTGATAAAAAGTCACACGGAGGAGGCACTTCTCCGGTATGTCCAAGAGACATTCGACACGCTGAGAAGGATTAACATGAAGCTAAATCCAAAGAAATGTACGTTTGGAGCACGGAGGGAATGTTCCTTGGATATTTGATTGATCCAAACGGCATCAAACCTTGCCCAGAGAAGACGGACGCAGTGATACAACTGCCGTCCCCTCAGATACGGAAGGAGGTGCAGTCCTTGAATGGGAAGTTAGCCGGGCTGAATAGGTTTCTATCTAAATCCGCAGAGAAGTCATTACCCCTATTTAAGACACTCAAGAAGTGCATTAGAAAGGGAGACTTCCGGTGGACGAAGGAAGCCGAGGAAGCCTTCGGCCAACTCAAACAGCATCTTGCATCTCTCCCTATGCTAGTAGCTCCCCGGCCAAAGGAGAAACTCATTATGTATCTCTCAGCTACTCATGGCGCAATAAGCGCGGTACTTATGACGGATAGAGATGCAGTACAAACTCCGGTCTACTTTATAAGTAGAACACTACAAGGGCCGGAGCTGAATTATTCCTCCATGGAAAAATTGGTGTTAGCACTAGTGTTTGCTACAAAGCGGTTGCGCCGGTACTTTCAGGCGCACCCAATTGTAGTGATTACGGATCAGCCAATCAAGCAGGTTATTTCTAGACTAGATGTGGCAGGGAGGCTACAGAAATAGAGCATCCTATTGGGGGAGCACAATATATCTTACAGGCCAAGGACGGCTGTTAAAGGCCAAATCTTGGCAGATTTCCTGATCGAGAAGCCGGATGAGGAAGGGCCAATCATCAATCAAGACGAGATCCCAACAGAACCATGGGTGTTATTCACGGACGGATCTTCGTGTACGGACGGGTCCGGAGCAGGCCTCATCCTCACAAATCCAGAAGGAATGGAATTCACGTACGCCCTCCGTTTTGAGTTCACGACCACCAACAACGAAGCGGAATATGAAGCATTAATTGCGGGTTTAAATATCTCCGCTAGAATGGGAGTCCGCAACCTTGAGGCCTACGTGGACTCACGGCTTGTAGCGAACCATATTCTAGGTGGGTATGTGGCTAAGGAGGACAACATGGTCAGGTACTTGGAAAAAGTCAAGTCGCTAATCGCGACTTTCAGTAAGTTTTCCATCAAGCAGGTGCCAAGGGGCGAGAACAAGAAGGCGGACGCTCTTAGCAAGATCGCATCCACAAGCTTCGCTCACTTGTCTAAACAAGTCTTGGTGGAAATACTCAAGGAGAAATCTATAACGGAAGGGGAGGTTGCTGCTATAGTTGAAGAGGAGGGACCTACATGGATGACCCCGATCATCAACTATTTGACTAGTGAGACCCTTCCAGACGAGGAAAAAGCAGCACGGTGCATCAGAAGGAAGTCGCAGCATTTCGAACTTCGAGAAGGCATCCTTTACAAGCGCTCTTTCTTGCAGCCGTGGCTGCGGTGTGTTGGACCACGTCAGGCCGCTTATGTAATCAGCGACATACATGAAGGGTTGTGCGGCATGCATGCAGGTCCACGATCCGTGGTAGCTAAAGCCCTACGAACAGGATATTATTGGCCTACCATGCATAGAGACGCGCGCGACATGATACGCAAGTGCAGTGATTGTCAGGTGCATAGGCCAATGCCACGGCACCCGCAGCAGGAACTTACACCTATCACGTCCCCATGGCCATTCTATAAGTGGGGAATCGACATTGCAGGACCATTTCCTGTAGCTGCGGGGGGGGGGGGGGGGGGGGGTTAAATTCTTGATTGTTGCGATGGACTACTTCACACGATGGATAGAGGCCAAGGCAGTCAAGTCTATCACAGGCAAACAGGTTAAGAAGTTTGTTTGGGAACATATTGTGTGCCGTTTTGGTTTACCAGGAGAAATCATCTCGGACAACGGCAAGCAGTTCACGGACAACCTATTCAAAGATTGGTGTGCATCATTGAACATCAAGCGGCGCTTCGCATCTGTTAAGCATCCGCAGACAAACGGCCTTGTCGAACGAGCAAATAGAAGCTTGGGGAACGACATCAAGGCCCGTCTGGATGAACGAAGTGGTAAATGGGTCAATGAGTTATCACATGTGCTATGGGCGCATAGAACTATGATCAAAACAGCCAACGGAGATACTCCATTTGCATTGGCTTACGGCACTGAAGTTGTTATACCAGCAGAAATAGGAATGCCTACCATCCGCACGACGGAGGTTAATGTCGTCACGAACGATGAACAGCTGCGAATCAACCTGGATCTGTTGGAAGAAAAAAGGGAAATAGCAGCCATCAATGAGGCTAAGTCCAAGGCTAAGATGAAGGCTTATTATGACGCCAAGGTCAAAGGTGTTTCTTTTCGACCGGGAGACTACGTCTATCGTGCTAACGAAGCAAGTCGAGCGGAGAATACAGGAAAGCTGGGCCCTAAGTGGGAAGGACCGTATGAAGTCACTGAAGCCTTGGGGCGAGGCGCGTACAAGCTACGTGACATGGATGGCCGCGACCTAGAGCGCACATGGAACATTTCCAATCTCAAAAGGTGCTATCTTTGAAAGCTACGGCTTCCGCATGGGTACTTCGCTATATGCGGTCTTAATAAAGAACCATGCGGTTTTATCTGTTTTGTTTTTCTTATGTTTGTTTAGATTCTTTTCTTGTTTTTTAGGACTTGTCATTATTGTTCAAACAAAAGTGTAAACGTTCTAATAAAATGCCGTGGTGCCTAGCTAGCCCCACGGCCTGTTTCGTGCAAATCATTTTTTAGATTTTTTGTTAGTCGTATGAATTTTACTTATATTATAATATGTTATGTTTTATTCATATGCATTCTCTCAAATTACTGTACATGTACTATAAGCCTCCAGGCGGGGTAAGAGGATTAAGTGAACCTACTAATTCAACTTGCCGCGTAAGAGGGATGCAACCCCAGCCGCACGGATCATGTATCCTTACTAGACACCTTACTCACAAGACGTTGGGGTAAGTCTCATATGCCGTAGCCGCACAGTGCTCCGCATAGTAAAGACGCACGTCGCATGTCTAGTAAATTATAGACTTGTATGTATTTTCTTTCTTTGTGTGTAAGACGTGATATATCATGCAGTATTGTGCTACAATATTTAAACACAAGTAAAAATACACAAGTTTCCATAATAGATAAGAAAATTGCCGTGGTCACTCACGAACTTATATACAAAATATAAATGTTGTCAGCCGTGTACATGCACGGACGAATAGAAACAGTAAATATTCAGAGGTTACAAACCAAAGTGTCTGAAAGGGATCATAAAGTAGGAGTATCCTACATAGGGGGGAAAAACTTACCCATCTCCACTTGCTCTTCGACCAGACACGACAACCACTCATCACTTTCTTTCCGCTTCTGAGCTTGAGCCGCAGTCCTCTCCAGCACCACACTTAAAGGTTCTTCGTCAAGCACGACCCTGGTCACGTCCTCGTATATGGGGAGTGTCAGGTGGCTAGGGGATGGAGTGAAGGAAGCACGGGAGGACGCGCTAAGACTGAGCCTTTCCATGATTTCCATATTTGGCGCATCTTTGGTGGCCTCCAGCTCATCCAAGAATGGATAGTGCAAATCTCGCATCGCGGCCATGGAGGCAGTCATCTTATTCACAGCTTCAGGCTTAAAAAAGGCATGATTGGTAACGTCCTCCCCTTTCGTGATCAGCTTAGCGGCCTCAACCATTCCCTCGTGCCGTCCGTGGTCAATACCATCAGACACAAGGCTCGCGAATTGTTGCACGAATTCCGGGGCCTCTAATACCTTCATGACGGCCAGGCGTGCTCCATGCCCAACCATCCACCTACGGCCGGCAATAGCTGTGAGCAGTTGGGGGCATAGCACATTGTCACGTTCCGCAGTGAGGGCATCAATCATCAACTCTTTTTGGGCAAATGCCTCTTTCAGCTCTTGGATGACGGCCCTCTCATCGGCAAGTTCCCCTTGTACTTTCTCCATGCTTTGGACGGCCAGGTGTGCGTCTTCTAGTTTCTTGTTAAGCACGTCTACTTGGCTGGAGTACGAGTGGGCAGAAGCTTCCGCCGTGGCTACCTATAAGAAATAATGTGTTAGCATATATTTCTTTCATAATATGGGTGGTGTGGCACGGATATGTACCTTGGTGGTTGCAACATCTAGTTGTGACTCAAGATTGGCCACTTGTTGGTCGTATTCATTCGCACGGGCTGACTGCTTTTTAATGGTCGCCTCGGCACTGGCTAGTTGGGATTGGAGGTCGGCGATTTGAGCTTCATTATCTACAATCATCTTCTCTCTCTGTCCAACTTTCCTCTTGAGAGATTCAACATGCCCAAGTGCGGCTTCAAACCTTACCCTCATCGAGGTACCCATCGCCATTTGGTGTACCAGGGCACCATTATACTCGTCCGCCAAGTCTGCATGACTGAGCGAATTTACCTCTCGCACCAAGCTTGGTGGTATGCAATTGTTGAGATACTCCCGGCACTCGTCGGCATCCCTCAGTCGTGATGCCGTTGTGATATTCCATACTGGATTGAACGGTTGAGGGGGGCCGGATGCTGGGAGGTCTTGGGAGGCTGTGGGTGAACCTTCTTCAAATACAAGGCCAGACTTTGTGGGGGCCGTGGGGTTTCTTTCCACTTCCTTCCCTTTCCCCTTATCAATTTGGGCGTCAGAAGGAGGCGCGGCACCAGTCTGGTTGTCCCTGTGTAGCAAGTATTGGGAAATATTTTAAGTATAGCTTACAAGGAAACTTGTCATTTTAGGATGGAGCCTTACCTGTTGTTTCTTGCTAGTTCGGAGGTGGTTGGGGCAATCTGAGTGACGGGATTGACATGAGCGGCCCGGATAGCCTCGGAACCCTGGGTAGCACTTCCGACAGATTGATACAAGGGGTGGTATTCTCGAAGTCTCTTGGCAGGAGCGTTGTGTTCGCCAATCTCGACTGAAGCAGTTCTCCTTGCACGGTTGCTTCTTTTTCGGGTACGCCCGGCGACGGGCTGCGTTGTTGCTTCATCGATCTCTTCCTCGACTTCTTCTTCTTCCTCTTCTTCCAGGTTGACATGTTGTTGTACTTCTTCATCATCATCACCCATCAGTCGGCGAATGCTGGAGGTGGTTAATTCGATATTATCCCCCTGCTGTTCCCTATGTGATGAGGAGGGCCCGACTCCTCCTTCATTCATCTGGTTATCACCATCACCATTGTTTCCATGATCTTCCTCGTCAGAATGGGGGTCGGGCACGACTTCAAGAGCAACCGTCACGGGTCGGGTATGCTCAAGAAGGGGTTGTTCATTCTCACGGAGAGGACGGAGACCCTCCGGCACCAGCTTCGGGTCGCCCTGACGCAAAAGTCCAAAGAAGTTCATTTCTGTCCAGCACAAAACAACATATGTTAGCTATTTATCAAATAATTGTATACATTTTTTGCGTACGGATTTTAGCCTACCTTCGCCCTGCCTTCTCCAAAAAACGGGATACCTATTGGATGGACCAAAGTAATTGCGGCTAATCCCTAGCAAACATAGGAATGATTCGGGAAGGTTTCTATGGAACCCAGTCCTATTCAGATCTAACTCTTGGGGATGACGGGGGTTGTATGTACTTGTGTGCGGCTTGGGGTCGTGAGGTATCCTAGTTCTAATGGTGTAATCGCCCGGCCATACCACTGCGTCAATGAAAAAATAGTGATCATACCAATTTTTTAATGAATCCATTGGTTTATTGTGCGATTGGGGACTGTTGGAGGCTCGTTTCTTAAAAGATACCAAACCGTTTACTATGTTGGGAACATAAAAGAGCCGGAATAATTCTACGGTCGGGGGGATTCTCCTAGCACGACATAGGATCTCGAATTGACTAATCTTACAGGCACCTATGCAGTGGAGCTGACTAATGTGTACATCATAGTATCCTAACAGATCTACAAGAAAGTGGGTGAAGGGGATGCGGTAATTAGCCGCATCAAAGAGGCGAGTATACAGGCCGATCTTACCCGTTGGAGCCTCAGTTATGAGGTCCCCGGTGCCAGGAAGTGAGGGGTGTAGGTTGGTAGGGATGAAATAGTTTGTACAAAAGTGGTTTAATTGGTCTTGGGTCATAACATTTAGCACGGATCCAATGGTAGGGTTGTTTCTACGAGCCATTACTAAATAAAAGTGTAAAGACGTGGTGTTCTAACCTGCGTGTGAAGGGATCCGTGCGTATTTGGTTCAAGCTAAGAAGAAAGCTTTAATGGCAGAAATGGAGGTTATAACTGTGTGTTTCACACAGCCGTGGGGTAGCTTATTTATAGGGTTGCCTTGTGGGTCACGACCTGTTGGATGTGTGACGTGTGCTGCCACTATTTTTTAATCGTGTGGCTAGGGGGCAAGTGGCAAGTGAAACGTCAGGTGGGACCCACGGGTCACTTCTGACTCAAATGTTTGCACTGCTCAAGGTTCTGACTGTCTGCACTTTTGTCAGTCAAACAAGTCAGATGAACAGTTATTCATGTCGGGTTATGCGGCTCTTACGTAAGACTTGACATTTAATGTTATATTTAATTTGTCTCGGTCGCTATATGCGGCTGATATATTGATAAAATAACTTCCTAAGCCAGGTTGCCACGTGCGGCCAATACAAATTCTTGGACAATTTATCATTCATTATTGTTTCCTTGGTACGTCCGGGGGGCATCTTGGTAGTCTAGAGGTTACACCTATGGTTGTAACAACTAGACTGGGGGGACATGATGACGTATATGAAAGTTTATGGACTTAAAATTAATAGTCGTGAGATAGGATCGAACTCGAGATCACGGGATTGCACACATTACGTGAAGAGTTAATTTATTTATTTATTAAATATATTTATTATATTTATTAAATCAAACCGTAGCTAACGATCGTTAAGTAATTAAAAGTTAAGTATTAAACGACCGTTATAGAAGGTTAAAGAAGCTAAAAGAAGGAGTCGGAAAAGTTCCGGAAACCTCTTTTGGAGCATGTATATATCCGGCCTAAATAGAGGAGACAAAGATAAGGAGAAAAGATTTTGTGGCTTTATCTTGTTTAACCTTGGAAGAGAAGTTTTCCAAGGTGTATATAAACAAACTTAATGCCTCATAATTTTTCACTCCACATCTCTCTTTTCTCTTGCTTTAGCCACCGGCCAAACACCCCTAATTAGGGTTCTTCTTTGATTTTCAATAAAGCTATTCTAGATCTAGTCCTAGCCCCTCTCTAGGGTTGTTGGGTAGATTTTCCATAGGCTTGGAAGCTCGGTTTGTTCGTGCTAGACTCACGGTTAACTCGCCGTATCACGTGTGTACAAGAACGTGATATAGTCTTACTTTAGACTATATTCTTGGTGGTGTTTGTGATGAACCTTAGTTGTCGATCGTTCCGTCGTCTTGTGGATCTTGCTAGGATAAAGGTATGTAACCCTAATCTTGATTAATATAATTGTGTTAAATTAATGATCTTGTTAATCGCTTCCGCTATGCGCTCTTTGATCCATATTAGGGTTTTAAATAATTGTTATGAACTTTACTAAACCAACAGTGGCATCGAGAGCCGTTTTAACATGATTATAATTATCAAGATCTAAAGTTTTTTTTTAACTAATATTGATTTGTGTTAAAAATTACATGTTGTTTTTTAGGTTTCATAAAAATTAGAGTTTTGTTTTTTATTATTTTTTAAAATCGGCTATGCCGAATTTTTTTTTATAAAAAAAAAAAAAAATTTTTGTAAACCCTAAAATTACATGGTAATTAACTTTAGATGTATGCATGAATTAATTGTTATGTCATGCGTGGTTACGATCCGTAGTGATTTCATTAATTGTTAAGTGATTTGGGTGGAATTTTGATGAATTGCATGATTAATTGTTATGTTGTGTGAATTCATGTTTCGATCCGTAGAGATTTAATTGTTAAGATATGTGGGAGATCCGTGATGAACATGCATGTTTTTCATGGATCATATGTTTTATGTGGTAATTGTTACGTTTTTTTTGCTACATGCTTTATTTGATTCAATAAATCTAAAATTAGGGAAGACTTTTATATGAATATAAAAACCTAGATTTGATATTATTTATTGAATAAATCATATGCATGTGGCTATTTGATTTATTTATTGCACATATAAATTGTTATTATGTGTTTATGATTTAGTTTTTTTTTGTACCTACTTGTTTTCATACGTTTTGTTTTAATTGTATGTTGTAAACAAGGGTAATTTTTCAAGAAAAATTAATATGGACTAAATCATATTAAAATAAATGAATTATTTTGAGATCTAAATTACATATGATTTGCGTTGATTAGAATTGCAATAGCAACTTAACGGCCTACTCAATTTTGACAAACTATAAAGTGGGTATAACGCACCGCTGGTCATGTACCCGGTTAAGGAAGGAGGTGTTATGCTTCAGCGCTGACCAAATTCCCGGCTCGCCTGTGCGTCAAAATTGGAATTACCTACGGTTGTTATTGGTATAATTCTTTAAGGTTGATTTAACTACATTAATTCACATCCGAAACACAATGAATAAGGTTATTGCTTTGTGCTTTAGCTAAGTTCTAGAAAAAGTACGGTGTGAATTTAGTTGTGTGTAAAATCTTTAATTGGTTTAACCAATACCTCAACTTGCAAGTATATGATGAACTTTTAGTCTCAACAAAAAGTTTACTAAACTTTTTATTAAACTTATGTTATGGAGATGTATGCATGCTTCTCCATACATGATTTTGACACCAAAATCTATACCCTAAAATTTAAGTCATATGCCCTCTAATTGACGAACACTTGAAGTTACAATTGTCATCATATAAGATATCGGACGATGTTGTAATGGAGAGAAAACTTCATGACTGAATAAGATTGCACATGAAGGTTTTATGTTCTTTAGATTAGTCGACTTAATTGAGTTACTCAGTGAGATCTGGAAACTTAAGGCATAAAGAAGGGATGAAACATGTTTACAATGCAAAATGACTTTTGGCAATGTAAATCCCTTAAAAATCTAGAAATTGCAAATTTGTTTGTCAATCATTGTTCGACAAGTTACCATCTTGAATACTTTCATTGCTAGCAGATCAACTGATGTGATGAAATTATGTCAATTTGGATTCTAGTTTTTTCAAGGAAAATACTATGGTTATTATTACCGGGGTAATTTTATTTTCTTGAATGGTATTATCGAAAATACTAAAATTGAATTTTGTAAATTCTTTTGCAAATGTATTAATGCAACGTTACATCGTAAACGTGGTTTATTCATTTATTGATCTACAAACCGTATGGTTGAGGATAGAGTCAATTTACAAATGAAAGATAAACCTAAAACTCTTTTTCATGGGTAAAGAAGGAGTAATAAGAATTTTAGAAATGTCAAATTCAAATCCATAACTCATAGCAAATTTTAATAGTTAAGGAAAGTGCATATTTTGAGTTATCAAAAGTTACCGCTAATTGGTTATAAGGCAAACTAGCATATTTGTCTAGTAGTTGTGCTTTGACCATTTATAGGCACTACATACCATTGTAGGGTTGGTAGACCTATTAAGGAAGAAATTGCATGTCAAGTCTTTCAAGTTAAAAAAACATTTGATGGGTAAGTCATCATTTACGAAGTAGAGTACACTCTTAAACACTATAAGTAATTGTTACGAATGTGTTTTTCAAAAGTGTAAGAAAGTACACACAACACTAATTATTTTCACCGATTATGAAACATTTTCAATGTTGTCAAGTTCAGTGGGAGAATTGTGTTGTATTACTGATTTTGAGTCTATTAAAACATTCTCTAAGTCAGTGGGAGTTACAAGCTTTGTTGTCTTGGTAATAACCCATGTTATCTTTAGTATGTCCTAAGATAATTACTTTCGAATTGTTGACACTAATATCTTCAAAGATAGTTATGTACTGATTCTTGTTGATTAAGTGGTTCTACATCTACTTGTAAAAGCTAATATATATGTGGCACAATCATATTTTGTATAGACGAACGTTAGACGTGATGTTTATCTTATATATATGAGGTTGTTCCATGCACAAGTGGGAGAAATGAACATTGTGTGCAAGAAACAACTCATAAAGATATGATTCTCTTGTCTTTAAGATAAGAGACTAACAATCTAATTAATATTTAGATCATGTGTCAATATGATTAAAAGACTACGTAAAAGTATATATATCATTCACTTTAAGAAACACTTGTTGTTTTGATTTAGTCATGTAAGAGCTTGGACTAAATTGTAAACTAAAGGGTAAAATATCCACATGTCGTAAGATCGGGCGTGGAATGTTTTGAAGTTTCTTAAAATGGACTAATTCCTGGAATGACATAAGATACATAAAGTAATCTTATACTACTAATGAAACCTAGTGGTGTTCATATAATAGTGTATGATTGAATTAACTTGAAAAGATGAATGAAACCTAGTGATGTTCATGATTTACTTTAGTTATACATGTTTATGATTTATTGAATAAAGTCACAAACATAAAGTCTTGGAAGACATATAATATAAAGTAAGACGTTAATGTATTGTCTCTATTTCACTAAAGACATATACATGTAACATATAATGGACTTATAACTTTTATGAAGTGACTTTAAAAGTACTTGAGTTATAAAGCATGCAAAATGGTTAGGAAATCTATTATACCATTAAGATGATTTAGTTGGTATATAGGTAAGCCTAAAGATATATATTTATCTTAAATATTGTTAAGATTGACTTACAATATTTCCCTAAATGAAATACATCATTGTTATGGTATGTTCATTAGGAGAATCAAAATTCTCAATATGATGGTGATGTTTGATTCAAAGATAACTATATCTTCCTTTATTCCAAAAGATATCAAGGTTAGAAAGTTGAGTATGACTTGAGCTAAGAAGATTAATAAGATACCATTTTATATGGAATGTGATGAATCACGTTATATATTAAATGAAGTTCGGATTTTGCTAAACTACTTATGAAGTGGGTTGTTTAGAAAATAAAGAGTATGGAACTGTCATTTTGTTTTGTAATGTCTCATATAGATAACGTTGGAGTGTTGATCTATTTGCTATGTATTTAAAGAGTAATTTTAAGTTACTAAAAGCAAGTGGGAGTTTTGATCTTGAAAGATAAAATTACAAGATACATGATCTTCTAAAATACACTAGTAATTATCATGAGGTAGGCGTGTAAATGCTAAACCTTAAGATAAAGGAATTTATGTCATAGATCCGTAAGGATATCTCGGATATGCGATTTATATGCTGAGAATTATGAGTTACAAATAATTGTTATGATTTGTTACCAAATATTGTATTGGGTAAATTACTCATACTATGAACGTTATAGATGTTGTCCAATAAGATAATCAAATTTCGGTTTTGGTTTATCTTAAATAGTTTGACTAGAAATTGAAGATGAGTTTCGTCAAAGGAAGAAAAACGCCAATTGTGGTGGTTTAATCTTTGTGTCGAAATTATATGGACAAAATTGTACACATATTTAATGTATGTATTGTGAATAGATTATTAGTCACATTTAAGTAATTAATTGTGATTAAGTATTCTTTCCTAAATACATTAAATATATAAAGATTTTGATGGTCATATTTTAATTGACAAATTTGGATATGAATGAACTATTTCTTGAATGACTACTTGAGAAAGGACTTAAGTAATCGAAATGAGTTTATTACTTCAAAATATAAATCTTTGGAAAAGTACAAAATGTAATTATCTGTGAATGGATAAAAGCATGCATCTAGGAGATTATTCTTATGTTTAATTTGAAATCCAAGATTGGATTTAAATTTGAATAAGATGGTTTCTGAGTATTCCTAAAAGCTAGTGGGAGTATTATATTTATTTTCTCAAATTATATGTGTCAAATAGACATGCAAGAAAGTAAGTTTTCATTCAAATTAAATGTTGTTTTGGTTTAGATTTGAGATGGAACTTTACTTTGGAGATTTAGAAAATAAGATATACATAACCTTGGGACAAATAAATTTATTTATGCGGTGGAAATACAACGTAATATGCCATGTAGTAAGTTTACATGGATATTTAGGACATGAAGAAATCTAAATCTGGTTTGAGAAATTTTCATGTGTGTCGTGTTGTATTTATATCATGCTTAAAATACATGATGATTTGAATATATTAATCTATTTAAGAAGTTATTAAATAACTTGTGTAATGAATATTCTGAAGGAATATTTTTGGAAATAGAATAACATCCTAAATCTTGGATCGGCTTCCATATTCTATAAATGAATAATTTGTCAATCGTTGTGCAAATTATCATAGCCAACAAACTTGAAGGTTTTGGTTGGAATCAAACATTACATAATAGATATTAAAGGTAACGTATTTATATCTTTTATGAAAGTTGTAAAACTTGAAAAGATATAATTGAGGTAACACTCAATATTAGTCATGGGATCTTTGGAGATGACATGTTGATTAAAGTTGCATTATACATTAAAGAATTAGAATACTTTGAAACTTCAAATGTGTTTTGGAAGTTTAGGAAATTGGTGATCAAGGATGTTTCACAATTTTGATACTATGTGGCAATATCAAATTATTTGAATGCACATGTACAAGAGTTTCAGTGAATTGAATTCTTGAAGAAAGTATTCTCAAAATTTCAATAGGTCAAGATTGGTTATTTTATGCTTTGCCAAACAAGTATGAATGTCATTACTAGAGGCATGATGCATGTACCAGTTTTATGCATTGATCTATTTTTAGTATTTGGATAAAGGATGTAAGACATTATTGAATTGATGAAATAAAGATTGGATTTCGTTTATTTTCTGTTATTTGATTTTGTATCCTATTTTACATGTTTTAATCCATGAGCATTATGATGTTTCTAAATTTCCGTTGTCGATTAATAATATGGGAGTATTATTAAACTAAGACAATTCAAAATAGTGACTGAGTATACTTGAAAGTATATTGGTCAATTTTGGATGATATTTGATGGATCAAATATTGGACTTATCCCAACTATATGATTTTACTTTATGGATCTTTGTCATCAAGTAAATCATAAATAGTTATCCTTAGACCTGAGATACCAGGAAACTGTCGTGGATCTAGTGCATTTCTGTGGAATAATCTAACGCTAAACGTAACTGGTAGCTATAAGGATTATTTCCGGAAGTGTTGCAAAGTTCATAAGTTTTGCTTGTAGTCAAAATGGGATTCGTTTCCTTCAAAATTTATTTTGAAGTATAATACAGCTGGGCCCCTCGGGGGAGTAGTAAGATATTTGTGCGGCCGCACCCAAATTTGTTTTGGTGATCTTGCTATATCCATAAACGAGAAACAGAATGGTTAATGAAAGGAATGACTGAGATCCATATCCTTATTAACAATGTATTTGAAATGAAAGGATAATAATAATAATGATTTAATCATTAAAAGGTTTTGTCCAAGAAACCTTACTCGAGTTGTACTAGTGACATTGCTAGTGTAACTAGACGCTAGTCAATGTGATCACGATATTAGAATTTTGTCCAAGTGGGAGCTGAAAGTTTATGGACTTAAAATTAATAGTCGTGAGATAGGATCGAACTCGAGATCACGGGATTGCACACATTACGTGAAGAGTTAATTTATTTATTTATTAAATATATTTATTATATTTATTAAATCAGACCGTAGCTAACGATCGTTAAGTAATTAAAAGTTAAGTATTAAACGACCGTTATAGAAGGTTAAAGAAGCTAAAAGAAGGAGTCGGAAAAGTTCCGGAAACCTCTTTTGGAGCATGTATATATCCGGCCTAAATAGAGGAGACAAAGATAAGGAGAAAAGATTTTGTGGCTTTATCTTGTTTAACCTTGGAAGAGAAGTTTTCCAAGGTGTATATAAACAAACTTAATGCCTCATAATTTTTCACTCCACATCTCTCTTTTCTCTTGCTTTAGCCGCCGGCCAAACACCCCTAATTAGGGTTCTTCTTTGATTTTCAATAAAGCTATTCTAGATCTAGTCCTAGCCCCTCTCTAGGGTTGTTGGGTAGATTTTCCATAGGCTTGGAAGCTCGGTTTGTTCGTGCTAGACTCACGGTTAACTCGCCGTATCACGTGTGTACAAGAACGTGATATAGTCTTACTTTAGACTATATTCTTGGTGGTGTTTGTGATGAACCTTAGTTGTCGATCGTTCCGTCGTCTTGTGGATCTTGCTAGGATAAAGGTATGTAACCCTAATCTTGATTAATATAATTGTGTTAAATTAATGATCTTGTTAATCGCTTCCGCTATGCGCTCTTTGATCCATATTAGGGTTTTAAATAATTGTTATGAACTTTACTAAACCAACAGTATAGTCCCCAGCCGGGTCATGAACCCGGCCCACGGGTACTACCCGTATCCGGCCCATCACAAATGGGTGGAATAATGTCATTCAGGCTTATGGGCTTGGATGAACAGTAACCGCACACATGTGTGCGGCCCACGGCCCGGTACGGACGACGTAGGGTTAGACAGAATAATATTCTGTCTAGGAATATCTTTATCCCAATGGAGGAGGATATCCACTACCAGAATTAGAAGATAACAATCATTCTAAATTCTGGTAGTTATCTCTTCCTTGGGGCCGAAGCATCAGTGAAAGCCCATTAGGGTTTCACTGCCTATAAAAGGAACCTCCAAGGGTTCCACAAAGGTATTACGACTTGTACTCTAAACTCACATAAACCCTAAATCGATTACTTACTCTCACGCCGGAGTCTAATCGTGGGAAACATTCCCACGGTAAGCCTAACGCGTGCTGTTTAGTGTACAGGATCCCAACCAAACGATTCACTTGGTACAGGAGCCGGAGCCCAGCCAACCCGAATTAAACCTAATTCGGGTCTAGCAAGGATCAACCAACTTTTGCATCAACAGGACTCTTTCAGTGATTTATGACGATGGTTATGGTCGCCTGTAACGCTACCCCCGGATGGATGAGGGTGATTATTCAGCCCCCTCCCCAAAGGATATATCCTCGGGACTCTTTTGCTATGAGGGAACCCAGGCACCAAGTGAAGCTCATACACTCTGGGTTGAGACATATATACTCATGTTGTTGTTTTCCTAAGTAATATTTAGAGGGTTCAAGGTCATCGAGGGTGCTTTATAAATACAAATAGATCATTCCATGGTGCATAGACAGAGTGTACAGAACAACTAGTAATCCTAAGTGCAAACACGGACACTCTAATGGGTCGAGGGTAAACCTAGACTTCACCACCTCTCCTACAGACGTTTGAGGGTGGCTTCTTGCATTGCCTCTAAAATTTTAATTGTTGTGTACCTTTACGATATCAACGGGCTTAGGTTGGTTTCCTGGCTCCTTTGTCGAATCAGAGGATCTAGACACGAGTCGTTTCTCACCTAGGACCTCTGAAGTATCAGTAGGCTAACTCTCAGAGGTGGTTTTCTTAGGTTGCTTTTTCTTCTTCCTAAAAATATCAAGGATCATTTGTTGGGAAGAAGCTGAGGTGGACTTCTTCTTCGATCTCTTGTTAGTTGTTGCTTTAGGCTGTGTAGAGGTCTGCATAGCAGTCTCGGACAGAGACTTACCAGATGCTCCATCATCATTCACCTCTACATGTGGAGGGATCAAAGACTTAGATCCATTGTTCGAGCTTCTAGCAACTTCCAGCATTGAGATATTAATGGAACATCTTTTGGCCCATGCACTTTGTAGACAACAACTGTGATGTGAAAGGGTTTGAAAGAGTGAAGATAATTGTTCAAATATTTGTCACCAAAAAGATTTTCAAAGATCAAAGATAGGAATATAGTATAACAGAAGTTCTTTTCTCTTTCCTCAACGGTATTCCCTTTCGGCCTCTCCACAAGATTTACAAAAAGCATGCCTCCTACGTCCTCGTCTATCCCTAGATGAGTCCACAAGCGATTTGTTGATGGATGAAACTTAGCTGATCTTGTGACCCCTGCATTCCACCTGTAACATCCCACTTGAATAAGTGGACCGTTACGTGTACTTATGGCGTGTCATCAAATCATACAAGGCAAATGTCTTAAAAACATTAACTGACCATAACGGAAATACTAGAATCAAACATTGGTAGTCCAAAACATAAGCTCAAATATAAAAGATTAAGTACTGAAAGAAAGGACTAAAAAATGTCCAACAAGCAAAGTAATGTATAAAGTGCATAGAGTAAAGAAGTCTAGATAGATACCATCCAATGCACATACTCTCTTAGAATCCTAAGAGCGTCCTTGTGTACATGCCGTTTGGAACATGAAAGGAAAATTACGGCTGAGCATAACACCCAGTGAACAAATATAAAGCTTAATAAGAATGTACTGGAATGAAACAGATAAAAAATACTGAAGCTATAAGACTGATATGAAAAGTGCAGCGGAAAAACTATGTATGTTCTGAAAAGTCTGATTTATAATAGTAAAGCTGAATTATTATCTGTTAAATCTGAAAACATGCAATTACTATATTTTAAATGCCAAGAGCTTATATAGGTCATATGTTGTAACAACGTTTACATGAATACATAGAGGGGTGACCTCGTCATGCTGTAGAGGGATGACCTCTAACTGATGTGCTGGGTGGAGGGATCAACTCCAATGTGAAGGATGTAGAGCACACACCACATTCACCTGATAAGCTGTAACTGATAACCTAGGATGCACCCATACGCCCCACTGATAATACTGATAAAATGGCCAAGCTGAATTAAATGGGACGCTGCGAGAAATCACTCCGTCGTAGAGGAGTCATGACATCGGTGCCTCAAGTTTCATGGTTACGGTACCTCCGTAACTAGTATAACTGGTCATGCATGTATATAAAGATCAGGCAATTAATATAGTTGTCATGTCAATCATGTAAAGTTTTCAAACATAAAACTGGGAAAACATATGGCTACATACGGGAAATTCTAATCATGCATAGAAAAGGAAGTCCTTACTGAAGGACGGAAAATCCATACCTTGTGTCCAGTAACTGACTGCAAGGAAAAACCGACGAATCTCCTACTCTTACTTCACAAAAGCTACATGAATAACGGACGTGAATGAGTTGTCTGATATTTGTTTATTTTTACTGATCTTAACTGTTCTTAGTTTGATTTATTTTATTCTTGTATTACTGTTTGTGTATAATTTGGTAAATTCTGACCGTTCTATAATATTACTGATTAAGATATTCTCTGTATTCCACTATTCCTGATTACTGTATAATATGTATTCCAGTATTATAATATTACTATAAATAGTAACATGCTATAAATAGAAAGTTTCCTAAATTAGAAAGGTTTCCAAATTAGTTTCTTGAAAATTAAATCATAAACAAATCACATGTTTTTAAGTAGTAAAAAAGATAAAACAATATCAATTTAATTTTACTAACTAAATTAATAAAATCAAACAATATAATTAATTTATTTAAAAAAACTCATTCATAAAATGATGTAACTAAACTTAAATAATTCTTGTATTTATTATTTCCCAGGACCCCGAAAACCCGAGTAAAATTCTCCCGAGACACACATGTCTCGGGTTAACCCATTCGAGCGCACCACGACCACGTCGTGGCCCCCTTTTTGTTGCTGACCTCGAACAGTAGCCACTGGCCTAGTGCCAATTGCTACTGTTTTCATCTTATTCCCACTGTTTGTGTTATGGTTCCCACTGTTTATGTTTTGGTTCCCACTGATTGTTATTGTTTCCCACTGTTTGTTATTGTTCCAACGGTTTGTTATTCTTTCCCACTGTTTATTAAAACAAACACCCCCTTAATGCTCGTTTACCCCCTGTTTGGGGTTTGGCTCGCGGCTGATTACAAGAAATGACCACCGAGACCTTATAGGTCTCGGTTGTACACAATAAACCCCCACCGAGACCTTATAGGTCTCGGCTGTGTAAATCAAAAGCCCACCGAGAGCTTTATGCTCTCGGTTTTCGTGTATAACATCAAACCCCGACTAACTTATGAATTTATTTCCATGTTTTATTAAATAAACCCATGAGTTCTTGGTATAAATTTCATAATTCGAGATTAATAAAAGAAAATGGGAAGAGTACTTACTCAAATCGTGATATGGAAGGGATTATGAATATGCAAATTCGAATCACCAATAAAAATCAATACCTTTTCTCCTTGTGTTGTTCTAGCCAGCGGTACTCCCCAAGGAACAAGAAACCCTAGTTTTATTTTGTTTTGATAAAATGAAATGGGAATGTACATATTTCCTATAATAAACTTTAAGACGGGCTAGGCCTTAAAGCCCATTTCCTTTTTCTTTTCTCTTGTTAGCCGCCTGCCCACTCTCACATAATATATTTTCGTTTTTTGTTTCGTTTAATCTTTTACGTGTTCGTGTTTTTAGTTCGTGATTCGGGATTTTGTAATATTTATTTTCTGAGTAAATACTGAATAACTGATATTAATTATTGTTCTAAATAATGAATTACGTCACGCTTTTAAATAAACTGAGACTATATGTATTTAAAGTTCTTGTATTTTAATTACGGGTTTTACACCACCCTGGCGTTTCACCAGATGTATCATCACAACCCTCCATATGGATAAGAAGTACTTGACCTTGAGTGTTGATCTCTTGACGACGTCAGCAGGTGAAAAAGTAGGGTTCTTGTCGTCTAAATGATACAAAGTAGCCAATACATCTTTAACCGTGCCAATTAAGAAAATTTCTCAATGTTTCAATATGGTGATGGAAGAGAAATCGTCAACGGTGAAGGAAACAGGTTTAGATGAGCAAGAGAGGCTGAAGGTAATGGTTTTGTCATCGATGACTTATGCAGAGTACAAGAACTCCTTAAGGTATTATTGGTAATAAGCAGAAGGGGATTGGTGAAAGCAGCATCACAATTGCAGTTCTTCATGAAGTTAATCAAATAATTATACACAGGGTCGAGGATTAAAACCAACCAATCGAGTTGTTGGAGGTAATGGTATTTTGATTGAGTTCAAAGTTCACGTTCTTGGCTTTATGTACAAAAATCCATTGATGAAATGAGTGAAAGATGATTTTAGGGTTTAATGATTGATAAAAGAGATGAGTTTGAAAGTTTGAATGAAGATGTGTGTATGAAAAGTTTGGGGAAAAGATTTGTTACCCACTCCCAAAGTTTTTATATTATTCACTTTTGAAAATGGTTTCAGATCCGCATTGAATGCATAGTGGTAAAACTATCACAAAAATGTGGGACCCAGTGACCTTTCATAAAAATAGTTTTCTCCTCGTTAACTAGGATAGTTTATCACTAAATTGAATTTAACATTCAGTTTGTTTGTCTTTTGACTTGCATGTAACTACCTAGTTACATTAAAAACATTTAATATTAACCTAGACATAATTTAAAGCATTTGTCTTATCAAATATCGTTTTATTAATATTTAGCATATCTAGCTCTGCAACTAGTATTTCTAAAGTAGGTTCAGCCAGAGGCTTTGTAAAAAGGTCTGATAGTTGCAGCTATGTGGGTACAAAATGAAGCTCAATATCACCATTTAAAATGTGATGTCTTATGAAATGATATATGATATCAATATGTTTGGTCCTTAAATGTGAGATTAGGTTGTTTGAAATCGATATGGCACTTGTATTGTCACAAAATATGGCACCTTATCATAGTGAATTTCATAGTCAACTAGCAGATTCTTCATCCAGAGCACCTGTGCACAACATCTAGCAACTGTAACGTATTATGCTTCAGCTGAAGACATGGCCACATTGTTTTGCTTCCTAGCACTCCAACAGATGACTTTCCACCAAGGATCTGTGTAAGAACCCGTACTTTCCCAGCATTATTTTATTCTTTTTACTCGTGTTTCTCAATTTTCCAACGTATTTCATTTTCTCGAATACTTTATATGTAAATTCTGAGATCATTGATAAATACTTTACTTGGAATTATAAAAAATTTATTTTATTTTTCCATATTTATTTAAATCAAAGTTTTTGATTTAAAATGACCCGCGTGCGTTTTACAACGAGTTTACTCAAAATCAATGAACAACAAGAATTCCTAGTGATCGTGATACCGACGGATGCCCAAAATTTTACATTTCATTATCGATTGTTTCGATAATTAATATATTCGACGATTTCGTTTTAATTACGTACTAAGTCGAGTCGGGAAACCATAATATCATATTTATGATGCATTTTAACTTTTGAAAAGTATTTTTACGAAACACGAGCCCCGTAAATACTTTCAAAATTGATTAATAGTCATTTTATACCCTTTAAACTATTAAATTCCTTTTAAGTCCAAAACTATCCAATATTTGCAATTTCTACCCTAACCATACTATATAAACTATATTTTTTACAATCCACTTCATTCCACCATCAAAAAACACACACACAAAATTTTGTACATCTCTCCCCTTTCCTCTCAAACATTCCGCCACCCCTCATCACCCAAAACAACCATAAAATTTGATTTTTGAGTTGAATCTCTTAAAACTAAATTAAGACCACCTTCTAAAATCTTATGGTGATTATTTTGATACCAAAATCATGTACATACATCAAGTTTTCAAGATTTTATGATTTTGTGGTTGAAAAATGTTTTGATCATTATGCATGTAAGGATCTTGGCAAGATTATCATGTTTTGATCATAAAAGGTTTATTTTTGATCTTTAATTTTGTTAAAAATTTGGCATTCAAGTGTTTTAGGAGTGTTTGGTTGATGGGTATGATAGTAGGGTGATTTTAGAGGTATGGGAATGATTAGATTTGGTTGGAAAATTGATTTGATAAAATTTTAAAAGAGGGTATTTTGGACAGCAGGTTAGAGCAGATTTTTCGTGGGTCAAAGTTTGATAAAAGCTTGATATTATAGGATAATATTGTAGTGGTTGTCGAGACGCTCATTTTAGTATAAGATAGAGCTTCTAACTCATTACGGATCAAAAGTTATGTTAGTTTTAGTATTCGTGTACCGGGAGACGCAAATCGGCACAATCCGAAATTGTGGCTGATTTTGGGTCGACTCTCGGGGACTTTAGGCCTGGTTAGATAATTGATACTACTGGTTTTAAAAGTTTATAAACTTAATATGATGAGTCTAGTAGTGGTTTTAAAAGGCGAATTGTCAAGATAATACTTTTAAAGTGGTATAAAAGGTTTTACAGCACAAGTATATAATTCGGTCCCAAATTTTAGAGTCGAGTAAAGTGTCGAGCTGATGGGTTTTAAAGTATGAACATTGGCTCAAATTTTGGTGAGGTCTTATAAAGGTTATAAGTGACTTTGACACTAAATTTCATCTAAATCAGACAAATCTAGGTAGGGTAGATCGGTGTATACATTCGGAGTGTACATGCTGATTGGTATTTTGGACACATAGTTCAATGCTCGTGTGGCGTGGGTTTGAGTATTCACTATTGGAAATGGTGACTTACTCAAGTGTTTAGTCATTATATAAATGACTTAGCTACTGGTCCGAGTAAGGTAAATGGATAGTTTGACTTGCGTTGACTTGGCGTCTTATGACGGGTCAATTTCAAGTGTACAAGTGTTTAAACGAGTAGTGTCGGATAATAGGATAGTATGGATTCATTTGGTTCGTGTCAATGGTTTTGAAATATGAATACTTTGAAAATACTTAAGTCATATTATACTTGGTATATATCGATATTTGAGTTCGAGTCTTAATGTGCGCCTTATTGTGATAGGTTGCGGTTTTCGTGTTTCTCGGGTACTCATATCGTCGGTGATCGTCTTACTACTACTGTTTCTACTCAGTTGCTGAGTACCATGATTTACTTACCTCGTGGCTAAGGTGAGTTCATAGCCCCCTTTTTACTTGTACATGGTTTCTAAACACGGGGTGAGATTTTACATGGTGGAACACAACCATTTAAAAACTGTATGATATCCAAAACTTGTATGCTATCAAGAACGTGTATGCTTTCCAGACTTTCGATATTATTATTGCTTTTTAGTCTATAGCCTTAAGTTTCCTCTCCTGATCATGAACCGTTAATTATCTCGTGTGCTTTGCGCTAAGTGCAAATGTTGTGGGTGTATCCATCAGGATTGACTATCCCCGCCCCGATTACCTTGACGCACTTACATTTGTTTATACTTGAGTATTTAGACTGAATACTCACTAGAGGAACTTACATTGAGTTAAGCTTCGGTTCATGAACTGAACAGTAATAATAATAATAATTTCGGACGATGGTTACTGTACATAACCATTTTCCCTAATTCGTGTTTACAAACGAATGCTTGTATTTCACACCTTTACTGCTAAACCTATGAATATCACTCAACTTTATGTTGACGATTTTACATGTTTAATCTCAGGTATTATTACTTAGCTTTGCTTGGATGGGAGCCCACATGATATCATCGCATCTTGGAGATTTATGTGTATATTTCAACATTGGTTTTATCTAAAAACTGTCAGAAGATTTTTCTGTATTTTTGGTAATTAAGTGATATAAATTAAGATGAAATAATATATATTTTCCGCATATAAAACTCTGGGACCTATGTTTAAAACTCTTATATTTTATGATGTAATGTACATGTTTTTATTACGTAACTTTGTGTCAGTTGTAATTTATTGTTTCTTGTACCATGGCGTGGAACCCCCTTGCTGCCTAATTGTTCCCTTGTCTGATTCTCGGGGTCTCACATATTGGTATCAGAGCGATGGTTATAGAGAAGTGAGTCATTTTCAAAACTTAGTCTATAACCAAAAGTTCAAATATTTTATTGTTCCTAAGTGTCAAACACAGAATCTGCTAATGTTGTTCGATATCTGCGCGGGTAACTCTCTAATCCTTATAATTTACTTTTAATTATCGTTTTAAAATTTCATCTCTTGATTTCATTTTGAAATATTATATTACCCTAATGAAGATAATTACTATGTCTTTTCAGAGCCTTTGTGCTTCATGAATTATCATTGGATATTACTTGATTACATATGCTCTTACTGCATTTCTTGAATTCTTGTTGTTGTGAATTGATCTTGTTGCAATAATTTGATATCGTTATGACATTTCATACTTGTATTCGGAGCGTGTATGATGCCGACTTTTCATACTCACCTTTCTGAGTACTATTGCTATCTTGTTTATGCGTGATATGACTGACCTCATATACTTGTTCATTTTGAACTGTCTGTTTTTCTCGACTCACTGTTACATGTTGTGCATACTCTCGTGATACTATTGTTCGAGCTTAAATAAGTGTTGCTTTTAATGAAACTTCTGATTTTCTTTTTACTATCGTGCGTGTTACCTTCATTGTTTAACTCCTTTAAGATATCCGTTTAGATACCTAAATTGCTTCCGACCATTTGTGATTTGATGTCTTGAAAAATAGTCTATCGACCATTGTGTAGCTCAATGTGTCTCTGAAAAAGACTAAAGGACATCGTGTGAGTCACACATCTTGAAGCATTCCTTGAATTCGTGTTGAATAATATCGTGGGTTTTCGTAACCTTGATTGACTTTCACGTCGCCGTTTTACACGACACCCGTATATCGATTAAATATTGCTTCATTGACCATTCAACGTTTCGACTTCGAATTACAATGTTCGTTTGTACCTTGAAAACATCATCGTCGTCTTGTAATTCATCCTCTATTATGCGACGATTGTTTGGAACACGATTGTACTTCTATAAACTTGTATCCTCCCTTTTCATTAAACCTCCTCGCTCCAGGAGTGCGACCCGTTAATGTTACATTTCTTTCTCGATATGTCTTGCGATTTTGGAAAATCACACTGCCAAGAGACCTTACTGCATTGCAACTTGAAAACGAAAACACGAATGTCATGCGCCGTTTTTGATTTCTTAGTTTATTGATTGGCATTCCTGAATCATTTTTATACTATGTTTTCTTTACAAGCTTAGTTATTCAATCTATTCTCTTTCGTCTTTATGGAATCCACAAGTCTTGTGTGTACACTAATTCAAGGTATTTATGAAATTGGATTTAATTTCAAGGTGTGTCGAAAAATATACTTTCTGCAAAAAAATTACATGTAATTTATCGATGTCGAGAAAATATTTTTATAAGATTTAAATATAAAAATATGTTTCTACTTGTTGAGATGTTCTTTTAGGACATAAAATTCGGCCAGAAAATCTTAAAAACGAGCAAATTACGCTCATTTGAAATTGTAAAAACTTAAGAATTTACTTTCTACATATTTCAAATATATCATTTTGTTGACAGATTTAATGCAATGGCATTTTCGTCCATTTCTGATCCGTTTCAAGTCTCGAGTAAAATTAGAAAGTTGTTCAAAACGTCGTTTTACATCAAATTACTTTAGACTTGAATCTTAAAAATGTCGTTTAGTGAGTCAATGGGGCTAGTCAAACCCAAAAGTCAAATTTGACTAAAAAGGTCAAAATTAATATAATTTAAAAATATGATTTCAAGCTTTTTGAGTTCGTGTGAGCTCATAAAACTTTAACCAATGATATTGTACAAGTAAAAACATTGATAGCGTATGAAAACGTTTAAAATAGTACCTTTGAGTTCGGCATACATACATATATATTGAACTTTTGGAACTAAATGATTTGATAAACCGATGACGAACTACATGTTTCAAAAAATAAAAAAAATTATGCATTTTTATGCGTCACTATTAACGTGTTAAATTTCTAAATTTCTGAAATTCGGTAACTTTCCTAATATAGAAATTTTCTAAAAATATAAACTTTTCGGAGTAGTTGTACTATTTAGGAACTGATGTTCTACTAAATAAATTACGATGTGAACACATACGGATTCCTTTATCCTTTCTTTTATATATGATTTATTTGTCATTCTACATTGTCTTTCTTTACTTCAATCGTACCACTGATTTGGCCGAGGTTTGAAGTTCTTGCATTCATATCGTTCGTCATCATCTTGACACGTGTCTCATGACGATTCCGGATAAATCTTTTGAAACCTTATCACCTTGTAACGATTTCATCATTGTCTTGACTTACACTTACTCCTCTCATGTAACTCACTCGCTATTTTACAAGTTACCATATAAATTCAAACTGGTCTTGTTTGCGAATCATTTTACAAAAGGTTTCACTTGGGCTTTCTTAAATACTTGAATGCTATCTTATAAAATTAATTTATATTAATTTTACGATGGAATTTCACAAATTGTCCAACAGTTGGTCTTGTAAAGGAATCTTATAGCATTAAAATTTTTGAATTCAATATCTAGCCAGTAACTTATTGGCGAAGAGTTTCATAATTTTTTTATTCCTGTTTTTGCAAATGGCATTATATACATATTTTAAATAATATGACCTGTGATACTGGTTTGACGAAGCTGAGCATCGCATTGCTAGTCCTAAATTGTGCATGGCATGATCACCTATGCTTAATTTAGAAGGAGCCATGCGAGGCCGAATAGTAGTTGATAGGTGTGTAAACACCCATCCTTTTTACCACTTAATTACAATAATAACCGAGCCAAAACGTGTATTTTATGTCATTTATGTCGAAATTATGCGTGATTTGTGTTTTTGTTGTGATTTAGGACGAAAAGGTGAAAAGTTGAGAAAATACGGGCATTCACGGGCTTTTATCGAAGAAAAAGACGAAAGACGAAGTCAATAAGTCAAGAGTGCAAAAAGAACGGAAGTCCAAGACCAATTCTGAAGATTTATCGAAGAAAAAGTCAAAAGACGGAAGTTTACTAAAAAGCCGAAGAACTCAAGTCTTATTTATGAAGAAATGTCAAGACGAGTTTAAAGAAATCCCGAGACAAAGTCATTAAAGTCCAAGTATTAAGAAGATTAACAAAGGATTAAGAAGATCAAGGACTAAAGCATGCAATTAAGGAAAAGAAGAAAGAGGGGAGGAAGCTTCATAAGCACTCCCTAATCCTCCCCTATATATAGATTAGGCTAGATTCATTTTTCTCTTGTTGGATAGCTTGACAAACTATTTCTTCCATTTTAATTACCTTGCACATTTAATTACCTTGTCATTTAGTTTCATGTCAAATTTAAATACTTGTCTTGCACCTTAAATACCTTTAATTTCAAGTAAGTTTCCTTTTAATTCTTGTCAATCTTTATTTTTATTGTTCATCTCCTATCTACCTTTCTTTAATCTTTGATTTTTATGTTTATGTTCATGTTTATGTTTTGAGTTTTTATTGATTAAAGTGGGGTTTGATTATTTTGGTTATATCTGTTAGTTTGATTGTTTTGGATTGTTTGATTATCATTAGTAGATGTTTTGTGTTTAGTTTGATTTAATCTTGTGGTTGATTTTGTTCAGTTTCTATTAGATTCGTGTTTATCTTTGTATCCCTTGTTCTTCGCTTTGTCTGTTACTGATCTTTCCCAGGAAACATTCCGGATCAAGCCAAAAGTTCGAATCAGTGAAGATTGTTTGTTGATTATTCCGAATAAAGGGAGTTCATCCGGAATAAGTGACATATTCCGGATAAAGGCCATATTCCGGATCAACAACACATTCCGAGTAAAGGATTTTAGGGTTGGTTCATTCAGAATATTTTGCATTCCGGATCAAGGGTTCAGCAAAGGTGTTCATCCGGAATATCCAATATTCCGGATCAAAGAGTTTTACTCAGAATAATTTATTATTCCGGATCAAACCTTTCATTCGGAATACCAAATATTCCGGATCAAGCACAACATCCGGATCAAAATATATTCCGGATCAAGACATCATTCCGGATCAAGGCTTTATTCCGAATCAAGACTTTATTTCGGATAAGTGACATATTCCGGATAAAGGATTTATTCCGGATCAAGGGCTTTGGTTAATATTCCGAGTAAAGAAGAACATTCCGAACGAAGGTGACATTCCGGATGAATGTTTATTCCGAATGAGGGTATTATTCCGGATGAGCTATTTTTCAGATTCCTTTAACTTCAGTTTTTAAGTTTCTGTTTTTAATTTTCAAGCTTTACTTTTCCCGCCTTTTTACTTAGTTGCACTTTAAGATTATTTTCCTTAGATTTATTTTAGCCTTGCCTTAGTTTAAGTTTTAGTTGCGTTTTAAGTTTGCCTTAGATAGATTTAAGTTTGCGTTATTTACTTTTAGTGCCTTTTAATTTCTGTCACGCTTTTAATACTTGCCATTTATTTTAAATTAGACTTAGATTTAAATTAACGTCATTTACTTTAAAGTCTTGCACATTTTATTTTAAAACAACCAAAAATATTCTTTTTCACCAAAAACAATTGAGTCGCATTTTGAACCGGAAATCAATTCGTTAAGATACCGAGAAAACGAACTTTCAACTAGTAAAATCCTAACATTAAAATGGCGCCGCTGCCGGCTCTTTTCGTAAAGATTAACGGTTTTCTGTGAGAGGCGCGTTGCTTTTTGGGATCCGTTCATTCGTGAGCGTAATTTTCTTGCTTAAAAATTTCAAAAAACCATAAAAATTAAAAAATTGTTAAAAATCCATAAAAATTTAAAATTTCAAAAATCCAAAAAGATTTTATTTTTATTGTGTATATATATTCTCTTTGCGTTTGGTATTGTTTTCTTTTGCCTTTGTAGGTGTATGCGTACTAGATCTTCTAATTATCAAGAGCCCGAGACTCGTGAAGATTTAAGTATGGCAGGTGTTAACAACAACAATAATCCACCGCACCTCAACAATAACAACAATGTTCTTCCACAGCCCGATCTTCAGACAATGGAGGAGCTTTGTCAACCTACCATGTTTGGACGAGGAGGACCGATTGCGCCGATGCAAATCACAGCTCCAGAGTTTTCATTGAAGCACCACATGATTCAGCAAGTGCAAACTAATCCATTCGCCGGAATGCCTGATGATGATGCCAACAAACACCTCGACAAATTCATTACAATCAGTCAAAGCATGAAGTTGCCCGGTGCCACAATGGATGTTCTTCGCCTACAACTCTTTCCACATACTTTATCACACCACGCCGAGAAATGGTTTGATCGTTTTCCAAAGAATTCTATTCATACTTGGGATGACATGACTCAACGCTTTTTGTCGCGCTACTTTCCACAATCCATGGTCACGAGCCTTCGCAATCAAATCAGCAGTTTCATGCAAGAACCCGATGAATCTCTTTTTGATGCTTGGGAAAGATATAATGTTTTGATCGATCGTTGTCCAAACCACAACATGCTCCCTGTGACCTTAATTGATACTTTCTACAACGGTTTGACTTTTCGAGATCGTGATACGATTAATGCAGCCGCCGGTGGCACATTTATGAAAAGAAGACCCGAGGAGTGTAGAGAGCTTATTGAGAACATGACTACTCACCACAAAAATTGGGATTCCTCCGCTTCTTCAAGGAACAACCCGAGAGTCAATGTTTATTCTACTTCAGCAAGCCCCAACATGACCGAATTCACCCGCATGATGACCGAAATGAACAAAAATATCTTGCTTCTCGCTACAAACCAACAATATCAAGTTAAAGCGGTAGCACCTTCTTGTGAAACATGCGACGGTCCACACTCATACACTGATTGTCCTTCTACTCAAGGAAATCCGGAAAACGTGTATGCGGCTTATGGTAATTATTCACTGGAAAATTATCAAGCTCGACCTCAAGGGGATAGAAATTTGTTGAGTTATCGATCAAACAACTACCTTTCACCCGGTTTTTCTCCTCAAAACCAAAACCCTAACAACAACTATACTAGAAGCAACCAAATCCCACCAAGTGCTTCTAATCCTTATCACCCACCCGCTCAACAAGCCCCACCCATGAATCAAGATGTTGAAGCTTTGATGAGAACCCAAGGTGAGCAAATCAAGAATCTGCAGAGCCAAATTATCAATTTGAAAGGAGATATTACCAATCAAGGGAATGACATTAGATCTGAGCTTCGAGATAATATTCAATCCTCCTTCAGCAATCAAACGAATGATTTGAAGAATATGCTTGCTAGTTTCTTGCCCACAACTCAAACTTCTACTTCAAGTTCTCTACCTTCAAACACCGTCACCAATCCGCGAGCGAATGTGAGTGCTATTACTACCCGTAGTGGAGTTACCATAGTAGGACCACCTATCCCACCCCCATAATCTACACCTCCTCCACCACCATTTATCCCTACTCCTCCTACACCTAGTAGTAGTACACCATTACCGCCTCCGCCTCGTCATGACGATGTATCCAAGAAGAACCCTTCAACATCTCAACCTTTACCTGCTACGCCTTCACATTCACCACCCAAACCCAATATTCCTTATCCTTCTCGTCTAGGCAAGGCCAAAATGCACACAAAGGATGACATTCAAGTGCCGAATTATTTGAAGATGATCTCTCAAATGACTTTCAACATTAGCCTTGTTGAAGCACTTGTCCACATGCCGAAATTTGTCAAAGCATTTAAGGAATTGCTTAACAAGAAGGAGAAGCTGATTGAGATCGCCAACACACGCTTAAATGAAAACTGCTATGCAGTTATTCTTAAAGAACTTCTGGAAAAACTTGGAGATCTCGGTCGTTTTGTGTTGCCTTGCATTTTCAACAAAACCGAAGAATTTACTGCCCTAGCTGATCTCGGGGCCAGTATTAATTTGATGCCATTAAGTGTTTGGAAAACACTATCATTACCCGACCTTACTCCAACGAAGATGACTCTGGAGCTAGCAAATCGCACTCTCGCTTACCGCTTACCCCGTTGGTATTGCCGAAGACGTGTTCATTAAATTTGGCACATTTACTTTCCTGGTCGACTTTGTCGTTGTTGATTATGAAATGGACCCTCGTATTCCTTTAATACTTGGTTGACCATTCTTGAGAACCGGACGAGCTCTAGTTGATGTTGCCGAAGGTGAGCTCATCTTAAGAGTCGGGGATGATGCACAAGTTTTCAAAATGGGGAAGCTTACAAGCAAATCCTTTGGACGAGAATCTGCGAATATGATTAATGTGCTCGATGATTTTGTCATCTATAACAATCCTCTATTCAAAATTTGCTTTGATAATCCACTGTTTCAAGATGATGTGGATGATTCTCTCTCCAATTTGGAACCCCTTCCCATATATGATTGTCCACCGATCTTTGATGCTTATGATGATGATTCTAGCTCAGATTCGGATGATTATGATGACTTTACTTCCGAGTATCCCGACATGCCCACATACGATGATTTTGATGAGGCCGATACTCTTTCGAGCAATTCTTCTCATGATGAAGATCCTCCGCCATCCATGCTTAATCCTACTTTGGATGATTAGTCTTTTGAGGAAGACTTCTCTACTTTTCTCAATACTTACTTCCCTCATGAGAGTGATGCTCCTCCTTTAAACTTTGATGATTATCGTCTTGATCCTACTTTGGATTTGAAGAAAATTCTTTCAAAGGAGAAGCAACCGGTCGACACCAACATCCGCAACACGTATGAGTTAACACCTCTTTGTCCACCTTCTGAGGACGAGGTTGTGCATTTTCTTCGCGGATCTTCTTCAAATTCTACTGAGCCTGAGTGCTATTTTCCCTTAAAGGAAACGGTGTTCGACCCCGGTATCGATATTCTTCAGCCATCTCAGTATCCGTCTGATGAAATAAAAGGAAATATCTTTGGAACTTATGGAAATCTTCTTGCACCACTTCACCCTTGCTCCCACCATACTCCATCTTTGCTTAAGGGAACCTTGCCTATTCTTCTTTGGCTTGCCTTGTTCGCCTTAAGCTTGTGCTATTTGATGGACGAAAACTATATATTTGATCCCGGTGGATATGTTTCATGCTTCTTCCTATGGTAATCAAGGTAGCGTCAGGCTCACGACTCGGTTAACAAAAATCAAGCGCTTCTTGGGAGGCAACCCATGTATCTATCTTTTAGCTTTATTTATCCTAAGTGTAGGGGAGACCCGTTGGTGTTTGCTATTTCTTCTCTTCTATTCAGGGATTCGAGCGCTCAATGATCCACTCTTGATGATTTTTGACGACCCGTGATTCCGTGTTCCCGTCTTCCCGGTTCTATCCTAAACTCTTTTCGATTCACTATTTTATATTTTCCAATATTAAATAGGAATCTCTTTAGTTGTCTCTTCCTTAGCGAGATTTAAACAAAGTGCACAATGTCCTAAGTGTAGGGGAGTTTACTCCCACATGCTTAAACATTGAGGACAATGTTTATATTAAGTGTAGGGGGGACTTCTATCGAAGTTAAGTGGTCTTTTCCTTGTATTTGTCCTCATTTTAACCTGAAAATCAATTTTTCGACATTTTTCAAAATTTTTGATCTATTTTGGCCTATTAGTTTTTCCCTTTGTATAGTTATTTCCTTTCCTTGCTAGAATAAATCTTTAATAAAGTAGTTTTAATTTTCAAACATTGCGAATCTTTTGACTCAACCCGAGTTTACTTATCTAAGTTTACTCTAGCTAGTATCCTTAACATGTTTAAGTCACGTTTTGCTAGTCTTTTATATAGGGAGCTTTAAAACGCGAAGTCTTAACTCTCACGGGTTAAGAACAAGAACTTTTCGCAAGTTCCTATAATTGATCATAGAGAGTCGTTTATCAAGGGAACTTTAAAATGCGATTTCTAAACTTGAAAAAGTCTAAGAGTTTGCAAGACCCTATAGGCGACTCGAAAACCCAAAACTTTGATTTAATAGGCTAAGCATCCACGAGTCTCATTCCTTGAGATTTTAAACTGTGGAGAACGAGAGATGATAGAGTAAATTATAAGTTTGGTATTCTTTCATGAATTTATGTGAGTTAATTATAAGCCTATTCTCCCATCGCTTGCTAATAAATTTATCTGCAATAAATAAGGTTGTACGATTTGAAAAGTTACTTAGCTTCTAGCCCAAGATCGTTTAAGAGTTGCTCGGTAATGATAAAAGTTCATAGCCAAGGCATAACTTATTGAAGCGGGATGCGAAGATTGGCGAGTCCGAAAAGGCCCTAACAAGGCATGAGGGCTACATTTTGTTGCTAAAGATCCCAAGTGATGTGAAGAATCATTTGTCGAAAATCAATATGAAGGATCGAGACACACGACGAAAAGCAAGTACTCCCCAAAAGTCATGGAGAAGTCTATCCGAAAAGGCCCTAACAAGGTATGAGGATAAATAGATCCAAGTCCAAAAAGGAGGCGAATCGTTGTATATCAAAGTCCAAAATAAAGATTGGAGAAAAATGAAGAAGTTGTGGTCCATTTATGAAGAATCTCTCAAAACTTCAAGTGAAGAAATTCCTATTATGAAGAGAAGGCCATTATTTCATGAACGTCTCTCAAGATTTGAAGTATGAAGTCGCTGCCAAATATCGGTCCGAGAAAGGTCTCAAATCGTGAAGCGAGTTATGCCAAGATATGAACTTTTTGAGGTCCCGAGAAGAAGTTTTAAAAGATTTTGTCCTTTAGCTAACTATTGATTAAATCGTCCCACTTTATTTTCAGACCTAATAACTATCGAAATAAGTCAACAATGCATCCTCGTGATCATTTAAGACAAAAATAAAATATAAGAGATATACCTAGGAATAAGGGAGTCTAAGTGAATAATAGATAGGTGTGTAAACACCCATCCTTTTTACCACTTAATTACAATAATAACCGAGCCAAAACGTGTATTTTATGTCATTTATGTCGGAATTATGCGTGGTTTGTGTTTTTGTGGTGATTTAGGACGAAAAGGTGAAAAGTGGAGAAAACACGGGCTTTTATCGAAGAAAAAGACGAAAGACGAAGTCAAGAAGTCAAGAGTGCAAAAAGAACGGAAGTTCAAGACCAATTCTGAAGATTTATCGAAGAAAAAGTCAAAAGACGGAAGTTTACTAAAAAGCCGAAGAACTCAAGTCTTATTTATGAAGAAATGTCAAGACGAGTTTAAAGAAATCCCGAGACAAAGTCATTAAAGTCCAAGTATTAAGAAGATTAACAAAGGATTAAGAAGATCAATGACTAAAGCATGCAATTAAGGAAAAGAAGAAAGAGGGGAGGAAGCTTCCTAAGCACTCCCTAATCCTCCCCTATATATAGATTAGGCTAGATTCATTTTTCTCTTGTTGGATAGCTTGACAAACTATTTCTTCCATTTTAATTACCTTGCACATTTAATTACCTTGTCATTTAATTTCATGTCAAATTTAAATACTTGTCTTGCACCTTAAATACCTTTAATTTCAAGTAAGTTTCCTTTTAATTCTTGTCAATCTTTATTTTTATTGTTCATCTCCTATCTACCTTTCTTTAATCTTTGATTTTTATGTTTATGTTCATGTTTATGTTTTGAGTTTTTATTGATTAAAGTGGGTTTTGATTATTTTGGTTATATTTGTTAGTTTGATTGTTTTGGATTGTTTGATTATCATTAGTAGATGTTTTGTGTTTAGTTTGATTTAATCTTGTGGTTGATTTTTTTCAGTTTCTATTAGATTCGTGTTTATCTTTGTATCCCTTGTTCTTCGCTTTGTCTGTTACTGATCTTTCCCAGGAAACATTCCGGATCAAGCCAAAAGTTCGAATCAGTGAAGATTGTTTGTTGATTATTCCGAATAAAGGGAGTTCATCCGGAATAAGTGACATATTCCGGATCAAGGCCATATTCCGGATCAACAACACATTCCGAGTAAAGGATTTTAGGGTTGGTTCATTCGGAATATTTTGCATTCCGGATCAAGGGTTCAGCAAAGGTGTTCATCCGGAATATCCAATATTCCGGATCAAAGAGTTTTACTCGGAATGATTTATTATTCCGGATCAAACCTTTCATTCAGAATACCAAATATTCCGGATCAAGCACAACATTCCGGATCAAAATATATTCCGGATCAAGACATCATTCCGGATCAAGGCTTTATTCCGAATCAAGACTTTATTCCGGATAAGTGACATAGTCCGGATAAAGGATTTATTCCGGATCAAGGGCTTTGGTTAATATTCCGAGTAAAGAAGAACATTCCGAATGAAGGTGACATTCCGGATGAAGGTTTATTCCGAATGAGGGTATTATTCCGGATGAGCTATTTTTCAGGTTCCTTAATTTCAGTTTTTAAGTTTCTGTTTTTAATTTTCAAGCTTTACTTTTCCCGCCTTTTTACTTAGTTGCACTTTAAGATTATTTGCCTTAGATTTATTTTAGCCTTGCCTTAGTTTAAGTTTTAGTTGCGTTTTAATTTTGCCTTAGATAGATTTAAGTTTGCGTTATTTACTTTTAGTGCCTTTTAATTTCTGTCACGCTTTTAAATACTTGCCATTTATTTTAAATTAGACTTAGATTTAAATTAACGTCATTTACTTTAAAGTCTTGCACATTTTATTTTAAAACAACAAAAAATATTCTTTTTCACCAAAAACAATTGAGTCGCATTTTGAACCGGAAATCAATTCGTTAAGATACCGAGAAAACGAACTTTCAACTAGTAAAATCCTAATATTAGTAGTCACCTTCATTATTTGGCCAGGAACCAACTTTTTACTTGTGTTTCTGAAAAAGTGAAACAAATGAAAATTTTGAAAACTTTTACATCTTATGCGAGTAACAATAATTCGCGACATACACCTATGAACCCTTATATTTTCTTGAACAAAGTACATGCCTCAAGCATATATTTCCTTACTCAACGATCCTTGTTTTACTTGTTACCTCATCTACTTTCATGACATAATTCTCGTTACCACTTGCCTAATTTCTTACCATTGATACCAGACTTGAAAGTTTCAATGTTTTTATGCTTCTACATCGATCGACCTTCTCTATCTCTTTTGGTAGACCTTCGTAACGTCTCTGGACGCGGATAATGATTTATGACTGGACGTGAACGATAATTTCGTGTATTTGTCATGATGTGTGTTAGACTATATTGTCTTGAAATTTATTCGTGTGAATCATGTGTTAATTTCACCTCTCATTGCTAATGTTTTTCATCTTACTGGATTTTCTCGCAAGTGACTTCTTAAGAATTTTCTTTGATTCGAAAATTCATTGTGTGGCTTTTCTATTTTGATCATGTATGGATCATCTAGAACTTAATAAGCCATTGTTGGTGACACCAACTGCACAAAATAAGTGATGACTTGTCATAATCCTTTGTTACTTATTGTCCTTATCCTTGATGCATTTATTCCATCATGATCATTAAGAAATTTGTACAAACTACGAATTTCGTTTTATTCGCTCGTGCTATTGCTTGTATACTAATTGTTGATCGTTATTCGTTTCATAATCGTATGCTATTTTGTCACTTTCTGAAAACCAGAAACTGTCACATGTTTACCATTTGATGCAGTAAACACCTTCTTGGATTTCTAAAAATTATTATTACTTTTTAAGAACGTTTTATACATTTTACCAAATGTTTAAATTGTCAAAATACCAATTTCAAGTTTAATATCGAATATGTACATACTCTTAGGTAAAGTTATAACTCGTGTTTAAACAGTGTCAAGCTGTATCTTTTAAAGTAATTATTTTATCATACTTTACTTTCAATATAATGAAATTATTAAATAAATTTATAATTTTTAACAATGATTCTAAATAACTTGGAAAATCTGAATTTTCTCTAATGGTAACGATAAACCTGAGCTTCTAACAGAAATTTCATACAGTCATCCAAAAGTTCTTAAGCCGATCAGGATAACTATTTTGAACTGTTCTATTTTTTCTTTGAAAATCCCGATCAAGAAAAAGATATAGCAACAACTTACTCACTAAATATAGATAGTTTGATTTTAAATCACTACACCTTGTAAAATTTTCTTTTAATCAAGAAAATAATTAAACGGAGTTTTGAAGTAATACCAAAATCCTAGACAACTGATTTTAACAGTTTTTATTTTAAATGATCATATGTAATTCATTTTTTTCCTTTCTATTTCTCTTGTAATTAGATTGTTACGTTTTAAGATTTTCATGTTTTACAGTTTGCGTGATTTGCGACTCCTTGTTGATTAACAATCTTGGTTCATTTTAGCGCACTTTGTCCGTTTAAGCGATTCTTGTGTTCATTTCATCTCTTGATAATTCTCCGTACTGAAAGGTCATTATTCTAATCCAAGCTTGAAAATTTATTCGAAAAGGAGTTAAGAAACTAAAGCGTAGTGAATTCCAATTGTGAAGGTACGTCATGGTGCAGAAATTACCTGGGAAGCAATGAATTTGTTCTACACTTTGTACCTCCTCTTGTTTACATCTTCTACTGTTTCAAGGAGAACTCTGAATGACCAAAGTTCCTTTAGGGGGAAGACTGTAAGAACCCGTACTTTCCCAGCATTATTTTATTCTTTTTATTCGTGTTTTTGAATTTTGCAACGTATTTCATTTTCTCGAATACTTTATATGTAAATCCTGAGATCATTGATAAATACTTTACTTGGAATTATAAAAATTTATTTTATTTTTCCATATTTATTTAGATCAAAGTTTTTGATTTAAAATCACCCGCGTGCGTTTTACAACGAGTTTACTCAAAATCAATGAACAACGAGAATTCCTAGTGATCGCGATACCGACGGATGCCCAAAATTTTACATTTCATTATCGATTATTTCGATAATTAATATATTCGACGATTTCTTTTTAGTTACGTATTAAGTCATGTCGGAAAACCATAATATCATATTTATGATGCATTTTAACTTTTGAAAAGTATTTTTACGAAACCCGAGCCCCGTAAATACTTTCAAAATTTATTAATAGTCATTTTAGACCCTTTAAACTATTAAATTGCTTTTAAGTCCAAAACTATCCAATATTTGCAATTTTTACCCTAACCATACTATATAAACTATATTTTTTACAATCCACTTCATTCCACCATCAAAAAACACACAAAAATTTTTTTGTCCATCTCTCCCCTTTCCTCTCAAACATTCCGCCACCCCCTCATCACCCAAAACAACCATAAAATTTGATTTTTGAGTTCAATCTCTTAAAACTAAATTAAGACCACCTCCTAAAATCTTATGGTGATTCGTTTGATACCAAAATCATGTACATGCATCAAGTTTTCAAGATTTTATGATTTTGTGGTTGAAAAATGTTTTGATCATTATGCATGTAATGATCTTGACAAGATTATCATGTTTTGATCATAAAAGGTTTATTTTTTTATCTTTGATTTTGTTAAAATTTTTACATGCAAGTGTTTTAGGAGTGTTTGATTGATGTGTATGATAGTAGGGTGATTTTAGAGGTACGGGAATGATTAGATTTGGTTGGAAAATTAATTTGATAAATTTTTTAAAGAGGGTATTTTGGACAGCAGGTTAGAGCAGATTTTTCGTGGTTCAGAGTTTGATAAAAGCTTGATATTATAGGATAATATTGTAGTGGTTGTCGAGACGCTCGTTTTGGTATAAGATAGAATTGATGGTCCACGAAACTTGTGCAAACATCAAATCAATAAGAAACTATGAAGAACATTTGCACAATTAAACCAATTGACCAACTAATAACAAAGCTTGTACTTTTCATCGTATGCATATCTTATTAATAATGAATTAACAAATATACAAGACTTTCCCTGTTGTTTGCGGAATAACAACCGGGCGATGAATGACAAACTAAACTCCCATGTTCATAGCTAGCTAAGCTTATGCAACAATGGGAGGATGAAACCCCTATCCAGTAAAGTGTTACATGTGTGTTTCTGTGGTGGGAAAACATCGACTATTCTATTACAAGTACCACATATATATAGTGGGAGTGTGAAGCTTCCTTGAGAAGCTTTACCAAAATACAAGTAACCACCTTATACTTTGTAGTCTTCCTTTTTGCACCTTTGACAAAGTCATCCTATTTGTATTCATTTCTAATAAGACTTGTTCCCACTAATACTTAAGACACTTCTTCAGGTCTTCTTAATATCTTCAGGTCTTCTTAATATCTTCAGGTCTTGTAAAGAAGTAATAGTCTTGAGGAGTTAGTAAGCTATTATGTCATCACTTACTAACTCCATCATCCTTGATTCTTTGCACACTTACTTAGATCCGCCTCAGCTAATGATGAGTCTATCTCGTAGACTCTAAAGAACTCTAAAGAATGACACACTAAACTTATAACATACGAAGTTCAGTGACTAACACTAGTTAGAATACTTTACATCCAAATCCTGTGCAAGGGACAAATCAGGCACTGAATTGGCCCAACAATCTCCCCCTATTTGGATAGAAAAGTAGCCTAAGTTAAATAGAAATAAGTGAGCATAAAGGCTTCTTCTTACCTACTATATTACAACAATGAATACCAAGAATAACTAGCTTCACTAGTTCAAGTCATCTGCTAACTTGTATCGTCTTGTCCCTGTTGTAGTTGTTACTGAACTGCAATGTCTGATCTTGTACTTTGAAAAACACTTGAACCAATTCCCTGATGCTTATATAGAACTCATAAAGGAAACTTCACCTTAGGTCATCAGTGAAGTATATTATATGCTTTACCATAAAGACCATATGCTTCACCCTAGCATATATTAAAGTAGCATATTATATCCAATGTAGATCACGAGTTCATTTACCTTCAATCAGCGAAGTGTGGTCAATGGTTGACGCAGCAACCATAAAAGATCAGACAATGTAACTTGTTCAGCAACCCATCTTCAGTGACTTTGCTCAATCAGCCAAATGTAAACATTCTAAGTCCCTGATGGGTATGTGTTGTGTATGATAGTATGTATGTAGCGTGAGTAAACTTGATGTTTCTTCACATAAACACAAGTTTACCTCTGTCCTCGTTTCTCTCCCCCTCAAAATTTGCTAGGGAACCAAGCAACTTTTGACCGGCTACATACTAGTACACAATCAGAGCGTGATGGTCTTCATCTCGCCTGAAATACAACTCCCCCTGAATTTCATCTCCTACCAAACACCTGATGTTATCAAACCCTGATGATATCAAACCCCTGTATAATCAATGTTTCACCAATTCCCTGTAACACAGCCTGGTCTCTGAAAAACTCTATGGATGGGGTTACAACGGATGGGGTTACAGCGGTGGGGGAGGGTGACAGCTTTTGGGGAGGGGGGGGGGGGGGGGGGGGGGCTGTGAACATATCTTATTTCTTTATCTTGGTGTGAGAAAAAAAATTTCCTGAGTGACCAAGTCCTTCAACATATGAAGGCTCTGAAGATATCATCTGAAAAAAAATTGGCTGTGGAGATCAACAGCTGAGGAACTTATCAAACGCCTGATGTGGTTGTTTGGCTGTGGGTTTAGTTGGCTGTGAAATCAACAGCTGGAGGTTTGGATGTGGGTACATATACCTTTTTTGATTGAAGTTTAGCTGTGGCTGTGAGTGGGATTATGGCTGTGGGTTTAGAGACAGGGGTTCGCCAATCCTCAATACTAATGTGTTTTTTAGAACCTGTCAAACCTGTATTAAACGCCTGTGTCAAACCTTTTTAAACACCTGATGTTTGACAGACTCTATGGAACAACAACCTGTGTTGTTTGACCGGTTTCACAACCTATTTGCATCACCCCGTTGAGTCATGGTCAGCTACCGGTTTTAAGATTGACATGGTGGCCTTTGGTTGTGGATCCAACTCAACAGTTTGGTTCAGCGACCTAGGGTTCAACGGGGGGTTTCGCAGATTTAGTGACAGGGTTTGTTGGGATGGGTTCTTTCACCTGTATATTAATTGACAGGGGTCAGCTGTCATGGTTCATCCAGCGAAGAGGGTTCAGGAACAGAAGGTGGTTCAGAAAAGGGGACAGGGGTCTAGATGAGCACAGAGTTCACTGGTGACCAGTTCAACTGGCTGGGGGTCAGAGGTTCAAGGGGTTGCTGGTCCAAGGGTTTGTATCTTCAGAGGTCCAACCTCTGGTTCAATGTCCAGCGACCTGGTGGTTCATAACCACTGGGTCGAAACAGCTGGTTCATTCTTGGGTCCAGCAACAGGTGGGGGGTTCACTGATCATACAGCTATTACCTTCTTTTTTATTCATCACTAGTGGATCCTACATCAGCTCAGTCATCACACCCCTTCCATATCCCAGTGGGTTTGACTCAGCGTTTCACAGCCCAGCATGAAGCGTCCATCAGTAATGAATAAACCCATATCATTGTCATCAGCTTCAATGAAGACCTGAAAAACCATCCACCATACTCCTTCTCGACATCATCTTGCCATCGAAACTCCAAACAACCTTAATCATCAAATATAACACAACATCATTTTATACCCCCAAAAAAATATCGATTCTTTAATTTAATAAAATTCGTTTCTATGGCCACAAGAAACGAATATATCCTTCATTAATAGTCTCGAATTAAATTTGGTTTTAATTTTGTTGAGGGTTTTGTTAGTTTCATTGAATCGTGATGTTGGAGGTCCTGGGTTTTGGAGTTACAAGATCCAGTGAAGATGATGTAGTGGTTTGTTTGATAAACACCAAGAGTGACAATGGTGGTTTTAGATAGATGTTGTGCATACAACTGACGGTGAGTGAGGATTAGGAGAATAGAATGGGACGGAGGTGGTGAGGGGTGAGGAGATGGATATATACGGGTTTTTTTGTTTTATAAAGAAAAGAAGTGACGGTGGGAGTATTGAGAAAGAAGTAAGGAGATTGTGGTGGTGAAGAAAGAAAGGAGAAGAAGTGGAACCGGATCCGGTTTGTTTTTTTTTGTTTTGAGATGGGTGACGGTGAGATTTGTATTTGTGTGATGGTGGAGAAAATTTTTGTTTTAGATAACACGTGGTGTGGATAAGGTATACGTGGGAGATTTGGTGAAATAGATAAGATATCTATTTAAGCTGTAGTATTTTTATCCTTAAGAATACACCAGCAGTAGCAGTTTTTTTAAATGAACAAACACTACTGATTTTGACCATAAATGATATGTTATTAACAGCCATATACATTGAACGGATCTGGATAAGAATTAATCCAACCCGCTCTGATACCAATTGAAATTCCCTAATAAATTCTAGAAAGACTAAACTTAACTAATCAACACAAGTTATTACTTTTCAAACGTAATCTTATTATTGTATAATAAAGAATTACAAGTGTTATGGATAACACCGTTTGATGACAATGTGTTGTGCACACTTTGAACAACTATAAACCCTAACTTATGAATACAGTCATAGCTGTTTGATTCAATAAGTTCTAAGCATTAATGGTGTGAATATTCTCAAAGTGTTAAACATTAATGCTGGGCTACACATCCTATTTATAGTGATACGAGGTTGACCTAAGTACTAGTTGATGGTGACTACACAAGACATTCACTTTTCAAACATCTGTCACAAGATGCTCTTCTATTCTTGGTAGTCTGCCATAATGCTTTAAGGAAACAGATCTTGAAACAATTTCCTTTTTCTTCATTGTCTCGTACACACAAATGGCATGTCCAAAGTGTGCTGAGTGTTAACAGGGTATTGCCACCCCTGTTAACCCTTAACCCCTCAAAGTCCCAGATACATCTTAGATGTTATCCATCACAGCCAATGAGTATGTCTTCAAGTAATCTTTGACTTCCTTGACAATGTCTCTGACATGGACTCCTCTGAGGTTGCTCACAGAGACTTAGATCTCTGTGAGTCTTGCGATACTTGCCTGTCTCCTAGGCACAGGCAAGTGACTATCTAACAGCTTAATTTGTGTTTAAATCTATGATCAGGGAATCTAACAAACTTAGATTCTCAACAAAAATGGATCAAAAGTTATGCTAGTTTTAGTATTCGTGTACCGGGAGACGCAAATCGGCACAATCCAAAATTGTGGCTGATTTTGGGTCGACTCTCGGGGACTTTAGGCATGGTTAGATAATTGATACTACTAATTTGCAAAGTTTATAAACTTAATATGATGAGTCTAGTAGTGGGTTTAAAAGACGGATTGACAAGATAATACTTTTAAAGTGTTATAAACGGTTTTACAAAACAAGTATACAATTCTGTCCCAAATTTTAGAGTCGAGTAAATTGTCGAGTTGATGGGTTTTAAAGTATGAACACTGGCTCAAATTTTGGTGAGGTCTTATACAGGTTATAAGTGACTTTGAAACCAAATTTCATCTAAATCGGACAAGTCTATATAGGGTAGATCGGTGTGTACATTCGGAGTGTACATGCTGATTGGTATTTTGGACACATAGTTCAATGCTCGTGTGGCGTGGGTTTGAGTATTCACCATTGGATATGATGAATTACTCAAGTTTTTATTCATTATATAAATGACTTAGCTACTAGTCCGAGTAAGGTAAAGGGATAGTTTAACTTGTGTTGACTTGACGTCTTATGACGGGTCAATTTCAACTATACAAGTGTTTAAACGAGTAGTGTCGAATAATAGGATAGTATGGATTCATTTGGTTCGTGTCAATGGTTTTGAAATATGAATACTTTGAAAATACTTAAGTTATATTATACTTGGTATATATCGATATTTGAGTTCGAGTCTTAAGCGCGCCTTATTGTGATAGGTTGCGGTTTTCGTGTTTCCCGGCATCCATATCGTTGGTGATCGTCTTACTACTACTGTTTCTACTCAGTTGCTGAGTACCATGATTTACTTACCTCGTGGCTAAGGTGAGTTCATAGCCCCCTTTTTACCTGTACATGGTTTCTAAATACGGGGTGAGATTTTACATGGTGGAACACAACCATTTAAAAACTGTATGCTATCCAGAGCTTGTATGCTACCTAGAACGTGTATGCTTTCTAGACTTTTGATATTATTATTGATTTTTAGTCTATAGCCTTAAGTTTCCTCTCCTGATCATGAACCGTTAATTGTCCCGTGTGCTTTGCGCTAAGCGCGAATGTTGTGGTGTGGATCCATCGGGATTGACTATCCCCGTCCCGATTACCTTGACGCACTTATATTAGTTTATACTTGAGTATTTAGGCTGAATACTCACTAGAGGAACTTACATTGAATTAAGCTTCGGTTCATGAACTGAACAACAATAATAACAATAATTTCGGACGATGGTTACTGTACATAACCATTTTCCCTAATTCGTGTTTACAAACGAATATTTGTGTTCCACACCTTTTTAGCTAAACCTATGAATATCACTCAACTTTATGTTGATGATTTTACATGTTTAACCTCATGTATTATTACTTAGCTTTGCTTGGATGGGAGCTCGCAGGATATCATCGCAGCTTGGAGATTTCTGTGTATATTTCAACATTGGTTTAATCTAAAAACTGTCATAAGATTTTTCTGTATTTTTGGTAATTAAGTGATATAAATTATGATGAAATAATAAATCTTTCCGCGTATAAAACTTTGGGGCGTATGTTTAAAACTCTGATATTTTATGATGTAATGTACATGTTTTTATTACGTTAACTTTGTGTCAACAGTAATTTATTGTTCCTTGTACCATGACGTGGAACCCCCTTGCTGCCTAGTTGTTCCCTTGTCTGATTCTGGGGGTCTCACAATCTGACAACTCCTAGAGGTGCTTTTACTATCAAGGCAGCATCCTACATAGTTAGAGTCTAAATATGCTTTGAGATTGTAGCTTGGTTCCTTTGGGCACCACAGACCTAGAGAAGTGTTCCTTTGTGATACCTAAAAATTCTCTTAACAACCATAAGATGGAATTCCTTAGGGTTAGCTTGGTACCTTGCAAAGAGACATGCAGAGAATTAGATATCTGGTCTACTAGTTGTGAGATACATTAGTAACCAATCATGCCTCTAATTGTGTCTCACTAACAGACCCCTGACTCATCAGGGCCTAAATTGTTTGGGGAAAGTATGAGGCATTTCACTAATGCAGAGTCAACTAGATCATATTTATTGAGTAAATATTTAACATACTTTTTATGACAATTGAAATTCCCTTGGGACATTGTTTACTTTAAAAACCCAAAAAGTAAGTTAGTTCCTCCATCATACTCATTTCATATCTTTTGGTCATTAGTTTAGCAAAACGTTTACTAAGATTAACATCTGTCGACATAAAATAGTTATTATTCACATATATCTAAACAACGATAACGTCACCTTTATCCTAGAAGGTAAAGAGTGTGTTATCAATGGTACCTCTAATAAACTTGTGCTCAAAAAGGAATTTTGAGAGAGTATCATACCAGGTTTTGGGTGCTTGTTTCAACCTATAGAGAGCTTTCTGTAACTTACACACATTATTAGGAACCTCGCTGCTCTCAAACCTTGGTAGTTATTGAACATACACTTCTTTAGAAAACTTTCAACATAGAATGACACTCTTCACATCCATCTGATACACTATAAACCCTATATATGCAACATAAGTGATGAGACTCTAAATATACACCATTTCGTACCCTAAAATGGATTTAAAATACATAAAATATCGTCAAAAGTGTGCCAAATACCCTTGTGTTTTTGTGTTTTTGTGTTTATGTATGTGAAGGCACGCATATCGAGAAATCACTTAAATAGAATCAAAACAAGAAAAAACGAAGACAAGCAAGGAAGACATACAAGAAAATCGAAGCCATATGTCATATAACCATTTTACCATTAAATATTTCAAGAATTACAAGAATAGACCCTCAAGTTTTACCAAATTTCACTTTATACCCTTGAAAAACCATTTATTACATAAGGGTCCCTAAAGTTTAAAGATTATACAACTATGGTCCCTCAAAATTGAAAGAACTTTAAAAGAAGTCCTTATAATCTCTCAATGAAACTACAAGGACCAATATTGCCATTTTCCAAACTTATTTACAAGGAAAATGGTTTATACAAAGACAAGGGTGACCAGTTATTATTCCATAGTTATATGAGGGGCATAAGTTGCCAAATTGTTAAACAATCTAATATCAAGTCAACTACAAAGTTATAAGGGGTTGAGGGTCATTTGTGAAACTTCAAATACAAAGGAATTATGGTTAATCCGTTTTTACAAAACATAGGGACCAATCCAAAACATAGGGACCAATCCTGCCATTTTAAAATTTTAAACAAGTAATTGTTTAATTAGTGGGGGGAAACGTGTTAAATGATCCCGAATCAGATCAAACCTATCCTTTTTGGCATAGACCCTAGATAACATCCCCAAATCAATTAAACATAACTCAAAGGGGAAACCTTAATTGGTTGAGGGTTTTTGTTCATTTGTTCTAGTATATTAACCCCATATGCCCAGAACTTTCACCACGTCACCCTTGGCTTCACTATAGCTTACATTTGTCACGGGGTTCACCATGGATATTGACCCTGCTTACCCCATTAATGGATAGATGTATTTTACTTATCCTCCACAACAAGATGGACGCCTAAGATCAAAGATTCTTCTGGAACAACACACGAGAGCCTCAATAAAGGATTCAAATTCAACATCAAAGTTGCATATTTTGAGATTCCTTCAAGGGTAGAATAGGAATTGTAATTCGTGTTAGGGTTTAGTTCTTGCATCTCCTTCATTTGTATAAATACCATAATAGTAGTAGCATTAGCTTTGGTTCTAAATTCTCTTTTCCTTAGCTTGTAACTGATACAAAGTTTAATGAAAGTTGATTTGAGTTCCAATTTACTTTCCAGCTTATTTTAAATACTTGCACAATTAATTTCTTGCAATTTACTTTTCAGGTCATTTAAGTTTCCTGTTTTATTTAAAAATATTTCTTATAAGCTGATCTGACACAATTAAGGAGTGTTAGTTCATTTTTAAAATTTTACTTTCTTTACAAACTTTTTCTTTTCAATCTGTTTTCCAAAATCATAGTTTATGTGATTTTTTTATTGCACTTACTCTAGCATAAACTTCTAATAAGCTTACCTGACAAAAAGCTTATTACTCAGCTTATGGTACTTGAATTTCCTTGTTTGTGCTTGTGTTTTAGGTACAAAGTTCAAAGAAATTTTCCATTCATCTCTTTTCATAGTCTGTTGTAGACTAGAAGACCATAAACTCATTCCAAAAGCTTATTCAGAAGTTGAATATACTAAAAAGGCTTGCATAAGCTTACTTGTTTGGTTTGGATTATGAATCAACCTAAGATAAGCTTTGAACTAACTTTTTCATGTTTATTTATCTTTGTCCTAGCTTATTTGTTAAGTGCTTATGTGCTTGTTTGTTTGTTGCTTATTTCCAGTCATTAGGTGCTTATTTACTTGTTCTTGCCTTTATTTTATTAACCTTGTCATTTATTTCCAAGTTTTCTTTGTAAATTTATGTTTTGTCCAAGTTAAAGGGTGTTTGAGGCTATTTGCTTAAAGCCTAAGTGACATAAGGTTAGGTTGGTTTATATTGTGCACACCTTAACTGGGTTTAGTTTAGTTTGGATCTTGCCTTTAATATACCCTTGTAGTGTAAAATTTTGAAATTCATGTTCTTTGTGCAAATCTGTCTGTTAGAAGCAGTAGGATACTTGATTTGTGTTCTAGTGTTTTTAGTTGCTTGATTTGTATGTTTTCCATTGTTGTATGAGGTACTTGGCATATCTGATAGTTCTTAGGTATTAGAAACCTTTTAAGATTAGATTTGAATGCACAACTTGAACTAATTTTGACATAAATTCTATCAAATACATCAGCAACATATTTGATAGAATCATTAAGCTTTAAGTTTTAATTTTTAAGTAAAAAGTAGGTTAGATAGTGCTTTTGATCTACTTTTAGGTTTTGATGTGGTCAGCAGCTTTTTGACAGCTTATAAGTTAAGCCAAAAATAGCCAAGACACCTAAAACAAGCTAGTTACATGTCAATGTAGCATATGATTTATTTTTTATTTAATTATGCTTATCTGATTTAATAGTGTTTGTGCATTTTGTGTTAGTTGATTGTTGCTTGTATTGATTATCAACCCCAATAAGTCAATTGCTTATTGGGGGATTGTTCAAAAAGCCAGCAAATAAAAATAACCAAAAAGGTTTGTGCGACTCGAACACACAAACTACACACACACAACACAACACCTCTACCATTGCGCCCTTGGGTATTTTTCCTTGGGAGTGGTTTCTTTTATATTGACTTGTACAAAAGTGGCCGATATAAGTTGTTAGAGCTTATTCGGCTATTCCATCTTAATCCTATAAGCAACAACTTTTCTTTTTTAACCATAGTCCTTTATTTTCCATTTTCAACTTGTTTTGAGCTTTGCACTTTCTGTCTTTAAGCTTTTACTAGGAAACTAAAATTCTAGCATACTCCTTACGTCCCATATTAAATGTCTACTTTGAATCTTTTGAGTATTTTCTTATCAATTTTGACTTTCAATATTTTTGTATGTGTTATATAATATTTGATGTAAAGTAAATGAATGGATTGTGTTTTAAATCTATTTTTCATTGGTATAAGTTTCTTCAAATATTATAAAACACAAAAAAAGTTATTTACGGTCAAAGTTGAAAAAAAAAACTTTAAAAGTCAAATGTGGACATTTAATATGGGACGGAGGTAGTATTATTTTGTGCTTATTTATAATTTATGCTTATTTCACTTAGCGTATTCAAAGCTTTATAGTCTTTGGGTCTTTTAATCTTATTTATAAGTTGGGTGATAAGTTTCAAGGCTTAAGGTTAAGATTTGCACAAAAACGACTATTTTATCGTTTTATGCGAATCAAAACTCATTCGGTTTGAGCTTATTGGACCAGCTTATTAAAATTTTCTTTTTGCATTTTCTTTTTATACCTAAATTAGCTAGGCTAGTCAATTTACAACTCATAAAGTTGAGGAATAAGCTTTTTAGCTTATTGCTTATAGCTTATTGCTTATTTTGATAAGTTGATCTTTGCTTTTTGTAGATTTCTTTTCAGTTTTAGCTTATGTAGTCTAAAAGAAGGGTCTTTGCCAAAAATCAGCTAAAGTTTTGAGCTTATTGGGCTTATTAGGCCCAATAAGTTAGCTTATAGCTTATTAGAGGCTTTTTAGTGCTTATTCAAGTTTTGGGCCTTTAAGAAAAGTTGTTTAAAATCAAACTTTGAGTCAAGTAGTGTCATTTGTTTTCTATTTTTTAAAAATATTTCTTAGTGGGTCAAAAAGCCCATTAAGGTCTTTTTGTTTTCACTTTGGCCCCATTTGGAGGCCCATTTAGCATTTTCATTAAGTTTAATTTTAATTTTTGTTTTAATTAGGTTAAAATTAACTAGTTTTGAATTTTTTTTAATTTTTGATTATTTTAATATTATTTCTCGATTTGCATGAAAACGTAATTCGTGTTAGTTTTTAGCCATCGTAGTATAGAATCGTCTTTTTCATTTAAATCTTTTTTTCAAATCTTGTATGTACTTCAAATAACATATTCATTGCCCTTACCATCACCTCGTTAGGAAGGATCTCAATCTTGGTTTTCGTTTACGTTTACGTTAACTAATACTTACCCAACGTGCAAAAATACTACATTAATTATGGCGCTATTGACGATCCGTTGTTTAGTGATGACCATTATGTTGACCAAGATGGGGTTTTTTTCTTTATCAATCATCATTTTGAAAGTATCTTTGTTAATCCCCCTCCCACCACCCATGACTTAAACATTAAAATTTTTAGTGTGCCTAATATCGTCTTTGAGACACCTAATCCGAGTAGTGTGCCTATTAATTTAGAGACTCCTAAGCTTTTTGTGTGCCAAATCGTGTTTTAGAGACACCTAACATTTTTGATTTTATAAATGGAAAATCGGGTTTTCATAATGAGCGTTTAAAAATTGAAAAAGTAAAATTTTTGTTCTTAATTTGAATGATGTCCATGATTTAACCTTGTCACCACACTTTGATGAGAATACTATTACACCATCATTTCCTTTTGATGACTGTGAGTATGGAGTTAGTGTGGGGGAAGCCCCATTTGAGTCCCTTCGCTTCTCCACCAAGGACAAGATTTTTGACCCCAAACTCATGTTTAAAGAGAAATCTCGGTCTTCCATCGATGCAATATATGGAAAATATTATCTATTGATTGGTGAGAGTTTACCTTAGATAACTCATCATGTTTTGGACCTACCCGTTGTCCCACCCTTCTATTTTCTCTCTATTATCTTTGATCCCTTTGGGATTTTACTTGAAGAAACGTTATCTCATTTGTCATCCGACAACCAGGACGTTAACTTTGACCCCGGAATTTGTTCCATGAAAGGACATAGTCCTTAATACCGGTTGTTGAGACCATACCAAGTTATCCCTAAGTGATTGCATTTATGGGGATTCAAGTCGAGCTCATGACTCGGTTATAAAAAACAAGGTGCCTCGTGGGGGAATCTCATGCTTATCCTTGTATATATTATCGCTTTCTAATGTAGTTAATGTGAGGAGACTTATGCTCTTCCGACCTTGTTTTCGTGTTTGTTTGTGATGTGATTATCTAGGATTCATCATCATTGAAGCCTCTCGTGTTCGTTTTATTCACTCGAGCTTCGATCATTTTTTTTTTGAAGAATCTGATATCTGATAATATACTTTTGTTCACTAACGTTTTTTTAGCATAATTTATAAACGGCTTAAGATCATTTGTTATACCCTTTCCTTGCTAGGATTAAGCATTTGACTCTTCGTCTCTAGTATGGCGGTGTTTCACCATTAAACTTTAAACATTGAGGACACCCGTAAATAGATACTTGCTTTGCTAAGTCTTCAAGTACTTCATTTTTCATCGTTATGCTATAAATAAGTGTAAAAAATGGCCAAAATTTAAATTCGTTTCGTCTTTTTCATAAGTGTTTTGACACGAATGTAGGTTTTCTGTTGGTGAGAATAAGAGTAATTTTTTACTCGACCGGGCATGCTGAGCCCTTAGCTTTGTTTTCTAACTATATTAGGATAAGTCTCATTAAATAGAGGACGAGAAATGATAGAATCAATTATAAGTTACTATGCTAAACGTAGAGTATTCGTATTCCTTCAAAAACTTATGTGTTTTAGTTGTGTGCTTATTCTCCCATCGCTTGTATATAAATAAATTATTAATAAATATTGTTTTACTGGTTTGATCATTATTTTTTATTTTTAATTAATTCTAGTAGTTTCCATGTAATTAAATTTGGAAGACATTTAAGATTCGCTAGCGTTACAGATTTGAAGTATTGGCACCCTGAATAATCAAAAGATTTCCACTAATAATTTTAAGTTCATCTCACCCAAAATTAGCAAAAAATTTTAAGCTCACAAGGCTAAAAATAAACGTGAAATCGAAGTGAATGTCTTAAAACCTTAAAGCTTTAAAGATCCAAAATTTATTTCGAGGTGAGGATACGTCTTTAGCCATAATAAACACTCCATGGTGGAGTTAAATAAAAGGCAAGGCAAGACTGAAGCCCTAAAAAGCCGAGGTAAACCAATGATAATAAAGCTCATTTGGTAGGGGGCATATAAAGTCATGGTAATAAGTCAAAGGTTCAAATCCATTGTAAAACCGTGTTTATCGATCTTTCTTGTGAACTTATTTTTTGACATCGTTACTATTAGGAAAGGTTACTAATTAATGGTTTTAATTACACCGTTTTGACTCTATTTTTGGACTTAATTTCTATTCACATAAGTCAAATATGTATCCTCATGATCATCATGACAAAAATAAAATATAAGAGATACCAATTAAGAATAAGGGAGTCTAGGTCCATGATTAAGGCATATGAGTAGTGTTAGCATTACTAACTTATAAACGACAATGATCTTGTTTCACGCTTAGCATGAAATTGAGTGAAAATTGAGGACGATGAAATTATTTCTATAAAGCATTTACGTGTTCTTATTCGATGATCCTAAAAGTCACTTTCAAGTGATGAAAGCAATACATTATGTCATAAACACATCTAGTTAATTTATCTTTCAGTAAAAGCTGAATAAATTGAATTTTAGAAGTGATAAGATACTTAATTCTGTCATTACGTGAGGACACGACAATGGTTTAGTATGAGGGAATTGATGAGAATCTAATTATACACCATTTTGTACCCCAAAACGGTCTTAAATACATAAAATATCTTCAAAAGTGTGCCAAATACCCTTATTATCTTTGTTTCTGTATGTGCAAGCACGAATATCGAGAAATCACTTAATGGAATCCAAACAAGACAAAATGAACACGATGAACGGAAGCGTACAAGAAAACTGAAGCCGTATGTCAAATTACCATTTTACCCTTGAAGATTTGAAGAATTACAAGAATGGCCCCTCAAGTTTCACCAAAGTTCACTTTATACCCTTGAAATATCATTTAATACATAATGGTCCCTAAATTTGGAGGATTATACAACTATGGTCCCTCAAGATTGAAAGAATTGCAAAAGAAGTCTTTATAATCTCTCAATGAAACTACAAGGACCAATATTGCCATTTTCCAAACTTATTTACATAACAAAATGGTTGTACAAAGACAGGGGATAATCCAGTCATTATTCCATAGTTGTATGAGAGGTATAAGTTTTTATATTGTTAAACTAATCCAATATCAAGTCAACTACAAAGTCAGAAGGGGTTGAGGGTCATTTATGAAACGTTAAATCCAAAGGAACTATGGCTGATTCGTTTTTACAAAACATAGGGACCAATCCTGCCATTTTAAAAGTTTAAACAAGTAATTGTTTTATTAGTGGGGGAAACATGTTAACTAACCCCGAATTAGATCAAATCTACCCTTTTTGGCATAAACCCTAAAAAACATCCCAAGCACCAATTAAACATAAATCAAAGGGGAAACCTCAACTGGTTGAGGGTTTTTGTTCGTTTGCTCTAGTATATTAACCCTACATGCCCAGAAATTTCCGCACGTAACTTTTGGCCCACTACAACTTGCATTTGTCACGGGTTTCACCATAGATAGTGACACTGCTTACTAATTGATTGTAGGATATTGTAAATCTATGTATATTCTAGAGAGAGAAAGAGAGAGATAGAAAGATGGTAGATTTCACAAGCACTTCTAGAGAGATAAAGTAAGAAACTATGTGAAAAATATGAATGAAACCACACCCTCTCCAACTAAGGAGAGGGTTTATATACCCAAGCCTTGTGATGGGCTTGGGCTTACATAATGGGTCGTCCATACATTCCATGGACTGGGCCTTTCCATATTTACTTAATGTAAAATAACTAAACTACGAGCTAATACTTAATTTATTGTCGGAGTGACCGAATCTTCCTAAATACGTAAAACGTATTTCCAACAATCTCCCCCTTAGGGAGGTCACTCCAAACAAGGGCATTACCCAAGTTAAAATAATAAGATAAACCTAGCATTCTATGCTTGTCTTGAGCTCGTAGTCTTCGTCTTTCTTTTCTTTTTCTTTTCTGGTGAACATGTTGATGTGATCTTTGATATCACTCTTGAGCATTAATCTCTTGCCTTGATCTTGTACATCACTTGTGATATCCGCCTCCTCGTGACTTCATGTCCCGCATACTTATACCTTCGTAATTCTTGAAAGCTTCAGAGTTCGATACAGCGGAAGACTTGACTTTTAGGCTTTCTAAAATTAGATGAAGTATTAAGTGCATAAAGTATAAGCATGCGGGGAAGACTTCTTCTCGGTCTCCGCAACGGAAACGTCTTCAAATGCCGTAACATAAGTAGACACGAACGAAACGGCTTTGAACATTTCATTCTAATTCGGTAGCATTTTACCTTCGGTCGGTGAAGACCGTTGGACGATATAAAATATCGTACTTCTGGCAGGTAGATTTAATTAAAAATCTCCTTGACAAGATTTCGCGGGTAAACCCGTTCTCTTTACTCGACCGTCTAAAGCTAACTGCGAACGTAAAGAGTGAATCATTTGGATAAAATTATCCGCATGATTGAAGCCGTCAATTCCGATTCCTGGAACAAGTTTGATTCAATAAAGAATCGCACCGTCGTTGCTTTCCAGTTGTCACGAGCTTGATTCATATTGAATATTGCAAGTTACCTACCAAGTGATGTTTGAGGTCAACACTAGAAGGATTTCCACTCATCACCGTGAACACTAAGATGTCACTCTGAGTGTTCTGGCAAGATCACTGAGATATTGCATAGAGGCCTGGAACGTGTTTAAATTCAATTAAGAATTAAACAACTTTTGCTTTCGAGTTATCACAAGTTTGATTCATAAAGAATCACACAAGTCACCTACCATGAGCTTTTTGATATTCGCTCAAGAAGGATTTCCATCTTCATTGTAAATACTTTCGTATTACTCGGATGTTAAGGCAAGATCATGAAGATTTTGCGTAAGACTCTTAATATCTTTGTTACTTTTCACAGTGTGTGAAGAAGTAAGAAAATATAGAAATGTGTCCTAATGAGATATTTGATGATCTCAAATGGCTCTAGACTCGATCGTACATTTTGGATTTTTAGTGATCGGAGGCTGGAGAAGAGTGCCACCATTTCAATACCAATTTACTTGGAGTGAATAAATCGATAGATAATGCGTTGTCTCCATGTGAATAAAACAAATACCTTCTAAGAGATATCTGAGTTAGCTGGGATGTGTTGTGAAATGCATCACTGGGTCCATGATGTCTATCTTCAATATCGAGCATCATTAAAATGATCTCAATAGCATATGTGTTGACCCGGTTTCTGCCTAAGGTTGTAAGAAGGGCTTCTTTCTTTAGACCCTTTATCTTTACAATTCTTTTTTATTCTTCAACCCCTTCAATGCTTACCAATACGTCATAACTAGCACCTTGTTGTGATTGTTCCAGTGCTAACTTAAGTACTTGGTCGGCATTCAGCTACGTTCATAATCTTTCCCCATCTTTCCTAAGGACTACTATTTCTAGCTATGGAATGTTCTTGGGAAGATTCCTTCGGTTTTGGAAGAATCATTGGACTTAACCTATCCTACCATCCTTATGTCACCACAAACTTCATCGTCGTGAAATAAATGGGTTTAGGGTAAGTGTATGTGATAGGTGTGAAAACACCCATCCTTTTACCACTTAATTATAATGAAAACAAGACCATAACGTGTATTTTATGTCGTAAATGTCGGAATTCTACGTGGTTTGTGTTTTTGTTGTGATTTTAGGATCAAAATGTAAAAAGGGAAGAAAACACGGGCTTTCACGGGCTTTTATCGAAGAAAAAGGCAAAAGACGAAGTCAAGAAATCAAGAGTGCAAAAATAACGGAAGTCCAAGGCCAGTTCTGAAGATTTATCGAAGAAAAAGTCTAAAGACGGAAGTTTAATGAAAGCCGAAGAACTCAAGCCTAAATTAATGAAGAAATTATAAAGACGAGTTTATTAATCCCGAGACAAAAGTCGAAGAATTAAGAAGACGAGGACTAAACGATAAATAAAGAAAGAAGAAAGAGAGGAGGAAGCTTCCACTAATCACCTCCCTAATCTCCTATAAATAGCATCCATTTCATTTCATTTCATTTTGTTAGCTAATTTGACACATTAGTCTTTCCACCTTTATTTTTCATGTCATTTTAATTAATTGTCATTTACATTCTTGTCTTACACCTTCATTTCTTGCACTTTAATTCCTTTTAATTCCAAGTAAGTCTTTTAATTTTTGTTGAATCTTTTCTTTTAATCAAGTTTTTATCTTAAATCTCTCATTCTACCTTTCTTGTTTTGCTTAATCTTTATGTTTGTATGCTTATTGTTATGCTTATTTGATTAAATGTTATGTTTTTATGTTTTTTTGATTGTCTAGGATTATTGATTTTTATAGCTTATTTGTGTTTATCTTAAAGTTTCTTAAGTTTTTATAAAAATTATTTTTATATAAAAGTTGTTTTCGTTTACCTTTTTCGTTTAAGTGTTTTTCAAAAGTCTTTAAATTTTAGCTTATTAGTTTATCTTAAACGTGTTCTGATTAGGTTTTTAGTTGTGTGCTTATTTGAGTAATAGCTTATTAGATTTAGCTTATTTACGATTTTCCTACTGTATTCCGATCATAGCCATCGGAAAAGGGTTTTACATTCCGACCAGCGCTCCATTTGCTTGGTCGGAAAAGGGTTTTGGATTCCTATCAGCTTTCCGATCTGGGATTCCGATTGGAGTACTTCCGGCTCATTCCGATTTGACATTCCGATCAAAGGTATTGTTTGGTTATTCCGATTAGGGACTTGGTGACAGCATTCCGATTTGGGGTTCCGACAACATTCCGATCAACCCAAGGTTTGTCATTCCGACCGTGACATATTCCGATTACATTCCGACAAGGGTGTTTGTTGGGTATTCCGACAGGTGAGCTAATATTCCGATCACATTCTGATTGGACTTTCCAATTAGGGATTCCGATTAGGTTTGTTTTGTTTTGTTTTTATATTTTGTTTCAAGTTTTCAAATTTTTCACGCCTCCCGAAATGTCTGTTTTTACCAAGTGTTTTTCTAGTAACTTTTAGTTTAATTGTTAAAGCTTTTATTTTTATTAAATTGTTAATTTTACTTTTACCTTAATTAACTTGTCAAATTTCACTTTTTGTCACGCTTTAATTTTAAGTCATTTAATTAATTACTTTTAAAGTTTTAAATATTGGACCATTTACTCTTTAATTAGTTTTAGTTTTTATTTACAGTCATTTACGTTAAAGTTTTGCACCTCTATTTTACAACAACCAAACACATTCTTTTTCACCAAAAGACGACTGAGTCGCACTTAAACTAGTAGTCAATTCAAAAAGATCGGACGATAACTTTAACCCTAGCAAAATCACACTTTCAAATGGCGCTGCTGCCGGCTCTTTTCGTAAAGATTAACGGTTTTCTGTGAGAGACGCGTTGCTTTTTGGGATCCGTTCATTCGTGAGCGTTATTTTTCTTGCTCAAAAAAAAATAATTTCAAAAATCCATAAAAATAAAAAAATTGTTAAAAATCCATAAAAATTAAAAATTTTCAAAAATCCAAAAAGATTTTATTTTTATAGTGTATATATATTGTCTATTGCTTTGGTATCTTTTTCTTTTGCTTTCGCAGGTGTATGCGTACTAGATCTTCAACTTATCCAGAGCCCGAGACTCGTGAAGATTTAGCTATGGCAGGTGTGAACAACAATAATAACCCACCGCACCTCAACAATAACAACAACAATGTTCTTCCACAGCCCGATCTTCGGACAATGGAGGGGCTTTGTCAACCCACAATGTTTGGACGAGGAGGACCGATTGCACCGATGCAAATCACGGCTCCGGAGTTTTCGTTGAAGCATCACATGATTCAACAAGTACAAACTAATCCATTCCGCGGAATACCTGATGATGATGCCAACAAACACCTCGACAAATTCATTACTATTACCCAAAGCATGAAGTTGCCCGGTGCTACTATGGATGTTCTTCGCCTTCAACTCTTCCCACATACTTTATCACACCACGCCGAGAAATGGTTTGATCGTCTCCCGAAGAATTCCATTCATACTTGGGATGACATGACTCAACGATTTTTGTCGCGCTACTTTCCACCATCCATGGTCACGAGCCTTAGGAATCAAATCAGCGGTTTCATGCAAGAACCCGATGAATCTCTCTTTGATGCTTGGGAAAGATATAATGTTTTGATCGATCGATTTCCAAACCAAAACATGCTCCCCGTTACCTTAATTGATACTTTCTATAACGGTTTAACTTTTCGTGATCGTGATACTATTAATGCAGCCGCCGGTGGCACATTTATGAAAATAAGACCCGAGGAGTGTAGAGAGCTTATTGAGTACATGACTACTCATCACAAAAATTGGGATTCTTCCGCATCTTCAAGGAATAACCCGAGAGTCAATGTTTCTTCTACTTCAGCAAACCCCGATATGACCGAATTCACCCGCATGATGGCCGAAATGAACAAAAATATCTTGCTCATCGCTACAAACCAACAACAACAAGTTAAAGCTGTAGCAATTTCTTGTGAGACATGCGGCGGTCCTCACTCATACACTGATTGTCCTTCTACTCAAGACAATCCGGAAAACGTGTATGCGGCTTATGGTAACTATTCACCGGAAAATTACCAAGCCCGACCTCAAGGGGATCGAAATTTGCTAAGTTACCGTTCTAACAACTATCTTTCACCCGGTTTTTCTCCTCAAAACCACAACCCCAACAACAATTACAATAGAAGCAACCAAATCCCACCTCGAGCTTCTAATCCTTATCACCCACCCGCTCAACAAGCCCCACCCATAAATCATGATGTTGAAACTTTCATGAAAACCCAATGTACGATGTTGGTCGCCACGTCACGTCTGAAGTCATCTCTTGACACCACATGTACGATTGGTATTGTCTTCTTGACACCAATTAGTGAACTTGGCACTGTCGGCATCGAAGATTTTGAATGCTTGACAATTTCTCCCCCTCAATTGTTGACCCGTGTTCTATTGAAAGAGCTGTAGTCGTCATTTAAGTAGTCGCATCGTCGAGTATGTAGATACCAATTGTAGATTGCTATGGTTGTAGAGATGATAGCTTCATAAAAACAAGATTTCTCTTGTTTTAACAAATAAATGCACTGATGCGTACATTTATCCGTGTTAGACCAAGTTATAAAGTAAACTTGATCCCTTACAAGGTTTTAAAGTAAACCTTGCCCGAGAAAATTAATTCCCGTTAGAGCCAAAGCTTTCATAAGAAATACTTGACTTTAATATGAAAAACGGGTTGCAGTCTGAAATAACTACAAGCCATATAGGCATGTTTTATGAAATATTTACAACTTTTGTATGAACTCTATTTATGGCGCGGTGTCAATATTAATCGACATTTCTAAGGCCGTAAATATTATCGTACCAAAAGACATGCCTTTGAAAAATAAAGTAAAAATATTTTTGGATTTTTCTAAAATTTTCAATTTTTATGGTTTTTATATGGTTTTATATTTTTGTAATTTGTTTTAGTGGATAAAAATATAAACGATATATACGAATGATCACCAAGGATACGAAGAATAGTTTACCACCACTATTCTTTCGCTTCATCTGCCAGTTCCTTTAGAGTCTCGGGCGAGAATATTCTCAAACCTAGCTTGTCGGCCAAAAATTCCATTCGAGCGCGATCTAAAGCCTTTGTGAAAATATCCGCCAATTGATACTCAGATTGGACAAAGTAAAGCTCGATCACTCCATTTTCCACTTGCTCCTTGATGAAGTGGTAGCAAATATCAATATGCTTCGACCGGGAGAATTGAACATTGTTGCAGCATAAGGCAATTGCACTTTTGTTGACACAGTACATCGGAATTTTGTTGAAACCAAGACCATAGTCGGTTAATTGCGATCTCATCCAAAGAATTTGAGCACAGCAACCAGACATAGCTATGTATTCTGCTTCCGTACTTGAAATTACAGCGCTTTTATGCCTTTTTGATGGCCAACTGATTAGTCGATCTCCTAGTAGTTGCAAAGTTCCACTCGTGCTACGCCTTGTATCTTGACAACCCGCGTGATCCGCATCTCCGTATACCATAAGTGCAATCGAAGAGTCCTTCGAATACCATAGTCCCCAATTAATGGTTCCTTTAAGATACCGAAAGATCCGTTTAACAGTAGCTAAGTGTAACTCAGTAGGCCGAGTTTGATACCGAGCACACATACATATAGCAAACTGAAGATCAGGTCGACTGGCTGTGATATACAGAAGGGTACCGATCATTGCACGATAAAGTGTCGGATCAACGGCAACTCCATGTGGATCTGCATCAAGCTTGGTTCGTTCCACCATTGGAGTATCCACGGGGTCGCAAGATTCCATCTTATATTTCTTAAGAGATTCAAGGGCATACTTGGATTGATTTATAAAGATGCCTCTGGGACTCTGAGATATCTGAAGTCCTAAGAAGAATGATACCTTGCCCAAAATTTACATCTTAAACTTGGAAGACATGAGTGTCCCAAACTCATCGGATAAGGTTTGGGTCGGGGCAGCAAATATAATATCATCAACATATATTTGTACCATAATCATATCTTAACCTCGTTTCTGAATGAACAGCGTGGGATCCACCTTGCCTTTAGCGAAGCCTTGCGCAATGAGGAATTGTGACAATAGATCATACCATGCGCGTGGAGCTTGCTTCAACCCATAGAGAGCCTTCTTAAGCTTGTACACGTGGTTAGGATATTTAGAACTCCCAAAACCATTCGGCTGTTGAACATAGACCTCTTCCTTGATTTCACCATTAAGAAATGTCGTCTTCACATCCATCTGATAGACGATGATATTCATGTGGGATGCATAAGCAAGGAATAATCTAATAGCTTCCAAACGGGCAACATGTGCAAAGGATTCCATAAAGTCGATGCCTAATAATTGCTTGTATCCACGAGCTACCAGTCGAGCTTTGTTCTTTAATATTTTGCCTAACTCGTCAAGTTTCACCTTGTAAACCCATTTCAAAGTGAGTAACTGCACTTGATCCAGGCATGGGACAAGTTCCCATACATCAAGACGTATAAATTCATTAAGTTCTTTTTGTATAGCTTCTATCCAACAAGATTGGGTAAATGCTTGTTGCCACGTCTTAGGTTCAACTTCACTGAGAAAAGTATCAAAATGAAAAAATATTGCACTTTCTTGTAACTGACTTCGTGTGGATACCGGACGATTAGGGTCACCAATAATAGAATCTATAGGATGATCCTTTGTCCACTTGATGTCATGTTCATGAATCCGTGGATTGGAGTAGACCGTTGTAGGAGCTTCCTCTGAGGTGGATGACCCGGCTTGATTTATTGTCGGGAATTGGTACACTGAAGATTGGAAGTTCACACATTTAAGCGAATTCCAAATCGTGATCATCATCATCCTCTTCATCATCAACAGGCATGACATGGGTAGTTGATTCGGATGTTGGTTGAGAATTGCTTGTTGAAGGTATATCTTGACCAATAGTAGGTGCAGACGTATCTGATTGTGCTTCGATTGCTGGAGCGACAACTTCGGTAACCGGAGCTATTACCTTAGGTTCTGGAGCAACAATACTTGGAGGAGTAAAGAATTCATCAAAGAACGGTTGAAACAACGTATCCCATTCATTCCTAGAAGGTGGTGTAAATGATGATGAAGTGGGGTGGTTTGGGACAGGACCAGAGCTTATGTTACTGGGTCCCATTTCATGAAGTGCGGGTTCAGAGCTGCTTTGCTCAGAAGCCATTGCTGTCAGGTCATCAAAATCAACATTTATAGTTTCAAGGATCTTGCGAGAATTGCGATTTTAGATTCGGTATGCCTTCTTTGTGGGTGCATAACCAATGAAAATGCCAATATCAGCCTTGGGTTGAAGTTTTCCCAAATTGTCACCATCATTATTTGGATAGCAAAGAGAACCAAATACACGAAGATATGATAAATCTGGTACTTTTCCATGGAGAAGCTCATAAGGTGTTTTAACATGGCGTTTACAAATTAGTGACCGGTTTTGGGTGAAAGTTGTTGTAGATAATGCTTCTGCCCATAAAAACAATGGAGCCTTTGCGTAAATTAACATTGTTCGAGCAGCTTCCATAAGTGTGTGATTTCGCCTTTCAACGACATTGTTTTGTTGTGGAGTGCGAGCAACGGATGTTTCATGAGATATGCCAACTTCTTCATAATAATCACGCAATATTTGATTCACAAATTCGGTTCCATTATCTGTACGAATGCGTCGGACAGTAGTGTTGAGACGCACTTGAATTATCTTGAGAAATCCGATGATGAATTTAGGTGTCTCATTTTTTGTTGTAAGAAATTTCACCCATGTAAACCGAGAGTAATCATCGACAATGACGAGGATGTAAATTTTACCACTAAGACTTTCAACATGCATTGGCCCACAAGATCCATATGCAACAAATAAAGTTTCTCTTTGTTGGTGTCTTTAGTCTTGGGTTTGTATGATTTCTTAGTGCTTTTCCCCATTGTGCACGCAGAACACAAATGATCCTTGTGAAATGTAAGTTTAGGAAGACCACGAACAAGTTCGTTTTTCGCCAAATGATTAATAGCGTCAAAATTAAGATGAGATAACCGTCGATGCCATAACCATGACTTAGTCTTCGATGCTTTGGAGAGAAGACATACGGGAGAAGCGGCCATCATATCTTGTAGAGACAAAGTGTACAAATTATTTCCTCGAGTACCTTTCAATCAACCCCTTCCAAATTATGAATGAAGCAGGTATGCTCTCGAAAAGCAACTTCTAGGTTTGCATCACAAAATTGTCCCACATAAAATAAGTTGCGATCGAGACCTTCCACATAATACACTCTTGAAATTATAACATTCCCAATATGATATTCACCGTAGCCCATTATCTTTGCAAGATGATCATTTCCAAAGCGAACCGTACCAAGAAACTTGCTGATGAAATTTCTGAGCTGAGAGCGATCTCCGGTCATATGCTTGGAGCAACCAGAGTCCAAATACCAGAGAGCAATTTGGACCACCTGTTTCAATAACAACATTAGACAATGCATTGGAAACATTGGTTCCGGAGTGTTAGCAGATACAAATATAATATTATCATAATTGCTAACGTTTGTGTGACCCTTAGATTTCTTACGTTTTCTAATGTGAGTTTTAGCACTAACAGGTTTTACTGTTCCAAATCTCTTAGGTTTTGGAGTATTAGCGGGTACTACAGCGGGAGTAGACCTATTTAAAGGGCACTTTGTTCCTACAGTAGTGTTGGTGTTCCTAGTTGAAGGACACGCTTGTGTTTTGGTAGCCTTGGTACTACTAGTTAAAGAGCACGCTTTCTTCGCTTTAGTGGGAGTGATCCTAGTTAAAGGGCACGCATTTCCTACTATAGTGAAAGTTCTACCAGTGGGGCGCCACATCCAACCAGCTTGGGTTAACACTTTCCCAGTCGGTTTCCATTCTAAACCATTTTTACAGGCATTCATCTCATTCACATGGTCAATAAGGCAAGAATCATGACGACTAGAAAACATACATTCATTGCAATTCCAACATTTCAAATTAGAATTCACAGTAGGCTTAGAACGCTGCACAACCGCAGAGCCTTTAGGTTTAGCTACATGATTCTTTTTATTTAAAACAGAAATAACATTCCTAGGATGGGCTTCTACTTTCTTCTTCACTTGACTACTAGATGGGGGCAAGATCCTATCATTGTTCTTGTTTCTTTTAAGCTAAGATCTTTAAGCCTTATTAGTGGTGCTTACTCCTGTAGAAGGCAACACGTTAATATTAGAAGTTGGTTTTGATTTTTCCTTATCTTTAGTGACCAATGTTTGAGATGGTTTAGTCCTAGGGCCCTTGTTAAGTGGTGTGACGGTGATGAGGTTCTTTTTTTATAGCACTAGAGGACGATGCTGAGACAGTGGATGCGTTATCCACAACATTCTTAACTTTTAGGGTACGAAGTGTGTCCTTTAACTCAGCCAAGGCCAGATTTTTATCACAAATTTGTTCCCTCAAATCAGATATTTCCATCGACTTTCGATTCAATCGTTCAATCAATGATTGATTCTGTGTAGTGGTATTAGAATATGCGGGCTTTACTGAATCGGAGAGTTGTGTATTTTTCTGTTTTAAGTTATCAACTTTGGAAAAAATCTTGGAAACTCGATTATCTAGATCAAGTTTAATATTCTCAGCGGCCTCAAGTACGTTCACACAGTTAATCTCCTTAAATTTCTCTATGTCTATCGGCAATAATTTAGCAACCTTGTCACTCAGCTGACGCTGTTTTGATTGTAAATTCAATAGAAAATTCTTTTGAAAATTTGAATCATCTATATTAACACCTTCGAATGAAGTTTCAAAAAGCTCTTGAAGAAATTGTGGTGTACATTCAAGTGAAATACAATGTTTTTTAATCTCATCAAAACGTTTTGAAAGTGAATAATAAGAATCTTGAAGCTTTAAAAATTCAGCGTCAGATTCTTGACAAGTACTATCTACCACATTATCCACAGATTCAACATTATGCACAATAGAATCATTATCAATACTTTTATTCACACAGACAGAAACAATATCATGCGACATCACCTGCTTCAGAAGCTGATCATTTTGACGTGAAATTCGTTCTATTTCAAGTAAACTCTTTTCATAAGCATCATCCATTTCATTGAAAACACGTCTAACTTCTTCTATTTCCAAAAGCAAATCTTGATCAATCGTGCTAAGACAAGCTTTAACATTGTTTACAAAATTCCATTCACCTTCCGTTATGGCCGTAGCCGTCATACGTTCTGTAATGACCTTGTCAAAATCGGCAAAGTGTTGGTGCACCGCATTTAAGCTATCTGACACCTTACTTACCAGTGGAATTAACTTAGCTAAATCCTTTTTGACAAGTGTAGGAGACGTACTAGGAAGGTTTTCCTTTGACAAACTTTGGGGCATAAAAGCTGATAATTGAGCTAGTTCCTTTTGTAAGCGAATACGGGTCTTTTTAGAAAATTGATCTTTATTATGCTTATCATAATCAATCTTATGGAATTTTGAAAGCATTTTAGATCGAGTTTCTTCTGCAAGTGACATTGTCTCCTCAGTACTACGTACATAGGTGCTTCTTTCGATTTGCCAATTGGGGTCACACCATAAAGACAAGGAATATATTTATGAGCTTGTTTTGCATAATCGGGATTAGATGGTAAGTCTTGAAGACGCTTAAGTTCGAGTAATTTAAACGATATAGTTAAAAGATGAACCTTTTCTGTGGAAGTGTGTTGTTTTAAAAGCTGTTGTTCCTTGAATTTAAGAAGTTTGGTAGCATTAATTTTTTATTCAAACTTTTTAGACTCGAGAGTTTCAAAATCCATTTTAAGTTTCTGAAAATCATTTACAACCGACTCTTATTCTTTTAACTCATTGGAAAGATTAGCTTTTAATGATTCTATTTCTTTTAAGTGTTCAATCTTTTCAAAACGAAATTGGTCAAACTATCTTGAATAGTGGCTTGTTGTCAAGGATTTGAAGAAGTACAGAGCTGATTGTTCGTTGGTGGAAATCCTTTAGTTGCAACAAGTTTTGACAAGTAGGCAGTGAGATGGTTTAAGACATCAGTAGGTGTATCATTTGGAGTAAAGACCGGTGCTTGAATTGGTGGAAGTTCACTGGAGTAGAAGGCTTGTGCTGGTGGTGCTTCAATTGGAAAATATCCTTGCTGAGGAGTACAACCCATTGGAGAAGTGTTAGCTTTTGAGGGTGATGCCTGATGTGCTGGTTGCTGTGGATAAGGCTGTTGAAGAACACTTTGTTGAAATGCTTGTTGTGGAATCATTAGTGGTTGATAAGATGGTTGTTGTGGTTGCTGATAGGTGTGTTGTGGTGACTGCTGCAAGTATGATGGTTGTTGATAAGTGTAAGCCATGTTTGGTTGGGGGGTCATTTTTTGAGAAGCAAACATGGCAAGTGGATCACGAACTTGTGGTGTAGACAACCGAGCCTCGATCACATGGCATTCGTGTGGTTGAAGAAAAGCTTGAAGTTGATCCACATTGGTGTTATGCAAGTCCTTAGCTAATTTAACAGCCATCATGTACTTACGCCATTTAGAAGGAAGGGTGTTCAAATACTTGGTGTTTAACTGAAACGTAGAAATTGCCATGCCATAGATATTGAGCTTATTCAACAATAAAGTAAATCTCAAATAGTAATCATTGAGAGTCTCCCCTCGAACATAGGCAAACTTATCAAATGTATCATAAAGCGTACACTCTCGTTCTTGTTTACTTAACGAGGTGCCTTGCATTAGAACACGAATTCTATCCCATAACTCTTTGGCAACTTTGTGTTTACTCACAAGTTTGTAGACATCTGGAGGAAGGGCTTAGAGAATGAAGTTTGTAGCTTGTTTATCACACTTATCTTGTATCTTCATATCTCCGGTCAATTCACCTATTGTGCGAGGACGAGTAGCTGTACCTTCTGTCACAGTACCATAATCTACAGGTCCATTGAGCACCGATGCCCAAATGAGAAGTCCATTCTCTTTGTTCAACATGTAAAGTTCCATTCGGGAAGTCCAATCCTCATACATAGTGTTCACCAACATTGGTGGACGATTATCCGTACCCGAGAGGATGGACTTATCCGTAAGAGATGTGTACTCCATTTCGATAAGTTAAGATTTACAAACGTTGATCGAACAATGAGAGAAAGTAAATGTGTTTGTTTTTGTGTGTAGAAGCCGAGAAATAATGTTGAAATCCCCTAAAATATGGTCTCGATAAACCAAAATTTCCAAGACGAACAAAAACTCACGAGAGAGAAAGTAAGAAACTATGTGAAAAATATGAATGAAACCACACCCTCTCCAACTAAGGAGAGGGTTTATATACCCAAGCCTTGTGATGGGCTTGGGCTTACATAATGAGCTACTACTTAATATATTGTGGAGTGACCGAATCTTCCTAAATACGTAAAACGTATTTCCAACATTGATGGATAGATGTATATTACTTGTCCTCTATGAAGGACGCCTAAGATCAAAGATTGTTCTTCAACAACACAAGGGAGCCTCAACCAAGGATTCAAATTCAGCATCAAAGTAGCATATTCTAAGATTCCTTCAAGGGTAGAATAGGAATTTTAATCCGTGTTAGGGTTTAGTTCTTGTATCTCCTTCACTTGTATAAATACCATAACTATAGTAACATTAGTTTTGGTTCAAATTTCTCTTTTCCTTAGCTTGTAATTGATACAAACTTTAATGAAAGTTGATATGAGTTCCAATTTACTTCCCAGTTTATTTTAAATACGTGCACATTTAATTTCTTGCAATTTACTATTCAAGTCATTTAATTTTCTGACTTTATTTCAAAAATATTTCTTAACTGATTTTTTTAGAACCATTGTTTATAAGCTTGACTACACTTTAACTGACAGTTAAGGTGTAATTTTAGTTTATAAAGGAGTGTTAATTCATTGTTCAAATTTTACTTTCTTTGCAAACTTTTTCTTTTGTCAAAGTTTATTTGATTTTTTTATTGCACTTACTGTAGCATAAGCTTGTAATAAGCTTTTCTGATAAAAAAATCTTATTACTTAGCTAATGGTACTTGAATTTCCTTGTTTGTGCTTGTGTTTTAGGTATAAAGTTCAAGAAATTCTCCATTCATCTCATTTCATAGTCTGTTGTAGACTAAAAGACCATAAGTTCATTCCAAAAGCTTATTCAGAAGTTAAATAAGCTAAAAGGGCTTGCATCGGATTACTTGGTTGGTTTGGATTGTGAATCAACCCAAGATAAGCTTTGAACTACATTTTCCTTGTTTATTTAGCTCTGTCATAGTTTATTTGTTAAGTGCTTATGTGATTGCTTATTTCTTGTTTATTTCCAGTCATTAGCTGCTTATTTACATGTTCTTGCCTTTATTTTATTTGCCGTGTCATTTATTTCCAAGTTTTCTTTGTAAATTTGTTTTATGTCCAAGTTTAGGGGTGTTTGGAGTTATCTGCATAAATCCTAAGTGACATAAGGTTAGGCTGGTTTATCTTGTGCGCATCTTAATTGGGTTTAGTTTAGTCTGAATCTTGCCTTTAATCTACTCTTGTAGTGTAAAAATTTGAAATTCATGTTCTTTGTGCAAATTTGTCTTTTAGAAGCAGTAGGATACTTGATTTGTGTTCTAGTGTTTTTAGTTGCTTAATTTGTATGTTTTCCATTGTTGTCTGAGGTACTTGGCATATCTGATAGATCTTAGTTTTTAGAAACCTTTTAAGATTGGATTTGAATGCACAACTTGAACTAATTTTGTCCTAAATTTTGTCAAACACATCAACAAAAATTTTTATAGAATCATTAGGCTTTATGTTTTAATTTTGAAGTAGCAAGTAGGTTAGATAGTGCTTTTGATTTGTTATTAGGTTTCGAGGTGGTCAACAGCTTTTTGACAACTTATAAGTTAAGCCAAAAATAGCCAAGACACCTATAACAACCTAGTTACTTGTCCACTGTAGCATAGGCTTTATTTTTTATTTAATTCTGCTTATCTGATTTAATAGTGTTTGTGCATTTTGTGTTAGTTGATTTTGCTTGTATTGATTATCAACCCCAATAGGTCAAGTGCTTATTGGGGATTGTTCAAAAATCCAGCAAATTAAAAATTAACCAAAAAGGTTTGTGGGACTTAAACCCACGACCTCCACACACACAACACCTCTACCACTGCGCCCTTGGGTCTTTTTCATAATACCCTTAGGAGTGGTTTCATTTATATTGACTTGTACGAAAGTGGCCAATATAAGATGTTAGAGCTTATTCGGCTATTCCACCTTATTCCTATAAGCAACAACTTTTCTTTTGTAACCATAGTCCTTTATTTTTCTTTTTAACTTGTTTTGAGCTTTACACTTTCTGTCTTTAAGCTTTTACTAGGAAACTAAAATTCTAGCTTATTATTTTGTGTTTATTTCTAATTTCTGCTTATTTCACTTAGCTTATTCAAAGCTTTTTAGTCTCTGAGTCATTTTAGTCTTATTTATAAGTTGGGTGATAAGTTACAAGGCTTAAGGTTAAGATTTGCACAAAACAACTATTTTGTTATTTTGTGCAAATCAAAACTTATTTGGTTTGTGTTTATTAGACCAGCTTATTGAAGTTTTCTTTTAGCATTTTCTTTATATACCCAAATCAACTAGGCTTGTCAATTTACAACTCATAAGGTTGACCAATAAGATTTTTGGCTTATTGCTTATTTTGATAAGCTGGTCTTTGCTTTTTGTAAATTTCTTTTCAGTTTTATCTTATTTAGTCCAAAAGAAGGGTTTGTGCCAAAAATCAGCTTATCAGCTTGAGTTTTGAGCTTATTGGGCTTATTAGGACCAATAAGTTTGCTTATAATTTAATAGAGGCTTTTTTTTATGCTGATTCAGCTTTGGACCTTTAGGAAAAATTGTTTCAATCAAATTTTGAGTCAAGTAGTGTCTTATATTTTCTGTTTTCTAAAAAATTTCTTAGTGGGCCAAAAATCCGATTAAGGTTTTTCTGTTTTCACTTTCGGCCCATTTGAAGGACCATTTAGCATTTTTAGTACATTATATTTTCATTTTTGTTTTTTTTTTCATTTTTGATTATTTTAATATTATTTTTCTCGATTTGCGTGAAAACGTAATTCGTCATAGTTTTTAACCGTCGTAGTATAGAATCATCTTTTTAGTTTAAATCTCCTTTTTCCAATCTTGTAAGTACTCCAAATAACGTGCTAATTGACCTTACCATCACCTCGTTAGGAACGATCTCATTCTCGGTTTTCGTTTACGTTTACATTGACTAATAGTTACCCAACATGCAAAAATACTACATCAAAGAGCAAGGAAGATTATGATGGATTCAAGTATTGCTATAGGTGCAAAAGTTTCTTCATAATATATCCCTTTTTCTTGTCTATATCCTTAAGCTAACACAGCCTTGCCTTGTTCCTGATAATTCTACCAATCTCATCCATTTTGTTTATGTAGATCCATTTTGTACCAATGATGGTTTTCCTAGGTGGAGCTGATATAAATGTCCATACCTTGCTACCCTTAAACTGATTTATCTCTTCTTGCATTGCATCAACCCACCTTTTTCAAGAAGTGCTTCATGTGACAATCCGTCAATTTATGGTCGATATTTTATTCTCAAGTATTATTTAAAAACATTATTTTAATGTTATATTATGAACTCACTCATTTATGGGAAGAAATTTGGGTTTACGTCTTGAAGTATCATCGACTACGTCCAAACCGGAGGATTTTACGTTACGTGCTTACGTTTACATACACCGTTTGTGGTGACAGTCCGACACTTCAGGAAATAAATTTATCCGTGAATATTATTTTGGGATTTTAAATTTAAGTTAGTTCATAAACTCACAAATTTACCATAAGAGATTAGGACTTACATGAATAATTTAACGTCCTTTACGACTAAACCGGAAACCTTATGATTACGTATTTACGTTTTTGAACTCCGTTTTTGATGAGACAATTTTTATTAGATTCGTTTTGTGCCGTTGATTCATAATTTATAAAAACGTTTTTCGTAAAACGGTTGGGGTTTACTTCGTTCCAACAGGGTGAAGATAATCAATAGCCTAACTACGTACCAAAGAATGGTTATCGGATATCTCTTGAAGTCGTGTAATCACTTTCCAAAGAAGATTATTCGACCTTATGCCTGGGTTAACACGAATACCTCCTTGGGATAAAACCAAGAGTTAGTTCTTGTTTTAGGCACAAATCAAGAACTCTGTGCGTTTAAGTGTTTCTTGTTTCTGTATATTTCATCATGCAAATATGATCACTATTTATAGTGATCCTAGTCCTAGAAGGATGTAACTCATAGTCAATGGTAATTAAGAGCATTAATCGGCCAATTAAGCTCATAATTATCTACATGAAACCATAGTGGTTACATGACCATAAACCTGGTCATCAAGTCAATATTAAACCCTCATTGATTAGTCAAAGAGGTTACAAAGACTTTGTGCATCACCAGGAGCAGCGTCCTAACCAGGAGCAACTTCCTGACCAGGAGCAACTTCCTCACCAGGAGCAACTTCCTCACCAGGAGCAGCTTCCTACTGATGAACTTTCAACCACTATATTGAGTCCAGGGAGGTCAGGGACTTAATGGGTGTACACTCCGTACCTCCAAACCCATTTACAAGTATGACTCGATCCCACAATTGCACTAAATTCCCAACAATCCTCCCCAATTTAGTACAATTCCTTTTGCATGAAAATCAACTTTAACAAAACCAGTGCATAAATGAAAATGTCCCGAGGATTGAATTTCCATATTAGTACATCACTTCAAATATTCGAGAATCAGGGTGTTCTAAGAATTGAACCCTTCAACTACTTTGAATACCTGAAGATAAAATACACACAAGTTTTCAAACACTTAAAACGCTCCTGACACCATACAAGCCATGTGTCCATATCCAATTCATAAATGTTGTAAGAGCCAAAGTCCATGCTCCTTGAGGCGGCGAAACCTCAACATTTACATAGGTGGTTCCTCTTTAGTTCATGCTCCTGCTTAAGCACTTTTTCAAAGAAATTAACCATTAAGAAGTTTATAACTTCATCCTCCTTTCAGCAGGTACAAGCACATCCTTGGGATGATATACATGTGCTTCAGTCCCCTGAATGTTCAGCTTTCCACATTGAACTCAGCTCCCAAGTTTCCTCTGGAGGGAGTTGGGTGTCCTAGCATTCAGTGACTAGAGTGGACTTTAAACCCATCCCTTTAGCAGACTTTATAACCAAGTCTCTAGCCAATCCCTTCGTCAAGTGATCAGCTAAGTTTTTTTGAGACCTCACAAACTCTATTGATATCACCCCATTCATGATTAGCTCACGAATCATGCTATGTCTAACACCTAAGTGTCTAGACTTACCATTGTACATTTGGCTATAAGCCTTAGCCAATGTAGCTGCACTATCACAACGGATAGATATGGGTGCCATAGGTTTGACCCACAATGGAATCTCAAGAAGCAAGTTTCTCAACCATTCAGCCTCTTTACCAGCAACTGCTAGAGCCACAAATTCAGATTCCATTGTTGAACCAGTAATGCAAGTTTGCTTCTTGGATGCCCAAGAAATTGCACCACCACCAAGAAAGAATACCCAGCCACTTGTGGATGAATTATCCTCAGTATTGCGGATCCAACTTGCATCAGTGTAACCTTCCAACACTGAAGGATATCCAGTATATGACAAACAATAATCCATTGTTCCTTTCAAATACTTTAGTACCCTCTGAATTGCTTGCCAATGCTGAGTACTAGGATTACTAGTGTACCTACTCAGTTTACCCACTGCAAAAGCAATATCAGGCCTAGTACTAGTCATGGCATACATCAAGCAACCAATCACCCTAGAATACTCAAGCTGGGAGACAGTCTGACCATTGTTAGGCATTAGTTTCTCACTTGTATCCATAGGTGTACTCACTGGAGTACAATCATAGTGATTGAATTTCTTCAGGACCTTCTCAATATAATGAGACTGAGAAATTACAATACCATCACTTTCATGTTTAATCCTTATGCCAAGGATAACATCAGCCTTCCCCATGTCTTTCATAGAGAACCTTGATGACAAAAACTCTTTGGTTAAATCAACTTGAACTTGGTCAGTACCAAAGATTAACATGTCATCAACATATAGGCAAATGATGACTCCTTTACCAGATTCATCAAATTTGCTATATACACATTTGTCAGCTTGGTTAAGTAAATAACCATTAGACAAAACCACTTCATCAAACTTTTGATGCCATTGCTTAGGTGCCTGTTTGAGTCCATATAAGGACTTAATCAGTTTACACACCTTACCTTCATGACCAGGCATGATGAAACCTTGAGGTTGGTTCATATAAACCTCCTCATCTAAATCACCATTCAAGAATGTTGTCTTCACATCCATCTGATGAATAATCAGATTGTGAATGCTTGCCAAGGCAATCAACATTCTTATGGTACTTATGTGTGCTACAGGAGCATAAGTATCAAAGTAATCTATTCCTGACTTTTGTCTAAAGCCTTGAATGACTAACCTTGCTTTGAACTTTTCAATAGTTCCATCTACCTTCATCTTTCTTTTAAAGATCCATTTGCATCCAAGTGGATTGCAACCTGGAGGTAGATCAACCAACACCCAAGTGTTGTTGCCCATGATGGAATCTATCTCATCATTAATTGCTTCTTTCCAGAAAGCAACATCCTGGGACTTCATTGCTTCATCAAATGTTTTGGGATCATCCTCAACATTAAAGCAATAGTAGTACTGGTCAGAGACCTCATCCCTTGTTCCTTCAACTAGGTATAGTTGAAATTCAGGCCCAAAATTCTTTAGAATCCTATGCCTTGTGCTTCTTCTAAGCTCAGGCTCAGGTTGCTGAACCACAACCTCATCAGTGACCCTTTCAGGTTCCACTGAAACACCAGTGTCCTCAGCTCCTATAGGAGTCCTAAGACTTGATCTAGGGACTGATGAGAACCTAGTCTCATCAAAGTTAGCATCCCTTGATTCAATGATTGAGTTTATTGAAACTGAATCATTAGGTTCAATAACATAGAACCTATAAGCCTTGGAATGCTCAGCATATCCAACAAAGATGCATTCAATGCCTCTTTCACCCAAGGTTTTCACCTTTGGATCAGGGAGTCTTACAACAGCCCTACAACCCCAAACTTTGAGGTAGTTCAAGTTTGGTTTCCTTTTAGTCCAGAGTTCATAAGGGGTAATCCTGTTCGTTTTATTAGGAACCCTATTTAATAAATAGCAAGCTGTTAACATAGCTTCTCCCCAAAACCCTTGACTTAGTCCTGAGTAGGACAACATGGAATTAACCATCTCTTTTAGTACTCTATTTTTCCTTTCTGATATACCATTTTGTTGTAGAGTATAGGGGGCAGTTGTTTCATGGATTATTCCAACAGACTGAAAATACTGAGTATTCATGTACTCACCTCCCCTATCAGTCCTAAATCTTTTGATTTGGACTCCTTGTTGTAATTCAACTTCAGTTTTAAATACTTTAAATTTATCTAATGCTTCATCCTTAGTATGCAACAAATAGACATAACAAAACCTTGAAGCATCATCAATAAATGTTACCAAGTATTTCTTATTCCCTAATGAGGGAGTAGCATGCAAATCACATAGGTCACTATGGATTAGCTCCAAAACTGTAGTTACACGTTTTACATCCTGAAATGGTTTCTTAGTAATTTTATTCAGCATACAAGTCTGACACTTATCAGTGTCCATGTCAAAAGCTGGAATTAACCCATCCTTAGACATATCTTGCATCCTCTTATAGTGGACATGGCCTAGTCTAGCATGCCATAGTGATGAATCATTCAGTTTAGTGGTAGTCATCAGGACAGAATCAACATTTATACTAGAATCAATATTAAGCCTGAACATTTAATTACTCAAATAGCCAAAACCAATAAACACACCATGTTTAAATAAAACAAATTTATTAGATTCAATCACTTGTTTATAACCACAATTATTCAAAACACTACTAGAAACCAAGTTCTTCCTAATATTAAGAACATGCAAAACATTAAACAAGGAAACAATCTTTCTAGAACTAAACTTAAGATCTACACAACCACGTCCATGCACTAGGGCTGTTGACTCATTTCCCATGTGAAGAATAGATCCATCATTCATTGACTCATAAGTCTTGAACCAGCATCTATCTTTACACACATGTACTGTTGCTCTAGAGTCAACCCACCACGCAACATCATCATCCTGCACAAAATAAGCTTCAGATACATATGTAACATAATAAATCTGGAGAGATTCATTAAACATATTCTGACCTTTTGTGCCTGATCCATTAGCTTGGTTGCCAATGCTAACACCTTTGCAATCCCTTTTGAAGTGTCCAGGTTTCCCACACTTCCAACAAGCCACTGATGACTTCTTGTTAGGATTAGCTTTGGTGTTATCCTGATGCTTACGTTTGCCCTTGTTGTCATTGTACCTGGTGGAGTTTTATGCTCCACCATATTGACAACAGATGAAACAGCAACATTGTTGCTCTTTGGCTTATCACTTTCATGCACCCTGAGGGATTCATCAATGCACAAATGACTGCCAACTCAACAAGAGTTAACTCATCCTTCTTATGTTTCAAGGTGTGCTTGAAATCTTTCCAAGAAGGAGGTAGCTTGTCAATGACACACGAGACCTGAATGGTCTCATCCATGTTTATTTTATGTTGTGTAAATTTGCCAAGTATTCCAAGAAGTTCATTGTATTGTTCCATGACTGGTCTTGAATCAGTCATTTTGTAATTTGTGAAATCACTCACAAGGAACTTCTTACTTGATGCATCCTCAGCCATATATTTGGCTTCCAAGGAATCCCATAGTTCTTTAGCAGATTCAACATTTTGGTAAATATCAAATAAAGAATCAGACATACCATTGAGAATTATGCCGCGACACACATAATCATCATTCTCCCATTTGCTCCTTTTCCTCAGTTCCTCCAAAGTAGCATCATCACCACCATCAGGAATAGGAGTAGTCAACACGTACACCACGTTCATGGTAAAAAGAAGAAAGTGCATCTTCTTTTGCCATCTCCTAAAATCAACCCCTTCAAACTTGTCCAGTTTGGAGAAGTTAGCCACCATATGCTTCATTGCCGCGCCATTGATTATCACATTATAATCTTCTTTGATTGTTGGGGTTTACTTCGTTCCAACAGGGTAAAGATAATCAATAGCCTAACTACGTACCAAAGAATGGTTACCGGGTATCTCTTGAAGTCGTGTAATCACTTTCCAAAGAAGATTATTCGACCCTATGCCTGGGTTAACACGAATAACTCCTTGGGATAAAACCAAGAGTTAGTTCTTGTTTTAGGCACAAATCAAGAACTCTGTGCGTGTAAGTGTTTCTTGTTTCTGTATATTTCATCATGCAAATATGATCACTATTTATAGTGATCCTAGTCCTAGAAGGATGTAACTCATAGTCAATGGTAATTAAGAGCATTAATCGGCCAATTAAGCTCATAATTACCTACATGAAACCATAGTGGTTACATGACCATAAACCTGGTCATCAAGTCAATATTCAACCCTCATTTATTAGTCAAGGAGGTTACAAAGACTTTGTGCATCACTAGGAGCAGCGTCCTAACTAGGAGCAACTTCCTGACCAGGAGTAACTTCCTCACCAGGAGCAACTTCCTGACTAGGAGCAGCATCCTACTGATGAACTTTCAACCACTATATTGAGTCCAGGGAGGTCAAGGACTTAATGGGTGTACACTTCGTACCTCCAAACCCATTTAAAAGTATGACTCGATCCCACAATTGCACTAAATTTCCAACAAAAACGACCTGAGGGCACGCAAATCGAGGAAACAAGAATCGAGGAATACCCGTAAATTAGTGGGATGAGACAAAACAATTTTTGCCCCACCCCACTAACATGGGACGGCCAAAACCATGACTCAACACCATGAGGTGTCAAGTTGTAGCTTACAAGCTACACTTGTCTTACCAAGCTTAACATGTAAGCTATCAAAACTAAAAACCACTAAATCAAACCACTCCTTCATTCCAACACATGCAATACCACCAAAATACTCTCATCTCTCTCTCTACTCCATTTATGCCGTCCCACAATCATCAACAACAACCCTCATTTGATCCATTTTAGCCATAAAATCATGTGTTACTCATACACATGATGATGCTCCTTTGAAGCCTTGAAGATTAGAGGTGATTCTAACATCCAAGAAGGTGATTTGGTGATGTCCAAGGGCTGATTTCTACAAGAAGTATACAAAGATTGGTGGTCTTCAAAGTTGGTGTTGATCTATCTCAAGTTTTGCCATCAAAAATCCAAGCCTTGATCATAAAGTACTTAATCTTGGTGGTATAAAGATTGTTCTTCCTATCCTCTTGTTATTTTGATTATGTAATCTTGTATTTTCTTTATTTATGTATATGTATATGATGATGAATGATGATAAAAATATTATGTGGGGATTTGGTGTTGATAAACATGGGTAAAAAGATGGAAAACCACATATAAAATGGTTAAAATCTTGCTTAATATGATGGCTGTATAAAAACAGTAAGTAACCAAATGATAAACTGATAAAATGGCATAGTGGAATAAATTTACAGTAATTTTTAGGTGTTATACACATGTGAGAGTTGGCCATGCAATGGAATCATAAAAATGAGTGAGATATGATCAAAACAAGTTTAGAGTGCAAATCTGCCTACACTGTTTTGGACGAATTTATTAAAATATTTAGAGGTTGATTCATCACTAGCTAAGGAATAAAATGAATCAAATATCATGTAGTTTATGTAATAAAAAATTGAGGTCCTATCTCCATATAGAACTCTAGATATGGACATTTTAGTGGATTGAAAATTTAGGACAGATTTGATAAAATAAATAGTATATAATATAAGCACTCAAAATTTTGTATTTATGAAATATACATATATAAAACCCACTACTTGATAATAATTATAAATAAAGAGGTATATATATATTGATATTAAAATAGGACATGTTATATAAATTACAAGTATAAATGTTTTTCCAAGTTATAAAACTCTATACTAAGTTTTACGTCTTTTCGGCTAAAACCGAAAGATTAACGTTTTTGTCAAATAAAACTTAGACGGTCGGACCCGTCTAATGTAAACTTTTATAAGCTCACATACTGATATATGAACTTATATAACAAGTAAAAACCGATAAAACCCGAACTATATAATACGGACATTAACGGGCTAAGTTAGAAGTATTGGACTATTAATCCAACGAAATGGGCTAAACACTTATAAATTTACTTATTGGGCTTAACCCACTTGGGCACAACATGTAAAGTATAATACTGATAATAAAAGTATAAAATGGATTAATACAAGTTAATGGACTTATAATAGGCTTATTCGACCTAAAACATGTAAATAGGTAAAACTAGTAAACTAGTATAAAAGTTACCAACACATAACACTAAAATGAGTAAATGAGAATGTATAAACCCACTTGATCATCATCATATATATAAAATCATCATATGTATACATAATTGTTATTTTAATAAAGTCATTGGACAAGAGTCTAAGACAAGTATTAGTTGTCTAGATTTCCGTGATTGAAGCACGTACCGTACATCTAAATCGCCGATAACCGCCTTCCCACATCAACTTGAGTTCATAGCCTCGCACTCTTTTAAATATTTTTATGAAATGTTTTATAAACCCGCGAGGTAGATAATATGTTAGTTTTGATAAAATAGGACACCATTTGTCCCGATTGTTTGTTTATTGATTTGGACCCGAATGATTGTATGACCCGATGAATGAATATATGACCCGATAAATGAAATGAAATGGATTATTAAAGTTAGGTTATGTCACTAAAAATCCCATTAGCATGAATTGTGAACTACCGGGATTTGGTAGACGCTTATGCATATAATAGTACTATTTGGGGACGATCACCCCAGTTCGCGCCTTGACGGTTGATCCCCGTCGTGCCACATTGATTGGTAAGCAAATTTATGTATGAGAAGATTTACATAAGCGTGATTATTGTGACGACACGCTGTTTTAGATGGGCAAATGAGTATCGGGTTAGCTACCCGTTGTTTGTTGTAGTAAGGTAACAATGTCATGCGGCTTGTAATAATCCAAATAACGAAATACTGTTATACGCACTGAATTACAATGAACTGCCTGACTAGCAATACGGGGTCTTACTATTGATTTTATGTTCGTGTTTTGGTTTTACATAACCATATTCATATAACGGTTTTTATTTAACTTTATACAACGTTATAAAACGTATTTTATGATGTTTTTACGACTTTGGTTCGTATAATGATTTTGAAGGAAAAAGCCTATATTATGATTTTTGATAAGGATTTGTATAAAATGACTTTGGCTATTTTATGGCCTATTACAAGGATTTGTACAAAATGATTTTCGGTAATAATTTTATACCGATGTTATATTAATGGTTTTATTAAACTCTATGAATTCACTCGGCGTTATCGCTGACCCTTTTCTTTTAACATGTTTTGTCTCAGGTACTTGAAGGTAATTCTCGGGAAGAAACAAGAATTCATGGCCCGCACTTAAACAATAATTTCCATTCAAATGCTTTGTAAAACTTGTATGAAATACTATGACTTGGGACCTATGTAAAAATTGATATTTATGAATGGAAATGCTTTATTATTAAACGACGCGATTTTTAAGCGTTGTCTATGATGTGAGTAATGTGCTATCCCGTAACACCAACGAGTCTTCCGTTGTAATGAGTTGTATAAATTTGGAGGTGTTACAGTTTGGTACCAGAGCTCTCGTTATAGAGAACGAAAGATTTTTAAAACCAAGGTTTTGAATAAAACATTTTAAAATCTTTTAACTATAAACATTTTTCTAAAAATGTCTAAAATTATTTTGACTATAATGGTGCCGAAGAATTCTCGAGTTACCGACAAGGCCAGACTGAGAAGTGTTATTTTAATATATATATATAACTTGGATTATATATATATATATGATGTAATTTGATTACATGATTGTTTGATGATTATTTCAATACGTATACGAGGTATTTATACGACGTAGATTGTCACAAGGAACCCTAAATCCCCTAGCAAGTTAATCTAAGCTATTCCCGTAGGATTTCTAGCTATTCCAGATCTAAACCAAGTTGTGGATATTTATGATCCCAACAAAATAATTGATATTAGTAGAAATGTTGATAGTAGTTTATTATGATTTTGAAGAAGAATTGGCGAGATTAAATCTGATATCGATGTCATGAAGATCTTTCCTTATAGAGTAGAGTTTGACAAAATGTTACCACCTAGAAAGGTGTCATCTGATTCGTTGTCACCCAATTCTTAAATTTGAAATCGAAAGGGTAAATGTTGCACTTGAGGTTGTCATTTGAGCCTTTACCCAAAAGCCTCATGCCACTAGTACCTTTCCGAGAAGTCTAATTGAATGTATGAGTCATTTCATACTAGTGACTCATTTGATAACTATTGTTGTAAGAGCTATAGGATTGGAAATTAAGTGTTGTTCATATCGAGCTTTTATTGCCCTTTTAAGGTCTAAGAATAAGGTTGAAAGTATTGGAGAATGAGGTAGGATATCGAATTGAGTATGAGTTGGTTGAAACTTGAATAAAGTAAAATTTTAACTTGTATGGAATAAGAAATTGTTAAGAGGAAGTCATTAAGTTATGTGATTGAATTATAAGGTTTTAATTGATTGTTGATTCGTGTTAAGTGTTGTTCCTAGACCACTGTCCAATGATGAGGATGCCCAGTGTCCAATAATTAAATTGAAGAAATCTTTTTCTGAATTGGGACCGATGGATCTTTCGGGACATGTGGAACACATAATGACTCTTGTAGATTAGTATTCATTGTGGTATCTTTTAAAAATAATCCCTAACTTAACTGAGACATCAGTTGGTAGGATGAGTTCTTCGAATTGTATGACATAGTGACACGTAATGTGTTACGGTACAATTTTGACTTGTTTGTGATTAATGAAAAGACTACCTTTGATTGCTAAATTCTACATGTATCGATGTTATCTATCTTTTCTTGCTTCATCTTAATGTTCACATTAGTGATGCAACCATTGAACAAGTACTCATCTTGATTTGAGTTACGTTGTGGATTATTCTTTTTGAGTGCCATCGAGGTCATGAACCTCATGATTAATTGGCAAAGCTCATTTCTGATCATATTGTAGTTAGTTCTTGGTGAATAACTTTTCATCACTCTTTTGCAGATCTCTGATTGTTTTTATAAGATAAAACAGTATCCCTTGAGAAAAATTGAATTTTCATCACTATAAGGATTATTCAAATGAGATTATAAGTGATTGTTATCTAAATGAAGTTGTTTATGGAACACTTTGGAAAACTTAATTGTTTCATAACAAGCAAAATCTTTGTAAATTATTTTTTATTCTTATTTAAGAATTAAGCATGAAAATGTTTTTATTATAAACATGATGATAAAATTTTGACGAACTGAGTATTGCATCGTTAATCTTGAAATTGTATATAGTTGCGCGCCTACATACAATTTGGAAGTGACCATGCAAGGCTGATTAGTAGTCACCATGAAATTATTAATAAACACTAAATTTTCTTTGAAGATTGTGAAAGATTAAATTTTATGAGATCTGCAAGAAGTGAAAAATAGGGACATATTGATAGGGACACCTACATATGTGCCCATACTATTTATTCTTCTAATTCGAATTTACTCATCTGTGGAATTTGTCTTAACTGACAATTGATATCCCCTCTTTGTCCAATTCTTCCGTAGTGAGATTCGTTGGAAAAGTATCTGATTACTGAATGTTGATACCCGACTGGATGTATCGACGTTCCTATCATTTCTCTTGATTAAGATTTCATTTGAATAACCTGGATAACGATCCGAGGAGCTTTCGAATGCGTACTCAATTCATGAAAACATGGGATATATTTATATTCGTTAATGTTTTCGTCTGTATCTGATTTGAAATTCTTTCGCATAGATTATGCGTTAACCTTACTCTTTTAAGGTTAGTATTGTCTCCAGATATCCTTGAATTGTGAAGGATTATGAGTTATTATTAGTCTTTTGAGAAGTTCACATCTTATCAATGGCAATAAAACTGAAAAGTTAGTAGTGCCAATATAATGGATTGATTGATTATGACATGACGACATTGTCTTAATTGATGGGAACTCGAGTAGAATTCCCCTAAATGATAAGATGTTGATTATAAGTGATCTAAATAATTCTTGATGAATAACCATATCCTACATTTAGACTTGAAATTATACCGTGAATGGTTGTGAATTAGTCATAGATATTATAATTTAGAAAGAACTTAAAGTAAATTTATTAAAAGATGTTTCCGTTATTTGAAACCTTAGGAGGTATTTGTTGGTAAACTACCTAGACTTTCGCCATTAAGGCAAGTTGAATTTGGTATAGATTATATTCCCGGTGCTGCACCTGTGGCATGTACACTGTACTTCAGCACCATCTGAATCAAAAGAATTACCGTACAACTGAGAGAGTTGTCGGAGAAAGCTTTTATTCTACCAAGCTCGTCATTATGAAGAGCTATGGTATTATCATTCCTTATATTTATTAATTACCGTGAACTAAGTAAATTGACGATTAAAATCTATATCCACTACCCAAGATGATAGATTGTTCGATCATTTACAAGGTTCTAGCGTATATTTTCGAAAATTTGATTCACGGCATGGTTATCATCAACTTCGCATCCGCGAAAAAGATTATCTATTCCAATCACTACATCCAGAACTTGTAATAAACATTATGTGTTTCATGTGATGTCGTTTGGATTGACCAATACACATGTCGCATCCATAAATTGTGACACCCCCAAATCAGGTTTGCAGCGGAATAGAAATTGGGTGTCACGTTGCGGATCACAGAACAAATGGCATACAAAACATTGATCATAATTACATGATTTGAAATACAATTGATATAAATATGGTTTTAGTACAATCAGTTGAAATGTTAAATATCAGTTGTTATAGATATCCTAGTGAAAACAGATCCCCAATTATTATGATGCTCCTATATGATGCTCAGTCCATGCTCAAATAGTCCAGCTTAATTTCCTGAGAAAAACATGCTTAAAACAGTCAACATAAAGTTGGTGAATTCATAGAGTTTTGTAAAATCATAGTTCAGGACTGTAAATTGTCCTACATAGTGTTGCACAAAGTTTCATATAAAAATCAAGTGTAGGATCTCAAATATCCCATATAGTATTTCATAAGGTTTGATAAAAATCAAGTTCAGATATATCAGTATGTTCCATGTATTAATGTACCAAATAATAAAAAGTCAAGTTTTCTAACCGCAAACATCACAAACATAGTATCGCACAAATCCAAATACTATAAGCTAATTACATTCCCATATTGCCCGAAACTGAGACTTGACAGTTAAGTCCTCGACAAATGAGGACCCTTCGCCTTATTAAAAGGCACCCATAAAAATAATAAGTTCTTAAATGTGGAACATATGTTGTCCTGGCCGAGGCACAGTGAGCATGACTCACCCAGATGGGGACTGTCAATCCCAAATAGATCTATTTATAACATTCAGGCAATTCAAAAATTCTAACAGTTTCGGATGCACGGGTCATGCGGGTTCATCTATAATAGGCAAATGTAACTAAGGGCAACAGTTCAGTTTGCGTTTCCTCGATCAACAATTTATTAAGTATAAGTGTGGGGCCACGATCCCACGATATAAAAATCATATAGTCAAAACAAGTTATAGCATGTCTCCCCCTTGCGGGTTAGTAAAAACATAAATAATTGTGAAAGGCGAGGCTATGAACTCACCTCAGTAGCATTGATGTAGTGATGATGTCACTGAATAAATTGGCACAGTATGATCACGAAGCAGTAGAATTACCTAAGTAATTAATTGCGTCTCAGTATATGTACAAATATAATGCACATATAAATGCAGTTGATGAAAATGCATGATCCGATTTAATAAGTTGGTATCGTTTTAAGTGTTAAACTTATTGTAAGTTATCGTAACATGTACACTTTTGATTTAATAAAGTGTATTTACTTCGTTCGAATTGTAATGAATTAAATAAAATGATATTTATTTAATTAAGGCTTATAGAATAAAATATTTCATAAAAGTCCTTGAAGTTTCAAATGTTCGTAATTAGCCCTCCACGTTTCACGAATTACAATATAGCCCTTAAAGTTTATTAAATAAATAATATTAATAAAACTTAAGTTAAATTGCTCATGAGTCCTTGGTTTTAATATAATTACCAAAACAGCCCTTAGGGCTTGCTAAACTTTCACTACTTGGCAAGTTTAGTCCTCTAAAATCCAAACCTTAAGTGCAAATATAGTGTAAATGCTGATTTTTGAAAGTCATTTACGAGTTCGTTATCTAACCATAAAACGAACAGAACACATATTAGTATTCTCGGGTATCCCGTCTACAAGTTTCGTTCTTTAAGTTTTGCTTGAAAATGGCTCTAAAATGGGTAAAAACGCGTTCAAAGACAGCGGGTCAGAATGCCTAAATTTTCATCAGCTTTAAAAGTGTGTGAGGCAGATTTTTAAAGGGTTGTAACTTATTCGTTATAGATCCCTTTTTAGTGTTCTTGGTGTCTATGGAAAGGTAGCCAGGAGATCTACAATATCCTAATTGGTGTCGGGTTCCAGATCTAAATCTAACTCGCTCAAAAACGCAGCCAAAGTCGGTTGGTCAGCCTACATGTACATGCTGTCAGCTTTTTATAGTATTCAAACGCAGGTTTTCAAAGTCAGTTTCCCGATTCGTTATAGCTCCGTTTTGGATGATTCAAAAGGCTGTGGAAATCTGGCTAGGTGATCTATGAAATTCCCCCATAAACAGATCTATAGTCGGGGTGCTACTGGTTCTAAACAGGGTCTAAAGTAGGCTGGTCGGGCTACTTTTACACATAAAATATTAATCATGGTTGATTTGTTTAACATAGCAAACGTGTTTCGTTTTCGTTCAAATTTGGCAGAGTTACTATTTAAGAGGTAACTTAAGACCTAGTGCTTTAGTTTTTGCCCAGTTCGTGTTTTACATACACGTTTCCCAATGGTGTCATTACTACATCAGGAGGTTTTTCTATGTTTTGACATACATTTGTTTTAGGTTCTACTTTTCTAGGCTTGGCATAGATCTAAATCAATAAGTAATAACACTTATAGGGTTCGAATCTAGATACAAACACGCGAGGAATAATTCAATCCGAGACTACTAGGGCACTTAGATCTATGAGTTTTACGTGTGCGTGTTATTTTCCACATGATTTTACATATGTATCTTGTTTAACTTATAAATGTCATGTGTTCATCATGTTCATATGTATGTGCAAGTAGATTGTGAAATGGTTGTGAAAACTTACTTGTTTCTTAGTATGATTCTCCTAGATCCATACGAACCGTATGTGAAATGTACATGTTACCCACGACTTTTAGCTCTTATCCCGTGCTTGATGTTTGAGTTACTAACACTTGTAGTAAATGCTACGTATTGAGGGTAAAGACAATGATCCGGATAGTACATGCGTTTAGAATGGATCTTGGTGGATATATTTGCAAACCGTGACCTAAAAATGAAATGAGAGAGAGTTTGTAAATGTTGTGTTGTGTGTGTGATAAAACACACGGATAGGAAGTAGATGTATAGGATGGTAGAAGATTTTGGTAGATTGGGAAGATATTAGGAGATCATAGGAGATCTAGGTATGATTACATGAGATATGCAAGATCTTGTGAATTTGGTTTGGATTTGGTTTTTGATTTTCTTGTATATGTAACATGTATATTACAAGAGTCAAGGGAAATTTGATTTGAGCTAGATCTTGCAACAATAAGACATGTGATAATGAAAAGGATCCAAGGTAATTGAATGTGTCGTCATTGTATAATTTTGTTATATTTGTTTGACATTAAACAAGTCATGGTTAAATGTAGTAATGATTCGCGTTTTAAAAGTTAATTTAAATAGTTTCAAGTTTGTCTCGGTATGTAATCTTTTAGATAGTCATTATAACTATAATTAAATATAATTTAATTATGAATCTAGTTATAAGTTGTATTTTAATACGACGATATTCACTAAGGTAAAATTGTTTATACAATATTAATTAAAAATACTTCACTACTAAAATCATGATTTTTGTACGTAATAAGTCTCGTGATGATGTATTGTAAAGGTGGTTCGTTAAAATATTACATGATGAACGATAATTATAATGAAGCCGGTGACGTGTCAAAAGCCCAAATTTTTGGGGTTTTACAGCACCTACCCATTATTTTAGCTTTGTCCTCAAAGCTTAAGAGGAAGTTACTCGTCCAGGGATCAAGTGAGGACACTTTTTCTTGAACGTGTAATCTTGTGAACTCAAGTTTAGACTCCTAGGTGATATTTAGGATGTAGTTATTGATCGTATGCTTCCGATGAGTACATTCTAATAAACAAAGTAACTTGTCTTTTATGTTTTATTAATTTACACCTTTGGTCCTTCTATTTTTGTAATGTGACCCTTAGGGCACAATTAGTTTTTCCCATGAAAATAACTTAGGGCTCAAAATAAGATTCAAAAGTAGAAAAATCAATCTCTAGGGTTTTTAATCCGTGTTAAATCCAATAGGGATTCTTTCAAGTTTTTTAATGTCTATGTTTAGCCCTTAAAGTTTTAAAACTTTCTTCTCAATATTTTAGGGCTTATAATATGTTTCACAAATGGAAAAATAAGTCTCTGATAGCTCTAAAATTCAAGTTTAGCCCAAAACAATTAGTAAAAGGTTCATTAAATCATATTCGAGTTCTAATAAGTTTACAAAGTGGATAAAATAGGACAAGTTCGTTTTAAGTCTTGGTTTTTATTTATGTGGGCTTCCCGATATACTTCTAGCCTGTGGAGAGCAAACATTAGTTTGACTCCAAAGCTTCACTCAGTGAAATGGCTAAGATTATTGTTGATAGTGATTGGGTAGGAAGTTGCAAAGAATCTGCTTCATTTGTGGCTGAGCTGGGGCATAAGTTGCGTAGAGAAGAAGTACTTCAAATGATAAAAATCAAAGAAGAGACCAAGAATAAAGAAGTGTGCATCCCTGGTGAGATGCTAAAAAGGGTCGTGCATCTACTGTTGGTGGTTCAAAATTTGCACAAATTTCGAATTCTAAAAGAAGGAAGTCATTCATTTCAAGGCTTGTTAGACAATGGTATTGTCGAACTAATTGGATCCGAAGAGGAAGAAGATTGTCCTAAAGTATGGGACATAAATTTTCTCTTTCTGGAGGGTGACAAACATAACCCTACAAAATACACCCATTGTGAGTTGGGCATGTCTTTTATGCTTGGGTTGTTTTCCTCGTCGATTTGAGAAATGCGAGCTTAAAAGATAAGGCATCCTCTTACCAAGTATTTCTGGGCTTCGATACAAGAAATGACACTAAGTCTAGTGTCGATAAAGTCTGTGTTACTGTCGCCTCGAATGATCGAGGTTTCATTTCCTCATGGCAGATGAAACAGCTTTATTTTCTGTGACACCCCAAAGGGGTCAAATGAAACGGAAGTTGACACCCCAAAAAGGGTTTAAAATGCAGCGGAAATGGACACCCCCGAATGGGGTCAAATGCAGCGGAAGTGGTATTTGGGGTTAAGGATAAGCCAAAAGTCAAGAGCACAATGATTTGATCTAAAAGAGATGAACACGAATCTTCTTATGTTTTTGGGTGAGGATGTAATGACATCAGATATAAGTTATCTTAAGGATAAGATATTACTGGAGGAATTCGCGATTCAAAAAGGATTACATTCCATAACTGGATAAATAAAATAACATCAATTATGACTCATGTCGAATATATTTAAGCTCATGTGATTATAAATTTCTATTTACATCGATAAGCGTCCTCATCCATGTAAGGTAAAATTTATAACTCCATTCGGTGACCTATGATTTCTTTATTCAAACGAAAAAGCGCCCTAATTCGTTTCAATAAGGATTTCATAGCCCACCTTACCTAAATATTTCCGGCAAGGCTTATTATTTAGAATAAATATAATGTCTAAGATAATAGATATTATTAAGATACTTCAAAACCCGTTTGCTTAGAACCTTCGTCTTCAGACGTCCCATAACATCTTAATACGAAATTATAAATAAACTTCTGGTCCGGTGGCTTAAGATTTCACCCTTAGACGTCCCATAACGTCTTGAGAGGAAATCATCATTAACTTAGGATCAAGAGACTCAGGTCCCATATTTATAATATAGGATCATAAGTACTTATATTTTGAGTTCCACCGCATCATTTAAAGATGCAAACTTATCTAAATAATACCACGTGAAACTACTAAAAGCAAACGTGTATAAGTCGTTAATAAGTCGTGTTCCGTAGATATACGTACAAAATTATAAGCGAGAGAAAATAAATGTTGACGCGCGATAACGGCGCAAGAATACGTATCAAACAAGGAACTCACATATACAATATAATGATATATTACAATCATAAGTATAGGCATTGTATCATATAGTTCCTTCTAGTAAGGTATATATACCTATATACACATAATAGCAAGTTCAAACATCTAATAAAAGGTAGTACACGGGATAATGCTCCCTAGTCTGTTTTTAAATGTTCCAGTATGTACGGTTGTTGTAAATCCGTTCCTATTATGTGGCCAGTCAGTTTTCAAAGTAGTCAAAATAGACTAACCGGTTTATAGTTATCAATTAATTATAAGCAATAATTAGCGTATATGAAATGATTAGCGTATAAGCTTAAGCTTGATACACAATCAATCATGAAGGATTTTTAAAAATCTTAGTATAATATTTTCAGGATTTATTTGGATTTCATTATATTACCAACTCGTTTTTAGGCAATTCATTTATGTTATTGTATTTTAGTTAAATACATCGTTGTACAAGTATTAATAACTTCCATTTAAATTTGTTATTGATAATATCATTTAAGTAAAAGTATTTTACTCACCATTGTTGTATTTTACTTTTAAAATCTACGTACATTAAATTTCATAATTTTTTTATGAACAGTTATAAAAGTAATAACACTTTATTACATATATTTAATGTCCCCAAAGTTTTCGCAAGTTAAATAATACCCCTTTGTTTACAAGTTTCAGAAAATGATGGTTCTAGTCCATTTAGTTTAGGATTCGCTCAAGTTTTAATACATTAAATGAAATAAGGGGTCTAGGGTTTGCTTAAGTTTCGGTTATTGGCAAAACAAGTGCCTCTATGTTTTACTAGATGTACACTTTCTGGTTCTTAACAGTTTTAGTCCTTAGGGTTTAATAAGTCACGAATGACATTTATTACTCCCTAGACTTTCAAATATTTACAATATTAGTCCTTGTAATTACTGTTTGATCAAAACAAGTTTCAATGTCACGGTTTTAATCCATGAGTTTAATGAATTGACATTTTTAGTCCAAAAGTTTTTATAAGATATACTTTTGGTATAAAAACTTTGTTTAAGTATAATATCACTAAGTGGGCTTATTAAATGTGCCAAAAGAGCTAATGGGCTTCTCAAACCCTTATTGAGCTTACAAGATCCATTAACAATTTTGTGAGCTAAGGATTTCTTAATGGGCCTAATGGGCTTCCTAATGGACCTAAACATATTTTAGTTAGTTAATAATACTTAACCATTTATCTAGGTGTGAAGTTTATGAAACCTTACAAGCTTATTACTGGTTTATAAAGATTAAGTTTAGATCTCTAAATAGAGAGTAAAAACCTACAGTATGTTTTATTTCCGGGTTTTAAATGAAATCCAAGTTGGTTACAAGTTTGTATATTAATTATAAGCTTTACAGTATTTCAAGATAAAGTCCAATCTTGTTTTATGTTTACATTTAATTTACGAGGAACCAAAATATTAGATTTAGGGTTTATTATAAGTTCACAAGTTTATTATAAGTTCTAAAATAAATCAGATATCCCAAGCTATATTTCTTTTCCATGTGTGTTCATTATGAAATATGGGTTTATTACTTCAAAAGTAAATTTTAAAATCCATACATAAGATCTAGGTTTCTAAAAGTTTGTTATAATTTCAACAGGATTTAATCAAGATCTCAAACAAAAATAATCAAATTTTAGATTTTTCCCAAGATATGTAAAAGGCTAGTTAAATTTACCAAAGACGTGGTAAGGATTTTCAAAGATACATTAAGATTTCTAAAGATAAAAAAAAAATCTAATTTAAATTTTTCCAAAATTTAATTAAGTTCTTCCAAAATACAATTATTCAAGAAAAGATTTCCAAAATCCTTTTATTTTATTATTTGTTTCTTTGCTAAGTTATATATAAAAATATATTCCCATTTTTTCAAGATTTTCCAAAATCTATGTTTGATTTTCCAAGATTTTTCAAAATCTATTTTAGATTTTTCAAGATTTTCCAAAATCTATTTTAGATTTTTCAAGATTTTCCAAAATCTATTTTAGATTTTTCTAAGATTTTCCAAAATCTATTTTAGATTTTACAAGATTTATAAAAATCTGTTTAGATTTACCAGGATTTATAAAATCTAATTTATATCTTCCAAAGATTTCCATTTTCATATTTCCATGGGTTTGTTATGTATTATGTTGTTTGTGGTTATAATGTATTGTTCGGGTCATCATACTTCAGAAGCCATTCTATAAACGTTTGAGGAGCGAGGGCACTTTAAATCGTAAACCCAGCCACTCAGTCAAAACATAATATCGAGATGAAACATCTTTAGTATAAAGCACCCTACTAACATGGCATGTTTATATGTTTCATTAAATACGTTAAGTATTTTAATATTTTAATATCTTAATAACGATATTAAACAGTCGTAACACGTAAAGTACGTAAATGGTTAGCATCTAGTACTATCATAAATATAGATGCATAAGATAATAAATTGTATTTGAATCATATAGTTATGCATGCTCTCTATGCTAAATGCTCTCTAAGTATCACCCGTCAAAAACCCAGTTTTTGAAAACTAAGTTTTTGAAATTTGGTCCGGTTATAGTTCAGTTAATAAAATAGAAAAACAATTTTATTTTTGATCTGATTCTCTATAACCATTGCTCTGATACCATTCTGTGACACCCCCAAATCAGGTTTGCAGCGGAATAGTAATTGGGTGTCACGTTGCGGATCACAGAACAAATGGCATACAAAACATTGATCATAATTACATGATTTGAAATACAATTGATACAAATATGGTTTTAGTACAATCAGTTGAAATGTTAAATATCAGTTGTTATAAATATCTCAGTGAAAACAGATCCCCCAATTATTATGATGCTCCTATATGATGCTCAGTCCATGCTCAAATAATCCAGCTTAATTTCCTGAGAAAAACATGCTTAAAACAGTCAACATAAAGTTGGTGAATTCATAGAGTTTTGTAAAATCATAGTTCAGGACTGTAAATTGTCCTACATAGTGTTACACAAAGTTTGATATAAAAATCAAGTGTAGGATCTTAAATATCCCATATAGTATTTCATAAGGTTTGATAAAAATCAAGTTCAGATATATCAGTATGTTCCATGTATTAATGTACCAAATAATAAAAAGTCAAGTTTTCTAACCGCAAACATCACAAACATAGTATCGCACAAAGCCAAATACTATAAGCTAATTACATTCCCATATTGCCCGAAACTGAGACTTGACAGTTAAGTCCTCGACAAATGAGGACCCTTCGCCTTATTAAAAGGCACCCATAAAAATAATAAGTTCTTAAATGTGAAACATCTGTTGTCCTGGCCGAGGCACAGTGAGCATGACTCACCCAGATGGGGACGGTCAATCCCAAATAGATCTATTTATAACATTCAGGCAATTCAAAAATTCTAACAGTTTCGGATGCACGGGTCATGCGGGTTCATCTACAATAGGCAAATGTAATTAAGGGCAACAGTTCAGTTTGCGTTTCCTCGATCAACAATTTATTAAGTATAAGTGTGGGGCCACGATCCCACGATATAAAAATTATATAGTCAAAACAAGTTATAGCATGTCTCCCCCTCGCGGGTTAGTAAAAACATAAATAATTGTGAAAGGCGAGGCTATGAACTCACCTAAGTCGCATTGATGTAGTGATGACGTCACTGAATAAATTGGCACAGTATGATCACGAAGCAGTAGAATTACCTAAGTAATTAATTGGGTCTCAGTATATGTACAAATATAATGCACATATAAATGCAGTTGATGAAAATGCATGATCCGATTTAATAAGTTGTTATCGTTTTAAGTGTTAAACTTATTGTAAGTTATCGTAACATGTACACTTTTGATTTAATAAAGTGTATTTACTTCGTTCGAATTGTAATGAATTAAATAAAATGATATTTATTAATTAAGACTTATAGAATAAAATATTTCATAAAAGTACTTGAAGTTTCAAATGTTCGTAATTAGCCCTCCATGTTTCACGAATTACAATATAGCCCTTAAAGTTTATTAAATAAGTAATATTAATAAAACTTAAGTTAAATTGCTCATGAGTCCTTGGTTTTAATATAATTACCAAAACAACCCTTAGGGCTTGCTAAACTTTCACTACTTGGCAAGTTTAGTCCTCTAAAATCCAAACCTTAAGTGCAAATATAGTGTAAATGCTGATTTTTGAAAGTCATTTACGAGTTTGTTATCTAACCATAAAACGAACAGAAAACATATTAGTATTCTCGGGTATCCCGTCTACAAGTTTCGTTCTTTAAGTTTTGCTTGAAAACGGCTCTAAAATGGGTAAAAACGCGTTCAAAGACAGCGGGTCAGAATGCCTAAATTTTCATCAGCTTTAAAAGTGCGCGAGGCAGATTTTTAAAGGGCTGTAACTTATTCGTTATAGATCCGTTTTTAGTGTTCTTGGTGTTTATGGAAAGGTAGCCAGGAGATCTACAATATCCTAATTGGTGTCGGGTTCCAGATCTAATTCTAACTCGCTCAAAAACGCAGCCAAAGTCGGCTGGTCAGCCAACATGTACATGTCAGCTTTTTATCCAAGTGCTGACAGCTTTTAGTGTTCAAACGCAGGTTTTCAAAGTCAGTTTCCTGATTCGTTATAGCTCCGTTTGGGGCGATTCAAAAGGCTGTGGAAAGCTGGCTAGGTGATCTACGAAATTCCCCCATAAACAGATCTATAGTCGGGGTGCTACTGGGTCTAAACAGGGTCTAAAGTAGGCTGGTCGGGCTACTTTTACACATAAAATATTAATCATGGTTGATTTGTTTAACATAGCAAACGTGTTTCGTTTTCGTTCAAATTTGGCAGAGTTACTATTTAAGAGGTAACTTAAGACCTAGTGCTTTAGTTTTTGCCCAGTTCGTGTTTTACATACACGTTTCCCAATGGTGTCATTACTACATCAGGAGGTTTTTCTATGTTTTGACACACATTTGTTTTAGGTTCTAGTTTTCTAGGCTTGGCATAGATCTAAATCAATAATTAATAACACTTATAGGGTTCGAATCTAGATACAAACACGCGAGGAATATATCAATCCGAGACTACTAGGGCACTTAGATCTATGAGTTTTACGTGATGTTATTTTCCACATGATTTTATATGTATCTTGTTTAACTTATAAATGTCATGTGTTCATCATGTTCATATGTATGTGCAAGTAGATTGTGAAATGGTTGTGAAAACTTACTTGTTTCTTAGTATGATTCTCCTAGATCCATACGAATCGTATGTGAAATGTACATGTTACCCACGACTTTTAGCTCTTATCCTGTGCTTGATGTTTGAGTTACTAACACTAGTAGTAAATGCTACGTATTGAGGGTAATGACAATGATCCGGATAGTACATGCGTTTAGAATGGATCTTGGTGGATATATTTGCAAACCGTGACCTAAAAATGAAATGAGAGAGAGTTTGTAAATGTTGTGTTGTGTGTGTGTGATAAAACACACGGATAGGAAGTAGATGTATAGGATGGTAGAAGATTTTGGTAGATTGGGAAGATCTTAGGAGATCATAGGAGATCTAGGTAAGATTACATGAGATATGCAAGATCTTGTGTAGAATTTGGTTTGGATTTGGTTTTTGATTTTCTTGTATATGTAACGTGTATATTACAAGAGTCAAGGGAAATTTGATTTGAGCTAGATCTTGCAACAATAAGACATGTGATAATGAAAAGGATCCAAGGTAATTGAATGTGTCGTCATTGTATAATTTTGTTATATTTGTTTGACATTAAACAAGTCATGGTTAAATGTAGTAATGATTCGCGTTTTAAAAATTAATTTAAATAGTTTCAAGTTTGTCTCGGTATGTAATCTTTTAGATAGTCATTATAACTATAATCAAATATAATTTAATTATGAATCTAGTTATAAGTTGTATTTTAATACGACGATATTCACTAAGGTAAAATTGTTTATACAATATTAATTAAAAATACTTCACTACTAAAATCATGATTTTCGTACGTAATAAGTCTCGTGATGATGTATTGTAAAGGTGGTTCGTTAAAATATTACATGATGAACGATAATTATAATGAAGCCGGGTGACGTGTCAAAAGCCCAAATTTTGGGGGTTTTATATAAATTTGGTGAATCACGTGTGTAGGCTGTAATTTGATAAATTCATGCTTATGATCATTTAGAACCATCTGTTTGTTTATAAGAATAAGAATGAGTTAATAATTATTTATAGGTTGCTCTGAATTGGCCGAACAATGAAAACCTTTACCTTGAATAATTAACATGTGATTTAAGGCTTGATCCTTTACATAAAATGACCGTTTAATTAATGATAGTAATATATATATATATATATATATATATATATATATATATATATATATATATATATATATATATATATATATATATATATATATATATATATATATATATATATATATATATACATATATATACATATATATATATATATATATATATATATATATATATATATATATATATATATATATATATATATATATATATATATATATATATATATATATATATATATATATATATATATATATATATATATATATATATATATATATATATATATATATATATATATATATATATATATATATATATATATATATATATATATATATATATATATATATATATATATATATATATATATATATATATATATATATATATATATATATATAGATTTGCGTTCAAGTAAGAACCAAGCTTAAGATAAAAACAATAGGAACCAATAAGGTTATGACAAGTGGCATTTATTTAAAAAAGATAATAAATGTAAATAATATGTGCTTAAGGGTATTTAAGGTATTTAATATTTAATCACTACTTAAATCCATCATTAAAGCAAATACTACTAATCTACCTATTATATAAAATAAGCTTTTTTAGAAAGCATCTTAACACAAAAATGCTTAAAAAATGACACGTGTCGAAAGAAAATAATCAACGTACTACCTTAATTCAAGGGTCAACATTTATTGATTCAACATTTTTATTTAAAGAAAAAAAACCAATCGCATCCTTCTAACAAAATATGCAGATCCAAACAATTTCCTAATTTGTATTTTTGATCTTCAGATTTATTTTTTGGATCATGGATACAAATTACGTTTACACAATCACAACTATGATATTAATCTTTACCTAAACATTATAAAATCCCCAAATCATATGAGCCCTAAAATCCAAATCCACCCAAATCAATCAAGGACAATGATGATTTAAAATCCAAATCGACCCATACCAATGAAGGTCAGTGATTAATTTTAATTATTTTCATTCTTTTGATGTTTTAAATTTGCTATAATTTTTTATACTGTTGAATGTTTATTTTTGATTGTTTTTATTTCGATTTGGAATGAATTTAAACTAAAATCATATATATGGGAATTATATATCATATATATATCTACATCTGATTTAAACGTCAGGTTGGTAATTTGTTAAACAATAGTTCCATATGGCTTTATGTAGATGATTTAAGTTAATAGTTATCACTTTATTTCTTTTTTGGTGTAGGTAAACAATTTTAACAAGATATGTTGCACGGAATAATATAAAAAAGAACCTATTACAAATCAACATGTTAAAAAGGTACTAACAATATGTCATACTTTTGCAAATGTTTAGTCAACACCTTGACAATTGAATTCGAAAATTTGAACATATGTGCTTCAAAGAAGTCATGGTTCTGTTTATATTATTTGGTTAAAATACTACTACATTCTATTGAATACTTTATTGGTATGTCAGTATATAATGGTTAGCTACTTTTGGAAATTTTCGAATTCATTTTATATAATTCGGGACATTGAGCAAATGCAATTGGGAGATCCGAAATCATTTCGTTTGCTCAACCTGTCAAAGTGAAATGAGCTTGGTGGTGTAAGCGATTCCTATGATAATCTTGCCATGTATTGTTGAATGGATGAAAAGGAACAAGTTATAGTATATTCATATTGTTTTTCGTGCCGATCTTATATGTGTGATAGAACTGCAATAACATGCTCACGTATTCTAGGATGCAATTTTTTTAGTTCAGGCTTCAATTCTCTATCTTGGTAATATTCAGTCTAAAGGTAAAAAAATTGGTTCGTCAGTTGTAAAGGATAATAAATTCAAATTCCATCTTCAAATGACAATAAATTTTCTGTTGTGTGTTTAGTCTTTGACGTTACCTTCGTTTTTAAATTCTATTGGTGAAAAATGATCTGTTTGGATACATAAACTCTAACCAACTGTTGTGAAAACTAATTTGCAGCGATCAGTGATCTCAAACTCACAATCGATGGCCTCCATAAAAGAGAGATTTCAACATTGCAAATGGATTGAGTCAGAGCAACCACAACATTCCGGCTTTGAATCTTTCTAAATAAAGGTACAAACCAAACACACCCTAACCAGTCTTCGTTTCTACATGCATTTAGGTGCGATAACGGCCACTTAAAGCAAGAGGTTAGTTTGTATGTTATCTATTTCAGGAAATAGTAGGGAAAAGGTTGTAGATCACTCCATAACTTTTATGTAGCCCGTAATTTCAGTAATCTTACTTGCTAATTAAATGCCTAAAATCTACCAACTATATGAAATAAGTTTTCTTAGAAAGCATCTTCACACAAAAATGCTTAAAAAATGACACGTGTCCAAAGAAAATAATAAACGTACTACCTTAATTCAATGGTCAAATAACATAAGATCATAAGATGAACCAATTACCAAACATTAAAACATCTTCCATCTTCATGACAGATGTGGTAATATTCGATGGAAATGAGACTGGATTTCTTTGCACTGAAGGTGAGTAATTTTTTCCTCTTTTTATCTGATGTGCCATCTTGAATTGTAGCAATTCTTTTTCCACCTTTTATTTACTGCTACAAATGCTATCTTACACATTGTTTAATGGATCACACCGGACATGTGTCAACGGACATGTGTCAACGTACATGTGTCAACCTGCCCCTTCGCACTTATATGTGCATAAACACTAAGAACTTCAAGAACCTTGAGCGCAAAAGATGATAACATTCGTATGTTGCCCTTTTAAGCTATAAGTAAATGACGATGTATGCCACAAATTTTGCAATTTTGAACTTATTATCAGTCGAGACCACACATAACAATACGCTTAAACAATGAGGTTAAATATTGGGTATTAACTAGAGCGTTAGGATTAAGTGATATCCTTGGACGTATAAATAGAAGCCTTGCCTATTTAAAAAGTTATGACTTTGGAGCTTTTGAAACTAATACTAAACATGTTGTTATTCTAGATCGCATGTTATTATTCTAGATCTTTGGTATCCTTAAGTTACATGGGATAAAAGCAGCAATGCAACAAAGGCATCTTCATTAATCCTCTTAGTGCCTAGGTACTCATACTGATATCTCACATGTTCTATATTCGTATTCCATATTATAACATGACTTAGCGGATTGTTAGAAATTTTGAGCAGCCATTGTTCCTTGCACTAAAGCTGTTTGCAATGTGGACTGGGAGAACTTACCATGATGCAAACATCATAAGGCTCGGTATTCATGACACCACAAAGCCAATTCCGGATATCATTACTTTAAACATGGCTGGGGTATTTACCAAAATTTCATTATACTAATATATATTTTAAGTTTTGTATTGAATAATTAAAAGTTAGATGAAGAAATAAAGTTAAAAGGGATTTTCACTGTTTCGTATTTAATGATGCAGGCTATTCCCAAAAAACTTCCTCCAAACGTAATAAAAATCATAATCGAGAATTGAAGGATATCTTGCACATGATGGTTCTTTGGCGGTAATCACAGGAAAGGACTGGTTATATATTTCTTTGGTACTATTCTACTTTTGTTCTACCGTTTTAGTATGTCCATTTTAGTTTTCGGGGTAATTTAAAATTGTTGACTTTGAAAACATTATTTAGGTTCTGTCGTCGTCTTCGAGGGTAAGGAGTGCGTGACAACAGCTATCATAGGAAGATAAGAATGCGGGCATAAACATTGGTTTCATAGCACATGAAATTGGTACATGTATTGTGTTTCAAAATCATTTTGGCTTAACCACTACATCGAAAGGCTTAAGCATGGAATCTCTGATATGACACCTTCGATGTAAGGTATGGTTTTTTATTAATTTATCTAATTATACCAGCAAGGAGAACTAACCTAATCTGCTCAAATAGGTGTGTAGGTTGTTGTTTATTATATTTTTTCGTATCATATATTAGGTTATATTAGAAGTTTCATTTTAATTATTGCTCATAATACATGCATACAATAAGTTGCTCTAACTAATCAAAGTTGTGGCATATATTTTACACGTAGATAGAAGTTGCTTCAGTTGCCAATTATTGATGCTAAATATATAGAATTCAAGCTAAAAGTTACTACACCTGGTTACTAACCTTAAAGTAGTCGCCCGGTAAATGGAATTTATTTACTTTTCATTTTAAACGGGCTAAATGTGAAGTATAGAATAATATGGTAAAACATAAAAAGGGTCATACATGACCTGGGACTGATTTTGAGTCCTTAAAAATTCTTTTGTATTTAGACTGTCTTTTAGTTCTCTTTTAAAATTAGGCAAACTTTAATAATGTCGTGACCCAAATGTGACGATAGAGAACACATGATGGTCTGTGCAGCACATCCTTCTTTGAGCCTTCAGGTACCTGTAAATCTTTATAATTTTGATCTCTTTCTATATCAAATAATTAGCAAATGGGTAACAATCTATTGGAAGTGTATCCACCAGTGTACTCTGCTTATATATATATACATAGACTTAGTAAGGATCCAACTAAAAACTGTAACTCGAACTGTTTAAAATTCTAATTTCATCCGATACAACTCAGACTTAGTAAAGGGTCCTCTCTTAGTACGTCTAAAATAATAAAATGATGACAAGAATTAGCATCCATTTTTAAATATTTTTTAACCTACACTAATTAGCGGGATTAACATCCACTTTTTAATTGCTATTGTTGACAGGCAACTTGAAACACAAGAACTGGATAGGACAGGAAGAAAGCTCTTATGCGTACGTACATGATGAAAATGAAATTAACACTGATGACTTTGTTGGCATTATCGAGGATTAAAGAGTAAGATATTCAGAGGATGAAATAATATATCCTTATGCTATAAAACTGAAGGCTGAAGGTTTTGTGGATGCTTAACAAGTTTTTTAATACCAAAGGACTTTGACTGTATTTGTAGAGAATGTTCGGTTGATATTTCAAAAAGAGATTGTCCATTACCACATATGGTAACAAAGTTCATTTATATTTGTATATTCAATGACACAAAACCTAAATTAGCTAATATTTTTAACCTGAATTCAGTCATGTTCTCTAAATATTATGCCTAAATTAAGAAGAATTACAAAGGAATATATTAACTTACCTAGCCCAAAGAAATAATTTCAAATATCTCTGATAAATCAATCATTCCATTTCTAATTTTGATAGGGAAATCAACCACATTATGGTATTCATTTCTTTTCGTCTTTTAATTCTCAACGCTATCTGTTGGTGTTGGAAGCTTACACATCTTCACAAGGTTCCTCTCTAGAGAGCTTTCATCACCTCCAAAAGGGCTTAGCATCGAACGGTAAGAAGATGTATAAATGGAGAGCATACAAAAGAAACTTTAATCAAATAATAACATGTTCTTGCACCTACACACGAACAAATAAGCGTTAATAACTTTCACGTTAGATTATACGTAGTATGTCTCAACTGTATTACGTAAAACAAAAATTTTAAGCAATCCGCCCAACGGGCGGGCCTTAAGGCTAGTCTCTCGTATATATGAAACTGTATCTTGTTCATACCAAAACCGTATTTATTTTATCATTAATGGCATCATCAACCATCACCACTAATTTTTATTTTCTTCTGCGTTTTTTTTTTATTAATTTCTAAACTACATAAATCATTAATCTATATCTCAATGTTTTTTTAATCTAACTCCCTTATAAAAGAGATTAGTATCTCTCTCCTATTAATGCAAAAAAAATTAAGTAGTACCACTAAATTAACATGATGTACCTCATTTTAAAGCACAAACTAAAATATTGTTTAAGGAATACAATTTAATAAGCCAAGTGTACAAGTGTTTCACCATACAATAATTACAAACTTTTTAATGAGTAATTAATACTCTTAATAAAACACCATATTATATGCACATTGTACAAATATTAAAGAGCATTTATAGTATATTAATGTATCAAATGAAAAATCTAATTGAAAATTGGTTTATTGCATTTAGTTTTTTTTCCTTTAATCATTTACTTAACTTTACTTGAATTTTCATCTGTATATTACATATAATGCTAAAGTAATAAAATCCCTCGATTGAAATCATGTTTTTAGGACACGTTTTTAGATGAAAACTGTTGATTCGGAACTTATAATTGAAAAAATACGAATTATAACACCGAAGAATTTAGTCACAGGGTACCCGCCGCCGCATCGCGCGGGTACCCTGCTAGTTTGTATAACGCGAATAATGTTCGTCCATTAGAAGACGCTCTTATAAGTATATATGTATCAGTAGATGTGTATAACTAATGTGAATTATAAAATCACATACGTACAATAAAAAATGAAAGAAATAGTAACTATTTGCGTAGTTATATACTTTTGAGATAGAAATCACCTTGGTTATTTTTAGTGGTGGTGAATATTTTCAGGTACGTATTAGCGTTATTTTTTATACGTATCACTTGTATTTTTTTTGTTGGTTGTGTATTTTTCGGATACGTAGTACTTTTTTGTTTTTTTTCTTGGTTGTATATTGTTTTCGAATACATATGAATTGGGTCTTTTTTTAATAGGTTGGGTATCTTTTTGTGTACGTGTCAGTTAGGATACTTTTGTTGGTTGTGTATTTTTTAGATACGCATCATTTAGGTCTTCTTTAGTTGGTTGTGTATATTTTTTTTAAATATGTATCACTTGGGCCTTTTGTTGGTTGTTTAGTTTTATGGATATGTATCACTTGTATTTTTCGGATACGTGTCACATGGATATTTTTTTAGTTGGTTGTGTGGTTTTTTGGAGATGTGTCACTTGTATTTCTTCGGATACGTATTACATGGAAATTTTTTTCGAATACGTGTCATTTATTAGTTGGTAATGTATTTTTTTAAATACGTGTCACTTGAATATTTTTAGTTAGTTTTGTATTTTTAAGAAAACGCATCATTTACTTCTCTTTTAATTCATTATGTATTTTTTGAATCATATCATATGTACAAGTTATATTTGATCTCTAAAATTATGACTTAAATGTATACCTTTCTCTACGTTAATAATGGTGTAAATATATCATTAATGAATCCTAAATGGCATTAATGAATATAATAGTGACCGTTTCTTAGAGTGTTGTAATTTTTTTAATTTGATACGTAGTAAAGTACAAATACACCCTTTTGATCTCATTTATTCATTAAAAGTCACTAGTTTTATTAGATTCAATCTACATCTACAATTATTGATCTAATGGTCCACAATAGTTCCTATTGTTTTTATTTTAAATGTGGTCACTACAATAACGCTCACCCTTCAAAAATTAGAACCATTTGAGACTTTGGGCTTTACCAAAAAGAAAGTACAAATATGTTTTGACAAATGTTTTACCAAAAGAATTTTTAAGGGATTATTTCCTTATACCGAAATCATTTAACTAAACTCCTGTTTAGGGGTAAATGTTTGTGCATACCTCAAAACAACCTAAAATGGATTGAGGAAAACATTTAAACCATGACTTGAAATTTGAAGCGACAATTTTAGCTTTTCAACTAAGAAATTTTTTGACCAAAGTATAAACAAAGATTTTTCGAACATTTACGGATCTTATTAATTATTTTAATTATTTTCGGTAAATCAACAAAAATCTTGTTAATTAAATTCATATTCATTTTGAACATTTTTCTATAATTGGTCGAACTAAGAAATTTAAAAATTTTACGCTTGCGTTTCATAAAATTAAATATTTATTATTTAATTACTTGTAATAATTATCGACGCTTTAGACGTCGGATTGAGCAAAACTGATAAAAATGATAGTTGAGACGAAACTAAAACTTAGAAAATATGAAGAAAGAATTTCTAAGTGAATTTTTGGTCATGATAATTATTTCATCAGGAAAGGTGAATGTAGATACTGACACATTATATAGAAAGGATAAAGAATCAATTAGGATGTGTTCCTTAGTAATGACGGTGCAAAATAAATTGCCGAACAATTTAAAAATAGCCGATGCTTGTAAAAAGGAATATATAGATAATAAAAAGGGGTTCGCGGCTAATGTAAACCATTAGAATTGAGAAGCCGATGGCGTTAAATGTTTTAAAGGTCACTTATGGTTGTCTAAATATGGAGATTTAGAGATTTAGTCATGTTGGAATCTCGTAAGTATAAGTATTCTATTCATATCATTTCTGATTGAATGTATCTTTATCTGGAGAAGATGTACTGATGGCAAATTATGAAGGCAAACATCGCCTCATACATTAGTAAACCTCTAACTATTGGAAAGGTCATCATCAGAATTTGATTCGATTTGGGTCATCGTCGACAGACTGACCAAATCTGCTAATATCATTCCTGTTAATGATAGATTCTTGATGAAGAAATTGACTCTTTTGTATTTAAAGGAGTTGTGTAAACATAGTGTGCATGTATCGATCATCTCTATCAAGATCCTCGCTTTATGGTCGATATTTTATTTAAAAAACATTATTTTAATGTTATATTATGAACTCACTCATTTATGGTCGATATTTTATTCTCAAGTATTATTTAAAAACATTATTTTAATGTTATATTATGAACTCACTCATTTATGGGAAGAAATTTGGGTTTACGTCTTGAAGTAGCATCGACTACGTCTAAACCGGAGGATTTTACATTACGTGCTTACGTTTACATACACCGTTTTTGGTGACAGTCCGACACTTCAGGAAATAGATTTATCCGTGAATATTATTTTGGGATTTTAAATTTGAGTTAGTTCATAAACTCACAAATTTACCAGAAGAGATTAGGACTTACGTGAATAATTTAACGTCCTTTACGACTAAACCGGAAACCTTAGGATTACGTATTTACGTTTTTGAACTCCGTTTTTGATGAGACAATTTTTATTAGATTCGTTTTGTGCCGTTGATTCATAATTTATAAAAACGTTTTTCGTAAAACGACCTGAGGGCACGCAAATCGAGGAAACTAGAATCGAGGAATACCCGTAAATTAGTGGGATGAGACAAAACAAGTTTTGCCACACCCCACTAACATGCGACGGCCAAAACCATGACTCAACACCATGAGGTGTCAAGTTGTAGCTTACAAGCTACACTTGTCTTACCAAGCTTAACATGTAAGCTATCAAAACTAAAAACCACTAAATCAAACCACTCCTTCATTCCAACACATGCAATACCACCAAAACACTCTCATCTCTCTCTCTACTCCATTTATGCCGTCCCACAATCATCAACAACAACCCTCATTTGATCCATTTTAGCCATAAAATCATGTGTTACTCATACACATGATGATGCTCCTTTGAAGCCTTGAAGATTGGAGGTGATTCTAACATCCAAGGAGGTGATTTGGTGATGTCCAAGGGATGATTTCTACAAGAAGTATACAAAGATTGGTGGTCTTCAAAGTTGGTGTTGATCTATCTCAAGTTTTGCCATCAAATATCCAAGCCTTGATCATAAAGTACTTAATCTTGGTGGTATAAAGATTGTTCTTCCTATCCTCTTGTTATTTTGATTATGTAATCTTTTATTTTCTTTATTTATGTATATGTATATGATGATGAATGATGATAAAAATATTATGTGGGGATTTGGTGTTGATAAACATGGGTAAAAAGATGGAAAACCACATATAAAATGGTTAAAATCTTGCTTAATATGATGGCTGTATAAAAACAGTAAGTAACCAAATGATAAACTGATAAAATGGCATAGTGGAATCAATTTACAGTAAGTATTAGGTGTTATACACATGTGAGAGTTGGCCATGCCATGGAATCATAAAAATGAGTGAGATATGATCAAAACAAATTTAGAGTGCAAATCTGCCTACACTGTTTTGGATGAATTTATTAAAATATTTAAAGGTTGATTCATCAGTAGCTAGGAATAAAATGAAGCACAAATCATTTAGTTTATGTAATAAAAAATTGAGGTCCTATCTTCATATAGAACTCTAGATATGGACATTTTAGTGGACTGAAAATTTAGGACAGATTTGATAAAATAAATAGTATATAATATAAGCACTCAAAATTTTATATTTATAAAATATACATATATAAAACCGCCTAGTTGATAATAATTATAAATAAAGAGGTATATATATATTGATATTAAAATAGGACATGTTATATAAATTACAAGTATAAATGTTTTTCCAAGTTATAAAACTCTATACTAAGTTTTACGTCTTCGGCTAAAACCGAAAGATTAACGTTTTTGTCAAATAAAACTTAGACGGTCGGACCCGTCTAATGTAAACTTTTATAAACTCACATAATGATATATGAACTTATATAACAAGTAAAAACCGATAAAACCCAAACTATATAACATACGGACATTAACGGGCTAAGTTAGCATTATTGGACTATTAATCCAACGAAATGGGCTAAACACTTATAAATTTACTTATTGGGCTTAACCCACTTGGGCCCAACATGTAAAGTATAATACTGATAATAAAAGTATAAAATGGATTAATACAATTTAATGGACTTATAATAGGCTTATTGGACCTAAAACATGTAAATAGGTAAAACTAGTAAACTAGTATAAAAGTTACCAACACATAACACTAAAATGAGTAAATGAGAATGTATAAACCCACTTGATCATCATCATATATATAAAATCATCATATGTATACATAATTGTTATTTTTATAAAGTCATTGGACAAGAGTCTAAGACAAGTATTAATTGTCTAGATTTCCGTGATTGAAGCACGTACCGTACATCCAAATCGTCGATAACCGCCTTCCCACATCAATGTGAGTTCATAGCCTCGCACTCTTTTAAATGTTTTTATGAAATGTTTTATAAACCCGCGAGGGAGATAACATGTTAGTTTTGATAAAATAGGACACCATTTGTCCCGATTGTTTGTTTATTGATTTGGACCCGAATGATTGTATGACCCGATGAATGAGTATATGACCCGATAAATGAAATGAAATGGATTATTAAAGTTAGATTATGTCACTAAAAGTCTCATTAGCATGAATTGTGAACTACCAGGATTTGGTAGACGCTTATGCATATAATAGTACTATTTGGGGACGATCACCCCAGTTCGCGCCTTGACGGTTGATCCCCGTCGTGCCACATTGATTGGTAAGCGAATTTATGTATGAGAAGATTTACATAAGCGTGATTTTGTGACGACACGCTGTTTTAGATGGGAAAATGAGTATCGGGTTAACTACCCGTTGTTTGTTGTAGTAAGGTAACAATGTCATGCGGCTTGTAATAATCCAAATAACGAAATACTGCTATACACACTGAATTACAATGAATTGCCTGACTAGCAATACGGGGTCTTATTATTGATTTTATGATCGTGTTTTGGTTTTACATAACCATATTCATATAACGGTTTTTATTTAACTTTATACAACGTTATAAAACGTATTGTATGATGTTTTTACGACTTTGGTTCGTATAATGATTTTGAAGGCAAAAGCCTATATTATGATTTTTGATAAGGATTTGTATAAAATGACTTTGGCTATTTTATGGCCTATTACAAGGATTTGTACAAAATTATTTTCGGTAATAATTTTATACCGATGTTATATTAATGGTTTTATTAAACTCTATGAATTCACTCGGCGTTATCGCTGGCCCTTTTCTTTTAACATGTTTTGTATCAGGTACTTGAAGGTAATTCTCGGGAAGACAACAAGAATTCATGGCCCGCACTTAAACAATAATTTCCATTCAAATGCTTTGTAAAACTTGTATGAAATACTATGAATTGGGACCTATGTAAAAATTTATATTTATGAATGGAAATGCTTTATTATTAAACGACGCGATTTTTAAGCGTTGTCTATGATGTGAGTAATGTGCTATCACGTAACACCAACGAGTCTTCCGCTGTAATGAGTTGTATAAATTTGGGGGTGTTACACTTCAACTACACTTTTAGGTTCAAATTGAGAGAGAACATCTACAAAGAGACACTTATTGGCTGAAGCTGCCTCTGAGTCCTGAACTCTCTTTCTAGTGGTAACCTCGGTTGTTGGTTCTCCTATAATGTTAACTAGGAGAATATGTTGGTCTCTAGACTATTTTCTTTGAGTGGCAGGGGTTACACTATTTGTTACAGGTATGGGAGGTAGAGGATACGTATGAATAACAGGTTGTTCCTTAGGTGGATCTTCTTCAAATACTACTTTAGTGTCTGGCTCATCATTAGTTAATTTAGAACAAGGTGAATGATCATGATCAGAATATGAAGGAGGTTCTTTAGGATCAGTGCACACATGTGGGCTGTCATTATGTGCGTCATTGTAAGAATTGATAAGGTCTTGATCTCCCTTTTATGATGAGAAAGGGTTCAAAGGGATGATCCATGTTATATGTTGACAAGGGATCAAATGTTGGAACATAAGGTGTGAGAGTATCTGTGTAGGGGTGATGGTTAAAGCAAGATCTTGGTACTCTGTTCCCGAGAAAAAATGGAAAGAAGAGAGATGAAGATGGAAAAAGGAGAGAAGTAAAGTGGAGAGAAGTATGAAATTATTTTTTTACTTTGTGTTCCTGAGTTGAAAAGAAAGGAGGAGCATGTAACCAAAAAGAAGCCTTAAAAACAACTTCACTCCTTTACTCTCCAACTTGGGAATAAGGTTTGGAAAGTAAATTTGGTGTAATTTACTCTCCTTTACATTCCACTTCTCTCCTTGAAAATCTCAGGAACATAAAGTTTTTTTTTCCATCCTAAACCTTTCCTTTTCACTCCAAAATATAAACTCGGGAACAGAGTGTAGTGAATTCATCCTCAGGATAAGACATGTTTTTATTGAAATTGATTTCATATCCTTCTGAAGTGAATCTCTTTATGACATCATCATCTACATTTAAAGTAACATGGAATGTTTCTTCTATCTCTGGTCATTTGATATTTAAAATTCTGAAAGCTTTTTTCGTAGGAGAATATCCTAGGAAGGACCCATAATCAGATTTTTCATAAAATTTACCAAGATAATACTTCTAGTTGTGAATGAAAATAGAACATCCAAACACATGGAAATAGATGGCACCAGGTGCTCTTTTTCTGAAAACTTCAGAAGAGGTCTATCCATGCCTCTTAACTATGATTGACCTGTTTTGAGTGTAACAAGATGTGTGAACAACTTCTCCCCAAAACTGTTTTGGTAGAGTTGCACCATTTAACATTTTTCTTGATGTCTCAATCATAGTTTTATTTCTTCTTTTAGCAACATCATTTTGCTTAGAGGTGACTGGAGAAGAGAATTTTTGAGATATTCCTTTTTCATCACAAAAGTTTCAAAGTGATGATTCTTAAACTTTGTTCCATTATCACTTCTTAGATATTTTACTTTAATTTCATTCATGTTCTGAATTTTTCTTATGAAAGACATAGTAGCCTTCAGCTGCTTTACTTTTTCTTTTGAGAAAGCACACCCATATGTATCTTGATACTCATCGATAATAAACAAAGTGTAATTGTTGTGATTAATGGTTTGAGATTTAACAGGTCCAAACAGATCCATATGAAGAAGATGTAAGCACTTGTTGATTGAAAGTGATTGCTTACTTTTAAAGATGCTCTGTGATGTTTTCCCTTCTCATATGCAGAGCATGTTTTATCTTTGATGAAGATAACAGATGGAAGACTAGCAACTAGATTCTGTGTGTCTAATTTGTTTGGGTTTTGAAGTTGAGGTGAGACAGTCTCTTATGCCACAACCAGTTAACACTATCGGAGGCTTTGGCAAAGAAACATGTAGAGCTTCTTTTAGAGCAGCAAGTCATATCAATGACATAAACATCTCTTCTTTTAGGTGCAATTAGCACAACACCATTGTTTTGGTTGCATATGGTTCCTTGAGTCTTGGTAAACAATATTTTGAAGTCAGCATCACATAGTTTAATAATGTTGATAAGATTATGTTTAAGATCATTTACATATGAAACCCTTGTGAAAATAATCCTAGTGTAGTTAATAGAGCCATAACCTTTTGTGTCGCCTAAAGAGTTATCCCCAAACACCACTTTAGGTCCAGTCTCCTTGAAATATCTGTGCATGTATTCTTGAACTCCCGTCATGCTTCCAGAACAACCACTATCTAGATACCATATTGATTCCTTCAAATGTTTCTTTTTCATAATGATGTCAACCCATTGTCTAAATCTTACATCACTCTTACCCACAACTTGTTCATCCTCAGTTGTGGCCATAAAATCCCTAAACTTTGTAGTACCATCTTCAACATAGGACAGAGGCTCATCATTATAATCATAAGCTTCTGTGATCAACCCCTTTTTAGACTTCTTATCAGCCTTCTTATTTTTATAGAGCTTCCAGCTTCAGATTCATTTGCTCCAGCTCAACTTTCAAGGCCTTATACTTATTCTTATAGTCCTTCTTCTCATGATCAGAGGAGTATGAATGTTGAAATGAAGTGTTCTATTGGGATTTGAACATTTAAGGTTTGGTTGATGATCGATAGGATAGTGAGGATGATTTTGTAGAGGGGCAGTTTTACTGAAATTTCATGTCTTACCACAGGCAAAACACGTTTCCTTGGACCTGTCAACAGATCAACCACCTGTTCCAACTCCCCCTGATCTTTTGTAGTATCTTCTCTGATTAGCTAACAGAGCTCTCTCATTATATTCAACATTTAGGTTAGACATGAACTCTTAACTACTCCTAGTCTCCTAGTATCTTTTTTTAAATCAGAGTCGTTGTCTCGACAGCTTGAATTTGTGATCAAGGCTTTTGAACTTAAGCTCTAAATTATGAACCTTTCAGTCTGATTTGAAGATGGCATCAATCAGTCCTTCTTTAGAATTGTATTTCGCATATAGCTGAGCCAGTGTATCATTATTAATAGAGTTGTTTCTCCTTTGTGTTTGATTCATGCACAACCACTTCCTACGTAAGCTGTTAACAAAAGTGGCATTGAATTCAGCTTGAGGGATGGTAACTTCATTCATGGCAAGATAAATTAAGATGATCTTTAGTCTTGTGTGGCATTGAGAAACCTTTTCACCTTCTATGGATTTGAAGGCATTGAATGGGAGTCTGAGAGCTTGAATATTGGTATCTCTGGTCTCTGAGGGTCCTTCATGACCTAGAACTAGATCAATCCACATTTTCTTAGTTGTAGAACATTGAATGATAGGCTTCATGATATGTTTAGAGAGAAAAGAAATGATGATTCTTTTTAGCCGTTTGTCTTGATTTGCCAATCTTCTATCAGCGAGAGTCCATTGCTTAAGAGGTTTCTTAAGTGGGTTTTCTTCATTGGATGTTAAAGCCATTGGAACATATGGTCAATTTTCTAGAATTTTTAGAAGAAAGGGTTCAAGTCCGTCAAGATAGAAATTGGCCTTTCCAACTAGTGAAATCTTCCTCATAATATACGGGAACATTAGTGACATGTGACCCTCCCCTAGTATCAAGAAGCTGGGGAAGATCATCTTCATTAGGTGCACTTGTCACTCTTGGTGATGAGGGTGTAGGTGTGACTGGTGGTTCTTGGTTATTGTTCAGTTTTGTAGAGTAAAAAAGGTGGTGGTGGTGGTGGTGGGGTGGGGGTGTGTTGCTCGTTTCAGGCATGTTGGATCTTGAATTTAAAACTATAAACGATGTTTATAAAGGTTTTAATGAATCAAACACCTCTTTGATACCAATTGAAAGTCCCTAATATACAAACGAAACGATTATAAAAGGATTCACTAACACAATAAATACTTTTCAAACTTGTAAGACTTTATCAATCTAAATCAAAGTATTACAATGTGTTATGGATCACACAAGTTGAATGAAAATGTATGCTATACCCTTTGGAACTTTACAAGCAAACTTAACAAATGTGTTAACTTTAAAAGCAAACTCTTAGGCTCATGCGATTGGAAGAACGTCTGACTCTATGTGAGTTTTAGAAGTAGTTAATGCAAAAACACTTAATAAAACGTAAAGTGAACAAAACATTAACTCCTAAAACATTCTCTATTTATAGTGGTACAAGATTGACTTGGTAGTGGATTAGGCAGCGACGTGTAAAGAATCTGGTGGAGTCGTGCATCTACATTCAATGCACCTCTATTCTTGGAACTGCTACTTTATACTTTCAGCGAATAATGCTAACAAATGTTCCTTACTTTCATAACTTTGTACTTTATGTAGCTTTAATTGAAAGCCACTATTTGTTCCGCCCAAATAGTTCCCGCCTAAACACTAAGATATGCCTAAGGGGCATAGAGAGGTATCAGGGTATTTTCACCGTTGATATCTCTCAACCACTGAGAGTCACCGATACATCTCAGCTGTTATCCATCACAGTTGATGAGTATGACTTCAAGCAATCTTCGACTTCCTTGACATTGTCTCTGACTTGAACTTCTCTGTGGGTGCTCACAGAGGTCAGCACCTCTGTGAGACTTTCAATCTTGCCTGAATTCCAAGCTTAGGTAAGTTTATGTCACTTAACTTATTTATGAATTAAAATTAAGTCTACGGGAAAGCTAACTACCTTAATTTTCTTAACAATAACAAACGCAAAGCTACTCAAAGCAATCTCTCGACACCCTAGAAACCACTAGAATCAACCCCCACCCTCATAATTTTACACAAATCTTGATTGCGGCTCAAAAACCTATGTGGGTTGTTCGTCAACTCAACCAACTCAAGAAGATGAAAATGACATTGCTGAAGAATTTCATTTTACTGAGGAACAAGAACGCTAACTAATTCTTGATGAGGAGGCGTAACGAAAAACATTAGAAGAAGAAGCAAGGGCTGAAAAAGAGTAGGAGGAGAGAATCAAGCAAGAAGAGGCTGAGTATGAGTTGTTCAGGTCAGAATTTGGGAAGATATCGGATTCAGATCTGTGAATAAATTAACAATTTTATTATCTATGTAATGTTTTTTTATTATCTATGCAATGTTTTTAATTATTATGTAATGTTTTTTATTTTTATCAATGAATAATAATTTTATAAAAATAAAAAAATGAACTAGGTCGTCTTGATGTAGAAACAAATCTCATATAGGTCGTCGGAGAGAGAAAGATGAGGTGGCAGGAAAAATAGAGGTCGAACTAGGTCACTAATGTGCGTAGCCTTACATAATGATGTATCAATATCACACTATGAGTGTTCAAAGAAATTGTGCAATAGTTATTAGTAAGTTCTTTTGATAATATAAGAGCTCTAGGTGTCATGAAGAGAAAACCCATCTTCATTTGGTCTCACGAAGTGTCACGTCACCTAACACTCCCATCCTAAAAACCCTTTTATCATAAGAAACCTCGCCTCTTTATTTGAGACCCACCACTATATATTTTATTTTATTTTCTAGTCATTTTTAATCAAAATAAATTCATTTAAGAAAAATAAAAATTACAAAATACAATTCGATTAGAATAAAAAACAAACGAAACTAAAAAAGATTAAACATTTGTAGGATATTGTAAATCTTGCTTATGTATATAGAGAGAAAGAGATAGAAAGATAGATGATTTCACACACACTTTAGAGAGAGAAAGTGATTAACTATGTGTAAAAATGAAATGAAACCACACCCTCTCCATCTAAGGAGAGGGTTTATATACCCAAGCCCATGTGATGGGCTTGGACTTACATTGGGTCGCCGGCCTACACATGTTATAGGCTTGGCTTGGCCTTGTTTGTTGAATATTAAGTTAGCTAAACTACGAGCTACCACTTAGACTATTGTTGGAGTGATCGATCCTTTCTAATACGTAAAACTTATTTCCAACAATCTCCCCCTAAGGGAGGTCACTCCAAACAAGGGCGTTACCCAAGTTACAATAATAAAATAAATCTAGCATACTATGCTTGTCTTGAGCTCGTAGTCTTCGTCTTTCTTTTCTTTCTTTTTTCTTTTCTGGTGAACATGCTGATGTGATCTTTGATATCAATCTTGAGCATTAATCTCTTACCTTGATCTTACGCATCCATAACTTGTGATCTTCGCCTCTTCGTGACACCATGTCCCACATACATATACCTTCGTAATTCTTGAAAGCTTCAGAGTTCGATACAGCGGAACACTTAACTTTTAGGCTTTCTTGAATTAGATGAGGTATTAAGTGCATAAAATATAAGCATGGGAGGACGAATTCTTCTTGGATTCCGCAACGCCACCGTCTTCAAATGCCGCAACATAAGTAGACACGAACGAAATGGCTTTGAACATTTCATCCTAATTCGGTAGCATTTGACCTCCGGTCGGTGAAGACCGTTGGACGATATAAAATATTGTACTTGTGGCAGGTAGATTTAATTAAAAATCTCTTTGACAAGATTTCGCGGGTAAACCCGTTCTCTTTTCTCAACCGTCCAAAGCTGACTGCGAACGTAAAGAGTGAATCATTTGGATAAAATTATCCGCATGATTGAAGCCGTCAATTCTGACTCTTGGAACAAGTTTGATTCATTAAAGAATTTCACCATCGTTGCTTTCCAGTTGTCACGAGCTTGATTCATATTAAATCTTGCAAGTTACCTACCAAGTGCTGTTTAAGGTTAACACAAGAAGGATTTCCACTCATCACTGTGAACACTAAGGTATCACTCTGAGTGTTCTGGCAAGATCACTAAGATATTGCGTAGAGGCTTGGAACGTGTTTAAATTCAGTTAAGAATTAAACCACTGTTTCTTTCCAGTAATCACAAGCTTGATTCATAAAGAATCACACAAGTCACCTACCATGAGCTTTTTGATATTCGCTCAAGAAGGATTTCCATCTTCATTGTAAATACTTTCGTATTACTCGGATGTTCAGGCAAGATCATGAAGATTTTGCGTAGGACTCTTGAGATATTTCTTACTTTTCACAGTGTGTGAAGAAGCAAGGAATTATGGAAATGTGTCCTAATGAGATATTTGATGATCTCAAATGGCTCTAGACTCGATCGTGCATTTTGGATTTTAGTGATCGGAGGCTGGAGAGGAGTGACACCATTTCAATACCTATTTATTTGGAGTGAATAAATCGATAGATAATGCGTTGTCTCCGTGTGATTAAAATAAATACCTTTTGAGAGATATCCGAGTTAGCTGGGATGGGTTGTGCATTGCATCACTGGGTCCATGATGTCTATCTTTAATATCAAGCATCATTAAAAATGATCTTAATAGCATATGTGTTGACCCGGTTTCTGCCTAAGGTTGTAAGGAGGGCTTCTTTCTTTAGACCCTTTATCTTTACAATTCTTTTTCATTCTTCAACCCCTTCAATGCTTACCAATACGTCATAACTAGCACCTTGTTGTGATTGTTCTAGTGCTAACTTAAGTACTTGGTCGGCATTCAGCTACATTCACAATCTTTCTCTATCTTTCCTAAGGACTACTATTTCTAGCTATGGAATGTCCTTGGGAAGATTCCTTCGGTTTTGGAAGAATCATTGGACTTAACCTATCCTACCATCCTTATGTCACCACAATCTTCATCGTCGTGAAATAAATGGGTTGTGGGTAAGTATATGTCACCATGAAAATCCATTTTGGTATAACAAATCCATTTTTCTCCCCCTTAACATATGCCACGATATTCGAAAACATTTCGCATATGTCGGGATGAGCCATCACGTTAAGTCAAACCATTTGTGATAATTTCCCATATTAAATCACATTTTCTCCCCCATATTAAAAAAATTAACCCAATCGATGTTTTTAATATAAATTGATTTAATGAAGTTTTAACAAAGGTTTTGGGAAGAAAAATGCAAGTCCTTTTAATCTTCATGAGACCAATTTGTGAGATATGATACCAATTTGTAACATGATCACATAATCACCATATAAGAATGAATTGACAAGGTTGGACCTGATTGATGAGAACATCATATGATAAGATCAAATGGTTCTTGTCAGCAAATGTTGGTCGCCTCGTCACGTCTAAAGTCATCTCTTGACACCACATGTACGATTGGTATTCTTGTCTTGACACCAATTTGTGAACTTGGCACTTTCGGCATCAAAGATTCTGAGTGCTTGACAATTGCTCCCCCCAATTTTTGACCCGTGTTCTATTGAAAGAGCTGTAGTCGTCGTTTGAGTAGTCGCATCGTCGAGTATGTATATACCAATTGTAGATAGCTATGGTTGTAGAGATGATAGCTTCATAAAAACAAGATTTCTCTTGTTTTAACAAATAAATGCACTGATGCGTACATAAATTCGTGTTAGACCAAGTTATAAAGTAAACTTGATCCCTTACAAGGTTTTAAAGTAAACCTTACCCGAGAAAATTAATTCCTGTTGTTGAGCCAAAGCTTTCATAAGAAATACTTGACTTTAATATGAAAATCGGGTTGTAGTCAGAAATAACTACAAGCCATCAGGGCATGTTTTATGAAATATTTATAACTTTTGTACGAACTCTAGTTATGGCGCCGTGTCGATATTAATCAACATTTCTAAGGCCGTAAATATTATCTTACCAAAAGACATGCCTTTGAAGAATAAAGTAAAAATATTTTTGGATTTTTCTAGAATTTTTAAATTTTTATGGTTTTTATATGGTTTTATATTTTTGTATTTTGCTTTTGTGGATAAAAATATAAACAATATACAGATGATCACCAAGGATACGGAGAATAGTTTACCACCACTATTCTTTCGCTTCATCTGCCAGTCCCTTTAGAGTCTCAGGCGAGAAAGTTCTCATTCCTAGCTTGTCGGCCAAAAATTCAATTCAAGCGCGATCTAAAGCTTTCGTGAAAATATCCGCCAATTGATACTCAGATCGGACAAAGTAAAGCTCGATTACTCCATTTTCCACTTGCTCCTTAATAAAGTGGTAGCGAATGTCAATATGCTTCGACCGAGAGAATTGAACATTGTTGCAGCATAAGGCAATTGCACTTTTGTTGTCGCAGTACATCGGAATTTTGTTGAAACCTAGACCATAGTCGGTTAATTGCGATCTCATCCAAAGAATTTGAGCACAGCACCCGGACATAGCTATGTATTCTGCTTCCGTACTTGAAATTGCAGCGCTTTTCTGCCTTTTCGATGCCCAACTGATTAGTCGATCTCCTAGTAGTTGCAAAGTTCCACTCGTGCTACACCTTGTATCTTGACAACCCGCGTGATCCGCATCTGCATATGCCATAAGTGAAATCGAAGAGTCCTTCGAATACCAAAGTCCCTGATGAATGGTTCCTTTAAGATACTGAAAGATCCGTTTAACAGTAGCTAAGTTTAGCTCAGTAGGCCTAGTTTGATACCGAGCACACATACAGATAGCAACTGAAGGTCAGGTCGACTAGCTGTAATACAAAATGGTACCGATCATTCCACGATAAAGTGTCGGATCAACGGCAACTCCATGTGGATCTGCATCAAGCTTAGTTCGTTTCACCATTGGAATATCCACAGGGTCGCAAGATTCCATCTTATATTTCTTAAGAGATTCAAGGGCATACTTGGATTGATTGATAAAGATGTCTCTGGGACTCTAAGATATCTGTAGTCCTAAGAAGAATGATACCTTGCCCATCATTTACATCTTAAACTTGGAAGACATGAGTGTCCCAAACTCATCCGATAAGGTTTGGGTCGAGGCAGCAAATATAATATCATCAACATATATTTGTACCATAATCATATCTTTATCTCGTTTCTGAATAAACAGCGTGGGGGTCCACCTTGCCTTTAGCGAAGCCTTGCGTGATGCGGAATTGTGACAATAGATCATACCATGCGCGTGGAGCTTGCTTCAACCCATAGAGAGCCTTCTTAAGCTTGTACACATGATTAGGATATTTAGGATTCACAAAACCATCCAGTTGTTGAACATAGACCTCTTCCTTGATTTCACCATTAAGAAATGACGTCTTCACATCCATCTGATAGACAATCATATTCATGTGGGCTGCATAAGCGAGGAATAGTCTAATAGCTTCCAAACGGACAACAGGTGCAAAGAATTCCATAAAGTCGATGCCCAGTAATCGCTTATATCCACAAGCTACTAGTCGAGCTTTGTTCTTCAATATTCCGCCTAACTCGTCGAGCTTCACCTTGTAAACCCATTCAAAGTGAGTAACTGCACTTGATCCAGGCATGGGACAAGTTCCCATACTTCAAGACGTATAAATTCATTAAGTTCTTCTTGCATAGATTCTATCCAACAGGATTGAGTAAAAGCTTCTTGCCATGTCTTAGGTTCAACTTCAGTGAGAAAAGCATCAAAATGACAAAACATTGCATTTTCTTGTAACTAACTTCTTGTGGATACCGGACGGTTAGGGTCACCGATAATAGAAACTATAGGATGATCCTTTGTCCACTTGCTGTCATGTTCACGAATCCGTGGATTGGAGTAAACCGTAGTAGGAGCTTCCTCTGAGGTGGACGACCCGACTTGATTATGGGCGGGAATTGGTACACCAAAGAATGGAAGTTCATGCATTTGAGCGAATTCCAAATCGTGATCATCATCATCCTCTTCATCATCAATAGGCATGACATGAGTAGTTGATTCGGTAGTTGGTTGAGAATTACTCGTTGAAGGTATATCTTGACCAATTGTAGGTGCAGACGTATCTAATTGTGCTTCGTTTGCTGGAGCGACAACTTCGGTTACCGGAGCTATTACCTCAGGTTCTAGAGCAAAAATATTTGGAGGAGTAAATAATTCATCAAAGAACGGTTGAAACAACGTATCCCATTCATTCCTAGAAGGTGGTGTAAATGATGATGAAGTAGGGTTGTTTGGGACAAGACCAGAGCTAATGTTTCTGGGTCCCATTTCATGAAGTGTGGGTTCAGAGCTGCTTTGCTCAGAAGCCATTGTTGTCAGCTCATCAAAATCAACATTCATAGTTTCGAGGATCTTACGAGAATTACGATTGTAGATTCGGTATGCCTTCTTTGCGGGTGCGTAACCAATGAAAATACCAATATCAGCCTTTGGTTGAATTTTTCCCAAGTTGTCCCCATCATTATTTGGATAGCAAAGAGAACCAAATACATGAAGGTATGATAAATCTGGTACTTTTCCATGTAGAAGCTCATAAGGTGTTTTGCCATGGAGTTTACGAATTAGTGATCGGTTTTGGGTGTACACTGTTGTAGATACTGCTTCTGCCCATAAAAACAATGGAACCTTTGCGTAAATTAACATCCTTCGAGCAGCTTCCATAAGTGTGCGATTTCGCCTTTCAACGACACCGTTTTGTTGTGGAGTGCGAGCAACGGATGTTTCATGAGATATGCCAACTTCTTTATAATAATCACGCAAAATTTGATTCACAAATTCGGTTCCATTATCTGTACGAATGCGTCGGACAGTAGTGTTGAGACGCACTTGAATCATCTTGAGAAATCCGATGATGAATTTAGGTGCCTCATTTTTTGTTCTAAGAAATTTCACCCATTCAAACCGAGAGTAATCATCCACAATGACGAGGATGTACCTTTTACCACTAAGACTTTCGACACGCATTGGCCCACAAAGATCTATATGCAATAGATAAAGTTTCTCTTGGTTGGTGTCTTCAGTCTTAGGTTTGTATGATTTATTAGTGCTTTTCCCCATTGTACACGCGGAACACAAATGATCCTTGTGAAATGTAAGTTTAGGAAGACCACGAACAAGTTCGTTTTTTGCCAAATGATTAATAGCGTCAAAGCTAAGATGAGATAACCGTCGACGCCATAACCATGACTTAGTCTTTGATGCTTTGGAGAGAAGACATACGGGAGAAGCGGCCATCATATCTTGTAGAGACGAAGTGTACAAATTATTCCCTCGAGTACCTTTCGATAAATCAACCCCTTCCAAATTACGAATGAAGCAGGTATGCTCTCGAAAAGCAACTTCTAGGTTTGCATCACAAAATTGTCCCACAGAAAATAAGTTGTGACCAAGACCCTCCACATAATAGACTCTTGAAATTATAACATTCCCAATATGATATTCACTGTAACCCATTATCTTTGCAATATGATCATTTCCAAATCGAACCGTACCAAGAAACTTGCTGACGAAATTTCTGAGCTGAGAGCGATCTCCGGTCATATGCTTGGAGCAACCAGAGTCCAAATACCAGAGAACAATTTGGACCACCTGTTTTCGATAACAACAGTAGACAATGCATTGGAAACTATTGGTTCCGGAGTGTTAGCAGATACAGATATAATATTATCAGAATTGCTAACATTTGTATGACCCTTAGATTTCCTGCGTTTTCTAATGTGAGTTTTAGCACTAACAGGATTTACGGTTCCAACTTTCTTAGGTTTTGGAGTATTAGCGGAAACTACAGTAGGAGTAGACCTATTTAAAGGGCACTTGGTTCCTACAGTAGTGTCGGTGTTCCTAGTTAAAGGACACGCTTGTGTTTTGGTAGCCTTGGTACTCCTAGTTAAAGGGCACGCTTTCTTCGCTTTAGTGGGAGTGATCCTATTTAAAGGGCACATATTTCCTATTATAGTGAAAGTTCTACCAGTGGGGCGCCACATCCAACCAACTTGGGTTAACACTTTCCCAGTCGGTTTCCATTCTAATCCATTTTTCTAGGCATTCATCTCATTCACATGGTCAATGAGGCAAGAATCATGACGACTAGAAAACATACATTCATTGCAATTCCAGCATGTCAAATTATAATTCACAGTAGCCTCAGAACGCTGCACAACCGTAGAGCCTTTAGGTTTAGCTACATGATTCTTTTTATTCAAAACAGAAATAACATTCCTATGGTGGGCTTCTACTTTCTTCTTCACTTGACTACTAGATGGGGGCAAGATCCTATCATTCTTCTTGTTTCTTTTAAGCTTAGATCTTTGAGCCTTAGTAGTGGTGCTTCCTCCTGTAGAAGGCAACACGGGAATATTAGAAGCGGGTTTTGATTTTTCCTTATCTTTAGTGACCACTGTTTGAGATGGTTTAGTCCTAGGGCCCTTGTTAAATGGTGTGACGGCAATGAGGTTCCTTTTGATTGCACTAGAGGACGGTGTTGAGACAGTGGCTGCGTTATCCACAACATTCTTACCTTTTAGGGTACGAAGTGTTTCCTTTAACTCAGTCAAAGCCAGATTTTTATCACAAATTTGTTCCCTCAAATCAGATATTTCCACCGAATTTCGATTTAATTGTTCAATCAATGATTGATTCTGTGCAGTGGTATTAGCACGCGCGGGCTTTACTGAATCGAAGAGTCGTGTATTTTTCTGTTTTAAGTTATCAACTTTGGACAAAATCTTAGAAACTCGATTATCTAGATCAAGTTTAAAATTCTCAGCGGCCTCAAGTACGTTCACACAGTTAATCTCCTTAGATTTCTCTATGTCTATCGGCAATGATTTAGCAACCTTGTCACTTGGCTGACACTGTTTTGATTGTAAAGTCAATCGAAAATTCTTTTGAAAATTTGCACCATCGATATTAACACCTTCGAATGACGTTTCAAAGATTTCTTGAATAAATTGTTGCTTGCATTCAAGCGAAATACAATGTGTTTGAATCTCATCAAAACATTTTGAAAGCGAAGAATACAAATCTTGAAGCTTTAAAAATTCTGCGTCGGATTTATGACAAGTACTATCTACCACATTATCCACAGATTCAACATTATGCACAATAGAATCATTATCAACACTTTTATTCACACAGACATAAACTATATCATGAGACATCACTTGCTTCAGAAGCTGATCATTTTGGCGTGAAACTCGTTATATTTCAAGTAAACTGTTTTCATAAGCATCATCCATTTCATTGAAAACACGTCTAACTTCTTCTATTTCCAAAAGTAAATCTTGATCAATATTACTAAGACAAGCTTTAACATTGTTTACAAATGGAACAATTTCGTCTCGAAACGCAGTTCTAGTGTGCTCAAAATTCCATTCACCTTCCGTTATGACCGAAGTCGTCGTACGTTCCAAAATGACCTTGTCAAAATTGGCAAAGTATTGGTGCACCGCATTTAAGCTATCTGACACCTTACTTACCGGTGGAATTAACTTAGTTAAATACTTTTTGACAAGTGTAAGAGACATACTAGGAAGCTTTTCCGTTGACAAATTTTGGGGCACAAAAGCTTATAATTGAGCTAATTCCTTTTGTAAGCGAATGCGGGTCTTTTTAGAAAATTGATCTTTATTAAGCTGATCGTAATCGATCTTATGTAATTTTGAAACCATTTTAGAATGAGTTTCTTCTGCAAGTGATTGTGTCTCCTCAGTACTACGAACATAAGGTGCTTCTTTCGATTTTCCAATTAGGGTCACATCATAAAGACAAGGAATATATTCCTGAGCTTGTTTTGCATAACCGGGATTAAGTGGTAAATCTTGAAGACGCTTAAGTTCGAGTTCTTTAAACGATTTAGTTAAAAGATGAACCTTTTCTGTGGAAGCGTATTGTTTTAAAATCTGTTGTTCTTTGAATTTAAGAAGTTTGGTAGCATTAATTTCCGATTCAAACTTTTTAGACTCGAGATTTTCGAAGTCCATTTTAAGTTTCTGAAAATCATTGACAACCGACTCTTTTGCTTTTAATTCATGGGAAAGATTAGCTTTTAATGATTCTATTTCTTTTAAGTGTTCAATCTTTTCAAAACGAAATTGGTCAAATTCAGAACACGTTATTTTCTCTGCTTGAGGGACCATTTCAAAAGTTTTGACCTTTTCTTTATGCAACTCAAGCTCAGTTGTTAGGGTGGAATTCATATCTACGGATTGTCTGAGAGCCATATGCATTTGATCAATAATATGTTTAGGTACCATGACCAAATCATGTTAATCATAAGATTCCATACCCGTCGTAGCATTTGGTTGAGGTTCACTCAAATGTGTAGGATTGGGTACCACATCATTTGAGTTACTAGTTCCCGAATGCTGTTCGAGGTTGTCATTTTCATGCCCAACTTTATGTTAGTAATCATCATTACCAAGATTGGTTGTGGTGGGTACCTCACTAACGACATCAGAACCGTAGTGAGAGAGATTAGAAACGAGAGCAGCTTGGGCAGAGTGAATGTCATCACAATCCGAATCATATGCGTCAAGATCATCTGCTTGATAAGCTGCATTAGAAGTGGAAACGACTGCAATGCCTTCATTGTCTGCTGCCCCTGGGTCTGCAAGAAATGCTAACTCTTCTGAATCCAAAATCTTTCCCTTAGACTGAGCATCGACCAAATACATCTTCTCACCAAACCACGTTGCATCCCTTCTCCTTTTTGGCTGAGTGCATTCCCTAGCCATATGACCTTGTCCTCTACAATTTTAGCAAGTCACAACCTTTTGTGGACCAATAGGGCTTCCGTTTCCATTAGCTTGAGAATTCACAACTTGAGCATTCACAGTCCTTGTAGGAGGTCCATATGAATTTTGCCTTCCCTGAATAGGTTGCACCGTCACTTGACCATCTTGAACAGTGGCTTGTTGTCGAGGATTTGAAGAGGTGCGAAGCTGATTGTTTGTTGGTGGAAATCCTCCAGTTGCAACAAGTTTTGACAAGTAGGCAGTGAGATGGTTTAGAACATCAGCTGGCGTATCGTTTGGAGTAAAGACTGGTGCTTGGATTGGTGAAAGTTCATTGGAGTAGAAGACTTGTGCTGGTTGTGCTTCAATTGGAAAATATCCTTGCTGAGGAGTATAGCCCATTGGAGAAGTGTTGGCTTATGATTGTGATGTCTGATGTGGTTGTTGCTGTGGAAAAGATTGTTTATGAACACTTTGTTGAAATGCTTGTTGTGGCATCATTATTGGTTGATAAGATGGTTGTTGTGGTTGCTTATAGGTGTGTGGTGGTGGCTGCTGCAAGTATGATGGTTGTTGAGAAGCATACATGGCAAGTGGATCATGAACTTGAGGTGTAGACAACCGAGCCTCGATCACATGGCATTCGTGTTGTTGAAGAAAAGCTTGAAGTTGATCCACATTGGTGTTATGCAAGTCCTTATCCAATTTAACAGTTGTCACGTACTTACGTCATTCTGAAGGAAGGGTGTTCAAATAGTTGGTGTTTAATTGAAACGTAGGAATTGTCATGCCATAGATATTGAGCTCATTCAACAAAAGAGTAAATCTCAAATAGTAATCATTGAGAGTCTCCCCGGGAACATAGGCAAACTTATCAAACGTATCATATAGCTTACACTCTCGTTCTTGTTTAGTTAACGAGGTACCTTGCATTAGAACACGAATTCTATCCCATAACTCTTTGGCAACTTTATATTTGCTGACGAGTTTATAGACATCTGGAGGAAGGGCTTGGAGAATGATGTTTGTAGCATACTTATCACATTTGTCTTGAATCTTCATATCTCCGGTCAATTCACCCGTTGTGCGAGGACGAGTAACTATACCTTCCGTCACAGTACCATAATCTAATGGTCCATTGAGCACCGATTCTTAAATGAGATGTCCATTCTCTTTGTTCAACATGTAAAGTTCTATTCAGGAAGTCCAATCCTCGTACATGGTCTTTTCCAACATTGGTGGACGATTATCCGTACCCGAGAGGATGGACTTATCCGTAAGAGATGTGTACTCCATTTCGATAAGTTAAGATTTACAAACGTTGATCGAACAATGAAAGAAAGTAAATGTGTTTGTTGTTGTGAGTTGAAGTCGAGAAATAATGTTGAAATCCCCTAAAATATGTTCTCGATGACCAAAAAATTTCAAGACAAAAAAACACACGATAATTTTTGGATCGTCGGAATATTGATCGGAATAAATGATCGGAAAACTGTCGGAATATCAATCGGAAAACCGTCGGAATAAATCTATCGGGATAACCTCTATCTGAATAAACCTATCGGAATAACCTCTATCGGAATACCGTCGGAATAAACCTATTGGAATACCTCTATTGGAATACCGTCGGAATAACCTGGGTCGGAATAACCTCTATCGGAATACCGCCGGAATAACCTGTGTCAGAATACCACAATCGGAATACCCGTCGGAATAATGGTCGGAATGATAAACCCTTTTCCGATGGAATCTTTCGGAATACTTAAACCCTTTTCCGATGGTTTCTATCGGAATATTTCCCACTTTTCTCGGACAAAACTCAACCAATTCGAGATTTTAAGCCAAAAAATGATCAAAACACCCAAACAATTTGTGTTTTTAGCCAAAGTAACTATACCAAATCTCTACCACAACTATGTAGAAGATTTGTATCAAGAAAAAACCATAAAAAACACAAAAAAAAAATTGGTTCGTGTAAAATGGATCAAAATAGGCGTATGAATCAAGAACACAAACACATAAACCAAACAATCATCCCATGGCTCTGATACCATTTGTAGGATATTGTAAATCTTGCTTATGTTTAGAGAGAGAAAGAGATAGAAAGATAGATGATTTCACACACACTTTAGAGAGAGAATGTGATTAACTATGTGTAAAAATGAAATGAAACCACACCCTCTACATCTAAGGAGAGGGTTTATATAACCAAGCCCATGTGATGGGCTTGGGCTTACATTGAGCCGTCGGCCTACACATGTTGTAGGTTTGGCTTGGCCTTGTTTGTTGAATATTAAGTTAACTAAACTATGAGCTACCACTTAAACTATTATTGGAGTGAACGATCCTTTCTAATACGTAAAACGTATTTCCAACAACTTTAATACATAAAAAAAACTAGTGTTGTTCCTCATGAAGTAGATGTTGTTCCCGCGTATGCTGAATAAAATTTCGTTGAATTTTTGTGTGCGTCCGTTCGTCACAAAGCTATTTTTCTAGCATCCGATAGGTTTCACATCGCTCTTCCCAAGTCCGAAGAAAAGTATTAGGTGAACAAACTGAAATTTCGCTCTCTTCCGATATTGCAAACTTTTTATCTTTCAATACCATGTTATGCAGTTAATGCATGTGTACATGATTCGTCGTAACTTATTCACAGTATAAACACGTGTCGGTTGAGCTATAATATGCCAACGGCCTTGGAGCACACCAAATGTTCTTTCATTGTCTTTTCAGCACTTTCTTGCCTACGTTAGATACGAATTATTTTCTTCTGAATTTGCAACTAAAAAAGATTTCATAAAATATGCCCATTGTGGGTAAATCTTGTCAGCTAGGTAATACCGTTGTTAGAATGTAACTTCGTTTACTCGAAACGAAACCATCGGGCCGTTACTCAAGTAGTTCGTCGAACAAGAGAGAATAATTCAAAATCGTTAGATCATTATTCTCACCTGCTACCCAAAAAATGCATGCCAAATCCATAAATCGTGTGATGCAACAACTTAAAGCATTATAGTTGGGAATTTTTTTATCAGCTCTGTAAAATAGCTCGTGCCATGTTTTCGGAAAATATTTCCATTCTCAGTGCATACAATCAATGCTTCATACCCGAAAACCCATGAATCTCGTTATGTTTTGTGTATAACATTTGAATGTCGGTAAGGGTTGGACTTCTTAAAAACTCGGGCATAAACAACTCGACAACACACATAGTAAAATATTCTAGACAATCGCGGACACAATGCGCCCTAATTAGTAAATACTCATCTAATGCATTAGGTGATGTGGCATATTCCAATTGACGTATGGCGGATGTGCATTTTAAATAACACTAAAATTAAGCTGGCCCGTAGCATCCCGTCGAACTCTAAAGAAATCTAAATGTGCAAGAAGAAGATTAGTAGTTTCAATTTTTGTTTCAATACATTTGACTATTTTGAGAAATAGTTTTTGCTCATGCGATAACGACGTCTGAAATAGTATTCCAAGTATCTTGAGTAATCACTAAAATAATTGGCACACAAACGTTCTTCAGCACCATCACGATCCCGATCAATGTAATTATGTGCATATGAACTTTCGTCTTCTTGTTCAAATTTGAGCACGTGCGATTTCTATGTCATTCGTATTATTAAGATCAGATATGTCACCAGAGCAAGATAAACCGCTCATGTTTCTTTCAATTTTTGAAAAGTATATATTGTTTTGAATGTGTGGGATTTTAATAAAAGTGTTAGTGTATTTAAAAAGATAAAGTAGATTTTTTAAATAAAATATGGTATACGGACGTTACCCAATGGTAGGATTTAAAAGTAGGACATACTTCTTCTTTTTTATCTGTATCACTTCCACGGCGAGAATACATTCGGCGAGCAAATGACGAGGTGAAATAGTGTCGTGATGAAGAGTGACGAGCCTCTTCATAAACGTGACAAGCTTTTTTTGTCACGATACCTAGAGCTCTAACACTTGACTTTCAATGTTAATGTTCAGGTGTACTATTTGCGAATATGATAGCTTTTTTTGTAAGGCATGGCTTAGTGACAAAAGATATATTGTTTCAAGAAATATGTTTTTGTCATATGTAACTGTAAATCAACCTTGATGGTATAATTGTATCCATTGGTTAGGAACATTTTTTTTGTTTTTTCGCTATTTGAATCTTTCTACGTCTAATAATTAAAAGCATGCAAAAATTAGTGATTGAGAGAAATTAAACCTAGAAGGTGAATGGTCAACAATTCATGTTTCTCGGACGTTATCACACTGGTGTTCGAAGTTGTTCAACGTGTTAGGTGAGACATTGTCTCACCAACGTGCGTTGGATAGACTTAAAAATAAGTTTCGTTAACCCATTTATAGTTTCGACGTTGTTTAATGGCGTTATGTGAGACATTCCAACATGCGTTGGATAGATTTAAAAATAAGTTTTTCGTTTAACCCATTTATGGTTTGTGTTTGGTATTTGGTTTATTGTTGATAGAATGAGAATGGAAGTTACATTGTTTATTAAAGCAAAGATGAAATGAATGAGAATGGAACTATGGAAGTTGAAGGTTAGTGGTTTTTTAAGATGGTACGAAGGAGAATGAAAGTTGCTGGATTTAGATGGTGTTTGATAAGGTATTAATTGACTTAATGTAAAAAAATTGAATTTATTAAGTTATACAAAAAATGTTTGTTTGTGACTTAATAGAGTAATATGACTTAAAATATTAAGTAACAAAACTGAAGTTGTATGCATTAATTCATGTGCTAATTAAACACGACTTAATAAAAAAGTTTAACAAACAAACCCTTAGCTGTTTAAAAAAAAAGAGGTCTAGATGAAATAAGAGTTTATATAAGGTTGGGGTTTTTACAAGAAGGCACAGATTGAACAAGGCATCAGGAGTCCTAATGGGCGGGAGAGCTGGCAGCTCCCTGTTGGACTTGTTCGTTGACCCCGAGAGTCAGGACCCTGAGGCCAACATGTTATACCGAATGATGCGGCTCCATACCCTGGGCTTAGTAATTTTTTTTTCTTTTTTTGTTTGGTTGGTTAACATGGGTTTTAAGGAAAATTTATACACTCATGGGCCGAAGATTAATGGATAATTTGGGTTGCTTGATTAACATAAAGTTGTGTGGTTAAGTTTTGGCTACTTATTTGTTTAAGGGGTTTATAAAAAAGTAATGGGTGAGTTGTGTTATTTGATATTATGATAAAGAAGTTGTGTTAGTGCTGATATTATACTGATGTAGTGTTGAAATAACTGAATTTTTTATTGTTGTGGTGTCATGACAACTTGTCCTCTAAAGGCTACGTTTAACACTTTTTGTTTCTTTAAGCATACGAAGACAAATCATACAAGACTTGTCTTAGGTCATTGGAATGGAAATTGATCAAGTTTAAACTTGTTAGTTGTCATCACCACTTCGCGATTAAAATTTGACCAATCGGTCTATAATCATCTTTTCCTGAATATTAGTTGCGTCATTCCCATTTTACTGCACTTCTGACCAAGCAACCCGAAATTAATATGGGGAACATTCTTGGCAAACATCACAAATCATTTTTTTCTGCCATTGTTAATAAATGTTTACAAGTTAATATCCAACAAAATCACTATTTGCACTCATACTAAACAAATTAGCAATAATACTGCTACACCTATGTTTCCAAAAAAAATCCAAACTAAAAAACACATACACACTATTTTCATCTTGAGGGAAGGCATCAGAGGAAGTCCACGTCAGCAACCGCAATCCAAAACCAATAATGTTCAGAAATCGCTCTAGTGACTTCACAAGACTCCACCATTTCCCGTTCAATATTATAAACTTATAGCTATCCAAAATCAGCAAATCAACCAACCAGCCATCTACAAGCAGGGATGAATTTCCAACACACGCCTAATATCACACTGCACTTATTTTTTTTCTTCTTCATATTCTTGACTATACTGTATTGTTGGAGATGAAGGCGAGTGAAATATGAATGAATATACATATATAAAGTTAATGTCTATGATACATGACGTCTGATACAGGTGGCGGCAGTGAACGGGGTTTTGATCTCATGATAGTTTCATCACTGTGTTTGATAAGTTCCGAGAGTCTCCATGGTTTTTGCCATTTCCATTTAAATTGCATTATCCATTGATGATGACTCCTTTTCCATCGCCACAGTTTACCAGAAGAATGCCCGACCATTGCTAGCTTCTTTAATGACAGTTGGCTCATTGGAACCATCTGCACAATAAGATAAACTTGGTAAACTATAGAAACTCAAGAATAATAGCAACTAATTAAGCTGCATACCTTTCGTTTCTGGTCTATGAAGGCTGCTGATTCTCTTACTGAACCATTGGCTATGCCAGCTGTGTATTTCAGCTGTTTTGGTACTGGAACGGAGTTTGGAGATAGTGGACCACTCATGTCATCAGCCACGTGCTTTAGAGAGTTGTGGGAGTTATTCTGTTTATAATTCACTATTGTTAGTCCATGAACCTTTTTCTTGTAAATTTTTATGCGAGCACACAAGAAAAAACACGACACCAAAAAAACAATGGATTTAAGGTAATTACTAATTAAAGTTGATTGGTTCAGGTCTAGTACTAAAAAAAGGTAAAAGAATGAACCATTTTGAATAAAACGTTTAAGGGTTACAGCACATAATTGGTGAAATTTTAGTGGTGTGATCATTATTAGCCTTTTATTTTAATGTAATATAGACTATTTCATGCATTATTGTCATACCGGAGTGGATGAAGCCAATGCAATAGCGACAGTTTGCTGCTCCCTTATTTTCAGCTCCTTTTCAGCTTCTTTTCTTCGTAGTTCACTTTGTCTCAGGAGACCCACAAGCTCTTCCAACTGTTCTTCCATTTCTTTTATTTCAATATCCTTTTCCCATGATTGGCACCTATTTAGATAGAACCACCATAAAATAAACACTTACATATTTTGCGTTTTTTTAGTATTAGAGTAATAAAATGACCTGTGTTTTTTAGTTTTAGAGTAATAAAATGACCGTTTTTATACCTAGCATCTGCAAGAGAGTTGAACATATATTGCAGAAGGTTTTTTGCATCAGCCATTGATCGAAGCTGATTCCAACGTCCACGTGTAGAAAATGCACGTTCTCTTTCTTCGGCTTCAGAGAGTTGTGAAGCCATTGATACAAGAGAGTTGGATGAAATGCTTAACATGTTTTCTAATGAAGATATTCTTGAACTCCTTGCATCAGGCGACAAAGATGACGCCCTGAAACACAGGCACCCTGTATTATTAATTGTACGGAAAAGAAAGAAAAAAAAGACCCAAATGGAAGTAGAACTGTTGGCACCTCGAGAAACCATTCTTTCCTCTTGGAGGGCTAACTCCTTTAGAAGCAAATTCCTCAACTTGCCTAAGAACTGCTAGCTCTTCTGCTAGTGCAGCACGTCTGAACATCATATAAATAATATAAACTTGTTTTCCATAATCCATATTTATATCATAAAAAGCATTAGTTGATACAAATTTACTTACACTTGGCTTTGTTTCTCGTATTCATGTCGAACTTCATGAACGTTCACCATCACTTCCACTTCGTGATCAATCCAACGCTGCAGTGACTTCTCATTGCTCTGCAATAGAAATCTTGAATTTATAAAAGTACAAAGATGTCTGATGATACTAAAATTTTATTAGTCTCGATATTTACCTGTACATTAGCTCCATTCCCTGGGCTAGTCACTGTGTTGTCACGGTTTGACTTGCGAGCCTCAAGCAATTCTTTGAGCCTCTTGGTTGCCATTGCAGCCTCTTCTGTCTTTCTTTGAAGAACCTAAAACAAAATTTCAGTATACAGATGAGTCACTGAAAGTTTATTAGGTTACATTAGAGTAAATACTAAATATAAAAAGTTCGGGTAAAAGAATCTAACCATTTTCTGGCGTTGATTAAGAGCTTGCAGTTTATGTCTTTCATATTCATTCTTCCGTCCTTCTTTCTTTAACTGGATAAACAAAAATAGAAGAATAAGTAACAACCCTCATATATCTGTGGAGTGTGGAGTGTGGACTTCAAACAGTTTTAGCAATATAATAATGAACGTGACTATAATAAATACATGCCTGTAGCAATTCTTTTTCACGAGACGCTTTCCATTGTCGAAATTGTTCAGCTTCTTGTTTTATCTTGTGTTGCAGTTGAACCTACAGTCTCATATAAATTAGCACCAAATTTTATTCATATAAACAGATGCAACATAGTAACATACAGAAAATTCCTTTTAAAAAATAAAACAAAATAACCTTTTGTGCTTTGATAAATTGTATCTCATCCTGCAATTTCTTTGCTTCTTCGTCACTCTTTTGTTTTTGCTTCATAATCGGAACTTGACTATCCTTTTTCTTTTTGAGTTCCTGAATCTGTGACTCGAGTGATTTTAACTTGTGTGAGTGCAGGTCTTGTAATTTTTGTGTTTGTCCATCTGAAGTAGCTGAAAGATTTTGAATTTCAGCTTGCAATCTATCCCTCTCTTTCTGCATCAGTAAATAAATACCTAAATTAAAATGAAACAAAAATTGTAAAAGATGAGATATGATCGTATAGATACCTGCACTGCCCGTTTTTCGTCCTCAAGTTCCATTATTTTCTTCCCAAAATGTTGCTTAAGTGTCATTGTATCAAATCCACCAAAAAGTTTCATCTCCGACTGCAATAAAATAATTTTACAAAACATGATTCATTTATGTTTGTAATCAAACAAATTAAATTGAAAGCATAAGAAAGTTAACATACCTCCTTTTGCTCTAAACGTTTATTCAACTCGTGTAATTCTTTGTCCATGGAATCTTGGAGAAGAGTATGCTCCCACTCTTTTGCTGCTTCTTCATCTATAACCCCAGAATCACCTAATAATATTCATGTTACAAAAAACTTACTATTAGTTTAGAGATGTGGTTAAATAACTAAAGTTGGAGCAAGAGAAAGGCGCACAGTACCACTTTCACTCATTTGATAATCAGATGAATCGACACTCCTTTTAAGCACATCAGGTTCCTCGCAGAACGAATCGTCAACCTGTAACATCTACACCAATTAGATAGACTCTTAAAAGAAACCGTACGAATATTATATCATAAAAGTATATACTTTTGTATCCATTTCAGAGTGATCAATGGCAATGCCTCTGCTGCGGTAAACATGAAGTTCCCTACAAAGATCCTGATTTGTAGCTTCAAGCCAAGCTATCTTTTCCCTTAATACCTGAATCAGGTTCATAAACACACAAGATTATAATAGATATCTCTTATTTCTAATTTCAATAAATATAAATCTAGTAAGTTATACCTGTAATTCACCCGGGGAACCACCACCACGAGCACAAAGTTCTGCTTGCAAGCACTCCAATTGTTGGCGCATCTTTAACATCTCACTGGACATTGGATCCCTATTCACCTATTGAATAGCAAAACAATAATGCTATTAGACAATGTCTTGAAGAACTAAAATGTGTATAATAAAAGTACACTTACCACAGGCTTATTTTGAATATTCCGAGCACGATTAGCATACTTTAACGTGTTCAGTGTTTCCTCGGCGTTTATATCAGCAGGACTAACACAAGCTGGAAAAGCAAATAATTATATATTTGTGTAAAATTCAATACCTTGTTGTTAATAACAAACGAAGATATAACTTATAAGTAAATAGTATAGCTGAGATAAAAAAAGTTACCAATCATAACAGTTCTGCTGTTTCCACCAAGTGAATCCTGCCATTGAATAAAAGTACAGATGAATCGAAAATGAGTTTTAATTGTCCTGTTCGAAAAAAAAAATGTGAATTTATTTTGCCAAACCTGTAGGAGGCGTGTAAGTTTGCTATCTCGATATGGTACATGAGCACCTTCTTTCCTTTTCTTCTCATCACCAAGGGCACTAATTACATTTCCAAGGGCAAGAAGACCCTTGTTAATATGAACTCCTGTCGACATCATCATACAAGTATTCTTAGCATCACCACAACCGAAATTTTCAACATAACAAATAATCCCTATTCCTACCTTCTTTAAACCGCATTCCATCAGAACCCGTTCTTTTAGCTCGTTCTGATCCAGCAAGATCAACTAAATGCAACTTAGCACAAAGGTATTCATCACCCATCGTTTCATTCAAATTGGCATCACCAGTATTTGGTTTGCGTATTTGTTCAACCGTGATTGTGAAAATAGCATGTGAACGACTGCATAAAAATTGTAATACCAAATATATATAAGAAAGAGACTGCATAATTTTTAAAACACATAAAAAAAATTTCAGGAGATTAAAATATAGTAGTCAACCTTGATTGATTATTCATATTAGTACTCCCAGTTGCCCTGCTTAACGATCCATGTTCCAAACAATCAGCCATTTCTTTCAATGATTGAACACTACATTCAGTAGATCCCGCAAGTGTTATTACACCATTAGAAGTTTCACGAATCTGTATTGGCGGCTTCCCGGGAATATTTACTTTTCCTGTCTGCCCATTCGCCGTATCTGATTTGTTACTCGAGTTCGGATCCAACAAGTCCCTTACTTCTTCTTTCAAAATCTTCACATTAAAATCAACATTTAGTACTGAATCCAACACAGACAATTCACATATTAAAAGATCAAACATCAGTGTATACCTCAATGAAAGAGACATGTAACTGGAACTGAATTTGATCCTTTAAAGTTTCGATCTTGTTAAACAAAGCATTCATAGCTTGAGGAATGAGTCCAGTTTGTAAACCATCTTTGCATCCAGAACCCATAGTGTACGTCTTCCCCGAACCCGTCTGCGAAACTCACCATATCAGATACACCTTCACAACTCACAAACACAAACACAAAAACAAATCTCAAATAGTAAAATGTGTACCTGCCCGTAAGCTAAAACCGTAGCATTATAACCTTGAAATAAACCATCAACAAGAGGCGCAACACAGTCTTCAAACATGGAAGACGATGGTGTTCCGGTACTTCCATAGACATGATCAAAAGTAAACGAATGTGTACCCAATTGCACCTATAATAACACAATCAAATATATACTAAATAATGACATTATATAAAATACTCTACAGGGTCTACCACCTAGTTAGCCTGAATAAGGATCTTTCTATTTATATATACTCATTATATTTTAATGAGCAACTTCTTACCAAATTTAGTAATCTAATAATCCAAATAAATATTAGTTAAGATTGAGATCTAATGGATCTTATATGTATTCGGTAAATTTTATAAAAATGGGTGAGTTAATATAAGGACCTGAGGTTTGTTAGGAACAACAGAGACACAGTCTTTACAAGCTTGGAGCTTCTCATCACCAAGTAAAGGACGAATGTGAACAGCTACTTTAACGCAGCAATCTTCAGCTGCTGGTGGTGATTCCATCACATTAAATAAAAGGTAGCTGCAAAAGTGTTGTGTTTTTGTGTGGTGTGGGTTATAGAGAGAGAAGTGAGTGGTGAATGTGGAGTGCAGCAAAAGTGTTGTGTTTTTGTGTGTGAGAGAGAGAAAAAGAGAGAAAGAAAGAGAAGCTAAACTGTAACGACAACAACCTATGTATGTAAGATTTGTAAGTACTTATGTAACTATACTAGAAGTATAGTTCAGTTCAACGTTTTTCTTCCTTTTTTATTTTTTTCTCTTTTTTTCTTTTCTTATTTACAATCTTGGACTATGTACGGGCCCGTTTGGTTCATTTAAATTGTTCTAATGTAATTAAAATTTTAATTACTTGTAATTCGATTTACTGGACGTAAATATAATTCAATTACATTACATAATTTGTTGTAATGTAATTGAAATTCTAATTACTTGTAATTTGACTTAACTGGATGTAAATATAATTCAATTACATTACATAACTCGTTTGTTTCACAGAATAAAAGGAGTCGGAATTCACTTTGCATTACATAAGGTGTTTGGTATATGTCATAAGGATTTTTCTATCTTGTTTCCTAGTGGCACATGATAAAATGGTAAAAAGTACACATGGTCTTAAAAAAATACATAGGGATCTACATTTTACGAATTCGTATGTATTTTTCTGTAGAACCCTGTGTATTTTTTATGTACCTTAGACCTTATTATCATGTGCCCCTAAGGCACAAAATAGAAAAACCCATGTCATAATTGTAATTGAGACATTACAATTACATCAAAAGATGTAATTCATATTAGATAGGAACTTGGATGAATTGTTTTGAATTCCTTTGTAATTCGAAATTTTATACTTTAAATCACGATTATTATTATTATTAATTATTGCTAATCAAATTTTTATTATTATTATTATTATAATATCACTTAAAAATTAATAGGATTTATAAAAGTTAGTGGGAAGCCAAAATATACTATATAGATGCCATTCTTATTATTATTAAAAAAAAATTATATCAACAACACTTTATTATAATATCACTTATATTATTATTATTATTATTATTACTATTATTATTTTTATTTTTATTTTTTTTTATTATTAAAAACACCACTTCTTAGAATAATAGGACTTACAAAAATTAGTGGAAAGCCGAGATACTATCTGGGCACCCACTCCTTTAGCTATAGCAAAACCAATCCTATTAATATTATTATTATTATTATTATTATTATTATTATTATTATTATCATCGCTATATTAGAAATTCAGAAGATTACAAGAAATTAGTTGGAAGCCGAAATACTATTTGAGCTCCCACACCTTTAGCTATAGCAAAGCTAATCCGATTAAAAATATGAAGAGCAGAACGTGCACCAATGTCTTGAGTCAAAGAGACTTTCGAATCCGCTTTAGTAAGGTCACTGCGTCCTTCTCAAGCTCCCCAAAAGAAGAGAATGAGAACGGAAAAAACCCATATCCAGTATCTGCACACTTAGACTCATATTTGACTCTCTTACGTTGTGCCGCATCAATCACTGCCCGCCCCGGTACAAAATCAATCATCCTAGTTGCGTCAATGGAGATGAACCTGTTAGGTCCACACATACATCGAGCCTTCCGTTCCAAGAGTAGAACAACATATCAGTTGGGCGTAAAGATTTGTCCCCACCCTCCACTAAGACCAATATCAACTTCTTTACTAGCCGATATCCCTGACCGAAAGCATATGTCGATAAGTGTATCGCGCACAATGTTATGCTGATGTTTGATACCAACAATACCAACACATGATACAGCGTGGTCTCCGTAAATATCCCCGACAAAGACTTTGGAGCAAGCTGAGCACGGTTTTGGAGCAGAGAATAAGGGAATACCCAGTCGATAGCATAATACATATCGATAAGTCCTACTGTTCATAGTCTGTCCCAACCCAGATATCGGGACCACCCTAAACCAGTCAGAAGTATGATAAATTGTAATTATGATTGTTATTATTTAAATATTATTATTATTATTATTATTATTATTATTAGGGTTTTTCTAACATGTGCCCTCAAGCACATGTTAAGCCATATTTATTAAACACTAACTTTCTTTTTATATTAAAAAATACATTAAATTCACATTAAATACACTTAAAATTCACCTTAAATAAATAACAATTTACATTTAATAAACCTAAACTTTACTTTTATATAAACACAAACATGTGCATTGAGGGCACATGTTAGAAATTCCCTTATTATTATTATTGTAACATCATTTTATTAGAATAATCGGATTTACAAAAAGTTAGTGGGAAGTTGCGATACTATCTGAGCTCCCACTCCTTTAGCTATAGAAAAACCGATCCTATTAAAGATATGTATAGCATCACGCGCCCCGACATCTTGAGTGATAGAGAATCCAGATTTATTATTTATTAATTTATTAATTTAATTTTTTTTATTTGAATTTTATTCTCTTTTTTATTTTAATTTATATTTTTTATATTTTATATTTTATATTATTCTCAATTATGATTTTTTTATAATTTTTATATTTTATATTTATATAATTATTGTTTTTTATTTTTTAATTATATTCATTATTATTATTATTATTATTATTATTATTTTATTAATAATAATATTTCTTATTATCATATTTTATAAATATTAAAACAAAATTAATTATTATTATTTTATTTTTAATAATAACTTTTATTGAAATAATTATTTTATTTTATTTTAATTTATTTATATTTTTATTATTTTATTATATATATATATTATTTTATAACTATTGTTTTTATTTTATTTTTAAGTTTTATAAAAAAATTTGAATTACATTACGTTGAGACTCAACCAAACATATCTCAAATTTAATTCATTACAAATTTACAATTGCATAACAATACAATTCTAACACATTCATATTCTTTCAATTACAATTATATTAGATTACAATTCCTTCTAAATATTACAATTACTTCAAAAAACATTATACGAACTAAACAACCTCATATTGATGTAATCTCAATTACATGGTTAGATAATGAATGTAATTGTAATTACAATTATAGTGTTTAGTTAGATAATGAATGTAATTGTAATTTCTTAAATTACATTGGATCTATTATATTGATGTAATCTCAATTACATGGTTAAAGCTAAAGAAAGTTAAATATTACAAAGAAATTAGCAACTTACACAAATAATTCAACCAACACTCAACACATGTCATATGTGTGTAATTATACTAGCATGGTATCCGTGCAATGTGGTGTCAAGTATCATGTGATAATCCGAGAAAAATAAAAAGAAAATGATAATGATTAGACTTAGTTTGCTTATTTGTATAGGTTTTGGTCGGTTTTTTCTCGTTCATTTTTTAACGGCTTTTATTTGTTGGCCGAATCCATTGGTTCAATCCGGTTCTTAAAATATTATGTATCATCATATATATTGTATGAAACTTTGTGTGTTTTATTAGTTTGTACATTGTATATACTAAAAGTGTTTTTTTCACTTCATAAATAAAATTGATTAATTTTTTTAATGGATTATGAGTGGTTTTTAAAATATATTAAATGTGTTGATCATTTGTGTTTGTGCATTGACTAATGTTACATATTGAAATATTTGTATTTTTTAAAAATTTAATGTTTTAATAAGATATTAATTATTTATTAAAAAGTTGTATAATAAGTCAATATGTATATACTTTTACATTTTGTTTGTATTAAAGAGTGTATGAAATATAGTTTGTTTATTTATTGTATGCATTAAAGCTTGTATGTTATGCCTGAAAACTTGAATTACTTAAAAAAAATGATAAGTGAGATATAAATATGCTTTATAAGATAATATATATATGTATTTTTAGATAAAATAAAAAACTTATCTATTAACATCATTGATTAAATAAATATTACATATTTGTATGCTTGAATTATAAATTATAGAGAATATAAAGTGTTTATTATTTTTTCAAATAACAAAAACTATATAATTTATAATTTTCATTTACTTTATTAAATTTATTAGTAAATTTTAATCACTAATTATTTATTAATTTTCTCTTCCTTTTTTATCTATCAAATTCATTCACTATTTTTTTTAATAATAATAAAAGTTGATAAAAACTTTTACTAAGAAAACTTTTAGATTATTTTTAAAAAGAAAATTTAAAAATATATATTTCTTTCTAAAAGATTTTTTTTTTTTTTTTTGTATATATGAAAGTTTCTACTTAAAGTTTTATTTTACCATATAAAAAAATTCGTCAATAATAAATAATCGTTTCTTTATATACATGTATTTCTTGGGATTCACTGCAAAGCAGCCCATATGGTTTGTGTGTGGGTGGATGGGTGGGGTGGGCGTGGGAATAATTATTACTTTCCCTAATTACCCTTCAACGGCTCTCATCATATTTGCTTTTTTACACCTTTTGCACCTGGCATTTCCCGGGAATATTTATTACTTTCCTATAAACAGTAATTAAATCTGACTATATCACACAAACATTGTAACAACCAGCTTCTTCTTCTTATTTCATATACAATTGTACGGATTTCTGGTTCAAGGCATCAGTAAAATCTTTGTAGCACCTAAAATCTGAACCTACACTTTTTGATGAAAGAAAACAACAAAACCATACACATGGATGATATAAAATTCATAGGTTTAATATGTTATTTTTTGTTTTCCCATATATTCACAAAACGTGTAAATTCACGAGAATAGTTTGACCTCGAGGGACTTTTGATACCAAACACACTGCACAAAAATAGTCTCGTCAACTTTCATTTCATGAATCATTGAAACACCCAACTGAAGTTAGCACGGGCCGAAACTCGAACCAATAACTTTTTATCATTCTCGGGTAGATTCATAACTTTTTCGAGTGGGAGGTACCAACACAGCGAAAGTCCGGTAACTTTAATATTATGACATACTTAAGTTAATATTACATGTAATTTAATTAGCTCTTTCTGTTAAAGACATTAAAATGAATCGAATTAGTGACTTATGACATTTAATATGATCAAACTTGAACTAGTTTGTATTTATAATGTGAAGACATCCGTTATGTAGTTTATAAATAAGTTTATAAAATTAAGAAAATGTTTACAAATTTGTAGACCATATTATACTTCAAGCTATATAGCACGAAAATATTTAATATATTGAAATTTTTATAATTTAATACATTTAAATTATGTGAAACATTTATAAATTTAGAAGAAATTCACACATAAAAAATTGAGTTTATAGAACAAAAAAGTTTGTAAATTAATGTCATAACATAATAATAAACTTTTAGAAAGATTTATTATAATAGATGGTCTAATAAACGAGTTATTTTCATTGTTACAGCTTTACAACATTAATATATAAAAAAAAGATCACAACCAAGCCTAAATAAACATTATCTTTAAACTTAAAGAATGAAAATGGTATGAGTTGAAGAAGTATAAATATGATATTCAACTTTAGGAACTCAAATAAAGAAAGTACAGATTTCATAAAGAAAATAAACAAAGATAGCAAAGTGTTTGACAAAAGATAACTAATGACAGGGTATTATAAAAACAAAGAATGATTAACATAAACATAAACCCTTAACTCAACCTAAAAAGTTTGGTTAATGTTTTAGACCAATAAGAAAGAGGTTAGGAGAAAGGTGGGAAACACAGCACAAAGCCACGTGATGTTAGGAATAGGAATCCCACAAGAAGGAAGAAGAACAAGTGCAACTTCTATGCCATCCCGTGTATCTTAGTCCTCACACTTCCTGCCAACCTGTCTTCTTGTCTTTCTTTCTTTCACATTACAAACAAATTATTTTTCGATTTCTCAATTATTCAACATGATTCGTTGCCAGAGGAAAATAAAGAAAGTAAGAGAGCTCCATGATGAGAATAAAATCACATATACGACTTTAGATATTAAAACATACGTCCCTCAACCTTGAAACCTAAATTTATGACATATCTTCATGTGAGTATGAAAGAAAAAATTAACTTATTAAACGAAAAAGCTTGTGTTTAATTTATTTTATTTATTTATCTACACATTATTTGTAATAAGAAATGTGTTGTCCCTTACTAATAATTTCACTATTATGATATATTTGTGAAATGCTGATAACCAATAACATTAGAATAATATTAGGTGTCGTTTTGTTAAGATTTTGAAATTCTGTAATTCTAAATTTTAATAAATTAAAAGTTTTAAGAATTAAAAATTTCAGAATTTAAAATGCTTACGTCTGTTTGATTGATATAAATTCATAATATTTGAGATTTTAATTTTTGGTTAAAACAATTAACGAATAAATATTTTTATATAAATTTTCTATTTAAAATAAAAATCGAATTTTTACTTTTTATATAAACTTTATAAAAAATTTATATAAATTTTATAAAAAAATTCAATAAATTTTATAGAAATTTATATAAAATTTATAAAAAATTTCTATAAATTATATAAAAAATATATATAATTTTTATTAAAAAATCTATAAATTTTATAAAAGATTATATAAATTTATATAAAAGATATATAGAGTTTTTATAAAAAATTTATATAAATTTTATAAAAAATTTAAATAAATTTTATAAAAAATTTAAATAAATTTTATAAAAAAAGTCAATAAATTTTATAAAAAAATTATATAGATTTTATAAAAAAATTATATAAATTTTATAAAAAAAATAAAAAATTATATAAATTTTATAAAAAAACTTCTATAAATTTTATAAACAGTTTATATATATTTTATAAATATAGATTTATAAAAGAAAAATTTCTTATGTTTTTAATTTTTTTTGTTTATATGACTAAAAATCGAATATTTTTTTTTATTTTCTTAAAATTTTTAAATTTTCTATTTAAATAAGGTAAAATCGAAATTTTCACCTTTTATATATATTTTTTATATATATTTTTTATATAAATTTTGTTTTTACTATTTAAAAGAGTAAAAATCGAAAAAATAATTTTTATATAAATTATTTTATAATTTTTTATATAAACATAAAAATCCGAATAAAAACGACTAAAAAAAGTTCATAAAAAATAATTTTCAAATAAATTAAAACTCTTCACTTTTTGGAGCAATTCTAATATCCTTTATTTTGGTAGTTCGAAGAATTTTAAATTCTTTCGTTGATCATACCAAAATACAATATGTGAAAGAAATTGAAATGTAAATATCTTGAATATCCTTCAACAAAACGGCACTTTAGAGTGTTTGTTCAAAAAAAACCGTTAGAGTGCTCGTGTGGTTTCCTTCAAGAGTATAGTATTACTATGTGAATAGACAATTTTCGTATTAACTAGTTATTGAGTGAAGTATTGAATAATATGTCTAGGTTTTCTTCATCTTGAAGGTGAATATTTATATTAATTAACTAAAACAATTACCTAAATATTTCATGAGATATTATTCAAAACAAAAATTATTATGAAAAATGTTAACAAACATATGTATATCAAATATTTCATACAAGAATGAGAAAATCTCAAACAATACTATCTAGATCTCATATATATATATATATAAAAGATCTTTGGAGTTAACCTAAACATCAAAAAGATTAAACCATAAGAGCATCAAATCATTTAGTTTACCTTTGATATTCACCAAAGACCATGCTTTCATGACTACATTTTCGATAGAGAAAATTTCTATTTTGGGTTATGTCCTCTTTTGTGTAGACACTATTTGGTCAGACAACAAAAGTGTTCATGTTATGGCCATGCTCTACCTAAAGTGCTCTACTCATGCCACGTGTCAATCATCGGGATAGGTAGAGCCTGAACAAATTGGGTAGAGCATGCCACGTGTCAGTCGCTGTGATAGATAGAGCATTTTTTTAGTAGAGCATGGCCCAAAACCAGAAAAACACAAATATTTGGTCACATACCGTCTACAGCATAGGAACATGGCTCAAAACAGAAATTTTCTCTTTTCCATATCAAATCAACCAACATCCATAATGATCCAAGCTGACACAACATTGTCCCTATTCACTAAGGCAAGGAGCTCTTCCCAACCTAACTACATTTCTTTTTACTCCCCCTTTCTAACTGACACCAGCTGCTACATCCTCACTACAAAAGTTAAGAAAGGAAAGAATTCATGTTTTACTGGGAGACAAACACTCACCTTTAATTATATCCAACCTAACCTTTTATGAAATACATTACTTAGACCATCAACTGCTACATCCTCACTACAAAAGTTAAGAAAAGAAAGAATTCATGCTTTACTAGGAGACAAACACTCACCTTTAATTATATCCAACCTAACCTCCTATGAAATACATTACTTAGACCATCAAAGGCCTTTTGGCTCATCGGTATGTGATGTGAGTGACCCTCTAACCTAAAAGTTGTGGGTTTAAGTATTGGTGGAGACATGTGAGATAAAATTTGTAAGATATTTGCGTGAGTTATAAAAAATTGACGTTTAAAAAATAAAAATAAAAAAATACATTACTTAGACCAAAAAGTGTCTTCTTACATCACTCTTTATTTCAAGTATAATGTATTGCCCACTCAGACTATTTACCTTTCATAATGGGTAACTAATTAAGACTCCAAGTGACCGGAAATAAGCAACAAGTCCTTACCAAATCTAAACTAGAAAACCTGTTAGGATCAAGGAGACATCTTACCTAGAAAAACTACAAGGAACTAGTACCATCCCATCGTAACATTCTGTTAAAAACAATCATGCACAAATTTACTTTTGAAGATTGAAAATAAACCGTTTTCCAAACACTCCTTTACTCACATAGCAAAACTGAATTTAGCCAAAATACTAAGCTAACTTTGATGCACTTCCTAAACATACTCTACATTCACTTATTTCTTATGTAGTTGAGGTGTACATTTCATAATTCAACAACATTCATAGTAGTATTAGTTGAGGTGTACATCTCATTAGTTGAAGCCTTACTTAACTTGATCAAGTATAAAATTGTAAAAACTTGTAAATCAATGATAAAATCAACAACACAGCAGTATTAGTGAACCCAGCCAACCTCCCCTTGGCTCACTTTTAGAGTTATATCAATAAAAGGCTAAGATAGCCACAATCTTTACAAAACGAAGAAAGAAATTAACTACACTTTGATCAACAGATCAAGAATACTCAAGAACGATATCTCACACTTTTTCTCACACACACAAATTGAAAAACTGAATAAACTATGAAGGAAAAAGTAAATATATAGCAGATGCCACGCGTCTTGCACTCGAGCCCAAATCTTCTAACTTTAGCTCACTTTAGTCCCTTCATCTTTGGCACATTTACACTTTAGCCCTTAAACTCTGGAAAGCTTATATCCAACACTCCCCATAAGCTTTACACCTGAAACACATTAAACAAACCAAGTTTTGCAAAGAAAATTTTATGTTCTATGATTAGTAACCCTTTGGTAAACACATCAGCTGTATTATCTTCAGATTTGACCTTAACAGGTTTAATAAACCCAACTGATATTTTTTTCTCTCAAAAAATAAATGTCAATCTCAAAATGTTTGCTTCTTTCATGAAGCACGAGATTATTAGATATCTGAATAGTTGAACTATTATCACAATGCATATCTATAGGCAAAACAACCTCCTTGTTCAGATCAGTAAGAATTTTAGCAATCCGCATAGCCTCACAACAAACACTACACATGGCTCTATATTCAGCCTCAGTAGAAGATCTTGAAACCACATTTTGTCTTTTACTTTTCCATGAAACTAGATTAGTTCCCAAGTAAACACAAAATCCAGTTAAAGACCTTCTAGTAACTTTGCACTTAGCCTAATCAGAATCAACAAACACAGACAGATTCTAACTATTACTCTTTCTGAATGTAATGTCTAGCCCAGGTTCATTTTTCAAGTATCTTAGCACTCTAAAGGCTAATCTTAGATGAGATTTCATAGGCTTGTGCATAACTTGACATAGACAATGAACAGCATTAGACAAATCTGGTCTAGTTATAGTAAGGTATATTAATTTGCCCACTAATTTTTGATACACATAAACTTCTTTCAATGGTTCATCATCACCAAACTTAGCATTAAGATTTTTATTTGAAGGATTAACCTCAATTGGTGTGCTACAAGGTTTACACCCCAGCATTCCAAACTCAGTTAACAACTCTGTACAATATTTCCTTTGAGTTAGGCAAATACCATTTTCTATATCAACCACATTTATTCCCAGAAAATATTTCAGCTTTCCTAAATCCTTAATAAGGAATTTAGAACTCAAAAATTTCTTGAAATTATTAACTTCATCTAGATCATTTCCAGTAACAATAATGTCATCTACATAGACTAAAAGAACAAGCATTTTCCCATTATGATGCTTAACAAACAAGGAGAAATCATTCTTGCTTTGAACAAACCCATGTTCAAGCATAACTGAAACCAACTTTTCATTCCATTTTCTAGGGGCTTGTTTTAGTCCATATAAAGATTTTACAGTTTTGCACACTTTATTACTGTTTTCATCACTATATCCTTCTGGCATTTTCATATACACATCCTCTTCAAGATCACCATATAGAAAAGCATTATTAACATCCAGTTGGAATATAGACCAGTTATTACAAACAGCAATACTTAACACACATTTGACAGTAACAATTTTAACCATAGGTGAAAATGTTTCTTCATAGTCTATACCTTTTCTTTGATTAAAACCTTTAGCAACAAGTCTAGCTTTAAATCTTTCAACTTTACCATCAGATTTGTATTTAACTTTCCAAACCTACTTACAGTCTATAGCTTTTCTACCCTCAGGTAAATCTACTATAACCCAAGTATTGTTTCTATATAATGCTTCTATTTCAAGATTCATAGCTTCAATCCACCTACTATCAAGAATGGCTTCACTATATGTAGTAGGTTCATGAATTTTGTTAAGACTAGTAGAAAAAACAAATTTATCATAACTCAAATTTGTATAACCAACAACCTTATTAATATTATACTTAACATCTTTGTTTAAAACAAAATCTTTATATTTATTAGGAAAATTAATCTTCCTACTTGTCCTCCTAACAGTTTGTTCAGCTGATGGTTCTGGTGACCAACCAAAAATGTTACCAAAAGACTCTAGTCCTTCACCCTCAGAATCATATAATTCATCATCTAAAGTACTTTGTGTACCCTCAGAACAACTAGGTTCTGTTGCACACTCACTTCCTTTATTGACCTTCCTACTAGAAGGACTTTAATTAGAATCAAAAGTACTATCTGAGTTATACTTAACATATGTTCCTTCAGTATGTACATTATTTTTGTTTCTAACTACATCCTCTACAGTGCTGTCATTAGGACTAAGAGTATCTTTTCTAGGTGTAACCTTTACACCATCACTTACACTAACTCCCCCTTCATCATAGGGTTCACTAGGACCTTGACTATTTTGACTATAAAAAAAGTTTAAATCATTTATTCTAGATTCACTAAACGCAAAATCTTTAGTCAAAGACTCATTTTTAAATGGAAAAACAGTCTCATAGAATTTTACATCTCTTGAAAACTGAAACTTTTTTTTTCTAGATTAAACAATTTATAGCCTTTCTTGTCAAAAGCATAACCAACTAAAACACATTTATCATATCTGGAACCAAACTTATCAGTTTCATTGTAAAACATTAGCAAAACACAAACAGCTAAACACCCTTAAATGGAGGAACTTAGGTTTTAGATTATACACAAGCTCATAAGGACTCCTACCAAATAACACAGAAGATGGTAACCTGTTAATCAAATAAGTTGCAGTTAGAATAGACTCTGTCCACATGTTCAAAGGTAACCCCCTGAAACATGAGGGCTCTAGCAGTATTAATCAAATGTTTGTGTTTTCTTTCAGCTATTCCATTCTGTTGAGGTGTATAAGCACATGTAGTTTGATGAAAAATTCCTTTTTCTTTAACAAAACTTTTAAACATTTTGTTTACAAACTCTGTTCCATTATCACTTCTAAAAACTTTAACATGTTTATCAAACTGATTTTTAATTAGTTCAGTAAACTCTTTCACATTATCAAAAACCTCAGATTTATTTTTCATCAAAAACACCCATACAGCCCTTGAAAAATCATCAACAATAGTCAGGAAATATCTAAAACCATCTTTACTAACAACCTTATAAGGACCCCACACATCCAAATGAACAAGTTCACCAACATTTTTACTTTTATGTTCACTTAAACTATATGACTCTCTTATTTGTTTAGCCTTATGACAAACTTCACAAGAACCAGAACAGATATCTTTAATACCATCAAGTTTATCCTTTAAAATCACAAGAACTTGATCACCAGGATGACCAAGCCTATTATGCCATAAAGAACTAGACACATTACAACTTCTAACTTTACTATTATAAACACTTTTACCTTCATCAAGATAATAAAGACCATCTTTTTGACTACCAGTCCCCATCAGGAACGTTTGTGTTGAATCCTGAATTAAACATTTTGAATCATCAAATGTGACTAAAACAGAATTCTCTTTTGACAACTTATGAACAGACAAAAGACTAACATTGTAGCCTGGAACTACCAACACATCTTTAGCAATCAAGTTATTATTTATCTTATAACTTCTAAGTTTTTTTAACATGTTCAACAGTTCCATTAGGATGTGCTATAGTTATATTTAGCTGTGACACATCTAAAATGTCAAAAAGATGTTTTTCAAAAAAAGTTATATGCTGACTAGCTCCAGAGTCCACAATCTAACCAATATAAGTACTATATGTACTAATATTGGTATTAAAATTAAAAAATCTACAAGAGAAGAAACTAATCTTGCAATTATTTATTTTAAAAATACCTGCAACACTAGCAGAAGCCTGACTAGCATTACCTGTACCACTTAATAAAGACATCAATCTCTCTTATTGATATTGAGTAAGAGTATGAGGACTACTCTTACTCTGATCAACCTTTTTCACATCAGATTCTTGAACATTATTAACATTGTTTCTTTTAAAACCAGCAGGATATCCAATTAACTCAAAACATCTTTCAATAGTATGCCCAGTCATATTACAATTTTTGCAAACAAGATTATTATTCCTCACATTTCTTCTAGGATTATTATAACAGCAGTATTCCAGTTATTACCAGTATTATTACTATTATTAACACCACCAGAATTATTACTATTATTATTATTCCTATTAGAATTCCAACCAGTATTACTATTTCTGGTATTACCAAACATAGCAGCAAAAGCTGTTGGACCAGATTTACTAGACTTACTAGTTCTTTGTGACTCATCTCTAGATAGAGTAGCAAAAGCAGACTTCACATCAGGAATAGGATCTGATGTCAAGATCTGACTTCTAACCACACTAAACTCATCATCAAGACCCATAAGGAACTGCATCAACCTAAGAAGTTGATTGTGATCCTTAAGTTCTTCAGACCCATCACAAGTACAATCAGGCAAATCAACAAGAGCATCAAATTGTCTCCACAAAGAATTACACTCATGATAATATTCAGACAAAGTCATACCAGATGGAGTTAAAGTGTAAATCTTATGATGAAGATTATATATAACAGACCCATCTTGTTTATTATATGTGTAAAACCTGCATGCTTTTACCATGCATAGTACCCTTAGGATCGTACGTACTAGATTAAAACTTTCCTAATATAGCATGATTACGATTACGTGTTAGGAGTTTACGTATTACGTACGTGTTAGAACACGATAAGTATTTACTATGCACGATCACGTAATAATAATTTAACGATAATTAATCACGAACATGCGATCATGAAATCATGAACGTAATTAAAACACGAACTATTATTAATTACGTATATATATTTATTACGAGCGTAATTAAATATATTAGATCACGGTATTTACGTAACGAGAACATTTAAAACACGAACATAAATAATCACAAACGAGTAACTAAATAACGAGACACGGAAAAAGGTACGGGTACCCCAAGTGGGGTCCCTACCCGCGGCCAACAAGGACAAATGGGCCAAGCCCATTTGTCAAATTTACTAAAAGGGGGTTTGTTATTTTTACACTACACAAATTAACTTTACAGAAGATTTTAAGAAAACCTAAAACCTCCTTCCCTTTTTGTCTCTTTGTGCCGCCACCCTACAAACACCATACAAGGTGGTTTTTGATCTTTGATCTTGAAGATTTGGTGATTGATCGTGTTTGTTCTTCGTCCTCTTGATCCACGAATTCGGTAAAACCTTTTTAAACCTTTTCATTTGATTTAATCTTTTTATAAAGTATGAACATGTAATGTTTTTACAAAAACATAATAATTAAGCATAGATCTAACATGTTTTGGTGTTAAATAAAATCAAAGGGTTGTTTTTAAGGGGTGTTTGTTTTGGCCGCAGGCTGCAACCGAACCCGAAGGGGTTTCGGTTTGCCAAGCTGACCACCACCAAGACCATATGGTCTTGGTTGGTGCGTGTGGGTCCCACGACAGCAAGGGAAACACGGGGTACCCCGAGTTGGTTCGGGGTACGGTGTCGATTTCATGTTCGGTTCATTTTTTTAGTCTAGATCCGGTTCATGTTGTATGTTAGTTTTTTTATGTTTATGATCTTAGGTTAAAATTAAATTAATAAAATGATGTGATTAATTTAATAACATGACTTAGGTTATTTAATTATTAATGATCATGAAATTATTTTAACCAAAGTATTTATATATTTAAGACTTATAATTAATTAATTATTTTAAAACCATGGATATAATTAATTAATTAACATGACTTAGGTTATATTATTAATATATAATAATACATATTTTAACCTAAGTATTTAAATTATTAAATTAAAAACATGTTATACTTTAGTTAAATATTATAACCTATAGTTTAACTAAATTACATGAAATAATTATTAAACTATACACTATACCACATGACTTAGAAAATAATAATGAAAAACACTTAGGCTTATATACTTAGCTTATTTAACCAGCTTATTTCTAATTATGGAAACTTTCTATTTTTAGAAACTTAATTTAATAAGGCAGCTAATCTATTTATGGAAACCAGCTATTTTTAGAAACTTATTTATTTCAGGCAGCTAACCTAATTATGGAAACTTATTTAATTAAGGCAGCTAATCTATTTATGGAAACTTTCTATTTTTAGAAACTTATCTATTTTAAGCAGTAAATCTATTTTTGGAAACTTTCTATTTTTGGAAACTTTCTATTTTTGGAAACTTTTTATTTTAGGAAACCTGCTATTTTTGGAAAGTTACTTATTATTACACAGTAAGTATAATAACACATGAAATACCAGAAATACTTAATCAGATTAAACAGAATATAAGATAAAACACAGTTTAAGGCTTAGAAACAGTAAAACATGGTAAGAACACATAAAATAAGCTAAGACATGACATAAAACCAGCTATGTATTTAGTAAGCAGATACTTATTCATGTACGTATTTATGTAGCACTAGTGATTCGGAAGTAGGATTCACGCAGTTTGTCTTTCTCGTTCACTGGACATAAGGTACGGATTCCCGTCCTTTCAGTATGGACATTCTTTCCTTATTAGGATTCCCCGTATGCAGCCAACTATTTTCCCGTAGTATAAGTTACGTGTTTGATTGCTTATGTTTAATTAAGATTACCTATAGCCATATACATGCATGACCAGTTTCACCTAGTTATGGAGGTACCATAACCATAACATTAGAGGCACTGATGTTATGACTTCACCACGGCGGAGTCATTGCTCGTGGCGTCCCTTCAGCTTTTGGCCATTTATTTATATTTATCATGTGGGACGTATGGGTGCATCCTAGTTACATGTTTTTATTCAGGATTACATGGTGAATGTGGTGTGTGCCTTGCATCCTTCACAAGGAGCTGATCCCTCCTACCCAAAAACCAGTATATTAAGTTAGAGGCAGACCCTCTATTTGCATGATGAGGTCACCCCTCCAATTATTCATGAACGGTGGATTTTCATGACCTATATTGGCTAATGGTAAAATATGACAAACAGTTTTTATAAGATAAACATAAGACTTTCAAACTATAAAACCAGTTTTATCAAGACTTAACCAGGTTACTCGGGACTTAGTTTTCTTCCGCTGTTATTATGTTATATGCTTATTCTATTCATGCTTTATTGTACATCCGTGCACTGAGCGTATTTGCTCAGCCGTTTTCCTTTTCTATGTTCCCAAAACGGCAGGTACTCAGGGACGCTCGTAGACACTAAGAGTACGTGCATATGGACTAGAAGCTGTCTAGCCTTCTTTACATTATGCATTTCCTTTCTTATGATACTTATGCTTTGGACATTGTTTAGTCCTTTCCTTTATTATACTATGTTTGTGTGTGATGAGCTTTACTTTTGGACTACCGATGTTTGATTCCGGTATTTTCCTTTTTATGGTCAAGTAATGTTTAGACATTTTACCTTGTATGCTTTGATGACACGCCATAATTACTATGATATTTCCATTTCCAAAATGGGGTGTTACAATTATGGTATCAGAGCCAAGGCTTCGACCTGTAGGCTCTCAAATATGACCTGTGATTAGTAGATAGTCACTACGGTCTTCCTAGAACTGACAGTTGTTTTCATGCATTCATTATTTTTAAGCATACATATACATGTCATTGTTGCAGGGTTTTTGACTAAGTAATGGTTGGTACAGGACGGACCCTATTTAGTCGCATGTGTTTTATCGAAACTTTTAGATTTGGGACCGACCCATAGGCGTCCCCTCGTTATGTCTTTTGTTTTGGGTGAACTGACCAGAGGCGTTCACTCTTGAGCATACAAAAGTTTTCATAAAACTGCATCATGCATTCATACACAAAATTTTCTTGCATAAAATTTTCCTCGTGAAATTTTAGTATAAAACTTTTTTCATGTATATATTTATATTTTATGTTTTGATCTGTTTAATCATATGTTTTATGTTATACTGTCAGATGGTTCTCACACGTGAACAGGAGCAACTCAATGCTGCAATTCAGGCTGCCATGCAAGCCTTGCTTCCTCAACTGAGGAATGACATCAGGGCTGAAGTTTAAGCTGCCAACAATCAGCAGCACAATCAGCCACCTCCTCCTCCTCCTCCAGTGACATTAGCAGTATGGCTGGAGAGATTCAACAAGCTCCGCCCTCGAGCTTTTGAGAAGACAGATAGCCCCAGTGATGTTGAAAGCTGGTTGGCTCACATCGAGAAGATTTTCAATGCTATGGGCTGTGACCCCGCATACAAGGCGAGGTTGGCATGCTATCGGTTCGAAGGCGATGTACTCAAATGGTGGTTAGCATTGATGCAATCTGAAGGTGGTGATGAGTGGGTTGCTGGTTTGACTTGGGCTCAGTTCAAGGACAGGGTGATGGAGCAGTTCTTTCCCAAGGTTGAGCAGGACAAGCTCAAGAGAGAGTACCATGGGATCCGACAGAGAGCTGGGGAGAATAGCAACGAGTTTATGCAGCGCTTTCTTCGCTTGGCTGGTTTCCTTGGTGCGGCAGCAGGTACTCCTGAAGAGCAGGCACATCACTTTAGATGGGCTCTTCGCACATCGGTCGCAAACAATCTGGTGTGTGCTACGTTCAACATTGTAGCACAAGTGGCCGATGCAGCACGAAAACTGGAGATGCTGCAGGAGAGAGATGAGTTCGGGGAAGCTGAAAGACCTGACAAGAGGTAAACATTCGTGTTCAAGCGGTGACCAATCCGTATACTTTCCATATGTCAATTATTCATCTCTTTAACTGTATCTTCCAGGCAGAAAACTGGGGACCGGCTACTCAGCAGCAGCCTCATCAGCCCAAGGGAAACGGTCAGACTAACGACCGTTCTGCTACGGATAGGCGTGGCGGTAATGACAATTACCGTAACAACGCCGGGCACTCCAACAACAACAGGTCCTAATACTTACGAAATTCCGTATGTTCTATGTTATAACTCATATTCTGACACATTAGCAAACTTCTACCAGGAACCATGGAAACGGTAGGGACCAGAACCAGAGAGGTTCGCAGCCTAGTCGTCCAACTATCACTGGTATTCAATCTTACGATTATCCGCTTTGTCCTTTGTACCCAACTACCATGTCTTATGTAAAATGTTTTATCAGGTTCCCAGCCAGCTAGAGCACCTGCTGGAGGATACACTCATCCTCTTTGCTCTACTTGCCACCGTAGGCACCCAGGACCATGTCGCCGTAATACTGATGCGTGCTTCAAGTGTGGTCTTCCTGGCCATATTATGAAGGATTGCTGTAAGGGCGAGATGGAGGGTACATCAGGACATGCTGATACCAAGCCGCCTCCTACTGCCGGGCGTGTCTACACGACATCTCGAGACCAGGCCAACAAGTCTACAGGTACCATCACTGGAATCTTGTATATGTATGGTCAAGCTGCATGTGTTCTTTTCGACACGGGTGCTACTCACTCGGTTATTTCTACTGCTTATGCTAAGAACATTAGGATGCCTCCCTTGCCACTAGAAAAGAGGCTTACTATTTCCACGCCTTTGAGGGACTCTGTATTAATCACCCATGTATACAAGAGTCTTCCCCTAGAATTTGATGATAAGGTTCGACCTGTCGACGCACTTCCGCTGGACATGAATGACTTCGACATGATTTTAGGCATGGATTGGCTATCCAAATATCATGCTACCATAGACTGCCATTCATATCGAGTTATCTTCGGTGATGTCAATGCACCAGAGTACATTCATAATGGGTTCATACCCGGACGGTCTGTACAAGTCATATCCACCCTGCAAGCGCGTGCACTACTGTCACATGGCTGCGAGGGTTATCTAGCTACGGTTCACGACATGGATGCTGAATCTCCATCGATTCAGGATCAACCAATAGTGTCGGAATTCCAAGATGTGTTTCCAGCAGAACTTCCGGGCATACCACCTGCACGAGAAGTGGAATTCAGTATCAAACTAGTTCCAGGAGCTGAACCAATCTCCAAGGCTCCTTATCGCATGGCTCCCATAGAGCTGAAGGAGCTGAAGGATCAACTACAAGAACTTCTTGAACGAGGTTTCATTCGACCGAGCGCATCTCCATGGGGCGCACCGGTTTTGTTTGTTAAGAAGAAGGACGACAGTATGCGTCTTTGCATAGACTATCGCGAGCTCAACAAGATTACCATTCAGAATAGGTATCCACTGCCACGCATTGACGATCTGTTTGACCAACTCCAAGGGGCCAAACACTTCTCCAAGATTGATCTTAGGTCAGGCTATCATCAGCTACGGGTCAAGGAGTAGGACATCGCTAAGACTGCCTTTCGTACCCGTTATGGCCACTACGAGTTTGTAGTTATGCCATTTGGCCTGACAAATGCTCCAACAGTGTTCATGGATTTGATGAACAGAATCTTCCATGAATTTCTGGACAAGTTCGTCATTGTCTTCATCGATGACATCCTGATTTTCTCAAAGTCCAAGGAGGAACACGAAGACCATCTTCGTACAGTACTACAGATTCTTCGCCAGAAGCAGCTGTATGCTAAATTCTCCAAGTGTGAGTTCTGGTTAGACAAGGTGGTATTCTTAGGTCACATTGTATCAGCAGAAGGAATCACTATGGATCCAGCGAAGGTTGAGGCCATTACTAAGTGGCCAAGGCCGACATCAGCGACGGAAGTCCGCAACTTCTTAGGCTTAGATGGCTATTACCGTAGGTTCGTGGAGAACTTTTCCCGCCTAGCACTACCATTGACCAAACTGATGCGGAAAGGGGAGAAATTCGTCTGGACTGAAGATCGAGAGAAGAGCTTTGAAGACCTGAAGTAGAAGCTAGTATCTGCACCTATTCTTACTCTACCATCTGGTACGGGTGGATTTCAAATCTACAGCGATGCATCGGGGAAGGGACTTGGCTGTATTCTCATGCAACATGGGAAAGTGATCGCGTACGCTTCACGGCAGCTTAAGCCTTATGAAGAAAATTACCCCACGCATGACCTGGAACTTGCTGCAGTCGTGTTTGCATTGAAGATATGGAGGCACTACTTATATGGAGAATCATGTGACATTTTCACGGACCACAAGAGCTTGAAGTACATCTTCACTCAGCGTGAATTGAACATGAGGCAGAGGAGATGGTTAAAGTTGTTGAAAGATTATGACATTAATCTACAGTATCATCCCGAAAAGGCAATGTAGTAGCAGATGCCCTTAGCAGGAAGTCCGGAATGATCAACGGCATTAAAATCAAAGAGGAAATCATCAGAGACTTGGAGCGACTAGACATCGAGATCATGGTACGCGGACAACACGGTTACTGGGCTAATCTTAGAGTAGAACCCGAGTTACTATCTAAGATCAAGGAAGCTCAGAAGGATGACGGAGAAATCTGGGCGATAGTGCAAAATTTGGAGAAGCAGACAAAATTCAGAGTAGATGCAGATGGTATCGTATGGCAGGGCACTAGACTTTGTGTTCCTGATGACCAAGAACTCCGGGAAGCTTTGTTAGCTGAAGCTCATAGCTCCCCATTCTCGATACATCCTGGTTCGACTAAAATGTACCATGACATCAAGCAGTACTTTTGGTGGAGTGGTATGAAACAGGATGTGGCCACTTACGTCTCCAAATGTCTTACCTGTCAGCAGGTTAAGATCGAGCATCAGCGATCTGGCGGTATCCTTCAACCGTTAGATATTCCAGAGTGGAAGTGGGACAAAATCACCATGGATTTTGTTACCGGTCTTCCGCCTACCAAAAGGAAGCACGATGCAATTTGGGTTATCGTTGATCGACTTACCAAATCAGCTCATTTCTTACCGATCCGCAAGGAAGATCCGGTAAGTAAACTCGCAGATACGTATAGACGAGATATCATGAGACTCCACGGTGCACAATCCAGCATCGTCTCAGACAGAGATCCTCTATTCACTTCGCGCTTTTGGAAAAGTCTGCAGAAAGCTTGGGGTACACAACTTAAGCTTAGCACGACCTTTCATCCTCAAACGGACGGACAGTCGGAGCGAACCATTTAGACATTGGAGGATATGTTGAGATCATGTGCGTTAGAATGGACGGGTGATTGGGACGAGTACATCTGTTTGGTGGAGTTTGCATACAACAACAGTTGGCACGCAAGTATCAAGTGTGCTCCATTTGAGATGTTGTATGGCAGAAAGTGTCGCGCCCCAATCTGCTGGGATCAGGTTGGCGAGCGAACACTCGAAGGACCGGAAATCATAGAGATGACCAATGAGAAGATCGCAGTAGCTAAGCAGAAAATTCAGGAGGCACGGTCACGTCAGAAGAGTTACGCCGATAAGCATCGTAGGGATATACACTTTAACGTAGGAGATCACGTCTTCCTTAAGGTTTCGCCGACACGTGGTGTTAGACGCTTCGGGATTAAAGGGAAGCTCAGTCCTCGTTTCATCGGACCGTTTGATATCATTGAACGAGTCGGTGAAGTATCTTATCGATTGGCGTTACCTCCGCAACGTTCGCATGTACACAATGTGTTTCATGTGTCCTTACTCAAAGGGTACCAGTATCATCCCCTTCACATGGTTCAGTATCCACTGGAACAGATACGTGAAGATCTCACTTTTAAAGAAGAACCCGAACGAGTTCTTGACAGACAAGAACGAGTCATGAGAAAGAAGACGATTCCATTCGTCAAAATTCTATGGAGGGATCATACCGAGCGGGAAGCCACTTGGGAAACGGAGGAGTCTATCCGGGATTCTTACCCTCATTTCATATTTTGAATTCGGGTATGTTCTTCTTTTCCAGTTTACTTTATCTATAATTCGGGGACGAATTATTCTTTTTAGGGGGGAAGAGTTGTAAAACCCGCATGCTTTTACCATGCATAGTACCCTTAGGATCGTACGTACTAGATTAAAACTTTCCTAATATAGCATGATTACGATTACGTGTTAGGAGTTTACGTATTACGTACGTGTTAGAACACGATAAGTATTTACTATGCACGATCACGTAATAATAATTTAACGATAATTAATCACGAACATGCGATCATGAAATCATGAACGTAATTAAAACACGAACTATTATTAATTACGTATATATATTTATTACGAGCGTAATTAAATATATTAGATCACGGTATTTACGTAACGAGAACATTTAAAACACGAACATAAATAATCACAAACGAGTAACTAAATAACGAGACACGGAAAAAGGTACGGGTACCCCAAGTGGGGTCCCTACCCGCGGCCAACAAGGACAAATGGGCCAAGCCCATTTGTCAAATTTACTAAAAGGGGGTTTGTTATTTTTACACTACACAAATTAACTTTACAGAAGATTTTAAGAAAACCTAAAACCTCCTTCCCTTTTTGTCTCTTTGTGCCGCCACCCTACAAACACCATACAAGGTGGTTTTTGATCTTTGATCTTGAAGATTTGGTGATTGATCGTGTTTGTTCTTCGTCCTCTTGATCCACGAATTCGGTAAAACCTTTTTAAACCTTTTCATTTGATTTAATCTTTTTATAAAGTATGAACATGTAATGTTTTTACAAAAACATAATAATTAAGCATAGATCTAACATGTTTTGGTGTTAAATAAAATCAAAGGGTTGTTTTTAAGGGGTGTTTGTTTTGGCCGCAGGCTGCAACCGAACCCGAAGGGGTTTCGGTTTGCCAAGCTGACCACCACCAAGACCATATGGTCTTGGTTGGTGCGTGTGGGTCCCACGACAGCAAGGGAAACACGGGGTACCCCGAGTTGGTTCGGGGTACGGTGTCGATTTCATGTTCAGTTCATTTTTTTAGTCTAGATCCGGTTCATGTTGTATGTTAGTTTTTTTATGTTTATGATCTTAGGTTAAAATTAAATTAATAAAATGATGTGATTAATTTAATAACATGACTTAGGTTATTTAATTATTAATGATCATGAAATTATTTTAACCAAAGTATTTATATATTTAAGACTTATAATTAATTAATTATTTTAAAACCATGGATATAATTAATTAATTAACATGACTTAGGTTATATTATTAATATATAATAATACATATTTTAACCTAAGTATTTAAATTATTAAATTAAAAACATGTTATACTTTAATTAAATATTATAACCTATAGTTTAACTAAATTACATGAAATAATTATTAAACTATACACTATACCATATGACTTAGAAAATAATAATGAAAAACACTTAGGCTTATATACTTAGCTTATTTAACCAGCTTATTTCTATTTATGGAAACTTTCTATTTTTAGAAACTTAATTTAATAAGGCAGCTAATCTATTTATGGAAACCAGCTATTTTTAGAAACTTATTTATTTGAGGCAGCTAATCTAATTATGGAAACTTATTTAATTAAGGCCGCTAATCTATTTATGGAAACTTTCTATTTTTAGAAACTTATCTATTTTAAGCAGTAAATCTATTTTTGGAAACTTTCTATTTTTGGAAACTTTCTATTTTTGGAAACTTTCTATTTTAGGAAACCTGCTATTTTTGGAAAGTTACTTATTATTACACAGTAAGTATAATAACACATGAAATACCAGAAATACTTAATCAGATTAAACAGAATATACGATAAAACACAGTTTAAGGCTTAGAAACAGTAAAACATGGTAAGAACACATAAAATAAGCTAAGACATGACATAAAACCAGCTATGTATTTAGTAAGCAGATACTTATTCATGTACGTATTTATGTAGCACTAGTGACTCAGAAGTAGGATTCGCGCAGTTCGTCTTTCTCGTTCACTGGACATAAGGTACGGATTCCCGTCCTTTCAGTATGGACATTCTTTCCTTATTAGGATTCCCCGTATGCAGCCAACTGTTTTCCCGTAGTATAAGTTACGTGTTTGATTGCTTATGTTTAATTAAGATTACCTATAGCCATATACATGCATGACCAGTTTCACCTAGTTATGGAGGTACCATAACCATAACATTAGAGGCACTGATGTTATGACTTCACCACGGCGGAGTGATTGCTCGTGGCGTCCCTTCAGCTTTTGGCCATTTATTTATATTTATCATGTGGGGCGTATGGGTGCATCCTAGTTACATGTTTTTATTCAGGATTACATGGTGAATGTGGTGTGTGCCTTGCATCCTTCACAAGGAGCTGATCCCTCCTACCCAAAAACCAGTATATTAAATTAGAGGCAGCCCCTCTAATTTGCATGATGAGGTCACCCCTCCAATTATTCATGCACGGTGGATTTTCATGACCTATATTGGCTAATGGTAAAATATGACAAAAAGTTTTATAAGATAAACATAAGACTTTCAAACTATAAAACCAGTTTTATCAAGACTTAACCAGGTTACTCGGGACTTAGTTTTTTCCGCTGTTATTATGTTATATGCTTATTCTATTCATGCTTTATTGTACATCCGTGCACTGAGCGTATTTGCTCAGCCGTTTTCCTTTTCTATGTTCCCAAAACGGCAGGTACTCAGGGACGCTCGTAGACACTAAGAGTACGTGCATATGGACTGGAAGCTGTCTAGCCTTATTTACATTATGCATTTCCTTTCTTATGATACTTATGCTTTGGACATTTTTTAGTCCTTTCCTTTATTATACTGTGTTTGTGTGTAATGAGCTTTACTTTTGGACTACCGATGTTTGATTCCGGTATTTTCCTTTTTATGGTCAAGTAATGTTTAGACATTTTACCGTGTATGCTTTGATGACACGCCATAATTACTGTGATATTTCCATTTCCAAAATGGGGTGTTACAATATGTTTCTTCTAACTCATCCCAAACATCTTGAGCATATTTAGAAAAAATTTGTCCTTTATACAAATCTGGTGAAACACAACCAAGTAACCAAGAAAGAACAACATCATTACACCTATCCCATTGATCCCTAGCAGGACCATCATTATTGTCTTGAACACATTTATCATTTATAAACCCAAGTTTATTTCTAGTTTGTAAAGCTAGTTGAACAACAGCAGACCAAACCTTATAATCTCAGTCCTTTCAAGTTTAAAGGTAATTAACTGAGACCCATTATCTTGTGGATGCAAATAAAGTGGATCATACAAGTCAAACTTAACAACATCATTTTTAACACCATCATTTTTAACACCTCCACCCTTGGGTGGACCATCACCCTTGGGTGTATCAGAACCAGACATGCTAACAAGAACAAGAAACTAAACAAACAAAAACAAGAACACACAATCAAGCCGAAAATCAGTTCTCAGGCTTCCAAACCACTCACAAGGTGGTAGGTCAAGAGCATAAACCTGATTGTGGTCAAAAAAACACCAAGAAACAACAAGAACAAAAAAAAACAATTACAACCTCCTTGTACCTCCTCTACAAGTAACAAATAACTACCACAAAACCTCAAGTCAATCAACACCACAAACTACCTAATCCCATCGACACCTAAACCCCACTAAATAAACAAAAAATAAAAGAAGAGAATAAAGTGTGAAAGGTGTTACGTAGCACGCGCAGCAAACCAAGCAAGAACTCTGGATTAAGACTATCCAAAGAACCCAATCAACCAAGAAACCAATAGATCAAGATGATCTATCTATCAACGCAGCGGAAAGACAACAAAAAACCTGCACGTTAGAACAAAAAAAATCACAATAACTAAACCAACTTACAACAATTGAAAACCCTAATTTCTGAATTTAGGGTTTTTCAATATAACTAATCAAAAGAACAAATTAAGCCCAAGAAACTACCCCACAAGTCACCAATTAGGTCAGAACCGATTATAATAGAAAACCCCTAAATTAATTAGAAACCCTAATTTTCCAAAAATTCAATTAACCTTTCAAGAAGATCAAATTGATCAAATACAACGTTGATTAACCCAAAACAGATCACGATCTAAACATATAGATCAAAACCCCTAAATTTATAAAACCCTAATTTGGAAAACAGATTTAAAACCACGATTCAGAGCAACCTGGCTCTGATACCATGTAAAAACTTGTAAATCAATGATAAAATCAACAACACAGCAGTATTAGTGAACCCAACCAATCTCCCCTTGGCTCACTTTTAGAGTTATATCAATGAAAGGCTAAGATAGCCATAATCTTTACAAAACGAAGAAAGAAATTAACTACACTTTGATCAACAGATCAAGAATACTCAAGAACGATATCTCACACTTTTTCTCATACACACAAACTAAAAAACTGAATAAACTATGAAGGAAAAAGTAAATATATAGCAGCTGCCACGCGTCTGGCACTCGAGTCCAAATCTTCTAACTTTAGCTCACTTTAGTCCCTTCATCTTTGGCACATTTACACTTTAGCCCTTGAACTCTGGAAAGCTTATATCCAACAAAAATGATTAGACCATCAACACTCTTAGCTTTAGAAGCAAAAAGTCTCTCATTCATTTCATTCCATATGCAATAGACAATGTATGCTAGGATAGTTATGTTTAAGATACTCCATATAGAATTATTGCAGAAGAGAGTAACCATGTTCGTAATAATTCGACTTTACTCATTAAGAATATTGGAAGACTAAACTTTCCTTTCACTACATCCTAAACTTTAGATGAAATTCACATTAAAAAAGTGATTTTGAGTCATTTGTTCTTTATACACAAAGAATACACTACCTCCTCCTTACATCATTTCATCATCCTATCTTGACTAAGCAATTTACATTTTATAGTCGTGAACAAAATAAAAGTACATCTAAGATTACTTTGAGAGAACCATACAACATTCCCTCATATAACCTTAAGTAGCTCATCTTTCATATCTATCCATGCCTATTTAGTGGGAAACTGAATTTTTCGACCCTCTTTAATAAGCCCTTTCACCACATCAGCTTCGTAAAATAATCCGTGAGTAACATACTTCATGATATGTCTAGATTGCCAACCTACTTCGTAAAATAACCCTCAGTAACATACTTTCATATGCAGCACAACCAGAAATATGCCCGCACATGAAACAATATACCATTATACTCATATGTATGTCACCACAATTTGCTCGCAGTTAATAGTCTAAAGAAAGCTTAGAGTTTTTTAGAGGTAAAGTTTTCTCACAAATATAACAACACGATCTATTGAAAAATTAATTTATTATGTGCTTGTGCGAGAATTTTACATGTCTAATTCAAATCCTTTAAACAAACATTTGGTATACATGCAAACCATTATCAACATAGTTTATAATCTTCGAGGTTATCAAATACATATATGTGTGAACCAACTGAGCTAGTTGGCCACCAAAAGTAACCTTAGAAAAGTAATTTTGGAGAGGTCTCAAGTTCGAGTTTCACTAACGACTTCAGGACCTCGAAATAAATAGAAGCATAAATGGGATTTATCCGCTAAAAGAGAATGTTCGAAGCTTGCATACTGCCTAATTAAATAATTGTGAACTCGAATTACTAACTACTAACTCGTCGTTAAAAAAATGCATATATGTGTATTTCATAAGTTTTTAATATGATACGAGTTAGAGAATTTGTCATATATATCTATACCTAGTTCATTTTCGTATTTGTCATTATGTATTTACCCGGGTAACTCAAGGCTTCACACGAGTAAGGTAAAATTTAGGTGTCGTTTGGTTGGGTATATTGGAAGGTATTGGGGGATATTTTAAATATTTACATTTTAATTTCTCCAAGATATTTTGTTTGGTATGCTCAACAAAGAATTTAAAATTCTCCGAAATGCCAGAATGAAGGATATTAAAATTACTCTAAAAAGTAAGAAATTTTAATTTACTTGAAAATTATTTTTTATAAACTTTTTTTTCTAGCCGTTTTTATTCGGGTTTTTATGTTTATATAAAAAACTATGAAATTTAAAAATTTTATATAAAAATTATTTTTTAGGTTTTTACTCTTTTAACTAGCAAAAATAAAATTTCTTTATGAAACTCAAAATAAAAATAAAATTTATATAAAAGTTTATAAATTTTTATAAATATTTATAAAATTTATAGAATTCTTTTATAAAATTTATAAATAAATTTAAATAATTTTTTTATAAACTTCATTGAAATTTTTTATAAAATTTATGTAAATTTTTTATAAAATTTATAAAAATCTTTTTATAAATTTATATAAATGTTTTATAAATTTACATAAATTTATATAAAATTTACATAATTTTTTCATAAAATTTATACAAATTGTTTATAAAATTTATAGAAACTTTTTATAAATTTAAATAAATTTTTTATAAAATTTATTGATTTTTTATAAAATTTATTGAATTTTCTATAAAATTTATTGAATTTTTTATATAATATATAATTTTTTTATCAAATTTAAATAAAAAATTTATAAAATTTATAGATTTTTTTATAAAATTTTTATAAATTGTTTATAAAATTTATATAAAATTTGTTGAAATTTTTTATAAAATTTATATAAATATTTTATAAAATTTACTGGATATTTTATAAAAAAAAGTGAAAATTCGATTTTTACTCTTTTAAATAGAAAATTTATATAAAAAATATTTATTCGTTAATTGGTTCGACTAAAAATAAGATTTCAAAATATTATGAATTTCTGCCAACCAAACAGGCATATGTATTTTAAATTCTTAAGAATTTTAATTTACTAGAATTTAGAATTTCAGAATTTTAAAATCTTGAACTAAACGACACTTTAGGATTTATGTGTATGTGTGTGTGTTTTTTAAGCCCTTACTTCCTATTATAATGTTTCTTCATTATATATTCATCACCTGATGTATTTATCTCGATCTTAAGATGCTTCAACTAATCAACACATGTGCGTCGAGTGTTGAATGGGTCCTGTATTTGAAGAATTTTGTGTGAAACCGCATTGTGATTGTTTATATGAGAACACATGATTATATTCGTTGAATCTTACTTTGACCGATCATGAGCTTTCTATCTACCAAATAAACTTCAAGAAACTATATAAATTAAATGTACTATTTGTTCCATGTCAACTGTTTCATTAAATACGTAAGACTTATTGTGTACTGTATTCTATACTCAAGTTGCGCATCTCATTCACATCTCACGGTGATGCAAGAAATTCAAGTAGTTATATCTAATGTCTTCATCTGACCCGGGCACTATTACGGCCGTTCAAGAAGTTCGATTAGTTAGCTGCTCCTCCGACCCGGAGTGAATTCTAAGCGAGTCTTAGGCACTGTTTTTTTTTTTTTGGAATAAGACAAGTGTGTCTCCCATCTTTTAATAACTCACAATGGGCACTATTACGGTTTTTATGCTTTACAGATATGAAAGATTTAATAAAAAAAATATTAAAATATTAAATTGTCTCACCTCCATTCTCATTAAGAGAATCTAACAATAAAAAAAAGTCCTTTTACATGTACAAGTTTATACTTAGTATATGAGAGATGATTTGCATACTTTCAAAATTGATTGGGACATTCCACAAGATGCATTAAATAGTTACAGCTTTAACTGTTTGTACATGTGAGTGTCCTAATCAATTTTGAGAGTGTTCCAATCACTCCCCTTAGTATATACTTTCATATTTCAACTGAAGATGCTTACTTGACTATCTATGTAGAGTACTATAAACATTATATCCCAACTATAGGATCCGTTTGTTTTTTTAGAGTTTTTTCCTCTTTATCTACAAACCATGTCTACAAAAGAAGAGGTATATCTAATGTCTTCATCTACAAAAAGAATATCATTTGCTTTTGAAGAGAAGAAGAGAAGAAAAGAGGTGATGTTAGGATAGTGATGAATTGATGATAGTGTTTGTGTTTTAAGAAGAGAAGAAAAGAGAAAAAAAGAGGAAGATGATAGTCTACATTGTGAAGAGGAAAATTTTTTTTTTTAGCTTTTTTGTCTGCAAAAAAGCAAACAAAAAACCTCTTCCCGCTTCAAAGAAAAGAGGTAAAAAGAGGTTTTTTCTAAAAAACAAACAAGGCCATGTTTCTCACGATAGCTGTTTTATAAGAAAACTTTAGTCGCTACAATTAAATTGTTTTTAACTTTATATAAATTGAGCAAGTATTATTGACGTGTTTATGTTTGTCACTAGGCACTCCTGTTAATACATGGCAAGACAATCTTGCTTCCTTTTATGTCTCTAGTGGTGTCACATGCCCAATGAGACAGATTTTGGACACAACTGAATGGTATATAAAAATTTGTTTATATATTAGTAGGTTTGGGGTTTCTTGCTAATTTTTATGGCGTTCAAAAGTAATTTATTATTTTGTATGCGTTTTCTTCAAAGTGTATACTCATAGTTTCTCGTTAAACTTTATACTCCAAAAAATTAATCACTCAACGACATTCAAGTCTAAATGTTAACACCATCCAATTGATAAAACAGTGTCTACCAAAGCTTAAAAACACAAATGTACTAGTACAATTATAGAAGCTAAACCAGTTTAATCACAAGAACTAATTAATGTTAATATAAATAAGTAAATAAGTATCTATAGTATGTAGTCTTATCATCAGTAGGGGAATGGCGAGAGGGAGACCCTACAATACAATAGAATGCATCATTTAGGGAGTGTAGTTGTAGCCAGCTACTATTGTTGGTCTTCCCACATGCCCCTATCCCCTTATCGGGAACTCTATTCACTTGATGCGCTTTATATTCAACTCACTGTTTGCCCTCTTTCAGAAATAATCAAGTCAAATATGTTTTCATGTAACCAAACCATCATCAATGCACAAACAAACGTACATAAACATACACATATGATATTGAGATTTGTACACGATAACTTTTTGTTTGTATACTATGGTCTATTATGGTTAAAGCTATTTTCTAGAGACCAAAGTAGAAATATAAGCTTATGAATCTTTTGCAATGCTTTGAAAGAAAAAAATAACATGCGCATACTATAGGCCCGCATATATCAAAACAAAAGTGCTCGATTTTCGTGAGTAGCTTGAACACGAGTCATTCTACGTCCGTGAAAAATGGTTATTTCATTCTCAAAATACTACATTTAGTATTGGAAAATATTATTGTTTACTTGATCTCATTGATTATCACAAACCAAATATATAAAATACATCAAAAAAATTCTAAACTATGAACTTAATTAAGCTAATAAACATACCAATTGAGGTTGACACAGTTGGTTAAGGCACTGGGCTCCTTAACCAAAAGTCTTGGGTTCAAGCCTTGGGAATGAAAAAAATCTCATTTGAGAGAAATACTACCCAACGAGGTACCAAGCAAACTCCCGCGGGAGATTAGTCCACTCGTCCTAAGGGCGGTGAGAACTCCTCGTAATAGACTAAAAAAATTAAGCTAATAAACATACACATGGATCGTAATGCAAAATACTTAGAGTAAAACGCAGAAATCATACATGAAGCTAATAAACATACACATGGTATTCTATTTTTGCAGATTTAGTGACTGATATTCCAAAAATGCAGGCGGCATCACTGGTGTTTTGTGTTTTGTATCATTTTGATACTTTGACTTAACAATTGTTAAAAATTGACGGTTAAACAAAAACAAATTTGTCTTTTTTTGTCTTCTTCTTCAAAACATCACAAACAGTGTTCAATCACCACCGCCACCACCATTTCTCAACAACTCCACCACTGCTCATCACCAACATTTCAGCATATCAACACTTTTGGCCTTGTTACATATGCCAAACATACATCTATTTTGATCAAGTTTTAGTCTTGGAATTCTTAATTTAATCTTTGGCATATTGTATCTTATGTTTGGTAAAACATATATAGTATTTACTTCTTTCTGTAAAAAATTTACCCACGTTACTTTGGCCGTGCATATTTGCGAAGAATTAAATATAAATTTGCTTCAAGGAGTTAAGGTGTTGTTTAATTGTTTATATGATTGAAAATGTACAAAGATGTTATACAAATTATCAAATTTATATGAGAAAGTCTGTAACTGTTATTTGACAATAAATAAAACAAATAAAACATCGGATCCGTGATTTATACTATCAATCTATAGATGATAGTTTCGTTTTATACCATCGCTGGGATTTAAAGCAGTTGAGGAGTGGTGGTAGAGTGGTTGATGAGTGGTGGTGGTGGCGGTGGCGGTGGGGATGGAGTTGTGTTTGTGCTGTTTTGGAGAAGAAGACAAAGAAAATGGCAAAATTATCCTTGTAGTAACGGTCACTTTTAACAATTGTTAAGTCAAAGTACCAAAATGATACAAAACACAAAACACCAGTGATGCCGCCTCCACTTTCGAAACAGTGGTTACTAAATCTGCGAAAAAAGAATACCACAAGTATGATTTCCGCAATGATAAAATACTATCGAATACGTCTTTGTAGTTGAAGGGGAAGAAGTCGGAAAACTTTACCGGAAATTTTCAAACAAAGCTGAGGGTAGACCCTTACTGAAAATGTTTGCATAGTCATAACGAGACGATACATCGATACATAAAGAACACATATTATGCCTACAATAACCATGTCACGGAGAAAATGAGTATAGATCTCAATATTTTTGGTACGCTAATTTGTACCGAGTTAGCAATAATATAAATAGCACTAACGTTACTACAGTAGACAAGTGTAGCAAATAGACAAGTATAGCAGATGATAAAGAACAATAAAGCTCACTAAGTAGATTGCGAATTCATGCGATCTCTAATACCATATTACGAAATACTATTGCAGTATTATTTACTTGATTTCATTGATTATTATAAACCAAATATATTTTTTTTTAACGACGACTTTTAATAAAAAACTAGCAAGGAGCTAGAAGAAATTACAAGGAAATTAAACTAGGATTTTTTTAACCAATCTAACCAAGAAAAAGAAAGATGGCATCGCCATTTACACCAACTAAATGAACTAAAAATGATATCATCAAAAATCTCCGAGCAACGAGGAGACTTCTCCTCAAAGATGAGTCGATTTCGAAAGAGCCAAATAAACCACCAAGATACTAGAAAAACCCCCTCCAGCGAGACTTTTAACTTTGATGGGATACGAATAGAGACAAACTAGGACCTCCATTATGAAGACCAGTCTTGAGGGGCCAAATCCCACCAACGGCACACACTCAGAAGTAAGTTTTTAGCCAGATCAAATCGAAAGAAATATGGGAACCATCTTCATCTGCGACATTGCACACGGGACAAGACAATGAAACGAGACGAACATTCCTTTTCAACAAATTAACCCTAGTCGGAAGACAATCTATCCGTGCACGCCAAGTAAAAACATTTACCTTTGTTGGGACTGCTCTAATCCACTCAGTCGGGTTACCCCTGGGAAGAAATAGATCATCCATGAAGGATCGGACATCTTTGACCTTAAAAATTCCGTCACTAGATAAATCACAAAACCAACGATCGTTGCTATGAGAAAGGGAGACCGATTCCAACATAGCAGTTAACTCGTCTAACTGTACCTGTTCAACACCTCCTCGCGGCTGTCTACGAAAAAGACGCCACTATGGGCTCATTGAGCTTCGCTGCCACTGTAGCATCATGACTTTTATCGAGAGCAAAGAGTCTGGGAAACTGGGCATAAAACGGGAGTTCACCCACCCAATGATCCAGCCGGAATCGAGTTTTACTGCCATTACCAATCCGTTTTTTGAAATGAGCCCAAAAGTCAAACCCTTTATTTTTTAGTTGATGCAGCTCCCTCAAAATACTACACCAAATCGACAAACGTTTAGAATCATGAATGTCAATATATGAGCCGTGTAAGGAGCGTATGACTTTCCCCCAAAGAGAATCGTCATCCAAAATAAACCGCCAAACCCATTTAAGCAGGAGAGCACGGTTTAGAGCAAAAAAACTAGAAAATCCCAATCCACCATTATTTTTGGAAGCTAAGACTTGGTTCCATGATACCCAGGTAATCTTCTTATCCAAATTATCCATACCATTAAAAAAACGCCTCCTAATACCCTCCATCGTTTTTAGAATACCATTTGGAACCCTAAAAAGAGACATACTATAGATTGGGGACGCCCTGAGAACTGATTTTAGAAGCGTAAGACGACCCCCTATAGATAGGGTTTTTAACTTCCATTTGGATAACCGGCTGCGAAGTTTCGACAAAATATCATCCCAAGCTGAAATTCGAGATGAATACTGACCAACCTTAACCCTAAGATATCTAAAGGGACTGTTCATTATAGAACACCCTATAGATGACGCAGTTGCTACAACATCAGTACTATTCACACCCACCCCTAAGAGTTGGCTCTTTTGAATGTTTATTTGGAGACCCGAAGCAAGAAAGAAACTCTTCAAAATGTAAATAATACCTTTAAGATTCTCTTGAGACCATTCCCCTACGAACATTGCATCGTCCGCATAAAAAAGGTGAGAAATGGATAATGAACCTGGCAAAGAAAGTCCTTTGAAGATCTGCTCTTCAACTGCCCTGTTAAAAGACAAGTGAAACAATTCCATGACAAGAATAAAAAGGTATGGAGCTAAGGGATCCCCTTGCTTTAACCCTTGAAAACACGAGAATTCATTGGTAGGGCTTTCGTTGACTAGAATAGAAGATTTGGCCGACACCAACATTCTCTTGATCCAATTGCACCACGTTGGACCAAACCCGAAAGCTACTAAGATATCAAGAAGGTAATCTCAACGTACCTAGTCTTAAGCTTTGGCGAAGTCAACTTTGAAGAACATGCTTGACTCTTTTTCTGTTTACACCAATTAAAGATCTCGTCCAAGATGAAAGGACCATCCAATATTTGTCTTCCTGAAACAAAAGCAGTTTGTGTATCTGAAACCAATTCCGATATAACAGAGACCAGACTATTAGCTAGGAACTTGGTGACCACCTTATAAATACATCCAATTAGACTAATAGGACGAAAGTCATTAACAAACTTTGCATCAATGACTTTCGGGATGAGGGCCACGAAAGACGAGTTACATCCTTTTGCAAAACAACCTTTGATAAAGAAATACTCCATTGCTTTACGGAAATCGTTCCCAACTAGGTCCCAATATTTTTTGAAGAATTCGAACGTGAATCCATCTGGACCTAGCGACTTATTATCACCACAGTCCCAAACTGCCCTCTTAATCTCTTCATAAGATACACGAGATTCCAATTCTTCTTATTGGTTTTGAAGTAGCCTCTTTGGAAACTGAAAATTAAGTTTAAATCTAGCGTGAGAAGGCTGCTTGAACCTGTTAGCGAAATGAGAAAAGAAAGCGGTCTTAATAGAGACCGGGTTAGTACACCAAATACCATCCACAAAAACACCTCTAACAGCGAGATGCGAGCGTCTCTTGTTGACAACTCCGTGAAAGAACTTAGAATCTTCATCCCCCTCTATCGCCCACTTAATCTTAGATTTTTGAAGAAATTCCTTGGATTCGGAGTTATTAATGTCTTGCAATTGTCTTAGAAGATCAAGATGTCGAAGACCTAAAGTGTCATCAGATGACCCACTGTCCAAATCTTTATCTATCCGACCTAAATCAGCAACAATACTATTTTTCAACTTAGAAGACTCAAGTTTTTTATTTTTTACCCAGCTACGAATGAGGATTTTAAGGGTTTGTAGTTTTTTCTTGAACCGAATCATATCATTGCTGTCTGAATAAGAAAAAGAGTCCCACGAAGATTTGATCATGTCATCGAGCCCAACCAAATCTAGCCACGAATGGTAAAATCTAAAAGGAGTAGGTCCAAAATCAACACAAACTTCCCGAAGAAGAATTGGTCTATGATCAGAAAGATGTCGATCAAGACAACTGCCAGTAACAGAAGGAAACAAGGAATAAATGCCATCGGAAATCAAAAAACGACCAAGCTTACTCATTTTAGACGTCGAAGGATGAGACCAGGTAAAAGAGTAACCCTCCAAAGGAATATCTATCAAACCGAAATCCATGATAAATTTATCAATTTGTCTTGCACTATATGGATTGAAGAAAGAACCCCTTCTTTCACTAACGAATGAACCTCATTAAAATCACCCATAACTATAACCTCACCATTCCAACGACCCAGAATCAGTCCTATGTACTCCCAAAGAGCTTTCTTTTGAGAGACCTACTGGGGAGCATATACCAAAAAAAAGAGTATTTTGGACTTATTAGTTAACCAAGTGCCGTAAATAGCTATGAAATTATCGGAAACCGTGACATTGTCTTTCTGAAAGATGGAAGCTTCCCATATACATAAAATATCACCAGAAGCTCCTAACGAATCACTAGTAACAAAATCATAATTCGAGTTACCCCAAAGAGATCGAACTAACATAGAGGAAATAGAAGACATCTTTGTTTCTTGAATTGCCAGAAAATTGAGTTTGAAGGAAGTAGCTAACACTTTGATCCACTCCTTTTTAGTCTTGTGACCAAGACCCTGCACGTTAACGGAGAATGCATTCATTTAAAACTGACACCCTCTCCTTGTCGACCAATAATTCCTTCAAGATCCTTCTCGCATTCCTCCATTGTAGATCCCATAACTTTCCCCACTAGAATAATATCCTCCATAACTTCCAGAACCGAGCCCCCGTTGCTGTTAAGACACTTTACTCCTTTCTTCTTATAAATTGACGGCGATTGGACAGATTCAGATCTACTGTCCTTAGAACCCATACCAAGGGGTGGATGATTCAAATCATCTGATTGCTCCCTGACATTAGAATCCTCGTTGCCAGGAATACTCTTATCCTGAACTTCTGGTTCCTCCGGAGTAAACCCAGGAGGATGTGGAATAGATGAGATCGCCTGTGTATCACCTATGGGATGTTACGTTCCTCCAACATGTCATAAATTACAAAAATGTCTTCTGAATGAGTGTCAACAGTAGTCTCTTTATCTCGTTTCTGAGCTGAAATGCCGGACCCAAAAATCGTTTATGGAACACCTCCACCATCGCTGTGAATCTCCTCTTCTAGAACACCTTTACTATCGCCCACCAAATCATCCTCTCTATTGACATTCTGACTGGACGAATCGTCGTCAGATACATACTCAGAATCTTTACAATCCACAAAAGAGGGATTCCAAATGAATAGTTCTTTAGCACGTACCAATTAAGGTCGCCTTTTAACAATGACCTTGAAGGACTCAAGAATCGATGTTGGATGATTGGTTTTAATGTAGATGCGCTTACGACCAAAGGTAGTATCACCGTTATCCAATAGCTCCAACGCTACACCCCATTTACTACAGATCTTACTAAACAAATCTTTTGTCCAGGCTTTCATAGGTATTCCTTCTATATCCACCCACACTATTCTTCCCTCACTAACAAAATAACTGGATGCATTTTAGATCTCTTCAAACCATGATTTCATGCCTTGATGCAGTAGCAGATTATCTCTAACATTGCCATTGATACATTCGATCAAAACCCACACACCCCTAGATATGTGAGTTTAATATCTACAAAACCCTCGTCTTTCAAAATTACATAAAGATTAGTAATGGAGGAGAATTCTTTGACCTTACCCATTGCATGCATTCAACCGTCACGTGATGACAAACAAGAGTCGTCTAAGACGATATCAGGTGAAGGATCATCCGGTTGAGACGAATGATTCTGAGATACAGCTTTTGCGTAAGAACCTGCTTGAAATTTAGAATGATCTTGAAATTTGGTATGTTCTTGAACAGTGGGCCTATAGAACTTTGAAGGAGCTAAATTCCGATAATCAACATTTTTTGAAGAACATTCAAACCGAGCCTGCGATGCATATAAATGGTAACTCCCAATCCATAAGGTACATAGGTTTTCAAGAAGACGAGCGAGATTAGGAACCTTGATAAAGCAAACAAACGCAAATATTTTGCCAGCTTTGGATTTCTTAAAAGAGATAAAAACATCCACTATCGACCCATAAGTGATGCAGGTTTTCCAAAGGTCTTTTGAGGAGGTGTAATCAGGAAAATTAGTGATGTATATTGAATGCGAAATTCTATGGGTCTGATCCTCATAGGACCCAGGCCTACGATGTGACGCCATACGACAAAAACACAAACCCTAGAAGTTGAACCGCCACCAAGATAATAATTTAAAAAACAAAAAAAACCCTAAAAAAGATAAAACCCTAGAAATCAAAGAACCTTTGAGTGGAACATATCTGTAAAAATAAAGAAGGATCTAAATCGTCTCACACATGAAAACAAAGAATGAACGAAGAGTATGAATATCACACCATCAAAGGATCAATTCAAAGAATTAACCCTAAAATTTGCAACTACGTCGAATCCACTCGCACAGACCTTGAAATCAATAGGAACCGAATAAAGAATCATCGTTATAATCAAGAGGGATGTCCAACAAAAAGGAAACCTTAATTAAAAGAGTAAGAGAACCAATAACGACTCAAGATCTTAGTCAAAGAAGACCAGCCCCTATGGCTTCGGATTACAAACACATAAAAAAGCTCGTTACTGAATCACTCACGTGGAACGATAGCAAGACGACAAGTTCTTTTTGTGTATGAATTGACGAAAGATAGTAGGTTGGAGATCAAAGAAGAAAATCAAAAGGAGGCACCGCCATTGCTAAGGTTCGTTTAATTTCATAAGTTTTCTAATTCTTCATAAATCAAATATATAAAATTACATCAAAGGATTCTAGAGTGTAAACTCAATTAACATACACATACACACGAAGACATAATGCAAAATACTACCAAATGATAAAATAAATACTACTAATATCTAGGTCATGAATTTTGTAGTAGATAGAGACCTAGAAGAACTAACTTTAGGTTTTTAAAACTATAAGCTAGGAGTGTAAACGAGTCGAGCTTTTAACGAGCTACTCGACCTCGAGCTCGTTTAACTCGAGTTCGAACTTAATACTTTCGAGTTCGATCCGATCTCGAACAAATATTAGTGTTCGTTTAATTTGGCGAGCCGAGTTTTGAAAACTAATATTAAGCTCGGTTCGTTCGAAAACTCGTTTAATTTTCTCGAGCCGAGCGAGCTTAACGAGCCGAACAAGCTATTCGAGTTTAACGAGCTGAACGAACTATTCGAGCTTAATGATAAATCTATTAGTATATAAGTTACATACACCTTAGCTTACTCTTTAAGTATTAGTATCATTTTAATAATCATAAACGATCTTTTGAGCTCGAGCTTGAGTTAATAAACGAATCTATCAAACTATATATGTTCTAATAAAAGTTAGTCTAAACAAAAGTTAAAAATCGTAAACGAGCTTCGAGCTCGAGCTCGAACAACAAAAAAACATTCGAGTTCGAGCTCGAGCCAGATTATAAAATTTTATTCGAGCTCGAGCCGAGCTTGAGCCAGGCAATTAATAAACAAGTCTGGTTCGTTTAGGCCAAAACTCGACTCGACTCGGATCATTTACACCACTTATTATCTAGTCACTAAAAATCTGATGTAGCGACAAAATTTATGTAGTCACTAAATCCATTTTTTAGTGGTACCAAAATTCCAGAAATCACATATCATGGGATCAATAGACAAAATTACGTCAGAACTGCTTATATTCGTTTGGCGGGTCCTGCCAGGACCTGTCGTTTGTTAGTTGTTAGTTCGTCAGTCGTCACAAACGTTTGTATCGATCATTATTCATTAGTACTGATGTACTTTCCATAAACGGCTATGTTTGTTTTGTATGTAAGTGTTCACATTTTTTTTTTTTTTGATTTTTTTTGATTTTTTTTTGAACGGCAACTTTGATTAAAAAACTAGCAAGGAGCTAGAGAGATTACAAAACAACTAAATAAGGATGTTGAAGCCAACTATTCCAAGAAAAAGAAAAATTACAACGAGCCCGACTCCATGAAAAGGATCGCAACACAATATCGTCAAAAAGAACATCCCTTCGAAGATTCTTGTTCGTAAAGAGAAGTTGATTGCGAAAGAACCATAAACTCCACCAAGCGACATAGAAGACACCTTCCAGGAGCCCTTTGTGATTGGACCCCAAACGAATCGAATTTAACCAAGCCAGCCAATCCGCATAGGAGCTAACCGGAGACCAAGGCACGTTCCACCAACGGCAAATGAGACGAGCAACGTCTCTAGCAACAGCACACCTATAAAAAAAATGGGACACGTCTTCTTGCTCTTGATCACAAATCGGACAAGAAATGGACGGGATCTGAACACCCCTTCGGACAAGATTCACCCTCGTGGGGAGACGATCAAGGTGAAGCCTCCAAGTAAAGATGTTAACCTTGTTAGGAACTAGTTTTATCCAACGCGTAGCAACGGGCGCCTTAGGAAGAAAGTAGTCGTCAATGGCCTGACGAGCGTCTTTGACGTGAAAAGTCCCTTCCCCATTCAAATCCCACCTCCACTGGTCGTCAACAGGAGACAAAGTAACGGACTGGATGATGGTGCGGAGCTGTTCCAACTGATGAGATTCGACACCACCCCGAACCGTATGCCTAAAAGAACCACACAGAGGACCTTGGATTTTATCAGCAACCGAACACTCCTTATTAGTATCCAACGCATAAAGTCTAGGAAAAAGGAGATGGAGATGGGACTCCCCAATCCAAAGGTCACTCCAGAATTTAATACGCGTACCATACCCAACCCGGAGCTTGCAATGGGCTAACAAATCCACGCCTTGAGACTTTAGAGCTTTAACCTCCTTAACAATCATATTCCAAATCGAAGGGTGTTGAGAAGATTGATTTTGAAGGTTGCTGCCATATACAGCGGAAATAAAACGGAACCACAGAGAATCATCCTGATTAAGAAACCTCCAAACCCACTTAAAGAGAAGTGCCCTATTCAAAGCAAAAAAACTAGAAACTCCCAACCCGCCATGTTTTTTAGAAGCAAGAACTTTAGCCCATTGTACCCAAGTGATCTTTCTATCGTCTTCATGCATACCGTTAAAAAAATTCCGACGTAAGGACTCCATCACATTTAGCACACCTTTTGGAACTTTGTATAAAGACATGTAATAAATTGGGGAAGAGCCTAACACCGACTTAATAAGTGTAAGCCGACCCCCAATAGAAAGAGTTTTAAGCTTCCATTTTGATAACCTAGCTTTAATCCTACCGATTGAGTCTTCCCACGCATTAATCCTACACATGTTCCCTCCAATAGGGACACCAAGGTATTTGAACGGCAATTTCAAAATCGCACAACCAAGAGAAGCAGCCGCACTAGAAATAGTGGCATTAGGAACTCCAATACCAAGAAGATGACTTTTTTTAAGATTTATAACCAAACCTGAAGCCGATGAAAAACATTGTAGCATAAGTCTAATGTTCTGTAAATTTTCATTCGACCACTCACCAATGAAGACCGCATCATCCGCGTAGAAAAGATGAGATAAAGTGAGAGATTGGTCAACCTTAATACCGGAGAAAAAACCCGCCTCAATAGCCCTCGAAATAGATAAATGAAACGCCTCCATGACCAATATGAAAAGGTAAGGAGCAAGGGGGTCACCTTGTTTCAAGCCACGAAAAAATTCAAACTCGGATGTAAGACTCCCGTTAACAAGAATAGACGCCATGCCCTTGAGTAAACACCCTTTAATCCAAAAACGCCACTTAGACCCAAAACCAAAAGCAGCAAGAACGTCATCCAAATAGTCCCAACGGATAGAGTCATAAGCTTTTGCAAAGTCGACCTTGAAAAGCATGATACGTTTCTTCTTTAATTTACACCAAGAGAGTAACTCGCTAAGGATGAAAGGGCCGTCAAGAATCTGTCTATTGGGAAGAAACGCGGTTTGAACATCCGAAATAAGATCAGGAATCACCAGAGAGAGGCGTAAAGCGAGGATCTTAGTAACAACCTTGTAAAGACTCCCGATAAGACTAATAGGCCTATAATCACTCACGAATTTGGGTTCAGAAACTTTCGGGATGAGGGCGATAAAAGAAGAGTTATACCCTCTAGTAAACGAGTTGTGAGAGAAGAACCACTCCACCGCACAACACATAGTTAATAAATTATCTTGATCAGCAGCGTAGCTACACAACTCGTGAAAATGCCAAAATGGATATAAGAGCAAAAGGTGTCACGACTAGCTTTTCCCTCTTTACTTATGTCATTTCAACGTCACATCATCTCAACTAACCAAAACAAAAAACCAACTAAACACCCCTTCACTCACAACTAGTCTCTCTCCTCTTCACTTGGGTCCCACCACTCACCATTTTATTTCTTTTTTCATTTTTCACACAAAATAAAAATTCATTTCATAAAAATAAAAATTACAAATACTTCAAAAATAGTTCCCGTCTCATGCGATATCGTTTTCTAAACGTTTCCGCCGTATATTTCGGATTTGGACCAAAATAATCCTCCATTAAACGTTGTTCGGCGACTTCACTTTCACGCCATATGTATCTACGATGCTGCTGAACTTCATCTTCTTCATCTTCGTTAATTTGCATTACCATTTCGTATTTTTCCATATCTTCAAGATCGGACGGATTGGAATAATCAGACGAGCTACTCATTTTTTTGAAAGTTTGATTGAAATTTTTTGTGAAAAGATTTGATTGAAAGTGTTTGTTGTGTGTGTGTGTTTTAAGATAAAAATAAGTGGTATTTATAAAAAAAAAAGGTATAAAATTTTTTATTTTTTTAATAACCGTTTGGCAACGGATGGATTCTACAGTGGGGCCCATTTTTTCCTCTATTTCCTCTCGTTAAAGCCTGGCGAATGGGGAACGGCGAGAGGGGTCGGTGTCACGGCGAGCACCGGCGAGGGTGCCACGTCGAACCGACGAGCCCCTCTGCCGTGACACCTTTTGTTCTAAGATTATGTATTAATGTAGTATGAGGTTGTTGTTAGAGCAATTGTTACAGTGATTTTTATATACGTTAATAGTACGATGAAGAGGTTAATTATAGTAAAGATTCATTTTATGTCTATTAAACATGATAATGTTTAATATTTGATTTTTTTTAAACCTTAATATATAATGACACATGATAAGAACACATAAAGTATATAAAAAATATATCGGGTCTCACAGAAAAGTACACAGTAATCGACAAAGTGTGAATCCTGTGTACTTTTCTGTGAGACCCGATTTACTTTTTACCTTCTTATCATGTGATCTTTAGGCACAAGATAAAGAAAACCCTTGATATATATGTTATGTTTGTAAGGCTTTAAAGAGTTTATCTTAGTTTAAATAGATTTATAGAATCAAAATATTTATAAATTAATGACTTTGATCAATTTCAAGTTTTTTAAAAAGTCTAAGATAATACACAGTGGCGGACTTACATTATAACTACGGAGTGGCGGCACCACTCATAAATAAACTAAAACGACGAGATTTTAATGTATTTTTTTCGATAAATTTGAGCATTATTTTTAAATGCCCCTACTCGAAACTTATATTGCCCCCACTTACACATTCAATTCCGACATTTAACGTTGTAAATCTTAAAAATCTTCGATTTTTAAGTTATAATTCTCGGTTTTTCGATTATAACTTTTTCGTTTTGTTATTATCAAAAACTTTTTTACCTGTTATTATTAAATTTTCTGCGTCCACCACTGGTAATACAGATGTTCTCTCCTTCGCTATCCTTTAAGTACCATGAGAAACTTTCCTATTGTATATTACTATGTCGTTACAATATTTCAAAAGTGGGATAATAAAAATAATACCCAATAAGCCTATAGAAAGTGATGGTGTATGTAGCAATAATTGGTTTAAAAAAGGGAAACAATATGATAAAAGCTAAATAGAAAGAAACAATGGATCCATCCATATAAATGTTGTTGTACGTAGCATTATATATATATGGTCCATGTATCATTTATTTCGTATGTTGCTTTATGGTCTAAGCACTTTGACTATGATTTTAAGTCTCGACTATCCTCGTAGGTTTCTGGTTTGCTGACTAATATTCACGAATCACGACTACATTCGGTTTGTTGAAGCAAATTTTTGCAAATAGTTTATTTTTTTTTAGAAGTGCTTAGACCATAAAGCACTTTCGTGAGGGCTTAGATCAAAGTTGTGTGGCGGTTCCAAATGTTGATATACCTGGTTGCATGAAAAAAGATCATTCATGTTGAATATGAGTGTAAACTTTCTTGTTCTAGTAGATGCTTAATATTGAGTCCTTTTGTTGTTGATTTTTCTAAAGCGCCTAATTAAGTAAGTGATGGATAAAGTAATCAAAAGGTAAGTTGGAACATTCTGGGCTGATGACGAGGGCTACACAAAAATAAAAAGAAAAAAATATTTGGAAATAACGGGGACATCAAAACTTCAAATCGATTTTGGTGAAACTCTAAACTATATTCCAACCTAAGGTAAATCAATCGATTACTGAGACGAGTCTTAAGAAGGCGACATCGGGTAATTCGAGAAAGACGTCAAATAAGACGAATGTTTCGACATTAGGTAATCATTATGTGTCCATTTAGTAACTCATTTTGATGTTTTAAATGATGATCACTAGGTTACTGTAGAGGTAGAATTCGTTAGTGAGGCCTCCACATCTCGTATAAATGTGGAAGGGCAAAGTTTTACCCGTATAATGAATAAGATTAATAATATTGAAAAACTTTTAATGAAAGGGAAATGTGTGTTCGTAGGTGATGATGATAAACATTTGGAAAAGATTGATTCCATGGTTGGCCATAATAGTGTGATGAAGTTATATACGTTGATAATGATATACGAATTTTCTGACGGCTAAAACTTCAGGTGTTGAATATGGTACTAGAAGGTTGTTGGAACAATGGAAGTATAATTATTGTACTGCGATAAGTATGATGATCGGGGAATATTCAGTCCATTACTAATAATTTGGATAATAAGGTTCGAGAGTGTTCGAAGAAATGAGTTTTTGGGTAAAAGGTTTCTTCGTTAAATTTTATTACTAAAAGAAGTTAAGTACATAGGATGTAGGCGAATTCTACATGTCCGCCTATTATATAGGCAAACAACTTCCTACGAGAAAGAAAACACATAAAATTACTATAAAGTCACATAGAAAATAAAGAAAACTAATATTTTTTTTGCTTACGCGGACTCTAACTCCAAGATTATCAGCGATAACCTGGACGCCTCTCGAAATATCCATATCACCGTACATATCATCATCATATGAGTCATAGTCATTGGTAACATTCTTGTACGAATCGTTCCATTGTTTCCACAGACTATTAGTCACATATCCTATATCTGATATTTTAAAAGCCTGAATATTTATCAACATTATCTATAGGTTCAACTACATCTTCATCATTTAGATCACCTAAAATATCGCCCATTTTTCTAGGAATCAGATTTACTTGATCATTCACAAGAGTAACTTTCCTTTCAGCAATCTTCTTTTCAATTTTATCAATTTTCTCACTAATCGAGGTGTTACCAGCATCCGGACGAAGAGTACCATCCTCAAACATAAATCCGCCCAAAGGATTAGGGGTCTCATTATTCGTACCCAAATCATCATCATTCTTAACAGAAGTAAGTGCAACAAAAGAATTTGAGTTACTAACCTTTTTACTTGGAGTAACATCTGTATTAGATCCCCGTGTAGCGTGTTTTTTCCTACCACTTGAAGTAGTATTCTTCTTGCTAACCATTCGATTTTCTTGAGTGACCTTAGGACCAACCGATTTACTTGGATGTTGAGTTGAAAGATACTATTGATGGTTTATGATTATCATAACAATTATAAAAACCCTAACATAGATCAAAGAGCATACAACGGAAGCAGATTAACAAGATCTTTATTTAACACAATTATAATTAATCAAGGCTAGGGTTACATACCTTTATCCTAGCAGAACGATCACCAGTAGAGATAGATCACGAACACCACCAGGATGTAATCTAAAATAAGATTACACCACGATCTTGTACACACGTGATACGGTGAGTTAACCGTGAGTCTAGCACGAACAAAACCGAGCTTTCCAAGTCTATGGAAGATCTACCCAACAACCCTAGAGAGGTGCTAGGACTAGATCTAAAATAACTTATAGAAAATCAAAGATGAACCCTAATAGGGTGTGTTTGGCTGGCGGTATAAAGCAAGAAAAGAAGAATATGGAGTGAAAAAATATGAGGCCTTTTGGTTTGTTTATATACACCTTGGAAACTTAACTTCCAAGGTTTAAACAAGATAAAGCCAAAAAAATTTTCCTCCTTATCCCCTCTCTTTAAAAACCGGATATCACCAAGCTCAAAAGGAGGTTTCCGGAACTTTCCGACACCTTCTTTTAGCTTCTTTAACATTCTATAACGATCGTTTAATACTTAACTTTTAATTACTTAACGATCGTTAGCTACAGTTTGTTTTAATAAATATAACAAATATATTTAATAAATAAATTAACTCTTCACGTAATGTGTGCAATCCCGTGATCTCGAGTTCGATCCTATCACACGACTATCGATTTTAAAGTCCATAAACTTTCAGCTCCCACTTGGACAAAATTCGAATATCGTGATCACATTGATTAGCGTCTAGTTACACTAACAATGTCACTAGTACAACTCGAGTAAGGTTTCCTGGACAAAACCTTTTAATGATATATAATCATTATTATTATCCTCTCATTTCAAATACATTGTTAATAAGGATATGGATCTTAGTCATTCCTTCATTAACTATTTTGTTTCTCGTTTACGGATATAGCAAGATTACCAAAACACATTTGGGTGTGGCCACACAAACATCTTACTATTCCCCCGAGGGGCCCAGTTGTATTTATACTTCAAATAATAATTTGAAGGAAACGAATCCCATTTCGACTACAAGCAAAACACATGAACTTCGCAACACTTCTGAAAATAACCCTTATGACTACCAGTTACGTTTAGCGTTAGGTTACCTTACATAAATGCACTATATTCAATGCAGTCTTCTGGCATCTCAGGTCTAAGGATAACTATTTATGATTTACTTAATGACAAAGATCCATAAAGTAAAATCACATAGTTGGGATAAGTCCAATATTTGATCCATCAAATATCATCCAAAATTGACCAATATACTTTCAAGTATACTCAGTCACTATTCTGAATTGTCTTAGTTTAATAATACTCCCATATTATTAATCGACAACGGACATTTAGAAACATCATAATGCTCACGGATTAAAAACATGTAAAATATGATACAAAATCAAATAACAGAAAAATAAACGAAATCCAATCTTTATTTCATCAATTCAATAATGTCTTACATCCTTTATCCAAATACTAATCAACAGATTTATTGCATGAATTCGCTAGCTAGTTGCAGCCCAATTGCCTTGGCATGCTTAACTACCTTTGGCCTAGACAAAGCCTTAGTAAAAGGATCAGCTACGTTATCATCTGTGTGAACTTTTATTAATTTTATTTCTCGAGCTTCCACTTGTTCTCGAACGTAGTGATATCTACGTTTAAAGTGTCTGGCGCCCTTCATGACTCCAGGATCATTGGCGAATATTATTGCCGCAGATTTGTCGCAATATATTTTACTAGGTTCTTTAATTGAAGGCATCACTCCAAGATCTCCAATAAACTTCCTAATCCAAACAGCTTCCATTGCAGCTTCTGAAGCGGCCATGTACTCAGATTGAGTCGCATGCATAGCAATGGTTTTCTGCTTACTGCTCTTCCAGTCAACTGCTCCTCCATTGATGACAAACACGTAACCCGTCTGAGACTTCGTATCGTCTTTATCACATTGCCAGGACGCATCACAGAATCCTGTTACATTCAATTCTGTGTCTGGTTTACCCCCGAATACCAAAAACATATCTTTCGTACTTCTTAAATACTTTAGAATATGCTTAACAGCAGTCCAGTGAGACTTTCCTGGATTCTGTTGGTATCTACTGACCAAGTTCTGAGCAAATGCCACATCAGGCCTTGTGCATCTTACAACATACATAATAGATCCTACAGCCGAAGCATAAGGCACCTTCTTCATGTAAGCCACCTCTTCAGGTGATGATGCATCTTTTTCATGACTTAACTCATGCTTAACCTCCATCGGTAAGAAACCTTTCTTAGAGTTATGCATGTTATATTTCTTCAATATCTTATCAATATAAGCATCTTGGCTAAGACCAATTAACCGTCTACTCCTATCTCGATAGATCTTAATTCCCAGAATATATGCAGCATCTCCCGAATCTTTCATCGAAAAACATTTACCAAGATAATCCTTAACTTCCTTAAGTCTTGGAATGTTACTTCCCATGATCAATATGTCATCGACATATAGAATAAGGAACACTACATTACTCCCACTAGCTTTGCGGTATACACATGGCTCATCACGATTTTGAATAAATCCAAACTTTTTGATTTCTTCATCAAATCGCTTATTCCATTGACGTGATGCTTGCTTCAAACCATAAATAGACCTTTGAAGTTTGCACACGCGTTTTGGATATTTAGGATCAACATACCCTTCCGGTTGTTGCATATAGATGTCTTCATCTAAGCGACCGTTCAAGAATGCAGTTTTAACATCCATTTGCCATATCTCATAGTCATAGTATGCTGCTATAGCTATGAGAATCCTAATAGCTCGTAAGTCTGCTACAGGAGAGAATGTATCCTCGTAGTCTATGCCAAAAGTTTGAGTAAAACCTTTAGCCACTAAACGTGCTTTATAGGATTGTACATCACCATCCATGTAAGTTTTCTTCTTATAGATCCACCTATTTTTCACTAATTTAGCATTTTTAGGTGCGTCTACAAGACTCCAAACATCATTGATTTCTATGGATTTCATTTCCTCATTCATCGCAACTATCCATTTTGACTTTTCTGGATCAGACATTGCGGATCGATAGTTAGCAGGTTCACCAAGATCCCCTACTTCCTCCTCATCATCCTCTATGTATAGACATAGTTTGTCTGGCGCATGTATAGCCCTTTGAGACCTACGTGGAGGAATTAATTCCGGTGGAACACTCAGACTTTCTGGTTCTACAGGAATTTCATCGCTAGTATTTTCAGAAGGCAATGTATCTTCTTGAATTTCTTCAAGATCATAATTTCTCCCACTGAATTCTTGATTTACAAGATCATTTTCGAGGAAGTCTACATACCGAGCCACAACTATTTTGTTCTCAGCCGGATAATAAAAGTAGTAACCCATAGTTTCCTTAGGGTAACCTACAAAGATACATTTAACTGAGCGTTGTTGGAGTTTATCTCCAGAGTCACGTTTCACATACGCCTCACAACCCCAGACTTTCAAATAAGACAAATATGGCTTCTTGCCATGCCATAGTTCATATGGTGTCTTATCAACCTTCTTTGTGGGAACCATATTCAGAATACGAACAACAGTTTCAAGAGCATAATCCCAAAAAGATAATGGTAAAGTTGTAAGATTAAACATAGATCGTACCATATCCAATAATGTATGATTTCTCCTTTCAGATACACCATTTTGTTGTGGAGTATATGGAGAAGTAAGTTTCTGAACAATTCCATTCTTACTTAAATAATCTTTAAACTCTTGACTTAAATATTCACCACCACGATCAGAACGAAGAGCTTTAATCTTCTTTCCTAGTTGTAACTCTACTTCGGCTTTAAACGTTTTGAATGTTTCAAATACCTCATGTTTATGTTTAAGTAAATAAACATAACCATAACGGCTATAATCATCCGTAAACGTCAAGAAGTATCTAGCACCTTTCCTTGACACATGTCTAAGTGGTCCACACACATCCGTGTGTATTAAACCAAGTAGTTCAGTAGCCCTTTCAGTATTGCTATTAAAAGGTTTCTTGGTCATCTTTCCAGAGATACAAGATTGACATTTATCAAATGATTCATCATTGATACTTTCCAAAAGCCCATCACGTTGAAGCTCTTGTATGCGAGTCTTCCCAATGTGGGCAAGCCTATAATGGCAAAGATAAGAAGAGTTCTTGTCTAACTTACTCTTCTTATTCATGCTAAAATCAGAATTATTTTTCCTCTTGGGATTTTTATCATGCATGTTAATTTCAAAAACACCATTCACAGAAATTGCATTAAAATAGAATAAACCATCTTTGAAAACAGAAATTCTATTATTATCAATCGTGTGAGTAAATCCAAGATCCAACATACAAGAAAAGGAAATAACACCCCTAACAATTGTAGGTGCATAATGACAATTATTTAAAGACAGTACTAAACCCGAAGGTAAAACTAATTTAAATATTCCTATAGCTTCAACTGCTGCTTGTGCGCCATTGCCCACTTGTAGAAATTGTTCCCCATAGGTAAGTCTCCTCTTCAACTCAAATCCCTGCAGGGTATTACAAATATTAATACCACATCCCGTATCATATACCCAGGAGTTTGATTTGTATGAAAGATTAAATAACTCTATCATAAATAAGTTACCTGAAGATGGTGCTGCAGCAACTTGCTCAACCTTCTTCTTATGTACTGCCATTTCATGGAGATAGAGAGAGCAATTCCTCTTCCAGTGTCCAGTCATCTTGCAGTAGTGACAAGTCTCATCTTTCAGAGATTTCTTAGCAAAGTTTTGCTTTGGTTTTGATGTAGTCGTAACTTGCTTGCTCTTATCAACCTTGCATTTGCCTTTTTGCTTCTTATTCACTTGCGGTTTTGGTTTCGACACTCTACCCTTTTGTACATAAAGTACTTGAGGAGTAGCAGTGGGTGCCTTATCTTTCAAACCCTTTTCAAAGTCAATGAGCATTGCATGCAAATCATTAACTGTCTTCCCCGTGCAATGCATATTATAGTTACGAACGAAATCATTGAAGTCCTTATTAAGGGACCTATTGATCAAGTTAATAGCCATATTATTATCAAAGGGTTGTCCTAGTGCGATGAGTTGTTCCATATAACCCCTCATCTCCATATAATGGTCACTTACGGACTTTCCAGGAGCTTGCTTGCAACTATGTAGAGTATCAACCAAATCATAGATCTCTACAGCTTGCGGCGTTTCATACACAACCTTGAGTTCATCAAGCATTTGCTGAGGAGAAGCTAGCTCATACTTCCTTTGAAGTGATGGAGCCATTCTCCCTAACATTACAGCAGCCACCTCATGGTGCTTCTTAACGTTAGCAGCGTGTTGAAGCCTTTTCGCATCAGTTGCTCCTTCAGCGAGATCCTCCGGAAAAGGAGTTTCCATGATATTGATGGTACCCGCTGCTCTCAGAACAATTCTTAGTGAGCGGTACCAATCATTGAAATTAGGGCCAGTAAGTTCAGGCCGTTCAAAAAAATGCTTTGAACGCCGAGCTTATTGTCAGATTGTTTTCGGGTTGAGCCATTTCTACAGAAATAAGTTCAAACATTTGTATTTTCGATAATAAAATTCAAGAAAATAAAATTACCCCGGTAATAAAACCATAGTATTTTCCTTGAAAAACTAGAATCCATATTGACATAGATTTATCACATCAGTTGATCTGCTAGTGACAAATGTATTCAACACAGTAACTTGTCGAACAATAATTGCCAAATCATATTGCAATTTCTAGATATGTCAGGGATTTGCATTGTAAACATGTTTTATCCCTTCTTTATGCCTTAAGTTTCCAGTTCTCACTGAGTAACTCAATTAAGTCGACTAATCTAAAGAACGTAAAACCTTCATGTGCAATCTTATTCAGTCATGAAGTTTTCTCTCCATTACAACATCGTCCGATATCTTATATGACGACAATTGTAACTTCAAGTGTTCGTCAATTAGAGGGCATATGACTTAAATTTTAGGGTATAGATTTTGGTGTCAAAATCATGTATGGAGAAGCATGCATACATCTCCATAGCATAAGTTTAATAAAACGTTTAGTAAACTTTTTGGTGAGACTAAAAGTTCATCATATATTTGCAAGTTGAGGTATTGGTTAAACCAAACAACCTTAAAGAATTATACCAATAACAAGCGTAGGTAATTCCAATTTTGACGCACAGGCGAGCCGGGAATTTGGTCAACGCTGAAGCATAACACCTCCTTCCTTAACCGGGTACTTGACCAGCGGTGCGTTATACCCACTTTATAGTTTGTCGAAATTGAGGTTAAGTTGCTATTGCAATTCTAATCAACACAAATCATATGTAATATAGATCTCAAAACAATTCATTAATTTTGATAAGATTTAGTCCATATTATTTTTTTCATAAAAAAAATTACCCTTGTTTACAACATACAATGTTAAAAACGCATGAAAACAAGTAGTACAAAAAAAAAAACTAAATCAAATAACCACATGCATAACAATTTATTCAAAGAACATCAAATCTAGGGTTTTTATGAATATAAAAAGTCTTCCCTAATTTTAAAACTTTGAATCAAATAAAGCAAATAGCAATCAAAATTATATGATCCGTAAGAAACATGCATGTTTATTACGGATCTCCCATATTCTCTTAACAATTAAAAAAAACTACTACGGATCGTAACCACGAATGACATAACAATTAATTCATGCAAACCATCTAAAGTTTAATTACCATGTAATTTTAGGGTTTACAAAAAAATTTTTTTTTTTATAAAAATTCGGCTATAGCCGATTTTAAAAAATAAAAAAAACAAACAAAACCCTAATTTTTATAAAACCTAAAAAACAACATGTAATTTTTAGCACAAATCAATATTAGTTAAAAAAAACTTTAGATCTTGATAATTAAAATCATGTTAAAACGCCTCTCGATGCCACTGATGGTTTATGATTATCATAACAATTATAAAAACCCTAATATAGATCAAAGAGCATACAGCGGAAGCAGATTAACAAGATCTTTATTTAACACAATTACAATTAATCAAGGCTAGGGTTACATACCTTTATCCTAGCAGAACGATCACCGATAGAGATAGATCACGAACACCACCAGGATGTAATCTAAAATAAGATTACACCACGATCTTGTACACACGTGATACCGTGAGTTAACCGTGAGTCTAGCACGAACAAAACCGAGCTTTCCAAGTCTATGGAAGATTTACCCAACAACCCTAGAGAGGGGCTAGGACTAGATCTAAAATAGCTTATAGAAAATCAAAGATGAACCCTAATAGGGTGTGTTTGGCTGGCTGTATAAAGCAAGAAAAGAAGAATATGGAGTGAAAAAATATGAGGCCTTTTGGTTTGTTTATATACACCTTGGAAACTTAACTTCTAATGTTTAAACAAGATAAAGCCAAAAAAAATTTCCTCCTTATCCCCTCTCTTTAAAAACCGGATATCACCAAGCTCAAAAGGAGGTTTCCGGAACTTTCCGACACCTTCTTTTAGCTTCTTTAATATTCTATAACGATCGTTTAATACTTAACTTTTAATTACTTAACGATCGTTAGCTACAGTTTGTTTTAGTAAATATAACAAATATATTTAATAAATAAATTAACTCTTCACGTAATGTGTGCAATCCCGTGATCTCGAGTTCGATCCTATCACACGACTATCGATTTTAAAGTCCATAAACTTTCAACTATTGTGGTGGTTATGGCTAAACTAAAAAACGAGGGTTATTATGAAGCACTATTCGTGTTGAATATGAATGAAAACTCACTAAATGCTCGAACTATAAGATTTTTGTCATGTATTAAACGAATGTCCTATGACTATGAGATCCATTCGTGCAATGAATATTAGCAAGCCTAAGCAAGTGAGTAAAAATGTACCCGTTGGTCTTAGGATAAACGTTCGAAAATAAATTGTTCACGCAACGAGATGAGTTGTAAATTCACTCACAACCATTATACTAAATTATCTTAAGTAGATTTTATCAAAGAAACCCCTTACTAAAAAAATACCCGAAAAAGCTTACAACACCCGCATGAAAACGCTATTTTACGCATACATCTCATTCATCAAATTAAATTCTGGTACTATTATTATACGAATGAAAGGTAGTCCATATCAAACGAAAATATAGAGTAGTGTCTAGACCTCTATTTCTATAGGCTACTCTTTTTTTCTTCCTCATTTTTAGCATGTAACAACGTAAAGCATAAATTAAGGACAAAGATTCAAGATTACACACAATAATATGAAACACAAATAAAGGCTCGGGGACATAATTCATCACAAATCTAATTGAATGGGACATAATTCCAAGAAATGACAAGTTAGCTAAGAGCATAACGATGCGAGTAGAGAAATCTATGTATGATGAGGACACCAGTCACAGTCTTACATCTACATCGTACAATACTACAATGTGGGAGACTATTATGTAAAATTAATTAGTAAAAGTAAGGAAGATTAATTAAATAATTTCTCATATGGAAAATTTAAAATTCTGTAACAAAAAATGACTGGCAAGTTTATGTTACAAATTTGTATTCACATAATAATATCTAGTTTATTCCATAACCTGAATTCAATTGCCGAATCCAAGCCTTCAAGCTGGAACGGAGCTAAAAAGTTTGTAAAAAAACCTTAAATAATTTTGAAATTTACGTTACAAGTTTTTCGTTAGAAAAATCATGTAAGTATGTAACCCTTGTAATCTCTCTTTGTCTCCAATCCAGCAAGAATTATGTTATAATATGTGAAGAAATAATTTGTTCTAGGACCATAAGGTACGCTTACATAAAGTATAAATTAAGCCTTGGAAAAACATTGCACATGCAAGTATATGATGAGGCGATTATAAAAAGTAAGTTTGTCATTTCTGAAAAGATTGTGTTGCTTTGATATGGGCGTACTTGGCTGGTGGAGTAATGTATACAGTAGTATATTGAATGTATTAGATGAAATACATTTAATTAACTTTAAACCGTATCATATTTTGTCTTGTTGGTCACAGTAATACCGATAAACAAAACCACAACGTATTTACTTCCATGTGCAATGTGGTTGCGCCTTTACAACTGCTGCGTCTCGTCGTGACAAAGTATAACTCAATAAAATATACAACCCGAATGTGACACAAAGGTTGTATACTTGTATGCACAACCTAGTTAATGATCTAGGGTTAAATCGAAGCTGTGCTTGCCATTTATGCATTCCAAAGTCATCACTACATGATCTCGTTTTCCTTGGTTCAGTCAAAACATCGCATTAGTATTTAGTAGTAATATACTTCCTACCTAGCTTGTTGCTACATAGACAAATGAAATATAATTATAAACTAGAAATGAAGCAAAAGTGCCCCCACTCTTACCAAAGTTCAAACACCTTCTTCCCCTCAATCCTTTGGATTCATGAAGAAGGAAGGTTAAAAAGAAAGCTGACAACCAATACAACTTTTTTCATTATCTCACACCTAACTCTTTGCAACATTTTCACACAATGCCACCCTTATCAATACAACCAAACACAAACTTATAGCATGTATCAATCTTATTAACATGGTAATTCCTTTTAAATTTAATTGAGTTTGTTTGAATCTGCTTTTTTATCTTTTAGCTTATAAGAGCGCATTTTCAATGATTAGTAGTTTTTTTTTATTATTTGTACAAATTATTTTAACGATGCTTTTTTTCATTTCATTAAAAGTTTTTCTAAAAGCTTTTTATAATGACTTTTAAAACTACAAGATAGTATGTGTTTGAGATTACGTTTGCAATTAGATTATTTCTTTCGACAAATTAACAAAAAATGCTTTAATTACATATTTATTTCTCTTATTTTTCAACATAATTACAATTTTATTTTAGATAATTTTAGTTTATTTTAAAGTTTTTAATAACACTTTTAATTAAAGATAATATAATAAACTTTATCAAACATTCGTATTTACTTTTAATAATGGTGTATACATAATTAAATTGATAAACTAAAATTAAAATATAAACTATTAATTTAAAATGAAAAAAATATATACTATTCTTATATACACCACACCAAGTTTCTGGCCTCGCTAAGTCGTTATAGACTTTATTATAACTCTTCATCTGCCTAAAGTAATGAAATGGATATGTCACCAAAGTGGATATCTTACCAATAAAGATCTTGTTAATTTAAGTGACATAACTACGTTATATGGTTTAAAAGAATAAAGTTATTACATAAATAACGATATGATTAAGCTATCAAACTTTAGATTAGTTGAAAATGATCTTAAACCAAACCATTAATTTTGATACAAAACATGCCAATAAATTAGTTCTCTAGTTACTTGTTGTTTTTGTCATCACACCATCTTGCCACCATCTTTGCTACCAACAGACTAGCTTCTTATTATAACGGCTATCATGATAGGCACAAGACAGTTAAATTAACCACTATCAGCTATCTTCAAAGAGAAAAATTGTGGTATCATTTGTTTATGACAAGAAGTATGCAAAGGCACATGGGTTAGGGTCCAGTGAGGTTGACAACATCATACTATATCAGCAATGGAATTAAAAGTTATACCTTTCAGTAAAAAATAACAAGTTTTATGCATCACATGTCTTTCTTTTATTCCCCATTCTGTTATTCCTTATCTCGTGCTAATCAGAGCATAAGTTTTTGAAAATAAAAATAATAAAACAGTGTGTTGAGAGTGGGATTTGAACCCACGCCCTTTCAGACCAGAACCTTAATCTGGCGCCTTAGACCAACTCGGCCATCTCAACTCTTTGTTTTATTTCAGAAAATAGACTAATATATAAGAAAGTAATTCTCACCGACCAGTATAAAATATGCACAGAAAGACCATAGTCTAGATGCCTTGCTCTTTGTTTAAGATTTGTAGTTGTCAATAGAATGTTTCTGATATGTGTCTTTCGGCAAATAAAGGAAGCAAAAGAACGAATATACCAAAGTCCAACTCACACAAACTAACAAAATCGCATCGCTTTTTATATATTGCTCTAGTAAAAAAAACCAACTGTTATATGTAAAGTAAACGACCGCACAGGGTTTCAAAATTTTTAAAAGCTCAAAAATTTCTCTCAATAATTATATGTGTGTGTACATATATTTTTCTTATATACGATGACTCCTTATCTATAATGTTTCTTCTTAAAGAGCCTCAGTATATAATTTCGATGAAAGTATTTAACTTTTTTTTTAAACTTAATAACGATCCTGTTCTTATACCATATGAGAAAACACTTTAATAAACCAAAGTACGTATAGCGTTATATAACAAGTTTCCACTCATGTTCACATTTTTGTTATATAGCACATGTGTAATCGTGTTTTTGATGAGTTTTCGACACCAACATGTTCTGATTGCTTTTAAACTTTAAGCTTTAAACAAATAATCAAATCTCAAAATATATAAGAACTTAGTGAATACGGCATGAGTTCAATATCTACAATCTTCATATCACACAAGTGCCAAATTACGCTAATCATAAGTCAAAACTTGGAGTTTTGGGAGTCTTTTAGTTAACATGTAGCACATTGTTCTTCTTCAATAAGTTCTCTAACAACACTTTACCCCACAACCACCCCCAATGCTTTACATTTTAGAAAGCCCATGTGGAACTTTTGATCACATGCTCCCACATTCTTTTACATCAATCCCAATCTTACTTGTTACTTATCCCTAACCTTCTTTTTTAATATCTCATTTTGTCCACATTCATCAAATCCATTCTTAGCTCACCACAAACACAATTATGCTACACACGATATCATTTCCTTTTTCTTTTCTTTTTTGAAAATGACAAACTCTTAACACTCATATACGTTCATTATAAAGTTCCCTAAAGCAATAACTAATTTGTTCTTTATAACAAGTAGTGCAATGTCTTTATATAATTATATAGCAATGGGCAGTATTTCATAATTTGTGTCAACTAATTGAAGCTCCTTTGAATTGAATTCTCGTCTACTTTATTAAATTCCCTAAAAGCACGTGTGGCAATATGATAAACAAGCTTAATGAAAGTGGGGATAGTTAATGCGTGATGCCATTCTCAGAAATAATATAATTTACATAATCACGAGAATCATTTTTTACTACTAAAGATTCGTATTGTTATGTTTAAATTAAACGTTATTAATTGTTTTATTGGCTATAAATCCGAGTATAATGAGCGATTTGAAGAGTTTTTCATATGTTTTAAACTATCAAACGAAATATTTCTTATGATACTCACAAAAAAAATACATGTGCATAGTGTTAGACTACATGTACCTAGTGACCTAAGATAATGAAAATTTACGTCTACTTAGTGAACTAACGCGACGAAAATGAACGTGTATTTTAAAAGTAAAAGGTGGTTCTCGTAGTTCTTACATTATTCGGTTTTGAAAATAACCTCACCCTAAGAGCGCTGAGTATCATGGGGAGGAAGCCTCGCCATTCCTAGGTGGCATCAAGCCATCTCTAGCCACCACACTAGGTGGGCTCCTCATTTGCTCATCACTTGATTTCTCGCCACCCAGACGACGCAAAAAAAACATGGCCCACTCCTCATTAGCTGTTGTATAAGGGATAGTTTTAAAATAAAATGTGTAGTGGTGATGCCCAAATGATGTATAATCGAGAGTACTTTGCGGGTCGAGGTTCGGGTCATGGTCCGAGTCAAAATCAATCTATGAGTCAAGGTTCCAGTCATGAGTCTTATCACGGTGCGGTTAACCTTGACGATGGCGCATCTCTGGACAAAGATATGCCACCTGTCGAACCTAAGAAGCCCTCTAAACGTCCTTCAAAAGCCAAGAAGGTTGAGCCCAAGGAGATGCCAAAAGAATGGACAACAGAAGAAGAGGTCGCCTTGTGCAAAGGTTGGTGTCATGTGTCCGAGACTAGCAAGCAAGGAAACAACCAAAAAATAAGGTTTTTTGGGGAGAAGTACTTAAGTACTTTGAAGCCTAGATGGGTTCAACTAGTGGGTAAGACACACATTTGAGCAAATAGAAAACAGGGTACATCTTAGAATTGATGCTTTTTGTGCTATCATGAATAATATTGAGCTTAATCACGAAAGTCGTGTCAATGATCTCAAGCATACCAAAAGGTTGTGTTGAATACAATGTGATCTACAAACATCTTTTTTACATTAGAGGTTGCGTGGAACGTGCTGAAAGATCACCCAAGTTGGCAACAGGTTGAGATACCAAGGTTTACAAAAAAGGTAACAAAAAATCCAAGACTTTTGAAATCACCTCCGATTTTGGCCAAGGTGGTTACGTGATTTTGAACGATGAACCAGAAGAGGGTGAGGAAGAGACTCAAAAATACCCATCAGTTGGTCGTGATCGAGCTAAGAAGAAGTCATTTACATCGTCAACATGGAAGTTTTCATTTGTTGGTGTTGTAACCAAAAAATGGAAGAAAATGAAATACTTCAACTGGGGAAAAAAGAAGGAGCAATAAAACTCCTACTTTACCTTGAAGCAACGAGAGATGGATTTGCAGGAGGCGGCTCTACGGGAAGAAGCTGTAGAATGGTGAATTAACTCTTATCATTACATTGAAACCCGTAGGTATAATATTATTCATGGCCATTATTTATAATAGCAAAACCTTAATACCCAAAACCCACAAACCGGGCTTGGGCCTAATTATCCACTAACACTCTCCCGCAGTTCGAGCGGCAAAATCGCGAAAGCTCGAACTGGAGTGAGAAACTAGAAACAAAACAAACAAAAAAATGAAACCAAACATTAACGATTGTGTGAATTTGTGACCTTAGCATAAATCACCAACACAAATCATAGTTGTGTGGATTTGTGACCTTTGCACAAATCACCAACACAAATCATTGTTGTGCGAATTTACGACCTTAGCACAAATCACCAACACAAATCGTTAACAAACACTAAAACATTTTTTTTTATTAAAACAAAACAAGAACATAAAAATAAATAATTAGGACTACGGTAGAAGCATTGATAAGAACCAAATAAAAACAAAACAATTATCTTCTTTATCTTTCAACAATAAAACTCCACAAATAAAGAGGACTACGGAAGAATTTTGTTTTTCTTTCATTTTGTGAGACGACTGTTTATTTTTTAGATGGGTGGTATAGACTTTGATTGAAAAGAGTGATAAGATTGAAGGACCGAGTATTAGGAGTAAAAGGAAGAATTTGTTTGGGAAGGTATGAATAGATCATATCACCGGAAGTTTTTCAGAAAATAACAGCGGAAGTTTATTATTGTGGATCTACCATGTCTGATACCATGTAAAACAGTAAGAACACAGAATGCTCATTGAAACCCGTAGGTATAATATTATTCATGGCCATTATTTATAATAGCGAAACCCTAATACCCAAAACCCACAAACCGGGATTAGGCTTAATTATCCACTAACAGAAGCGACCTTGAAAAGAGAATAACTCGAATTACAACGTCGAACAATTGAACTTGCTGAAAAAAGGAAACGAGACAAAGACCTAATGTTCTACAACACTGAAATCAACCACAATTTATCTCCAGACCAGTAACAAGCCTTGTAGGAGATGAAAAACGAAATTAAGGCAACTGACAATTTAAATTACCAGTATTAGTTTTTAATTATTATTGTAATGATTTTTTTAATTTTATTTGAATTATTATGTAATGTTTTTTTATTTAATGCAATGCTTTTTTTATTTTATTTGAATTATTATGTAATGTTTATTTTTTTAATGTAATGTTTTTATTTATTAAATTAAAAAAGTTTTTTAAACTTACTCGTCTTGTTGAAAAACCAAGTTGCAAAAAAGAGAAAACACAACATGATAAAAAAAAATGTAAATCGTTACTGATCGCTGTTACATGTGACCTTAAATAGTCCAAACCTTTTAAAGAAGACGGTCATTAAAAACACATCATGTGCTTCGACAACGTCATTTTAACAGATTCTGACTTTCTGTCCTTCTTTTTAAAGCTACTTGTTAAGCTAGTGGCTATGACATAGTTTAAATTCGATGATAAAATCATACAAATAAAAAGCTATGGGAACGTGAACTAAGACGGAGCGTGATGGGTATTTTCATTGAAGAGCCTTTCTATCATATACATTACGAGACTTGAATTTAATTAATTCACGTATCATTAATATATGTTAATTTGTTTGAGTGATTACAGGCATCTTTGCGGTGATGGTACAAAATCGCCAAAAACCATGAGACGCCTTTAGGTACTTTGATCGCATGCGAACAATAGCGGATCTCGAACATTTATTTTGAGAGGGCCGAATTATACATACCAAAATAATAAGTGGAAAATAACTTTGAGACGGAAGGTAAATTTTTTACACTACTTGTCACAAACTTTAGGAGGGCCGAAACCCTCCCCAGTCTCTTAAGAAATCCGCTACTGCATGCTAAGATCATGTTTGACGCGTGAACCTTTGACGTGGACGTTTTGTTGGCGTGTAAAGGAAAAAAAGAGGTGGTTTTGTGTGAGGCTGAGCATCGGTTTAAAATCGAATCGAACCAAAAAAATCAAATCGAATCAGGACCAAAAACCGAATCGAAAACCGATTTTGAAACAAATACGAACCAAAAATCGAACCGAAACTAAACTAGAGCGAAAACCAATCAAAATCTGTAGTTTTTTTTCTCGTGTTTTAACCTAAAATCGATCAAAACCGACATAATTCGGTCTCGGTCGGTTCGGTTCGGCTTGATTTTTCGATTTAGTTCGGCTTGTGGTTAGTTTTGCTCGGCCTAGTTTTGTGAAATCAAACGAAAAAGGAGGAAAAGATGGTGCATGGTCACTATTTTTTGTTTGTTTGAATCGTGTATGTATGTTTTTTTGGAAACATAGGTTTTCGACTCGACATTGCGAGCCGACTTATCTTAGGGCGATTACTTTTTTGGATAGCTCAGAGTCGTCGCAGGTGAACCTCCGTGGCCACCCCCAAACATACACACCTAGAGAGGTTTGAACCCTTGACCTTTCCTTAACCATACCATTAGGCCATTTGGTGAATATGAGATAGTTTTATGCGTTGAAGCGAGGACCAGTACGATAATACGGCTAAAAGGTTAAGATAAGATGATGTACTAAACATTTGAGTGAGTGAATGAGTGATTGAATGAAAGTTGAAGCGAGACCATTAAACCTAGCCTAACTCAAGAATGCTGGACCGAAAAGGTTGTAGATGGATTTTTCACTGATACTTGAACATCAAATAACTTAGAAATTAATTACTTTTTGTTAAAATAACAATTATACTTTTAGCTAATTCTGAGTGTTTTAGATGTGCAGACGGTGCAGTATTTATTATTTATTGGGTGCATGTGATTAATTTTGTTTGGGCCGATGGTTGCTCTCAGTCTGTATTTGGAAAAATAGAACAAGGTCCATATAAAGCTACATTACTACTAATAGGACTGTGTTACAGCAACCTTCTTGATGTGGCTATTAAGCCCAACTTTGCGCATTTGAATTTAGCGTGTTCACACAGTCGAGGGTTTTATTTCTTAGAGAACACTACTCAGTTGGATGTCCGTGCTTTGCGGAGCTATAGGACCGTCTTATTAATTTCAATGGTCCTGTGCCATGATTATACGGAGGCCCTTTCATTATACAGTTAACCATTAGGTTTCGAATATAAAAGACAAAAAGCTTACTATATAAAAGCAAAATAGTCAAAATAATGAATTTGAATTTTGAAACACTAGCAGGGTACCCGCGCGATGTGGCTGCGGGTACCCTGTAACATAATTTCGGTCAACAATATTTTAATTTTACGTTTTTAACAACAACATCTCAAAAAGCGAAATTTAAGGTTTATGTAGCTTTACTTAATTGTCTAGCCGAATCGATGGTGGCTCTGATTCTCGCTTGAACCAGTTTAATCTAGTTTGATATTGAAAATTGTAAATATATATGTTTTAAATTGTTATGTAAGGTGAATATAAAATTGTATATTTGAGTAATGGGGTGTATTAATTATTTATTAATTGTTATTAATAGATGAAAAAAAAAAAGATGTAGTGATATTTGTATAATATGTTATTTTATTTGTAAATTATAGTAATGAGGTGTTTTAATTATAATATTAATTATATTTTAATGATAGTATTAAATGTAATGTGTTATTAAACATCTTTTTATGCTTGTTGTGGTTGTACATAAGAATTAATAGGTTGTATTAACCAATTCTTAATTTGTATTTTGCATTAATAAGTTGTACATTATACTTTATTTATTGGACTACTTAAAATTTTTGTATTTATTAAAGAAAGAGATACCAATTTGTTTTATAAAGAGTATAGATATAGATTACTGGACCGGTAAAATAACGATCCACTCGCCGCAATACTATATCTCCTATATAAGAATTCGATTTCGGGCCTTGGATTTTGTTCGACAATAAGAAAATTAAGTATTATCAAATTCAAGTTGGATAGGACTTGTTCTCTTGTTAAATAATGCTAGAATGATACATGTACATAGCTCAAAAGTCAAAACTTTTATTAAAAGAAAAATATTTTATGTATTTACTGTTTTTGTGGTCGATTAACAAAGCAAACAAATTAGAATGTCAGAAAAACAATTTTTAAATTATAGTTGGTAGAGTAAGCCCATGGATATACCTAAAGGGTGTATCTACAGGATCCAAGCCATACCCGATCCACTTATACAACTACTGATACAAGTGTACAAGTAGACAAAAACAAAAAGATAAACAATGAATTAAAAGCATCAATCAGGGACGGAGCCAGAAAATTTAACTTGGGGGTCAAACTTTGATATTTTTCATAAATTACACTATAAAATGGTTTTTAGGGGTAAAATTAAAATTAAAAAAAACTTGAAATTCGAAAAGTTACACTATAATTTTTTTACTAAGGGGTCACATGACCCTTGTGACCCTCCCCTGTCTCCGCCCCTGATCACAATGTTAAAAGTTGGCAGAGTTTTTAATACTAAAAAAATGTTTTGTTATATTTTTATGCATTGCAAAGTAAGTTTTTTACAAAAAGCTTTTCACTAAAGCTTGACAAACAAAAAACTTTTGCTTCAAATTGTAGTGATTAGATGATACTTGCATTAAATTCATTAAATGCTTCAAGTCTTTGAAAGACTTGACTATTGTCGATGCTCTAAATTCAAGAAAAAACAATGCTATCTCGGTTACTCTTTCACAACAGAAGTATGATACAACGAATATGTTTGGTTAAACTTATAAGTTAGGTTTAAGTTTATGTTATATAAAGCATATATGGCTTACAAAACATAAGTTTATAAGCATATGTTTAATGTTTGATTTATCTCATATTTAATAAACGTATAAATTAAAGTGTTTGATTTGGCTTAAGTTGTTAAATGATAAAAAAAAACATAGTTTTAATATACTAATTCAATTGCTTCAATAGCAGCAATAAAATATTATTCGATTACTACACATGAAATGGAGTGATTAAAAATGTGGTATTAGTTTCATTGTTTCAATAGCAGGAATGAAATATTGTTCGCGTACTAATTTTAAAGATGTGGTATAAATTAAAAATGTAGTACTAATTAAAACAAATATAATAAATTTATGGCAAAAAAATAAGCATGGAATGGTTACTATTCGATTTTATATAAGAATCAATGAAAACAAGATCAGATATGAACTTAACTAACCTCCCATTTTACTTTTATAAACTGTTTCATGCTATCACTTCAAATGTGATACCGAAATTTGTGATCAGTACTTACAAAAGAAAGAAACAAGAATCACTATAAATTAATGATCTTAACAACCAGATCAATGCTCACAAACAATCTGAACAAACTATACGAAAGTGATCAACAATGGTGGCTGAAAGACTAAAACAGAATAATGCCTAAACTATGAGAAATAACAATATATATAGCAGAAGAATAGGACAACATCCAACTTTATAGCACTTGACACTTTCACCCTTTGAACTCTAAGCAACTTGCAATATCAACACCAAACTACACAATAAGAAAATATAACTAAATAAAGTTACCTTTCTTACCGTTGAAGTATGAAGAATAGTACAAAGTCAACTTATATTCAATACCCCCTCTTAAGTTGATTTGTGATACAGATCAACCAGATTCAACATTTCACAAAACCTTTTGTGATCTTTTATAGGTAACCATTTTGTAAACATATCAGCAACATTCTCTTCAGATTTGATCTTAAATTTTTTGATCAAACCGGCCGATACTTTCTCCCTCAAAAAATATAGATCAATTTCAAAGTATTTTGTCCATTCATAGAAGACAGGATTAGCTGCAATTTGAATTGCAGAACTACTGTCACAACTGATAGGAACAGGAAGAACAGATCCAACCTTAAGATCCTTCATGATCTCAAGTATCTACATAACCTCACAAGCATCAGCTGAAAACTTAGCAAGAACAGACTGCTTCTTACTTTTCCGAGAAACCAAATTATTTCCAAGATACACAGTGTATCCAGTCACATATTTCCTTATAATCTTGCATTTTGCCCAGTCAGAATCAACAAGAGCAGCAAGACTCGGATTATATGTTTCACAAATGAAATACCAGTTCGTGGAGAACTTTTAAGATATCTAAGCACATGAAAAGCAAGCTTAAGATGAGACTTGTAAGGAGCATGCATAAACCGACTAAGACAGTGTACAACATAAGCTATATCAGGTCTAGTCAAAGCAAGGTAAATCAATTTACCAACAATTTTCTGATAAAAAGTTTTGTTATCAAGAAGAATATCATGATCATGAACAATCTGGTCTTTCTTTTTCCTAGAAGGATCAGGTATAGGAGCTTTAGCAGGTTTACAAGCTAACATCCCATACTCAACAAGAAAATCTACAATACTTTCTTTGATTTAAACACATACCAGTACTAGTATCAAGTACCTCAATGCCAAGAAAAAACTTCAGTTTTCCCAGATCTTTAATTTTAAATTTAAAACTTAGGTATTCCTTAAAATTGTTAATTTCTTTCTCATTGTTCCCTGCTATGATGATATCATCAACATACACCAACAGGGCAACAAATGATCCATTTTCAGACTTAGTAAAAAGTGAGACATCACTTTTACTTTGAACAAATCCATTTTCAACAAGCACACTTATCAATGTTTTATTCTACTTTCTTAGTGCTTGTTTAAGACCATACAAGGACTTAGTTAACTTGCAAACCTAATTTTCATTTTCAGAACAATATCCTTCATGTAGTTGCATATAGATATCTTCATCTATTTCACCATAAAGAAAATCATTATTAACATCTAACTGGTAAACAGGCCAGCTAAAATTAACAGCAACAGACAAAAGACATCTAACAGTCACAATTTTCACCACTGGTGAAAATGTTTATTCATAGTCAATGCCTTCTTTCTAGCTAAATCCTTTAGCTATAACCCTAGCTTTAAATTTCTCAGCTTCACCACTAGACTTATATTTAACTTTCCATAACCACTTATAAGCAACAACCTTTCTACCTGGTGGTAAGTCTACAATAATCCAAGTATTATTTCTATTAAGAACGTCCATTTCTTCATTACATAGCTTCAACCCACCTAGGGTATTTAGAAGCCTCTGTATAAGACTTAAGCTCATGAATTTTGTTCAAATTATTAGCAAAAAAAAAATTATGCGCTGACAAATTATTATAACTAACTACCGAATTAATGTCATACTTGTATCACTTATCCATCTCATAGTTATCATACTTAGCAGGCAACTTAGTTTGTCTACTAGACCTCCTAAACTCTGATTTTTTTTGGATCATTATTGTTATCAGATACAAACATTTGTTTAAACTCAACAAAGTTATCACCCTCAGACTAATAATCACTATCATCAAGAATAGCATCATCTCCCTTAGGACTTCCTACACCACTACCTGGACCATTCTGGCTGCTATCTATTTGTTCTGTATTAGACTCTTTGACAGCCTCCCTAGAATGCTTGACAACAATGGGAAATGTATTAGTGGATACATCTGTTAAGTTAAGAGACATTGTAATACTATCTTTATCACTCACTTTGTCTCTCTTATCATCACAGGGTTCATCTAACTTGCTTACTACTAGATCAAAAAAGTTTTGATTATTTACACCATCTTCTTCAAACATTAAATCTTTTACTAAAACATCATTTTTGAAAGGATAAACAGTTTCATAAAACTTTACATCTCTAGAAAATAAAAAACTTTTAGTTTCAAGATTATAAGCTTGTAACCCTTTTTAGTACTAGAATAACCAAGAAAAACACATTTATCAGATCTAGCAGCAAACTTATCAAAGTTATTTAAAATAGTTGCAAAACACAAACACCCAGAACTTTTTAACAAAGAGACTAGGTGGAACATTGTAAATCATTTCATAAGGACTTTTTCTAGAAAGCACAGAGCTAGGGAGCCTGTTAATTAAGTACACAGAAGTTAGAACACACTCAAACCACATGTTTATAGGAATGCCCCCTGAAACATAAGGGCTCTAGCAACATTAAGTAAATCTCCATGTTTTATTTCTACAATGCCATTCTGCCGTGGGGTATAAACACAAGAAGTCTGATGAATGATTCCTTTTGAAAGAACACATTTTTCAAACATATTATTTATAAACTCAATACCATTATCACTTCTAAAATTTTTAATTTTGACATCAAATTGAGTTTCAATTAGGTTATAAAATTCAACAACCTTGTTAACAACTTCATCTTTCCCATTGAGTAAATAAAGCCACACACATCTAGTGTAATCATCAATAACGATAAGGAAAAACCTAAACCCTTCCCTACTTTTGACCTTATAAGGCCCCCAAACATCTAGGTTAACAATATCACCCAAATGCTTAGTTTTATGATCACTAAGTGGGAAGGGCTCTCTGGTCTGCTTAGCCCTGTGATATAAATCACAAGGCTGGGTATCAGTCAGACTATCAATTTGAAGCCTATCTTTCAAAACACTCAGGACTTGGTCAGAGGGATTGGCAAGTGATGCGTCTCCAATGTGATTGGATTTGGAGAACAAGTTTTAAATTTATAAACACGAATTACCGGATTGAGTAAAAACGCAAGGGCAAGTATAACCCTTTCGTTTGTGTATAGCTTTTATGTGATAATACCGAGATCGTTCACGAGGATTTGGAAAACCTATGATCATTCAAAAATAAAACTATAATCGGTGATTGTAGCAATTGGTGACAAACAAGTAACAAGTAATATGATGAGATTTGATAATAAGATTAAAAGCAACACTTGGTAAGGACTAGTTTGAGCATCCGTAGTGGTATGATTGTGATGACACGTTTAACAAATATGATTATGATAATTAGATGGATAATCCAATCTATTGTTTTCAAAAGCTTTAATCTTCGTCAAGACCTTGGTTAAAGAAAACAAGCATTAGACTCAATCACTCAATTCAAGACTTAATCCAATTTCAACACATTCGATTCACGGTCGTTTCACGAATTTACTAACACTTATAATTATGTTTCTTGATAATCAAAACTTCTTAAGAAATGGTCAATACAAAAGATAGCCAATCATCGACAAACCGGCTATGACTTGTTGATAGAAAATAACCCTTTGACCTATGAAATCTTTACCAACAAATTAAGTTTTGATAACAATTGTCACATGAAACATAAGTACTAATGGTTCAAAGGAAAGCTTGACATTGAAATAAACATAAATCACAATCACAACCACTACTTCATACCACAAACATCATCCTACCAAGTGTAGAATGAGATTTAGCTACTCATAACAAACAATAAAATAAACTCTGAAATAGTAGTCTTACAAGTCATAATCAAGAGCCTTACAAAGTGAAAATATGTTGCTAATGATTAGGGTAATGATCCCTAAGAGTTTCGTGATGTTAACTTTGCTTTTCGGACTCAAAAAGTGACTTTTCTTGCACCACCTTGCTCAAATCCTGGAATGGAGGTTTGGACAAGGTTGAGAGAGCTATTTTGTGGTTATGAAAGAGTAATGAGATTATTCGAAGAGATATGTTGTTACATGACCCTAAGGGTCTTATTTATAAGCAAAATTGAAGGCATGGAGTGAATGCATGGCTTGGAGTCAAAGACAAATGCTTGGAGCCAAAGGAAGTCTAAAACTTTCTTGTATGATCTTGTATGTTCTTCCATAAGCTTGCATGAATGTAGACACAAATTCTGCCTACATAAATGTGGTTGGCAACTTGAATCTTGCGGGTGGTAACTTGGATGAGTTTTGCAAGTGGCGACTTTATTTCTGCTGGTGGCAACTTCATGCTGAGTGACTTGTATGCTCCTTGTAAATACTTGTTCTTGCACCCGAAATTGATCTTTAAAGGCTTGTAACTTGTACACGGGTCTTGAACTTGACTAGGAATCTTCGTACTCGTACTAATCTCCATGTTTGCATTGTTTTACACTCTATTCCTGCAATTGGCTACACAAAGACTTGCAAACACAACTGGGAACAAATATGCACAAAAGTATTATAGATATGGCCAATATACATGTACAAAAGTACGGATAACGCTCCCAAAAACATGTTGGATTTGGGCGTTATCAAATCCCCTCACACTTAAGTTTTGCTTGCCCTCAAGCAAGAGGAAAAGGAAATTAAATTGTTGGAAATACGTTTTACGTATATAGAAAGTCTCGGTCACTCCAACAATGTAGTTATAGGCTCGTAGTAGTGTTTAGTTCCATTTATTAAATAGCCTGACCCATGAGCATGTTCATGGGCCGGAGGCCTAAGTCCATTAAGGACTTGGGTATTTAAACCTCTTTCCACCATGGAAAGAGGTGTTGGTTGTTCATTTCTTACTTTTCATAATACAAGTTTCTTTCACTTCTCTCTCTAGAAAAATATCAACCCTCTTGATTCATAAAGATTATCATTATTCTTCAATTGGTATCAAGAGCTATGGGATGAAATAAAGATTGGTTTTGTGTTGTTCATACTTTTCTAAGTGTGTTCATGTGTTTTTGATTGATTTTTCCAAAAGTTACAAAATTTTTCGTGTTCTTTGATTCCAAGTGATCTACATATCTTCTAAATAGTTCTAGTAACGATTTGGTGATATTCGTTTGGTTAGAATCACGTTTTTCAAGGTAAAAATCCGTTCTTTCTTGGTGATCTTAAGTCTCGGACTGTTTTTTAGGGGTACGATCTGACTTTGTGCTTGCATAAACCCTGGGGGTTTCTACTTGCGATCAATAGTCACGATCCATTGTTACGATCTAACTGCGATCATAACTTAGATCCATGCTACGATCCACCAGTACGATCACGTAGTACGATCCATAAGTACGATCCAAAGTACGATCCAGACTTCTATTGCTTAGTACGATCCATCAGCACGATCCAAAGTACGATCTAGATTTCGATTGCTTGGTACGATCAGGTTCACTACGATCAGGGTGCGATCAGGTTCACTACGATCAGGGTACGATCAGGTTCACTACGATCAGGGTGCGATCAGGTTCACTACGATCAGGGTGCGATCAGGTTCACTACGATCAGGGTACGATCAGGGCACAATTGTTCAGTACGATAGCTCACTAGGATAGGGGAGTACGATCGCAATCCGATCTGGGAGTCCGATCAGAGTACGATCAGCGATAGTTTGCAACACTTAGAGGATTTTCCATCTTTGTTTTATTTAGAGACACTAACAAAAACACACAATCAAAAGATCTTAATATCTGTATTTACACAACATTAAAACACATAATCTTATTTCATTGCTCGATCATTTGATAATCTTTTTTCAAGGGATCACAAAATGAACTCACATTCATATATGCCAACCATGACTTCGCTTACTGATATCTCGATCATTTCAGGAACCGATACTCGCCCACCTTTGCTCATCAAAGATTTATTTGAAGCATGGCAAGGCCGTATGAGAACGTACATCATGGGCAAACAAAATGGTCGACTTATGCTTCAATCAATTGATAAAGGTCCATTAGATTGGGGAGAGGTTACCGTCAACAATGTGACAAGGCCTAGGGAGTATCATGAGTTAACCGATGCCAACAAAATCATTGCAGATGCCGAAGAGAGGGCTGTTCAGACAATTCTTCAAGCCCTTCCACCCGATATCTTTCGAATGGTAAGTGAACATACAGTGACAAAGAATCTTTGGGATCGACTTGCGGTTTTGCTACAAGGGACATCTCTCACTAAGCAAGAGCGAGAGTGTCAACTGTATGATTTGTTTGATAGGTTCAAATACATTCCAGGGGAGACTCTTCATGATTTTTACTGGCGTTTTACCACTTTGATGAATGACATGAACGTCTATAATCTTAGGATTGAACAGTTTCAGTTAAACACCAAGTTTTTGAACAAATTACCCCCTGAATGGAGTCAATATGTCACTGATGTCAAGATGATTCGTGATCTACACAAGTCCAATTTAGATCAACTCTATGCTTTCTTACAACAACACGAGAAGCATGTGATCCAAAACCGAATCTCTCAAGGATCTTATCATGAACCAATGGCATTATTGGCAAACCATCCTACACTGCCATACCACAACTCTCAGCTTGCTTTAGGACACAAATCTTCATATCAACCTGTGTATCAAACACCAAGCTTCCCATAGTAGTCGATTCTGCCACCGCCGCCTACATCTTATCATCAACCAGCAACATCATCATCACAAGGAGATTCACACCCATTACCTTATGCTTCACACCAGTATTCACCGTATCAACCTCCAACAAACCTTGCTTGTACCTATCCACAACTTGAGGCTCCTCAACCTCATTACTCACAACAAGTCAGTGCTCCATCCAATCAGATTGTGGCTCAAGCAGCACCAGCATTCTACTGTGAAGATGACATCCCTGTCCCTGAATTTAGACAAGGAGATAGCCCTACTAATATCCTTGCTCAAATGTCTGCTTATTTAAGTCAAACATTGAACAAACGAGGTTACAGAGGTCCAGCAACAACTAACAATCAGTTAAGGAACTCGTCTAACTCTCGACAACAGGCAACAATTCAGGATGGAAGAGTCATGGTGCAACCACTTCAAGGGAGATCTAATTCGTCTACTGCTGGTGCACATTCATCCAATACTACTACTACAAGAGCAAACAGCACTGGTAAAATGAAGGTGGTTATTTGCTACAACTGCAAAGGGGAAGGGCACATGGCCCGAGAGTGCAAGCAGCCTAAGAGGAAAAGGGACGGCACATGGTTTCAGGAGAAGATCTACCTGGTGAATGCTCAAGCCCAAGGTCGTGGGCTTGATGAAGAAGAATTGGCATTCCTTGCAGATCCGGGAGTAGCGGAAACTGATGGTCTCACAACAGTCATCACCAACAATGCTTCATATCAATGTGATGATTTGGATGCATACGACTCTGATTGTGACGATCTTAACACCGCCAAAGCAGCTCTCATGGCAAACCTTTCACTATATGGAGCTGATACAATTTCTGAGGTACCACATACTGCTACAGATACTAGTATTGTACCTTATCAAGTTGAGCAAATGTCTGAGTATTCGGATCAGCCTCCGGTGGTTAGTAACTCAATCGACGGGACAAACAATGATAGCAATATCAGTGAAAGTCCCCAGACTTTGAGTGAAAGTCCTTATGACTACCAATTCGTATGCTCAACCTAATTTGGTTATGGTCCCGGCATCTTTGCTTAGCCAAATGAATAATGCGGTCCTTGAAACCCTTAATGCTAATCAGACTTTATCTGCCGAGCTTGCTTTGCATAAGGACAAGGTTAAAACCTTGGAAATGACTCTTGTGTCTACTACCTTAACCAATCCTGAATTTGATAGGTTTAGGAAAGTTCAAATGGACAATCTGCTAGAAATTGAGAGTTTAAGAGCAAATCTTTCGAATGAACTTAAAGAAAAAGAGTGAGTCTTTACTAATTTTCAACAACTTCAGACGGATTTTAAAATTCTTGAGTCCAAACAGATTGAAATGGAAATTAAGACGTCTGAAAGAATAAAAGAAACGGAAATTAAGCTTTTAAAACAATATGCTGCTTCACATCTAGTACACTTGTTTCATGCATCATTTAAAGAGTTCAATCTATCGCGTCTCATAGACTTACCACCTAACCCGGGATATGCAAAGCAAGCCCTTCACCACAACCCACGACTTTATGATGCAACCAAGTTAGGATTGGTATTAGATCCGATTGTGTTCTTGAATGATTCTGAGAGTATGACACCATATGATGAGAAGCGGTTAAAATTACTTCCTACATATCCTGAATATGATTATGCTCAAATGAATGCAAAAAATGCCACGATAGATCTTAGAATTCGTTTTAATATGCAAAAGAGAACTATCCAAACATCCACTTTCATGCCTACTAGAGAATGCCTTAGTATAATTCCTACACTCGTTAAATCGGACCAACCGAAGGAAATTCCTAAAAATCTTCCACCGGTTAGTACGGTAAAGCTCAGCTTGGAAGAGATTGGGCAATACCTTACCGAGTTTGACAAGGTCATTCTGGAATGTACGACTTCAACGGCTCAAACCGCTGGAGAATGGGCGTTCGAACACATGAAAATGGTGTTTGAGAAAGAGATCGTTCCGTTTGTGGACCATATCAAACAAGGAGTCTATGATCTAGCGTGTAATTTAAGTTTTGAAATTGGTGAAGTTCAAAAATTTTTCAATAAAATGGATGATGCTTATGAACAACATTTAATTGAAAAGGAAAAGATTTTATCCGAATATGACCGCTTTTTAGAACATATGGTGTCTCTCTAAGTGATGCAAGTTGTTACTATTAAATATACTCATGAAATTTCTACTGTGAATATTTTGATGATGTGCATGAATCTGTTAATACGGTTGAACATGTGAATACTGTAGATAATCATTCTTGTCATGAATCCAACGCTGAATTTTTAAAGCTTCAAGATTCGTATAATACACTCTCAAAAAGTTTTAATGAGCTTCAACCACATTCTATATCTCTTGAAATTGAGAATCAATCTAAAAATGAAACTCTTTCAAAACTAAATGATGGTGGAAACTCCGTTGAGACAAGTGACAAGATGATTCAGATGGTTCAAAATTTAGAGGAAGAGATGATGAGAATTAAGAGAGAATTACTAGAAACAAAAACGGAACTAGAGGCTGCAGAGACTAAGAATCATGTCCTAGAAAATAGAATTAATTCTATACTAGGAGAGTGTGAACAAGTAAGGCAGGTTGACTCACAAAATTCTGGTTCAATAGAACGCCTCGCTTTTAATGCGACAGAACAAAAGTCATTAATTGACAAACTGAACAGGAAATGTGAGGAATCCTCTGACCTAAAAATTCAGCTCATAGACAAAAACATGGTTATAGCATAATTAAAGGAGACACTTCAACTCAAAGGACGAGAAAGTGTTGATAATTCAGCTACTGTCTCTGCCTCGACCTCTAGTGCTCCCAAACCCAACCCACGTGTGCTATATCAGGATCCAAAATTTAGGAAAAGTCCCACTAAGTTTGCCATATATATGAAAAATGCTTTAGAACATGCTGATCTAGCTAGAGAGATTATTGATGAAATGCGTGAACGTGATCCCACAAGTCATAGCGTATATGAGCTTTTATTATATGTGGATCGCGTTCAGGACTGTTTTGCATACTTATAGTACATTGGGCAACCGATATCTGTACCATCTAAACAACAAACCACCATTACCATTACTCCATTCAATAAGACCCCAGGAGCTAAGCCTGTTTTTAACACACCCATCAAGGTTAAGTCAAAATCTGTAACTAATGTTCCCTTGGCTTCTACAGGAGTAACTGTGTGCACTAAGGCTAAAGGATCTCAAGACAAGAAAGATAGGATCAAGCCTTCCACTAATAGGACTGAGAAGAAGAAAGTAGAAGTGCACCCTAGGAATGTTATTTCAGTTTTAAATAAAAAGAATCATGTAGCTAAGACAAAAGGTTCTCTTTATGAGTGGAAACCTAAGCAAAATGTGAATTCTAATGCGCAATGTTGGAATTGTAATGAATGCATGTTTTCTCAGCGTCATGATTTATGCCTTGTTGATCACGTGAATGAAATGTATGCTATTAAGAACAATCTTGAATGGATTCCAACGGGGAAGAAATTCACCCAAGTTGGTTGGCAATGGAAACCTACTGGTAGGACCTTTACTGCTAATGGAACTAAGTGCCCTTTAACTAGGATCACATCCACAGAAGTTAGGTCTAAGCGTCCTTTAAATAGGAACACTAGCACTAAGAAATGGAAAAAGCGCCCTTTAACTAGGTCTGCCCCCACTAATGTGCCTACCAGTGGTAATGTCCCCAGTCAAAAAGTACCTCAGAATACTAGACAACTAGAATCTAAGCCAACCACTAGTAAGAAAATCTGGAAGCCTAAAGTTTCGTCTGATAGCAAATCTAAGATAATTATATATGTACCTGCTAACTCAGAGGAACAATTAGAATCCGATACATCGTCTGTGTTTGGTAATATTTTCAGGTCGTCCAAATTATTCTTTGGTATTTGGAATCGGGGTGCTCCAAACATATGACTGGATACCACTCGATGCTCAGAAATTTTGTCAGCAAGTTTCTAGGAACGGTTAAATTCGGCAACGACCATATTGCAAAGATTATGGGTTATGGTGAATACCAAATTGGGAATGTTACGATTTCAAGGGTTTATTATGTGGAGGGACTTGGTCACAATCTATTTTCAGTAGGACAATTTTGCGATTCAAACCTTGAAGTGGCTTTTCGACAACATACTTGCTTCATTCGCGATCTTGCAGGAAATGATTTTATAAAGGGTTCTCGAGGGGATAATCTCTATACATTGTCTATTCAAAACATGATGGCCGCCTCTCCTGTTTGCCTACTCTCAAAAGCATCTAAGACCAAGTCATGATTGTGGCATCGACGGTTATCTCAACTTAACTTTGACGCTATTAACCATTTGGCTAGAAACGAACTGGTTCGTAGTCTTCTAAAACTTAAGTTCGACAAGGATCATTTATGTTCCGCATGTTCTTTGGGGAAAAGCACCAAGAAATCTTACAAACCTAAAGCAGAAGACACCAACCAAGAACCACTATATCTTTTGCACATGGATCTTTGCGGGCCAATGCGTACGGCTAGTGTAAGTGGTAGAAAATACATCCTCGACATAGTGGATGATTTCTCAAGGTTTACATGGGTAAAATTCTTAGCATCCAAGGATCAAGCACCAGAGTATATCATTACTTTCTTAAAGATGATCCAAGTACGTCGTAATGCTACTGTTCGCCGCATTCGGACTGATAACGACACTGAGTTCCTTAATCAGACTCTTCGAAATTATTATGAAAAGGTTGGTATTTCTCATGAAACATCTGTGGCTCGCACTCCACAACAAAATGGTGTCATTGAAAGACGTAACCGTACACTTATGGAAGCTGCTAGAACTATGTTGATTTATGCGAATGCTCCTTTATTCTTATGGGCTGAAGCAGTGGCAACCGCATGTTATACCCAAAACCGCTCCATCATTCGTAAACGTCATGGTAAAACTCCATATGAGCTACTTCATGGACACAAACCCGATATTTCATATCTTCATGTGTTTGGTGCACTATGTTATCCAAATACAAATAGTGAGAATTTGGGCAAATTTCAACCGAAGGCTGATATTGGAATTTTTATTGGTTACTCGCCTGCAAAGAAAGCTTACCGAATTTATAACCGTCGTCTTGGCAAGATAGTAGAAACTTTGGATGTCGATTTTGATGAGCTGACAGCGATGGCTTCTGAGCAACACAGCTCTGAACCCGCATTACACGAGATGGGAACGGTACAATCAGTTCCGGATTAACTCCCAACAATCCTACTTCTCCATCATTTATACCACCAACAAGGTCCGAGTGGGATAAGTTATTTCAACCTATGTTTGATGAATTCTTTGATCCACCGAGTAATGATTCTCCAGCACCTGTAGCAGTAGCTCCGATTCCCGAAGTTGTTGCTCAAGATAATGGAAATCTATCTGAGGCATCTACTGTTACTCTTGAACCAGATGTCCCATCCCCCACCAATTCACAAACAACACCTGAATCTTCACCCCCACTCGTTCCTAATGATGTTGAAGAGGATCTCTATGATCACGATTTAGAATATGCTCACTTACAAGAGCTTCCCTTCTTTGGTTCACATATACCTGAAGACCCTACCGGTGCGTCTACCTCAGAGGAAGCTCCGGCAATCGTTCACTCCCGACCACCACGGATTGAAACTCACAACACTAAATGGACAAAGGATCACCCAATCCGCAATATTATTGGTGACATCGATCGACCAGTCTTAACACGCCGTCAACTCCAAGAACATGCATTATATTGCTATTTTGATGCATTTCTTTCAGACACTGAACCTAAAAACTGGCAACAAGCCATGACCAAATCATCATGGATTGAAGCCATACAAGAGGAACTTAATGAATTCCAACGTCTTGAAGTGTGGGAATTAGTTTCGTTACCCAGCAACGTTGAAATCTTGACATTGTTGTGGGTATACAAGGTTAAACTCGATGAGTTAGGTAGTGTGCTGAAAAACAAAGCTAGATTGGTTGCTAGAGGTTACAAACAAGCTTTGGGTATTGATTTTGAAGAATCCTTTGCTCATGTTGCACGATTGAAGGCAATTAGACTATTCCTCGCTTATGCTGCTCACATGAATATGATCGTCTACCAAATGGATGTTAAGACGGCATTTCTTAATGGTGAATTAAGGGAAGATGTCTATGTAAGCCAGCCAAATGGATTCGTCAATTCAGAGTATCCTAGTCACGTGTACAATCTCAAGAAGGCTCTTTATGGGTTGAAACAAGCTCCACGCGCGTGGTACGATCTCTTATCGTCGTATCTCATCTCCAAAGGCTTCTCCAAAGGCAAAGTGGACCCAACATTATTCATTCTCAAGGAGGACAACGACATGATACTGGTACAAATTTATGTTGATGATATAATATTTGCTGCTACTAATCAACGTTTGTCTGACTATTTTGAGAAAATTATGTCCACACGCTTTAAGATGTCGATGATGGGAAAAATTTCATTTTTCTTAGGGTTGCAAATTTCTCAGAATCCCAGAGGCATCTTCATTAATCAATCCAAATTTGCTCTTGAATCATTAAAGAAATATCATTTTGAAAACTGTGACCCCGTGGATACTCCAATGGTGGAGAGATCCAAGTTAGATGAAGATAAGGAAGGGATAGCTGTCGATCCTAAACTTTACCGTGGAATGATCGGCACCCTTCTCTATCTGACTGCTAGCAGGCCTGATTTGCATTTTGCTATAGGCATGTGTACCCGGTATAAGGCTCGGTCTACCGAAAAGCAATTACATGTTGTGAAAAGGATCTTTCGGTATCTAAAAGGAACACTTCATCGTGGTCTGTGGTATCCGAAGGATTCCTCTATTGCACTAATTTCATATGCAGATGCGGATTATGCCGGGTGTCAAGATACCAGACGTAGCACTTCTGGCAGTGTGCAACTTCTTGGAGATAGACTTGTTAGTTGGGCATCAAAAAGGCAGAAAAGCGTTGCGATATCAAGTACGGAGGCTGAATACATTGCTATGTCCGGTTGTTGTGCTCAAGTTCTTTGGATGAGATCACAATTGACTGACTACGGTCTTGGATTCAACAAAATCCCGATGTACTATGATAACAAAAGTGCAATCGCTCTGTGCTGCAACTACGTTCAACATTCTCGAGCAAAGCACATTGACATCCGCTACCACTTCATCAAGGAGCAAGTGGAAAATAGAGTGATTGAACTGTACTTCGTCAACACTGAGTATCAGCTGGCAGATATATTCACAAAGGCCTTAGATCGAGGACGTATCGAGTTTTTGATCGAAAAGCTAGGCATGAAATCATTCTCACCAGCGACACTTAAGGAGTTGGCAGAAGAATCTGAAGAATAGTAGTGGTAAACTATTCTCGAGTATCCTTTAATCGTGATCTTGTATATTATCGTATATCATTTAAACCAACAAAAGAAAAATACAAAAATATAAAACATAGAAAAAACCATAAAAAAATATAAAACATAGAAAATCCAAAAATATTTTTCATTTTCAAAACGGGCATGTCTTTTAGTACGGTAATATTTACGGCCTTAGAAATGTCGATTAAAATTGACACGGCGCCATAATTAGAGTCCGTATAAAAGTTGTACAAGTTTTAAAACATGCCCATTATGGCTTGTAGTTATTTTAGACTGCAACCCACTTTTCGCATTAAAGTCACGTATTTCTTTTGAAAACGTTGGCTCACAACGGGAATTAATTTTCTCGGGCAAGGTTTACTTTAAAACCTTGTAAGGGACCAAGTTTACTTTATAACTTGGTCTAACACAAATTTGTGTACGTATCAGTGCACTTATTTTGTCAAAATAAGAGAAATCTTATTGCCACCAGAATCGTTCTTAAAAACACTAAACCGGAAAAAGTCTTCTTGTATATTTGTTCTTCTAAAAACAATGACTACAGCTCTTTAAATAGAAAACGGGTCTATGTTTAAGGGGGAGAAAATATTATATTGCTTTTGGAATTAAAATTCATCTTCAAAAAGGATTTTCAGAAATTATAAACCGACCATTCACTATATGCTTTGTAATCTTATGTGGTTTGAGTTATAGCCTGTTTGAAATTAAGCTTTGGGAGTTTGTTGTCGTGCTTGCTTTCTAAGATAAGACGTTACAGGTTTAGGTGTTAGCTAGTTCACGTGTTGTTACATGTGTTGTTTAAACATCTTACACCTTGGGGGAAAACAATTGCACACTTGCAACAAAGGGGGGGACCAAATTGCAATTTATTGCAACATGGTTTGACCAAAGTCAAATAAACACCCCCTCCCCCGTTTGTCTGTCTTCACAAAAACTCACACATACGTTTATTCCATCCGCCATTGATAGAAGCTTCAAATCTCATCTAATCGCGCCTCTTGTTTGTATCTGATCTAGGTATAATTATGTTCATCTGTGCTTATGTTTTTTAGATGATTATATATCATGCTCGTATCCTATACTCAAACAAGTATCCATACGAATCTGAACCAATTTAAGGTTTATAGATTATTGATAAAAATGAGTTTTTAGAGCTGGGATTTGTTCATATGGCCTAGATATACATTGGTTATTAACAGGTTGGCTTATAACATCGTCCTTGTCCCGTAATCGATCACTTAAGATTTACCTCGGTTTTATCACCAAGAATGCGATCTATGGCTACGATCAATTCTTATAGCATTGACTACGATGGCCTTTCTACGTCCCCTTCGCTGTGATGCCTCATTACGATGGACCTGTTGTGATGGTCCATTGCGATGGATCGTTGCGATGGTCCATTGCGATGGATCGTTGCGATGGTCCATTGCGATGGATCGTTGCGATGGATCGTTGCGATGGTCCGTTGCGATGGATCGATGCGATGGGTCCGTTGCGATGGCACCAATGCGATGGGTCCGTTCCGATGGCACCAATGCGATAGTTCAGTACGATCGCTCCAGTGCGATGGGTAGGATACGATGGGTTAGTAAGATCACTCCAGTACGATGGGTAGGGTACGATGGGTTAGCCCAATTGCACCAATGCGATGGGTAGAGTAAGATGGGTTAGCACGATGGGTCTAGTACGATGGATACACTACAATGAGTTCACCTCGATGGGTATAATACGATGCATTGTTACAATGGACAATATTTGCTAGTTGTTTAAGATATGATTAAGCACTATAGTGGACTTAGTTTTGCTATGCCTTTTTCTTAATTATCTCTTTATTCTAGATGTGATTCCATATGTACTTTGTCCATATGAACTATGCTTGTTTGGTGCAACTCAAAAATATGTGGTGACATTTGTTGTGAATTATATCCAATGCAAAGGATTTACATGTTTTTGAGATATATATATGTGTATATATCAAGTGTGCTTGTATTTATCTCAAAGCAGGAAAATGTCGATAACCGAAGAAGAACAAAAATGATTAGATCTTATCCTTGTTCCACTTAAGGCTAGAATGCAACATGCACCAAATAACTTTCGTCTGAGAGATGATTTCGATCCTTCTTTGGCGGCATTCAAAATCGCAACAGACATCCTAGATTGTTCACCAATAAAGGATGCATTACGTGTCACTGCATCAGTCCCTGCAGTCTACACGCACGAATTCTGGGCAACTGCCTCATTCACACTCGCAAAGCAATTGTCAAAGAAGATAATCTCCTTTACTCTAAACAACAAAAACTTGACATTTGACCTGCATCAGTTTAGGCAACTATTTAAGCTCCCTAAGCTAGCAAAAGGGGAACACTTTGTGCCTGACCCAGATTCAGAAGAACTGCTTAGAGTAATCCGAGAATTGAATTATGAGGGTGAAATTGGTTTTCTTTCTCAGTTTAACACATCACATATTGGGCAACCTTGGAAAGCTATTATCACCACTTTAGTAAAATGTCTTACTTCCAAGATTCGTGGAACAGATGCAATGTGACCCGCTCAGGCAGTTATCTTTTGGGGTCTCTACACCGGATCTAAAGTGGATTATGCTTTACAACTTTGGGAAGAATTTTGTCATCAATTCATAAGTTCCAAGAGAAAAGCGGTGCATCTTCCATTTCCAAGGTTCACAAAACTCATTATCAATTACTTCATGAAGAGTGACCCAGATATTGATCCTCGTGGGAATTTCTTCTATCATACTCAAGATAATGACGATGTGTTAGACACTATGACTGCGGATAATCAATTCACAAAATATAAACTCAGACCAGCTCCAGTGCCAGCAATCATGATGAATGAAGGTATAAGGGAAAGTGATCACTATAGAGAGATGCTTAAAGATATTGAAGCACAGTTTAAACGAGCAAATGCAGATCCTTCTGAAAAACAATCAGAGACGCAAAAAGGAAAACGAAAGAAAAGAATTTCCAAGCGCCAATCGACTGTTTCATCAAAAGACAAAGGCACAGAGAAAGAGCATTTAGTTGATGAAGATGCTGAAGATGTTGAGATGACCCAAACAGAGGAAGAACAGGAAGAAATACCACTCCGAAAGCCAAAGAAAGCAAAGCAGACTAAGGGTAAAGAAGCAAGTGTTGCTTCAGAGGAACCTGCTCAACAAAACATATCTAAAGCCAAACAACTGCGTATCGTTCTTCAACAAAGCAGACAAGAATCTTTTACAGGATCAGGCTCAAGAATGTTTGAAGACTTAGCAGATTTTGGTGATCCTGATGCTGACATGGCATTTTATAAAGATCCTACAGATGAAGATGCGTATGAAGATGCTGATACCTTCCACTTTGAAAGTCGTGAGCAGAGCGAAGAACGTGAGAGCAGTGCAGATACAGATACAAGTATGATGTATCGAGACGCCAATATTACCACTTCTTTACCAGAACCAACTCACATGGTGTTAAACGATGATGCTCATGCAACTCTCATACCAGAGACTCAGCTTCAAAGTAAGTCTACTTCTGGCTCTGATGATGTTTTAAAATATCTTAATTTGAAAGGGGAGGGTGTTGAGGTCACAAACACTGATCCATCAACAAATGAAGCAATGGTGGATGTTCCCATAACTACTGTTACTTCAACCACCACTCCACCATTATCCACCCTGGTCATCAGTGAGGTCACTACACCAGTTATCACCCCAGCACCTGCTGCACAACCAGTATCAACCACCATCATTACCACTGAATCTACACCGTCATCCACAGCTGAACAACCTGTATCAACCACCGCCCCAATCACTGTATCTACATCAACACCTATCCTTCAACAACCAGTATCATCCACCACCACTTTAACAGTTATGGTTACACCTCCACCAGCAGAACCACAAGTATCATCCACATCCAATCCCTTCCTCACAGTCAATGATCCACTGATCTAGTCTCTTCAACAACAACTGGAGGCTCAAGCTACACAAATAGCTACATTGACTGAAAGGATCACCACTCCTCCCAAGGAACCACAACCTGATGAGCCTACACTTAAGAAATTAACAGACAGAGTGTCTAGACTTAAAGCAAAACACAAATCATTTCTTAAAGAGAAGAAAACCCGTGACAAAGAAAATGCTGCTTTTCTTGGGGAAATTGACGAGAAGATGACCACGATCATTCGACGAGAAGTCAAGTCCTATGTTGATCAACAACTACCAAATCTTCTCGGTAATGGTTTATCTACACTTCAACTAATGATAATGTTACAGACACGTCTGCTAGATATGAAAGCTCATAAATCGAAACACAAACGAAAAGTTATGCAATATCTCAACAAAGTAATCATTGAAGAGACACCTGCAGACACTACCGACTATGAGTCTGACGATGAAGACGAACTAGAGGAGGAAGAAGATGAGGGTAACGATGAGGAGGATGATGATGCCAATGAGCAAAATGAGGAAGAGGATAAGGAAGGAGATGAGGAGGAAGAAAATGATGAGGAAGAAAAGGATAAGGATGTCGATGAAGATGAGGACGAGGATACAGATGACGATGAGGATGACGATGATGATAATGACGACGGTAATGAAACCAACAAGGGTGATCAGAATGACGAAACGGGTACTAATACCGAAGAGCCTAATAAGGATGACAGTGACAAAGCTACTGAGAAGGGTTTAGAGGAAGCTGCAGAAAACATTGCTGAAACCGCTGAAAAGACAATAGAGTCTACTGTACCAGAAACTCAGCAACTTGACACAGGTATATCTACTGCACTAGCTATTACCACTGATTCTTTCAATGAATCAGTAGAATATATGCAAGCAGAAGAATCAACAGGGCCAATCCTAGAAGACGAACCTCGAGATGATATACCAGTGATGCAAGATCAACCTTCAACAACAGCTGAAGTTCAGCACAACATTGATATGGAAGTTGAAGACTTAAATGTACCAGAACCAACGTTTGCTGAATCTTTAATCATCGATGACACGGTACAGGAGCAACTTTGGCTAACAAATGCAGCACCACAACATCCTTTTGACACTGCAACTGACATGGAGATGACTCAATTCCTCAACAACCCTATCGATTTCTCGGCCTTTCTACGGTATTCTCATGGGAAACCGACAATGACTCCGGATCTGATCAAAATGGCAGTTGCAAACGTGGACTTCTTTGATACTTTGAAGATCAGCCATAATGAAGCAGAATATCATTTGAATGAGCTTAACAAGGCAATGAGAGCGACAACTACAGGAATTCAGACTCCCGTATTACGACCCCTTACACCAACGGTCATTGCCGGTTCTGCAACAATCCCAATAGAGCACTTTGTTACTCACGATCTTGAATACCTTGAAAATGGAGCACAGAAATATGCAAAGTTAATCACTATGGTCAAGGCTGTTAACTTGGAGAATGTTCCATGGATAGAGGATAAAGTACCTGATGCAATATGGAGAAAGAAATTGCTCAAGTTTTATGACACTTATGCATCACTTGGCATATCTCACTGGAATCAAAAGAAAATGTTAGCTTACAATCACTTCCATCGCCCTAAGAGAGGTGCTTCTATTGTCTCGACTCACAGGATCAAAAGCATTCAAGGAGCAACCACTCAGACGGTATTCGGCTATGATTACTTGAATGTAATCGTGTTCAAACGCACTGATGAGAAAGAATACCGTATTGACGAAAGTGATCTCCAGTACCTTCAACTTGAAGACATCAACGATCTTCTGTTGTTATTGGCTCAGGAGAAAGTTGACCATTTACCACCTGAGATTGTCATTGCTTTGAGCTCCAACTTTTGCCAATATGCTAGGAAAATCGTCATTCAAAATCGGGTGGAAGACTTTCAACTTGGAGTGGAGAGTTATCAGAAGCAGTTAAACTTGGAACGTCTGCATACCACTCCACTCAGAAATTTCCATAAGAACAAGAAGGTTCATATGGGAAACACAACGCTGGAAGCAGGGATCTTTTATCCAAATGAGACTGGCGTCATGCAATATATGCGATTCTCCGAACTGCACAAATTCAGCGATGGTACGCTCAAGCATGTTCGAGATGATCTGACGGTTCTCAATGCCAACCTACCGCTTCCAGCAGTCCAGTACACATGGACAAGCCAATGAAAAAGAGGAGCAACATACGCGATTAAGAAGATCGAGGAACTCCTAAGGAAGCGCCGGTTGCTACGAAGTATAGAACGATTCGTCGGTGGACGACCATATGGAGCTCACCATAGGTTCACGGAACGAACCATTTAATTATGGTTCGTCTTATAATAGGTCAACTCCATATGTCTATATTTGTGAATATGTTACTTTTTGTATAATCAACTTTTGTGGCATGTTGTAGTGTAAAAGTATGATATTTTTCAAAAATTTCTCTCGAGATTTTAAATCTTTCAAACAAATCATACTCAAGCACTACAACTTACCCTCATTAATTTGAGGGGGAGCATTAATATGTTCTTTGGCCGACATCTAATTTCATTTTATTACCCAAAGACCGGTTAATCCATTAATATCCAAAATATTGATGATTAACATTTTGGAAAGGGGAGAAAATGGGATTAAGGAGACTTAATGATATTTTGGCTAAACAATGAAAAAGGCTTAAAAGATAAACCAACTTAACATGTGTAATGCACAAGTTAAGGGGGAGCGTTTTGATGATCAAAACACTTAAAGCACAAAAACTTTGATTACAATATCACAAGTGCTTTAAGTGATTTTCAAGGATTTTTCATGGTGACTATATCAATCCAAAACACACTTAACTCACGACGGATGTGGTGACAAAAGGGTGGTAGGTATAGGTATTAGTCCAATGATTCATCAGAACCGATGGAATCTTCCCAAGGACAATTCCCTAGATAGAACTAGAAGTCCTAGGAAAGATGGAGAATGAATGTGAACGTAGCTGAATGCCGACCAAGTACTTAAGCTAGCACTGGAACAATCACAACAAGGTGCTAGTGATGACGTATTGGTAAGCATTGAAGGGGTTGAAGAATGAAAAAGAATTGTAAAGATAAAGGGTGTAAAGAAAGAAGCCCTCCTTACAACTTTAGGCTGAAACCGGGTCAATACATATGCTATTGAGATCATTTGTTAATGATTCTCGATATTGAAGAAAGCCATCATGGACCCAGTGATGCAATGAACAACCCTCCCCAGCTAACTCAAATATCTCTCAAAAAGTATTTGTTTTAATCACACGGAGATCAACACGTTATCTATTGGTTTATTCACTCCGAATAGACTGATATTGAATAGGTGGCACTCCTTCCAGCCATCGATCACTAAATCAAAACGCACTATCGAGTCTAGAGCCACGAGATCATCAAAAGTCTCATTAGGACACTTTCCATTTATTCCTTGCTTCTTCACACACTGTGAAAAGTAAGAGATCTTTATGAGTCCTACGCAGTATTCTTGTAATATTGCCAGAACATCCGAGTGATACGCAAGTATTACAGTGAAGATGGAAATCCTGCTTGAGCCAACATCAAACAAGCTCATGGTAGGTGACACGTGCGGTTCTTTAAGAACTAATCTTGTGACAACGGGAAAGAAACAGTAGTTTAATTCTTAATTGAACTTAAACTCGTTCCAGGCCTCTACGCATTATCATATGATCTTGCCAGAATACTCAGAGTGACACTCTTTAGTGTTCACAGTGACGAGTGGAAATCCTTCTAGTGTTAACATCAAACAACACTTGGTAGGTGACAAGCAAGATTCAATTTGAATTAAGTTTGTGACAACTAGAAAGCAACGATGGTGAATATCTTAATTGAAATTCACTTGTTCCAGGTTTCATGAATTGACGGCTTCAATCATAAGGATTTTTAATCCAAATGATTCACTCTTTATGTTCGCAGTCAGCTTTAGACGGTCGAATAAAGAGAACGGGTTTACCCGCGAAATCCTGTCAGGAAGTTACTTAATTGAAACTATCCATCACGGGTACGATATCTAATATCGTCCAACGGTCTTCACCGACCGGAGGTAAAATGCTACCGAATTAGAATAAAATGTCAAAGCCATTTTATTCGTGTCTTATTATGTTGCTACATTCGAAGACGGTGGCGTTGCTGTGTACCTGTTGAAGACAGTGGCGTTGCTGTGTACCTGTTGAAGACGGTGGCGTTGCGGAGTACCTGTTGAAGACGTCCTCACATGCTTATTCCTTCTGCATCAAATACTCCTGTAAATTTAAGAAAGTATGACCTAAAAGTCTTCCGCTGTATCGACTCTAAAACTTTCAAGAATTCAACAAAGGATTAGTGTGTGGGACTTGAAGTCACAAAGAGGCGAACATCACAAGAAAATAAAGACTGCACGTGAAAGGCCAAAAGAACGTGTTTCAAGCAAAAGGCTGATATTATTCAACACATATTCACAAAAGGAAGAAAAAGAAAGAAAAGAAGACTACGAGCTCAAGAACAAGATCTAACATGCTAGATTAGGACTTTGTAAATTTGGAGTGACCTCCCTTTGGGGGAGATTGTTGGAAATACGTTTTACGCATATAGAAAGTCTCGGTCACTCCAACAATGTAGTTATAGGCTCGTAGTAGTGTTTAGTTCCATTTATTAAATAGCCCGACCCATGAGCATGTTCATGGGACGGAGGCCCAAGTCCATTAAGGACGTGGGTATTTAAACCTCTTTCCACCATGGAAAGAGGTGTTGGTTGTTCATTTCTTACTTTTCATAATACAAGTTTCTTTCACTTCTCTCTCTAAGTTTCTCTCTCTAGAAAAACATCAACCCTCTTGATTCATAAAGATTATCATTGTTCTTCATAAATCCAAAGGTACAAGTATTTTATAAAAATTCGATGCAAGTCTACCAAGTACAAGTACAAGATAAAACTCATCGAGTTAAGTTTTTAAGGTTGAAAATTTGAGATATAAAGTCAATACCCATAAAAATCTAGAAAGTCTTTTATTTCTAACTACACTAATAACATATGAATTGAAGCATTAGGTATCCCGACTTAGCACATTGGCTAATCGATACCTTTTATTTCTTCTTCTTCCTTCAACTTCATAACATTATAGCTCATTGGCTATTTATTTGTCTTTTTGACTTTTTCTTTCTTTCTTCTTTTATATATATATATATATATTTTATTTTTCTTGGCTAAAACTCCTAGCCATGGATCAATATACTTGCAAAGCTCATGTTGTATTGACAAACATGGAACTTGCAACTTTCTTCTAATTTTTTTGGGATTTTTCTTCTACTATTATATGAGACTTTGACTTGGGTAAGCTTGACACAAAAATATATCTCAAATTTTCAAAAATTACCGATTGGATAATTTCTTAATTATTTATATACATTTGCTTGAAACTTTTTATTTACGAGGGCAAACAAGAACAAAAAATTTTAAAATAGCCCAAAAATATGGCAATTAAGCATCTTTTTTTTTTCTCGATTTCCCTACAACCCCCTCACACTTAAGTTTAACATTGTCCTCAATGTGATGAAACTGAACAAAAGTTAGGGAATAAGAGAAAAACCAGAATCACGGGCATATCATGTATCATACAAGAGTCTTGTCTTCGCCTTCAACTTGCGGTACCTACAAAATAAAACACACAAAAATACGAAAACACTCTATTTTTGGTTTTTATAGGTTTTTATAAAAGTGAAACATGCTACACCCCTCACACTTAAGCAAAACATTGGTTAAAAGTTGTGGTGTGTAAGCATGAATTTATTTTAAAAAGGAAAACCACATTTAAAATTTTTAAAACACACGGGTTGCCTCCCGAGAAGCGCTTATTTTATTATCGAGTCATCAGCCTGACTCGTACTTCTTTTAATTTTTCTTTATTTTTATCGAGTGGAAAATGTTCATTCCACTCATCATGGTATAGTTTAACACGGTGTACATTAACAATGAAGCTTCCGCCATTCTTGTTATACAATTCAACATAACCGGACGGGGTATCCATGTTTTACTATAAAAGGACCGTACCACTTTTGTTTAAGCTTCGAAGCTTTGAATCTATATTACATATTAAACAAGAGAACTTTGTCTCCTTTCTTGAATTCTTTTCGGATGCGAAGTTTCCTGTCATGATAAGCTTTGGTACGTGCTTTGTATAATTTGGAGTTCTCATAAGCTTGGAGTCTTAATTCATCGAGTTCATGCAATTGCAAGAATCGGTTTTCTCCAACGATTTTGAGATCGGGATTACAGCTTCTCAATGCCCAATAAGCACGGTGCTCAATTTCGAAGGGCAAGTGACACGTTTTACCGTACCATAAATGATAAGGTGTTGTACCAATTGGTGTCTTATAAGCTGTTCGGAATGCCCACAGAGCGTCGTCAAGTTTCCTTGACCAAATGGAAGGATTGTCCTTAACCCTTTTTTTGAGTATTCATTTTAAGGCTCTGTTGGTATTCTCAACTTGTCCACTCGTTTATGGATGATATGCGGTGGCAAAGCGATGGGTGACTCCATAACGCTTTAAGATTTTCTCCATTTTTTTGTCACAAAAATGGGAACCTCGATCGCTAATTAAAGCTTTCGGCATTCCATAACGAGAGAAAAGCTTTTTCAGAAAATTGATTACGGCTCGTGAATCGTTCGTGGGTAAAGCTTCGGCTTCGGCCCATTTGGACACGTAATCAATAGCGACTAAGATATATTCAAACTTATGGGATTTGGGAAAGGGTCCCATGAAATCAATTCCCCATACGTCAAATATTTCACTAACTTGGATGCTGTTTTGAGGCATCTCATCTCTTCGTGAGAGGCTACCAGTACGTTGGCAAGCATCACAATTTTCGACTAGAGTATAGGCCTCTTTAAAAATTGTTGGCCAATAGAAACCAGCATCAAACACTTTTTTCGCGGTGGTGGAAGGACCATAATGTCCCCCAGTAGGGATATGATGACATTCATCAAGGATCTTTCTTGTTTCCGCACCATAAACACATATCCTAATCATGCCATCGGGGCATACCTTGAAAAGGTAGGGATCTTCCCAGAAATAGTGTTTTAGGTCATAAAAGAATTTACATCGTTGGTCATAGGTTAAACCTTTTCTTAGAATTCTTCCAACGAGGTAATTGGCAAAATCTGCAAACCACGGAGATTCGTCCGTAGAGATTTGCATAAGAGTTTCATCGGGAAAATAGTCATCGATATCTATGTCCCTTAACTCTTCCATGTATGGATTTTCAAGTCGCGATAAATGATCGGCTGCAACGTTTTCAACTCCTTTCTTATTTTGAATTTCGATGTCAAATTCTTGGAGTAGTAAAATCCATCTAATAAGACGCGCCTTAGCATCTTGTTTAGAGAATAGGTATTTCAACACGGAATGATCGGTGAATACAATCGTTTTCGACAACACGAGATAGGATCGAAATTTGTCAAAAGCAAAAACTACGGCAAGTAGTTCTTTCTCGATGATCTTGTAGTTGAGCTGCAGGCTATTTAGAGTTTTGCTCGCAAAATGTATAGGACGAAAATGTTTTCCTTCGCGTTGTCCTAATACGGCTCCTACAACGAAATCGCTTGCATCACACATAAGTTCAAACGGTCGCGACCAATCCAGTGAAACCATGATCGATGCATTCGTTAACTTGTCTTTAAGCTTTTCAAATGCCTTTATGCATTCTTCGTTGAAATCAAAGACTATGTCTTTTTCAAGGAGTTTGGTCATCGGTCTAACGATTTTGGAAAAGTCTTTTATGAATCAGCGGTAGAATCCTGCATGACCTAGAAAACTTCTAACGGCTTTAACGTTAGTGGGTGGTGGTAATTTGGATATCACTTCGATCTTGGCCTTGTCTACTTCCAATCCGGCTCCGGAGACTTTGTGTCCAAGCACAATTCCTTCAGTCACCATAAAGTGACATTTCTCTCAATTGAGCATGGGATGAGCTTGTTTGCATCGGATGAGCATGTGCTCTAGATTAAAAAGGAAAGACTCGAATGAGTTTCCGAAGACTGAGAAATCATCCATGAAAACTTCCATGGATACTTCGATCATGTCTTGAAAGATCGCGACCATACACCTTTGAAAAGTCGCAGGTGCATTGCAAAGACCAAAAGGCATACGCCTATAAGCAAACATTCCAAAAGGACACGTAAAAGTGGATTGTCTTGATCGGATGGTTCAATATGTATTTGGAAATATCTGGAAAAGCCATCGAGAAAACAAAAGAATTTGTTGTCTTTCCAACATTTGGTCCATGAATGGTAGAGGAAAATGATCTTTTCGTGTGACATCATTTAATTTGCGGTAATCAATACACACACACTAACCGGTAACGGTTCTTGTAGGAACAAGTTCGTTATGTTCGTTGGTCACAACAGTCATTCCTCCTTTCTTAGGAACGCAGTGAATAGGACTAACCCAAGGACTATCTTCTATGGCAAAGATGATTCCTGGTTCAAGGAGTTTGATTACTTCGGATTTTACAATCTCCTTCATGTTTGGGTTAAGTCGACGTTGCCTCTCAATAACAGGCTTGGCATCGTCTTCAAGATTGATCTTGTGTTTGCAAAGTTGCGAATCAATTCCCGGTATATCGGATGTTTTCCATGCAAACGCTTCTTTGTGGGTTTTGAGCATAGAGACAAGGCGTTTCTTCTGATCTTCCTCGAGTGAGGCTGAGATAATCACCGGAAGGAGTGAATCCTTCTCTAGATAAGCGTACTCGAGATGTTCGGGAAGAGGTTTCAATTCAAGATCCGTCGGTGGATCATGAATAGATTTGGGAACTATAAAGTTCGACTTCGAAGGAAAAACTTCGAAGGGTTTGTTTTCCTCTTCTTCGAGAATTACTTCAGAATCAAGGGCCATGAATTCTTTGAATTTACGATAACGATCGTTATCGCTAATCTTTTTCGAAGTTGTTTGGAATGGTGCGTTGCCATCAAGCAATGCATCCAACTCTCCTTCCGTTACTTCATCGATAACATCCACGTGGAAGCATGTGTCATCATTAGAATAAGAACGTTGCATAGCTTTATCGACTAAGAATGTGACTCGATCGTCACCAACTCCAAGGTTGAGTTCTTTATTCTTCACACGAATGATAGCATCGGCGGTGTGCAAGAATGGTCGTCCTAAAATGAGAGGGACGTGATGGTCTTCCTCCATTTCAAGGATTACGAAGTCGGCAGGAAATATAAATTTGCCAACTTGAACAAGCATGTTCTCAGTTATCCCAATGGGATATTGGTAGGTGTGGTTAGCCAAACGTATACTCATACTTGTAGGTTTCAAAGTATTGTTTGAAAGATTCTTGTATAATGAGTATGGCATAAGATTGATACTCGCGCCTAGATCGGCCAAGGCGTGACATTCAACATTGTTGGCTAGAGTGCATGGTATGAGAAAGCTTCCCGGATCTCCGAGCTTTGGTGGAAGTTTGCTTTGCAAGGCTGCAGAACATTCTTCATTCAGAAACGCAACAGAGATTTGCTCCGTCTTACTATGGTTGCTCACAAGATCTTTGAGGAATTTCCCATACTTGGGCATGTCGATGAAGATATCAACAAGGGGAACGTTGATCTTAACTTCTTTGATCATCTTAACGAATTTGGCATTACGAGCCTCCATCTTTTCCTTTCGTAGGCATTGAGGATATGGAATTTTGGGTGTATACGCCTTTGGTGTTGGTTTTGGAATGGGTGTGGTTTGTTTTGGTTTTGGTTTGGAAGGAGGAATGGTTTCTTCCTTCTCGGGCTCATCGGCTTCATCTTCACTTTCATCGGCGAAAGTGGGAGCATTGGTGTTTGGGTTTTTTGGTGGATCATAACTCAACCCACTCCTTGTGAATACGGCATTCACATGTTAACTACGGGAGGAGGGTGGGCGGTATGGTTTATCCATAGATGGTTTTAGGTTTGTTTGAGGGTTGCTTGGCAACAAACCACTTGGTCGATTGGCTAATTGGTCGGTGATTCGACCGATCTTAGTTTCGAGATCACTAATAGTGGCGGTGTGGTGCCTTTTTCCTCTTTCAATGTTGGCTTTGAGATCGAAGAATTGGTTCTTAATGAACGTGTTTGGATTTTTCAGATTCTATGAAAGCTAACAACGTTTTTTCTAAGTTTGTTCCTTCGGATTTCTTCTCGTTTGATGGAACGGAATTATCGTTCTCACGAGGTTGTGAGTTACGATTTTCGTTTTTGGGGTACTCACGCCAAATGCTGGGGTTTCTACCGTAGTAGTTACCTCGATAACCACCTACTCGATATCCTTGGGCGTAGTTTGCTTCTTGTGGTGGTTCTCTTATTGGTGTGTCGTCACACTCCGTAGATGGGTGTGGTCCTCCACAAAGATTACATTCGCCTCACATTTCTTTCATTTCATCTTTGATAGTTTTCAATTGCGAGTCAAATTTAGATGTGAGAGCGTCCATCTTTTCCATGAGTTTAAAGTTTTTGCTACTTTCAACGAAAGCAACGGTTTTCTTGAAAGGTTTGGAATGGTTATCTTTGGACCAATCGAGTTTTATGAGAAATCGGTCCTCGTGCAATTGGTATGCTTCGTTGGGAGTCTTATAGAGAAAGAGTCCACCGGCGTCAAGGATTGCTTGCGTCGGTTCATTGAGACCATGATAAAAGATTTGGATGATGGTTCCTTTTAATAAACCATGTCCATGACAACTACGAAGTAGGTCTTTCATTCGGTTCCACGCATCAATGAGTGTTTCTTGTGGAATTTGGGCGAAACCTCGGATTTCTCCCATGAGTCTTTCGTACATTGCGGGTGGAAAGAAACGGCTAACAAAAGCGGTTCTCATTTGTTCCCATCTTTCAATGGTACCGGGCGTCAACTCATTATACTAAACTCTTGCATCACCGGATAGAGATGATGGGAAGAGTTTGAGTTTTATAACGTCTACATCGACTTCGGCTCCATATCGAAACATGCCACAGATCTCTATGAATTCGGCTATGGGCTTACGCGGATCGACCCTTATACGGCCGTCAAATTGGCGTATTTGATCATTGAAAGGTGATGACCTTTCACGGTGAAGTTTTCTCCAAGATCACTTGAACAATAGCGGCCCCGGGGGTAGGTGCTACTACTCGGTTGGCTGCCCACATCGATTGATCGTCGGCCATTGGGAATGGTAGATTGTTAAGCGGGTTATTGACGACAAATGCGTCTAAAAGATTATCAAACGGTGGGTTTTTGGTTTTTGGAATTCGGTTTTCAAAAGAAACAAAGGGTTGCTTCTTGCGATTTTTCTTTCGAGATTGATGAATATAACGTTCAATATCAGTGTATGGACTAAGTAATTCTTGACTGGAAGAACGTGTGTTCATTCAAGTCTTGAAGAACTTTTGAAAAAGACTACAAGTAGCAAAAATAAAAACAAACGAAATATAACTAATAGGAAAATAAGTAGATAAGAAACTAAATAAACAAACAAAATAAAAACATAATTTTTCTTTTTACTGTTCACGCTTTTTCTGGTGACAAGATGGGGTTGCCGGTTGGCAAAAGCTGATCTGTGATGATGTTGCCGGCGGCAGAAGTACTTTGCCGGTCGGCAAAGGTGATTCTATGATGTTGTTGCCGGCGGTAGAGAGGTTTTGCCGGCGGCAAAATCGACTCTGCTGCAAAATTCTGATTTTTTTTAAATTTTTGATTTTTGGGATTTTTGGCCACAAAAACGCTACAATGGTTTGATTATAGGATGATTTTGGAACTAAGAACACAATCAAATCCCCGGTAGCGGCGCTAAAAACTTGATGCGTCTCCGGTGTGATTGGATTTGGAGAACAAGTTTTAAATTTATAAACACGAATTACCGGATTGACTAAAAACGCACGGGCAAGTATAACCCTTTCGTTTGTTTATAGGTTTTATGTGGTAATACCGAGATCGTTCACGGGGATTTGGAAAACCTATGATCATTCAAAAATAAAATTATAATCCTTGATTGTAGCAATTGGTGACAAACAAGTAACAAGTAATATGATGAGATTTGATAATAAGATTAAAAGCAACACTTGGTAAGGACTAGTTTGAGCATCCGTAGTGGTATGATTGTGATGACACGTTTAACAAATATGATTATGATAATTAGATGGATAATCTAATCTATTGTTTTCAAAAGCTTTAATCTTCGTCAAGAGCTTGGTTAAAGAAAACAAGCATTAGACTCAATCACTCAATTCAAGACTTAATCCAATTTCAACACATTTGATTCACGGTCGTTTCATGAATTTGCTAACACTTATAATTATGTTTCTTGATAATCAAAACTTCTTAAGAAATTATCAATACAAAAGATAGCCAATCATAGACAAACCGGCTATGACTTGTTGATAGAAAATAACCGTTTCTACCTATGAAATCTTTACCAATAAATTAAGTTTTGAAAACAATTGTCACATGAAACATAAGTACTAATGGTTCAAAGGAAAACTTGACATTAAAATAAATATAAATCACAATCACAACCACTACTTCATACCACAAACATCATCCTACCAAGTGTAGAATGAGATTTAGCTACTCATAACAAACAATGAAATAAACTCTAAAATAATAGTCTTACAAGTCATAATCAAGAGCCTTACAAAGTGAAAATATGTTGCTCATGATTAGGGTAATGATCCCTAAGAGTTTCGTGATGTTAACTTTGCTTTTCGGACTCTGAAAGTGACTCTTCTTGCACCACCTTGCTCAAATCCGGGAATGGAGGTTTGGACAAGGTTGAGAGAGTTATTTTGTGGTTATGAAAGAGTAATGAGATTATGTGAAGAGATATGTTGTTACATGACCATAAGGGTCTTATTTATAAGCAAAATTGAAGGCATGGAGTGAATGCATGACTTGGAGCCAAAGACAAATGCTTGGAGCCAAAGGAAGTCTAGAACTTTCTTGTATGATCTTGTGTGTTCTTCCATAAGCTTGTATGAATGTAGACACAAATTCTGCCTACACAAATATGGGTGGCAACTTGAATCCTGTTGGTGGCAACTTGGATGAGTTTTGCCAGTGGCGACTTTATTTCTGCTGGTGGCAACTTCATGCTAAGTGACTTGTATGCTCCTTGGAAATACTTGTTCTTGCACCTGAAATTGATCTTTAAAGGCTTGTAACTTGTACACGGGTCTTGAACTTGACTAGGATTCTTCGTACTCGTACTAATCCCCATGTTCACGTTGTTTTACACTCTATTCCTGCAATTGGCTACATAAAGACTTGCAAACACAATTGGGCACAAATATGCACAAAAGTATTATAGATATGGCCAATATACATGTACAAAAGTACGGATAAAGCTCCCAAAAACATATTGGACTTGGGCGTTATCACCAAGCCTATTATGCCAGATACACTTAGCTAATAAGAGGCTGTAATATTACTATTAATAATTTTCCTACCTGAATCAAATAGATACAATCTATTAATCTTACTACCAGTCCCCATGAGGGACTTTTGAAGAGAATCCTGAATGAAACATTTAGATCAGTAAATGACACAACATGCTTATTATCCTTAGAAAGTTTATGAATAGATATAAGACTGACTTTGTACCCAGGTACCACCAACACATCTTTTAAAACAATTTTATCTGTCAATTTATAATTGCCAACAAATTTAACCAATTCAATAGTACCATGAGGATGAGATATTGTAATACTCAAATGAGAAATATCAATAACATGTGAGAACACCGAATTTCGATAAATTTCTTTTAACTGTTATACGTGCTTATTCACGCTTTCACCACATTCCCTAATTATTTTACAGTGATTACGTGTCATCCTCGAATATTAGTTAAATATAAAATTTTATGAATTTCGCTAATTTACGATATTATTAGCAAAATGTCCAAACTTCATGTTTGTAATTTCTATGAGGTTTTATCACATTTTATATGTCTTATTATTGAATCTTTGCCTAAAAAAATAATGAAAAACGACATCTTGAGCAATTACGGACGCAATGGTGAACTTTTGCGTTTTTGCGTTTTCTGGCTGTCGGACTGGGTTTTCGGGTCCGAGCGTCGCAATAAAATTTATTTTTATGTGATTTCTAGTTATTCTTGACTCCTTGATCCAACTTAGTGAAATCCGGGCCAAACTAGTGTTTACGAGTAATTTTAAAGAAATTTCGTTTTAAAAATAAACGAGTCTCGGTTTTCGTCGGAAACGACACGTTATTTAAACCCTTAAAATTTCGAGAGTTAACACCAAATACTTTGGGCCTTTTCTTGGGTATTCAGCTGGGCTAGGCTCAAGGGATCCCAAATTTGACTTTATTTGACCCATTTTAGCCTTATACTTAAACAAAAGAAAAAACTCAGTAACTTTAAAACAAAAAAAATATATCTATGGTCTCCTTCTTTCCTTAGGCCGACACATCACCAACACCACTCAAAACCTCTGATTTTTTTTGAATTGAGGTAAATTAATACTAATTCCATGTCTAATCTTTGATTCTTATTCATACCCATGTGTGAATTACAACATGCATCAAGTTTTTGATTGAGGTCAAAAAATCATCAAATCTTATGATTTGATGATGTTTTTGTAAAATTCCATGTTTGTTTTTGATGTTTCTATGCATAAAACCTTTATATGTTGTGAAATTTTTTGATTTGGGTATGTTATGATGACCTAGGGCCACGAAATTTCTAAGGATCAAAGAGGTGGAATTGTTTAATTTGCGTGTTTGGATTAATCCCTACTTATTGTGAAGGTATAGTTCCTCCTAGCATTTTAGTTTTGATATTGCTAGTATTTTGATTCTCCTTGTTCATGTATTTTGAACTCCTTGGGTGAAACCCACTGAGATTTTTGATAATTAGGTCATATTAGGACTTAGGACACTTGCGTGGCGATTTGGTATAGCTTAAGTGTTGCTTGATTTAGGTTAGGTAGCCGAATGGAGTCGTTTTCGTAGTATGAAAATTATTACAGAAACAAACAGGTTATGGCAAAATTTTCTTAAAAATATGACTGTGTTTTTATTTGAAAATTTGATACCCACTGATGTGCTTAGTATATGGTGAGTTGGATGGAAACGGGAAGTGTCCGGATGTGCCGGAACGGCCGTTTTACTAAACTATGTCAAATCTGAATGTTATGCTTAAAACGTGGGTTAATTGACTTGAGTAAAAAAGATGAATTTATGATTTTATAACTTTTTACAGTAGGTGCAATCATAAGACAACTTCTCTTATTGGTTTGGTGTCAAAATCTTATACCATTTGGGATTTGTGCTCAAGTTACCGAAGGCATCGTAAGACGTTTACAACTTTCTGTTTTGATAGTCTGCCACGACAAATGAGGCTTTACAAATCATTGAAAATCGATCTAAGGTTTATAGCCCTCGTAACACACCGAGTGTTGCCAATATGGGTTCGTCATCTTCGTCACAATCGTCTCGTAGCATTAACGCCTTACATGATGAAGCTAATGAGGAAAATCGGTTTTTTGATAGATTTGCTAATCTAATGTCCCATTGGAAGGCTCAAGAAGCTTCCAATTCCGCTTCGGTTAAAGCGGTTGCTAAGAGTTGTTTATCTTGTGGGGGAGCTCATGATCTTTCCGAGTGCATTACCGCGGATGGTAACACTTCGAGTGCTTATGTAGCAACGGGAACTTATAACCAAAACGGCCAAGGTTCTCGTCCAAATCAAGCTCCACCCAATCAAAATGCTAACAATTATCGAAACAACAACCAAGGTAATTACCAAGGCAACACACGCAATTACAACAAAGGGAATTATCAAAGTGGGAATGGACAAATCTCTAATCAAAACCAAAACCGTGATTTTCAAAACACTACACAAGGTTTTCAAAATGCTCACACGAAAAATTTGCAAGGAGAATTTTTGGATTATGCAAAAGCAAATGATGCTAAATTTGATAACATGCAACGTGAGATGATTAGCTTAAGGTCCGAATTGAAAAACGAGCTTAAAAATGAACTTGCTAATGAACTTAAAACTCATGCAAATAAAATGGAAGGAAATATCCAACGTCTTCAACAAAACCAACAAAAGATGGAATTAGGACAACATGAGATTAAGCAAGAGTTATTAAAAGCGGATGCTAGGCAATCAAAATTTGAGGACCGAATGGCTAAGATGTTCGAAGCTATCATGTGTAAGCCCTCTTCTTCGGGTGGTCTTCCTAGTGATACCATTAACAACCCGAGGGGAGAATTGAAGGTTGTTGCTACACGAAGTGGTAAAACTTTCAAAGAACCAATCTCTCGTCCAAGTACTTCTACGGAGAAGGAAATCGAGAAAGAACCCGAGGTGATGGTCGAAAAGGAGCACATTACAATCCCACGAAGTACCGCTCAAACCACACCTACGGTTGAACCAATACCAATTATGGAACCCGAGTTTCCAAGGCCGTTGCCTAATGACCAACCCACACCACCTTTACCTTACCCTTCGAGACGTAACAAAGAGAAAGCACAAGAACGGAACAATTATCAATTTGAGCTATTTATGAAAATGTTTCGTGATCTACATTTTAACATAAGTTTTGCCGACGCTCTTATCATGATGCCTCGATTTGCCGCAAACTTCAAAAATATGCTAAACAACAAAGAAAAGTTACAACAATCATCTAGTTGTTCATCGGTTTTTCTAAGCCGCATACCACAAAAAGTCGGTGATCCCGGTAAATTTTTGATTCCGTGTGCTATTCAAGATATGGAGGAATGCTACGCCTTGGCCGATCTTGGCGCTAGTATTAATTTAATGCCTCTCGAGATTTTCAAATCGCTTTCGCTTCCGGCTCTTACTCCTTCGAACATGTCCATCGAGATGGCCGATCATTCTACGATCATGGCATGTGGAGTAGCCGAGGACGTTTTCGTTAAAGTCGGAAAGTTTTACTATCCCGTTGACTTTATCGTTGTAGACATTCCTATCGATCGAAAAGTTCCTCTCATTTTGGGTCGTTCATTTTTGGATACATCAAGAGCACTTATCGATGTTCATGCTCGAAAAATCACCCTTCGTTTCAATGAAGAAGAACTTGTCATCAATGCAACACAAAACTCCAATCTTTCTCATGTATATTCTATTGCAACTTTAAACCATGGTGACTCGACCAATGTCGTTTGCAAAGAATTTTCACCAAGAGTTTTAGGAAATGTCTCCAAAAACAATTTACCATTTCCTCCGCCGGTGGAGGTTATGAGTGCAAAACCTACAAAGAAGAAACCATCAATACTTGAATCGAAAAATCCTTCACCTTCATTCTTGAAAAGTGTTGATAAGTTGCCGGTTTCTACGGAAGATCTTTCGGATGATGAATATGTAGACCCCGATGGGGAGGTTTTCTTCGTCGATAAACGTTTTGAGAACTTGCCACCACCAAAACCAAAACGGTTTCAAAATGTGAGAATTTTTAGTGTAACTAACATCGTCTTAGAAACACCGAATATTTTCGACATAATCAAAAAGGGTTTTCATAAGGAGAGTTTAAAAGATAACAAAGGAAAAGATTTTAAATGTGATTTAATTGATTTTTCTACAAATCTAACTCCGTCATCACCGCGTGCTACAAACTCGTCTACTCCTTTTGACGATGCTTTGTGTGGTTCTAGTATGGGGGAAGCCCTTTATGTTCCCTCATCCTTGTCCACTGAGGACGAGATATTCGATCCCGGAATTTCATGTAAAGGGAAATCTCGGTCTTCCACCGATGCAATAAATGGAAAATCTTTCTATTTGCTTGGTGCGAGTCTACCTCGAGTAGCTCAAACGTTTGTCTTACCAATTGTCTCACCTTTCTACTTCTCATCTATTTTCTTCAAACTCTTTGAGTTTATGGCACATGTTGAAGTGGCGTTAATTTGTTTTTCTAATGGAAACGAGAACACCATTTTCGACCCCGGTATTTTGCATCATTAAAGGACTTAGTCCTTTATACCGGTTGCTTTTTGGGCCTTGTTTATCATGTAAGCCCCACCAAAAATTGACCATACCATGATTTCCCTAAATGTTTACATTTTGAGGGGATCGAGTCGAGCTCATGACTCGGTAATCAAAAACGAGGTGCCTCGTGGGGGAGATCCCATGCTTATCTTTTATATTCACTAATAAGGGGACTTGTACCCTTCCAACTCGTTGTCTCGTGGTTGTTTGTGATTGTGTTATCTAGATCATCATCATCATCTACGATTGAAGACTCTCGTGTTCGTTTACGTGAGCCTCCATCGTTCGTTTGAAGAAGTTTTTCACGATTCCATGACATATCCTTTATTGTTCTAACAATTATCTTTTAGCATAATTAATAAACGGCTTTAGATATATTGTTGATCACCCTTTCCATGCTAGATCCTAAGCATTCGATTCTTCGTCTCTAGTATGGGGGTGCTCCACCTTTAGACTCGAAACATTGAGGACAATGTTTACTTTTAGTATGGGGGGGTGAATAGATACTTGCTTTGCTACGCCCTCACGTTTTCCAACTTTCAATGTTTTGTTTTGCTAATAAGGTTAAAAATGGCCAAATTTTAAAATTTTTCTTAGTTTTCATAAGTGTTTTTAAGACACGAATGTATATTTTCCGATGGGTAGAATAAGAGTTAATTTTTGACTTGATGGGCATTTGGAGCCATTTACATTCCTTAACCCGCTCAATTCAAGTTTTGCTAGACTTTTATATAGGGAGCTTTAAAACGCGAAAGTCTTAATTCATTCGGGTTAAGAACAAGAACTTTTCGCAAGTTCCTATAATTGATTCTAGAAAGTCACTTATCAAGGGAACTTTAAAACGCATTCTCTAAACTTGAAAAAGTCCAAGAAAGTGCAAGATCCTATAGGTGGCTTGAAAACCCAAAACTTTGATTTGATATAGTCTTAATGAAAGCTAATCCAAATTTGGCTTAATTTTGACTTGCATGGCTAAGTATTCACGAGTCTCTTTAATTAGAGGTCTTTATATAGTGAAGAACGAGAAATGATAGAGTTAGACAAGTGATCATGCTAAACGTAGAACATGAAAATGTTCTTTCAAAAACTCATATGTTTTTAATTGTGGCTTTTTCTTCCCATAAGATCAATGCATTAGGAATAAATCATAATTGCAATAAGTAAGGTCGTACGATTTGAAAGGTTACTTAGCCTCTAGCGCAAGATCGTTTAAAAGTTGCTCGGGGTTGAATAGAGTTCATAGCCAAGGCATAACTTATTGAAGCGGGACGCGAAGATTGGCGATCATCCAAAAAGGCCCTAACAAGGCATGAGGAGCTCTATTTTTGCTAAAGATCCAAAGATGATGTGAAGTATCATTATTCCTAAATCAATATGAAGGATCGAGACACACGACGAGAAGCTATTACTCCCCTAAAGAATGGAGAAAGTCTATCCAAAAAGACCCTAACAAGGTATGAGGATAAATATATCCAAGTCCGAAAAGGAGGCGGATCGTTGTATATCAAAATCCAAAGTAAAGATTGAAGAAAAATGATGAAGTCGTGGTCCTATATGAAGAATCTCTCAAAAACGTCAAGTGAAGAAATTCCAAAATATGAAGAGAAGACCATTATTTCAAGAACGTCTTCCCAAGATTTGAAGTATGAAGTACATGCCAAATATCGGTCCGAGAAAGGTCTCAAATCGTGAAACGAGTTATGCCAAGATATGAACTTAAGGAGATACACGAGAAGCCGTTTTAAAAGATTTTGTCATTCGGCTAACTATTAATCAAATCGTGCTACTTTGCTTTCGGACTAATAACTACTCAAATAAGTCAATATGAATCACTTGTTATCCATGACAAATAGATAAAAAATGCTAGTAACCCATTTCCTTTTATAATAACTAGGATTGCGGGGAGAAAAAGTATTACACAATTTGGACGTATGAGTAGTGTTAGCATTGTGACTTGTACCAACAATGATCTTGTTTTTGCACTTAGCATGGAATGTATGACAATCGAGGATGACGAAGTTTACTCTAAGGGACATTAACTTGTTTCTATTCTTTGACCCTAAAAATCACCTTTTGGTGATGAAAATCATACATTATGTCTTTACACATCATCGTAGTATGTTGCAAGTCTTTTACTCTTCAATAAAGGTTAATAAAATTGAATTTTGGTGATGCTTAGATACTTTATTCTAGCATTGCGTGAGGGCACGACAATGGCTTAGTATGGGGGAGTGATGAGATGGCATTTATACATGATCTCATCGTTCTTTTCGGGCTTTAAATGCATAAAAATGTCATAAAATACCATATATATGCTTGTGTTTGTTTACTTGTGTATTTTAGGTATGGATATCGTGAAAAAGACAAAAGATCACAAGTTACAAGGAAAAACGGACACGAGAAACGAAGCCGTACAATGAACCGGGCCCTAATCATGGAATTTTCAACAAATACCCTTGAAGACTTGAAGACAAACAAGATTGATCCTCCAAGAATGAAGAAATGACACTTAAAACCCTTGTATATTAATAATTACAAGTTTGGTCCCTTAAGTTTGTCAAAATTGCAAAAAGGCCCTTCAACTTTGAAGAAATGACAAGATTGGTCCCTCAACAAAATCAATTTGTCAATTATGGTCCCTCATGAAGTCAAATATAGAAAGAAGACCTTTGAAGATCAAGAAAGTTCAAAATCAGCCCTTGCAATATTCAAAAATGCCAAAAACAACCCTTGATAACCTTTGTGTGAAGTTTGGTGCCAAAAGTGTCAAGTGATGAAAGTTATTTGCAAAGGAGAAACGATTTTAGGGCTGAAAGACTTTGTTTGCCAAAATTTCCAAAAGACAAGGACTGAAGTTGCCAAACCGAAACATTCAAACCAAAAACTGGCGCCTAACACTTTTGTTTCCCCTAAATTCGGATCAAATAGAAGTTACTGTTCCCTTTTCACTCCCAGTTTTCACCCCACTTAAACTTGGGTTAAAAACCAATTACTCTTGCACATGTGTGATTCACACATGCAGAAAGCAATCCCACGCATAAAACCCTCATCCCACTCACTGTAGACCCCACCCCCAATTCCCCTTTCAACCAATCAGAGCACACCTTGGCCTCCAAGGCATATGACGTGTCCCAAATCAACAGTGGAGGTTATTTGCTTCATCACAACGCAAAAACAAACGGTTTAGATCAAATTTGGACAGCTCACCACTCAAACACGTCTAAGGGCAATTTGGGATTTTTCTGTATTAGGGTTTTGATTATTAGCATTCTAGATAGTTCTATGAGTAGTATAAAAGGAGACCCAAGCTTGTTGGTGTTCCCTTGTTCCAGTTTCTTTAGCAATCTTTTGTAATCCTTTTTTAAAGAAATTTAAAGTTGGTATTTTTTATAAAATTGTAATTCCTTTTATCTGTTTTTTAAAAGTTGGTATTGGATAGCTAAGGATTCTGAGTTCCATTGTTATTTAACTTGTGTTTTAAGGATTTCAGATTTTCATAAAAAGTTTTGAAAATCTGAATTTCTTGGTAAGGATTGTTTCAGGTTTTGATGTTAAGAGGTTAGTTTTGTTTGGTGATTTAGTGTTTTGGATACGTGTTAAGAAGGATTGAAAGTTTTTGGATAGGATTTAAGAAAAGAAAAAGGAAAACAGAATATATATATTGTTTATACTATTGTGTTTTCTTTGATTTGTCATTAAACAGGTGGATTGTTGTTGATCATAGTTCAGCGCAGGCCTCCAGCCTGTGGGAGGTGGATTTATCATCCACTAGGGCTTTGGATGTAAAGCCCTAAGGTAATCTTCTTGTTACCTTTTTAAAATTTCAGAAAAGCTGTTTGTGTGATCTTACATGATTAAGTTGACTAAGTGTGTTAAATCTGCTTGATTTGAGTCTATAAGTTGTTTTATACATGTTAGATGCTATAAGAACAGGTTTGATTAAGTTTGCAAGTGGTTTACTTTGTTAAATTTTGGTTTCAAAATTTAAAAGGGTGTTTGGATAAGTGATTTAGCAGGGCAAAATTCTTGATTTGTGATTTTCAGAGGTGTTAGATAGGTTTTATAGGTGTGAGTTAGGTTGCTTGTAGGTATTAGATTGGATTGGATCAAGTTTAAGCAAGTTTGTAGAGTTAAAAAGGAAAAAGTGAGCTTGAAAATCTTCTAAGCCACTTTCTGCTTATTTCATGAGATTTTGGTGCTTGATTTTTCAAAACTGTTAAGTGTTAGGTTATTTGGTTTGTTGAAGTTAATTGTGTGCCATTTGGTGATTGTGTGTGCAAAACATAGGAGTTTGAAACTCACTAGTGTGCATGTAATAAGCTTAAACAGCCCCAGACCTCTCATATTGCATCAGCAACTCATATGTGCCTTGTATGCTTGGTTGGTTGATTATTTTGTGTGCTAGGTGACTGTTCTCTGTTTGTCATTGACTCCTTGTGCTTCAAAGAGCACAAGGGTGCCCCCTTGTCCAAAATCACCACCAAATAAGCTCACAACCAAGACCTCTTGGCTAAAATTCCTTGTGAAGAAATCAGAAAACACAAGCATAACCTGCTTGTGTTCATAAGTTAAAACTGGAAACATTTTGGATCATAACTTGTTGAATCTGGCATAAAAAAGAGGATTGGATTGAGTTTACAAGTCATTTAAGGTCACAAATTGGTTTGGAAAAGAAAAAATAAAAAAAGAAAATAAAAGCAAAAAGTCACCCGTAGCAGGACTCGAACCCCAGACCTCTCGTTGAAGGGTTAGGAGCTCTACCGCTAATCTAGATGCTTTTTTACGTTTATGTTTGATTTGAAAAGTTATTTAACACGTTTTGTTTTTCTAGCTTATAATAAAAGCCGTAGCTTATTTACCACTTTCCAGCTTATTTGCTTTTTGTTTTTGGCTTATTTGATTTTTCCTAGGACCTAGATAAACTTAGGGATTTTTCTAGCTAGTTTTCTTAATTTTCCTTTTATTAAATTATTTTCTTTGCATTTTTCTTTATACGTTTTTTATAAAATCAATAAAAAATAGAAAAAAGAGTTTTAATTTTTAGGAAAAATAATTTTTAGCTTTTAAAATAATATTTTGAGGTTTACAGCTTATTAGGTTTTCAATTTGGCTTATTTTTAATTTTATAAGATTTTAGGATTTTTAAGAAACTTTAAAAATTAATATAAAATTAATTAATAGGTTTTAGAAACTTTAATTTACATTTTCTTCTTAGTTAGAATATTTAGGATTTTTGAGAATTTTTTAGAATTTATTTGAGAACTTTTTATTTTTCTTGATTATTTTAATATTATTTTATTCCAAAAAATTCAAAATTTTATTTTTCTTTATTTTTCATTTTTCCTAGATTCTTTAGCAATAATTAGGACCTTTTCCATTTTTAGAATAATTTTCTTGCTTTTAGATTAATTTTTATAATTATTTTAAGTTTAATTAGTTTTTAATCTTTTTAAATCATTTTTAGAGTTTTAAAAATAGTTTTAATAGCTTTTAATTTTTAGAAAATTACTTTTTAGTCTTATAATAATATAAGTTAAGTAATTATTTAATAAAATCATATTTTAGACATTTGTATTAGTTGTATTTAATTTTAGGGCTTTAATTAGCATTTAAAATTAAATATTTAATTAATAAAAGGTTTAAAATATCTTTGTTGGATTTTTGTCTTTATTTATATTATTATTGACTTCTTTTTAATCTTTTATTTATTTTGCTTTTGGTCTTAGTATAATTTTTAATTTTGGTAGTTTTTCACGACTTTACGTTTACATCTTTTTCGTCGTAGTTTAATTTTAACGTAACCGTCTTTTCATCCTCTCATCCCCATTCTTCTCAATATTAATCTCAAATAAATACAAGTTAAATCACACACATATACCTCCTTGGGAAACGAACTTTCTCTCTTTTTATTTGATTAAGGGTCATTTGTGCACGGTTTTCCTAAACCGTCGTACTTAATACTTTCCACTATTTTGTGTTGCTTTGTTTTTCCTAAAATAAAGTATACATAAAAAGACTACAATCATTTTGGCGCCGCTGCCGGGGAGGTGTGTTGTGCTTTAATTTGGAAGCTTTTGTTTTTGATATTATCCATAATAAGTATTTGTGTTAAGTGGAACTCCCTTAACACGTATTATCGGTTTTCTTGGTTTTTTCTTGTATAAATATTACTATATTGTATTAAGTATCACAATCAAAATACAATATCTCCAAAAGTGTGAAAACAAAACCTTAATTGGGATTTGATCTCCTAATTATTGTATTCGAATCTCAAACAAAAAGAAAAGGCAAAAATAGATAAATACTTTCGTGAAGCTCGATTTTGAAAAATACAAACTATAAGGTGGGTATAAGGCGGGTATTATAAAATATACCCTAAGGAAAAAGGCTCTTAAGTGCTTCGCGCCGCCTCGTTTCCCCGCTTGCTTGTGAGTATTTTAAGATTGAAGGCTAATCGAGGGTTTTGCCGCCCAAAGTATTATTACGTATACTATATTTGCTTGGTTTCTTTGTGATTAAACCCTCGTGAACAATTTGGTTTTCACCAAAGTTCTAAAGTCATTCGAAGGCGTTCACTCCACGTGATCGTTTTCATTCCTTTGAGGCTTCTTTAATCAAGAGTTTGATTCGAGGTGAGATTTTGTAGATTGTTGTCTACGAAGATACACCAAAATCCAAAAAAATTAAATATCATCAAAAACACAAAAAAAAATTGAAAATTCACAAAACAACCAAAAAGAATCTTCTTTGCTCACCTCCCATTCTTCGTGAAGTTTATGATCACTCGTAATCAAGCAAAACGAGCTCGTAAACGTCTTCAAAAGCAAGCAAATCAAGGATCGTTGATTGTTGAAGAACCTCCAATTGTTGAACCTATTGTAGAACAAGAAGTCGTCATGGCTAATCGTACTATGATGGAGTTGCTACAAGCACCCACCGAGGGTTTTGGAGAGGCTATTGTTATTCCCGCCATCCTTGCGGAGAATTTCGAGATTAAGACGGGTTTAATGTCGATGTTGCAAGCAAATAAGTTTAGAGGTCACGAGAAAGACAACCCGCATTACCACATTAGGAATTTCAACCGTCTCACCGCTACTAGCAAATTCAAAGATGTTCCACATGACGCCATTAAGATGATGTTGTTTCCATACTCGTTGGATGGTCCCGCAAAAATTTGGCTCGAGAAAGAACCGCCAAATTCGATTTTAACATGGGCCGATCTCGTTTCTAAATTTGTGAACAAGTTTTTTCCACCATCTAAAACAACACACTTAAAAAATGAGATTTCACGATTTGTGCAACGTAATAATGAAAGTTTTTCAATGGCATGGGAACGATTTAAAGAGATGTTACATGAATGTCCACACCATGATTTTTCGGAATTGCATCAAGTGGATACTTTTTATAATGGGCTTAATGATCATGAACGAGATTATTTGAACGCCGCCGCGGGTGGTAATTTTTTGTGCAAGACGACAAATGAGGCTTTACAAATCATTGAAAATCGATCTAAGGTTTATAGCCCTCGTAACACACCGAGTGTTGCCAATATGGGTTCGTCATCTTCGTCACAATCGTCTCGTAGCATTAACGCCTTACATGATGAAGCTAATGAGGAAAATCGGTTTTTTGATAGATTTGCTAATCTAATGTCCCATTGGAAGGCTCAAGAAGCTTCCAATTCCGCTTCGGTTAAAGCGGTTGCTAAGAGTTGTTTATCTTGTGGGGGAGCTCATGATCTTTCCGAGTGCATTACCGCGGATGGTAACACTTCGAGTGCTTATGTAGCAACGGGAACTTATAACCAAAACGGCCAAGGTTCTCGTCCAAATCAAGCTCCACCCAATCAAAATGCTAACAATTATCGAAACAACAACCAAGGTAATTACCAAGGCAACACACGCAATTACAACAAAGGGAATTATCAAAGTGGGAATGGACAAATCTCTAATCAAAACCAAAACCGTGATTTTCAAAACACTACACAAGGTTTTCAAAATGCTCACACGAAAAATTTGCAAGGAGAATTTTTGGATTATGCAAAAGCAAATGATGCTAAATTTGATAACATGCAACGTGAGATGATTAGCTTAAGGTCCGAATTGAAAAACGAGCTTAAAAATGAACTTGCTAATGAACTTAAAACTCATGCAAATAAAATGGAAGGAAATGTCCAACGTCTTCAACAAAACCAACAAAAGATGGAATTAGGACAACATGAGATTAAGCAAGAGTTATTAAAAGCGGATGCTAGGCAATCAAAATTTGAGGACCGAATGGCTAAGATGTTCGAAGCTATCATGTGTAAGCCCTCTTCTTCGGGTGGTCTTCCTAGTGATACCATTAACAACCCGAGGGGAGAATTGAAGGTTGTTGCTACACGAAGTGGTAAAACTTTCAAAGAACCAATCTCTCGTCCAAGTACTTCTACGGAGAAGGAAATCGAGAAAGAACCCGAGGTGATGGTCGAAAAGGAGCACATTACAATCCCACGAAGTACCGCTCAAACCACACCTACGGTTGAACCAATACCAATTATGGAACCCGAGTTTCCAAGGCCGTTGCCTAATGACCAACCCACACCACCTTTACCTTACCCTTCGAGACGTAACAAAGAGAAAGCACAAGAACGGAACAATTATCAATTTGAGCTATTTATGAAAATGTTTCGTGATCTACATTTTAACATAAGTTTTGCCGACGCTCTTATCATGATGCCTCGATTTGCCGCAAACTTCAAAAATATGCTAAACAACAAAGAAAAGTTACAACAATCATCTAGTTGTTCATCGGTTTTTCTAAGCCGCATACCACAAAAAGTCAGTGATCCCGGTAAATTTTTGATTCCGTGTGCTATTCAAGATATGGAGGAATGCTACGCCTTGGCCGATCTTGGCGCTAGTATTAATTTAATGCCTCTCGAGATTTTCAAATCGCTTTCGCTTCCGGCTCTTACTCCTTCGAACATGTCCATCGAGATGGCCGATCATTCTACGATCATGGCATGTGGAGTAGCCGAGGACGTTTTCGTTAAAGTCGGAAAGTTTTACTATCCCGTTGACTTTATCGTTGTAGACATTCCTATCGATCGAAAAGTTCCTCTCATTTTGGGTCGTTCATTTTTGGATACATCAAGAGCACTTATCGATGTTCATGCTCGAAAAATCACCCTTCGTTTCAATGAAGAAGAACTTGTCATCAATGCAACACAAAACTCCAATCTTTCTCATGTATATTCTATTGCAACTTTAAACCATGGTGACTCGACCAATGTCGTTTGCAAAGAATTTTCACCAAGAGTTTTAGGAAATGTCTCCAAAAACAATTTACCATTTCCTCCGCCGGTGGAGGTTATGAGTGCAAAACCTACAAAGAAGAAACCATCAATACTTGAATCGAAAAATCCTTCACCTTCATTCTTGAAAAGTGTTGATAAGTTGCCGGTTTCTACGGAAGATCTTTCGGATGATGAATATGTAGACCCCGATGGGGAGGTTTTCTTCGTCGATAAACGTTTTGAGAACTTGCCACCACCAAAACCAAAACGGTTTCAAAATGTGAGAATTTTTAGTGTAACTAACATCGTCTTAGAAACACCGAATATTTTCGACATAATCAAAAAGGGTTTTCATAAGGAGAGTTTAAAAGATAACAAAGGAAAAGATTTTAAATGTGATTTAATTGATTTTTCTACAAATCTAACTCCGTCATCACCGCGTGCTACAAACTCGTCTACTCCTTTTGACGATGCTTTGTGTGGTTCTAGTATGGGGGAAGCCCTTTATGTTCCCTCATCCTTGTCCACCGAGGACGAGATATTCGATCCCGGAATTTCATGTAAAGGGAAATCTCGGTCTTCCACCGATGCAATAAATGGAAAATCTTTCTATTTGCTTGGTGCGAGTCTACCTCGAGTAGCTCAAACGTTTGTCTTACCAATTGTCTCACCTTTCTACTTCTCATCTATTTTCTTCAAACTCTTTGAGTTTATGGCACATGTTGAAGTGGCGTTAATTTGTTTTTCTAATGGAAACGAGAACACCATTTTCGACCCCGGTATTTTGCATCATTAAAGGACTTAGTCCTTTATACCGGTTGCTTTTTGGGCCTTGTTTATCATGTAAGCCCCACCAAAAATTGACCATACCATGATTTCCCTAAATGTTTACATTTTGAGGGGATCGAGTCGAGCTCATGACTCGGTAATCAAAAACGAGGTGCCTCGTGGGGGAGATCCCATGCTTATCTTTTATATTCACTAATAAGGGGACTTGTACCCTTCCAACTCGTTGTCTCGTGGTTGTTTGTGATTGTGTTATCTAGATCATCATCATCATCTACGATTGAAGACTCTCGTGTTCGTTTACGTGAGCCTCCATCGTTCGTTTGAAGAAGTTTTTCACGATTCCATGACATATCCTTTATTGTTCTAACAATTATCTTTTAGCATAATTAATAAACGGCTTTAGATATATTGTTGATCACCCTTTCCATGCTAGATCCTAAGCATTCGATTCTTCGTCTCTAGTATGGGGGTGCTCCACCTTTAGACTCGAAACATTGAGGACAATGTTTACTTTTAGTATGGGGGGGTGAATAGATACTTGCTTTGCTACGCCCTCACGTTTTCCAACTTTCAATGTTTTGTTTTGCTAATAAGGTTAAAAATGGCCAAATTTTAAAAATTTTCTTAGTTTTTATAAGTGTTTTTAAGACACGAATGTATATTTTCCGATGGGTAGAATAAGAGTTAATTTTTGACTTGATGGGCATTTGGAGCCATTTACATTCCTTAACCCACTCAATTCAAGTTTTGCTAGACTTTTATATAGGGAGCTTTAAAACGCGAAAGTCTTAATTCATTCGGGTTAAGAACAAGAACTTTTCGCAAGTTCCTATAATTGATTCTAGAAAGTCACTTATCAAGGGAACTTTAAAACGCATTCTCTAAACTTGAAAAAGTCCAAGAAAGTGCAAGATCCTATAGGTGGCTTGAAAACCCAAAACTTTGATTTGATATAGTCTTAATGAAAGCTAATCCAAATTTGGCTTAATTTTGACTTGCATGGCTAAGTATTCACGAGTCTCTTTAATTAGAGGTCTTTATATAGTGAAGAACGAGAAATGATAGAGTTAGACAAGTGATCATGCTAAACGTAGAACATGAAAATGTTCTTTCAAAAACTCATATGTTTTTAATTGTGGCTTTTTCTTCCCATAAGATCAATGCATTAGGAATAAATCATAATTGCAATAAGTAAGGTCGTACGATTTGAAAGGTTACTTAGCCTCTAGCGCAAGATCGTTTAAAAGTTGCTCGGGGTTGAATAGAGTTCATAGCCAAGGCATAACTTATTGAAGCGGGACGCGAAGATTGGCGATCATCCAAAAAGGCCCTAACAAGGCATGAGGAGCTCTATTTTTGCTAAAGATCCAAAGATGATGTGAAGTATCATTATTCCTAAATCAATATGAAGGATCGAGACACACGACGAGAAGCTATTACTCCCCTAAAGAATGGAGAAAGTCTATCCAAAAAGACCCTAACAAGGTATGAGGATAAATATATCCAAGTCCGAAAAGGAGGCGGATCGTTGTATATCAAAATCCAAAGTAAAGATTGAAGAAAAATGATGAAGTCGTGGTCCTATATGAAGAATCTCTCAAAAACGTCAAGTGAAGAAATTCCAAAATATGAAGAGAAGACCATTATTTCAAGAACGTCTTCCCAAGATTTGAAGTATGAAGTACATGCCAAATATCGGTCCGAGAAAGGTCTCAAATCGTGAAACGAGTTATGCCAAGATATGAACTTAAGGAGATACACGAGAAGCCGTTTTAAAAGATTTTGTCCTTCGGCTAACTATTAATCAAATCGTGCTACTTTGCTTTCGGACTAATAACTACTCAAATAAGTCAATATGAATCACTTGTGATCCATGACAAATAGATAAAAAATGCTAGTAACCCATTTCCTTTTATAATAACTAGGATTGCGGGGAGAAAAAGTATTACACAATTTGGACGTATGAGTAGTGTTAGCATTGTGACTTGTACCAACAATGATCTTGTTTTTGCACTTAGCATGGAATGTATGACAATCGAGGATGACGAAGTTTACTCTAAGGGACATTAACTTGTTTCTATTCTTTGACCCTAAAAATCACCTTTTGGTGATGAAAATCATACATTATGTCTTTACACATCATCGTAGTATGTTGCAAGTCTTTTACTCTTCAATAAAGGTTAATAAAATTGAATTTTGGTGATGCTTAGATACTTTATTCTAGCATTGCGTGAGGGCACGACAATGGCTTAGTATGGGGGAGTGATGAGATGGCATTTATACATGATCTCATCGTTCTTTTCGGGCTTTAAATGCATAAAAATGTCATAAAATACCATATATATGCTTGTGTTTGTTTACTTGTGTATTTTAGGTATGGATATCGTGAAAAAGACAAAAGATCACAAGTTACAAGGAAAAACGGACACGAGAAACGAAGCCGTACAATGAACCGGGCCCTAATCATGGAATTTTCAACAAATACCCTTGAAGACTTGAAGACAAACAAGATTGATCCTCCAAGAATGAAGAAATGACACTTAAAACCCTTGTATATTAATAATTACAAGTTTGGTCCCTTAAGTTTGTCAAAATTGCAAAAAGGCCCTTCAACTTTGAAGAAATGACAAGATTGGTCCCTCAACAAAATCAATTTGTCAATTATGGTCCCTCATGAAGTCAAATATACAAAGAAGACCTTTGAAGATCAAGAAAGTTCAAAATCAGCCCTTGCAATATTCAAAAATGCCAAAAACAACCCTTGATAACCTTTGTGTGAAGTTTGGTGCCAAAAGTGTCAAGTGATAAAAGTTATTTGCAAAGGAGAAACGATTTTAGGGCTGAAAGACTTTGTTTGCCAAAATTTCCAAAAGACAAGGACTGAAGTTGCCAAACCTAAACATTCAAACCAAAAACTGGCGCCTAACACTTTTGTTTCCCCTAAATTCGGATCAAATAGAAGTTACTGTTCCCTTTTCACTCCCAGTTTTCACCCCACTTAAACTTGGGTTAAAAACCAATTACTCTTGCACATGTGTGATTCACACATGCAGAAAGCAATCCCACGCATAAAACCCTCATCCCACTCACTGTAGACCCCACCCCCAATTCCCCTTTCAACCAATCAGAGCACACCTTGGCCTCCAAGGCATATGACGTGTCCCAAATCAACAGTGGAGGTTATTTGCTTCATCACAACGCAAAAACAAACGGTTTAGATCAAATTTGGACAGCTCACCACTCAAACACGTCTAAGGGCAATTTGGGATTTTTCTGTATTAGGGTTTTGATTATTAGCATTCTAGATAGTTCTATGAGTAGTATAAAAGGAGACCCAAGCTTGTTGGTGTTCCCTTGTTCCAGTTTCTTTAGCAATCTTTTGTAATCCTTTTTTAAAGAAATTTAAAGTTGGTATTTTTTATAAAATTGTAATTCCTTTTATCTGTTTTTTAAAAGTTGGTATTGGATAGCTAAGGATTCTGAGTTCCATTGTTATTTAACTTGTGTTTTAAGGATTTCAGATTTTCATAAAAAGTTTTGAAAATCTGAATTTCTTGGTAAGGATTGTTTCAGGTTTTGATGTTAAGAGGTTAGTTTTGTTTGGTGATTTAGTGTTTTGGATACGTGTTAAGAAGGATTGAAAGTTTTTGGATAGGATTTAAGAAAAGAAAAAGGAAAACAGAATATATATATTGTTTATACTATTGTGTTTTCTTTGATTTGTCATTAAACAGGTGGATTGTTGTTGATCATAGTTCAGCGCAGGCCTCCAGCCTGTGGGAGGTGGATTTATCATCCACTAGGGCTTTGGATGTAAAGCCCTAAGGTAATCTTCTTGTTACCTTTTTAAAATTTCAGAAAAGCTGTTTGTGTGATCTTGCATGATTAAGTTTACTAAGTGTGTTAAATCTGCTTGATTTGAGTCTATAAGTTGTTTTATACATGTTAGATGCTATAAGAACAGGTTTGATTAAGTTTGCAAGTGGTTTACTTTGTTAAATTTTGGTTTCAAAATTTAAAAGGGTGTTTGGATAAGTGATTTAGCAGGGCAAAATTCTTGATTTGTGATTTTCAGAGGTGTTAGATAGGTTTTATAGGTGTGAGTTAGGTTGCTTGTAGGTATTAGATTGGATTGGATCAAGTTTAAGCAAGTTTGTAGAGTTAAAAAGGAAAAAGTGAGCTTGAAAATCTTCTAAGCCACTTTCTGCTTATTTCATGAGATTTTGGTGCTTGATTTTTCAAAACTGTTAAGTGTTAGGTTATTTGGTTTGTTGAAGTTAATTGTGTGCCATTTGGTGATTGTGTGTGCAAAACATAGGAGTTTGAAACTCACTAGTGTGCATGTAATAAGCTTAAACAGCCCCAGACCTCTCATATTGCATCAGCAACTCATATGTGCCTTGTATGCTTGGTTGGTTGATTATTTTGTGTGCTAGGTGACTGTTCTCTGTTTGTCATTGACTCCTTGTGCTTCAAAGAGCACAAGGGTGCCCCCCTTGTCCAAAATCACCACCAAATAAGCTCACAGCCAAGACCTCTTGGCTAAAATTCCTTGTGAAGAAATCAGAAAACACAAGCATAACCTGCTTGTGTTCATAAGTTAAAACTGGAAACATTTTGGATCATAACTTGTTGAATCTGGCATAAAAAAGAGGATTGGATTGAGTTTACAAGTCATTTAAGGTCACAAATTGGTTTGGAAAAGAAAAAATAAAAAAAGAAAATAAAAGCAAAAAGTCACCCGTAGCAGGACTCGAACCCCAGACCTCTCGTTGGAGGGTTAGCAGCTCTACCGCTAATCTAGATGCTTTTTTACATTTATGTTTGATTTGAAAAGTTATTTAACACGTTTTGTTTTTCTAGCTTATAATAAAAGCCGTAGCTTATTTACCACTTTCCAGCTTATTTGCTTTTTGTTTTTGGCTTATTTGATTTTTCCTAGGACCTAGATAAACTTAGGGATTTTTCTAGCTAGTTTTCTTAATTTTCCTTTTATTAAATTATTTTCTTTGCATTTTTCTTTATACGTTTTTTTATAAAATCAATAAAAAATAGAAAAAAGAGTTTTAATTTTTAGGAAAAATAATTTTTAGCTTTTAAAATAATATTTTGAGGTTTACAGCTTATTAGGTTTTCAATTTGGCTTATTTTTAATTTTATAAGATTTTAGGATTTTTAAGCAACTTTAAAAATTAATATAAAATTAATTAATAGGTTTTAGAAACTTTAATTTACATTTTCTTCTTAGTTAGAATATTTAGGATTTTTGAGAATTTTTTAGAATTTATTTGAGAACTTTTTATTTTTCTTGATTATTTTAATATTATTTTATTCCAAAAAATTCAAAATTTTATTTTTCTTTATTTTTCATTTTTCCTAGATTCTTTAGCAATAATTAGGACCTTTTCCATTTTTAGAATAATTTTCTTGCTTTTAGATTAATTTTTATAATTATTTTAAGTTTAATTAGTTTTTAATCTTTTTAAATCATTTTTAGAGTTTTAAAAATAGTTTTAATAGCTTTTAATTTTTAGAAAATTACTTTTTAGTCTTCTAATAATATAAGTTAAGTAATTATTCAATAAAATCATATTTTAGACATTTGTATTAGTTGTATTTAATTTTAGGGCTTTAATTAGCATTTAAAATTAAATATTTTATTAATAAAAGGTTTAAAATATCTTTGTTGGATTTTTATCTTTATTTATATTATTATTGACTTCTTTTTAATCTTTTATTTATTTTGCTTTTGGTCTTAGTATAATTTTTAATTTTGGTAGTTTTTCATGACTTTACGTTTACATCTTTTTCGTCGTAGTTTAATTTTAACGTAACCGTCTTTTCATCCTCTCATCCCCATTCTTCTCAATATTAATCTCAAATAAATACAAGTTAAATCACACACATATACCTCCTTGGGAAACGAACTTTCTCTCTTTTTATTTGATTAAGGGTCATTTGTGCACGGTTTTCCTAAACCGGCGTACTTAATACTTTCCACTATTTTGTGTTGCTTTGTTTTTCCTAAAATAAAGTATACATAAAAAGACTACAATCAATGAATTTATGATTTTATAACTTTTTACAGTAGGTGCAATCATAATACAACTTCTCTTTTTGGTTTGGTGTCAAAATCTTATACCATTTGGGATTTGTGCTCAAGTTACCGAAGGCATCGTAAGACGTTTACAACTTTCTGTTTTGATAGTCTGCCACTAAAAATGGAATTCCCGTTGATTGAAAATAGTTCTAGGTCTGTTTTTGCCCAACTTATAAAGGTAAGAGAAATACCTATACATGTCAAGAAATTTCACCTCCTGTACTATTATAGATTTTTAGATATGACCAAATCTTCACAGCCTTTTTCAGAAAACTGAATGCAGTCCCTTGTTTTGGTTTTTCAAACCGAGTCTTAAACGTGTTCGGAACCCACACATAAATGCTTGGACCATCATAAAAGGTTGATATTAGGTTATTACAGTAGGTTCAAGGTGTTGGGTCAAAATTTTAACTTAAGCTTAGGTCTCGCCATCGCACGCAAGTTACCTAGTCATACTATGTCCCGCCACTTCTAAAACGTTATTGCTTCATTGAACGCATTCTTATTACGCGTCACCATTGCATAGGTCCGTGAAAACTTCTTTTTGCTCAGCCCATTTTACCTTGTGATTACTTACTAAAGGTGAGTTCATAGCCCCTTTTCTTATATAATTGTTACAAATTGCGGAGTGAGAATAACATGCGTGGAATACAATCATTTAAAACTTTTAGTATGCTATTCAAGAATGGTATGCTTTCCCCAGATTATACATTTACTTATTGCATTAGTACCTTAGTCAAAAAGCCCCTACATCATGAACCGTTAATTCACATTTTGCAAGCGCGAATGTTGTGGATGGATCCATCGGGATTAACAATCCCCGTCCCGATTACCTTGACGCACTTACATTTAATTACCTAAGTATTTTGACTAGATACTTACTAGGGGTAAAACATTTATGTTAAAGCTTCGCTGTCGTGAGCTATTGCAATAAATTAATATAAATGATTTTGTACGACGGTACAAAATCATATCCTGTTGCTATTTTATAAAACTAATGTTTGTATTTCACATTACCACTTATTAAACCTATGAATTTCACTCAGCTTTATGTTGACATATTTACATGTTATTTCTCAGGTAATGCTAATGCTTAATTTTGCTAAGGATGGGAGCCCGCAGGATCCGACAGCTGGACGATTCCATGTCATTATTGGTTGAAACTTTTGGGAAAACTAATTATGCCATGTTAATCATGCCAAATAAAAGTACTTTTATGCACTAAGAATATTATGAGTATGCTGGTAAAATTTTGTGACTTTCGTTGATGTCATATTATGCAAATCTGGGACCATATTTATATATTTTATTCCGCAGCTTTTGAATAAATTCGTGAAGTGTGTCATTTTTTTGCTCTGTCTTTTATTTACCTTATTGCCATGTATGCTGTTACCATGATGTGGGACCTCACAATGCTTACCTGTCCCGTTACCAGATTTTTGGGGTCTTACAGATTGGTACCAGAGCCATGGTCATAGTGAATTGAGTCGTTTTAAACTTAGTCTATGACCCATGTTTTTCAAGAAAATCCTGTGAGTCTTAGTGCCAAACATGGAATCTGCCAAGATGTTCGGTATCCGCACGGATAACTCTCTAATCCTTACTATTGCTTGAGTTATACCTCTATTGAGACTTGTATAATTTACTACAATATTCATTACTTTATTCTTGTATTCTTCCGATTTTTCTGTACAGACTATTTCTAACGACTTGCTATTATCGTTTGCGCGAGTTTTCGCGATAACTCCAATTGAGATATTCTAAGTGTTTTAGTCGATGAGATCTTTCTAAATCTCGCTTTGCTACTCATTTATGTCACCGTTTTACTTGACATTTGCATTGTTCTAAATTTCATGTTTCACTGATTATTCTTCTTTCGAATTCGAATTATAATATTCGCTTACATTTCGGAAACGTCATGCTGATTTTTAGCTAAACGTCTAGTTCGTGACTATTGATTGGATTACGGCTTTTCGCATATAGATTTCTAATGTTCTTCCTCATTTAAAATATCCTATACTTGGGAGCGCGACTTATTGATATTTCGCCTTTTCTTTGGTATCTATTATGAGTTTGGAAGAGATCGCACGCCTATGAAGTTTTTACTTCGTATATTGAAAATTAAGTCAAGAACGTTGTCCGTTTCTTTTGTTTATAGTCTTGTTGACTAGTATTCTTTAAACGCCCTTCTGCCGATACTTTCATTCATTCTTATGAAATGTGTATTTTTTCGTCGTTTTGGAATCCATAAGCCATGTGCGTATTCGAAGTGGTAAATGAAAGTTGTTGGTGAAACAAGTTAGACAATAAGGAATTGGCGACAACTGAAAAGCTAAAAAAAATCATGATCCAAACGCCCCCTTATAAAATTTAACGCGCTGCAGAATTCTTTAGCACGCATAACGAAGTTCAAAACTTTTATAAATTTCATTTTTATCCGAATAAAATGATAAATCTTGTTTAGCCGATCGTTTTGATATAAAATTCGACTTCTAATTCTTTATAACGAATATTTTGTGGCAATTAGAAATTTGAGAAGAATAATATAAATAAAGTTTGCTGATGTACACGCATTTCGAGGTCCGAAATAAGGTCAAATTTTATTTTCAGTTTTACAGAATAAAAGAGCTTATTTTTGCGCTCGTTTTGGTTATTCACACACCCTTTAACTCATCCGCATTAAGAAGTTACAGCCGAAATACGGTTGAAAACCCATTCTGGACCAGCAGGTATGCTTGGTGTTTTGCTACAGGTTAGGACCCATTTAACCCTTATGTTTTGCCTTGGGTAGTTAGTATACATTATAAGCTAATCCTGGCCACTGAGCTTGCGTTAATAGCCATCACCAGTTGAATTTTATGACTAAAACGGTGATCGCTAATTTTATAACCGATTTTCTAAAGTTTTAACTTTTCTCTAAGATGATTTTTTTTTTCATTTGGAAAACTGAGATAAATTCATATATCTAGGAATGTCGGTTATGAAAACACTTTTCCGACGGTATAAGGTCATCGTCTATCTCTTCATAACGAAGAAATACCGGGCATTTTAGAAACTAGTCTAATAGGGAGCAACCGACTTAAACTAGCGTTTGGTTTAGCGTGCTTGGTATGGTTAATGAGTGTTTAGCCAAGATTTATCACTTGAAACATTTGAGAAATATATAATGATGACTTTTGATGCAAAGGTTTAGTGCCGTTAGCTACCTTTGAGTTTTTGACACATAAGTGGGTATTGTTGACTAAATTGAAAAGTTACAAAATTTTGATTATATAGCTGCTGTCATAGGTATAACTGTGTCGTAAATGTGTTTTCAGCCTTCGGATAAAACTACAAAGTTGTCCGGAATGATGTTTTTAGTCACCCACGCGGAAACGGAAGCTTTAAAGTGGGCATTTGACCCTCAAAAATGTAAAATACAGACTGTAAGGTTTGACTTTTTCATGCAGAATGCGTTCTGGTTTTTATTTTTAAAAAGGTATATAGACTTTAATTTTCTTAAAATTCACCAGATATTAACTTCATGATTTGTATGACTTCTCTGAATTTTTGTAGAATTTTTCCAGGAGTCTAAATAGGATTTTTAAGCCTCGCGAAAATGAGCTTTCAGCACTTTTTCATTAAGCGAGTAAATGACTAGTTCAATACCCAAACGCCCCTTAAGCAAGCTTAAACCTTATGGAATGGATTTGGGATTATAGATACTGATTCTTAGGATGTTTAACATCATAATTGAAGTGAAATTGAGGTCTAATGATTTGTAATTCGCCTCAAGTCGGAAAAGGCAAAAGTTGACTATTTTCTATACGGTTAGTCAAAACTTATAAAAATGAGTTCTAAGCTATATAGCTTGATGATACAAGTTTGTATGACCATATTTTACTGTATTCCAGTAACTTACATGTATTTTTACAACTTTTCATTATTGGGTCATACGCGGGTCATACTTTGACTCGTTGACTTTTTACGTATTAGGTCGCGGACAACCCTTAAAGTATTACTATTGCCCTTCTTCAGCCGAATCTCTATCTGCACGCGTATGGATTCATTTATCCTTTATTTTATACATGACTCATATATCATTTCATTTTACCTTTCTTTTCTTCTATCGCACCATTGATTTGGGTCAAAGTTTGAAGTTTTTGCTCTCACATCGTTCGTTATCCTCTTGACACGTGTTTCATGGTGATTCTGACTAAACATTTTGAAACTTATCAACTTGTAACCATTTCATTGATTTCCTTGAACTACTCTTTATTACCCTCATGTAACCCACTCGTTATTTTAGAAGTTGCTCTATAAACCCAAACTGGTATTGTTTGCGAATTATTTTATAAAATGTCCCACTTGGGCCTTATTAAATACTTGAATGTTATCTTATAAACTTAATGAATATTAATTTTACTATGTATTTTCACAAATTATTCAAACAATTGGTCTCGCAAATAATTCTTGTAACAATTAAATTGTTGATTTAAACATCTAGCCAATTAGTTACTGGCGAAAAGTTTCATAAATTATTTTGATTCCATATACATATTTTAAATCATATGATATGTAATACTGGTTTGACGAAGCTGAGCATTGCATTGCTAGTCCTAAATTATGCATGGCCTGATCACCTATGCGTAATTTAGAAGGAGCCATGCGAGGCCAAATAGTAGTCACCTAAAATATCTTGTCAAAGAACTTTTACTTGTGTTTCTAAAATTTTTTTTTTAGATAAAATAAAGTTTAGAAAACTATTACATCCTATGCGAGTAGCACCAGTTCGCGACATACACATATGATCCCTTATCTTTTCTTGAACAAAGTACATGCTGCAAGCACATATATCCTTATTCAACGATCTTTGTTTTGCTGGTAACCTCATCTTTCTTCGTGACATAGTTCTCGTTACAATTTGTCTAATTTCTTACCATTGATACCAGACTTGAAAGTTTCAACGTTGTTATGCTTCTACATCGATCGACCTCCTCTATCTATTTTGGTAGACCTTCGAAACATCTCCGGACGCTAATAGTGATTCATTACTGGAAGTGAACGATATATTCGTGTATTTGCCATGATGTGACTTAGACTCTATTGTCTAGAAATTCATTTGTGTAAACCATATGATGACTTCGCCCTCTCATTGCTAATGTTGTTCATTTTACTGGAATTACTCTCAAGTGACTTTTTAAGAATTTTCATTGGTTTGAAAACTTGTTGTGTGGCTTTTCTCTTTCGATCGTGTGTCGACCATTGAAAAAAAAATCCATTGTTGGTGACGCCAACCACACACGTGAATTAATCATTGTTAAATCCTTAATTTCTTATGTTTCTTATCATCGATGCATCTATCCTAACATGATCATTAAGAAATAGATACGAATTACGTTTTATCCCCTCGTACTATCACTAGTATACTAATTGTTGATTGTTATTCGATTCATACTCATTTGCTATCTTGTCATATTTTTAAAACTCGGATACGTCACATGTTTACTATTTGAGACATTAAACACCTATATGGATTTCTATACATTATTCTAAATTTTAAGAACGTTTTACACACTTTATCAAGTGTTTAAATTACCAAAATACCCGTTTCAAGTTAAATATAAGATCCATACATCCTCTTTGGTAGAATTATAACTAGTGTTTAAAAGGATGTCAAACTGTATCTTTTAAAAGTATTTGATTGTATCATACTTTACTTTCAACCTAATGAAATTATCAATTTAATTTATAATTTCTAACAATGATATAAAAAAAATTGGATATTTGATTTTTTTCTAATGGTAACGATAAACATGAGTTTTTAACAATAATTTCATACAGTTATCCCAAAAGCTCTTAAGCTGATTGAAATAATTATTTGAACTAAGTTACTTTTACTTCGAAATCCTGATCAAGAAAAGATATAGCAACTGGTTACTCACTAAATATATATAGTTTGATTTCAAATCACTAAACCGTGAAAAGTTTTCATATAATTAAGAAAATACTTAAGCCAAATTGTTGGAAATACGTTTTTCCCTATAAAGTCTCGGTCACATCTTAGTTAGCATAGATCACGAGTTATAGACTATTTAGAACTTTGTTTCTTGGAGCGACCTCCCTTAGGGGGAGATTGTTGGAAATACGTTTTACGTATTTATGAAGGATCGGTCGCTCCAACGATAATTATGTAATGGGCTCGTGATCCATTTAATTAATGTATAGTCCATATAGCCCACATGTAGGGTGGGCTATATATATCCCCTCCTAGCATGTTAGGAGGGGTTGTTGATTGTCATTACACACTTAATCATTTTTCCACCTTTACTTTCTCTCTCTAATTTTCCCCTTTTCTCTCCTTTCTCTCTCTAATCCCTCATCTCCTTCCTTCATCTCTTTTATGTTTATCAATTAATCAACCATCCAAATCCATCAAATCCATCACATAGAATAGGCCAATGATTACGTAGACCTTCAATTGGTATCAAGAGCCAAGGTTTGATTGGTTTATTCTAGCTTTTATTTTCTTTTTGATTTTGGTGGGTTTTGATTTAATCATGCTTAAATTTTAAAAAGTTTGTATTTTTTATAAAAAGTTTGTGTTTTTATGTGTTAAATCATGTCAAATCTTTAGATTTACTTACCTTTTTAGATAAAAATCACAAATTTTTATATAAAAATCAAAAATTTCATTATCAAATCTTAAAAAGTTGGTGTTTTTATAAAAGTTTGTGTTTTTCTCTTTTTAATTTTGTATTTTTTTTGATTAAATCCTTTTTATTTTGATTGCCTTTTTGTTTGAATTTCTTAAATTGAACTTTTAATTTTGTCCTTTTTTATTTTTCTAATCAATTTTACCACTTTAATTTTTTTATTATTGATTTTAGTCTATCAATTATCAGTTATATCGTTATATCAGTTTTTAATCAGTTATCAGTTATTATTTTAATCAGTTTTTTAATCACATTTTGTTTATCAGTTTTTTCATTCTTGGATTTTTCTTAATTTTTGGTCAACTGTCATAACTGTCCAAAATTTGTCCCAACAAAACTGATACAAAAGTTCCGTTTCAAATTCAAAAGTTCCGGGTGAAAATTTTTTCGGGTGCTCACAAAGTTCCGAACGAAACAAGTTCCGAACGAAACAAGTTCCGAACGAAACAAGTTCCGAACGAAACAAGTTCCGAACGAAACAAGTTCCGAACGAAACTGTTCCGAACGAACAAGTTCCGATTCGTAACTCTTCCGAACGAAGCATCCAATTCAAACATCAACAAACCATAAAACATTTTAGACTCGACTCTCAACACCAGGAACTCTACACTCTCTTGACATCAATCCTGACCACTCACCCTCGTCTCCTCTCCCTGACCCTAACCTCGACAAACCAACACACAAGTCTCAACAATATCCCACACAAAGACTCACAAACTCACAAACTCATTAACTGAAACTCACAGACTCGACCAACATCTCAACAAAACAAGAGCCTCTCTCGACCCACCCTAGACTCTCAAAAATCAATTTCGACTCAACAACACAGACACAAATCCACCCTCGACTCCCTCACCCATTTAACAAAACCCAAACACATTTTTTGTCAAGACTCAAAAAACCATCCTCAAACAAACAAAAATCGTCCTCTATTATTAAAGATCTCAGTTTTGTAAACCCTCATCGATCATAGACAAAATTAAAACGAAGTTAGTACCTACCTGAGACCTTATATATAAAGATCTTGAAGAAGTTCTTGGAGCTGTTGGTCTTTTGATTCGATATGAACAAGGGGTTCTGGTTTGACTGATTGAAATCTTTGATTGTTATCAAATTGATTTCGTTGAAATTAGTGGCTGTGATGGTGTTTTTGGTTGAGATTTGATGAGTAATTAGGGATTTATTTATGAGTTTCGACCTATAGATTGGGTGATGAGAGTTGTAGATTTGGGGTGAGATAAATCAGATAGTTGTTTGGTGGCTAAGAGTTTGGGGGCGGAAGTTTTGATGAGCTGAATGTTTGAGAGAGTATTTTTGGTATCTGGTTTGGTTTAGGTGTTCGGTAATATCTAGCTTGTTTTTGTAGGACGGAGGAAACGAGGCTGTGTTTTTATAAAAGATAAGTACTATTTTATAACCCTATCCAAACCAAGGCCACGTCTTTTATTATTATCCCCACCTATCACATTTGGAGAGCCACGTGTTTTGGGGATTTCATGGAGAATAGAAATGTTTGTTCTCACTTGGATATAGATATTCTATATAGACAACCAGAATTAGTGTCCTTGTGTTAAATTAGTTTCTATATGTGTTGGTGCACAGGGTAGTAGCGCGTGGGGTGTGGGACCATGAATACAACACTCATAAAAAATTATTGGATTGGGTAATCTTGTTGGTTAGGCCCTATAAACGAATTTCTATTCACATGGGAGCTTTGGTTTGAAATTTTAGCTAATCGGAAGTTAGTGGGCCAATATTGTTTTAACATACGAAATATTTGGTCTTAATTATTTATTTGGTAGTGGGTTGACAGGATATCAATATGTTTAGTTTATTAATATCGGGTTTGTTTTATTAAAGTTAGAGTCGACAAAAATTTCTTGAGCTGACAATAGAGATATATCATCTATCGAGAATTCTTAGAGTCATTTACGGTTTCTTTGTTGGTTTGTCAAAACCCGTGAACTCAATTTCTCGTCAAATTATACTCTCCCGTTGTCACTTATCGTTCATCGATTTTCAATGGATTTCTTCAATTCGACACTTAAAGAGGGAGATTTGCATCGAATGCAAGACAAAGTTAGAGAAAGTGGTATAAATTCATTTCAATTGCTTCAATATCATCTTGTTACTCTTTCACGGCTTCAAGGAGGAAGCGAATTTGTGACAATCTTTGGACAAGATCGTCATATATTCATCGACTCAATTTTCACCACTTTAACCGAACTCGCCGAGCAACTCAACCGTGGCAACTTTAATCACTCTGCATCGGCTCTTGCATATAAGGCTCTTGTGACACAACTCACGCCTTTCCTCCAATTCAATATCATCAAGTCTGAAAGCTCAATGATTTGCCATTCATTTCTTCGAGATACACATACCGAGCTTCGAGTCTTCCGTGATACAATTCTGAAACTCATGACATCAGTCTCGTCTTCGATTTATGAAAGATCTCGACTTCAGCAAGGGTATGATAATGGAGTGCAAGACTCTTCGATGCAAGAGGAAACTGGTCATACGGTTGAAAACTTGGAGCCTATCAATGCCAAGAGCACGGAATCAGGAGGACAACATGATACCAGTGACACGTCAGGAACTGTTCACGAGATCTCTTTTGCTGACACCGTACCCGTTTATGACGAAGAGCCGGCAAACATGGTACAATGTAATGTTGTTTATGATGTATATGCTGATGATATGCCGCATATTGAGCATTCTGAACCTAATTCTGACAAACATGGGATGGAAAAGAGTGATAGCAATACCACTTCTGAGTCATCCGATGTAAGTCATAATGGGGGAGAGATTGTTCAGAATGCTAAACATCATGATAATTATCCTATAACTGCTTCATTGACTGCTTCTGATTCCAAGATTAAAGAGCTCGAAACGATAGTAGCTCGGCAATCAAAAGATCTTGAGGATGCCAAACTTGAATTTTCTAAGGAAACGGATAAATTTGAAACATACTTTGAAAAACTTGAAAAGTCAAACGTTGTTCTTGAAAGAAAATTGGATCAAACTGTTCTAGATTCTAAAGCTGAAAAGGATAATCTTTTGAAACAAATTCAACTGCTTGAATCTAAGTTGGCATCCCAAGATAACTTGCTTAAAGAGAACGAGACATTAAAGGCTCAAGTACAGGAAAAGGTCTTTGCTATAGCCGCGTTGAAAAACGAGTTAAGGAAAACTAGAGGACCTAGTGTGGACACTAAGCTTGAAAAACCATCAATCTTGGGGAAACCGCCTACAATTCAGTTCGTCAGACAACCGATTGTCAGACAACCTACTACATTTAGATCCGAGCGACCACAATCCTCGAGACCGCGGTATGCCTCCCAAGTTGATTTGGGTCATATTTCTAGAACTGTCACTCCACCAACTAGGCCTAATGTGACTAAATCAGCTTTAGCAAGACCTCATCACATGATCGCCCCTAGTTTCTCTAAGAATAGTTCAATGAACACGTCTAGAACTAGTTCAACTGATGTGCGCCATGATTTTGGTCAAAGGGAAGCTATTCAAAAGATACATGTAAGAGATAACAATGTCCAACCTAGTCAGATGCCTTCTAGATTACCCAACACTGCTAACCGTAGCATGACGTCTCCTAGGAGCATCGATCAATCATCTAGGAATTACTCGGACATTAAATATGCTACTTGTAAAACATGTAGAAAATGTATCTTTACGGCAAATCATGACTCCTGTATCAAGAAACTACTTAATGAGGTGAACTCCCGTGCTAGACTTAAATCCCAGTGGGTCGCTAAAATCAAACCCTTTGGTAAAATGTGGCGCCCCACTGGTAGAACTTTCACTCTTGTAGGAAACGAGTGCCCTTTAACTAGGATAGTCTCTGATTCTGCGAAGACTACTAGGGAGGAAATTGCAAAGGATGATATATCACTTAAGCATGAACTTAAGGTTTTCTATAAAAGGAAACGTTTGCCAACTAAGACAAGTGAATCATCCCTTCAGGCCACCTCTGACACAAGAACAGAAAACCGTGAACCCCTGCTTCTAAAATAGATATCGCTAATCCATGCAAAAGTATACAAACTCCTAATGAGAATGCAGGTACCAAAGTTGATGTTCCAAAAGAACGAAGCGGTCCAATCGTTGTATACCGTTCAACTAAGGACACTCTTAGAGTTTGGTTGCTGAAGAAGCAGATATCAGAGAAACTAGTATCTCAGGGGATTCATGGTTAAAGCTTGCACAAGGACTTATAGTCACATCACAGACTATAACTCGATCTTCAAAGAAAGGAAAGTTTATCGCCGATGATAAACTTATCCTAACAACGAGAAATTAAGTTTTCTCGGGCATGAGCTAATATTAAAAACATTCGAAGTTTTTAAGCTCATGCAAAATGACTTACAGTTAAATGTCAGACTGTAACTCGAACTTAAGATAAAGGAAAGCTTATCGTTTATGATAACTTATCCTCTTAACGAGAAATTCACCTTTCTCGGTCATGAGCTAGTCTTAAAACATTCGAAGTTTTAAGCTCATAAAGAAAAGTGTATCTTTTAACTTAGAGAACTTTTCCTCGTAACGAGAAATTAACCTTTCTCGGTCATGAGCTTTCCGTTAAAACAGTCAAAGTTTTCAAGCTCATGAACACGACTTCTAAGTAAATGTCAGCTTAGGACTCGTTCTTCAGATAAAAGGAAAGTTTATCGCCGATGATAAACTTATCCTTAACAACGAGAAGTTTACAACTTCTCGGACTTGAGCTTTCCTAAGATATTCCAAATCTTAAGCTCAAGTAATTGGTTTTCAAAACTTTGAACACAATTTTTCAAGAATTTCTCAAAAGGTTTTTCTAAATCTTTCAAAATTGTGTGTTCAAAAATGTTTTGATAAAAAGAGCATGTCTTCTGGAATCGATAATATTTACGAACCTAGAAATGTCATTCAATAATGACACGGGGTTGTAAATAAAGTTCGAGCAGAAGTTCAAACTTTTAAAACATGCTCAAAATGGTTTGCTATTATCTCAGATAGCAACCGCTTTTCATAATCAAGTCAAGCATTTCACCGGAAAGCTTTGACTCAACAACGGGAATTAATTTTCTCGGGGACGTGACGAGGTGACCAGCATTCGTGAACAAGAACCATGTGAATCTTTCATATGATGTTCTCCATCATTCAGGTCCTACCTCGTAAATTATTAATCTTGTGAATTCATTATCATATATGATCTTTGCACGTGATAAATACCTTACACTTGTGTTTAAAAGGTATTTAATTTACGTTTCAGCACACCCTCATTAATTTGAGGGGGAGCTTGTGTAATTCATGAAGATAATTGGACTTGCATTTTTCTTCCCAAATTTTCTTAAAATGCTATTAAATCAATTGATATTAAAAACATCGATTGGGTTAATATTTTTAATATGGGGGAGAAAATGTGATTTAATATGGGATATGATCAATCATAAATGGTTTGACTTAACGTGATAGCTCATCCCGACATGTGCAAAATGTTTTCGGATATCGTGGCATATGTTAAGGGGGAGCAAAATGGATTTGCACTTCAAAATGGATTTCATGGTGACATACACTTACCCAAAACATCTCTATTCACGACGGTGAAGATTGTGGTGACATAAGGATGGTAGGATAGGTTAAAGTCCAATGATTTCTCTAGAACCGGAGGAATCTTCCCAAGGACATTCCATAGCTAGAAATAGTAGTCCTTAGGAAAGATGGAGAAAGATTGTGAACGTAGCTGAATGCCGACCAAGTACTTAAGTTAGCACTGGAACAATCACAACAAGGTGCTAGTTATGACGTATTGGTAAGCATTGAAGGGGTTGAAGAATGAAAAAGAATTGTAAAGATAAAGGGTGTAAAGAAAGAAGCCCTCCTTACAAATTTAGGCAGAAACCGGGTCAATTCATATGCTATTGAGATCATTTTAATGATTCTTGATATTGAAGATAGACATCATGGACCCAGTGATGCAAGGCACAACCCATCCCAGCTAACTCAGATATCTCTTAAAAGATATTTGTTTTAATCACTCGGAGACAAAACATTATCTATTGATTTATTCACTTCGAATAAATTGGTATTGAAAAGGTGGCACTCCTCTCCAGCCTCCGATCAATAAAAATCCAAAATGCACGATCGAGTCTAGAGCCATTTGAGATCATCAAATATCTCATTAGGACACACTTTCATTATTCCTTGCTTCTTCACACACTGTGAAAAGTAAGAAAGATCTTAAGAGTCCTACACAAAGTCTTCATGATCTTGCCTGAACATCCGAGTAATACGAAAGTATTTACAATGAAGATGGAAATCCTTCTTGAGAGAATATCAAAAAGCTCATGGTAGGTGACTTGTGCGATTCTTTATGAATCAAACTTGTGATAACTGGAAAGCAACAGTGGTTTAATTCTTAAATGAATTTAAACACGTTCCAGGCCTCTACGCAATATCTTAGTGATCTTGCCAGAACATTCAGAGTAATACTACTAAGTAGTTACAGTGACGAATGGAAATCCTTCTAGTGTTAACATCAAACAGCACTTGGTAGGTAACTTGCAAGATTCTATATGAATCAAGCTAGTGACAACGGGAAAGCAACGATGGTGCGGTTCTTAATTGAACTTCACTTGTTCCAGGAACATGAATTGACGGCTTCAAATCATGCGGATAATATTATCCAAATGATCCACTCTTTACGTTTGCAGTCAGCTTTGGACGGTCGAGTAAAGAGAACGGGTTTACCCGCGAAATCTTGTCAAGGAGGTTCTTTATTGAAACTACCTGCCACAAGTACGATATTTAATATCGTCCAACGGTCTTCACCGACCGGAGGTAAATTGCTACCGAATTAGAATGAAATGTTCAAGGCCATTTCATCCGTGTATATTGTTTGTTGCTAACTGTCTTATGCAGCGTAACAAAAAGGTGGCATTGCGGTGTACAATCCAGAAGAAGTCGTCACCACATGCTTATACTACATACAATTAGTACTTCAACAAATTCAAGAAAGCCTGAAGGTCAAGTCTTCCGCTGTATCAAACTCTGAAGCTTTCAAGAATTTAAAAGTATAAGTATGTGGAACATGAAGTCACGAAGAGGCAAATATCACAAGTGAAGAATGCACAAGGTCAAGGCAAGGAAACATGCTCAAGACTAAAGTCAAAGATCACATCAAGCATATTCACAAGAACAAGATCGAAGACTCAAGCATAGATGCTAGGTTTAAGATTTTGTAAAAAGATGTGACCTCCCTTAGGGGGAGATTGTTGGAAATACGTTTTTCCCTATAAAGTCTCGGTCACATCTTAGTTAACATAGATCACGAGTTATAGACTATTTAGAACTTTGTTTCTTGGAGCGACCTCCCTTAGGGGGAGATTGTTGGAAATACGTTTTACGTATTTATGAAGGATCGGTCGCTCCAACGATAATTATGTAATGGGCTCGTGATCCATTTAATTAATGTATAGTCCATATAGCCCACGTGTAGGGTGGGCTATATATATCCCCTCCTAGCATGTTAGGAGGGGTTGTTGATTGTCATTACACACTTAATCATTTTTCCACCTTTACTTTCTCTCTCTAATTTTCCCCTTTTCTCTCCTTTCTCTCTCTAATCCCTCATCTCCTTCCTTCATTTCTTTTATGTTTATCAATTAATCAACCATCCAAATCCATCAAATCCATCACATAGAATAGGCCAATGATTACGTAGACCTTCAAAAATCGAAAGTAATACCAAATCCTAGACAAATAGTTGTGACAACTTGTAATCCAAATGTCTATATGTAATTCATATTTCCCCTTTATTTTTCTATAAGTAAATTGTCATGCTTTGCAGTTGCGTGATTTGCGATTCCTTGTTTATTAACCATCTTGGCTCATTTTAGAGCGCCTTGTTCGTTTAAGCAATTATTGTGTTCATGTTATCTTTTGATATTTCTCCGTACTGAAAGGTCATTATTTTAATCCAAGTTTGAAATTATCGAACGTATTGGCCCTGTGGCTTATCGTTTAAGCTTACCACAAGAACTAAGTTGCGTTCATAACGTGTTTCACGTTTCCAACCTTAAGAAATGTTTGGCCGAGTTAGACGTTCAAATCCTGTTAGAAGAGATCAAAGTCGACGACAAAATGTATTTCGTTGAAGAGCCGATCAAAATTGTGGACCGACAAGTCAAGAAACTTAGGCGCAGTTGGTTTCCAATCGTTAAAGTCCGTTGGGACTCGCGACGTGGCGCTGAATTCACTTGGGAAAGAGAAGAACAATTCAATGTCTAGTATCCTCATCTCTTTCCGTCACCTACTGCCTCCAGTTAAACTCCGAGGGACCAGAGTTCCTTTAGGGGGGAAGACTGTGAGAACACGGAATTTCGATAAATTTCTTTTAACTATTATACGTGCTTATTCACGCTTTCACCACATTCCCTAATTATTTTACAGTGATTACGTGTCATCCTCGAATATTACTTAAATATAAAATTTTATGAATTTCGCTAATTTACGATATTTAGCAAAATGTCAAAACTTCATGTTTGTAATTTCTATGAGGTTTTATCATACTTTATATGTCTTATTATTGACTCTTTGCCTAAAAAATAATGAAAAACGACATCTTGAGCAATTACGGACGCAATGGTGAACTTTTGCGTTTTTACGTTTTCCGGCTGTCAGACTGGGTTTTCGGGTCCGAGCGTCGCAATAAAATTTATTTTTATGTGATTTCTAGTTATTCTTGACTCCTTGATCCAACTTAGTGAAATCCGGGCCAAACTAGTGTTTACGAGTAATTTTAAAGAAATTTCGTTTTAAAAATAAACGAGTCTCGGTTTTCGTCGGAAACAACACGTTATTTAAACTCTTAAAATTTCGAGAGTTAACACCAAATACTTTGGGCCTTTTCTTGGGTATTCAGCTGGGCTAGGCTCAAGGGAGCGCAAATTTGACTTTATTTGACCCATTTTAGCCTTATACTTAAACAAAAAAAAACTCAATAACTTTAAAACAAAAAAAAATATATCTATGGTCTCCTTCTTTCCTTAGGCCGACACATCACCAACACCACTCAAAACCTCTGATTTTTTTTTGAATTGAGGTAAATTAATACCAATTACATGTCTAATCTTTGATTCTTATTCATACCCATGTGTGAATTACAACATGCATCAAGTTTTTGATTGAGGTCAAAAAATCATCAAATCTTATGATTTGATGATGTTTTTGTAAAATTCCATGTTTGTTTTTGATGTTTCTATGCATAAAACCTTTATATGTTGTGAAAATTTTTGATTTGGGTATGTTATGATGACCTAGGGCCACGAAATTTCTAAGGATTAAAGAGGAGGAATTGTTTAATTTGCGTGTTTGGATTAATCCCTATTTGTTGTGAAGGTATTGTCCCTCCTAGCATTTTAGTTTTGATATTGCTAGTATTTTGATTCTGCTTGTTCATGTATTTTGAACTCCTTGGGTGAAACCCACTGAGATTTTTTATAATTAGGTCATATTAGGACTTAGGACACTTGCGTGGCGATTTGGTATAGCTTAAGTGTTGCTTGATTTAGGTTAGGTAGCCGAATGGAGTCGTTTTCGTAGTATGAAAATTATCACAGAAACAAACAGGTTATGGCAAAATTTTCTTAAAAATATGACTGTGTTTTTATTTGAAAATTTGATACCCACTGATGTGCTTAGTATATGGTGAGTTGGATGGAAACGGGAAGTGTCCGGATGTGCCGGAACGGCCGTTTTACTAAACTATGTCAAATCTGAATGTTATGCTTAAAACGTGGGTTAATTGACTTGAGTAAAAAAGATGAATTTATGATTTTATAACTTTTTACAGTAGGTGCAATCATAAGACAACTTCTCTTTTTGGTTTGGTGTCAAAATCTTATACCATTTGGGATTTGTGCTCAAGTTACCGAAGGCATCGTAAGACGTTTACAACTTTCTGTTTTGATAGTCTGCCACTAAAAATGGAATTCCCGTTGACTGAAAATAGTTCTAGGTCTGGTTTTGCCCAACTTAGAAAGGTAAGAGAAATACCTATACATGTCAAGACATTTCACCTCCTGTACTATTATATATTTTTAGATATGACCAGATCTTCACAGCCTTTTTCAGAAAACTGAATGCAGTCCCTTGTTTTGTTTTTTCAAACCGAGTCTTAAACGTGTTCGGAACCCACACATAAATGCTTGGACCATCATACAAGGTTGATATTAGGTTATTACAGTAGGTTCAAGGTGTTGGGTCAAAATTTTAACTTAAGATTAGGTCTCGCCATCGCACGCAAGTTACCTAGTCATACTATGTCCCGCCACTTCTAAAACGTTATTGCTTCATTGAACGCATTCTTATTACGCGTCACTATTGCATAGGTCCGTGAAGACTTCTTTTTGCTCAGCCCCTTTTACCTTGTGATTACTTACTAAAGGTAAGTTCATAGCCCCTTTTCTTATATACTTGTTACAAATTGCGGGGTGAGAATAACATGCGTGGAATACAATCATTTAAAACTTTTAGTATGCTATTCAAGAACGGTATGCTTTCCTCATATTATACATTTACTTATTGCATTAGTACCTTAGTCAAAAAGCCCCTACATCATGAACCGGTAATTCACATTTTGCAAGCGCGAATGTTGTGGATGGATCCATCGGGATTAACAATCCCCGTCCCGATTACCTTGACGCACTTACATTTAATTACCTAAATATTTTGACTAGATATTTACTAGGGTAAAACATTTATGTTAAAGCTTCGGTGTCGTGAGCTATTGCAATAAATTAATATAAATGATTTTGTACGATGGTACAAAATCATATCCTGTTGCTATTTTATAAAACTAATGTTTGTATTTCACATTACTACTTATTAAACCTATGAATTTCACTTAGCTTTATGTTGACATATTTACATGTTATTTCTCAGGTAATGCTAATGCTTAATTTTGCTAAGGATGGGAGCCCGCAGTATCCGACAGCTGGACGATTCCATGTCATTATTGGTTGAAACTTTTGGGAAAACTAATTATGCCATGTTAATCATGCCAAATAAAAGTACTTTTATGCTCTAAGAATATTATGAGTATGCTGGTAAAATTTTGTGACTTTTGTTGATGTCATATTATGCAAATCTGGGACCATATTTATATATTTTATTCCGCAGCTTTTGAATAAATTCGTGAAGTGTGTCATTTTTTTTGCTCTGTCTTTTATTTACCTTATTGCCATGTATGCTGTTACCATGATGTGGGACCTCACAATGCTTACCTGTCCCGTTACCAGATTTTTGGGGTCTTACATAACATCAGATAAATGTTCAGAAGAAAATGTCATGTATTTTAGAGGCACCAAAGTCAAGAATCCATCCAATATAAGTACTACAAGTACTGATATTAGAATTGTAGTTAAAAAATCTACAAGTAACAAAACTAATCACACGAATGGAGAAAGCAATAGTACCAGCAACACATAGCAACAACTCACTAGCATCATATTTTGAACCAATCAAAGCCATTAACCTGCTAATTTGATCAAGATTAAAGGGCATAGGATTCCCAGTACTCTGATCATTCTTAACAGATGTAGAAGAAGAAGAAGTATTCATACCACCATAATTTCTTTTCTTAAATCATGGTGGATAACCATTAAGCTCAAAACACATACAATAGTGTGACCATTCATATTACAATGCTTACAAACCAAATTAGTATTCTTAGTAAACCCTCTCCCTTGAGAAGTCTTGTTATTAGACCAATTGTTTGGTCTAGTAACAAAAGCAGAGGAGTTAGGTTTAATAGAAGTACTATGAACCAGATTTCTTATGAGACTTCACTCTAGATAGAGTGGCAAAAGCTGGCTTCACATCTGGTAAAAGGTCAGAAGTCAAAATTTGACTCCTCACTACACTAAAAGTGTCATTCAAACCCATGAGAAACTGCACCAATCTCATAAGATTATGATGATCTTTAAACTGTGGCGCACCATCACAAGCACAAGCAGGCAAATTGACTAAGGAATCAAATTTCCTCGACAAGATATAATAATTGTGATAATACTCAGACAGAGAAGACCCATACTGAGTGAGAGAAAATTTTTATAATGCTGATTATATATCATAAAGCCATCAATTTTGTCATATGTTTCCTTAAACTCATACCACACATCTTTAGCATTTTTAGAAAATATTTGCTCTTGATATAAATCAGGTGAAATACATCCAAGAATCCAAGATAACACAACAGCATTACACTTATCCCACTGTTCTTGAAGAACAATCCTCATCTCTAACAAATTTTCCATCAATAAAACCTAGCTTATTTTTAGTATGTAAAGCCAAATTAACAACAACAACCCAAACCTTATAATTTTCACTTCCAGTAAGTTTAATAGTTACAAGAAGTTGACCATTAGTATCAGTAGGGTGTACGTATAGAGGGTCATTAGTATGAATGACAATTTCTTCATTTACACTAGAACTAGTAAGCTTATCTTTTTTTGGAGTCTCAACCATGATGACACACCAAGAAAGGATAAATCAACCAAAGAAACAGAGAAACAAACAAACAACAACCAAGAACACCTTATACCTCATCTACATAAGAAATACTAGATAACACAAAAGAAAACTCAATCAAACCACCAATCAACTATCTAAAGCCCTTCGACACCTAATCACCCACTAAAAAACCTATAAAAAACTAAAAAGAACGTGCAAGAGGTATTATAGAGCACGCGCTGCAACAAGCAAAACCTAGAACAAGTAGATCAAGCAGATCACCACAATCGAACAACAATGCACAGCGGAACAAGAAACCTGAAATGTTAGTTATAACAGAATAACCAACAATAGCAAGAAATCACCTCCAAATGAAAAAACCTTAATTTATGATTTTGGGGTTCTTCCAATCAACCACCAACACAATGTAATTAACACAAGAAAATTGCAATAGAACCCAAGAACAACCCACAGAGAACCAGATTTCAAAAACCCTAAAAAATAAAGAAACCCTAATTTTGAGGAAAAACAATTAACCCACAAAAACCCTAATTAGCCCACAGATTAATCAAGATCAACCTTTAAAACAAGTTTTATAAAAAAAACACGAATCAAGAACCAATGGCTCTGATACCATATTCAATTTTATAAAAGAATCAGTGAAAACTAGATCATATATGAACTCAACCAACCTCCCATTTTATTTTTATAAACTGCTTCAGGCTATCACTTAAAATGTGATACATGTATTTGTGATCAGTACTTACAAAAGAAAGAAACAAGAATCACTATGAGTCATGATCTTAACAACAAGATCAATGCTCACAAACAATCTGAACAAACTATACGAAAGTGATCAACAATGGTGTCTGAAAGACTAAAACAGAATAATGCCTAAACTATGAGAAATAACAATATATATAGCAGAAGAATAGGGAAACATCCAACTTTATAACACTTGACACTTTCACCCCTTGAACTCTAAGCAACCTGCAATATCAACACCAAACTACACAATAGGAAAATATAACTAAATAAAGTTACCTTTCTTACCTTTGAAGTATGGAGAATATTACAAAGTTAACTTATATTCAATAGTTACGTGATGATGATGAAGGCGTAAAACTTTGATGGATATGGAGACTTGAAAATGAAAAAGCAAAGAGATGGGAGGCGTAATTGTAAATTGAATTAAGGGGTGTTATATAAGCCCAACTCTTTACATAAAAGGCCTGTTCAGTAAGAGCTTTTCAAGAGCTGTTAACTTTTTTAAAATATATTTTTTTAAAATAAGTAGCTCTATTTAGACACATGAGCTTTAATCTTTTATTTTAAACAAGTAGCTCTTAAATGAAAAGCTGATTCATGAACCTTTTTAAATTATTAAGAGGTGTTAAAACTGTAAGTTATTGATATATACCATTTAACCATACTATAATCTATTTAAATATGTCATTTTTAGTTATTTTACATCTTAATATTACAATAAACAATTAATTTACCAAACTGTTTTATAAAAAAAATATACAGCTGTAGCTCATGTTAACAACTTTGAAGTTATCAGCTTACAACTTATAACATACAACTTACAACTAATTTTTCTAAACATAACCTAAAGCCACATTCTTTAGGCTTATCTAAACACCTATATATAAGCTTATAAGCCTACTTACATTAGCCTAACCAAACAGTTGTTTTAGCTTATATGTGTTATATAAGCTAATAAGCTTATAAGTCTACTATATAAACTAAAACTAATACCCTAAAATCTTAAACATATTCAACAAACAGTGTTCACCTTTTGTTCCACCAATACCATAATCTCAAGACTATATTTCCTAGATGATTGAGCATCAAAAATCATTCAATTAACATTAACATTGATCTATTATATAAAAAATAGGCATCATCATGAAGGTTATACCCCTCAGTCTAACAAAAAGGGTTACACAACCTGCTATATTTCCTGCTTATTTACTTCGTGTTAGATGATTCAAACGAACAAAACAAACAAATGATGAGGAAGCTTTTATTTAAATACCATAAATTACAATTTAAAAGTTATATAGAAAACTACTGTCATTGTCCTCTCTTATAAGGAACCAATGACCTAAAACATATCAAATTCTAGCATACTAAAAATAACAAAACTTCTAGAAGAAGCCAAACAAATTACCAAAAATAAGTTTACCAAACGAACCCTAAAGTTTAACTCACTTTTCAACCATGAGTTAAACAATCGATATTTTCCAAACCATATTTCAAACGCCCATTTGAGTTTAACTCCATTCGAAGCTTCAAACTAAACGAACATTTTTTCTTCAAATTCAAAATTCCAAACGCTAGAGATACTAGCTAAGCAAACAAACAAGTGATCGGATCTAAAAATGATCCAAACAAACAAACTAATGATAGAACCTGAAAACGATCCAAATAAACAAATAAATGATCGAACTTGAAAAAGATCCAAACAAACAAACGACCGAACCTGAAAACGGTCAACCAAACAAACGATCGAATCTAAAAGCGATCAAACAAACAAACAACCGCATCTGAAAAAGGTCAACCAAACAAACAAATTTCCCTAAAAGATATTCACGAAAGACTATCAAGTTCGAGAAACTAGTTTCAGAAAACCCGACAAACGAAGATCCCAAAATTTTCAAACGAACAAATTCCCAACGACCCAATTATTACCATGTCTTCAAACGCCAAACCGATCTTCAAATTTCAAGTAGTTACTCCATCGTAATCGAACATTTCCAAAACAAAGCAAACCGCAAAATAAAAAATTTACGAATCAAACTATAACCAAACACTAAACTGAACGAATGGACGATTTCAGATTTTTATACCAAATTTCAGATGCTAGATCTAATAGTATAGCCCAAGTAAAAACAAAAATCCCAATAACCTATGGAATACTAAGTACTAGCTATCAAGATTCTTTAAAACAAATATTCTAAAAGCTACTAAGTAATTCTTCAAATAAGCCAATGTCAGTAAACCCATAAACCATAATATATTCCAATTATATCAAATACTAAAGGAATTCTAGTTAACTAGGGGGCTCCACCAGTTAAAAACTACAAATCGATCTTGAATCTCATCGAGCTCTTTCACAAACAATATTTGAACCTCTCAAAACAAACGATTCCCGATTAAAACCAAATAAATCTTGTTTTTCTTATGTTTTTTCATGGCCAATCGATTTATCTCTGATAACACTTGTTAGATAATTCAAAGAAACAAACAAACAAACATAGTCGAATAAACGAAGCAGAAGTTTTTATTCAAATACCCTAAATTATAATTTAAAAGCTATATAGAAAACTAATATCATTGGCCTATATTTATAGGGAACCAATGACCTAAAAGATACCAAATTCAAACATAGTAAAAATAAAAAACTCATAGAAGAAGCCAAACAAATTAGCGAAAACAAATTTACCAAACAAACCTAAAGTTTAACTCACTTTCCAACACTTCGAATGATAGATAGCAACAACAACCTCACTACTGAACCCGAGAGTGTAAAGAGGAACATGCACACTAGCTAGGAACACAAACCCTCAATTGGAATCGAACCTAACCTTCATTAATTGAAGTAATGTTTGGACCAAGAAGTCTTATCTTTTATGAGTCTCTATTCCAAACAACTTACTTCACACCAAGCTCATTTACCCTTCACATCAAGTCACCTACTTTTTGGCCAACATTCACAAGAGATTAGATGTAAAGATCAAAACAAAACAGTTCTCACCCATGGCCAACTGAACTGTAAAGATCATCAAATAAATCTCAAGTGAATGAGGAAAATGTATAATGCCATCTGAATATTTGATGAATGAGCTTCAAATTAATTTTAACAGTAATGAACTTACTATTAAAACTCAAGAATAATACCTTAAGTAGCAAGTAGATAAAAATGATACACTAGTACCGCATTAGGTCCCTTAAGACAAGCACTCCTTAAGGGTAAGTGTATGCAGACCTATGGTTCTATCATTTAGCATAGGTCATCTGAACATTCGACATATCGGCAACTCTTACCACTACATCAGTCTTTTTGAATTTAAGGATCACGAGATTTAACCTTATGTGTTCACATGTAATCTGGCATATGGACTTAGCATTTTGCCTCTTATTTTGAAACAACATTGTATTTCCTTCACACCATATGTAGTAGATCGTTGCTTCATAGACCATCCGTTTTCGCACACTACCAATACTACTATTAAATTGCATACTCAGAGTTCCAATAAGTACTTTCCAGTTATTTTCCAGCCACTCAACATCACATTTCTTCTTCACATCTTCCTATATTTCCTTAATAAAATCACATCGAAAAATTAGGTGCTCATGAGATTCATTGTACTTTTCACATAAATTACAAAGGAGATTGTTACTGCCACGCCATTTCATTAGCATGTATTGAGTCTGCAAGCTTTCATGTAATAAAAGCCATAAGATGAATGCATGCTTTGGGGGTATATTGGCTAAACTAGACAGTTTTGAACCATGGATCTGGAACATAATTAGGTAATGAATCATTCTACACCAGGATGGTACTATATTGCTTGCAACTTCCATTTTTCATATCTACATAGTTTTCGCTTATGTATTTTCTTGTAAATTGAGGAACACTGATACTTGACAGTAACTAAAATATGTTATTCTAGTCAGCTGGCCATTTTCGATTACCATCATCAATCATATCAATCACATTATTTTCAGAAATCCCAGCTTCAAATCTAACTCTACTAACCAAAGTAGTGGTAGGTCCATGAGGGTGCCATTTATCATACCACGCAGATGTTTTCCTTCCATTGCTTAATACTTGAATTCGTGGATTTTAATAGTATCTCTGATCCTTTTCAAAAAAAGTAGTATATCTGTTCTCCATAAGATTTTTCATCCCCAACTATCATCATTCTTGGTCTTAACATCCTATATGCTTTTATCTTTCAGTTTGACTAAAGATATCTTTCTTAGCAGCTATATTCTAAATATGCTTGGCGATAAGCACTTTATTTCATTCATGAAGAGGCTTGATCCCAATATATCATTAATTTGGCTCGTAAATGGTCTTTGAAGCAATCCTTGCTTTCCATTTGTAGCGATCACCCGATCTTCATAGGAAGCAATTTAGAGTAGTATTAATGTCCTTCATAATGGTCTTAGGAAGAATATAGATAGAAGCCCAATATACTTGCATTCAAGAAAACACAAAAACAATAAATTGTAGTCTTCCACCATACGATAATATCTTATTTTTCCAATCTTGCACCTTGCTTTTGAATTTATCCACGAGAACATTACAATTAGTGACATAAAGTCTTTGGGCTAGGAGAAGAATACCTAAACAGTTCATAAGAATCTTGCCTAGAAAAAAAAGGCATTATGCTAAGGGTTCTTGATCTTTCACCCTCATTTAGATTGCAAGAAAACAATGATCTTACTCATGCTTGGGTACAAATAAGACACTTGACTAAAGTTTCTAATAAAAAACTTAACCATTGTTACAAACCTACTATATGCATGAGAAAGAACTAGAAGATCATTAGAAAAGCATATGTGTGTTGGATGCATATCCTTGCAACCATGATGATATTAAAAGTTGTGGCTTTCATCGACATTTTTTTCATAATCATGAAATACTTTCCATAACTAAAGTAAAGAGTTAAGGAGATATGGGGTCACCTTATCTCAGTCCTTTACCATGCTTAAAATATCCATAGTTGTCATCATTTATGCAAATAGAGATACATGTCATGACCTAGTGAACCATTTTGCTTTAAAATTTAAATATTCTTATGTTCTCCTTTAGGAACTTCCAATTGAATGTTCTATAGGATTTTTACACATCAACTTTCATAAAACATCTCTTATGACCATTCTTCATGTTACAACATTTGAGCAACTCTTGAGTAACAAGAACCATGTCTTGAGTTAATCTGCTTAGAATGAAGGCACTTTGGTTGACATTAACAAGCTTAGTAAGCGTAATTATTTCCATTAGTTTGGATTTTCCTGATACATTTAAACAATACATTGTAACATGATATTGGTCTAGACTCGGTTACTTTTGTAGGATTTGTTACTTTACGGACAAGTGAAATAAGAGTAGCATTAATATCCCAAGTAGTTTCCATGTTGAGAAGAATTACTTTACTACAAAACACTCATCTCCCACTATGCTCTAAGCTTTATTAAAAAATATGGAAGTATAACCATTTGGTATAGGATATTTGTTGTCTCTGGTATAAAAAAATAGCAACCTTTAGTTCTTCATTAATAAAAGCAACAACCATTCTCCCAGCTTCTTAGAGTTCTAGTAACTAAATTACTAAACTTACTTATTGGAACATTAGTATTAAGCATTCCTAAACAATTGTTAAAAGTGTTGGACAAATATAGTAATAATTGCATCACGAATATATCTTGTTCCTTGGTCACGACAAATGTACTTCAATCTAATTCAGGTTTCTTATTCTTGTAATCACTTTATGAAAAAAGGCATTGTTCTTATCATCAACACATAATCAATCAACTTTAGATTGTCGGAATAGAAGCTTTACTTCATCTATCACCGCTTCATTAAACTTTTGCAACACTTCACATTCCAACTTCTTCATATCTTTATTTGAAGGGTCCTTGTCCATCATACTTTGTGTATTCTTCAATTGATCTTTTATTTCATTAACTTTTGATGTCAGATTACCGTTTCTTCAGTTAAGTTTCTTTATAATATGCTTACGTGCTTTTAACTATTTGACCACTCTGAACATGTGGAATCTAGTAATATAAGTGTTTCATCCTTTGTTGACATTAGGAGTGAAGTCATTTTTATCATCTATGTAATTATCAACTTCATTAGGATTGATCAAGATTTTCATGGCAGTAATAATATAACCAAATAAGGTACAAACAAAGAATAATCCTTCCAAAACTTTTGTAGCATTCCATTGATGAGACTGCTTTTATACATAGTCTCATTGTCCAAAACGGGCTTAAAATGGTAAAAATATCATAAAATGTGCCAAATATAAGCTTGTGTTTGTTCAATGTGTATTTTAGGTACGGATATTGAGAAAATGGCAAAAGATCACAAGAAACAAGCAAAAACGAACACGGGAAACGAAGCCACACAATGAACCGGGCCCTAGAGTTGATTTTCCAAGAAAAGTCCTTGAAGAATTGAAGATTGTACAAGAAGGGTCCTTCATTATTGAAGAATTGACACTTTAAACCCTTGTATATTCATATTTACAAGTTTGTTCCCTAAAGTTTGTCAAATTTACGAAAAGGACCCTCAACTTTGAAGAATTGGCAAGAACGATCCCTCATATTTGAAGACTTGTCACTTTTAGTCCTACATGAAGACAAAGAACAAGTAAAGACCTTGAAGATTATAGACATGTCAAGTTTGGTCCTTTAAATATCATGAATTGGCAAAACAAGTCCTTGGTAAAACCTTTGTAAAGTTTTTGGGGCAAAATTACTAAAAACCAAACTTCCATTACAAAGGAAATCTGATTAAAACACAAGTGACAACAAAAAGGAAAAGGAAGAATTAAACCTGTGAGACACCAAACTTACCTAGACCAATACATGAGTGACACGTGCCCCACTAAATCCCACCATCCAATCAAAATTCTCCAATCTGCAACTCAATATCGACTTAACCGTTTATTAACTAATTATATTAGTTAGTTAAATAAACACGCGCCTAACACAATTTTGAAAACTAAACTGGATCAAACTTCACTATTCATTCCATGAACACAAATTGGGATTCTTGTTTAAACAACAATTAGAGCCTAATCACCTCCAGATATTTTATTAAGGTTCTTATTAACAAAACCCAAATCACACTTTACATGCCACATCACCCAAGAGCTCACATGTACTATCCCCTGCTACACGTTTGAGAAGAAGACAAGAATTTCTAGAAGATCAACGGCCTACATCTCAGCTTACTTCCTAAGAACATATTGGACGTGAGAGATCACAAAACAACAAAGAAAACTCACATGTAACCTAGGGTTTCATGTTTTATTTTCAGCATTTTAGGTTTCATGTAGCCTATATAAAGGCCTTAGTTCACAACATTGTAGCTTGTTCTTGGATTCCTAGGTCAAAGTTCTGTAAAGCTTATTTTCTCAGTGAATGAAACAAGTTTGAATCTTGTGATGAATTCCAAGTCCCAATTTACTTTCTTGTTATTGATTATTGATTTGAGTTTGTGTTTATGAAGTTTCAAAGTTTGGTTTAAGTTTTATGCAAGTGTTTCAAACTTTTTCCAAAAATCTGATTTTTTTCTAGGTCTTAGCTCAAACACTTGAACTTTTGGATCATAAGTGATCATAACCCCCTGATAAGGAGATTATCAAGGTATAGTGAGCTTTTGGTTTGGGAGGATTCAAGGAGTGGGGAACAAGCTTGAATCAAATCTTGTTCATTTTCATTATTTTTCATATAATCTGTTTATTTCTAACCTTGTTGTTCTTAGCAGCTTATTGGAAGCTTGTGCCTTGTTTAGCTAGGCACATAAGCTATAAATTCGTGAGTGTGGATGTACATTTATGAGGTTTAAGCTTCCTTTCCAAAAATCTGTTTGAAAAGTGGTTATATGTGTTTTGCATTCTGCTGTTGTTTGGTGTGTTCTATTGCATGCTAATTGGTTCTAAGTTCATGATAATGTTGTATTGATGCTTGTTTAAGCTTGGGTAAACCTGTTTAACACATTTGCTTTGTTAAATCTTTATTTAAAAAGTGAAAAAGGTGTTTGGGATTACTGCTTGTTTGAAGTTTGCATATGATTGAGTAGGTGTTAGGGTTTGTTTTGTGTTTTATCTGTTATTGAGGTATTTGTGTGCTTTTATCTACAAGTATTGTGTTCTTAAACATAAAATCTATACCTGTGCTATAACTTGCTTGTTTTTGCCTGCTTTGAATTAAAATTTTGGGAACACCTAGAGTGTATGCATATTTAGGATTATAAAGTGCTTAAACAAAGTTTGTGTAAGCTGATTAATTTATTTGAGGGTTTAAAATTGGATTTGTGGTCAAGTATATCAGCAAAAGGATATTGTGTTCATCATTTGTTCATCAGTAAGTAACATAAGCTTTAATCTAGGTCTAATCTTTGATCCAGTGCATGAAACAAGTTTGTTTATGCTTATTTAAGTTTATTATAGCTTGTGTAAGCTTTTGGTTCAATTTGGTTGGATTAATCTTGCTTAAACTGCTTATTTCTTCAAATCTACTTATTTTCCATGTTTGTGCTAGGTCTGTATGCTGTTTGATTAAACTGTACTAATTGGCTTGGTGATTTTGTGATTACTTGCTTGTTATTGACTTCTTATAACTCACTGGTTATAAGGGTGCCTTGATTGTCCATTAATTACAAGTAAATCTCACTAAAATCAAAGGTCAAGAAAGTCAAACAGTGGGAATCCTTTCCTGCTGCTACTAGCCACTGCTAGTGTTAATTTGCATACAGCTTATCAATAAGCTATTTTAGCTTATTTAGACTTGCGACAACTTAGTTTTTGTAATCAATCTTCATCATTTGACCCATTTGACTAAACTGGAGCTTTGCAACCTTTGACTTTTAAGTTTGACTAGAAAACGAATTGACTTTTCTTTTTCAAAATAACTTATTGCTTATTCCAGCTTATTCAGTGTGCTTATTTGAAATCTTTTTGATTATTAAGCTTAGTTAAGTGATTTGAAACATTTTTAAAAAAGAATCAGCCCTTGAATTGGTCTAGAACTCGAAAACGACTATTTTGTCGTTTTGCGTAGAGAGCTTTTGCTTATTTCAGGCTTATTTCTTGGGCTTATTCAAAAATTCTTTTTACAAATAGCTTTATAAGGTCAAGATAAGGATGTGTGACAAATTTCAGCTTATGGCATTAGCTTATGGCTTAATGGGCCAAAAAGCCCATTAAGAATAAGCTGTTTGCTTATTAAGTTGTGATAAGCTTACTTTAAGCTTTTGGCCTTTAGAGTTTTGTGTTTAAAATTGAGTTTTAAGCTAGACTAGAACTTTTCAGCTTATTTGGATAACCTTTTGCTTATTGGGCCAAAAAACCCATTAAGCTTGGACTGTTTTGAGTTTTAGCCCATTTGGAGGCCCATTAGGGGTATTTTTGTAATTTCAAGTTTATTTTCCGTTTATTTAAGTTAAATTAAACTAGTTTGCAAGGTTTTAGAATTTTTTAAAACTTTTGAATTTTTATTAATATTTTATTATTAACTTATTATTAAAAATTGTTTTTAATATTTTTGCAACTTTTTCATTTTTCTTAGGTTAAATACATTAAGTTAGGATTTTTAAAACTTTTAGATTAATTTCCTTGTCATTTAATTAATTTTTAGGATTATTTTAATATTTTAATAGTTTTTAATCATTTTTAAATAGTTTTAATTAATTTTAAATTTTTCAAAAATAGTTTTTAGTTTAATTGTAACACCCCATTTTGGAAATGGAATCTTACGCATAATCATGGCGTGTCATCAAAGCATACAAGGATAAATGTCTAAGCATTAATTGACCATAAAAGGGAAATACCGGAATCAAACATCGGTAACCCCAAAGTAGAGCTCATCACACACAAACATAAATACTGTAAAAGGAAAGGACGAAACAATGTCCATAGCAACTGTATTAAAGTAAAGGAAATGCATAAAGTAAAGAAAGACAGTAAAGCTTCCAATCCATATGCACGTACGTTTGAGATCTACGAGTGTCCCTGAGTACCTGCCGTTTTGGGAACATGAAAAGGAAAACGGCTGAGCAAGACGCTCAGTGCACGGTTGTATAATATAGCATGAAATAGGATAAGCATGTAACATATAACAGCGGAAGACTAAGTTCTGAGTAAACTGGTTAAGTATTAAGAAAACTGGTTTTATAGTTTGAAAAGCCTTATGTTTATCTTATGAAAACTGTTTTAACATAAATATACCATAGCCCATATAGGTCATGGAAAGGTCACGTGCATGAATACTTGGAGGGGTGACCTCATCATGCTGATTAGAGGGGATGCCTCTAATTAATATACTGGTTTGGGTAGGAGGGATCAACTCCTTGTGAAGGATGCAAGGCACACACCACATTCACCATGAAATACTGAATAAAACATGTAACTAGGATGCACCCATACGCCCCACATGATATAATAATATGGCCAAAACTGAAAGGGACGCCACGAGCAATCACTCCGCCGTGGGGAAGTCATAACATTGGTGCCTCCAATGTTATGGTTATGGTACCTCCATAACTAGGTGAAACTGGTCATGCTTGTATATGGCTATAGATTATGCTAATTAAACATAAGCAGTTCAAAACAATAAAACAAATACTGGGAAAACAGTTGGCTGCATACGGGGAAATCCTAATAAGGAAAGAATGTCCATACTGAAAGGACGGGAATCCGTACCTCAAATCCAGTGAATGAACGGAAGAAAGACTCCTACTTCTGGATCACTAACGCTACATGAATACAAACGTGTATAAGTATCGAATCACTGATTACGTACTGGGTTTTATGTCTCATCTTAGCTTACTTGGTATGTTTTAGGTCATGGTTTACTGTTTAAAGCCTTAAACTGTGTTTATCTTGTATTCTGATTAATCTGATTAAGTATTACTGGTATTTCATGTATTATTATACTTACTGTGTAATAATAAGTAACTTTCCAAAAATAGCAGGTTTCCAAAAATAGAAAGTTTCCAAAAATAGAAAGTTTCCAAAAATAGAAAGTTTCCAAAAATAGAAAGTTACCAAAAATAGAAAGTTTCCAAAAATAGAAAGTTTCCAAAAATAGAAAGTTTCCAAAAATAGAAAGTTTCCTAAAATAGAAAGTTTCCTGAAATAGAATTTACTGCTTAAAATAGATTAGTTTCTAAAAATAGAAAGTTTCCAAAAATAGATCAGCTGCCTTAATTAAATAAGTTTCCATATATAGAAAGTTTCCATGATTAGATTAGCTGCCTGAAATAGATAGATTTCCATATATAGAAGGTTTCCATTAATAGATTAGTTGCCTTATTTAATTAAGTTTCTATAAATAGAAGTTTCCATAATTAGAATTAAGCTGGTTACATAAGCTAACATATAAGTCTAAGTGTTTATAAGCTTATTTCTTAAGTCATATGATATAGTGTATAGTTTAATTATTATTTCATGTATTTTAATTAAACTATAGGTTAAGCATTTTAATTAAAGTATAACATGTTTTAATTAAAATGGAATAAAATACTTAGCTTAAAATGTGTATTATTATTATTAATAACATAACCTAAGTCATGTCTAAATTAATTAATTATAGGCATGTTTTAAATAATTAATTAATTATAACTTATAACATAAAATACTTAGGTTAAATTAATAACATGCTAAATTAATAATTAAAATAACCTAAGTCATGATTTAATTAATATCTCATGTTATTAATTAATTTATATCCTAAGTTCATAATTCATAAAATTAACATGTAGCGTAAATCATGATTTAACCAACGAACCATGAATCGGGCATGAACTCGAAACCGTACCCCGAGCCAAACTCGGGGTACTTGTGCCCCCTTGCAGCCGTGGGTCCCACATGCACCAACCAAGACCAACAATGGTCTTGGTGGTGGCGGCGAAAAGCAAACCGAACCCCCCCTCGGGTTGGTTCTGCTAGGCGGCCAAAACAAACACCCTTTTGTATCATCCTTTGATTTTAATTTACCCCAAAACATGTTAGATCAATGTTTAATTATCATGTTTTAATAAGAATATTAATGACATGTTCATGAAAATAATCAAAGATTAAAAAGAATTAAAAAGAAAGGTTTAGAATGATATACCAATACGTAGCTTGAAAGGGGATGAACAAACACGGTTTCTAGCACTTGTTTTTAATGTCAAAAATCAACAACACCCTCCTATGGTGTTGTTATGGGTGGCGGCACAAGGAGGAACAAGGAGGAGAAGGAGAAAAATCTTTTAGGGTTTTATGTTTATTTTCTTGAAAAGTGAAAATGAATGTATTTTTCCCTTAACCCCTTGTTTAGTAAAAAAGATGGGCTAGGCCCATTCTCTTCCTAAATTCGTGTATATGGGGCCCACAAGGGGTAACCCAAATGTTTTCCGTGTCCCGATGTTTCGTGTTCGTTCGTGGTTAAACGTGTTCGTGTTTAAAGTGTTTCTGTTTATTTTATCATGTAGTTTATCGTAATCTTAACGCTCGTAATTATATTATATGTATTTACGTAATTATTTTAGTTCGTATTTTAAATGGTGATCATGATTTAATTACGTTCACGTGACATATTTATTAACTGTTTATCATGGGTTCGTACGTAATCGATACTCATCATGTCATACACGTATGCACTTGCTTGATTATTAGCACATGAATGTGATCAATACTAAATAAGGTAAGTTTAAATCTAGGACGTACGATCTTAAGGGCACTATTCATGGTAAAAGCATGCGGGTTTTACAATTCTTCCCCCCTAAAAAGAATAATCCGTCCCCGAATTATAGATAAAGCAAACTGGAAAGAAGTAACATACCCGAACTCAAAATATGAAGTGATGGTAAGAAGCCCGGATAGACTCCTCTGTTTCCCAAGTGGCTTCCCGCTCGGTATGGTCCCTCCAAAGAATTTTGACGAATGGAATCGTCTTCCTTCTCATGACTCGTTCTTTCCTGTCGAGCACTCGTTCGGGTTCCTCTATAAAAGTGAGATCTTCACGTATCTGTTCTAGTGGATACTGAACCATGTGAAGGGGTTGATAATTGTACCCTCTGAGTAAGGACACATGGAACACGTTATGCACGTGCGAAAGCTGAGGAGGTAACGCCAATCGGTAAGATACTTCACCGATTCGTTCAATGATATCAAATGGTCCGATGAAACGAGGACTGAGTTTCCCTTTGATCCCGAAGCGTTTAACACCACGTGCCGGCGAAACCTTGAGGAAGACGTGATCTCCCACATTAAAATGTATGTCCCTGCGATGCTTATCGGCGTAACTCTTCTGACGTGACCATGCTTCCTGCAGCTTCTGCTTAGCTACTTCGATCTTCTCATTGGTCATTTCTATAATTTCTGGTCCTTCGAGTGTTCTCTCTCCCACTTGATCCCAGCAGATTGGAGCGCGACACTTTCTGCCATATAACATTTCGAAAGGAGCACATTTGATACTTGCGTGCCAGCTGTTGTTGTATGCAAACTCGACCAAACAGATGTAATCGTCCCAATCACCTATCCATTCCAACGCACACGACCTTAACATATCTTCCAATGTCTGAATTGTTCGCTCCGACTGTCCATCCGTTTGAGGATGAAAGGCCGTACTCAGCTTAAGTTGTGTACCCCAAGCTTTTTGCAGACCTTTCCAGAATCGCGACGTGAAACGAGGATCTCTGTCTGAGACGATGCTGGAGGGAGTACCGTGGAGTCTCATGATCTCCCTTCTGTAAGTATCTGCGAGTTTACTTACCGGATCTTCCTTGCGTATCGGTAAGAAATGAGCTGATTTGGTGAGTCGATCAACAATGACCCAAATAGCATCGTGCTTCTTCTTGGTAGGCGGAAGACCGGTAACAAAATCCATGGTGATTTTGTCCCACTTCCACTCTGGAATATCCAACGGTTGAAGGAGACCGCCCGATCGCTGATGTTCAATCTTAACCTGCTGGCAGGTAAGACATTTGGAGACATAAGTGGCTACATCCTGTTTCATCCCACTCCACCAAAAGTGCTGTCTGATGTCATGGTACATTTTTGTCGATCCAGGATGTATAGAAAATGGGGAGCTGTGAGCTTCAGCTAACAATGCTTCTCGGAGTTCTTGATTGTCAGGAACACAAAGTCTCGTGCCCTGCCAAACGATACCGTCTGCGTCCATTCTGAATTCTGTCTGCTTCTCCAAATTCTAAATTATCGCCCAAATTTCTCCATCATCCTTCTGCTCTTCCTTGATCCTAGACAGTAACTCGGGTTCAACTCTAAGATTCGCCCAGTATCCGTGCTGCCCACGTACCATGATTTTGATGTCTAGCCGCTCCAAGTCTCTTATGTTTTGTTCCTTGATCTCAATGCCGTTGATCATTCCGGACTTTCTGCTGAGTGCATCTGCTACTACATTAGCCTTCCCGGGATGATACTGTAGGTTAATATCATAATCCTTCAACAGTTCCAACCATCTCCTTTGTCTCATGTTCAATTCTCGTTGAGTGAAGATATACTTCAAGCTCTTGTGATCCGTGAAAATGTCGCATGATTCTCCGTATAAGTAATGCCTCCATATTTTCAATGCGAACACCACTGCAGCAAGTTCCAGGTCATGCGTAGGATAGTTTTCTTCATAGGGCTTAAGCTGCCGTGAAGCATACACGATCACTTTCCCATGTTGCATGAGAACACAGCCCAGTCCCTTCCCCGATGCATCGCTATAGATCTGAAATCCACCTGTACCAGATGGGAGAGTAAGAATAGGTGCAGATATTAACTTCTGCTTTAGGTCTTCGAAGCTCTTCTCTCGTTCTTCCGTCCAGACGAATTTCTCTCCTTTTCGCATCAGTTTGGTGAGAGGTAGTGCCAAGCGGGAAAAATTCTCCACGAATCTGCGATAATATCCAGCTAAGCCCAAGAAACTGCGGACTTCAGTCGCTGACGTTGGTCTTGGCCATTTAGTGATAGCCTCAACCTTCGCTGGGTCCATAGTGATCCCTTCTGCTGATACAATGTGACCTAAGAATGCCACCTTGTTTAACCAGAACTCACACTTGGAGAATTTCTCATACAGCTGCTTCTGACGAAGAATCTGTAGTACCGTACGGAGATGGTCTTCGTGTTCCTCCGTGGACTTTGAGAAAATCAGGATGTCATCGATGAATACAATGACAAATTTATCAAGGAATTCATGGAAGATTCTGTTCATCAGATCCATGAATACTGCTGGAGCATTAGTCAGGCCGAATGGCATGACCACAAACTCATAATGGCCATAGCGGGTACGAAAAGCAGTCTTGGCAATATCCTGCTCTTTAACCCTTAGCTGATGGTAGCCTGACCTTAGATCGATCTTTGAGAAGTGTTTGGCTCCTTGAAGTTGGTCAAACAGATCATCTATACGTGGCAGTGGATATCTATTGCGGATGGTAATCTTATTAAGTTCACGGTAGTCAATGCAAAGTCGCATGCTACCGTCCTTCTTCTTAACGAACAAGACCGGTGCGCCCCATGGAGATGCGCTTGGTCTAATGAACCCTCGCTCAAGAAGTTCCTGCAGTTGGTCCTTCAGTTCTTTTAGCTCTATGGGAGCCATACGATACGGAGCCTTAGAGATTGGCTCGGCTCCTGGAACAAGGTCGATGTTGAACTCCACTTCTCGTGCAGGTGGTATGCCTGGAAGTTCAGCTGGGAAGACGTCTTGAAATTCTGAAACTACTGGTTGATCCTGAATCGATGGGGATTCAGCATCCATGTCGTGAACCGTAGCTAGATAACCCTCACAGCCATGTGACAGTAATGCACGTGCTTGCAAGGTAGATATGACTTGTACAGACCGTCCGGGTATGAACCCGTTATGAATGTACTCTGGTGCATTAATGTCGCCGAAGATCACCCGATATGAGTGGCAGTCTATGGTAGCATGGTGCTTGGATAGCCAGTCCATGCCGAGAATCATATCGAACTCAATCATGTCTAGGGGAAGTGCATCTACTGCACGAACTTTATCGTCAAACTCTAGAGGAAGACTCTTGTATACATGAGTTATTAATACAGAGTCCCTCAAAGGCGTGGAAATGGTAAGCCTATTTTCTAATGGCAAGGGAAGTGTCCTGATGTTTTTGGCATAAGTAGTGGAAATAACTGAGTGAGTGGCACCCGTGTCGAAAAGAACACATGCAGCTTGGCCGTACATATACAAAATTCCAGTAATGGTACCTGTAGATTTGTTTGCCTGATCACGAGATGTCGTGTAGACACGCCCAGTGGTAGGAGGCGGCTTAGTATCAGCATGACCCGAAGTACCCTCCATTTCACCCTTACGGCAATCTCTCATACGATGGCCAGGGAGGCCGCACTTGTAGCACGCGTCGGAATCACGACGACATGGGCCAGGGTGTCTGCGATGGCAAGTGCTGCAAAGAGGATGAGTGAATCCTCTAGCAGGAGTCCTTGCTTGCTGAGGGCCTGCTGATGACAAAATGTGTTAAAATAAAGTATATGCACGAGTATAAGACATATGCATCATAAGATGTTCACCAGTGTTAGCTGAACGGTTAGGCTGCGAACCCCTGTGGTTCTGGTCCTTCCCGTTACCGTGGTTCCTGGTAGAGATTAATATAGTGTCAGCATGAGAGATATAACATGAAATCATAAGAAGATGCGTAAATAGTAGGACCTGCTGTTGTTGGAGTGTCCAGCGTTGTTACGGTAATTATCATTACCGCTACGCCTTTCCACAACAGAACGGTCGTTAGTGTGACCGTTTCCTTTGGGCTGATGAGGCTGCTGCTGAGTAGCCGGCTGAGACCGGTCCCCAGTTTTCTGCCTGGAAGATATAGTTTAAGAGATGATCACCGAACATATACTGATAGGATGCGGTTTGGTTATCGATAGAACACGAAATGTTTACCTCTTGTCGGGTCTTTCAGCTTCCCCGAACTCATCTCGTTCCTGCAACATCTCTAGCTTCCTTGCTGCGTCGGCCACTTGTGCTACTGTATTGAACGTAGCACATACCAGATTGTTCGCGACCGAGGTGCGAAGTGCCCACCTAAAGTGGTGTGCCTGCTCCTCAGGAGTACCAGCTGCTGCTCCCAGAAAACCAGCTAAGCGAAGAAAGCGCTGCATGAATTCGTTGCTATTCTTGCCCGCTCTCTGACGTATCCCATGGTACTCTCGCTTGAGCTTGTCCTGCTCTGCCTTGGGAAAGAACTGCTCCATCACTCTCTCCTTGAATTGGGCCTATGTCAAACCAGTGACCCAATCATCACCTCCTTCCGACTGCGTCAAGGCTAGCCACCAGTTGAGTACATCGCCTTCAAACCGGTAGCATGCCAATCTCGCCTTGAATGCGGGGTCACATCCCATAGCATTGAAAATCTTCTCAATGTGAGTCAACCAGCTTTCGGCATCGCTGGGGCTATCAGTCTTTTCAAAAGCTCTAGGACGGAGCTTGTTGAATCTTTCCAACCACACTGCTAGTGTCACTGGGGGAGGAGGAGGAGGAGGTGCCTGATTCTGCTGCTGCTGATTGTTGGCAGCTTGGACTTCAGCACGGATGTCATTCCTCAGTTGAGGAAGCAAGGCCTACATGGCAGCCTGGATTGTAGCATTGAGCTGCTCTTGCTCGCGTGTGAGAACCATCTGACAGTATAACATAAAACATATGATTAACAGTTCAAACATAAAATATAACTTATATATATACATGAAAAAAATAAAAAAATTTATACCAAAATTTCACGAGAAAAATTTTATGCAAGAAAATTTTTGTAAGAATGTATGATGCAGTTTTATGAAAACTTTTGATGCTCGAGAGTGAACGCCTCTGGTCAGTTCACTCAAACAAAAGACATATCGAGGGGACGCCTATGGGTCGGTCCCAAATCTAAAAGTTTCGATAAAACACATGCGACTAAATAGGGCCAGTCCTGTACCAACCATTACTTAGTCAAAAACCCTGTAACAATGACATGTATATGTATGCTTAAAATGATGAATGCTTGAAAACAACTGTCAGTTCTAGGAAGACCGTAGTGACTACCCACTAATCACAGGTCATATTTGAGAGCCTACAGGTCGAAACCTTGGCTCTGATACCATAATTGTAACACCCCATTTTGGAAATGGAATCTTACGCATAATCATGACGTGTCATCAAAGCATACAAGGATAAATGTCTAAGCATTAATTGACCATAAAAGGGAAATACCGGAATCAAACATCGGTAACCCCAAAGTAGAGCTCATCACACACAAACATAAATACTGTAAAAGAAAAGGACGAAACAATGTCCATAGCAACTGTATTAAAGTAAAGGAAATGCATAAAGTAAAGAAAGACAGTAAAGCTTCCAATCCATATGCACGTACGTTTGAGATCTACGAGCGTCCCTGAGTACCTGCCGTTTTAGGAACATGAAAAGGAAAAAGGCTGAGCAAGACGCTCAGTGCACGGATGTATAATATAGCATGAAATAGGATAAGCATGTAACATATAACAGCGGAAGACTAAGTTCTGAGTAAACTGGTTAAGTATTAAGAAAACTGGTTTTATAGTTTGAAAAGCCTTATGTTTATCTTATGAAAACTGTTTTAACATAAATATACCATAGCCCATATAGGTCATGAAAAGGTCACGTGCATGAATACTTGGAGGGGTGACCTCATCATGCTGATTAGAGGGGATGCCTCTAATTAATATACTGGTTTGGGTAGGAGGGATCAACTCCTTGTGAAGGATGCAAGGCACACACCACATTCACCATGAAATACTGAATAAAACATGTAACTAGGATGCACCCATACGCCCCACATGATATAATAATATGGCCAAAACTGAAAGGGACGCCACGAGCAATCACTCCGCCGTGGGGAAGTCATAACATTGGTGCCTCCAATGTTATGGTTATGGTACCTCCATAACTAGGTGAAACTGGTCATGCTTGTATATGGCTATAGATTATGCTAATTAAACATAAGCAGTTCAAAACAATAAAACAAATACTGGGAAAACAGTTGGCTGCATACGGGGAAATCCTAATAAGGAAAGAATGTCCATACTGAAAGGACGGGAATCCGTACCTCAAATCCAGTGAATGAACAGAAGAAAGACTCCTACTTCTGGATCACTAACGCTACATGAATACACACATGTATAAGTATCGAATCACTGATTACTTACTGGGTTTTATGTCTCATCTTAGCTTACTTGGTATGTTTTAGGTCATGGTTTACTGTTTAAAGCCTTAAACTGTGTTTATCTTGTATTCTGATTAATCTGATTAAGTATTACTGGTATTTCATGTATTATTATACTTACTGTGTAATAATAAGTAACTTTCCAAAAATAGCAGGTTTCCAAAAATAGAAAGTTTCCAAAAATAGAAAGTTTCCAAAAATAGAAAGTTTCCAAAAATAGAAAGTTACCAAAAATAGAAAGTTTCCAAAAATAGAAAGTTTCCAAAAATAGAAAGTTTCCAAAAATAGAAAGTTTCCTAAAATAGAAAGTTTCCTGAAATAGAATTTACTCCTTAAAAAAGATTAGTTTTTAAAAATAGAAAGTTTCCAAAAATAGATCAGCTGCCTTAATTAAATAAGTTTCCATATATAGAAAGTTTCCATGATTAGATTAGCTGCCTGAAATAGATAGATTTCCATATATAGAAGGTTTCCATTAATAGATTAGTTGCCTTATTTAATTAAGTTTCTATAAATAGAAGTTTCCATAATTAGAATTAAGCTGGTTACATAAGCTAACATATAAGTCTAAGTGTTTATAAGCTTATTTCTTAAGTCATATGATATAGTGTATAGTTTAATTATTATTTCATGTATTTTAATTAAACTATAGGTTAAGCATTTTAATTAAAGTATAACATGTTTTAATTAAAATGGAATAAAATACTTAGGTCAAAATATGTATTATTATTATTAATAACATAACCTAAGTCATGTCTAAATTAATTAATTATAGGCATGTTTTAAATAATTAATTAATTATAACTTATAACATAAAATACTTAGGTTAAATTAATAACATGCTAAATTAATAATTAAAATAACCTAAGTCATGATTTAATTAATATCTCATGTTATTAATTAATTTATATCCTAAGTTCATAATTCATAAAATTAACATGTAGCGTAAATCATGATTTAACCAACGAACCATGAATCGGGCATGAACTCGACACCGTACCCCGAGCCAAACTCGGGGTACTTGTGCCCCCTTGCAGCCGTGGGTCCCACATGCACCAACCAAGACCAACAATGGTCTTGGTGGTGGCGGCTAAAAGCAAACCGAACCCCCCCTCGGGTTGGTTCTGCTAGGCGGCCAAAACAAACACCCTTTTGTATCATCCTTTGATTTTAATTTACCCCAAAACATGTTAGATCAATGTTTAATTATCATGTTTTAATAAGAATATTAATGACATGTTCATGAAAATAATCAAATATTAAAAAGAATTAAAAAGAAAGGTTTAGAATGATATACCAATACGTAGCTTGAAAGGGGATGAACAAACACGGTTTCTAGCACTTGTTTTTAATGTCAAAAATCAACAACACCCTCCTATGGTGTTGTTATGGGTGGCGGCACAAGGAGGAACAAGGAGGAGAAGGAGAAAAATCTTTTAGGGTTTTATGTTTATTTTCTTGAAAAGTGAAAATGAATGTATTTTTCCCTTAACCCCTTGTTTAGTAAAAAAGATGGGCTAGGCCCATTCTCTTCCTAAATTCGTGTATATGGGGCCCACAAGGGGTAACCCAAATGTTTTCCGTGTCCCGATGTTTCGTGTTCGTTCGTGGTTAAACGTGTTCGTGTTTAAAGTGTTTCTGTTTATTTTATCATGTAGTTTATCGTAATCTTAACGCTCGTAATTATATTATATGTATTTACGTAATTATTTTAGTTCATATTTTAAATGGTGATCATGATTTAATTACGTTCACGTGACATATTTATTAACTGTTTATCATGGGTTCGTACGTAATCGATACTCATCATGTCATACACGTATGCACTTGCTTGATTATTAGCACATGAATGTGATCAATACTAAATAAGGTAAGTTTAAATCTAGGACGTACGATCTTAAGGGCACTATTCATGGTAATAGCATGCGGGTTTTACAATTCTTCCCCCCTAAAAAGAATAATTCGTCCCCGAATTATAGATAAAGCAAACTGGAAAGAAGTAACATACCCGAACTCAAAATATGAAGTGAGGGTAAGAAGCCCGGATAGACTCCTCTGTTTCCCAAGTGGCTTCCCGCTCGGTATGGTCCCTCCAAAGAATTTTGACGAATGGAATCGTCTTCCTTCTCATGACTCGTTCTTGCCTGTCGAGCACTCGTTCGGGTTCCTCTATAAAAGTGAGATCTTCACGTATCTGTTCTAGTGGATACTGAACCATGTGAAGGGGTTGATAATTGTACCCTCTGAGTAAGGACACATGGAACACGTTATGCACGTGCGAAAGCTGAGGAGGTAACGCCAATCGGTAAGATACTTCACCGATTCGTTCAATGATATCAAATGGTCCGATGAAACGAGGACTGAGTTTCCCTTTGATCCCGAAGCGTTTAACACCACGTGCCGGCGAAACCTTGAGGAAGACGTGATCTCCCACATTAAAATGTATGTCCCTGCGATGCTTATCGGCGTAACTCTTCTGACGTGACCGTGCTTCCTGCAGCTTCTGCTTAGCTACTTCGATCTTCTCATTGGTCATTTCTATAATTTCTGGTCCTTCGAGTGTTCTCTCTCCCACTTGATCCCAGCAGATTGGAGCGCGACACTTTCTGCCATATAACATTTCGAAAGGAGCACATTTGATACTTGCGTGCCAGCTGTTGTTGTATGCAAACTCGACCAAACAGATGTAATCGTCCCAATCACCTGTCCATTCCAACGCACACGACCTTAACATATCTTCCAATGTCTGAATTGTTCGCTCCGACTGTCCATCCGTTTGAGGATGAAAGGCCGTACTCAGCTTAAGTTGTGTACCCCAAGCTTTTTGCAGACCTTTCCAGAATCGCGACGTGAAACGAGGATCTCTGTCTGAGACGATGCTGGAGGGAGTACCGTGGAGTCTCATGATCTCCCTTCTGTAAGTATCTGCGAGTTTACTTACCGGATCTTCCTTGCGTATCGGTAAGAAATGAGCTGATTTGGTGAGTCGATCAACAATGACCCAAATAGCATCGTGCTTCTTCTTGGTAGGCGGAAGACCGGTAACAAAATCCATGGTGATTTTGTCCCACTTCCACTCTGGAATATCCAACGGTTGAAGGAGACCGCCCGATCGCTGATGTTCAATCTTAACCTGCTGGCAGGTAAGACATTTGGAGACATAAGTGGCTACATCCTGTTTCATCCCACTCCACCAAAAGTGCTGTCTGATGTCATGGTACATTTTTGTCGATCCAGGATGTATAGAAAATGGGGAGCTGTGAGCTTCAGCGAACAATGCTTCCCGGAGTTCTTGATTGTCAGGAACACAAAGTCTCGTGCCCTGCCAAACGATACCGTCTGCGTCCATTCTGAATTCTGTCTGCTTCTCCAAATTCTAAATTATCGCCCAAATTTCTCCATCATCCTTCTGCTCTTCCTTGATCCTAGACAGTAACTCGGGTTCAACTCTAAGATTCGCCCAGTATCCGTGCTGCCCACGTACCATGATTTCGATGTCTAGCCGCTCCAAGTCTCTTATGTTTTGTTCCTTGATCTCAATGCCGTTGATCATTCCGGACTTTCTGCTGAGTGCATCTGCTACTACATTAGCCTTCCCGGGATGATACTGTAGGTTAATATCATAATCCTTCAACAGTTCCAACCATCTCCTTTGTCTCATGTTCAATTCTCGTTGAGTGAAGATATACTTCAAGCTCTTGTGATCCGTGAAAATGTCGCATGATTCTCCGTATAAGTAATGCCTCCATATTTTCAATGCGAACACCACTACAGCAAGTTCCAGGTCATGCGTAGGATAGTTTTCTTCATAGGGCTTAAGCTGCCGTGAAGCATACGCGATCACTTTCCCATGTTGCATGAGAACACAGCCCAGTCCCTTCCCCGATGCATCGCTATAGATCTGAAATCCACCTGTACCAGATGGGAGAGTAAGAATAGGTGCAGATACTAACTTCTGCTTTAGGTCTTCGAAGCTCTTCTCTCGTTCTTCCGTCCAGACGAATTTCTCTCCTTTTCGCATCAGTTTGGTGAGAGGTAGTGCCAAGCGGGAAAAATTCTCCACGAATCTGCGATAATATCCAGCTAAGCCCAAGAAACTGCGGACTTCAGTCGCTGACGTTGGTCTTGGCCATTTAGTGATAGCCTCAACCTTCGCTGGGTCCATAGTGATCCCTTCTGCTGATACAATGTGACCTAAGAATGCCACCTTGTTTAACCAGAACTCACACTTGGAGAATTTCTCATACAGCTGCTTCTGACGAAGAATCTGTAGTACCGTACGGAGATGGTCTTCGTGTTCCTCCGTGGGCTTTGAGAAAATCAGGATGTCATCGATGAATACAATGACAAATTTATCAAGGAATTCATGGAAGATTCTGTTCATCAGATCCATGAATACTGCTGGAGCATTAGTCAGGCCGAATGGCATGACCACAAACTCATAATGGCCATAGCGGGTACGAAAAGCAGTCTTGGCAATATCCTGCTCTTTAACCCTTAGCTGATGGTAGCCTGACCTTAGATCGATCTTTGAGAAGTGTTTGGCTCCTTGAAGTTGGTCAAACAGATCATCTATACGTGGCAGTGGATATCTATTGCGGATGGTAATCTTATTAAGTTCACGGTAGTCAATGCAAAGTCGCATGCTACCGTCCTTCTTCTTAACGAACAAGACCGGTGCGCCCCATGGAGATGCGCTTGGTCTAATGAACCCTCGCTCAAGAAGTTCCTGCAGTTGGTCCTTCAGTTCTTTTAGCTCTATGGGAGCCATACGATACGGATCCTTAGAGATTGGCTCGGCTCCTGGAACAAGGTCGATGTTGAACTCCACTTCTCGTGCAGGTGGTATGCCTGGAAGTTCAGCTGGGAAGACGTCTTGAAATTCCGAAACTACTGGTTGATCCTGAATCGATGGGGATTCAGCATCCATGTCGTGAACCGTAGCTAGATAACCCTCACAGCCATGTGACAGTAATGCACGTGCTTGCAAGGTAGATATGACTTGTACAGACCGTCCGGGTATGAACCCGTTATGAATGTACTCTGGTGCATTAATGTCGCTGAAGATCACCCGATATGAGTGGCAGTCTATGGTAGCATGGTGCTTGGATAGCCAGTCCATGCCGAGAATCATATCGAACTCAATCATGTCTAGGGGAAGTGCATCTACTGCACGAACTTTATCGTCAAACTCTAGAGGAAGACTCTTGTATACATGAGTTATTAATACAGAGTCCCTCAAAGGCGTGGAAATGGTAAGCCTATTTTCTAATGGCAAGGGAAGTGTCCTGATGTTTTTGGCATAAGTAGTGGAAATAACTGAGTGAGTGGCACCCGTGTCGAAAAGAACACATGCAGGTTGGCCGTACATATACAAAATTCCAGTAATGGTACCTGTAGATTTGTTTGCCTGATCACGAGATGTCGTGTAGACACGCCCAATGGTAGGAGGCGGCTTAGTATCAGCATGACCCGAAGTACCCTCCGTTTCACCCTTACGGCAATCTCTCATACGATGGCCAGGGAGGCCGCACTTGTAGCACGCGTCGGAATCACGACGACATGGGCCAGGGTGTCTGCGATGGCAAGTGCTGCAAAGAGGATGAGTGAATCCTCTAGCAGGAGTCCTTGCTTGCTGAGGGCCTGCTGATGACAAAATATGTTAAAATAAAGTATATGCACGAGTATAAGACATATGCATCATAAGATGTTCACCAGTGTTAGCTGAACGGTTAGGCTGCGAACCCCTGTGGTTCTGGTCCTTCCCGTTACCGTGGTTCCTGGTAGAGATTAATATAGTGTCAGCATGAGAGATATAACATGAAATCATAAGAAGATGCGTAAATAGTAGGACCTGCTGTTGTTGGAGTGTCCAGCGTTGTTACGGTAATTATCATTACCGCTACGCCTTTCCACAACAGAACGGTCGTTAGTGTGACCGTTTCCTTTGGGCTGATGAGGCTGCTGCTGAGTAGCCGGCTGAGACCGGTCCCCAGTTTTCTGCCTGGAAGATATAGTTTAAGAGATGATTACCGAACATATACTGATAGGATGCGGTTTGGTTATCGATAGAACACGAAATGTTTACCTCTTGTCGGGTCTTTCAGCTTCCCCGAACTCATCTCGTTCCTGCAACATCTCTAGCTTCCTTGCTGCGTCGGCCACTTGTGCTACTGTATTGAACGTAGCACATACCAGATTGTTCGCGACCGAGGTGCGAAGTGCCCACCTAAAGTGGTGTGCCTGCTCCTCAGGAGTACCAGCTGCTGCTCCCAGAAAACCAGCTAAGCGAAGAAAGCGCTGCATGAATTCGTTGCTATTCTTGCCCGCTCTCTGACGTATCCCATGGTACTCTCGCTTGAGCTTGTCCTGCTCTGCCTTGGGAAAGAACTGCTCCATCACTCTCTCCTTGAATTGGGCCCATGTCAAACCAGCGACCCAATCATCACCTCCTTCCGACTGCGTCAAGGCTAGCCACCAGTTGAGTACAACGCCTTCAAACCGGTAGCATGCCAATCTCGCCTTGAATGCGGGGTCACATCCCATAGCATTGAAAATCTTCTCAATGTGAGTCAACCAGCTTTCGGCATCGCTGGGGCTATCAGTCTTTTCAAAAGCTCTAGGACGGAGCTTGTTGAATCTTTCCAACCACACTGCTAGTGTCACTGGGGGAGGAGGAGGAGGAGGAGGTGCCTGATTCTGCTGCTGCTGATTGTTGGCAGCTTGGACTTCAGCACGGATGTCATTCCTCAGTTGAGGAAGCAAGGCCTACATGGCAGCCTGGATTGCAGCATTGAGCTGCTCTTGCTCGCGTGTGAGAACCATCTGACAGTATAACATAAAACATATGATTAACAGTTCAAACATAAAATATAACTTATATATATACATGAAAAAAATAAAAAAAATTTATACCAAAATTTCACGAGAAAAATTTTATGCAAGAAAATTTTTGTAAGAATGTATGATGCAGTTTTATGAAAACTTTTGATGCTCGAGAGTGAACGCCTCTGGTCAGTTCACTCAAACAAAAGACATATCGAGGGGACGCCTATGGGTCGGTCCCAAATCTAAAAGTTTCGATAAAACACATGCGACTAAATAGGGCCAGTCCTGTACCAACCATTACTTAGTCAAAAACCCTGTAACAATGACATGTATATGTATGCTTAAAATGATGAATGCTTGAAAACAACTGTCAGTTCTAAGAAGACCGTAGTGACTACCCACTAATCACAGGTCATATTTGAGAGCCTACAGGTCGAAACCTTAGCTCTGATACCATAATTGTAACACCCCATTTTGGAAATGGAATCTTACGCATAATCATGACGTGTCATCAAAGCATACAAGGATAAATGTCTAAGCATTAATTGACCATAAAAGGGAAATACCGGAATCAAACATCGGTAACCCCAAAGTAGAGCTCATCACACACAAACATAAATACTGTAAAAGAAAAGGACGAAACAATGTCCATAGCAACTGTATTAAAGTAAAGGAAATGCATAAAGTAAAGAAAGACAGTAAAGCTTCCAATCCATATGCACGTACGTTTGAGATCTACGAGCGTCCCTGAGTACCTGCCGTTTTAGGAACATGAAAAGGAAAACAGATGAGCAAGACGCTCAGTGTACGGATGTATAATATAGCATGAAATAGGATAAGCATGTAACATATAACAGCGGAAGACTAAGTTCTGAGTAAACTGGTTAAGTATTAAGAAAACTGGTTTTATAGTTTGAAAAGCCTTATGTTTATCTTATGAAAACTGTTTTAACATAAATATACCATAGCCCATATAGGTCATGAAAAGGTCACGTGCATGAATACTTGGAGGGGTGACCTCATCATGCTGATTAGAGGGGATGCCTCTAATTAATATACTGGTTTGGGTAGGAGGGATCAACTCCTTGTGAAGGATGCAAGGCACACACCACATTCACCATGAAATACTGAATAAAACATGTAACTAGGATGCACCCATACGCCCCACATGATATAATAATATGGCCAAAACTGAAAGGGACGCCACGAGCAATCACTCCGCCGTGGGGAAGTCATAACATTGGTGCCTCCAATGTTATGGTTATGGTACCTCCATAACTAGGTGAAACTGGTCATGCTTGTATATGGCTATAGATTATGCTAATTAAACATAAGCAGTTCAAAACAATAAAACAAATACTGGGAAAACAGTTGGCTGCATACGGGGAAATCCTAATAAGGAAAGAATGTCCATACTGAAAGGACGGGAATCCGTACCTCAAATCCAGTGAATGAACGAAAGAAAGACTCCTACTTCTGGATCACTAACGCTACATGAATACACACGTGTATAAGTATCGAATCACTGATTACTTACTGGGTTTTATGTCTCATCTTAGCTTACTTGGTATGTTTTAGGTCATGGTTTACTGTTTAAAGCCTTAAACTGTGTTTATCTTGTATTCTGATTAATCTGATTAAGTATTACTGGTATTTCATGTATTATTATACTTACTGTGTAATAATAAGTAACTTTCCAAAAATAGCAGGTTTCCAAAAATAGAAAGTTTCCAAAAATAGAAAGTTTCCAAAAATAGAAAGTTTCCAAAAATAGAAAGTTACCAAAAATAGAAAGTTTCCAAAAATAGAAAGTTTACAAAAATAGAAAGTTTCCAAAAATAGAAAGTTTCCTAAAATAGAAAGTTTTCTGAAATAGAATTTACTGCTTAAAAAAGATTAGTTTTTAAAAATAGAAAGTTTCCAAAAATAGATCAGCTGCCTTAATTAAATAAGTTTCCATATATAGAAAGTTTCCATGATTAGATTAGCTGCCTGAAATAGATAGATTTCCATATATAGAAGGTTTCCATTAATAGATTAGTTGCCTTATTTAATTAAGTTTCTATAAATAGAAGTTTCCATAATTAGAATTAAGCTGGTTACATAAGCTAACATATAAGTCTAAGTGTTTATAAGCTTATTTCTTAAGTCATATGATATAGTGTATAGTTTAATTATTATTTCATGTATTTTAATTAAACTATAGGTTAAGCATTTTAATTAAAGTATAACATGTTTTAATTAAAATGGAATAAAATACTTAGGTCAAAATATGTATTATTATTATTAATAACATAACCTAAGTCATGTCTAAATTAATTAATTATAGGCATGTTTTAAATAATTAATTAATTATAACTTATAACATAAAATACTTAGGTTAAATTAATAACATGCTAAATTAATAATTAAAATAACCTAAGTCATGATTTAATTAATATCTCATGTTATTAATTAATTTATATCCTAAGTTCATAATTCATAAAATTAACATGTAGCGTAAATCATGATTTAACCAACGAACCATGAATCGGGCATGAACTCGACACCGTACCCCGAGCCAAACTCGGGGTACTTGTGCCCCCTTGCAGCCGTGGGTCCCACATGCACCAACCAAGACCAACAATGGTCTTGGTGGTGGCGGCTAAAAGCAAACCGAACCCCCCCTCGGGTTGGTTCTGCTAGGCGGCCAAAACAAACACCCTTTTGTATCATCCTTTGATTTTAATTTACCCCAAAACATGTTAGATCAATGTTTAATTATCATGTTTTAATAAGAATATTAATGACATGTTCATGAAAATAATCAAAGATTAAAAAGAATTAAAAAGAAAGGTTTAGAATGATATACCAATACGTAGCTTGAAAGGGGATGAACAAACACGGTTTCTAGCACTTGTTTTTAATGTCAAAAATCAACAACACCCTCCTATGGTGTTGTTATGGGTGGCGGCACAAGGAGGAACAAGGAGGAGAAGGAGAAAAATCTTTTAGGGTTTTATGTTTATTTTCTTGAAAAGTGAAAATGAATGTATGTTTCCCTTAACCCCTTGTTTAGTAAAAAAGATGGGCTAGGCCCATTCTCTTCCTAAATTCGTGTATATGGGGCCCACAAGGGGTAACCCAAATGTTTTCCGTGTCCCGATGTTTCGTGTTCGTTCGTGGTTAAACGTGTTCGTGTTTAAAGTGTTTCTGTTTATTTTATCATGTAGTTTATCGTAATCTTAACGCTCGTAATTATATTATATGTATTTACATAATTATTTTAGTTCGTATTTTAAATGGTGATCATGATTTAATTACGTTCACGTGACATATTTATTAACTGTTTATCATGGGTTCGTACGTAATCGATACTCATCATGTCATACACGTATGCACTTGCTTGATTATTAGCACATGAATGTGATCAATACTAAATAAGGTAAGTTTAAATCTAGGACGTACGATCTTAAGGGCACTATTCATGGTAAAAGCATGCGGGTTTTACATTAACTAAGTTATTTTAGAGGTTTACAAATTGAAAAATCTCATTTTGGGCTTTTTGTTAATTAATTTGATTTTTTGGGCTTTAATTAGCATTAAAAAATTATTATTTAATTAAAGAAAAGGTTTGAGTGATTTTTGATTTTTTGTAAACTCTAATTGCATTTTTTGGGATTTATTGCAATTTTCTAGGAATTTTTAGGGTAACTTTTAAATTTCGTCACGTTTTACGGTTTTACGTTTACGACTTTCGTCTTAGTGTAATTTTAATCGTAATCGTCATCCTTTTCTTTTTTCTTTCTTCATAATCATAATCACAAACATTTAATCATCTCTTAATATAACACACTAGCCTCCTTGAGAACGATCCCACACAAAGGGTCATAAGTGCTTACGTTTTCCTAAACGTTCACTTAGTACTTACCGCTTTTACCTCGTTCTCCTAAAGGAGTCTGAATTTACGACCATCATTTTGGCGCCGCTGCCGGGGAGGCGTGTTGTGTTTTGATTTGAACAATTTTTTTTTATATTATCCATAATAACTATTTGTTTGATTAGCACTCTAATCATACGTATTATCGGTTTTCGTTTTGTGTGTGAATATTATTACTATATTGTATACGTATCACAATAAATTCACAAGTACTCCAAAAGTGTGAAAACACAACCCTGATTTAGGATTTCATCACTCAGTCATTGTATTCGAATCTAAAACAAACAAAAAAGGCAAAATAGATAATTACTTTCGAGAAGTTTAATTTTAATTAACACAAACTATAAGGTGGGTATAAGGCGGTTGTATTTCACGACCTAAGGGAAAAAGGCTCTTAAGTGCTTAGCGTCGCCTCGTTTCCCCCGCTTGCTTGTGCGTGTTAAGAGAAAAAAGGCTAATCGAGGGTTTGCCAACCAAAGTATTATCTACGTATCTATATATTTTCTTGGTTTCAAAAGATTAGACCCTCTTGAACGTTTTGGTGTTCCACCAACGTTCTAATGTCATCGAAGGAGTTCACTTCACGTGATCGTTTTCATTCCTTGAGGCTCCTTTAATCGAGAGATTTGATTTGAGAGATTTGTAGATTTTTGTCTACGTAATACATCACAAAATCCAAAAAAAGTAAAAAAGAATCAAAAGCAAAAAAATTTTGAAAAAGTTAAAAACACCCAAAAGAATCTTCTTTGCTCATCCCCACGTTGTACTTGACGTTTATGCAAACTCGTAACCAAGCAAGACGTGCACGTAAACGTAGAAACCGAAAGGAAGGAACGCCTTCTAGTGAAGAATCTCCTATTGACGAACCCATCTTAGAACAAGAAGCAACCATGGCTAATCGTACTATGATGGAGTTACTCCAAGAACCCACCAAGGGTTATGGAGAGGCTATTGTGATTCCCGCCATCCTTGCGGAGAATTTTGAAGTTAAGACGGGTTTGTTGTCGATGATCCAAAACAACAAATTCCGTGGTGATGAAAAGAACAACCCTCACAACCATATCCGCCAATTCAATCGTTTTACCGTCACTTGCAAGTTTAAGGACGTCTCGAACGACTCGATTAAGATGATGCTTTTTCCGTATTCCTTAGCAGGGCCCGCTAAAATTTAGTTATAGAAAGAGCCACCCAATTCTATATTGACGTGGAAGGATCTCGTTTCGAAGTTCGTGAACCAATTTTTCCCGCCCTCTAAGACTACGCATTTGAAAAATGAGATTTCAAAGTTTTCACAAGAGTATAATGAGAGTTTTTCAACGGCTTGGAATCGATTTAAGGAAATGTTGCACGAATGTCCTCATCATGATTTTCCCGACTTGCATCAAATTGACACGTTTTACAATAGATTGAACGATCATGAGCGTGATTATCTTAATGCCGCCGCGGGTGGTAATTTTTTGTGTAAAACGGTCGAGGAAGAGTTGTTGATCATTGAGAATAGATCTAAGGTCTATAGTCCTTGTAGCACATCGAGTGTTCATAAGGCTTCGTCTTCACCTTCGCCTTCATTGTCACAAACCATCGATGCTTGTCAAATAGACGCAAATTTGGAAAACAAGATTTTTGATAAGCTTAAAGGATTGTTAATTGAGTTTAAAGTTGGTGAACAACCCACCCCCGCTACGGCTAAAGCGGTTGAGGTTTCTGGAATGTATTGTGGTGGAGCTCACGATTTCTCCGAGTGCATTACCAACGGTGGTAACACTTCGAGTTCCTACGCGGCCACGGGAACTTATAACCAAAACGGTCAAGTTACCTGCACTAATCAATTGACTCCACCGGGTTTTCCACCAAATCAAAATGCTAACAATTATCAAAACAATCAAGGTGGTTACAAGAACAATTATAAGGGTAACAATTACAACAATGGGAATCAAGGGACTAGCAATCAAGTGCAAAATCAAAATCAAAATCGTGATTTACAAAATGTTAATCAAGGGCTTTCAAATGCATTACCAAAAGACATCACAATTGAGATTTGGAACTATTTTAAGGTTAATGACGATAGGTACACAAACGTGGCAAGTGATGTTAGTAACCTAAGGGCTAAGTTTGAAACTCAAAGTAACAAATTGGAAGGGAATGTGGTTAGGCTCCAACAAAACCAACAAAAAAATGAAACAAGGTCAATATAAGATTGAACAAACCTTACTTAGACTGGAGCAAAATGCAAAATCCGAGAAAGAGCAAGATAGGGAAGTATGTAAAAAGACGGAAAATAGGCTTTTAGATGCTATCATGATGAGTAGAGCCTCTACTTCGGGTGGTCTTCCTAGTAACACCGTGTCAAACCCGAAGGGAGAGATGAAAGTGATTACCACACATAGTGGTAAGACCTTTAAGGAACCGACTCCTCAACCAATTACTCCAACAATGGAGGAAATTGAGGAAGAATTCGAGGTGGTGGTCGAAGAGGAGCATATCCCAATCCCACGAAGTTCCCCTCAAACCACACCTACGGTTTATCCGTTACCATCATTGGAACCCGAGATTCCAAAGGCTATGCCTATGTCCCGACCCACACCACCCTTGCCTTACCCATCGAGACTTCGTAAGGAGAAAGTACAAGAGCGTGAGAATTACCAATTTGAGATTTTTATGAAAATGTTTCGTGATTTGCATTTTAACATAAGTTTTGCCGACGATTTGGTCATGATGCCTCGATTTGCCGCTAACTTTAAGAGTATGTTAAACAACAAGGAGAAATTGCAACAATTGTCTAATTGTTCATCGGTTTATCTTAACCGCATACCTCAAAAAGTCGGTGATCTGGTAAATTCTTGATTCCATGTGCTATTCAAGATATGGAAGAATGCTACGCCTTGTCCGGTCTTGGTGCTAGTATTAATTTGATGCCTCTTGCAATCCTTATGTCGATCAATCTTCCTAATCTTACTCCTTCACTAATGTCTATCGAATTGGCCGATCATTCTACGATTCCCGCATGTGGATTGGCTGAAGACGTTTTTGTGAAAGTGGGAAAGTTCTATTATCCGGTAGACTTTATCGTAGTCGATATTCCCACGGATCCTCAAGTCCTCTTATTTTAGGTCGTTCATTTTTGGATACGTCAATGGCTTTGGTTGATGTGCAGGCTAGGAAAATCACCTTACGTTTCAACGACGAGGAACTTGTTATAAACGCAACACAAAACTCTCAAATTTCTCATGTTTATTCCGTCGCGACTATAAACCATGTTGATATGATCGATGTCGTTTGCGAGGAATTTTCACAAGAACTTTTAGGTTTTGGTGATGAAGAAAATAGTGGCAATCCCACTATGCTCGATCCTATTCTTGATAATTCGACACCATCCTTCACTCCATTTGAAGGAGGTGGTTTTACGTTAGAAGAATTTGATGTTCCTCGTAATTGTAACGAAGACCTCGACAACGATGAGGACTTCTCGATTATCAAGGATTTTCTAAACGATTTTCCATTTCCTCTGTCGACAGAGGTTATGAGTATCGAACCCAAATCTTCAATTGAGGAACCACCAATCCTCGAGTTGAAATAACTTCCTCCTCATCTTGAATACGTATTCTTGGAAGGAGAAGATAAGTTGCCGGTGATTATTGCGAAAGATCTTTCGGATGATGAAAAAGCCTCACTTATCGATGTTCTAAAGGACCACAAAGGGGAAATTACGTGGAAATTATCCGACATTAAGGGGATCGACCCTAAATTTTGTACCCACAAAATATTAATAGAGGAAGACTACAAGCCCGCAATCCAATGTCAAAGGAGGGTGAACCCCAAAATTCACGCCATCATCAAAAAGGAGGTCCTTAAACTCCTTGACGCGGGAATGATTTACCCTATTTCTGATAGCCCTTGGGTGAGTCCCATTCATTGTATCCCTAAAAAGGGAGGAATGACCGTTGTGCCAAACGATGACAACGAGTTAATTCCAACTCGACTCGTGACCGGTTGGAGGGTGTGCATCGACTATGGTAAGTTGAATGACGTCACTCGAAAAGACCATTTTCCCTTGGCCTTCATGGATCAAATGTTGGAGCGTCTTGCGGGAAACGATTTCTATTGCTTTTTAGATGGTTTTTCTGGTTACTTCCAAATCCCCATCGGTCCTCGTGATCAAGAAAAAACTACGTTTACGTGTCCACATGGAACGTTTGCCTATCGTAGAATGCCATTCGGACTTTGCAATGCACCGGGAACTTTTCAACGGTGTATGATGGCTATTTTTCATGACATGATCGAGAAGACGATGGAAGTCTTTATGGATGATTTTTCGGTGTTTGGTAGCTCGTTCACTTCGTGTCTAGGAAATTTGAAACATATGTTAAAACGTTGTGAAGAAACCAACCTTGTGCTCAATTGGGAAAAATGTCATTTTATGGTTAAGGAAGGAATCGTCTTAGGGCACAAGGTTTTGAAAGCGGGGATTGAGGTAGACAAAGCTAAAATTGACGTCATCGCCAAATTACCTCATCCCAAAACCGTCAAGGGAGTTAGGAGTTTCCTAGGCCACACGGGCTTTTATCGTCGATTCATCAAGGATTTTTCAAAGATATCCTATCACACATCTCCTCGAAAAAGATGCTCCTTTTGTCTTTAACGAACATTGTGTACGAGCCTTTGAAATCCTTAAGAGGAAACTTACCGAAGCTCCCATTATTGTTTCTCCCAATTGTAACCTCCCCTTTGAACTTATGTGTGATGCAAGTGATTACGCTATTGGGGCCGTATTGGGGCAACGTCATGAAAAGCACTTCTTGCCTATTCACTATGCTAGCAAGACGATGACCGAGGCTCAACTTAAGTATACCACAACGGAAAAGGAATTCCTTGCCGTAGTGTATGCATTTGAGAAATTCCGACCTTACCTCGTCTTGACCCAATGCATAGTGTATACGGATCATTCGGCAATCAAGTACGTCTTTGCCAAGCAAGATGCAAAGCCGAGATTGCTTCGTTGGATTCTCCTCCTACAAGAATTTTATGTCACAATCCTTTACAAAAAAGGAGCCTAGAATCTAGCGGCCGATCATCTTTCTCGCTTGGAAGATCCTCACCAAAGTGTGTACGAGAACAAGGAAACAACCGAAACATTTTCTCTATAGATACTTGGTGTAGTGAATTCTAAGATTGATTCTTCCACCCTATGGTTTACGGACATCACAAATTACCATGCGGGCAACTTCATCATTAAGGGTATGACGACTCAATAAAAACGAAAATTCTTTCGTGACGTCAAGTTCTACTTTTGGAACGACCCTTACCTCTTTCGGACATGTGCGGATCAAATCATTCGACGTTGTGTGTTTGGCACCGAAGCTTCTAATATCCTTAGAGCTTGTCACGGGGGACCAACGGGTGATCACCACGATGCTAATCTCACGGCGAAGAAGGTCTTTGACGCTGGTTTCTTTTGGCCTACTATTCACTGAGATGCACATGCACTTGTCAAGTCATGTGACTCATGCCAACGACAAGGAAAAGCCTCACAAAACGATGAAATGCCACAAAACATCATCCAAGTGTGTGAGATCTTTGATGTTTGGGGAATTGATTTTATGGGGCCATTTCCATCATCTCGTGGTAATAAGTACATCCTTGTCGCCGTTGACTACCTATCCAAGTGGGTGAAAGCTAAGGCTTTGCCCACGAATGATGTTCGTGTGGTAGTCAAGTTTTTGAAGCAATTGTTTTCTCGGTTTGGAACCCCTCGTACAATTATAAGCGATCGTGGAACCCATTTTGTAATGACCAGTTCGAAAGGGTTCTAAAGAAATATAGGATTACACATCGGCTTTCTACGGCTTATCACCCGCAAACGAGTGGGCAAGTCGACGTTTCAAACCGAGCGTTGAAGAGGATCTTGGAGAAATCGATAGGAGAGAACCGACAATCATGGTCGGATAAGTTAGACGATGCATTATGGGCCTTTCGTACCGCTCATACGCCGCCCATTGGGTGCACTCCTTATAAGCTCGTGTATGGGAAGAATTGTCACTTGCCAATTGAACTCGAACACAAAGCTTATTGGGCCCTAAAGCATTGTAATGATGACATTGAGACCGCGGAAAGACACCGGAAAATGCAATTGAATGAATTGGATGAATTAAGAGACATTGCTTATGAAAATTCATTGATTTATAAAGAGAAAACCAAAAGGTTTCACGATTCTAAAATTAAAACCCGGGTTTTTAACAATGGAGATCAAGTGTTGCTTTTTAACTCACGTTTGAAAATCTTTTCCGACAAGTTGAAATCTCGTTGGTCCGGTCCATTCACCATTACCTAAGTGTTTCCTTATGGGACCATCGAGCTAGCTCAAAATGATGGTCCTAATTTCAAGGTGAATGGCCATAGGTTGAAGTGGGGAAGTTCCTTCTTTGAACTACCTCGACCAAGTCACCTTCCCCAATGATAATTACTATTGAGGGGATCGAGTCGAGCTCATGACTCGGTAATAAAAAACGAGGTGCCTCGTAGGGGAGTCCCATGCTTATCCATGTACATATTATCACTTTCTAACGTAGTTAACGTGAGGGGATTTGTGCCCTTCCAACCTTTGTTCTGTTGTTGTGCATTGTGGTTTTTAGATGATCATGATCTTTATGATTGAAGCCTCTCGTCTTCATTTTACGTGAGCACTCGATCGTTTGCTTTGAAGAATTTCTCGATATCCAAATGATATATCCTTGATTGTTCTTGTTAGGTCAATTCAGTACCTAATGACCTTACTGATGGATTTGAATAACAATCAGCCTAAGTGAAGTATTAACCTTGAACATAACGAAGTCACTGAGTGAACAATCACTCAGTGAGTTGCCTTCGAGTTCCTAGACTGAGTCTAAAAGAAAGACTCGAGCATTCAGAGAGGCGAAGCTCAATGAATGACTTCTATGACGAAGAAGAAGGTGATGGGTTCAGTGAGTTGTGGCAATAGACTCACTGAACCCCATATGATCTCCCTGAAGAAAACAAGCATTCTTCAAGAATGAAGTAAAGGCGGGATAAGTTGAATTGTGACAAGATGGAGTACATCACACAATTAGCGTGACTTACCCTTTTGGGATAGATAGGGTACTAACAAGTGTAAAGGACTTACGTCTTACTACTTAGAATATGTTAAGACAAGATACTACACTATACCAATAAGACAAGAATTGCACATGGGCAATTATTGTCTTCTATCCAACTCTCCGTCTATAAATAGGATGCTTGTAAAAAGAGAGAAAATAAGTTTGTGTACTTAATGCTTTAGACATTCACAAACAAAGTTTTCTCTCCTCCAAATACGATCAAACACTTGAGTTCTAAACTCTTGTTGATAGAATCGTCAAGCTTAGCAATCATTAGGATTGGACTAGCTTGTTGGCGAGGAGATAACAAAACCACACATTGTCTATTCAATCCCTATTGTAGCTTCGTATACAATAGGGTATAATTCTTAAATAAAGCTAAGAGTTAAACGTTGAAAAACCTTTGTGTTATTTACTTTACTTGTATTAAGTTTATTGCATTACTTAACCATGGGTTAGGACTATACTTAGTGTTCTTAAGTATAGCACTAATTACAAGGGACCAACAAGTGGTATCAGAGCGGTGGGATTATAAAACTTTTTAACCACCGTCTCAAAGTTTTTAAAACCTTGGTCCATTATGGCTGAAAGTAATGTACCTCAACTTGTTAACAAAAAGGGAGCGAGTTACTCTGTTAACGCTCCTACGTTAGAAGTTAAAAGATTTAACAAATGGAAGAAAAGAATGCTATGTTATTTGATGGGAATGGAACCTTATTACATCACTTGTATTAAGAATAATCCATTCAAACCAAAAACAGCAACTGGTGATGACAAACCTGAAAACCAATGGTCTGACGATGAAAGGAGAGTAGTCAATCAAGACCAACGTCTCAAAATCATCATAATATCTTGTATTCCTAACGATATTATGGAGGCTGTCATCGAGTGTGAGACGAACAAAGAGACTTGGACAGATCTTGTTCGTAGTTTCGAAGGACCATCCGACACTAAGGAAAATAGGATAATGGACCTGAAGTTAGAATATAACACTTTCAGAGCCAAACCATCTGAAACACTTCCTCAGACTTACACCAGGTATAAGACCTTGCTCAATGAGCTAATGAATGACGGGGTGAAACTGTCTAAGCATGAAATCAAGGATTGAGAAATGCTAATCACATAGAGACTCAGGATCTTGTAGACATTTATGGGAGATTTATCTATGAACATAATCTAATAAATAGAAGATATCCTGAGTCCAAGAAGGCCTTAATAACTGACACCTCAGCCAAACCTACCCAAATTGATCATGGCCCCATTACAACTGCTTTTTACTCAAATGCAATTGTTCAAGATTTTCAAGAAACCTCAGATGACGAGGTGGATGAAAGATATAGTGCTGAATACATAAGGGATCTAAACATGGAATATCATAAAAGGGCCATGTTGGCAAATACCAAACGTTATATCAAAAGAACTAGATTTGCTGGTAACCAATCTACTGAGGGAGTGGATTGCTACCGATGTGGTAAAACCGGGCATTTTGCAAAATATTGTCTTTTAAAAACTTCATTGGCCTCTTATAAAAATCAAAATTATTCATCAGGCAATGACAATTTTCAACCCAAGTTTACACCAAAACTAATTCAGGCTTCTCCAATTAACCAAAGTTTTCAAATAATAAGAAAATTGAGAAAGACTATAGGTCTGAGTATAAAAAGGTTAAAGCAAAAATTTTCTCTTGGAAGCTGAACCTACTGTTGCTCAGACTCAAAAGCCTGCTCAGAACAAGGCCAAAGGGCTAGTAGCTGAAACTTTTGATTGGGATGATGAAGACTTGTCCTCAGAAGAGGAGGAAGTCAGATATCAAGTGTTAATGGCTCTAGTTGATGATGAACTATCAGTTGGAAAGAATCATGCTCGAAATGGAGAATGGGTTGACATCACTATGAGAAAGGTAAACATGCTTCTCTCTATGGATGAAGAATCTGATTGGCAAAAATTCCTTAAGTATATAAACATTGACCGATCGTTTGTTGAGGAGCAGAGATTGAATCTTCTTTCAAAATATAATAAACTTGTTTTTGAATTAAACAAATGTAGAGAAGATTTATTGATTTTAAAACAAGCCAAACTTGAAGCAGTAAGCTGTCAACTTCAGAACACTGTACTTACTAAAATCAATCATGCTCTTCAAGAACAACTTAAGGAATTAAAATGCATAAATGAGAAATGGACAAATAACTCTACCTTAGCTTCTCAATGTATAAACAGTCAAATACCTGCCCAAAAGAAGAAATATCTTAGGGCACGACAACTCAATGAAAAGGCACCTACTAAGGAAATGAGTGAAAAAACAGTTCTCCCTGCCTCAGTTGGGTTTGATCATGAAATGATTCCTAAGTCAAAAGACTGGGTTGAGAGATCAAATCCTAAGAGTGTTTTGCCTAACTTTGATACTGGAAAAATATTAATTCCTGAATCTCAGGCTATTAAGGAAAAACTTGGTCTTAATGAAGAGACTGATAAATTCAGTAACACTAAAACATCTAGTGTTGCTGAAGACATTCAGACTCCTCTACCTCCTTTGAAAAATATTCAAGGGGCAAGTCCATGTTCTGAACTAATTCCATTGTCTTATCAAGAACACATACCTAGAGGAAGAGCTGGGTTAGGCTGTACTTAACAAACAAAGTCTGACTTGAAAGTGATACCAAATCACACTGAGTCAGGAACTGTCACTAAGAAAACAACCAAACCTATATCTCCCTAAGGGACTCCTGCACACTCAGTCAACTCTACTCCTATTGTAAATCAAGAGGAGTTAAGTAGATTGTTCCAACTTTTCATGGAAGAGAAGCTAAACTCGGCCTCTAAAACTCAGGGTGAAACATCTGTGTCCTCACAGCCTGAATCATCAACAAGTAACAAAACTGAACCTGAGTCTTCTAAGAAAGTTAAAACAAAGAAACCCTCTTGTGAGCTATTTCACTATACAAATCACACCACTAACAACTGCTTTAGAGTTATCTATTGCATGAAATGTAAAAGTGAAGATCACATGATAGCAGATCATGAGATGCACGTGGCTTCTATTAGAAATGCCAAAAGATACAATGCTCAGCCTTACAACTATGGGCCCACCTCACAACAAATCAGAAAATCCAAGGCTAAGCCTTACCCATCATATACACATTGTCGCATCCCTGATCATAGGCCTGCTGATTGTGTATACTACCCTGAGTGTGAGATTTGTGGAAGCAATGATCATACTACCTCAGGACACAGTAGGATAATTATGGTCAGAAGGGGGATGTTAGCTGAGTCATCTCAAAGTACTGAATCCTCAGTCGGACTATGTTGCAAAACATGTGGAAGCAATGTTCATTCTACCTCAGATCATGCTGAGTTTGAGTACTTCAAACGAGGTGAAAGACGTCAGGCTTTTCGAGCCAAAGAGCCTACAAAAAAGTAGGCTCACAAGAGAAACTAATCCACCTCGTTATTTGTGTAGAAACACTTCAAGGAGCATGTCTGGTACTTAGACAGTGGGTGTTCAAGAAGTATGACAGGGTCAAAAGTTATCTGCACAAATGCGTGGAGCAACCAGGTCCTAAGGTAGTATTCAGTGATAACTCATCTTGTGTTACTGAGGGATATGGGTCAATTAAATATGGTGGAATAGTTTTCTCAAAAGTGGCGTTTGTAAATGGTCTGAAGTATAATCTCGTCAGTATCAGCCAACTGTGTGATGCTAAGTACATCGTTCAGTTTGATGATAAGCAAGGAACAATCTTCAATGCTAACAAAGAAATTGTGTTAACTGCTCCAAGAAGAAATGATGTATATGTCCTAGACATGTCATTTGTAACTCATTCAGGAGCATGTTTCTTTGCTAAAGCCTTAGACTCTGTCAATTGGCTTTGGCATAAGAGACGGTCACATCTCAGTTTCAAAGATATGAATAAACTTGCAAAACAAAACAAAGTTCTTGGCTTACCATCTCTTGTGTATTAGAAAGACAAACCTTGTTCAGCATGTGAAAAAGGTAAACACAAGAGAGCTTCTTTCAAGCCAAAACAAAACTTTTCTATCAGGAAGTGTCTTCATCTTCTTCATATGGACTTATTTGGACCTGTCAGTCCAATGTCTATAAATCATGAGAAATATACTCTTGTGATTGTTGATGAATACTCTAGATACACTTGGGTATACTTCCTGAAAAAGAAGAGTCAAGCTCCTGAATTCATAATGTCTTTTATCAGGCAAGTAGAAAATCAAAATGATACTAAAGTTAAACAAATACGAACTGATAATGGAACAGAATTCAAGAACCATGAGCTTGAGAGTTTTTGTGATGAGAAAGGAATTTCTCATAACTTCTCTTCTCCCTACGCACCTGAACAAAATGGTGTGGCTGAACGGAAGAATAGAACTCTCATTGAAGCTGCTCGAACCATGCTCAATGGATCCAATCTTTCAAAACACTTATGGACTGAGGCTGTGAAAATAGCTTGCTATACTCAGAACAGATGTATTATTGTCAAACGACATGATAAGAATCCTTACGAAATATTCAGGGAAAGGATTCCAGATATCAGCTACTTTCATGTGTTTGGATGTCCTGTGTTCATTCACAACCAAAAGGACCATCTTGGTAAATTTGACGCCAAAGCTGATGATGGATACTTTCTTGGATACGCTTTTGTCTCCAAAGCCTTCAAGGTTTTTAATACAAGGAGACAACAAGTTGAGGAGTCATTTCATGTCACCTTTGATGAAAGTATGGATGCCATTAACTTCACAAATCAATCAATGGAATAGATCGAGATCAATGACTCATCAAGATATCCTCCTGATGAGTATGAACATTGTCCCTCAAAGCAGTATCAAACTGATGCTGATATATCCTTTCATATATCACCTCACAATAGGTCAATCGATAACTTAATCACACCTCAACATGTCCCTGAAGTTATCACTTCTCAGGCCGAATAATCAAATGATTCACTCATCTATGGGAACATTGAAGGGACAAGTGATGAAAATATCGATCCTCATGTTACTGAAAATCCTTCAGAAAGAAGTGATATCCCAGTAGCATGTACTGAATCGCCAGTCCCTGATAATCATCAACTATCAACAAGTTCTAATCCAAGTCCTCAGGACAGATGGTCAAGACAACAACACATAGAGCTTGTAAATATAATTGGTGACGTGTCTGAGGGGATGCTCACACGTAGTCAGGCTGCTAACTCTCTGCTGCCTCGGCCCATGAATGTCTGTTTGCAGACTTTCTCTTTGAAATTGAACCCAAAAAGGTTTAAGAGGCCCTGACACATCCAGGGTGGGTTGAGGCCATGCAAGAAGAGCTCAATCAATTCCTCAGGAACAAAGTGTGGAAACTTGTTCCTCTCCCTGAAGGGAAATCAGCTCTTGGTACTAAATGGGTATTTGAAAACAAGACTGATGAAGATGGAATTGACATTAAAAACAAAGCTAGGCTTGTTGTTCAGGGGTGTGGTCAACTTGAAGGGATCGATTATGAGGAAACCTTCGCCCCTGTAGCAAGAATGGAAGCCATCAGGATCTTCCTCGCCTATGCTACTTACATGAACTTCAAAGTTTTCCAAATGGATGTAAAAAGTGCCTTCCTAAATGGAAAGATCACTGAAGAAGTTTATGTTGCTCAGCCTCCTGGTTTTGAGAGTTCTGAGTTCCCAAACCATGTTTGTAAACTTGACAAAGCCCTTTATGGACTGAAACAAGCACCAAGGGCATGGTATGAAACTCTCTCTACCTTCCTGATAATGAACAAATTTGTCAGGGGGAAGATAGACAATACCTTGTTTATCTTCAGAACCAAGGAGGATGTCCTACTAGTTCAGATATATGTTGATGACATCATATTTGGATCTACTAACTATAACCTTTGTAGAAAGTTTGAAAAACTTATGACAAAGAAATTTGAAATGAGTGTGATGGGTGAATTAACATATTTTATTGGACTACAAATCAAACAGGGGGACAAAGGGATCTCAGTCTATCAAGAAAAATACACTAGAGAAATACTTAAGAAATATGATACTACTGAGTGTGCTTCAGTAAAGACTCCCATGGTTCCCCCCAACAACTTAGGTCCTGATCTCACTGGTAAATCAATCAATCAAACCTTATTCAGGGAAATGATTGGATCATTAATGTACCTAACTACAACCAGGCATGATATTCAGTTCTCAACAATTCTATGTGCAAGATATCAGGCCGATCCCAAAGAATCACTTCTTACTGCTGTTAAACGAATCTTCGGGTACATGAAGGGTACTCCTTCACTAGGTCTATGGTATCCTCGTTGCTCAGGCTTCGATCTTAAAGGATACTTAGACTCAGACAATGCTGGCTGCAATATGGATAGAAAAAGTACCGCAGGTGCATGCCAATTCCTAGGTGGCAAGCTAGTATGTTGGAGTGCAAAGAAATAGCAGTCAGTCGCAATGTCCTCTGCTGAGGCTGAGTACGTGGCAGCTGCTGGTTGTTGTGCAAACATCCTTTGGATGATAAGTCAACTCAGGGACTATAATGTGGAATACAAAGTAGTCCCTATCTTTTGTGACAACACCAGTGCAATTGCCATTTCAAATAATCCAGTCCTACACTCAAGGACTAAACACATAGACATAAGATATCATTTCCTCAGGGACCACATCTTAAAAGGAGATATTGAATTACATTTCATCCCCACTGAATATCGGCGGGCTGATATATTTACCAAACCTTTGGATGAACCAACGTTCACTAGACTGAAAGCTGAACTTAGTATGCTAAATATTGATTAATCAGGCTCCTTGATGACGTTGGATTCAGCATAATGTATATTCTTGATCCTCTCTCTGAGTAAATATCTCTTATTGTCTTTCCCTTGACACTGAGGTACATTAAATGATGTAACTAAAATCTCTAAGGATTTAGTTACTTAATGTCCTAGGTTGGTGAGTCACAATATTAAATAAGGAACATATATTCCTTCAATAAATTGTCATAAACCAGTCAAGGGGTCACTCAATGTCAAGTATCCCACTAAGCATTAAATGCTTACCTTTTTTCTAGCAAAATCCGTTGTGAAAACGTCCTTTCAAATGCACGTGACCCCACGTCATCTCTGCAAAAAGCGTTATCTCTGCAGTAACGGAACAGTTGCCAAGAAAATAGGGGGACCACTTGTACACTTTCATTCAATGCGGATGTGAAAATAAATTATAACAAATAAAACTCTATTTCACATCTGAGCCTATAAATACCCCTCAATCAAAACAAACACACACACAAAGAACTTGCAATCTTACTCTGCCAAAATTTTCTCTCAAAGAAAAATTGTGTGTGTTCAAACGTTGTTTCCAGAAAAAGTTTCTTGCAAAAAGGCAATCACATTGATCACTTGTTTTATTGTTATATAGCATAAACAATCAAAGTTACCTATTGTTTATAACTCTTGATCCTTTTTTATAAGGCAAAGGTTTGCATTAGGTCACTTGGTGAACCTTGTTGTATTATAACAAGAAACAAGTCTTGATTTGATTTCCACAAAGTGTCATTGTCGTTTCTTCAAATCTTCAAAAATTAACTTTAATGGCAATGTCCAAAGCTATCAAATATGCCCCTCAGGCTGAGCATCTCACCAATGAGGGTGTCCATTTTTCATGAAACAACTATGAGGGAAATTTCAATTACCCTAGTAATGTATCAGCCTACAAACCAATTTGCAAATTCTTGAAAAACTATGATTGGGCTGATGCTTTTACTAAAACCCCCTCAGTCTTCTACCATGAATATCTTGGGAGTTTGGTATACGGCTGGGGTTGTAACCCCCACTACCCAAGGGCCTAAAGGATCTCAGGGGTCTAAGATCAAGTCACATAAGAACTGTGTCATCATGTTCACTGTAAACAATGGGAAGACACCATTGATTTTAGACTTTAAAACATTTTGTCAAACCAGTGGACTTGATTATAACAATGAAAAGTTTGCTGCACATCCTGACATGGATTCAGTTAAAAAAGGACTAAAAGAAATCGGGTTCCTTGAGTTACTTGTGACTAAAACCCCATTGATCAAAACTGCTTTCCCCATGGCTTGGAGGATCCTGGTCACTTTTGTGATTCAGGTGATCGGTGGGAACTATTCATCTACTGAGCAAGTTAATTCTACTCAGCAGATGCTAATCTACAGTCTTATTAATGGACTGAAGATTGACATAGGAGAGATCGTTTATAATGATCTCGTAACTAGGCTCCTGAAGGAGTCTAGGCAAAAGTATGTTTCTTACCCAAGATTCATATCATGCGCCTTAGAATGGTTACTGGGTTCCCTTTACACTCAGGAAAAATTCAATGTTTTTTCTACTCCCATCTTGAGTTCCACAAACTTTTCAAAGAACCCATCTGAAGTCAACCCCATTGCATTAACGGCTCACATGACTGAGGTGATCAGTCGTGAATCATCCGTGTCTCCCATTCCCTTCTTACCAAAGAAGGGGAACAAGAAGACTCAGACTGTGCCTAAGACCAAACCAATAAAGGCACAGGGCCCTGAGGCTTCCGAGACACGACCCAAAAAGGCCAAGGCTAAAAAGACCACCCTTGTTCAGACCAAGCTTCATCTACCCCAAAGGAAAGAGCTTTCGGGAGGCCCTGATACATCACAGTCAGGGTCGACGGGCCAAACTACTGGTCCTCTTGATGGAGAAGGAAACATACAACCTTCTCCTATGGGACTGCCTTCCACTCAGACCGACGAGGGCATTCATAAATCACAACCTTTGCCTGAGGTCAAAACTTAAGCCGAAGACTTAGAGAGACGCCCACGGGTAACACACCTTGCTGATAGGCCTATCACTTCCACCAAATCCAATGAAGGCACACTACTCAAAAGTCTTTGCCTGAGGACCCAAAACTCGATTCCTTAGACTCAGAGGGACGCCCACGGGTAAAACACCCCGCTGATAGGAATCTCACTTCCATAACTCCCGATGAAGGCACACTAAAACAAAAGTCTTTGCCTGAGGGAACCACCACTGATACCAAAGACTCAAAGGGACGCCCACGGGTAAAACACCCCACTGATAAGGATCTCACCTCCACAACTGATCAATCGCGAACTGCCCCTGAGTATCAGTTGGCTAAGACCCAAGCCTCAGGATTTGGGGCAGGGAGTGAGGATAACCAAGGCAAACCTTCTTTTGAAGGGGAGCTGGACAAACCAAAGGGTTCATTGAACTTTGGAGATTTTGTAGATCTACTCGAGGAGCCTGACGAGTTACTCCAAGGTTTCAGTGACGACGATGACATGATTGAGGCTGGGGATAAACCTGAAACTCAGGCCCCTCCTCAATCAGACCAGAAGCCACAGTCCCCACCATTGTTCGAGGACATACAACCCTCCCCCGAGGCTCAACAAAAGCCCTCCCCTGAGGCATCCGAACAAATAGAGCCCTCCCCTGAGGTACCAAAAAATCCCTCCCAAGAGGCAAAACTTGACACCTCTTCGTTGGGGACTCAGACTGTGGTTCTGGATAAAACTTTTGACGACGTCAAGCCTGTCACTAAGAAGGTTTTAAATGAAACCCTCAAGGGTGTCTTAACTTATACTTCCACTACCCTAAAAGCTGAAGTGACTCAGGTCCATAAAGATTTGTCTTCAAAGACTGATGAACTCCTTGATGAGTTCAGAACCTATGGTGATAGATTTGACTTGGCTGTGGAAAAGATGAGAATTCAGGTGGACAACCCCCAAATAGAATTCATCAGTTCTGTTAACAGTAGTCATGAGAATCAATAGAAGAAACTTATCAACTTCCTCAACCATGCTCTTCTAACTATTGAAGCAAATGTGTCCTTGAAGACAACTTTGGATGGACTGATCACTAGCACTACTGAGTCCACTTCCAGAGTTTGTCAATTACTTGAGTTATTGAAGGAGGACAGGCTCACTGAGGTTTTCATCAAGTTGGACTCTCTCAGGTCTGACTCGGATATGGTGAAGGGAAAATGTGATGCCATCTATGAGGATGTACACATGGATGCTGAGGCAGAGTTTCGATTGTCAAGGTCTGCACAAGGTTACATGGCTAATGCCTCCAATCTCTCTGACATCTCCAAGTCCCTGAAAGAGGCTGATATTCCTAGACTTAGGACAAGGATCACCACCATAGAAAACACTCAATCCCTGATTCAGTTGGATGTTAAAATCATCAAAGCTGACACTCAGTCCAGGAAGGAAATGGTGACTGAGATGTTTCAGGCTTTCAAGGGATCCTCCACCACCACCTTAGGACCATCTCAAAGGGAAAAAGCTGGGATTAGTCAGGCTGATCCTTCAACTTTTGAGGGGGAGAATGTGCCACCAATGATGATAACTTGGACTGAATCTCCTTCTCACACTGAGGGGGAGAAGGAAGAACTAGCACAACCCCAACCCTTAAACTCAATTTCTCGCAACCCTGAGCCCTCTGTATCTAATTTAGATAGGGGCAAAGGCATTGCTAATGAAACCCTAACACCTCTACCAAAGAAGCTTGTAAAAGCTTCAAGAGAAAGAAGGCCTGATCCTGATGCCATGGCCTTAGTTGTAACACCCCCAAATTACCACCCAGCGGAATACCACTTTGGGGCACTACTCATAGCACATCACACACAATCATAGACAACGACCTCAAAAGAGACGTTATAATAATATACAACCTTGTCTAAAAGTTTCCAATCCCAATATATATAATCAGAGTAGCGTTTAGTCCCAAAAACCGTTACCAATCACAATACATTCAACAAAAGCTTAAAACATTTTATTCATTTCAAAGGATGGAAAATTAAACAAAGTTTTAGACAAGTAAGCACCAACTCCCTCATCGCATGCTCCACTGCTATCCATCTTGATTACCTGAAATACATGCTCAAAATCATCAACACGATGGTTGAGTGAATCTATAGGTTTTGCAAATCATAATTTGAACACAAGCATTTTAATCATCTCAAGCTTGTCACACAGACAAGTCATATATATCGATAAATGCCTTAAGCTCATGCAACTGAACGTTAACCAACACGTCAAATCGAGTCACTTACGGCGCCCCTACAACAGGTAATATTGTCATATACCAGCGATCTCTTATACATAATATCCCTCTCAGGTGATCACAAGGATACATACCCTAGGATAAGGCTGTCAAACCAAATAGATCTATCATATGTATTAGCGTTTACCTCGCAAGGTAATTAACAGTTCATAAAATTCAGGGACTTCATAAGACAATGGTACTTAGGCATTTATCATCATATTCGGGTCCAGCATACCAAAAACAACTTGTGTTCATTTTATAAAAAAAACAACATGTATTCCCCCTCGCGGGTAAAAGAAAATCATTTACAAGATAATATAAAAGCGAGGCTATAGACTCACCTGATATAGCTACCACACATTTATCGAGGAATAAACATCCAATAGTCGATATAAGACTTCACGAGATATCAATCGCTCATTAATCGAGAACGAGATGCCCAACGGTCGTCACATGACCGAACGAGACCTATAATGACGAGACGCGTCTTAGGATCGAGACTATACATAAGTCAAACGAATATGTAAATAGTTCACTTTAGTAGGTTTGGACATTGTATAAGTTTTGTAAAACTTTTTATAAAACTTTTGATAACAGTTTACCATATATTTTCTCATTATGATAATTAAGCCCACTCTAGCCCATTAGTGGCCGATTAATCATTTATATAACCTAAGTCCCTTTCAAAATCAGTATTGATCTCCATATATATTATTAATCTCAGGTCTAATAATGGCCCAATAGCCATTATAAGTGTCAGTTGGGCTTTTGTGGCCCAAATCCACTTTATATGTATTACGGGTTCTAAAACGCCTCATAACGATGTCAACTTAATGTCCATGGTGGTCGGGTCTCGGGTATTCTAGTTATCAATAAATAAACGAGTCTATATTTACTAAAAAGCGGCTCATACCATTTCGGTGTTTATAAAAATCATCACGTTTTACGTTAATTAAATATATACCCCATTCTTACAATTTACCCGACATATCTTGCTAAATAGATCATATCGCCTGAACCGTTAATCATCTAGGCGAGCTATTTATATCAAAGTTATTATTAACTTATATACTTTACTGATTATAAGTTTAATTACCCCTAAAATATACTTATCATAGCTCAATTGCTCATTTTCTCACTTAGAAGAGTTGGCTGTTTTTCGCAGCCAAATTTAATTTCACCGTTTTGGCCGCCATTTCCAAACCGTTTATCCGTAGAAAACTATCTGATTCATGTGTGTTCTACATAAGTTTAGCTAGAACCTATAGTTTTACACTTTTCATTGGTTCGGAGTGCTTCTATGAGTTTTCTGCCCGTCTCGACAGTATGATCAAAGTTTATACTTTTTATCATTTTGGCCATATCTAATTCATCGGGTATCGCCACGAGACGGGCCACCCAACCAAATCATCACAAAACACACGCATATAATTCTAAAGTATTTTCTAATATCTGAAACTACTGAGTTTTGTGGTACATCCATGTTTTACTACTGATATTAAAATAGTTCTAACACTTTGTTAAATTATAAATACATCATTAGTATACAAATTATATTAGTAAGATTTACCTATTGAATAATATAAATAAAATGATTAGATGATTAGTAGTGCTTACATAGGATAAGATAGAAATTCATGTTGTTAACTTCAAATTCAATCCAAATTTACCAAAAGAAAATACTAGTTGTAGCTCTTGTTAATTAACTCATGCACTCCAAATGATCAAATTTTGAGATGGAGTTGACGTTTTCTTTCACACAACAACAAAAAGAGACATAAGAAATATGGATGTACATTGATAAAGTGTAATATGTGTTTGATGAGAGGTAAGACACGTATTTTTGTAAACATACGTGTCATTAAATTGGTTTTTCTTTTTATATAAGATATGAGATTAGTTTAAAGTTTTATAACATAAAATATTTAAACAGGTATTATTGAAGCCCGATATTTTGAAAGTTACGCGACTTAAAAGATATGCGTTAACCACGAAAAATAAACGCTCAATATAAAATGAAAACTTGGACATTCGGAGAACATTGATATTTTGATAAATAAACGAGGGCTTATAATTTAATAAACGTTAACGCGTCGCCTAAACGAATGACGCCTAAAGGTTTAACCTAAGTTATTAAGAATTCTCATAAAACGAGAAATTAAAACGGCAAAAAAAATATATTTATATGTCATAACAAGAATAATTACAGTCAATGACAGACATAAGTTTGCCGATAAATAATAAACAAAATGTATTGGATACTTTAAAGTCTTAACCTCGCCGATCAGCCGAGAAATCCATATTATTCGTCGAACGAATCATGAAAAATAAAAGTCGAGTAATAAATATTGATCCGCACACTAGAAATCAGATTAGATCTCGTTCTAAATGTTGATTTTAAAGTACGGGTTATTACATCATTTAACCCTTTAGGAAGCGACGTCCCGACGCTTAATTTGTCTCAATAGTCTTCAGTGTAACAGTGAAGATTGAAAAACAATTAAGTCATCGTTTAGGTTTCCAAGGATGGTCAAAAGATATTATATGGTACACGTTATCCATGATCGGACGTCATTGGATAATGCCGTCTCAAGTTCGCATAACTTACGATCATCCGACTCGATCACATACCATATAAGTACTTAAAAAGAAAAGGTCGAACATAAACATCGAATATAAATCTCCACCGTTGATCATTGAAAAAAAACTTGAATGAACCCTTCAATAATAGCAAGTAAAATGACAAACTATTCACATCCACGATAAGTCGTCGTTGATAACTTGATCCTCTATCAATCCACAAGTACACACATAAATCCTGGTGACGCTTACACAAGTCGCCTATTCTCGGAACGGTTAACGGTTCCTAACAATCTGCTTATAAAGCTCGCGATCACCAAGACACATTAAAAATGGTCCATCGAAATAAATCATAACTCGAGAGAAGTCCAACGGATTACTCGTACTTAGATGATAATCGACGATCATCATAATAACGACGGCACTGAACGATTCATACCAACGAAACACGATTTGAAGGAAGACGTACGCACACCGAACACTCACAAATCGAGCTAGACATACTTGGGCCCACTCATTTATAACTCCTTGTCTACATCAAAAGGCGTCCCTTTCCATGTATACAAGAATTTATAAATTTACGGTTCAGGAACTTATAACTTTCTTGTTCAAATGAAAAGGCGTCCCAATCCATTTCAACGAGACGATTATAAGTCATCCTACTCAAGTATTACTACCTCTCAACACGATGTCAAATCCAAATTACATACCATAGTAAGTACAAGGTGTTAATAAACTTACATCATGATTTCCGTATTCAAACGTCCTATTCCATTTGAATAAGGAAAACACGACAATCTAAGGTCCAGTGGTTTAAAATTTTCTTAATCAAATGTCCCAACACATTTCAATAAGACAACCTTAAACACCTCATAGTTGGGCGAGTTAAAATCTCTATATCTAAATGTCCCATTCCATTTAGATACAAGGTATTAAGTCACACAACCGAATGACTACTACGAGCATATCATTGTTGTACCCAACTATATAGTTGGTTTGGACACATATATAATTTGGGTCCAACATTGGCATCCTATTTTTCGCCAATAAAACGTAGTCATATAAAATCAAATCATACGTCGCATTACATAGAAGATGTCGTCTCGGATAAATGATTCTTCAAAATCATAAGAAGTACTCAGAACACGAATATCACATCAATCAATTACGTTTCGAAAATAGATGTCCTAAAATGGCATATCGCGGTCCGATGACAAAAATCGAGCTTAAACAAGTCGATATGCGATAGATTACGAAACAATATATACATACTCAAAGTATCAAATGAGTTTCATACTCGTATTCTGATAATACATAATCATCAAGATCGGTGATTTCTGGCGAGGACAAATCCGATACAAAACCGTATTATAAAATGTACGACAATCATTCAAAGACCATTGTTTCACGCGCAATGTCTTTAAATACCACCGTATATTCATACATATACATATTACCATTCCTACATATAAATAGGTTCAGATAATCATAATCAATCATAAGTAATGCAAGAATAGCCTTACCGGAGCCATGCGGAGTAGTTGCGTGCTTAAAACTTTTTGTAACACACCAAAGTTATAGTTTAGGTTTTTCAAAATCGACCTAGTTCTCTATAACTTGTGGCTCTGATACCAATTTTGTAACACCCCCAAATTACCACGTAGCGGAATACCACTTTGGGGCACTACTCATAGCACATCACACACAATCATAGACAACGACCTCAAAAGAGACGTTATAATAATATACAACCTTGTCTAAAAGTTTCCAATCCCAATATATAAAATCAGAGTAGCGTTTAGTCCCAAAAACCGTTACCAATCACAATACATTCAACAAAAGCTTAAAGCATTTTATTCATTTCAAAGGATGGAAAATTAAACAAAGTTTTAGACAAGTAAGCACCAACTCCCTCATCGCATGCTCCACTGCTATCCATCTTGATTACCTGAAATACATGCTCAAAATCATCAACACGATGGTTGAGTGAATCTATAGGTTTTGCAAATCATAATTTGAATACAAGCATTTTAATCATCTCAAGCTTGTCACACAGACAAGTCATATATATCGATAAATGCCTTAAGCTCATGCAACTGAACGTTAACCAACACGTCAAACCGAGTCACTTACGGCGCCCCTACAACAGGTAATATTGTCATATACCAGCGACCTCTTATACATAATATCCCTCTCAGGTGATCACAGGGATACATACCCTAGGATAAGGCTGTCAAACCAAATAGATCTATCATATGTATTAGCGTTTACCTCGCAAGGTAATTAACAGTTCATGAAATTCAGGGACTTCATAAGACAATGGTACTTAGGCATTTATCATCATATTCGGGTCCAGCATACCAAAAACAACTTGTGTTCATTTTATAAAAAAAACAACATGTATTCCCCCTCTCGGGTAAAAGAAAATCATTTACAAGATAATATAAAAGCGAGGCTATAGACTCACCTGATATAGCTACCACACATTTATCAAGGAATAAACATCCAATAGTCGATATAAGACTTCACGAGATATCAATCGCTCATTAATCGAGAACGAGATGCCCAACGGTCGTCACATGACCGAACGAGACCTATAATGACGAGACGCATCTTAGGATCGAGACTATACATAAGTCAAACGAATATGTAAATAGTTCACTTTAGTAGGTTTGGACATTGTATAAGTTTTGTAAAACTTTTTATAAAACCTTTGATAACAGTTTACCATATATTTTCTCATTATGATAATTAAGCCCACTCTAGCCCATTAGTGGCCGATTAATCATTTATATAACCTAAGTCTGTTGGAAATACGTTTTACGTATTAAGAAGGATCGGTCACTCCAGCGATAGTTCATGTAATAGCTCGTAGTTTAGTTAACTTTATTTGTTTATCAAACAACATCAAGCCTAGCCTACAACATGTGTAGGCCGGCCCAAAATGTAAGCCCAAGCCCATGACAAGGGCTTGGGTATATAAACCCTCTCCTTTGATGGAGAGGGTGGTGTGGTTTCATTATTTTTCACATAGTAAACATTACTTTCTCTCTCTAGCTTTGTGTGAAATCCACCATCTCTCTATCTCTTTCTCTCTCTAGATCCATAAGCAAGATTTACAATCCTACAAATGGTATCAGAGCCATTGGATGATTGTATTGTTCATGTGTTTGTGTTCTTGATTATCTCGCCATTTTTGATCCATTTTCACACGTCCAAAATTTTTTTTTTGTGTTTTTGATGGTTTTTTTCTTGATACAAATCTTCTACATAGTTGTGGTAGGGATTTGGTATAGTTACTTTGGCTAAAAACACAAAATTTTTGGGTGTTTTGATCATTTTTTGGCTTAAAATCACGAATTGGTTGAGTTTTGTCCGAGAAAAGTGGAAATTATTCCGATCTGGTCAAATCAGAAAAGGGTTTATATATTCCAATCTGTATTCCGATTGGTAAAGGATTCCGATTGGTAAAGTATTCCGATTGGTAAGGTATTCCGATTGGTAAATGATATGAGCTTAAACTCATATCCTTTTATTAACAAATAACCCTAAAACATGAAGCAAAATACCCATTTATCTTGTAAAAAGCAGTATTATGTGGTATGTTGTGTTTGTGTGATCTTATGTAGGTAAAAGGATACAATTTCAAGCAAACAAGGAAAAACCAAGCTCAAATGGATGAAAAAGACAAAAGAGGATCAAAAGTGACAAGACTTTGAAGTTCAAGGACCTATCTTGACAAGTTGTGAAAGTTGAAGGACTAGAAGTGCAAATTATGAAAAGTCAGGATTCAAGTCAAATTTGGTCAACTACAAAGTCAACTCAGTCAAAGGGCCATTTTGTTGAAGAATCAAAGATTGAAGGGTCAAAAATGTCAAAAGGATTAAGATCATAGCTTGAAATTACAATCTGCCAAATACAAGGACCAAATCTGCCAAGTTTGGAAAGTTTTGTAAAGTTTAATCCATGTGAAAAGGGTTCAGCCAATAAGAAGAAAGGAAACAAGTCACACGGATCAAGCATTAAATTCCCATTAACAGCCGCCACATTTATTACCATATCCAAACAGTGTGATCCGTGTGACACCCTCACAACCAACCAGAAGACGCCACGTGTCATCTTCTTTAAACAAGAAAATTTCCAGGATCGGGTTTTTGATAGAGGGCGTTTCATGAGAAGTTCAAAACACCAAAGTTACTCAATTTTGGAAGACGAATTCAATGGTGCAATCCAATTAACATATCATCCATTGAATTAAAAATGCCCAAATCAGTTCATAACCTTCAAAGAGGGATTTGCAGAATATTCCACGTGTCAAGCTATGATTGGATCTGCCACGTCACAAACCCCAACAGAATCTCCTCTCATGCCTATAAATAGCTAGGATGTACCTCATTTCTCATTGTAGCTTAATTTTGTAAAACACATAGTTAAATCTTTCCTTTCCATTTTTCCCTCACTTTTCCCCTAACTACTCAAGAGTCTGACAAACTCTTGAGTCAGTTAGTTAGTTAGTATCTTGTAACAACCTTTATAACAGAATTCCTTCAATAAATTTCAAATTTCCTTTTTCCCGCCAAAAGTGTTCTTATCATTCCAGTTCATTACCTGCTATTGTGTGATCATATTGTGGCTGTTTGATGTTTGTTATGATCATACATGGATCATAACTGATATTGGTGAAGATTTGTAGCTGTTTGTTCAGAATTCAGTTCATTCCTAGTTCTTTTGAAGATTTCATGGCAGTTTGATGAATTGTAGCTGTTTGATTGTTGATTTGAGTTGATTACTAGTGATAGGTGGTGGTATCACTAGTGCAAGAGAGCTCAGCGCTCCTCTTCTTCCCAAAGGACCTCTACAATAGGTTTCATAGCTCTTGTTTTATGTTCCTCTAAACAAGTCCTTGCATGTTCAATTTCCTAGTTAAACTTGATGGCTGCCTGATTTACTTGATAGTAGTTGATGTTTGAGTGATCTTGGTTCTTTTGAAGCTTATCTTGCCTTCTTGTTTACTGAATTGATAGCTTAAGTAGTTTCTGCTTATTTTCAGTCACTTTTTAGCATAACAGCTTAATTGAGTTCTAGTCTTGGTAATAGCTTAATTTCAGTTCTAATAGTTGTCATTTTGGTCATTAAATCTAGTTTGCTAAATTTCTTGAATCAGTTTAAACCAATTCCTAATAAGTCTTTGTAAAAAGTTTGATCAAAACAGATAAAGGAGTGTTTGGTAGTAGCTTTTAAGTGGATTTCAAGTGTTGATATTTTGAGTTCTAGAGTTCATTTCTAGTCATTAGGTGTTAACAAGTAGTTCTTAGTCATTTGCAGGTCAAAATAATAGTCAAACAGGCAATTGGTTAACAAATTGTTTGGGTTAGCCTTATTTCAGCTTTGATATCCAAAACTTGTCATTTTCATTTGCTGAATTCTCTTTCATTCCTTGATGAAAATTGCTCAAACTTGTTTCCAGACTTAGTTTACATCATAAACTTTCAGTCATTTCAAGGAAAATCTACAGTTTTAAGTAATAAGCTAGAAATAAGCTTTTTAGTCCATGAATGAGCATTTGTCATTCTCTGATGTAAAGCACTTACTGTTTTCTTGGTTCTCTTAATCCTCTTCACAAAAGTCTTAATTTTCTTTCACCAATCCATTTAGTTAGTATTGTATATGAAGTTTTGAAGTTTTGAGCTTTTTCATAAAAATTGGTCAAACTTGGTCAACATAAGCTCAAAAGAGCTTATTTCAGATTTCTCATTCATTATTGGATGAAAATGGTTCTAGTTTGATTTCCCGTTCTTGTAATCAAGTGCTTAATCAGTTTTGTAACAAAAATCAGGTTGTGACTGATTGGAATAAGCTGTAGCTTATTTTGTGCTTATCAATAAGCACTCTTTTGCTTATTTTGGACTTTTAGCTTAATTCCTCAGACACACATAGCTTAAATGGGATTTTAAGAGTTTTGCAAGTAGTTTCAGCTTATTTGGTTGAGTATTAAGTTCAAACGAGCTTAATCTTGTTTGTGTCCCGTTTTTAGTTAAAACTTTGGTTTAATTGCATTTTAGTCCCTAGAAGTTTAATCAGTTTCTAAACCTAGCTAATCTTCCTAATTTTGTGGTATTTGCATAATTCAGTCCTTTACATTTGAAGTTTGTTCAATTTCAGTTGTTAGTTTGTTAGTTTGTTACTATTTGGTTAGTTTGTTAAAGTTTTTACATAATTGGTCCTTTTAGTTAACTGATTTGCATTAGTAGTCCTTATAACTTTTAGAATTTACATTTCAAGTATTTACATTTCATAGAAATTACATTTTCAGTCCTTATAGTTTTATATTTTGCAATTTAAATCTTGTTTGAATAAAAACTTGGAATTTGCAACTTGTTTTACGTATAAGTAGGTTTATATTTTTCATTTTTAAATAGTGTTGTTTGAATTAGCAATAGATTACCAAGCAAGCTTGAACAACCAAGAACAATAATAAATCTGATATTGGTTGGACTTTCTATTAGTTAAGAACTGAGAAAACGAACTTGCATTATACTCATTTCAAATGGCGCCGCTGCCGGGGATCATTTCTATTAGTTAAGAATTTAGCGGCGGATCATTTGAGTAGACTTGAGCATCCTTTTCAAGGAGATTTTCCACATCAAGAAATCAATGAATCCTTTCCACTAGAGGAGCTCATGTCTATCTCTTCCCAAGAGGATGCCACACCTTGGTTTGCGGATATTGCAAACTATCTTGTGGGCAATGTGCTTATTGAAGGTCTTACTTATCAACAAAAGAAAAAGTTTCTTAAGGAAGTTAAGTATTACTTTTGGGATGATCCATATCTTTTTAGGCAATGTGCGGACCAAATCATTAGACGGTGTGTAGATGGGCCCGAGGCATTTAAAATCTTAGAGGCATGTCATAAAGGACCTACGGGTGGACATTTTGGGCCCAACTACGCCGCCAAGAAAGTCTTTGATTCGGGTTATTATTGGCCTTCCATATACAAGGTTGCTCAAGAGATGGTGAAATTTTGTGATGTTTGTCAAAGACAAGGAAAAATTACACAACGTGATGAGATGCCACAAAATTTTATCCAAGAGTGTGAGATATTTGATGTATGGGGAATAGATTTCATGGGACCTTTTCCATCCTCTAAGGGAAACAAGTATATACTTGTGGCGGTGGATTATGTGTCCAAGTGGGTGGAGGCTAAAGCCTTACCTACTAATGATGCTAGAGTGGTTGTAAAGTTTTTGAAACAATTGTTTGCTAGATTTGGTGTACCTCGGGCCATCATAAGTGATCGTGGTACGCACTTTTGTAATGATCAATTCACGAGAGTTATGAAGAAATATGGAGTGAATCATAGACTTTCTACCGCGTATCACCCTCAAACAAATGGTCAAACCGAGGTCACAAATCGTGGTTTAAAGAGGATTTTAGAGAGAACGGTGGGAGAGCATAGAGCTTCTTGGTCGGATAAGCTTGATGATGCTTTGTGGGCGTTTAGGACGGCTTTTAAGACACCAATTGGTTGTACTCCTTATAGGCTTGTCTATGGAAAAGCGTGCCACCTCCCATTTGAGTTAGAACATAAGGCATCTTGGGCTCTCAAGTGGGCTAACTTTGATTTAAACCAAGCCGGTTCACATAGGAAAGATCAAATCAATGAAATGGATGAGTTGAGAGCCAATGCCTATGAGAATTCTTTGCTATACAAGGAAAAGACTAAGAAATTTCATGATGCTAAGATCAAGAATCGTGAGTTCAAAGTTGGAGAGCCGGTTCTCCTCTTTAACTCAAGATTGAAGCTTTTTGCGGGCAAGCTTAAGTCGAGATGGTCCGGTCCATTCACTATTGCTCAAGTGTTTCCATATGGAACTCTTGAGTTGTCCCAATCCGATGGTCCAAATTTTAAAGTGAATGGTCACCGTGTTAAGCATTACTTTGGGGAGGACATTTCCGTTGAAATGGTCCAAGAGGTCCCCATTTTCCCCATGAATTAATTCATTGAGGGACGAGTCGAGCTAGAGACTCATTAACTCAAGCATCGTATAACTAGGTTAGAGTGTTGTAGGTTAGAAATAAAGGCATAGATTTGGAGATAAGTGTAGGGGAGACCTTCTTTTGTCTTCATGCTTGTTTGTAGGGTTGCTCACTCATCTCATGCTTTGGAGCTTTTGGAGGAGGCCCTTGTATCCGGTTCACTTCGTTACTTTAGTGAATTTTTCATTGACACCTTGTGCTTAAATATGATTTCACTAATAGTAGTCCTTTCCTTAACTTGGGTTAAGCAAAGTCTATTCATTGTCATAAGTGTAGGGGAAGTTTTTATACTTCCATGCTCTTAAACATTGAGGACAATGTTTAGCTTAAGTGTAGGGGGGTCTTCTATCGAAGTGACCTTACCTAGAACTTGTCATTGTCTTGCATGATAACATGGAAAATTGAATTTTAAACATTTTTCAAATTTTTGATCTACTTTGGCCACCAAAAATATGCATTCATAATTTTTGCATCAATCATTTTTCATTTGCATAACACATTTGCATTGTATATATTTCTTCTTTTGTTTTTCATCAAAAATATATAAAAAGGAAAAATATAATAAAACATGGTTTTAACAAGTTTAGACTTCTTTGACATATTAGGCCCGCCATGGATATTTTGACTCAACCCGAGTTTGCTTATTTTAGTATTCTCTAGCTAGTATCCTTAACCATGTAGCCCTTCATTGGTCTATTAGGCTAAGCTTCCACCAATTTCATTCTTTGAAATTTTAAATTTGTGGAGAATGGGAAATGATAGAGTTGAAGCAAGTGTAAAAGGGCTAGATAGACTTCATGGCAATTACTTGTGGCTAAACCCTTCTCTTCTTTATCTCTATTTTCTTCGCATGTATATAATTGTTAATAAATAATCAAGTACGGTTTTAATTGGTTTGTAATCTCTTATGCATTTTTGGCTAATCATTCATGGTTGATATGAGTACGTCTTAAGATTCTAAGTTAGCACGTTTTATGTGTACTAGACTTATGTCATGCTCCATATTTAGCGGGTGTTTTTCCTTTTCTTCTTTTCAAATTTCTTTGTGAGGAATAAAGAAAAATAAGAGCGGCTTATGAAAAAAAATGAGTGGCTAGAAAAAAAAAAGAAAAAGAAAAAAAAAATAATGCAAGACTCCCAAGAGGGGCAGTGTGGTGTTAATTATAGTGACTATTGAGTTCCAATATTACCTTGACGGGTTGCGGGGATTCAATAGATTGCTCCAATCCAATATTACCTTGACGGGTTGCGGGGTTGAAGATCCAAAATCTCAAAAAGATGCGGATGTAAATTATTGCGTGAGTTTTATTTTTCTTTCCTTAGCGAGTGTGTAGTTACTTATGAAAGCATGACATGAGGATTTTACACATAAGGCGAATGACTTATTACTCTTAATACGGACTTATATTAATTGTGAGCGGTTTTTCGAGTAATGGATGAGAAGATTACTTAGGATTAAAACCGTGCTTCCTTATTTTTGGATTTTACACTTCTTATATTTCACACTTGAATAATGACAAATTTGCCCACAAGCAATTTGCTCAAATAATAACCGGTTCCACATTTAATTGTCATGAATAAGTTGATGCACTTTTTACTTGTGAATGCAATGATCCCATTTACTAGCTTGGTATGGGAAAGTGAAACTTGAGGGTGATAAGTGTCCATGGTACCCAAGCCCTAATCCAAGTCATTGAGTTCTTTATGAGTTATTTCCATCAAAACCATTTCAAGAAAAACCAAAAAGATATAGATAGAATTGTATTTTGATTCATTGCATTGTAAAAAGTCAAAATCATGCATCATTTAGTTTAGAGTAGTGTAGATGCATCTCATATGGCCAAGGTGGATTAATTATAAGGGAAATGTAAATTTTTAAACCTTGAAATATAATATTGCATGAGGACATGGCAATGCTCAAGTGTAGGGGAATTTGATATGAGCTTAAACTCATATCCTTTTATTAACAAATAACCCTAAAACATGAAGCAAAATACCCATTTATCTTGTAAAAAGCAGTATTATGTGGTATGTTGTGTTTGTGTGATCTTATGTAGGTAAAAGGATACAATTTCAAGCAAACAAGGAAAAACCAAGCTCAAATGGATGAAAAAGACAAAAGAGGATCAAAAGTGACAAGACTTTGAAGTTCAAGGACCTATCTTGACAAGTTGTGAAAGTTGAAGGACTAGAAGTGCAAATTATGAAAAGTCAGGATTCAAGTCAAATTTGGTCAACTACAAAGTCAACTCAGTCAAAGGGCCATTTTGTTGAAGAATCAAAGATTGAAGGGTCAAAAATGTCAAAAGGATTAAGATCATAGCTTGAAATTACAATCTGCCAAATACAAGGACCAAATCTGCCAAGTTTGGAAAGTTTTGTAAAGTTTAATCCATGTGAAAAGGGTTCAGCCAATAAGAAGAAAGGAAACAAGTCACACGGATCAAGCATTAAATTCCCATTAACAGCCGCCACATTTATTACCATATCCAAACAGTGTGATCCGTGTGACACCCTCACAACCAACCAGAAGACGCCACGTGTCATCTTCTTTAAACAAGAAAATTTCCAGGATCGGGTTTTTGATAGAGGGCGTTTCATGAGAAGTTCAAAACACCAAAGTTACTCAATTTTGGAAGACGAATTCAATGGTGCAATCCAATTAACATATCATCCATTGAATTAAAAATGCCCAAATCAGTTCATAACCTTCAAAGAGGGATTTGCAGAATATTCCACGTGTCAAGCTATGATTGGATCTGCCACGTCACAAACCCCAACAGAATCTCCTCTCATGCCTATAAATAGCTAGGATGTACCTCATTTCTCATTGTAGCTTAATTTTGTAAAACACATAGTTAAATCTTTCCTTTCCATTTTTCCCTCACTTTTCCCCTAACTACTCAAGAGTCTGACAAACTCTTGAGTCAGTTAGTTAGTTAGTATCTTGTAACAACCTTTATAACAGAATTCCTTCAATAAATTTCAAATTTCCTTTTTCCCGCCAAAAGTGTTCTTATCATTCCAGTTCATTACCTGCTATTGTGTGATCATATTGTGGCTGTTTGATGTTTGTTATGATCATACATGGATCATAACTGATATTGGTGAAGATTTGTAGCTGTTTGTTCAGAATTCAGTTCATTCCTAGTTCTTTTGAAGATTTCATGGCAGTTTGATGAATTGTAGCTGTTTGATTGTTGATTTGAGTTGATTACTAGTGATAGGTGGTGGTATCACTAGTGCAAGAGAGCTCAGCGCTCCTCTTCTTCCCAAAGGACCTCTACAATAGGTTTCATAGCTCTTGTTTTATGTTCCTCTAAACAAGTCCTTGCATGTTCAATTTCCTAGTTAAACTTGATGGCTGCCTGATTTACTTGATAGTAGTTGATGTTTGAGTGATCTTGGTTCTTTTGAAGCTTATCTTGCCTTCTTGTTTACTGAATTGATAGCTTAAGTAGTTTCTGCTTATTTTCAGTCACTTTTTAGCATAACAGCTTAATTGAGTTCTAGTCTTGGTAATAGCTTAATTTCAGTTCTAATAGTTGTCATTTTGGTCATTAAATCTAGTTTGCTAAATTTCTTGAATCAGTTTAAACCAATTCCTAATAAGTCTTTGTAAAAAGTTTGATCAAAACAGATAAAGGAGTGTTTGGTAGTAGCTTTTAAGTGGATTTCAAGTGTTGATATTTTGAGTTCTAGAGTTCATTTCTAGTCATTAGGTGTTAACAAGTAGTTCTTAGTCATTTGCAGGTCAAAATAATAGTCAAACAGGCAATTGGTTAACAAATTGTTTGGGTTAGCCTTATTTCAGCTTTGATATCCAAAACTTGTCATTTTCATTTGCTGAATTCTCTTTCATTCCTTGATGAAAATTGCTCAAACTTGTTTCCAGACTTAGTTTACATCATAAACTTTCAGTCATTTCAAGGAAAATCTACAGTTTTAAGTAATAAGCTAGAAATAAGCTTTTTAGTCCATGAATGAGCATTTGTCATTCTCTGATGTAAAGCACTTACTGTTTTCTTGGTTCTCTTAATCCTCTTCACAAAAGTCTTAATTTTCTTTCACCAATCCATTTAGTTAGTATTGTATATGAAGTTTTGAAGTTTTGAGCTTTTTCATAAAAATTGGTCAAACTTGGTCAACATAAGCTCAAAAGAGCTTATTTCAGATTTCTCATTCATTATTGGATGAAAATGGTTCTAGTTTGATTTCCCGTTCTTGTAATCAAGTGCTTAATCAGTTTTGTAACAAAAATCAGGTTGTGACTGATTGGAATAAGCTGTAGCTTATTTTGTGCTTATCAATAAGCACTCTTTTGCTTATTTTGGACTTTTAGCTTAATTCCTCAGACACACATAGCTTAATTGGGATTTTATGAGTTTTGCAAGTAGTTTCAGCTTATTTGGTTGAGTATTAAGTTCAAACGAGCTTAATCTTGTTTGTGTCCCGTTTTTAGTTAAAACTTTGGTTTAATTGCATTTTAGTCCCTAGAAGTTTAATCAGTTTCTAAACCTAGCTAATCTTCCTAATTTTGTGGTATTTGCATAATTCAGTCCTTTACATTTGAAGTTTGTTCAATTTCAGTTGTTAGTTTGTTAGTTTGTTACTATTTGGTTAGTTTGTTAAAGTTTTTACATAATTGGTCCTTTTAGTTAACTGATTTGCATTAGTAGTCCTTATAACTTTTAGAATTTACATTTCAAGTATTTACATTTCATAGAAATTACATTTTCAGTCCTTATAGTTTTATATTTTGCAATTTAAATCTTGTTTGAATAAAAACTTGGAATTTGCAACTTGTTTTACGTATAAGTAGGTTTATATTTTTCATTTTTAAATAGTGTTGTTTGAATTAGCAATAGATTACCAAGCAAGCTTGAACAACCAAGAACAATAATAAATCTGATATTGGTTGGACTTTCTATTAGTTAAGAACTGAGAAAACGAACTTGCATTATACTCATTTCAGTAAAGTATTCCGATTGGCAAGGATTCCGATTGGTAAGGTATTCCGATTGGTAAAGTATTCCGATTGGCAAGGATTCCGATTGGTAAGGATTCCGACAGGGCTTTCCGATTGGCAAGTATTCCGATTGGTAAGGATTCCGACAGGGCTTTCCGATTGGCAGGTATTCCGATAGGAGGATTAGTTTAACATTCCGATTGGTCAGTATTCCGACCGGGTTTCAGATTGGTAAGTATTCCGACAGGTTTCCGATAATTAAGTATTCCGATTAGGTTTTCCGATAAATCATTCCGATCACTATTGTAATTTTGTCTTGGAATTTTTGGTTTATTGAGAACATATTTTAGGGGATTTTAACATTGTTTCTCGACTTCAACTCACAACAACAAACACATTTACTTTCTTTCATTGATCGATCAAAGTTTGTAAATCTTAACTTATTAAAATGGAGTACACATCTCTTACGGATAAGTCCATCCTCTCGGGTATGGATAATCGTCCACCAATGTTGGTGAAGACTATGTATGAGGAATGGGCTTCCCGAATGGAACTTTATATGTTGAACAAGGAGAATGGACATCTCATTTGGGCATCGGTGCTCAATGGACCATTAGATTATGGTACAGTGACGGAAGGTACGACTACTCGTCCTCGCACAACGGGTGAGTTGACTGGAGATATGAAGATTCAAGATAAATGTGATAAGTATGCTACAAACATCATTCTCCAAGCCCTTCCTCCAGATGTCTACAAACTCGTCAGCAAACACAAAGTTGCCAAAGAGTTATGGGATAGAATTCGGGTTCTAATGCAAGGCACCTCGTTAACTAAACAAGAACGAGAGTGTAAGCTTTATGATACTTTTGATAAGTTTGCCTATGTGCCAGGGGAGACTCTCAATGATTACTATCTGAGATTTACCCTATTGTTGAATGAGCTCAATATCTATGGCATGACAATTCCTACCTTTCAATTGAACACCAAGTATTTGAACACTCTTCCTTCAGAATGGAAAAAATACGTGACGGATGTTAAATTGGCTAAGGACTTGCATAACACCAATGTGGATCAACTTCAAGCCTTTCTTCAACAACACGAATGCCATGTGATCGAGGCTCGGTTGTCTACACCTCAAGTTCATGATCCACTTGCAATGTATGCTTCTCAACAAAACATGGCTTATACTTATCAGCAACCATCATACTTGCAGCAGACACCATCACACAACTATCAGCAACCACAGCAACCATCTTATCCACCACTAGTGATGCCACAGCAAGCATTTCAACAAGGTGTTCATCAACAATCTTTTCTACAGCAACCACCATATCAGACATCACCATCACAAGCCAACACCTCTCCATTGGGCTATACTCCTCAGCAAGGATATTTTCCAATTGAAGCACAACCAGCACAAGCTTTCTACTCTAATGAACTTCCACCAATCGAAGCACCGGTCTTTACACCAAATGATACGCCAGCTGATGTTCTAAACCATCTCACAGCCTACTTGTCAAAACTTGTTGCAACTAGAGGATTTCCACCAACAAACAATCAGCTCCGCACCTCATCAAATCCTCGACAACAAGCCACTGTTCAAGATGGTCAAGTGATGGTGCAACCTATTCAGGGAAGGCAAAATTCATATGGACCTCCTACAAGGACTGGGAACAATCAAGCTGTGAATTCTCAAGCTAATGGAAATGGAAGTCCTAGTGGTCCTAAAAAGGTTGTGACTTGCTACAATTGCCGAGGACAAGGTCATATGGCTAGGGAATGCACTCAGCCGAAAAGGAGGAGGGATGATGCATGGTTTCGTGAGAAGATGTATTTGGTTAATGCTCAGTCTAAGGGGAAGATTTTGGATTCAGAGGAGTTAGCATTTCTTGCAGACCCAGGGGCAGCAGATACTGAAGGCATTGCAGTCGTCTCCACTTCTAATGCAGCTTATCAAGCGGACGATCTTGATGCATACGATTCGGATTGTGATGACATTCACTCTGCCCAAGCTTCTCTCGTTGCTAATCTCTCTCACTACGGTTCTGATGTCATCAGTGAGGTACCAACCACATCTAATAATATTGATGATAACCAACATCAAGTTGGGCATGAAAATGACAACCTCGAACAGCATTCGGGGACTAGTAACTCAAATGATGTGGTACCCAATCCAACACATTTGAGTGAACCTCAACCAAATGCTACGACGGGTATGGAATCTTATGCTCAACATGATTTGGTCATGGTGCCTAAACATATTATTGATCAAATGCATATGGCCCTCAGACAATCCGTAGATACGAATTCCACCCTAACTGCTGAGCTTGCGTTGCATAAAGAAAAGGTCAAAACTTTTGAAATGGTCCCTCAAGAAGAGAAAATAACATGTTCTGAATTTGACCAATTTCGTTTTGAAAAGATTGAACACTTGAAAGAAATAGAATCATTAAAAGCTAATCTTTCCAATGAATTAAAAGAAAAAGAGTCGGTTGTCAATGATTTTCAGAAACTTAAAATGGATTTCGAAACTCTCGAGTCTAAAAAGGTTGAATCGGAAATTAATGCTACCAAACTTCTTAAATTCAAAGAACAACAGCTTTTAAAACAATACGCTTCCACAGAAAAGGTTCATCTTTTAACTAAATCATTTAAAGAATTCGAACTTAAGCGTCTTCAAGATTTACCACCTAATCCTGGTTATGCAAAACAAGCTCAGGAATATATTCCCGGTCTTTATGATATGACCATAATTGGCAAATCGAAAGAAGCACCTTTTGTTCGTAGTACTGAGGAGACACAATCACTTGGGGATGAAACTCATTCTAAAATGATTTCAAAATTCCATACAATTGATTACGATCAACATAACAAAGATCAATTTTCGAAAAAGACACGCATTCGCTTACAAAAGGAATTAGCAGAATTAACAGTTCTTGTGCCCCAAAGTTTGTCAAATGAAAATCTTCCTAGTACGTCTCCTACACTCGTCAAAAAGGATTTAACGAAGTTAATTCCACCGGTAAGTAAGGCGTCCGTTAACTTAAATACGGTTCACCGACACTTAGCCGATTTTGACAAGGTCATTTTGGAACATACGACGGCTTCGGCCATAACGGAAGGTGAATGGAACTTTGAGCACACTAGAGCTGCATTCCGAGACGAAATTATTCCGTTTGTAAAGAATGTTAAAGCTTGTCTTAGTAATCTTGATCAAGATTTGTATTTGGAAATAGAAGAAGTTAAACGTGTTTTCAATGAAATGGATGATGCTTATGAAAACAGTTTACTTGAAATAGAACGAGTTTCACGCCATAATGATCTGCTTCTGAATCAAGTGATGTCTCATGATATAGTTTCTGTCTGTGTGAATACAAGTGTTGATAATGATTCTATTGTGCATAATGTTGAATCTGTGGATAATGTGGTAGATAGTACTTGTCACGAATCTGACGCTGAATTTTTAAAGCTTCAAGATTCATATTCTTCGCTTTCAAAACGTTTTGATGAGATTCAAACACATTGTATTTCGCTTGAATGCAAGCAACAATTTATTCAAGAAATCTTTGAAACGTCATTCGAAGGTGTTAATATCGATGATGCAAATTTTGAAAAGAATTTTCGATTGAATTTACAATCAAAACAGCGTCAGCCAAGTGACAAAGTTGCTAACTCTTTGCCGATAGAAATAGAGAAATCCAAGGAGCTTAATTGTGTGAACGTACTTGAGGCTGCTGAGAATTTCAGACTTGATCTAGATAATCGAGTTTCCAAGATTTTGTCCAAAGTTGATAACTTAAAACAGAAAAATACACGACTCTTCGATTCAGTACAGCCCGCATGTGTTGATACAACTGCACAGAATCAATCATTGATTGAACAATTGAATCGAAAGTCGGTGGAAATATCTGATTTGAGGGAACAAATTTGTGATAAAAATCTGGTCTTGGTTGAGTTAAAGGAAACACTTCGTACTCTAAAAGGTAAGAATGTTGTGGATAACGCAGCCACTATCTCAGCTTCGTCCTCTAGTGCAATCAAAAGGAACCTAATAGCCGTCACACCACTTAACCAGGGCCCTAGGACTAAATCTTCTCAAACATTGGTCACTAAAGATAAGGCGGAATCAAAACCAGCTTCTAATATTCCCGTGTTGCCTTCTACAGGAGTAAGCACCACTACTAAGGCTCAAAGATCTAAGCTTAAGAGAAACAAGAAGAATGATAGGATCTTGCCCCCATCTAGTAGTCAAGTGAAGAAGAAAGTAGAAGCCCATCCTAGGAATGTTATTTCTGTTTTGAATAAAAAGAATCATGTAGCTAAACCTAAAGGCTCTGTGGTTGTGCAGCGTTCTAAGCCTACTATGAATTCTAATTTGAAATGTTGGAATTGCAATGAATGTATGTTTTCTATTCGTCATGATTCTTGCCTTATTGACCATGTGAATGAGATGTATGCCCGGAAAAATGGATTAGAATGGAAACCGACTGGGAAAGTGTTAACCCAAGTTGGTTGGATGTGGCGCCCCACTGGTAGAACTTTCACTATAGTAGGAAATATGTGCCCTTTGACTAGGATCACTCCCACTAAAGCGAAGAAAGCGTGCCCTTTAACTAGGAGTACCAAGGCTACCAAAACACAAGTGTGTCCTTTAACTAGGAACACCGACACTACGGTAGGAACCAATTGCCCTTTAAATAGGTCTACTCCCACTGTAGTGCCCGCGAATAATCCAAAACCTAAGAAAGTTGGAACAGTAAAACCTGTTAGTGCTAAAACTCCCATTAGAAAAAGCAGGAAATCTAAGGGTCTCACAAATGTTAGCAATTCTGATAATTCTATATCTGTATCTGCTAACACTCCGGAACCAATAGTTTCCAATGCATTGTCTACTGTTGTGATTGAAAACAGGTGGTCCAAATTGTTCTCTGGTATTTGGACTCTGGTTGCTCCAAGCATATGACCGGAGATCGCTCTCAGCTCAGAAATTTCGTCAGCAAGTTTCTTGGTACGGTTCGATTTGGTAATGATCATATTACAAAGATAATGGGTTATGGTGAATATCATATTGGGAATGTTATAATTTCAAGAGTGTATTACGTGGAAGGTCTTGGTCACAACTTATTTTCTGTGGGACAATTTTGTGATGCAAACCTAGAAGTTGCTTTTCGAGAGCATACCTGCTTCATTCGTAATTTGGAAGGGGTTGATTTATTGAAAGGTACTCGAGGGAATAATTTGTATACTTTGTCTCTACAAGACATGATGGCCGCTTCTCCCGTATGTCTTCTCTCCAAAGCATCGAAGACTAAGTCATGGTTATGGCATCGACGGTTATCTCATCTTAACTTTGACGCTATTAATCATTTGGCGAAAAACGAACTTGTTCGTGGTCTTCCTAAACTTTCATTTCACAAGGATCATTTGTGTTCCGCGTGTACAATGGGGAAAAGCACTAAGAAATCTTACAAACCCAAGACGGAAGACACCAACCAGGAGAAACTTTATCTTTTGCATATGGATCTTTGTGGGCCAATGCGTGTTGAAAGTCTTAGTGGCAAAAAGTACATCCTCGTCATTATCGATGATTACTCTCGGTTTACATGGGTGAAATTTCTTAAAGCAAAGAATGAGGCACCTAAATTCATCATCGGATTTCTCAAGATGATTCAAGTGCGTCTCAACACTACTGTCCGACGCATTCGTACAGATAATGGAACCGAATTTGTGAATCAAATTTTGCGTGATTATTATGAAGAAGTTGGCATTTCTCATGAAACATCCGTTGCACGCACTCCACAACAAAACGGTGTCGTTGAAAGGCGAAATCGCACACTTATGGAAGCTGCTCGAACGATGTTAATTTACGCAAAGGCTCCATTGTTTTTATGGGCAGAAGCAGTATCTACAGCAGTGTACACCCAAAACCGGTCACTAATTCGTAAACGCCATGGTAAAACACCTTATGAGCTTCTAAATGGAAAAGTACCAGATTTATCATATCTTCATGTATTTGGTTCTCTTTGCTATCCAAATAATGATGGTGACAATTTGGGAAAACTTCAACCAAAGGCTGATATTGGTATTTTCATTGGTTACGCACCCTCAAAGAAGGCATACCGAATCTACAACCGTAACTCTCGCAAGATCCTCGAAACTATGAATGTTGATTTTGATGAGCTGACGGCAATGGCTTCTGAGCAAAGCAGCTCTGAACCCGCACTTCATGAAATGGGACCCAGTAACATTAGTTCTGGTCTTGTCCCAAATAACCCTACTTCATCATCATTTACACCACCTACTAGGACTGAATGGGATACGTTGTTTCAACCGTTCTTTGATGAATTTTTTACTCCTCCAACTATTGTTGCTCCAGAACCTGAGGTAATAGCTCCGGTAACCGAAGTTGTCGCTCCAGCAACCGTTGCACAATCAGATACATCTGCACCAACAATTGGTCAAGATATACCTTCAACAAGTAATTCTCAACCAACACATGTTTCAACTACCCATGTCATGCCTATTGATGATGAAGAGGATGATGATGATCACGATTTGGAATTCGCTCAAATGCGTAAACTTCCATTCTTTGGTGTACCTATTCCCGACCCTAATCAAGCCGGGTCGTCCACCTCAGAGGAAGCTCCTACTACAGTTTACTCCAATCCACGGATTCGTGAACATGACAGCAAGTGGACTAAGGATCATCCTATAGATTCTATTATTGGTGACCCTAATCGTCCAGTATCCACACGAAGTCAGTTACAAGAAAGTGCACTATTTTGTCACTTTGATGCTTTTCTCACTGAAGTTGAACCTAAGACATGGCAACAAGCTTTTACTCAATCCTGTTGGATAGAAGCTATGCAAGAAGAACTTAATGAATTCATACGTCTTGATGTTTGGGAACTTGTCCCATGCCCGGATCAAGTGCAGTTACTCACTTTGAAATGGGTTTACAAGGTGAAACTCGATGAGTTAGGCGGAATATTGAAGAACAAAGCTCGTCTAGTAGCTCGTGGATACAAGCAATTATTGGGCATCGACTTTATGGAATCCTTTGCACCTGTTGCCCGTTTGGAAGCTATTAGACTATTCCTCGCTTATGCAGCCCATATGAATATGATTGTCTATCAGATGGATGTGAAGACGGCATTTCTTAATGGTGAACTCAAGGAAGAGGTCTATGTTCAACAGCCGGATGGTTTTGTGAATCCTAATTATCCTAATCATGTGTACAAGCTTAAGAAGGCTCTCTATGGGTTGAAGCAAGCTCCTCGCGCATGGTATGATCTATTGTCACATTTCCTCATTATGCAAGGCTTCGTTAAAGGCAAGGTGGATCCCACGCTGTTCATTCAGAAACGAGGTAAAGATATGATTATGGTACAAATATATGTTGATGATATTATATTTGCAGCCTCGACCCAAACCTTATCGGATGAGTTTGGGACACTCATGTCTTCCAAGTTTAAGATGTCAATGATGGGCAAGGTATCATTCTTCTTAGGTCTTCAGATATCTCAGAGTCCCAGAGGCATCTTTATCAATCAATCCAAGTATGCCCTTGAATCGCTTAAGAAGTATAAGATGGAATCTTGCGACCCCGTGGATACTCCGATGGTGGAACGAACTAAGCTTGATGCAGATCCACATGGAGTTCCCGTTGATCCGACACTTTATCGTGGAATGATCGGTACTCTTCTGTATATCACAGCCAGTCGACCTGATCTTCAGTTTGCTATATGTATGTGTGCCAGGTATCAAACTAGGCCTACTGAGTTACACTTAGCTACTGTTAAAAGGATCTTTCGATATCTTAAAGGAACCATTAATCGGGGACTTTGGTATTCGAAGGACTCTTTTATTGCACTAATGGCATATGCAGATGCGGATCACGCGGGTTGTCAAGATACAAGGCGTAGCACGAGTGGAACTTTGCAACTACTAGGAGATCGATTAATCAGTTGGGCATCAAAAAGGCAGAAAAGCGCTGCAATTTCAAGTACGGAAGCAGAATACATAGCTATGTCCGGTTGCTGTGCTCAAATTCTTTGGATGAGATCGCAATTAACTGACTATGGTCTAGGTTTCAACAAGATTCCGATGTACTGTGACAACAAGAGTGCAATTGCCTTATGCTGCAACAATGTTCAATTCTCCCGGTCGAAGCATATTGACATTCGCTACCACTTCATCAAGGAGCAAGTGGAAAATGGAGTAATCGAGCTTTACTTTGTCCGATCTGAGTATCAATTGGCGGATATTTTCACGAAGGCTTTAGATCGCGCTCGAATTGAATTTTTGGCCGACAAGCTAGGAATGAGAACCTTCTCGCCTGAGACTCTAAAGGAACTAGCAGATGAAGCGAAAGAATAGTCTTGGTAAAACTATTCTCCGTATCCTTGGTGATCATTTGTATATATTGTTATATTTTTATCCTCAAAAGCAAAATACAAAAATATAAAACCATATAAAAACCATAAAAATTGAAAAATCTAGAAAAATCCAAAAATATTTTTACTTTATTTTTCTAAGGCATGTCTTTTGGTACGATAATATTTACGGCCTTAGAAATGTTGATTAATATCGACACGGCGCCATAAATAGAGTTCGTACAAAAGGTGTAAATATTTCATAAAACATGCCTAAATGGCTTGTAGTTATTTCAGACTGCAACCCGGTTTTCACATTAAAGTCAAACATTTCTTATGAAAGCTTTGGCTCAAAACGGGAATTAACTTTCTCGGGCAAGGTTTACTTTAAAACCTTGTAAGGGATCAAGTTTACTTTATAACTTGGTCTAACACAAATCTATGTACGCCTCAGTGCATTTATTTGTTAAAACAAGAGAAGTCTTGTTTTTATGAAGCTATCATCTCTACAACCATAGCAATCTACAATTGGTATCTACATACTCGACGATGCGACTACTCAACCGACGACTACAGCTCTTTCAATAGAACACGGGTCAACAATTGAGGGGGAGCAATTGTCAAGCATTCAGAATCTTCGATGCCGAACGTGCCAAGTTCACAAGTTGGTGTCAAGACAACAATACCAATCGTACATGTGGTTTCAAGAGATGACTTCAGACGTGACGAGGCGACCAACATATGCTGCCAAGAACCATTTGATCTTATCATATGATGTTCTCATCTATCAGGTCCAACCTTGTCAATTCTTTTTTAATATGGTGAATATGTGATCATGTTACAAATCGGTATCATATCTCATACGTTTGATATCATGAAGATAAAATGGACTTGCATTTTTCTTCCCAAAACCTTTGTTAAAACTTCATTAAATCAATTGATATTAAAAACATCGATTGGGTTAATATTTTTAATATGGGGGAGAAAATGTGATTTAATATGGGATATTATCACAAATGGTTTGACTTAATGTGTTGGCTCATCCCGACATGTGCGAAATGTTTTCGAATATCGTGGCATATGTTAAGGGGGAGCAAAACGGATTTGCATATCAAAATGGATTTTCATGGTGACATATACTTACCCAAAACCCATTTATTTCACGATGATGAAGATTGTGGTGACATAAGGATGGTAGGATAGGTTAAGTCCTATGATTCTTCCAGAACCGGAGGAATCTTCCCAAGGACATTCCATAGCTAGAAATAGTAGTCCTTAGGAAAGTTGGAGAAAGATTGTGAACGTAGCTGAATGCCGACCAAGTACTTAAGTTAGCACTGGAACAATCACAACAAGGTGCTAGTTATGACGTATTGGTAAGCATTGAAGGGGTTGAAGAATGAAAAAGAATTGTAAAGATAAAGGGTGTAAAGAAAGAAGCCCTCCTTACAACTTTAGGCAGAAACCGGGTCAACACATATGCTATTGAGATCATTTTAATGATTCTTGATATTGAAGACAGACATCATGGACCCAGTGATGCAATGCACAACCCATCCCAGCTAACTCAGATATCTCTTAAAAGATATTTGTTTTAATCACACGGAGACAACACGTTATCTATCGATTTATTCACTCCGAATAAATTGGTATTGAAATGGTGGCACTCCTCTCCAGCCTCCGATCACTAAAAATCCAAAATGCACGATCGAGTCTAGAGCCATTTGAGATCATCAAATATCTCATTAGGACACACTTTCATATTTCCTTGCTTCTTCACACACTGTGAAAAGTAAGAAAGATTTTAAGAGTCCTACGCAAAATCTTCATGATCTTGCCTGAACATCCGAGTAATACGAAAGTATTTACAATGAAGATGGAAATCCTTCTTGAGCGAATATCAAAAAGCTCATGGTAGGTGACTTGTGCGATTCTTTATGAATCAAACTTGTGATAACTGGAAAGCAACAGCTGTTTAATTCTTAACTGAATTTAAACACGTTCCAGGCCTATACGCAATATCTTAGTGATCTTGCCAGAACACTCAGAGTGATAACTTAGTGTTCACAGTGATGAGTGGAAATCCTTCTAGTGTTAACCTCAAACAGCACTTGGTAGGTAACTTGCAAGATTCTATACGAATCAAGCTCGTGACAACTGGAAAGCAACGATGGTGCGGTTCTTAATTGAATTTCACTTGTTCCAGGAACATGAATTGACGGCTTCAAATCATGCGGATATTATTATCCAAATGATTCACTCTTTATGTTCGCAGTCAGCTTTGGACGGTCGAATAAAGAGAACGGGTTTACCCGCGAAGTCCTGTCAGGAAGTTACTTAATTGAAACTATCCGTCACGGGTACGATATCTAATATCGTCCAACGGTCTTCACCGACCGGAGGTAAAATGCTACCGAATTAGAATGAAATGTTCAAAGCCATTTCGTTCGTGTCTACTTATGTTGCGGCATTTGAAGACGGTGGCGTTGCGGAATCCAAGAAGAAGTCGTCCCCGCATGCTTATACTTTATGCACTTAATATCTCATCTAATTCAAGAAAGCCTAAAAGTTAAGTCTTCCGCTGTATCGAACTCTGAAGCTTTCAAGAATTACGAAGGTATAAGTATGTGGGGCATGGTGTCACGAAGAGGCGAAGATCACAAGTGATGGATGCACGAAATCAAGGCAAGAGATTAATGCTCAAAGATTGATATCAAAGATCACATCAGCATGTTCACCAGAAAAGAAAAAGAAAAAGAAAGACGAAGACTACGAGCTCAAGACAAGCATAGTATGCTAGGTTTATTTTATTATTGTAACTTGGGTAACGCCCTTGTTTGGAGTGACCTCCCTTAGGGGGATATTGTTGGAAATACGTTTTACGTATTAAGAAGGATCGGTCACTCCAACGATAGTTCATGTAATAGCTCGTAGTTTAGTTAACTTTATTTGTTTATCAAACAACATCAAGCCTAGCCTACAACATGTGTAGGCCGGCCCAAAATGTAAGCCCAAGCCCATGACAAGGGCTTGGGTATATAAACCCTCTCCTTTGATGGAGAGGGTGGTGTGGTTTCATTATTTTTCACATAGTAAACATTACTTTCTCTCTCTAGCTTTGTGTGAAATCCACCATCTCTCTATCTCTTTCTCTCTCTAGATCCATAAGCAAGATTTACAATCCTACAAAGTCCCTTTCAAAATCAGTATTGATCTCCATATATATTATTAATCTCAGGTCCAATAATGGCCCAATAGCCATTATAAGTGTCAGTTGGGCTTTTGTGGCCCAAATCCACTTTATATGTATTACGGGTTCTAAAATGCCTCATAACGATGTCAACTTAATGTCCATGGTGGTCGGGTCTCGGGTATTCTAGTTATCAATAAATAAACGAGTCTATATTTACTAAAAAGCGGCTCATACCATTTCGGTGTTTATAAAAATCATCACGTTTTACGTTAATTAAATATATACCCCATTCTTACAATTTACCCGATATATCTTGCTAAATAGATCATATCGCCTGAACCGTTAATCATCTAGGCGAGCTATTTATATCAAAGTTATTATTAACTTATATACTTTACTGATTATAAGTTTAATTACCCCTAAAATATACTTATCATAGCTCAATTGCTCATTTTCTCACTTAGAAGAGTTGGCTGTTTTTCGCAGCCAAATTTAATTTCACCGTTTTGGCCGCCATTTCCAAACCGTTTATCCATAGAAAATTATCCGATTCATGTGTGTTCTACATAAGTTTAGCTAGAACCTATAGTTTTACACTTTTCATTGGTTCGGAGTGCTTCTATGAGTTTTCTGCCCGTCTTGACAGTATGATCAGATTTTATACTTTTTATCATTTTGGCCATATCTAATTCATCGGGTATCGCCACGAGACGGGCCACCCAACCAAATCATCACAAAACACACGCATATAATTCTAAAGTATTTTCTAATATCTGAAACTACTGAGTTTTGTGGTACATCCATGTTTTACTACTGATATTAAAATAGTTCTAACACTTTGTTAAATTATAAATACATCATTAGTATACAAATTATATTAGTAAGATTTACCTATTGAATAATATAAATAAAATGATTAGATGATTAGTAGTGCTTACATAGGATAGATAGAAATTCATGTTGTTAACTTCAAATTCAATCCAAATTTACCAAAAAAAAATACTAGTTGTAGCTCTTGTTAATTAACTCATGCACTCCAAATGATCAAATTTTGAGATGGAGTTGACGTTTTGTTTCACACAACAACAAAAAGAGACATAAGAAATATGGATGTACATTGATAAAGTGTAATATGTGTTTGATGAGAGGTAAGACACGTATTTTTGTAAACATACGTGTCATTAAATTGGTTTTTCTTTTTATATAAGATATGAGATTAGTTTAAAGTTTTATAACATAAAATATTTAAACGGGTATTATTGAAGCCCGATATTTTGAAAGTTACGCGACTTAAAAGATATGCGTTAACCACGAAAAATAAACGCTCAATATAAAATGAAAACTTGGACATTCGGAGAACATTGATATTTTGATAAATAAACGAGGGCTTATAATTTAATAAACGTTAACGTGTCGCCTAAACGAATGACGCCTAAAGGTTTAACCTAAGTTATTAAGAATTCTCATAAAACGAGAAATTAAAACGGCAAAAAAAATATATTTATATGTCATAACAAGAATAATTACAGTCAATGACGGACATAAGTTTGCCGATAAATAATAAACAAAATGTATTGGATACTTTAAAGTCTTAACCTCGCCGATTAGCCGAGAAATCCATATTATTCGTCGAACGAATCATGAAAAATAAAAGTCGAGTAATAAATATTGATCCGCACACTAGAAATCAGATTAGATCTCGTTCTAAATGTTGATTTTAAAGTACGGGTTATTACATTAGTACCATATGAGATTTATGGAAAGATGTACAAGATGACTCTTGATAAAATCCAAGAGTACTTAGATAGAATAGAGTCGGATAAGGCTAGTGAAGCAACAAGGGCTGAGATTTTGAGGGTATCCACTGAGTTTGTGAAATAAGTGGGTGGTGACCCTGAGGCCTTGTAGAGTAAGAAAAGGGGGAGAGGAGTTCATCCAAAAGCAGGAGGAAGAACTCAAGGCCATTCAGGATGAAATGGTCTTGAAGCAACAACAAAGAACCACCCATCTGAAAAACTATATGACCAATACACCAAAGTCGTCACTCAAAGAAGAAAGCATGAACCAATCACTAACCTTCAAATCATTCCTCATACCACACCTGTCTCAATATCAGTCTACAGAAACAATGATGAAAGGAATTTTGAAGTTATGAAGAAATTTTCATTTGGTGATTTCGGCCTCAGTGAGTGGGATGAAATGGGAAGGATCTTCAGGACCAAAATAAATAAATGTGTCCCTGAAATACTCACCTCTCTCAATAAGAGATATGAGAGGTTGAATCAGATCAAGGAACAACTAGGAATCACTGAAGAAAGAGGAAAAGAGTTGAGCTTGAAGCTGAGACTAAGATCCCTGGGTTAGACTGCAATCGTACCCTCCCTAAAAATGTCCCCTTTGTGAACAACATGGTCATAGAAGAACCTGAGTTGGTTATCTTCTTCATTGATGTATTCAGGGACCAAGCTTTTCAGAGAATGAGTGACATAGAGAAATGCACCACTAAGAGTGTTCTCATCTTTCTAGTGATGGTTGGACAAGTTCAGACTGATGAGAATAAAATATTTGCTGAGAAGCTCAGGGAGATAATTGCTAGGAGGCCTGATAAACAAAAGGTGTTAAAGTCATCAAGAGTGAAGAGGGAAGCAATGGATTCCTAAATAATTGTAATCTTTTGTTTTGTTTATGTTTCTTGTATCAGACTATTCAGTCTTATGTAATGATGAATAAAAATGAAGTACTTTGTTAAATCAAGTCTTTTCATCAGTAGAATAGTTTGTATAAGAAGAAGCCTCTTTGCTCACTTATAACAATTTCACTTAGGCAAATTTTATATCCAAATAAGGGGAGATTGTTAGGTCAATTCAATACCTAATGACCTTACTAATGGATTTGAATAACAATCAGCCTAAGTGAAGTATTAACCTTGAACATAACAAAGTCACTAAGTGAACAGTCACTCAGTGAGTTGCCTTCGAGTTCCTAGACTGAGTCTAAAAGAAAGACTCGAGCATTTAGAGAGGCGAAGCTCAATTAATGACTTGTATGACGAAGAAGAAGGTGATGGGTTCAGTGAGTTGTGGTAATAGACTCACTGAACCCCATACGATATCCCTGAAGAAAACAAGCATTCTCCAAGACTAAAGTAAAGGGCGGGATAAGTTGAATTGTGACAAGAGGGAGTACATCACACAATTAGCGTGACTTACCCTTTTGGGATAGATAGGGTACTAAAGTGTAAAGGACTTACGTCTTACTACTTAGAATAGGTTAAGACAAGATATTACACTGTACCAATAAGACAAGAATTGCACATGGGCAATTATTGTCTTCTATCCAACTCTCCGTCTATAAATAGGATGCTTGTAAAAGGAGAGAAAATATATTTTGTGCACTTACTGCTTTAGACATTCACAAACAAAGTTTTCTCTCCTCTAAATACGATCAAACACTTGAGTTCTAAACTCTTGTTGATAGAATCGCCAAGCTTAGCAATCGTTAGGATTGGACTAGCTTGTTTGTGAGGAGATCACAAAACTACACATTGTCTATTCAATACCTATTGTAGCTTCGTATACAATAGGGTATAATTCTTTAATAAAGCGAAGAGTTAAACGTTGAAAAACCTTTGTGTTATTTACTTTACTTGTATTAACTTTGTTGCATTACTTAACCATGGGTTAGGACTATACTTAGTATTCTTAGGTATAGCACTAATTACAAGGTACCAACCGTTCTAACCTTAGGTTTTTAGCACACTTCATAAACGGCTATTGATTTAATGGTTCCACCCTTTCCATGCTAGATTAAGCATTCGACTACGTCTCTAGTATGGGGGTATCCTACCCTTAGACTCGAAACATTGAGGGCAATGTTTAACTTAAGTATGGGGGGTGAATAAATACTTTCCTTGCCAAACCTTCACGCTTTCCAAAGTTTATCTTTTTGTTTATCGTTTTGTTGTAAAATAAGGCTAAAAATGGCCAAATTTTAAAATTTTTCTCATGTTTTATAAGTGTTTGAAGACACGAATGTAGATTTTCTGATGGCGAGAATAAGAGCAATTTTTTACTCGACCGTGCGTATTGAGCACTTAGCTTCGATTCCTTAACTTTATATTAGGCTAAGTCTCTTAAATGAGGACGAGAAATGATAGAGTCAATTATAAGTTACTATGCTAAACGTAGAGTACTCGTATTCTTTCAAAAACTCATGTATTCTCGTTGTTTGCTTTTTCTCCCTTCGCTTGTATATATATTTTGCTAATAAGTATTGGCTTAAGGGTTTAGTCTTGATTGTTGGTTTCTAGTCTTTTCTAGTAGCTTCCATGTAATTAAATTGGGAAGACATTAAGGTATCGCCAGCGTCACGATTTTGAAGTATTGGCAACCCAAATAATCGAAAGCTTCACCTAATAATAAGATTTCAAGTGCTCACCTAAATCAAGCAAACAATTTGAAGCTCACAAGGCCGAAAAATCTATGCGAAGTTGAAAGTGAATTATGCCTTAATCTTTGAAGCTTTAAAGATCCAAAATTCGCTTTTAGCGTGAGGATATATGTCTTTGGCCATAATAAACACCTCATGGCGAGGTTGAATAAAAGGCAAGACAAGACCGAAGTCATAATAAAAGCTTCATGGCGAAGTTGAATAAAAGATGGAGGTAAAACTATGATAATAAGGCCCATCCGTTAGGGGGCATATAAAAGTCTTGGTAATAAGTCTCATGTTCAAAACCGTTATAAAATCGTGTTTATCGATCCTTCTTCTTGACTTACTTTTTTGACATCGTTTTCTATTAGGGTGGGGGGGGTTATTAATTCGATGGTCTTGGTTACACCGTTATGACCCTATTTTTAGACCTAAATCTCTATCATCGCATAAGTAAAAAAATGTATCCTCGTGATCATTCAAGAAAAAAATAAAATATAAGAGATACCACTTAGGAAAATGGGAGTCTAAGTACGTGATTAGGGCATATGAGTAGTGTTAGCATTACTAACTTATAATAACAATGATCTCGTTGCACACTTGGCATGGAATTGGGTGAAAATCGAGGACGACGAAATTATTTCTAACGAAGCATTCACGGGTTCTTGTTCAATGAACCTAAACGTCCCATTTTGCGATGAAAATCCTACATTATGTCTAAAACGCAAGTAGTAGTAGTAATAGTGGTAGTGTAGTAGGTTTATGATTCAATAAAAGTGCATAAAAATGAATATTGGAGGTGCTAAGATACTTTATTCTAGCATTGCGTGAGGGCACGGCAATGGTTTAGTATGGGGGAGTGATGAGACTGCTTTTATACATAGTCTCATCGTCCAAAACGGGCTTAAAATGGTAAAAATATCATAAAATGTGCCAAATATATGCTTGTGTTTGTTCAATGTGTATTTTAGGTACGTATATTGAGAAAATGGCAAAAGATCACAAGAAACAAGCAAAAACGAACACGAGAAACGAAGCCGCACAATGAACCGGGCCCTAGAGTTGATTTTCCAAGAAAAGTCCTTGAAGAATTGAAGATTGTACAAGAAGGGTCCTTCATTATTGAAGAATTGACACTTTAAACCCTTGTATATTCATAATTACAAGTTTGGTCCCTAAAGTTTGTCAAATTTATAAAAAGGACCCTCAACTTTGAAGAATTGGCAAGAATGGTCCCTCACATTTGAAGACTTGTCACTTTTAGTCCTCCATGAAGATAAAGAACAAGTGAAGACCTTGAAGATTGAAGACATGCCAAGTTTGGTCCTTCAAATATCATGAATTGGCAAAACAAGTCCTTGATAAAACCTTTGTAAAGTTTTTGGGGCAAAAGTATGAAAAACCAAACTTCCATTACAAAGGAAATCTGATTAAAACACAAGTGACAACAAAAAGGAAAAGGAAGAGTTAAACTTGTGAGACACCAAACTTACCTAGACCAATACATGAGTGACACGTGCCCCACTAAATCCCACCATCCAATCAAAACTCTCCAATCTGCCAACTCACTATCCACTTAACCGTTTATTAACTAATTATATTAATTAGTTAAATAAACACACGCCTAACACAATTTTGAAAACTAAACTGGATCAAACTCCACTATTCATTCCATGAACACAAATTGGGGATTATTGTTTAAACAACAACTAGAGCCTAATCACCTCCAGATATTTGATTAAGGTTCTTATTAACAAAACCCAACTCACACTTTACATGCTACATCACCCAAGAGCTCACATGTACTATCTCCTGCTACACTTTTGAGAAGAAGACAAGAATTTCTAGAAGATCAACGCCCCACATCTCAGCTTACTTCCTAAGCACATATTGGACGTGAGAGATCACAAAACAACAAAGAAAACTCACATGTAACAGCCACAACTCCAAATGCAGTCAACAAAATTTCAAACATCAAAGGCAAATTTGGAAGACCACTATCTAGGGTTTCATGTTTTATTTTCAGCATTCTAGGTTTCATGTATCCTATATAAAGGCCTTAGTTCACAACATTGTAGCTTGTTCTTGGATTCCTAGGTCAAATTTCTGTAAAGCTTATTTTCTAAGTGAATGAAACAAGTTTGAATCTTGTGACGAATTCCATGTCCCAATTTACTTTCTTGTTATTGATTATTGATTTGAGTTTGTGTTTATGAATTTTCAAAGTTTGGTTTAAGTTTTATGCAAGTGTTTCAAATTTTTTCAAAAATCTGATTTTTTTTTCTAAGTCTTAGTTCGAACACTTGAACTTTTGGATCATAAGTGATCATAACACCCTGATAAGGAGATTATCAAGGTGTAGTGAGCTTGTGGTTTGGGAGGATTCAAGGAGTGGGGAACAAGCTTGAATCAAATCTTGTTCATTTTCATTATTTTTCATATAATCTGTTTATTTCTAACCTTGTTCTTAGCAGCTTATTGGAAGCTTGTGCCTTGTTTAGCTAGGCACATAAGCTATAAATTCGTGAGTGTGGATGTACATTCATGAGGTTTGAGCTTTCTTTCCAAAAATATGTTTGAAAAGTGGTTATAAGTGATTTTGCATTCTGCTGTTGTTTGGTGTGTTCTATTGCATGCTAATTGGTTCTAAGTTCATGATAATGTTGTATTGATGCTTGTTTAAGCTTGGGTAAACCTGTTTAACACATCTGATTTCTTAAATCTTTATTTACAAAGTGAAAGGGGTGCTTGGGATTACTGCTTGTTTGAAGTTTGCATAAGATTGAGTAGGTGTTAGGGTTTGTTTGTGTGTTTTATCTGTTATTGAGGTATTTGTATGCTTTTATCTACAAGTCTTGTGTTCTTAAACATCAAATCTATACCTGTGCTATAACTTGCTTGTTTTTGCCTGCTTTGATCTAAAATTTTGGGAACACCTAGAGTGTATGCATATTTAGGATTATAAAGTGCTTAAACAAAGTTTGTGTAAGCTGATTAATTGATTTGAGGGTTTAAAATTGGATTTATGGTCAAGTATTTCATCAAAAGGATATTGTTGTTGGAAAGTCACTTAATGTGACAACATTTAAGAATTCCCATTAGTTATCATAGTCACACACGCATAGACTAGACTAGGTAACGATGTATAGTTTAGGTGTCGTGTGACTATATATACCCCTCCAAGGCTTCCAAAGAGGGGGTTGTTGTTTGTTTTTCCATTTTCACTTTTATAAACTTTTCTCTTTTCTTTAACACACAACCTCTCTACTTCATCCATGGCTACCACCACCGCATATCACCCTACTAGACCATCAGATCATATTATAGCAAACCCACAATTGGCATCAAAGCTTCGGTTCAATCCTTGGATCGTTAGTGTTTTTATTGTTTGATTTAGTGGTTAAATTTTTTTTTGGGTCTCGATCTATCAATTTTTTTGGTCCGAATCTATAATTTTTTTGTCACTCGTTGTGTTTACTTTCAATATTCACAATTTCTTTGTCATGTTATGTTCTTGTCCATCTAAACAGTCCATCAAAACATTTCTCATCTGGTCAAAAGTTGTCTCATATGGTTTCTTTTTGTCTCAGTGGTTATCATATAATGGTCAAAAGTCAAACCTGCCATATTTTTTTAAAATCTGTTATTGATTTTGTGATTGGATTTTGTGTTATTATCATTTTTTGGGAATTTTTTCTGGAAATTTTCATACACATGAAGATGAAGATGAGCCCAGATTTGCCCAGAAAGTCAGATTCAGAAAAGGCAAGTTCCTGAATTTCAGGAAAAAGTACTTTTGGATAAGACATCCCGATGGCAATGATCGCATTGATTGCGATAGATGACTTGCGATGGAGCCATTCCGATGGCTCACCGTGATGGTCTGTTGCGATGGAGCCATTTCGATGGCCCATTGCGATGGAACCATTGCGATGGGTACCATCGTGATGGCTTCCATCATGTTGCGATGGGATTTAGAACTAGACACCGATGACTTACATCATGCTCCGATGGTGTCCATCAGGTTGCGATGGAACCATCGAGATGATGGGGCACTTATGTTGCGATGGGTTTAAAAAATTCACTGCGATGGCCTCATTTTTAGTCGTTTCGATGGGTTAACAGAACTCATTGCGATACAGAAAACAGAATGACTTTGTGACAGTTTAATATAAAAACGAGACCATGATGTTTAAAAACATTGCCCGAGACTGACTTGACCAGACCAACATATCTCCAACCTTTTAACTCCACAACACCAAATCTACCTATCCCATCGTCTCCTAACCCCCATCGTATCTAGACTCGAACCAAAACAACAAAGAGTGTGATCTCAGATTCATTTTTTGTGGTTAAACATGCATTCCAAGATCTTAATTGATCTATGCATCACGAAAGAAATCGTCATCGATCTTTGTGAGGTGAAAACACCTTTGATATTCGAATCATTATTAATCAGAACTTAAACAAGAGTGTTTAGTTCGTATTTGATTCGTTTTTACACAAATAGAACACATGCAATCACAATTGATAAACCTACCTGAGACCATTTATTTATAGATCTTGAAGAACTAATCCGTCTTGGTCTTTGACTTCTTGGTTCTTCAATCGTGAGTTTATTCGTGGGTTTATTGGGTCTTGGTCTTTGACAACTGATTAAAGGATAAAGATCAATTCGTTTGGGTTGTTTATTCGTCTTAGATGGACTAAGATAGGGATAAAAGATCAGTGATGATGATAAGATATATAATGGGAGGATGGATTAATTGACACTTGACTTATGTTAGATGTTTGACGGGAGGAGAGTGATTGATTGTGATCTGGAATAAATTATGGTATTGGTTAACAGGGATGATGAGATTTGGGAAGATGAGAGAAGTTATGTTGTGGCTGATGATAAAAGATTAGGTTATGACTAAATGTGAGATAACTTAGGGTTACACTAGGTTTATATCCCTACTCTTATCTTTTGGATCGGGCATAAAATTTGGGCAGCAAATCATGATGGGCTATATTTTGTGACTGATATCATACTTGTTATATTATTTGATATATCCGAATTTGTTGGCTATATTAAAAAATTGTTATATCAAAATTTTATTTATCATTTCATATGATAAATGTTAAATATTTTGATTAACGGTTTTGAATGTGACGAGACTAAGTGACGTGACAAAGAGACGAGACAAAGTGACAAATTTATTTTGATGAGACCGAAGAAAAAATGGCTATATTTTTAGTAGCTACGGATGTTTGATCGGGTATTAATTATTTGAAGTTGAAGACGGATTTATCGAAGGCGTGAACTTATTTTATCTTTGAAGATAACTTGCTCGTGCTTAATCTTAGAATGAAGACTTGTTTATCTAGTTACCGGGTTTGGGGTGGTTGGTTGATGACTTGGATAACTATCACTTAAAGGAGTTACATTGTTGTACTCAGTGTCACGCACATAGTCGACGTGGATAATTTCAAGAGGTTTTGTGCTTATATACTTCTTTCGGCAAGGTATTTGGTACTTATAGTTTCTCCACCGTTCTTCATTCAACAATTGTGCAAGCTTAAGTCACAAGGTCGAGAAATTCTTATTCAGTTTCACGTTTGGTATATCTGATTCATTCCATCAGTGGTCACTTCAAATTGCCTACAAGGGGGTTGGTAAAGATAGCCATGGAGAGTTTATTGTTGGGAATAAAATGTAGCCAATACACTTGGACGCTGACAAGAGCAATCTGGACGTTGTTAAGAAGAAATCAAGCATTTTGACATGACAAGCGTTGACAGGAAGAAGTCAAGCGTTGATAAGAAGAAGTAAAGCACTGATAGAAGACTTAGTCTACACGTATTATGTTTCTAGTATGTTTCTAGTAAAGATATGATCGACAATGTATTTCTTATGTTTATCTTTACCTAAAATAGCTAATACGTAGACTCTTGTACAAGGCTCCTTAATCTATAAAAGGAGGCCTTTAGGTTTTAGTTATATATACGTTTTAACACTTTCATTGTACGCAAGTTTGTTTTATCAATCAAAGTGAAAGTTTGGTTTACATTGTTTGTGTGTTCTTATTTAAGTATTAATTCCGCATAATACTTGAATTGTTACATATACAACAAAGTTTCTCTACGTGTTTAACATGATTTAATCTCGTTTACACAAGCTAAATCGATCTAAGTTTGGGATCAACAAGTGGTATCAGAGCCAGTTGAGAAACTTTGATCTAAAGAACACAAAAACCCTAAATCACCAAAAACCCTAATTTTCAAGAAACCCTAAAAACAACATGTCTACTCCAGAGTTAAACTCCTCCTCCTCAACCCCCAACATCAAGATTCCCATGCTAGACCCAGACAATTTGAGCTGTGGAAGTTTAACTTTGAATAGTATCTTCAAATCCATGACTACACCCTATGGGAAATTATTGAATATGGAAACACATTCAATAAGGCTGAAAAGATTGCAGTTGCCATCTTGACAAGATCAACTCAAGGCTCTACTAAAGAGGATCGAAAAGAAAAACCTGAAGATGGTAGAGCTGTCTCAGCTGAGGACATAGCAAAGAGAAGGAATGACATGAAAACTGTTGGGACTTATATATCTTGAGTTGATATGACAAAAGAAGATGAAGGACTTAATAATAAATAGGTAGCTTTGTAAGTAAGCTAGGGTTGTGATGTAACCCTAGTACCTCTATTATATAAAGAGGGTTAGGCACACATAGTTATTCAACTCATTCACAAACAATGTAAACCATAGGTGTGTGTGCGTTCCTCCTGGTGTCAAGCCTATAAGACACCAGGAGTAGTAGTTAGTAGCTTTATTAATAGTAATCTTTATTAGTGAAAGCCTTGTTCTTGGTTATGATCGTGTTCTTTGTTATTCCGTTGTGCATCTACAATCATGATCATGATATCCCAGATGAGTCTAGATCCTAAGACTCAACAAGTGGTATCAGAGCTTGTTGGCTCTGGAACTGGTTGATCTACAAGGTTTTTACATATGTTATTTTTCTGTTTTTTAAATAAAGCTGTTGATATAGAGTTTTTTACAACAAACCCTAGATGATTCGTAATGTTGTTGCTGAAAGAATTGTTGCTGCTGGTTCTTGTTGTGATTATACTAGCTTTGGTGAGATGATTCTCGAATCAACGATGAACCCTAGTATGATCTAAGGTAAATGATGAGTGTTGATGTTGTTATTTGGTATTCTTGCTGCTGACCAATGATTCGTGTCCTGGTGGTTGATCAATGAGGCTCCTAATGTTTTTCTATCTAGTTGTAATATTTAGGGTTTTGTCAAAACCCTAGAAATTACATGGTCGTATATGATTTAAAGAAAGTAAATCAATGTAGTTCTAGGGCAGACAGCAGACGAACATAATTGGTAGCGGGGGATGAGGCATGTTAGTACTCTTGCTGTGACGTCTGTGTTTTTTCTCTGAGAAGCATCACGTGAGTTGCTGGGCCAAAAAGAAAATAAAAAAAGTTACTGGACGCGTCTTTCTTCACATTACGCGTGGACTTACAACAGACGTGGGACTACTGGATGTCAAAACCAAGGTTTGATCATTTGTTTTATTTTGGACGTAATTTATGGTTGACAACGTATTTTTGGAAGCAATATTCCCTCTTAATATCTCACGTAGAGATAATGGTTGAAGTTGTGCTCCGAAAGTTTTGGAAGCCTTTTTATGGGATACGGTTGCAGTTGTTACGTATGCATATTTTTGGCCTTGATTCTTCTTAAGCGGTTAATGTGACTTCACATAAAACAGACATGGGAGGTATTATTATGCACGAGATTATGAGGTAAGGGATATTTAGTTTCCTTTTATGAACGTGGTTGTTTCAACGTAGGTTGGTTTTGGAAACAGTTATTCGTTCCTGATTTTGTGGATATGTCATGCGAAAGTTTGGACAGGGTCAAACTCTTATATGCTTATTTATAGGATGGAAAAGACGTGTGAACACTTATGGGTGGTATTGTTGACAAGGTCAAACATTTGTGGTAATATTATTGTTCCATAATTACCTTACTTCTTATCCTATAAACAAATTACGTGGATTCATAATGGGCTTTATGATGGGCTGCATTCGTGGAGACATACAAGGCATCAGCAACAGCTACAGCCTTAGCGACAACGCGGTGACAGCTTGTCTGAAAAAAAATGAAAATATGAAAAAAAAGAAAAAAAGGAAGGGTTTTTTGAGATGTACTGGTCAACTATTTCTTACTACTGGTCGATTCTTCCGGTCGGGTTCTACTGGTCGGTTCCTCCTAGTCGGTTCCTCCTAGTCGGTTCCTCCTGGTCATTTCCTCCTGGTCATTCCTACTGGTGATCTTGAACAATGACGAGGTATATGGTTCGTTTCGAAAATTCTATAATTCTTGATTGGAACAGTTACACGCTCTTTTACAAATATTTGGGGGGCATATGATACCATACAGTTCACGATATGATCATCACAAAACTAGCATGATCATAAGCATCGAGTGGTTTCTGGTTGATCCGTCAGAGCTCACTAAGACTATCGGCCCTTGCATGTGATCGCCATGCATATATTGATTACAAGAATTATACAAAGACATTTTATTACATGTTATTGTAATAAGCATGTCTTTTTCACACTGAAGGAGTGGATGATCTATACTACTAAGTTCATGATTCAAGAGATGGTTAGCCTATGGTTCCTACTGGTGAGTTATGGTTCCTTGACAAAGACAATTGATTATTTCTTATTTGATATTGGAGTTGATTTTCACAAATTTGTTTTCTTCTTATATCTCAATTAGGTGAGCAATACACCTTGTCTTTGGACTAAATATATTGTTACAGCTTACAACTGGCTAATAGTTGTGAAGGTTACCAGTTCCCATGTACCAAAAACTGTTGGTGAGCAATACACCTTGTCACTTTGACTAAATATATTGTTATAGCTAACAGCTGGCTAATAGTTGTGGAGGTTACCAGTACCGTATGTAACAAAAACTGATAGAGCAATACACCTTATCGTTGGATTAAATATATTGTTATAGCTAACAACTGGCTTATAGTTGTGGGGGTTATCAGTCCCATGTAATAAAAACTGAGATGATATAAGACACAAGATTGGGATATTTCACTTCTTCATAAAATTTGTTATACTTGATTTTCTTCATCAGTGATCACTACAAGGAAGCCTATTGGATTCGACATGCATTTCTTAAGGGGAAGACGATCCCTTTTGAGTTGATGTGACAAAAAGGGGAAGAATGCATGGATCAAAGGGAAGCTTAGCCTTCATCTATATTAGCTTCAGGGGAAGCTTGTGCTTACTGGTTTTGTCAAATAAACTAGGGGAATATTGTTGGGACTTATATATCTTGAGTTGATATGACAAAAGAAGATGAAGGACTTAATAATAAATAGGTAACTTTGGAAGTAAGATAGGGTTGTGATGTAACCCTAGTACCTCTATTATATAAAGAGAGTTAGGTACACATGGTTATTCAACTCATTCACAAACAATGTAAACCATAGGTGTGTGTGCGTTCCTCCTGGTGTCAAGCCTATAAGGCACCAGGAGTAGTAGTTAGTAGCTTTATTGATAGTAATCTTTATTAGTGAAAGCCTTGTTCTTGGTTATGATTGTGTTCTTTGTTATTCCGCTGTGCATTTACAATCATGATCATGATATCCCAGATGAGTCTAGATCCTAAGACTCAACAAAAACCCTAAGCATTCTCAAACTCTCTTTAGGATAAGCCAATCATCACAAATATAGAAGCTATGAGTCTGCAAAAGATCTTTGGGAAGCCCTTGAAGTTGCTTATGGTGGTAATGCTGATACTGTACAAGAGAAAAAGAAGCAACTCTTGCATGAGTATGTTGTTTTTAAAGCTCAATCCAATGAAAAGCTAAGTGGAGTGAGAAGCAGACTTCTTGACATTACAAGCAAGCTGTCCTTTATGGGAACAGTGCTTGGTGATGTTGATATCATCACCACTTTTCTTAAAAGTCTTGGTGATGCATGGAAGATTGAAGCAAGGTCAATAATTGCTAATAATACTCACAAAAGTTCTACTTTTGATGATGTTTACAATAAACTGAGGCTGGTAGAGAATGAAATTCTTTTGGATCAAGGAAGCAAGTCTACCAATGGAAATATGGCCTTCTTCTCACATAGTGAAGGTCAATTTGATCAAAGGGAGTCATACATGCACCCCGTTACTGGATCAACTTGTGTCAACGCTAGATCAAGCTTTGTCAACGCCTCACGTTCAGACGCTGACACATACAATGTTGACTCTCCAAGAGTTAAGCCTGCTGGTATTGATCTAGATACTATTTGTGCATACATTGCTTCATTGCCCAATGGTTCAGTGATTACATATGAGGACCTTGAGCAAATTAGTGATGAGCATTTGGAGGAGATGGACATAAAGTGGAATATGGCTCTTGCAAGTAGAAGAGCAAATAGATGGAATCGAAGATTTAAGAAGAAGATGACTTTTAATGCTAAGGACACTGCTGGATTTGATAAATCCAAGATTGCGTGTTATAATTGTCATCGAATGGGACACTTTATGAGAGAATGCAGATCTCCAAGAAGATCTGATGCTGGAAAACCCTGAAGCCAAATCATCAAGTCTCAGGATTCCAAAGCTATGGTTGCTATGCAAGACATTGATGGTGTTGGCTGGGATTGGAGTTATTTGGCCAAAGATGAGGAAGAAAACAAAGCTTTAGTTGCAGAAAAGGAAGAAGAAGAGCATGTTCACTATGCTCTCATGGCACACTCTTCATCTTCATCAGACAATGAGGTATATGATGATGCATTTTGTAGTAAGGGTTGTCGTCTAAACACTAAAAAACTTAACAAAGAAGTTTTAAAATTGACAACAAATGTGGTTAATGAAAGATGCAAGTTATCTAACTATCAACTTGCTCTTACTCAAACTGAAAAGACTATAGCTGAGTATAAGAAAATGGAGTTTGACCTAAAAGATCAAATCAATATTTTAACTCATGATTTAAATGCTAGTATTAAGGTTAGAAACATCATGGAGAGAGCCAATGGTGCTTTACAGGCTAAGTTAGATGAGGCTATCAAAAACAAAGATAATTTAGATCTTAAAATTTAGAGATTTGACAAAGCTTCACAAACCCTAGAAAAATGTGTTAGTGAACAAAGGGATTCTAGGGATATGACTGGGATTGGGATGAAAGAGTATGCTGGTGTTCCACCACCTGCTGGGAACTTCTATGGTGTCCTTAGAAAGGACTTGTCTTGGACTGGTATACCAGAACTCCAAGAAGAGGAATTCATTCCTCCACCAAGAGTTCTAACCTCAGTAGAGGAATACAAGCAGAAGTTAACTGATTTGGACCAATGGAAGAAAGCCAACCCTACCTTGTTTGTTAAGGGTGGCATGCTTCGTGACAGCCTAAATGAGTCTTCACCCATAAAAGTGACAAACCCAACCACTGGCAAGAATGTTGACCTTGGCTTAAATTTTGATAGAAAACCTAGTATTAAATATGCAGAAATGTATAGAAACCTAGGTCACCAAAAATCCAAATTAGTGATAATGGGACAGGTTTCTTTTCTTCTAGACCTAGAGCTATGTCTAGAAAAGCTTGTTATACTTGTGGAAGTTTTTCACATTTAGCCTATAAGTGTGTCAATGCTTCAAAGGTCAACGCTGATTAAAAGTCAAACACTATCAAACCCAAACCTTTTATCCAGCAAAGTCCACAAGTTGTTAGACCAGCCCCATTCTTTACTAAAGGGTCTAATACTTATGGACAAAGACCTTTTCAGAAGACCAATACGTGGTCTAACAGACAATGGGTTCCTGTAGAAAACCCTAGGTTCAACGCTGATAAGGGTAATTTCAGCGTTGACAAGAACAAATTAAACGCTGACAGGAACGTTGCCAGACCTAATAATGGAAAATATTTGCAACCAAAGGGAAATGGGTCTAAAGCTTCTTCTAGCTTGACATGGAGACCTAAGCAAGATCAAAACCCTAATTCAGATGGGATTTCTATGACCTGTAACAGATTTCATTATATTTCAAAGGTCATAACAAAACCAATTGGGGTTAACTGGGTGTTTAATCCAAAAAGGGATGAACAAGGGGTTGTCATAAGGACTAAGTTTGTTCTTGTTGAACAACCAAATGAATCCAAGTCTGCTCAGGCTTGGGTTCCCAAAGAAAACTAATTTGTTTTCTTTATGTGCAGGGCATTCAAAAGCAGGTTAATGATTACGGCTATTGGGATAGTGGATGCTCTAGGCACATGACGGGGAAGGAAGATTATCTGACAAATTTTATCCCCATTAAAGATGGTGACAAAGTGTACTTTGGAGGTGGATATGGGACTATCACTGGCAAAGGCACTCTTCTCACCAACAATTTGTGTTTTGAGAACGTGTTTCTGGTAAAAGAACTTGACTATATTCACAAGAAGATTGATACCCCTCTTGTTCAAAGAGGATCAAAGAGGATTTATTGCCAATATTCACAATAAGGTTGATACCCCTCTTGTTCAAGCATGTTTGTTTGCCTGTTTTCTGTCACAAAAGGAACCCAAAAAGATTTTTGATGCTCTCAAAGAACCAAGTTGGGTGGAAGCAATGCAAGATGAGCGTCGCCAATTTGCTATTCAGGATGTTTGGGAGTTGGTTGATTGTCCCAGACATGTCAGACCTATTGGGACAAGATGGGTTCTTAGGAACAAAAAGGATGAGAGAGGCATTGTGGTCAGAAACAAGGCACGCTTAGTGGCACAGGGATATACACAAGAGGAAGGGATAGACTATGAGGAGGTTTTTGCACCTGTTACAAGGATTGAGGCTATAAGGATTTTTCTAGCCTATGCTTCCTGCATGGGATTTACAGTCTATCAAATGGATGTGAAGAGTGCTTTTCTTTATGACACAATTGTAGAGGAGGTTTATATAATGCAGCCTCCTGGTTTTGAAGATTCAGAACATCCAAACAAGGTGTATAGAGTGAAGAAAGCTATGTATGGACTTCATCAAGCCCCAAGAGCATGGTATGGCACATTGTCCACTTATCTGGTGGAAAATAGATTTAAAAGGGGCACCATAGATGACTTCCCAGTTTATCACTCAAGTCAACCATACTTCCACAATATATCAATTCATCTAGGGTAACGGGTTACTTGAAACAATCATATCTACTAGACAAAGATGATTGTAACATTTGACGTGTACCTATTTCTATACTCATGTTGTTGGGTGGCTACTCCATCCGATTCGATCCTTCTTTTGACTCTTGATTAATCATAACGACAAACATCACCAACGCCACGCCATCACTAGCAGACTGTAATCACGAACATTCATACGCTTAATCCTAACGCATTCCAACAACATTAAGTTGTTGAGAATATCCTCAACCCGTGAAGTAACATAACCACCACACTTAATCCCCTTTAGTTTTATCGACTCTTATGGGAAATCCTTAACTCAAGGCGACGATGAGACGACGTGACAGCTGTGGTTATTAATGTGCTTATGAGTCATGCTATCAAGTTCGTGTAGTTTACCAGAAACGAAAGAAACAAAGGTAAGGTCATTGGGATGAATGTAGGTATAACATAACTGAAAACTATGTCGAATAATTCGGTTTCAAAATGAAATTGTTGGTTAACATTTTCCTTCATCATGTAAAACCCGTATTTAAATATTAAATACGCAGAAACTATACGTTCGGAAAACAAAACACGCGGGAAAAATATACAAGCGTACGATTAAGTTTTAAAAAAAAATGAAAAGTTAGTTTAAACTAAAAAGGGCCGGCTTTTCATGTTTAAAAAAATGAAAGAGAAAAAAAATGTATGATGGACTTGTAGGCCAGTTTTATCAAATCAAGGGAAGGCCAAATGGGCTTTAAGCCCGATTAAAAAAAATAAAAAGAAGAAGTATGGGACTCCCTTGTCAAAACAGAAAAGAAAAAAAAAGATTAGGGTTGCTGCCTTTTTTTCCTGCCGAAAGATAAGACAAAAAAAAGGGAAAAAGATCGAGTGTTGTTTCTTCCTCATTGATCTGTGTGTACTCGCCTCCCATTCTAGAAATCCCTCAAAGGTAATCATTCGTTCCATTTTTACACAGATCATAAGATCATGGTTTTATAACCAAAAACACGTGGGTAATTAACAAACAGGTTTTAGAAAGAAAAGGGGGCGTCGGGTTGCGTGGTTGTACGAAAACCAAGACCATAATGGTCTTGGTGTGGTTGCTGTTTGGGACAGCCGTGACTCACAAGGGGCAGGTTGGTTGGTGTGTGATGGCAACAGGTGGGTTGACTTGATTCACAGCCCCAACGTGACCCAATCAAGGCCTCGGTGGTGATTGTCTAACCGGCCACAGCTTTGGAACAAACAGGGTTGATTGGATTTAATAACAATAGGAAAATAATATTATTAATAATCAGCAGGGGTGTTTGGCTTTTCGAACAACAACAAAAACCCCAAACAGGGGTATACTGTCCAAACAGTGGGTCTTGAGTATAAATAGTGGGAACACAAGAACAAACAGTGGGAATATATTAAAACAAGGCTCGGTGGGAATATAGTAAACAACAGGGGGGGTTCGTTTGAATCTTATTTAATGAAATTAGCGACAGATTAGCGATGCTAAATCTGTCGCAGTTTTGATGAAAGTTTTGTTGACAGTTTTTAAAACTCAGCTTTTAGTCACACTTTTAAGGACAGATTTTGTTGTCGCTAAATCTAGTGGGCAAATTTAATATATATATTTATTGTTTTAGTGTGACCGAGAAAAGAGGGTATCTCGGTAGGCTCGGGACTATAATTAAATTAATTAAAACAACGACTTAATTATACCTTATTTAATAAATAAATATTTTAAATGAGTTATGTGGTAAATTAATTTATTAATACTAAACTAGTTTTATATAAATTTAAAAAGGGTATAATTTTATTAAATGGGTTTAATTATTTTTGGAAACTTTCTAAGTTAGGAAACTTTCTATTTTTAGTAGGTTATCGAATATAGTAATATTATAAGGTCAGGATACGTGTTATGCCGAAACTAATTATAGAACATGAATATATTAATCAAAGAAAAACTAGAATACTCAGATTTATCAGTTTATATATTTACAGTATTTCAAGAATAAATTAAATCACGAAAATAGTTAAGATCCGCAAATTAAATAAACGAATATCAGTTAACTTATTCGCGCCTATTATTATTGTAGCTTCCGTGAAGCCGAGTAGAGTTCATTCAGTCTTCTTTCAGTCAGTTACTCGACAAGAGGTACGGATTTTCCGTCCTTTCAGTAAGGACTTCCTTTCCTATGCATGATTAGGATTCCCCGTCTATAGCCAAATGTTTTCCCCAATATATGTTTTAAGCTTATCAGTAATCATGTTAATAACTAAATAAATTACCTGAGATTTATATACAAGCATGATCAGTTTATGTACTAGTTACGGAGGTACCGTAACCATGACATTTGAGGCACCGGTGTCGTGACTCACATGCAGGAGAGTGATATCCTGCATCGTCCCTTCATGTTTTGGCCATTATTATTATCATGTCATGTGGGGCGTATGGATGCATCCTAGGTTTATCAGTTTACAAGTTATCAGGGTGAATGTGGTGTGTGCTCTACATCCTTCACATTGGAGTTGATCCCTCCACCCAGCACAGTATTTAGAGGTCACCCCTCTACAGTTATTTAGAGGTCACCCCTCTACAGCATGACGAGGTCACCCCTCCAGTTATTCATGCACAGTTGTTACAGCACATGACCTATATAAGCTCTAGCAATTAAAATACAGTAAATGTATGTTTTCAGATTTAACACATAACAGTTCAGCTTTATTATTTATAAATCAGACCTTACAGATTATACACAGATTTCCGCTGCAACATTACTTATCAGTCTTACAGCTCCAGTATTTTATCATATGTTTCATTTCAGTAGTTCCTTATCATGCTTTATATCCGTTCACTGAGCGTTATGCTCAGCCGTAGTTCTTTCATGTTCTAACGGCAGGTACACCAGGACGCTCTTAGGATTCTGAGAGCATGTGCATTGAATGGAAGCTATCTGGACTTCTTACTTTATGCACTTCTTACATTATTCTGCTTATTTGGACACTGTTTAGTCCTTTCCTTCAGTATTTTATTTTTTTCATGTTTTGAGCTTAGGTTGGATTACCGATGTTTGATTCCGGTATTTCCGTTGTGGTCAGTTAATGTTTTAGGACATTTACCTTATGCTTTGATGACACGCCATAAATACATGTAACGGTCCACTTATCCAAGTGGGGTGTTACAATTATGGTATCAGAGCGCAAGGTTCGCCTGTAGGCTCTAAAATTTGGCCTGTGACTAGTGGGTAGTTACCAAGAACCTCCCAGATTTTGGCGTTGTTACCTTTCATGTTTCTCACGCATTTATCAGCCAATTTTCTTCAGTTATCAGTCGGTTTTCTTAAAGTTTTTGACTAAGTGAAAGGTCGGTACAGGACTGGCCATATTTAGTCGCATGTGCTTTTCTATGAATTTTGTTTTGGTGAACCGACCCATTGGCGTTCACCCTTACCCGTTTAGATTTTTGTATTGGTGAACTGACCCATAGGCGTTCATCCTTACTCATGACAGAATCATGTTTCCAGTCGAATGTTATTAGGTGAACTGACCCATATGCGCTCACCATTTCTCAGGTTAATTTCATGCTTTTTAGTCGAATGTTGTTTTGTGAACCGATCCATAGTTGTTCACATTTATCATATACTTACATTTCATAAAATCTTGACAAATATGAATTGGAATACATCCAACCATATTTAGTCCCAGATTGTACATTTCTATACATTACAGTTCTCAGAAAATTTTGACAGGTATGGATCGAACTAGAATCGCCCATACTTAATCACATGATTCCTACTATGAATAATGTGGATTAAACCTTACCTATCCACATCAGTTGATGTTAAACCTCAGTTGATTATTCTTCTATGTTATTTGTATCAGTCAAGTTTATACTTTCACATGAATGTCGTTTTCATGCTGACTAAGTTCATGTCGTCTTATGAGGACTATGTTGTCACCAAGGTGATGATGTTTTCATGCTAAGATACAGAAGGGGTTACAGTTAAATCATGTTTTCATAATAATCAGGTTTGATCTTCATCAGTCATGTCTTCATGCTGACCATTGTTGAAATTATGTTTAATCATATTCTTGAAACTCTATACAACCAGCTTTAAGTCCACACAGAAATTACCAGGCCATCATGTTACTAATTTTAGTTCAGTTTACTATCGTTTAAATCAATTTATTTCTTTGATAATGTCAGACAAGCGACGCCAATATCGATCAGCCCATAAAATTTCCACTAGCTCCATGTACAGTATTCCATATGTACCCCCATGTGCAGTGTCTCGGTTATACTCCATGTATAGTATTTCACGTGTACTCCACGTACACTGTCTCAGATATGCTCCATGTGCAGTATACATTTTGTACTTCATGTACAGTAGTCCAGGTGTACTCCAAGTACCCTACTCCATGGATATTGCTAATCGATCCTCAATCATCTCAGGTGTTTCCACTTGTCGATATTTTACCAGATACTGATGCTGCTAACACTTTCAAGACCTCACAAATGCTGATGCTGTTGATGCTGATGCTTTGGAGATTCTCAAGATGCTGATGTTGTTTATACTATGAAGACTCTGAGAACAAGGATGAAAACTATAAATTTGAAATTTCTGGCAAGAATAAATTTCAACCATCAGACACTACCATTCCATGCCATGCTTTCACCTTCTTAGCTAGATGTCACACTTCACTCAGCTAACCATTCATTCAGAAGAGTGAGAACTGGAACCCATCCGACCACTCAGCAGAATAGTTACATGAATCACGGTCATGATAATGACCATCATTAATTGACAGGCAAGCAGTAGTGACAACCACCGTGCTTATAATTGATCAGTCAGTAACCACGGAACTCCAGAACGGACGTGACCAGAAATACAAGAGGTCAGTAGTCTAACCGGTCCACCAATCCTGGCAGTTACCAAAAATTTTCAGCCTTGTACAGATTCATCTACTAAAACACGTGTCAATACATCAGTCAAGACATAGGTCTCGGGTATCATTTCAGAAGACACATATCAGGGCACCAGTCATGGTACACGTCATACGAATATTTTCTCAAAATACGAGTCAGAACTCATAACTCCAGTATGTTTCTAAACCAGGCCCTCAGTAATTCAGGGGACCCTTCAGAAAGGGGTATACCCGTTTTTGGCCATGCCACCACTAGAGTATTATTCAGATTATACACGCAGTATTCATTCGGTGGAGTTATAGACGAACCTACTTAGTGGAATTCGCCACGTTACTTCACGTATTCCTATGGCATCTTTATGTAAATCAGGTATTACCTACCTCCCAACCGAAAGGACTCCACAGTATCACCCATACTTATTATGGTTTTCCTTTCAGTTAACGACGAGACCAGTCTTACTAAATCCCAAATATATTCATCATACTTTCTGCCAGAAAAATAAGTACAAATTATTTCTGCCTTACAAGCGCGTGACTTATCAGTCCGTAGCTACGAAGACTTGTAGCTACCAGTTATAAGTTCACTTATGAGATTCCTTAAAATTCACGATCAACAGATTATTCCAGCGTTCTCAGATATAATTTCAGAAAGTTTTCCAGAAATTCCTTTCTAACCACGAGGCAGAATTTAACATCGAGCTTGTCTCAAGAATAGAAACTGTTCCAAAACTCTTTATGGCAAGACTTCAGCTAAGTTAAAAGAGTTGCATCATATGCTGCAAGAATTACCGACACAAGACTTTATTCGCCCTGGCGCACCACCAGGAAGAGCACTGTTTTGTCTATCAGGAAGAAGGCCGATATCATGAGATTATGTATCGACCATTGAATTTTTATTTTTTTTACAAGATCACCATTATTAATCAATGTTCATTTATTAAATAGCAGGCTTATCAGATCTGCTATGATGTCTTAAACATTTTCCAAAATAATTTCCGATCATGCTACCATCAGTGGTGAGAGAAAGAACATGATGTTTTCCAGACTGCTGTTGCACATATTACAGTCTCTAAAAAATTGATTTTATACTTCTGAGCTCCCTAATGCTTCAGCTATATTATAAAATTTATGAATAAAATTTTTCCATGACTCTCAGACAAAATCGTCAGTATATTTATTGATCACATTCTGATCTGCCAAATACTAGAGAAGAACACGAGAATCATTTTCTCGCAGTTGTACAGAATCTTCGATAGGAGAAAATTTTATATACAGCTTTCCAGAGATGAATTCCAATTGAAAAGTGGCATTTCTGAGCCACCCTATTTCAGTAGAAAGAAATTTCAGAAATACTGCGAAAGTGAAGGCCATCATCAGATTGGTCAAGACCAACGTCGGTGATAAACATACAAAATTTCTAGAACTCAGAAAACTACTACCGCAGAAATTTCTGACAGTTCCCACGATTATCCGTCCATGGTTAATCTTGCGCGTAAAGTAGAGAACCTACACTAAAAATTTATATCACATAAGATCCTACGCTAGGAGAGATCTACTGTACCCAGACTCAAATTTCTTTCATGACTAATCACCCAGGTAGATTCACCAGAACGTACAATAATCCCAGGCAGAATTTTGATAGAAACAGTATAACACAATTAACGTAGCTATGTTCATATCTAGATGCCTGACATACCTTAGGTTCAAGATAGGACACCGACATGCTAATGAGTTATTACAACCATTAGAAATTTTGGAAAAGAAATGAGATAAGATTCCTTGGAGATTGTTATCAGTTTACCACAGACTCAGAAAAAGTATGATACTATATAAGTCAATGTCGACCATGTAATCAGCCTACACGTTTTTTTCTTTCATCCGAAAGGATTATGCAGTAGTGGACCTGCAGTAAATCGTATGATTTCAAGGTATTACATCGACCATCATATCAGACAGAATTCATGTTCACGATCACGTGTATGTTTACGTTCACTTTACGTTCACGTTTATTTTCGCTTACACGTTTACGTCTCATTCGCAGTATGATGCTGTTTCAGTTTATGTTTTGTACTACCTCATGATTTAAGCTCACGTTAGTGTTCATAACATTGTTCACGTTCAAGTTCGTGTGCCATTTCGCGATACACATTTCACAGTTTATTTCCGAATACGGTTATAGAAAGCTTGAGAAACCAGAATCAAGCTTAGCACAGCTATTCCATAACCAGGCAGACGTTTCACATCTCAGGCCGTATCGTTTGGTATTCCTTCCTCAGTCAGCATATGTTCATGATATGTTCTAGTATCACGTCCACAGTGTGTTTCACGTATCACATTCACGATATATTCCATGCACAACGCTCCTTTTATGATCGCGAAACACATTCACAATTGCTCACGTAGCACGTTCACAATTGTTCACGTAGTTCGTCCCTATATATATTCTCAACAGCTTGCTCAGAGATATAAATGTTATCTTTTCAGGATAATTGTACGTACCGTTTCATGTATACTACATGCTACAGCTCATTTCATACTATCAGATTCAGAAAATCCATCTTAAGTATGGAACCAGAAACTATTCAGCATCATCAGGACAGGGTCATCAGGACCAAGATTTTGTTAATTATGTTAAGACCTTTGAAGAAATCGTTTCGAGCGGGAAGCCACTCGAAACGGAGGAGTCCATCCGGACCTCTCATTTATTTTCTTCAATAAATTCAGTTAAGTCCTTTCAATCATGTCATGTTTCATGTTCTCTTCAGCCATGTCACGTTACATGATCATTTAAGTCTTGTCAGGTTTAAACCTATCAACAACCTATGTCTTAATTAGAAGACAAATTATCCTTCAGCTTATTTGTCTTCTTAGTTTACGTGTTCTTTCAGTTCTTATAACTTCATCAGCTTATTACATTTAATTCGAGGACGAATTCCTCCTTTTTAGAGGGGAAGAATTGTAAAACCAGTACAGTCGTATCGTTAATTCGGGGACGAATTATTCTTTTAGAGGGGAAGAATTGTAAAACCCGTATTTAAATATTAAATACGCAGAAACTATACGTTCGGAAAACAAAACACGCGGGAAAAATATACAAGCGTACGATTAAGTTTTAAAAAAAATGAAAAGTTAGTTTAAACTAAAAAGGGCCGGCTTTTCATGTTTAAAAAAAAGAGAGAAAAAAAAATGTATGATGGACTTGTAGGCCAGTTTTATTAAATCAAGGGAAGGCCAAATGGGCTTTAAGCCCGATTAAAAAAATAAAAAGAAGAAGTACGGGACTCCCTTGTCAAAACAGAAAAGAAAAAAAAAGATTAGGGTTGCTGCCTTTTTTTTCCTGCCGACAGATAAGACAAAAAAAAAGGGAAAAAGATCGAGTGTTGTTTCTTCCTCATTGATCTGTGTGTACTCGCTTCCCATTCTAGAAATCCCTCAAAGGTAATCATTCGTTCCATTTTTACACAGATCATAAGATCATGGTTTTATAACCAAAAACACGTGGGTAATTAACAAACAGGTTTTAGAAAGAAAAGGGGGCGTCGGGTTGCGTGGCTGTACGAAAACCAAGACCATAATGGTCTTGGTGTGGTTGCTGTTTGGGACAGCCGTGACTCACAAGGGGCAGGTTGGTTGGTGTGTGACGGCAACAGGTGGGTTGACTTGATTCACAGCCCCAACGTGACCCAATCAAGGCCTCGGTGGTGATTGTCTAACCGGCCACAGCTTTGGAACAAACAGGGGTTGATTGGAATAATATTATTAATAATCAGCAGGGGTGTTTGGCTTTTCGAACAACAACAAAAACCCCAAACAGGGGTATACTGTCCAAACAGTGTGTCTTGAGTATAAATAGTGGGAACACAAGAACAAACAGTGGGAATATATTAAAACAAGGCTCGGTGGGAATATAGTAAACAACAGGGGGGTTCGTTTGAATCTTATTTAATGAAGTTAGCGACAGATTAGCGACGCTAAATCTGTCGCAGTTTTGATGACAGTTTTGTTGACAGTTTTTAAAACTCAGCTTTTAGTCACACTTTTAAGGACAGATTTTGTTGTCGCTAAATCTAGTGAACAAATTTAATATATATATTGATTGTTTTAGTGTGACCGAGAAAAGAGGGTATCTCGGTAGGCTCGGGACTATAATTAAATTAATTAAAACAACGACTTAATTATACCTTATTTAATAAATAAGTATTTTAAATGAGTTATGTGGTAAATTAATTTATTAATACTAAACTAGTTTTATATAAATTTAAAAAGGGTATAATTTTATTAAATGGGTTTAATTATTTTTGTAAACATTCTAAGTTAGGAAACTTTCTATTTTTAGTAGGTTATCGAATATAGTAATATTATAAGGTCAGGATACGTGTTATGCCGACACTAATTATAGAACATGAATATATTAATCAAAGAAAAACTAGAATACTCAGATTTATCAGTTTATATATTTACAGTATTTCAATAATAAATTAAATCACGAAAACAGTTAAGATCCGCAAATTAAATAAACGAATATCAGTTAACTTATTAGTGCCTATTATTATTGTAGCTTCCGTGAAGCTGAGTAGAGTTCGTTCAGTCTTCTTTCAGTCAGTTACTCGACAAGAGGTACGGATTTTCCGTCCTTTCAGTAAGGACTTCCTTTCTATGCATGATTAGGATTCCCCGTCTGCAGCCAAATGTTTTCCCCAATATATGTTTTAAGCTTATCAGTAATCATGTTAATAACTAAATAAATTGCCTGAGATTTATATACAAGCATGATCAGTTTATGTACTAGTTACGGAGGTACCGTAACCATGACACTTGAGGCACCGGTGTCGTGACTCATATGCAGGAGAGTGATATCCTGCATCGTCCCTTCACGTTTTGGCCATTATTATTATCATGTCATGTGGGGCGTATGGATGCATCCTAGGCTTATCAGTTTATAAGTTATCAGGGTGAATGTGGTGTGTGCTCTACATCCTTCACATTGGAGTTGATCCCTCCACCCAGCACAGTATTTAGAGGTCACCCCTCTACAGTTATTTAGAGGTCACCCCTCTACAGCATGACGAGGTCACCCCTCCAGTTATTCATGCACAGTTGTTACAGCACATGACCTATATAAGCTCTGGCAATTAAAATACAGTAAATGCATGTTTTCAGATTTAACACATAACAGTTCAGCTTTATTATTTATAAATCAGACCTTACAGATTATACACAGATTTCCGCTGCAACATTACTTATCAGTCTTACAGCTCCAGTATTTTATCATCTGTTTCATTTCAGTAGTTCCTTATCATGCTTTATATCCGTTCACTGAGCGTTATGCTCAGCCGTAGTTCTTTCATGTTCTAACGGCAGGTACACCAGGACGCTCTTAGGATTCTGAGAGCATGTGCATTGAATGGAAGATATCTGGACTTCTTACTTTATGCACTTCTTACATTATTCTGCTTATTTGGACACTGTTTAGTCCTTTCCTTCAGTATTTTATTTTTTCATGTTTTGAGCTTAGGTTGGATTACCGATGTTTGATTCTGATATTTCCGTTATGGTCAGTTAATGTTTTAGGGCATTTACCTTATGCTTTGATGACACGCCATAAATACATGTAACGGTCCACTTATCCAAGTGGGGTGTTACACATCATATGTGAATTGATTATTTAAGTTGGTTATATACATTGTCCACCATTATAAGTGTTGATTGGATGGCTGTCGTGTGCCCATCAATTTCTTCCTCGAAATTGTCTATCAATGACCATTGACTATCGAAGTGTCCGAATTACTTAGTTGGCTTTTTATTTTAGAGTAAATTACACCGTTCGTCCCTGTGGTATGCGTTGACCGACAAGTTTCGTTTCTTGACCAAATAAAATGCATCACTCATCCCTAAATGGGTATACGTTATGTATTGTTAGTCCCTCCCTTTTTTGAGGCTCACTAACTCATGTTATACACATATCCACAAAGGGTATTTTCGTCTTTTCGTCATCCATTATCTCTCTCTCCTTTATCTTCCCTACTTACCATAATATTTCTTCTACACATAACCTACCACCCATCACCACCACTGCCAATTAATTCTCACCATCAATACATCACAATTAAAATTAGTAACATTTATAAAAACATATGACAAATCGATCTAAATAAAATCAGAACACCCAATTTAAACGAAAGGTGAATGAATGAGTGGTGGTTTTGCTTATTCAACGAGTCTGAGTAAATGGATGAATTCGATGCATACAATTGTACACTATGAAAGCGATTCAACATGAATGCCTCTAGATAAAATCAATGATCGTGTCAACATGAACTAAGAGACAATCTTCTGATGTTTTGGAGGAGTGTGGCGTTTTTATTTGGATGTTCTAGTGTTCATCTTTGATGGCTAACAGAACATCTAAACAAAAGCAAGATGTCGCACTCTCTTGGTTATGGCGCTCCTATATGATGTCAGTGTTGGATTTATCTCGATGTTTATGTTGGAACGCTTCACTGTGTAGATATTTCTGCAAATTATGCCACTCATTAGTACTGTTCACATTTCGTTCAATCCATCTCAAATTATGATCGATATGTTAATGTATTAGTGACGATAAAGTCAAGTACTCTTGCTAAATCTCGTAATAGGTTGTCATAGCTAGATGATCAGGCAGGTTACCGTGCTATTCTAATGAGTATGATAAAAAAAAGTTTGAGATCTAGGAAGCTACAAACCCTTCGACTCTCATACAGTCCCATATGTTTCATTTCTTGTCAATACTTGAAGTTTATAAAGGTTTAGTTCATGTCAATTCGTTACAGAGGTGGATTCATTTTAATAGGATTCATTTTATAAAGGTTTAGTTCATGTCAATTAGTTCATGTCAATTTGAAAACACTCTTAATAGGATTTATTTTTGTAACAAAAAGTTAGATTGGTTTAACTCTTTTTTAAAGTATGATAGAAATAGAGTTGAGTTTGGGTTTGATTTTGGTTTAGCATGATTGTGTAGCTCAGGTTTATAGGAGACAAAATTAATTTTGGTATTTTTTTTTTGTTTGAGTTGGTTACTATGAGGTGGAGGATGCAGTTTGTGAAAGTGACTCGAGGTGGTGGTGATAAAAAGTGACTCGAGGTGGTGGTGGTAGATGAAGATGGTGAGTTTTAGTAATGATTTAAGAGTAAACTACATGGTCCGTCCCTGTGTTGTAAAATGAGAGTATTTAAAGTGTTTTGGGGTGTGATGGGTGCGAAATGACGAGAATACCCCTTGGGTAGTAGAGACTAACATCAGTTAGTTAGTGGGCTTCAAAAAAGGGAGGGGCTAACAATAAATAACGTATACCCACTTAGGGACGAGTGGTGCATTTTCGAATTGCACCTTTAAATTTAATCTTTATTTCAAACATACTATTAGCCATTAGGGGCTAAAAATCCCTGAGCCGAGCATTTCAAACCGAACCGGAAAACTCTGATAACTGAAAAAATCATAAATAGAAAAACCTGTTTATCATGGTTTGGAGTTGATTTTTAATATATGCGTTTAACCAAAATAAATCGTTTATATTATAGACAAAGGTTTTAACACAATACGATATGTATGTTTACTGAAATGCAAGTATTGTGATTAAACAATTTTAATAGGATCATAATTTATTTAATGTTATTTAATTATAGTAAAATGACATTTTACATTTTTAGATCATGTAATTGATGATACGATCAAGCTCGAGTACTTTAAATCTTTTAACTAACTGAATCAAACCATCTGATCAACATCTTGCATACGTCGTGAATTCATAGGTTGAAGGAATTGGCCAACTTTTGTCACATATCAATAAACTTCGTATGAATACACACTGTTGGAAAAATGTTTGTAAAATAGATTTTTGTAATACTTTGGACATAATTTTATATGTATATGTTATATATATTCGTAATATTTAGTAGCTTTGTGTTCTCTATGAAAAGAGCTTCCCAACGAGCTAAAGTATTACCAATATGGAGTTAATATAAATGCGATATCGTGTCTTAAAATGAGGCACGTGAAACACAATATTTGGAAAATAGGTTTGTCCCAGTGTCCCACATCGCTCAAAACATGAAGTGAAAACATGTTTATAAAGAAATCTTGCTATCTACCTTTAATATTTATTTGTAGGTTTTTACTCCCACGCCTACGTGCGCGCAGGGGTGCATAAAACTTGTACATGAGCGCGCGACCTGTGCACACGAGTGTAGCTCCGAAATTCGTCTGAGTGCGGGCAGATTTCAGTAATTTTTTGCTGCGAATTTAAATTTTTTCTAGAAAATTCTGTACATTTATTTTATTAATAGATTTAGACTTACTAAATAAGTCTTAACGTAATATTTTTGTTTTGATAATTGATATGCAAATCGTGTTATATACGGAGTAAATAACAGATTTGTAAATCAGTGTATGTCTAACAAAATATTTTATATGGAACGAAATATCTTGTCTTGTTGACCAAGACAAAATTTCCTTATATAATAAAACTGTCTCTTTTGGTTTTAGACACAGAAAAAACCACAGCTCCTTCACCAGAATTATTCTAGCAATTCATCGATCAGAAACGCGCAAAGCTTCCATGATCTTTCAAGCAAGTTTGTCTAGTCCGGCTGTACAACAGCTTTGGACGTTGTATCCTGGGAAACAGACGACGAATTTATTTTAAGGGAAACGTGTTAAACACGTGTCTCGCCTTCATCTATACTGTTTTCTGCTTTACTGTTATATAATTTCTTGTCTTTATTTTCTGTTAGTTTTATGAGTAAAGTGCAAAAATCATCCCTGTGGTTTGTCAAAAGTTTGAATTACATCCCTCGTTAATACTTCACGCAATATTTTTCCGTTAAAGGTTAAAACTGTTTTTATGTTAAGGGTATTTTAATCATTTTACAACCGAGGAATGATTTTTGCACTTAACATTAAAAAAATTAGAAATTTTTTTTTTTAAATTCAAATATTATTTTTTCAACAATTTTCGAAAAATGTAATTTTTTAAAAAAAATTCAAAAAATGTTTTTTTTTTTATTTTCGAAAATATTTTGAAAATCTCTTTTTTGAAAATATTTTAATAAATTTTTTCCAAATATTTTTCAAAAGATTTCAAAAAAATTCGAAAAAAGATTTTTACAAAAAAGTTCAAAAAATGTTTTTTTTTCCAAAAAATTTTAAAGACTTTTTGTTTTAAAATTTACTTTTCAGAAAAAAAAAAATTTCAAAAGATTTTCAAGAAAATTTTTTTTACTTTGAAAACAGTTTTTTTTTAAAAGGAAATTTTAAAAATTATATTTTTAAAAAATTATCGAAAAACGTTTTTTCGCAAATAAAATTTGGAAAAAATTTTCGAAATTTATTTTGGTTTTTTTGGGTTTTTTATCGAAAATAAAAAAAAACATTTTTTGAAATTTTAAAAAAATAAATTTTTCGAATTTTTTAGAAAAAAAATTCTTTTCCCAAAAATTTTTTTAAAATTTTTTCTAACAAACAAATTTTTACGTAAAATTTTGAAAAAAAAAAATTTGTATTTTTTTAAAAAAAAACTTTTTCTAATTTTTTTTAAAGTTAAGTGCAAAATAATCCGTGTGTTGTAAAATGACTAAAATACCCCTAACATAATAAACAGTTTTAACCCTTAACGGAAAAATATTTGCACCATCCGTCCTCAGGGATATATGGTGTACCATTTTACAACCACAATGATGTATGTTACGTGAAGTATTAACGAAAGATATAATTAAACTTTTGACAAACCACAGAGATGAGTTTTGCACTTTACTCTAGTTTTATTAATTATAAACTGATTTTATATTAATAAAAGTATATAGTTATCCCTGCATATACTTAGTTTTATATGAATAAATCGTTTTACATGACTGTCGTTAGATGGATGATTCACATCACACTGTTTGACGTTTTAAATTTTGGACGGGCATAAGGAAAATAGCGCGTGTGGATCTAACTGAGATTCTTTTTTCGCGGATTTGATTAGTCAAAGTTTTGCAATAAGACATATTGCTACGAAAGGGACTTTGTATAAAGTGACAAAACACGAGAAAACGTGTATTGAAAAATCAACTCGTATGTATTTTTATTACGTTTGAAACATTAACAGAGTCAATTAAGTTATGCATAATGTCATGATACCTAACCTTACAAATGTTGTTTTCAAAAATATTAATGTTGCAATCTAAAAAATAATCTAATAAGCTATTTAACATTCAAAAAATTATACTTAATACTTTGAATATAATAAACATAATCTTATTATAAAAAAAGAAAAAGTTAATAACCATACAAAGATCTTGAAAAGAAAAAAAGTTATCGGATAATACAAAGTTGTCGAATGAATAAATCCAGCCGCAAAAGCTAATCAACAACATAATATTAATATCAACTTACACCATCCATGTAAATTTAGTATATAAGCTATCGAGTGTATCTTCTGCTACTGATGTGGGATTGGCAGCATTAAAGGAATAGAGAATATGATTTACTCTATGCATGATTGCATTGTACTACCTTACCAGTTACTCGTATTTCAGCAACTTGCTTCAGGCTACCCGCAACGCACCGGAAAATTTTCGGTCGTATGTCGGTCGCGACCGAATCTCCGCGTTGCGGTGATTCGGTCGCCGGTGTCGGTCGCGCACAAAACGACCCTGGTCACAACCATGTTATGATTTGTGTCTCGGTATGATGTGTGTCCAAAAAAATCAAACGGTAACATTTTTCTAGTCGTTTAATTTGAAAAGTTTTTAAACATTTTCTATAAATACACTATCTTATTACCAATCGTCTAGTAGATGCGTATTTTACTGAAGGGCCGCAATATGTTGCAGAGACATTTCGTGAACGATTCCGAATGGATCGCGATTTATTCTTAAAAATTTTTGACGATTTGAAAAATAACTATTCTTATTTTCGAAACTCAACGGATGCTTTGAATCGAGAATGTCTTTCGCCCTTGCTGAAGTGCACATCCGCTATTCGTCAATTGGTGTACGGAGTCGTGCCTGATTCTCTAGACGAATATTTGCAAATGGGTGCGACAACAGCCCGACAGTGTCTTCGACGGTTTTGTACCGGCATAATGCAATTATATGGTACAGAGTACTTGCGAAAGCCTACTTATACTGACATCGAGAAACTTTATGCTCGTCACGAGGAAAAACACGGGTTTCCTGGGATGCTAGGAAGTATCGATTGTACACATTGGTCGTGGGAGAATTGTCTCGTTGCTTTCAAAGCTCAATTTAGTAGGCGTGATCAGGGGTCAACACCGTTCATTTTATTGGAGGCGGTTGCATCGCAAGACTTATGGATTTGGCATGCATTCTTTGGTGTAGCTGGGATGAATAACGACGTGAATGTTTTACGTCAGTCCCCTATTTTTAATGATCTTAAATCGGGGAAAGCACCTGAACTGGGATTCGTGGCTAACAACGTGCATTATCGTCGAGGATACTATCTTACTGATGGGATATATCCGCAATGGTCGGTTCTTATTATGTCTATAAAAGATCCGCCGACAAATGATCACAAACGAAGATTGTATAAAACGAAGCACGAAGCAGCAAGAAAAGATGTTGAGCGAGCCTTCGATGTATTGAAAACAAAGTGGAAGATGATTGATATCCCGGCCCGAGGATTGTCAAAAATTCGACTGTCAGACATAATGTACACGTGTATCATATTACACAATATAGTTATTAAACATAGGGGGCGGCGATATCACCCATTTATCATCAAGTAGAAGAACATGCTGATAACGATCCGATGAATACGCATGAAGAAAGGCTACAAATTACTAAGCAAATAGTCGACCCACATCTACATCTCAACCTAAAAGCCGATCTAGTGGAACACATTTGAAATAATCGCAATGAATAATGGCGATATCACCCATTTAATGTTTAATTTTTTTTTAAATTCGAATAATTGTGTAATGATTTTTTTTTTAAATAAATGTAATGTTTTTTATTAAATTTATTGTGTTTTAAAAAAAAAAAATTTCAACTAGGTCGCACTAGGTCGCCGGGTTGTGGCAAATAGGTCGCACTAGGTCGCCGGTCGAAAAAACTAGGTCACGACCTTCATGCGTTATGGGTAGCCTCAATTATATAAACTCGTAAAGTTAGTATCTACAAATCATGCATCAAATGCTTATTTAATCCAATTTTCCTCAATGGAAATTATTAATCTTTGACTACTCTTATTTTTTGATCACCTGGATAAAACAAAAGCATCGATATAAGTAGGGGTGTCAATCGAGTCGTGTTCGTGTCGACCTACTTGGGTTGGCGGGTTGACGTGTTGGTAAAGCCTTGACCCAAACACGACCTATTTATTAATCGTGTCAAAAAACTCAACTCTAACCCGCACACACATAACATGTATGACCTGTTTGTGACACACGTAACCTGTTTAAATAGTGAAAGTGTGTAAGTGTTCAAAGTTAATACTTGAAATTTAAAACCATAGAAAAGAAATACTACTGTGTATCATAGATACAGTAGATACACATATATTACAGTAGTACTTAAGAACACGTTCTTGTCATATACAACTACATTTATCATATTACAAGACAAAAGATCATAGGAATGTAATCTTCATTTCTTCATGGACGTGCCTTCACAAAAGATCATAAGTACACAAGAAGATTTATACACCATCTTCAAAGTGCCTTCAAAAAGATCATCAGTGCACCTCAAGTTTCAAAATGGTGCCATAAGATTATTTTCAACCTACCTACAAAAAATTTCAAAAGCTTACTTAAGTTATTTATGCAATGATCTTGTAAAAAGATAAAATAGATGTTCATGTGACTAATATTAAGAGTTTCTTTTAATGGCTATAGCATGAAACTATTGAGACTTACCATAACTAATTTGAAGTCTGATTGATACCATCAGCTTCATTTGTGTTGATGTTCATAGCCATGACATTCTTGGTCAGTTCTTCAAGATCAACTTTTGACATCACTACATTAAAAATGGATAAATTAGATGATGTAACATATAATTTCAACATTAAATTAAGCTATCAAAACTATAAAACGTACACTTTTCTGCAAACAACCAATCCCTTGTACATATCAAAGCTTCAACAGTAGGAGGCGACATCGAACTTCATATAACAGTTTAACAACTTGATCTATTATTTAAAGAGATATTAAATAACTTATACAAATAAGTCGAAAAATGAGAGGATGGAAATGGAATGATAGATCTTACCAGAAAAAAGAAAGATATGGTGACTGAATGTTGTGAATGAGTTAATATATAGAACTCTAAGAAGTAATTCCCGCTTATTATTCCCGCTCAATATTCCCGCTCAAAGAGTCAAAGCTAGAGGGCTAGAGGTCAATGACTCTGACTAAGTACTCTGAGAGAGTGTCCTTGATTGACATTAATATTCCATTATTCCCGCTCAAACTCTTCACTAATTCCCGCCCATTATTTTTATTGTTTTGGGCTTGGCCCATTAAAAATTTCAATATGAATTTTAGTACGGAGTATATAGATTGTAATGTTCTACTTTTACTTAGGGTGGCAATCGAGTCGTGTTCGTGTCGACCTGTTCGGGTTCGCGGGTTGACGTGTTATTATAACCTAAACCCAAACACGACCCATTTATTAATCGTGTCAAGAAACTCAACCCTAACCCGCACCTGCATAACACGTGTTACCCGTTTTTGACCCGTTTAACCTGTTTAAGTAAATATGTCAAGCGGTAAATAAGGTTGATGTTTGTCAATCAGACTAATTTATATGCAAAAAAGGATATAAATATGTAAAGAAAGATGATATGTGAATTATAATGCCAATTACTCTTATTAACTAAATAATAAAATATATTTAATCAAAATCTAACATAAGACTAAAGTTATATATCTATTTTTAGAGGCTTATATATACTTAAACGGGTTCACGTGTCGACCTGTTTAATACTTACTCAACCCAAACACGACCCATTTATTAAACGGGTTATACGGGTTGACACGTTTTTGACCCAAACCTGTTTATCCTTGACCCAAACCTATTTAACTTCGTGTCGGGTTCGTGTCATTAATCGTGTCGTGTCGATAATTGCCACCCCTAGTTTTACTATATATTAAGTTATATAATTTATTTATTAAAAATATATATATTTAATCGGGTTCGCGTGTTAACCTGTTTAAAAAATACTAAACCCAAACACGACCCATTTATTAAACGGGTTATGTGGGTCGACCTGTTTTCGACACAAACCTATTTATCCTCGACCCAAACTTATTTAACTTCGTGTCGGGTTCGTGTTTTTTATCGTGTCGTGTCAGAAATTGCCACCCTTAGATATAAGTAACTAATTTCGACAAGGAGATTTGAAATGTATAAAAACATAGATTTAAGGAAAATGACAAAAAGTGTTCTTAGTTAAATACATTAGATGGGGAGTGGGGCCAAACCCACTTACCTTCACGTCAGCGTCACATCAGCGTTTAACAAACTCACTACAACTCACTCACGAGGGTAATGACACTCACTAAAACTCACTCACACTCACATTTCATACCTATTTTTTTATTTAAACATAACCCACTAAAAAAACAACAAAAAATAAACTTAACCCGAAAAATAAAACCGTGAGGCCCACATGTATAAAACTGGCGCTAGATGAATTTGGGGTAGAAATTTTAGTGAAGTGAGTAAATCTCGCGTAAATGGGTTTAGAGATGAACGAAAGTCGCGCATAAGGTAGGGTGAGTGGCTCGTGGGTTTTAGCTCCGCTTAGCATTTTTGTTTTGCTTCAACGTTCTCGTACATTTGTTGCTCTTCTTTGAAAGAAAAAAAGAGACAAATAATTAAATGAAAAGGCCGGTACTTAAAAAAAGTTAACATAAAGTGGAAAAAAATATTTATAAGTAAAATAAGTGACCAAACTACAACCAAGAAATTTGAAGTGGCTTTTAGTATCGAACCCGAGATCTCTTCAATTTTCATGAGAACAGCTTGGCCACTAGTCCAACCCACAAATACATGCCTTACATTGATTTTATTAATAGTTAACATGTACTATGTAGAATTTTTCTCACCGAGAATAAAAGGATTTTCATTGCTTTATATATTAAGCTCATATATAACTTCCGAACTACAGTCTTAAATTTGATCTTTTCATTTCAAACATACTACTAGGGTGTTTAAAGGTTCTAGAAACAGACAAATCGAGCAGAACCGTTCCATTCCGAAAAAAAAAAAAATCCATTTTCATGGTTTAGTTTCGGCTTCTATCTTTGGATTTTCGGGTTAAACGATGAGAACCATGTATAATATATAGTGATGGAGCCCGAACCAAATATGATCCACTGCACAAATTTTTTTAACCGTAAAATAACAAAGTTAAAAAGTGAATTAAAGCAAACATTAGAAACACATTTTGATAGACCAGGTGCATTTTAAATATATTTGAAAAAATAGATTTTTTTTTTAAATTAACACAACCACGAATTTTTTTTATAGGTTTCTCTAGCACCCAAAGGAAACCGTGGCTCCATTCCTGAAAGGGAAGTGATTTGCACACTCTATTATTTGATTTGCACACTCAAATTACTGTGTTGTGACACTTATGCCCTTAATATATGTGTTGAATTTACCCACTCCACTAAATGATACATGGATAAAAATGTCAACACACAAACAATTTAAGTGTGTCAATCAATTTGTTTAGTGTGCAAATCACCTCCCTTAAGAAACATCCAAATAATAATAAAGGTATTGCTTTTATTATTACAGTACTTTTATTGCATCACGAATTTTTTTAGACAACGTAAATATTTATGAAACATGTATGTGTAAAATTTGATTAATTTGATATTAACATATAAAGTTGATTAAACACGTATGTGAATATCATATGTATGTGTTATATTTTAGTCTTTATTGGCTAAAGTCGAGTTTATGGAGTCTAAATGTCGAGTTTTCTATCTTAGTTAAGTATAAAGGTCGGTTGGATTTTGCATGGTCTCAAAGGAGGTGAGGGGGGGGGGGGGGGGTTAATTCACGTCATTCTTTATAGTTACAATCGATTAATAAAGTAATCGTTTGGGTCACCTTGTGTGTTCCCGTTTTTCGTGATAACTAGTTGGCTCCTCTTTCACTCATGCGGTTGTGTTTATAAGGTCCAACGAGTATTGTGTAAACTAGATACAATAATAATAATAAAAAAATAATTAGCGAATGCTAGACCTTAATGCACTCACCAGATTGTAAAGAGCTTATTTCTTTACATTGATTACATGTCGTCGTTCACTCACCTATATAAACTCATTAATCCCACATCGAGAGTAGAAAGGAAAACTTGTAGCTTATATGCTAAAGTCCATGTAAGTTGAGTAAGTTGATATTAGTACTCCGTATTATGTTATTGAGAAACGGGTATTGCGCATGTGGATATAACAAACCTACATGTGTCGTACTCTTCTCATTAACCAATAATTTATTGGTTAAAAAGTTTTGTATGTATTTGATTTAAATCATTCAATTAACTTTTTTTTAACGAAAAAAAATTTGTTACTTGTGGCAAATTAGACGTTGATAAATATGTTGGTTCTCCCTGTATTCCGAGATAATAATGACATGTGACCAGACTTTATCATGAGTTATGTCTTAAAAGGTAGTTTTGCTGTTGTTGGTATTAATAATGTTTCTTGGATAATATTAGTTGGCTCAATTCGACTGATACGGAATGCCTTGGCTCTATCTACTCTCTTCTATGTCCCCAAAGATCGATTTACTGATTTGATCATTGGATCAATCTGGTCAAATCAGTGGGTCACTAGATCGATCATCGGGTTAACTCAGTCGAGTCATCACCGAGTCACAGGACTGGGTAAACTCGGTCAAAACACTAGTTCATTGATTCGACCACGAGATCAACCTAGTCGTGTCACCAGGTTATCGTTCTACCACCGAGTCAATTAGCACATCGTTAATTATTTGCCGCATGTATGCGTAGGTACACGTCTAGTCACTTAGAAATCACGGAATAATGTTTCAACATCCATAAAACTAAGGCAGTATGACGAGTAGAATAATTAGGCTCGTCTGTCAAGTCACAGATAAAGTTGACGACCAAATCTTCTTGCTCCAACAACAACATGTCATGAAGGATCGATGGGCTATTTTTTTCGTCTTCTTGGATGAGAATGTGGACTCATTTCAATGCTTCCTACGAGCCCACCTGATTTTTTGGACCAAGCAAGGTCTTGTATGAGGAAATTCATAAGGTTGCATAAGCCGTGAAAATGTTTACATCATTGGTGCAAGAGTGGTTAATGTTTACGTCATTTCTATCCAAGTATCTTTTGCATACGTGCATCACTTGACTAGGGGGTGTTGTTTTGTTTCGGCATCATCACGAATCAGGCATCTCATGTGTTTTAATATCATGTAGCCGGTAGTTTTAATGCAAAACAAACCAAAGCAAGATCTCCAAGAGAGGAGGTCATAGCCTGGGACCAAAACGTAACCCGCAACTTACTCATAGTAAAACCGAAAAAGAATCCTAAAATTTTTCAGGTACCCATATCTTTTAACACAAAAAAGTAGAAAAAAAACACATTAAGAAAAACATGTATGAGCTTTCCAAAAGAAACACATACACAAAAACTAGTAAAAATGGATGGACGCTTGATCTTTATCCGCTTATTGGATTTGATACAACATTTTTTTTAACATTTATTTGCAGGTAGATGTGTCCTGTTAAAATTTCAAGAGCAGATAACGACAACTGGACTCCAACTTCTTGAAGCATATCAGCATATGGGTTATGTTTTCAGCATGATCATTAGAAAGGGCGGGAGTAACGATTCGTAGTCTTGAAACAATTTCCCGAGTATTTTAAAACTTGCCCATCTATTGATAGAACTTGTCAAAGAGCAGATAACGACAACTGGCACTACTACACAAATGGGTATAAAGCCCCCTTAATAAAGCCCCTTATTTGTGAAAAATGGGGTCTAAAAGGATTCCTCTTTTTTTTAAAAGCTATACAGCCATGTTTCTTAGCATAGAACAGGGCTCTATTCGAGAAAACACATAGAGCCCTGTTTCCTTCCAAAAAACGGGGATCTATTCTACTCCCATAGTTCCCAGTTTTCTTCAAAATACAGGGCTCTATAACGTAAAGGATAGAGCCCCTTCCACATTCAAAAAACAGGGCACTATTCTAGGTTCAAACAGCCAATTCCCAAACAAGGCACACTAACGGGTGGAAACACAAAATTCTTCATTTTTACCATTTTTGGCATGCCTGCACACTTTTATACACATCTTGCCTGCTTTTTTTTTAAATCCTACCTGCATTTATACCCTCTATTCAAACCTACAATAAATGAAAGTGTTAAATGATCCAAATCAAGTGATATTTAAAGGTATGTAACATTTCTTTTACTTCTATTGTCATACATCATAAATGATACCAAAAATATAAGAAAAAACTGAGTATCATTGCAAAATGATTGAAATATAACTAATAAGTCAATTGCATATATTCTGCATATCCAAAATCAACTAATACACCAACTAGAGGCTTAGTTCAGAAAGAAAAAAACTTGAGCCGGTTTCTCACTTGCTTCAGCATTTCCTTAGATTGTGCACACGCAATAAGGTAGTGGTACCTGTAATTCTACAAAAATCAGTAAATAATACTAACGCTCGAGAAATTATAAATAAGACTATATGCTAACTACACAACTGCAGAACGCCACATACATTACTAAATTTTACTAGATATCAAATGCTTAAGATTTAAAATACCACATTTCCTAGAATATGCTTGAAACATTTACCTGGTTCTCTTTTTTCTCTTGAAACACATATTTATAGATGAGTTATACTTATCAGGTTTTTATCTATAGGCAGAAAGTTATTTCCGCGCAAAACTGGTTGACACCTGAAATTTAATTCTTGCTTTTATTAGCTTAAAATTCTATCTCATTAAGTAATATTTCAAACACTAGTTGAAATTTTTGCCTATCCAAGCAAGAAAAGTGTACTTAAGCATCCTATAATCATACGTAAATCCAACCCATCTGTTCTTTTCTACAGCACAACATCTAAGAGCACATCCTTTAATGACATTTAAATCCAACCCATTTTGTTCTTTTTTACAGCGTAACATCCAATACTCTAAGAGCATTCTAGACCGGGCCATCGACTCAGAAGAAGCTTAACATAAGGATCTTTAGACTTGTAAGACCATTAAACAATATATGAGTAATTTGTAAATGCATTTGACTTTAAAGATGAAAGAATCTAACCTTATTACCATACAGGAACATGTTGAAGGGTGCTACGAGCTGACTGCTAAAACAAGAATATTTTTTCAACAGCATATGCGAAATGGGATGCAAAGTTCTATGCCAAGGTGGATGATGATGTTCATGTCAATCTTGGTACAATGTTCTCTTACCTTTTTTCTCGAGTAATCTGTACATTGTAGTACTGTTTTTTCTCGAAGTAAGAACAGTGAATGGTTTGAAATAATGAGATGTACCCCTGAAGTTACTCACTGTGGTCGTTTTACATGATAATTTATGCTTGTAGGTTCACCATGCACCGGCGATAAACAGTTTTCCAAGTTGTTACGCAGCAGAGAAGTCACCTGCATTTGTTCATGTTCAGATGTTCAGGTTTACCCTTCTGCCTAATAACGCGTTTTACATGATAAATTATGCTTGTAGGTTCTATTTTTAACTTGGAGTATACTTTTAGAGTACACTAGTATAATTTATGTATTACACTTAATAGACTATTTATCGATATAATTAGCTAAGAAAAACAAAAAATTGGTCACGGTTGACCTGGGCCAATCCATTTTGACCCGTACCTACCTACTCTTTTTGCCACTCTACAGCCTAAGAATTACCTCTTCACATGAGTACTCTAAGATAACATTTGCTCCCAACTCTTTTATTTTTATATAGTATTATAAATTTTGAAGCAATTATTTCTACTACGTCATAAATATAATAATTAGATTCCAAATAAATATTAGTCATATATTTGCTTATTGAAGTTAAAGTAGTTACACATTATGTTACTACTCAATATATCTATTAGAAACACTACAATTATGTTGCTATACTCTATACACTAGAATGAAGGAAACATATGATTTGATCAAACAACTAAGAGATCATCATCCCCATATCAGTTAATGTCCATCACAATGCAACCCATGTAACAATCACTGAATCAACACTCTGTTGGGGTTTACTTCGTTCCAACAGGGTGAAGATAATCAATAGCCTAACTACGTACCAATGAATGGTTACCGGATATCTCTTGAAGTCGTGTAATCACTTTCCAAAGAAGATTATTCGACCCTATGCCTGGGTTAACACGAATACCTCCTTGGGATAAAACCAAGAGTTAGTTCTTGTTTTAGGCACAAATCAAGAACTCTTTGCGTGTAAGTGTTTCCTGTTTTCGTATATTTCATCATGCAAAATATGATCACTATTTATAGTGATCCTATTCCTTAAGGAATGTAACTCCTAGTCAAAGGTATTAAGAGCATTAATCGGCCTATTAATCTCATAAATACCTTCATAAAGCATAGTGGTTACATGACCATAAACTTGGTCATCAAGTCAATATTCAACCCTCATTAACTGGTCAAAGAGGTTACAAAGACTTTGGGCATCACCAGGAGCAACGTCCTAACCAGGAGCAGCTTCCTAACCAGGAGCAACTTCCTAACCAGGAGCAACTTCCTGACCAGGAGCAACTTCCTGACCAGGAGCAGCTTCCTACTGATATCACAACCACTATATTGAGTCCAGGGAGGTAAGGGACTTAATGGGTGTACACTCCGTACCTCCAAACCCATTTACAAGTATTACCCGTTCCCACAATTACACTAAATTTCCAACAATCCTCCCCAATTTAGTACAATTCCTTTTTGCATGAAAATCAACTTTAGCAAAACCAGTGCATAAATGAAAATGTCCTGAGGATTGAATTTCCATCTTAGTACATCACTCCAAATATTCGAGAATCAGGGTGTTCTAAGAATTGAACCCTTCAACTACTTTGAACACCTGAAGATAACATACACCCAAGTTTTCAAACACTTAAAACGCTCCTGACACCATACAAGCCATGTGTCCATATCCAATTCATAAATGTTGTAAGAGCCAAAGTCCATGCTCCTTGAGGCAGCGAAACCTCAACATTTACATAGGTGGTTCCTCTTTAGTTCATGCTCCTGCTTAAGCACTTTTTCAAAGAAATTAACCATTAAGAAGTTTATAACTTCATCCTCCTTTCAGCAGGTACAAGCACATCCTTGGGATGATATACATGTGCTTCAGTCCCCTGAATGTTCAGCTTTCCACATTGAACTCAGCTCCCAAGTTTCCTCAGGAGGGAGTTGGGTGTCCTAGCATTCAGTGACTAGAGTGGACTTTTAAACCCATCCCTTTACCAGACTTTATAACCAAGTCTCTAGCCAATCCCTTCGTCAAGTGATCAGCTAAGTTTTGTTGAGACCTCACAAACTCTATTGAAATCACCCCATTCGTGATCAACTCACGAATCATGCTATGTCTAACACCTAGGTGTCTAGACTTGCCATTGTACATCTGGCTATATGCCTTAGCCAATGTAGTTGCACTATCACAACGGATAGAAATGGGTGCCATATGTTTGACCCATAATGGAATCTCTAGAAGCAAGTTTCTCAACCATTCAGCCTCTTTACCAGCAGCTGCTAGAGCCACAAATTCAGATTCCATGGTAGAACCAGTAATGCAAGTTTGTTTCTTGGATGCCCAAGAAATTGCACCACCACCAAGTAGGAATACCCAGCCACTGGTGGATGAATTATCCTTAGTATTGCTGATCCAACTTGCATCAGTGTAACCTTCCAACACTGAAGGATATCCAGTATAAGACAAACAATAATCCATTGTTCCTTTCAAATACTTCAGTACCCTCTGAATTGCTTGCCAATGCTGAGTACTAGGATTACTAGTATACCTACTCAGTTTACCCACAACAAATGCAATATAAGGCCTAGTACTAGTCATGGCATACATCAAGCAACCAATAACCCTAGAATACTCAAGCAGGGAGACAGCCTGACCATTGTTAGGCATTAGTTTCTCACTTGTATCCATAGGTGTACTTACTGGAGTACAATCAAAGTGATTGAATTTCTTCAGCACCTTCTCAATGTAATGAGACTGAGAATTTACAATACCATCACTTTCATGTTTAATCCTTATGCCAAGGATAACATCAGCCTCCCCCATGTCTTTCATGGAGAACTTTGATGACAAAAAATCCTTTGTCTGATCAACCTTAGCTTGGTCAGTACCAAAGATTAACATGTCATCAACATATAGGCAAATGATGACTCCTTTACCAGATTCATAAAATTTGCTATATACACATTTGTCAGCTTGGTTAAGTGAATAACCATTAGACAAAACCACTTCATCAAATTTCTGGTGCCATTGCTTAGGTGCCTGCTTCAGTCCATATAAGGACTTAATCAGTTTACACACCTTACCTTCATGACCAGGCATGATGAAGCCCTGAGGTTGGTTCATATAAACCTCCTCATCCAAGTCACCATTCAAGAATGCTGTCTTCACATCCATCTGATGAATAATCCGATTGTGAATACTTGCTAGAGCAATCAGCATTCTTATGGTACTGATACGTGCTACTGGAGCATAAGTATCAAAATAGTCTATCCCTGGCTTTTGTTTAAAGCCCTGAATGACTAACCTTGCCTTGAACTTTTCAACAGTTCCATCTATCTTCAATTTCCTTTTGAAAATCCACTTGTTACCAAGTAGATTACAACCTGGAGGTAGATCAACCAACACCCAAGTGTTGTTGCCCATGATGGAATCCATCTCATCATTGATTGCTTCTTTCCAGAAAGCAACATCCTGGGACTTTATTGCTTCATCAAATATTTTGGGATCATCCTCAACATTAAAGCAATAGTAGTACTGGTCAGAGACCTCATCCCTTGTTCCTTAAACTAGGTATAGTTGAAATTCAGGCCCAAAATTCTTTGGAGTCCTATGCCTTGAGCTTCTTCTAAGCTCAGGCTCAGGTTGCTGAACCACAACCTCATCAGTGACCCTTTCAGGTTCTACTGAAACACCAATGTCCTCAGCTCTAGTAGGAGTCCTAAGGCTTGGTCTAGGGACTGATGAGAACCTAGTCTCATCAAGTTAGCATCCCTTGATTCAATGATTGAGTTTACTGAAACTGAATCATTAGGTTCAATAACATAGAACCTATAAGCCTTGGAATGCTCAGCATATCCAACAAAGATGCATTCAATGCCTCTTTCACCCAAGGTTTTCACCTTTGGATCAGGGAGTCTTACAACAGCCCTACAACCCCAAACTTTGAGGTAGTTCAAGTTTGGTTTCCTTTCAGTCCAGAGTTCATAAGGGGTAATCCTGTTCCTTTTATTAGGAACCCTATTTAATAAATAACAAGCTGTTAACATAGCTTCTCCCCAAAACCCTTAACTCAGTCCTGAGTAGGACAACATGGAGTTAACCATCTCTTTTAGTACTCTATTTTTTCTTTCAGATATACCATTTTGTTGTGGAGTATAGGGAGCAGTTGTCTCATGGATGATTCCAACAGACTCAAAGTACAAAGTATCCATGTACTCACCTCCCCTATCAGTCCTAAATCTTTTGATTTGGACTCCTTGTTGAAATTCAACTTCAGTTTTAAATACTTTAAATTTATCTAATGCTTCATCCTTAGTATGTAACAAATAAACATAGCAAAACCTAGAAGCATCATCAATAAATGTTACTAAGTATTTCTTATTCTCTAATGAGGGAGTAGCATGCAAATCACATAGGTCACTATGGATTAGCTCCAAAACTGTAGTTACACGTTTTACATCCTGAAATGGTTTCTTAGTAATTTTATTCAGCATATAAGTCTGACACTTATCAGTGTCCATGTCAAAAGCTGGAATTAACCCATCCTTAAACATATCTTGCATCCTCTTATAGTGGACATGGCCTAGTCTAGCATGCCATAGTGATGAATCATTCAGTTTAGTGGTAGTCATCAGGACAGAATCAACATTTATACTAGAATCAATATTAAGCCTGAACATTTGATTACTCAAATAGCCAAAACCAATAAACACACCATGTTTAGATAAAACAAATTTATTAGATTCAATCACTTGTTTATAACCACAATTATTCAAAACACTACTAGAAACCAAGTTCTTCCTAATATTAGGAACATGCAAAACATTAAACAAAGAAACAATCTTTCCAGAACTAAATTTAAGATGCCAAGTATTCCAAGAAGTTCATTGTATTGTTCCATGACTGGTCTTGAATCAGTCATTTTGTAATTTGTGAAATCACTCACAAGGAACTTCTTACTTGATGCATCCTCAGCCATATATTTGGCTTCCAAGGAATCCCATAGTTCTTTAGCAGATTCAACATTTTGGTAAATATCAAATAAAGAATCAGACATACCATTGCGAATTATGCCGCGACACACATAATCATCATTCTCCCATTTGCTCCTTTTCCGCATCTCCTCCAAAGTAGCATCATCACCACCATCAGGAATAGGAGTGGTCAGCACGTACACCACGTTCATGGTAGAAAGAAGAAAGTGCATCTTCTTCTGCCATCTCCTAAAATCAACCCCTTCAAACTTGTCCAGTTTGGAGAAGTTAGCCACCATATGCTTCATTTCCGCCGCCATTGATTATCACAAAATAATCTTCTTTGATTGTTGGGGTTTACTTCGTTCCAACAGGGTGAAGATAATCAATAGCCTAACTACGTACCAATGAATGGTTACCAGATATCTCTTGAAGTCGTGTAATCACTTTCCAAAGAAGATTATTCGACCCTATGCCTGGGTTAACATGAATACCTCCTTGGGATAAAACCAAGAGTTAGTTCTTGTTTTAGGCACAAATCAAGAACTCTTTGCGTGTAAGTGTTTCCTGTTTTCGTATATTTCATCATGCAAAATATGATCACTATTTATAGTGATCCTATTCCTTAAGGAATGTAACTCATAGTCAAAGGTATTAAGAGCATTAATCGGCCTATTAATCTCATAAATACCTTCATAAAGCATAGTGGTTACATGACCATAAACCTGGTCATCAAGTCAATATTCAACCCTCATTAACTGGTCAAAGAGGTTACAAAGACTTTGGGCATCACCAGGAGCAACGTCCTAACCAGGAGCAGCTTCCTAACCAGGAGCAGCTTCCTAACCAGGAGCAACTTCCTGACCAGGAGCAACTTCCTGACCAGGAGCAGCTTCCTACTGATATCACAACCACTATATTGAGTCCAGGGAGGTAAGGGACTTAATGGGTGTACACTTCGTACCTCCAAACCCATTTACAAGTATTACCCGTTCCCACAATTGCACTAAATTTCTAACACACTCTTCGTCTCATCTTTTTCTTTGATTTACCTCAACCAAAAGCAAATGAGGAACGACTACTGTTAATGAAACTTGATCATTTGCTATTTGCTAAATGTTTATGCATCAACATGCTATATAACAACTACTACAATGACAACAATAAGCTACCTCTTATACTAAACTGAAGACCTAAACAATCCAAATCATCTATCAAATCAAGTAGTCTGCTAGTATTAAATCTAAACAAAAATGATCAAAATTTGTAACTGGTTGTTTTAAACTAAATCTATTCTACTTCCTCCAATGACAATGAATCAATTTTTATAAGTTTTCCAACTGTATGCAGTGGCGGATCTAGAATTTCATAATAGGGTGTGCACTATATATGAGAAAAAAAATTAAAATATTTTGACTCGGTTTGTCTTTTTCGGATCGGGTTTTTTTTGGTATTTTTTTTTAATCTTCATGGTCACATTGTATTTTTTTTCCCCGGGTGGGTTTTTTTTCTGGTATCTTTTTTGGTTTGTTTTTTGCGGTCGGTATTTATTTTATAAGTGAAGGTTCCGTACAACCGCACTACTTGCATATCCTTTGAGGCATCATTTACGTCATCTTTAAATACAGAATTAATATGTGAAACATAATAAATTGCCTTATATTATTAGAAATCTCAATAATTAAATAAAATGTACGCATTCTAACTGTTAGATTTTACTGAACCAGATGTAAATATGATACACTAATATGCAAAACATGTAGTAGCATATAGCCATATACACCTACGCCAATAAAGTTCAAATTTAACCTTCTGCAATAACTATACTCATATAGATTATACTGGACTCAAAGCCCAAAGACAAAAAGTACATACAAATAACAAATGGGCCATAAGAACTACATTAGTTTTGACTTTTGACCTACTTCTTCTTCAAGATTGAAGATGCAGACGCCCTTTTTAACATAACCGACTCCTTTTTCTTCTTTTTCTTTTGAGCAATGGTGATTAGAGTGTGCACTCATGTTTCTCCATCATTTTTTAGGGTGTGCACTTGTAATAACTCGTACTTTAAAATCAACATTTAGACCGAGTTCTAATACTATTTCTAGTATTCGGATCAATATTTATTACTCCACTTTTATTTTTCATGTTCGTTCGACGAATAATATTGATTTCTTGGCTAATCGGCGAGGTTAAGGCTTTAATGTATCCAATAAGTTTTATTTATTATTTATCAACAAAGTCTATGTCCGTCATCGACCATAAATATCCTCGTTATGACATAGAAATATTTTGTGTTGTCGTCGTTTTAATTTCTCGTTTTATGAGAGTTTTTCGTAATTTACGTTAAGCCTTTAGGCGTCATTCGTTTAGACGACGCATTAACGTATTTTAAATACTAAGGCCTCATTTATTTATAGAAATATCAACGTTCTCCATATATCAATGTTTTTATTTCATATTGAGCGTTTATTTTTCGTCTTTCACGCGTATCTTTCAAATCGCGAAACTTTTAAAATATCGGGTTTCGATAATACCCGTTTTTATAAATAAAAGAACAAAATTAATTTAATAAAATAAAATCACACCACCACATACATGATGTGGCCGTTCTAAATGTGTCATAAGGACACGTGTGTGATGATTTTACAATACTTTGAAGCCTATAACCACATCTATTATTTTCATTTCATTTTTAGCAACAACAATAAAATAATCTATCCTTCTTACTCTCTTGATTCTGACGTAAGGAAAGAACCATATTTGCTATCTCAAAATATGACTATAAGGATTATGAGAGAAAGATTAATTTACTAGTTACTGGATCACTATTGTTGTGATTGCATCATTCTCTTGTGAGGTCATTCTTCTATATTGTTTTTGGTTGTTAGAAATTTATTTTCCATATAATTAATTATTGTTTGATCATTGACAAATATGTATTATGTAATATGTGATTGAGTTTGGACATTGTATTAGTAAATTTTATGACATAAAATGATGTTAGAACAAGCCCTTATGATGATTTGAGGATATGATAGTTTGATCAGTGGCATAAACATGTTTATGAGGAAAACAATAAAGTTTGAACCTTAGATAATAATATAGAGTGATAGGCCTTTGTTTTGTGAAGATTTTTCCGGGTCACTCGTCCCGCGACGATACCCGACGATTTAGATATGGTCGAATTAGTAAAATGGTGCCAAATCTGGTCACCAGTTTTACACGGCTGAAAACTCGTAGAAATTGTATAGTGACCCCCAAATATTTAAAACTAAAAGTTGTAGCTAAACATATGTAGAACACACACGAATCGAATGGTTTTCTACGGATAAACGGTTTGGAAATGGCGGCTAAAACGGTGAAACTGAAGTTGGCTGCGAAAAACAGCCAACTCTTCTAAGTAATAAAATGGGTAAATAAGCTATGATAACTATAAATTAGAGGCAATTGAACTTATAATAAGTAAACTAAATAAGTTAAGAATGACTTTAGTAAAAAAATAACTCATCTATATTATATACGGTTTTAGAGAAACGGTCTAATTAACGAGACATGTCGTGAAAATTGTAAGAATTAGACTATATTAAATTAAGGTAAAACGTGATGATTTTTTTTATAAACACCGAAATGGTATGAGCCGCTTTTTAGTAAATATAGACTCGTTTATTTATTGATAACTATAATACCCGAGACTCGGCCATCGTGGACATTAAGTTTACATCGTTATGAGGCGTTTTAGAACCCGTAATACATATAAAGTGGATTTGGGCCACAAAAGCCCAACTTACACTTATAATGGCTATTGGGCCATTATTGGACCTGAGATTAATAATGTATATGGAGATCAATAATGAGTTTGAAATGGACTTAGGTTATATAAATGATTAATGGGTCACTAATGGGATAGAATGGGCTTAATGGTCATAATGAGAAGATATATGTTAAATTGTTATGAAAGGTTTTATAAAAAGTTTTATAAAACTTATGCAATGTCCAAACTTACTAAAGTGAACTATTTACATATATGTATGACTTATGTATAGTCTCGACCCTAAGACGTGTCTCGTCATTATAGGTCTTGTTCGGTCATGTGACGACCATTGGGCATCTCGTTCTTGATTAATGAGCGACTGATATCTCGTAAAGTTTTGTATCGACTATTGGATGTTTGTTCCTCGATAAATGTGTGATAGCTATATCAGGTAAGTCTATAGCCTCGCTTTTATATTAACTTGTAAATGATTTTAAACCCGCGAGGGGGAATACATGCTGTTTTATAAAATGAACACAAGTTGTTTTCGGTATGATGGACCCGAATATGATGATAAATGCCTAAGTACCATTGTCTTATGAAGTCCCTGAATTTCATGAACTGTTAATTACCTTGCGAGGTAAACGCTAATACATTTGATAGATCTATTTGGTTGGACAGCCTTATCCTAGGGTATGTATCCTTGTGATCACCTGAGAGAGATATAATGTATAAGAGGTCGCTGGTATATGACAATATTACCTTTCAGTAGGGGCGCCGTAAATGACTCGGTTTGACGTGTTGGTTAACGTTCAGTTGCATGAGCTTAAGGCATTTATCGATATATATTGACTTGTCTGTGTGACAAGCTTGAGATGATTAAAAATTCTTGTGTTCAAATGATAATTTGCAAAACCTATAGACTTGCTCAACCATTGTGTTGATGATTTTAAGCATGTATTTCAGGTAATCAAAATGGATAGCAGCGGAGCATGCGAGGAGGAAGTTGGTGCTTACTTGTCTAAAGTTTATATTATTTTCCATCCTTCGAAATGAACTAAATGACTTTTATGTCTTTGATGAATGTGATGTGTTGGTAACGGTTTTTGGGACTAAAGGCTACTCTGATTTTATATATTGGGATGGGAAATATTTTAGACAATGTTGTATATTAATTCAACGTCTCTTTTGAGGTCGTTGTCTATGATTGTGTGTGATGTGCTATGAGTAGCGCCCCAAAGTGGTATTCCGTTGCGTGGTAAATTGGGGTGTTACAAAAATGGTAATCAGAGCCACAAGTTATAGAGAACTAGGTTGATTTTGAAAAACCTAAACTATAACTTTTGGTGTGTTCTAAAAATTTTTAAGCACGCAACTACTCTGCATGGCTCCAGTAAGGCTATTCTTGCATTACTTTATTATTGATTATGATTATGTGAACCTATGTGTATGTAGGAATGGTAATATGTATATGTATGAATATACTATGATATTTAAGGGCATTGTACGTGAAGCAATGTTCCTTAAATGATTATCGTACCTTTTATAATGCGGTTTTGTATATGATTTAGCCTCACTGCCAATCACTGATCTTGATAATCACGTATTATCTGAATACGAGTGTGAAACTCGTTTGATACTTTGAGTATGTAAATATTGTTTCGTAGTCTATCGCATATCGACTTGTTTAAGTTTGATTGTTATCATCGTATCGTGATGTGCCATTTTTGGACATCTCCTTTCGAAACGAAGTTGATAAATGCGATGTTCGTGTTTTTGTTACTACTTATGATTTTGAAGAATCATTTATCCGAGGCGATATCTCCTACGTAATGCGATGTGCGATTAAATTTTATATGACCACGTTTTACTGGCGAAAAGGAGGATGCCAATGTTGGACTTAAGATATATATATCCCAATCAAATATATATAGTTTAGGTACAACAATGATATGCTCGTAGTAGTCATTCGGTTGAGTGACTTAATACTATGTATCTAAATGGAATGGGACATTTAGATATATAGATTTTAACTCGCCCAACTAAGAGTTGTTTAAAGTTGTCTTATTTAAATGGATTGGGACATTTGAATAAGAAAGTTTTAAACACTGGACCTTAGATTGTCGTGTGTTCCTTATTCAAATGGAGTAGGACGTTTGAATACGGAGATCATGATATAAGTTTATTGACACCTTGTATTTACTATGGTATTTTGATATGATATCGTGTTGAGAGGTAGTAATACTTGAGTAGGATGACTTATAATCGTCTCGTTGAAATGGATTGGGACGCCTTTCCATTTGAACAAGAAAGTTATAAGTTACCGAACCGTAAATTTATAAACTCTTGTATACATGGAGGGGGACGCCTTTTTATGTAGACAAGGAATTATAAATGAGTGGGCGCAAGTATGTCTGGCTCGATTTGTGAGTGTTTGTTATGCGTACGTCTTTCTTTGAACCCTGTTTCGTTGATAAGAATCGTTCAGTGCTATCGTCATTATGATGAGCGTCGATTATCATCTATATATGAATAACCTGTTGTACTTCTCCCGACTTGTGATTTGTTTTGATGGACCATTTCTAATGTGTCCCGATGGTCGCGAGCTTTATAAGCAGACTGTTAAGAACCGATAACCGTTCCGAGAGTAGACGACTTGTTTAAGTGTCACCAGGATCTTTGGGTGTACTTGTGGATTGACTGAGGATTAAGTTATCAATGGCAACTTATCGCGGATGTGAAGATTTTGTAATTTTACTTGCTATTATCAAGGGTTTGTTCTTGGTTTTTCTCGATGATCAACGGTGGAAATTTGTATTTGATATTTATGTTTGGCCTTTGCTTTTAGATACTTATGTGGCATGTGGTCTAGCCGAATGATCGTAAGTTCTGAGAACTTAATACGACATTGTCCAATGACGTCCGGTCATGGAAAACGTGTACCATATAATATCTTTTGACCTTTCTAGGAAACCTAGACGATGAATTGTCTATTTTTCACTCTTCACTGTTAGACGGAAGACTGTCATATACGAATTAAGCGCCGGGACGTCGCTTCCTAAAGGGTTAGATGATGTAATAACTCGTACTTTAAAATCAACATTTAGACCGAGTTCTAATACTATTTCTAGTATTCGGATCAATATTTATTACTCCACTTTTATTTTTCATGTTCGTTCGACGAATAATATTGATTTCTTGGCTAATCGGCGAGGTTAAGGCTTTAATGTATCCAATAAGTTTTATTTATTATTTATCAACAAAGTCTATGTCCGTCATCGACCATAAATATGCTCGTTATGACATAGAAATATTTTGTGTTGTCGTCGTTTTAATTTCTCGTTTTATGAGAGTTTTTCGTAATTTACGTTAAGCCTTTAGGCGTCATTCGTTTAGACGACGCATTAACGTATTTTAAATACTAAGGCCTCATTTATTTATAGAAATATCAACGTTCTCCGTATATCGATGTTTTTATTTCATATTGAGCGTTTATTTTTCGTCTTTCACGCGTATCTTTCAAATCGCGAAACTTTTAAAATATCGGGTTTCGATAATACCCGTTTTTATAAATAAAAGAACAAAATTAATTTAATAAAATAAAATCACACCACCACATACATGATGTGGCCGTTCTAAATGTGTCATAAGGACACGTGTGTGATGATTTTACAATACTTTGAAGCCTATAACCACATCTATTATTTTCATTTCATTTTTAGCAACAACAATAAAATAATCTATCCTTCTTACTCTCTTGATTCTGACGTAAGGAAAGAACCATATTTGCTATCTCAAAATATGACTATAAGGATTATGAGAGAAAGATTAAGTTACTAGTTACTGGATCACTATTGTTGTGATTGCATCATTCTCTTGTGAGGTCATTCTTCTATATTGTTTTTGGTTGTTAGAAATTTATTTTCCATATAATTAATTATTGTTTGATCATTGACAAATATGTATTATGTAATATGTGATTGAGTTTGGACATTGTATTAGTAAATTTTATGACATAAAATGATGTTAGAACAAGCCCTTATGATGATTTGAGGATGTGATAGTTTGATCAGTGGCATAAACGTGTTTATGAGGAAAACAATAAAGTTTGAACCTTAGATAATAATATAGAGTGATATGCCTTTGTTTTGTGAAGATTTTTCCGGGTCACTCGTCCCGCGACGATACCCGATGATTTAGATATGGTCGAATTAGTAAAATGGTGCCAAATCTGGTCACCAGTTTTACACGGCTGAAAACTCATAGAAATTGTATAGTGACCCCCAAATATTTAAAATTAAAAGTTGTAGCTAAACATATGTAGAACACACACGAATCGAATGGTTTTCTACGGATAAACGGTTTGGAAATGGCGGCTAAAACGGTGAAACTGAAGTTGGCTGCGAAAAACAGCCAACTCTTCTAAGTAATAAAATGGGTAAATAAGCTATGATAACTATAAATTAGAGGCAATTGAACTTATAATAAGTAAACTAAATAAGTTAAGAATGACTTTAGTAAAAAAATAACTCATCTATATTATATACGGTTTTAGAGAAACGGTCTAATTAACGAGACATGTCGTGAAAATTGTAAGAATTAGACTATATTAAATTAAGGTAAAACGTGATGATTTTTTTTATAAACACCGAAATGGTATGAGCCGCTTTTTAGTAAATATAGACTCGTTTATTTATTGATAACTATAATACCCGAGACTCGGCCATCGTGGACATTAAGTTTACATCGTTATGAGGCGTTTTAGAACCCGTAATACATATAAAGTGGATTTGGGCCACAAAAGCCCAACTTACACTTATAATGGCTATTGGGCCATTATTGGACCTGAGATTAATAATGTATATGGAGATTAATAATGAGTTTGAAATGGACTTAGGTTATATAAATGATTAATGGGTCACTAATGGGATAGAATGGGCTTAATGGTCATAATGAGAAGATATATGTTAAATTGTTATGAAAGGTTTTATAAAAAGTTTTATAAAACTTATGCAATGTCCAAACTTACTAAAGTGAACTATTTACATATATGTATGACTTATGTATAGTCTCGACCCTAAGACGCGTCTCGTCATTATAGGTCTTGTTCGGTCATGTGACGACCATTGGGCATCTCGTTCTCGATTAATGAGCGACTGATATCTCGTAAAGTTTTGTATCGACTATTGGATGTTTGTTCCTCGATAAATGTGTGATAGCCATATCAGGTAAGTCTATAGCCTCGATTTTATATTAACTTGTAAATGATTTTAAACCCGCGAGGGGGAATACATGCTGTTTTATAAAATGAACACAAGTTGTTTTCGGTATGCTGGACCCGAATATGATGATAAATGCCTAAGTACCATTGTCTTATGAAGTCCCTGAATTTCATGAACTGTTAATTACCTTGCGAGGTAAACGCTAATACATTTGATAGATCTATTTTGTTGGACAGCCTTATCCTAGGCTATGTATCCTTGTGATCACCTGAGAGGGATATAATGTATAAGAGGTCGCTGGTATATGACAATATTACCTTTCAGTAGGGGCGCCGTAAATGACTCGGTTTGACGTGTTGGTTAACGTTCAGTTGCATGAGCTTAAGGCATTTATCGATATATATTGACTTGTCTGTGTGACAAGCTTGAGATGATTAAAAATTCTTGTGTTCAAATGATAATTTGCAAAACCTATAGACTTGCTCAACCATTGTGTTGATGATTTTAAGCATGTATTTCAGGTAATCAAAATGGATAGCAGCGGAGCATGCGAGGAGGAAGTTGGTGCTTACTTGTCTAAAGTTTATATTATTTTCCATCCTTCGAAATGAACTAAATGACTTTTATGTCTTTGATGAATGTGATGTGTTGGTAACGGTTTTTGGGACTAAAGGCTACTCTGATTTTATATATTGGGATGGGAAATATTTTAGACAATGTTGTATATTAATTCAACGTCTCTTTTGAGGTCGTTGTCTATGATTGTGTGTGATGTGCTATGAGTAGCGCCCCAAAGTGGTATTCCGCTGCGTGGTAAATTGGGGTGTTACAGCACTCATAAAGTATCACTGTATTTTATTGTTACTTTATGAAAAATTTAAAAAAATTACACTACTACAATTTTTCACAGGGTATGCACGTGCATACCCAATGTTCTATGTAAATCCGCCCCTGACTGTATGAACTCCTATTCATTATCAGACAATGTACAATAGCTAATCCTGAGATGAGATTTGAGCTAATCCACTAAGCTATAGAGTACCTGAATATGAAGCCAAACACCACTTAATTCTGCTGAAAATAACCTTCTATCTAAATGTAAACCCGAACTAAGAAAGTTAAAGCTAACTACATTAACTGATCTAAACTAATCTGCTTGAAAACAAATCAATAAAAACAAGAATGAAGCAGTTCTAGAATTAAATAGAAAAGCAAAAGTAAAATACGAAAAGCTAACAAATGAGAATAAGCAAAAACAGAACATAAGCTGGAAGCAAATAGCATATAAGAACAGGTTGCAAGTGAAAAGTTAAGCTACACAAGGCTACATAGCAGTCTACTAAGTTGCCGGAAATGAAAACAGGAAAAGATGCAATAACTTAACCAACTAAGAAGATAAGCAGATCAAATATATAGATATCTTAGGACATACGCAACTTTAGTTTTATTATTTTTACTCTCTGTCTTTTATTTTCTTTCAATCGTAGGGATAGATTTAGGTTTAAATGCTCTTGTAATTTTTATTTAAAAAAAACGCAGCTTTTTCATATATCTTTTAGATCCGGATTTATTAAAAGCAAATTTCCAGCCTCTTGTTATTATTACTTTTTATTTAAATTCGAGTTTGATTAATAAAAGTTCAGCTTTTGTGTGAGTTTGACTCCATTTGGATCAGCTTATTAATTCAACCAAGCACCCCCTCAATATTAGTATTGAGGCTTCAAAATCACATTTTTAATAAAGATCATTACAACTCCGATGAAATCATACCCAATTCTAATCCTACCCATTTCAGAAAAGCCTAAAACTAAAAAAAAACATAAATAAAAACGTCAAAAAGGAAGAAAATTACTTGACACTGGAAAAGTCTTTAATCATCTTGATATGAATTATCAAAAACACACCAGATCCCTCTTTCTTCAAACAAGGCTGTGTCACCAGGTTTCCTTTTTGTAAAAACATTCTGATTCAACAAATTGTCATATTTAGTAAAAGGAATACAACAATCAAACAAGCTTTAATATTAAATCACCATCTGTTTTGACGAACCTTAGATTAGATCTAAGTTAAATCAAACCCACCATAGAGTGTAGCAGATGGGACACTTCTTGAACGCCGGCACCACGTGTTTTGATGTTGAAGAGCAGATCCAGTCGACTGGGTGTTTTATGTTTTGATTGTTTTGATGTTGAAGATAAATAAGACGTAAATTAAGGGTAAAATACAGATTAGGCCTTTTTTATATAAAGTATATAAAAAAAAGTTTGTGTTAGATATTAAATAAATTTTTAAATATAAAGTATAAAGTTTGTATTATAAAACATAAATAAAGTCATACTTTTTAAAATATAAAGTAAAAAATTCTATAAAAATATAAAAGATATCTTATTCGGTCGATCGAGTTAACTTGAACTCTCAAAAAATTTCAACACGATACACGATTCTATATACTATCTAAGTTTTGTTAACATATAACCTCTTTATATTTGTAGGACTGTTTTTGGAAATTATGTTGTCACAGAAACCATGCTACTAGCTTGATTTACTCGTGCAAGTAAGGTATGTTTTTTTCTTTATTTTCTTAAAGTGTAAGTTAGGATTTTCTTTTTAAGTAGTCGTCATGGCATATGGTAGATTTATTTGAATATCCTTTCATTTTTTTAAAGTTATATTTTTATTTAAATATATTATAAAAACTCCAAAAAAATTAAAAAACATAAAAAAGTCACTTGAACTCAAGTGACACCAAAAATATTTGTGTTAACCATACCACTTAAAGTCGAACGAAAACTTGCTTTCACTCCTAGTGTTCATTAGTCGAATTTTCTTTGTCGGGATTATTTTTCTTTTGTTATAGAATCAAAAACAACAAAATTATATATATGTATATATATATAATATCAAAATTCTAGATGGATCGAAGTAAATGGATGTACAAGATAGATCGAAATTCAGAGGAATATATAACCAATATGTATGAGTTTATTAGAGTTGCTGAGAATGATCGAGAAAATAAAGGAAAATCAACAATATCTTGTCCGTGTGAAGAGTGTAATAATATACTTACGTATAGTGACTCTAATGAAATATTAGGACATTTGATATCAAATGGCTTTGTGGAACGGTATACTTGCTGGTCAAGGCATGGTGAATTATTATCCGAGGATGCCCCAGTGGATTCAGATGAGGGCGATGGCGCTGACTCGCACGATAGCGGGCATGATAACTTAGATGACATGCTACATGATTTGGAGGGTGAAATAGATGATGATAATCATGCCAAGTTTCAAGAATTGTTTGTCGATGCAGAAAAACCGTTATATGCCGGGTGTAAAAAGTTTAGCAAACTAAGTGCATTGTTGAGATTGTTTGACGTAAAGGCAGCTAACGGTATGAGTGATAAATGTTTTACAGATATTTTAGAGGCTGTGCATGATTTTCTCTCAGAAGATAATGAGTTGCCTATTTCAATGTACAAAGCAAAAAAATTGATTTGTCCAATGGGATTGAAAATCAAAAGAATACACGCATGTCCGAATGATTGTGTATTGTATACAAATGACAAAAAAGACCTACACAAGTGTCATGTTTGTAATCTATCAAGGTATAAGGAAACAACTGAAAAGGAACTCAATTGTGATGTGACGAAGAATGGCCCCCCTGCTAAAATATTATGGTATTTGCCCATTATACCTAGGTTGAAACGATTATTTGCTAATTCTAAAGATGCAAAATTGTTACGTTGGCATGCCGAAGAGCGTAAAAAAGATGGGAAATTACGACATGTGGCTGACTCGCCTCAGTGGAGAAATGTTGATGATATTGAAAACTTTGGAGATGAAATTCGAAATATACGATTTGGACTTAGCTCAGACGGAATAAACCCATTTGGAAACATGAGCAGTCGTCACATCACATGGCCAGTTCTTTTATGTGTCTATAATCTTCCACCTTGGTTATGCATGAAACGAAAGTACATAATGATGTCATTGTTAATACAAGGTCCAAAACAACCGGGAAATGACATCGATGTGTATTTGGAACCATTGATTGAAGACATGAAAACGTTATGGAATCCAGGCGTTCAAGTGGTTGATGCATACAAGAAGGAAACTTTTCTACTGAGAGCCATGATTTTTTGCACCATAAGTGATTTCCCTGCATACGGTAACTTATCTTGATATGGTACAAAAGGATACAAGGCATGTCCTGTTTGTGAAGATGATATCCACTCAAAGTGGTTGCCAAATTGTAGGAAGATGGTATATATGGGACATCGAAGATCGCTTCGAAGGAATCACCCATACCGTAGAAGAAAAGAGTTGTTTGATGGAAACAATGAGTTAGGAGTCTTACGAAGACCATTGGATGGAGAAACTGTCTTATCCCGAGTTCAAGATGTAAACAATGTGTTTGGAAAACGAAAGAGAACCAATTCAACCAACATATGGAAAAAAGTCTATTTTTTTTATTTGCCATATTGGAAGCTCTTGCAAGTTCGACATTGTCTTGACGTTATGCACATTGAGAAAAATGTATGTGATAGCTTAATAGGATTATTGTTGAATATTTTAGGGAAAACAAAAGATGGGGTTAATGTTCGAAAGGATATTGTTGAAATGGGAATAAGACCAGAGCTTGCTCCGGTTGAAAGAGAAGGGAGTCGTATGTATCTCCCGACAGCTTGTTATACGATGTCAAAGGCTGAGAAAACCAAATTTTGTCAATGTTTGCATGGTGTTAAGGTTCCATCTGGGTATTCTTCAAATATCAAGAAGCTGGTGTCGATGGATGACTTGAAGTTACTCGGTATGAAGTCACACGATTGTCATATTTTAATAACACAACTTATTCCAATTGCAATTCGTGGAATATTGCCAGACAGCATTCGACACACGATCACTAAGCTTTGCTTGTTTTTTAAGATGATTCATTCAAAAGTGATCGACCCGGAAGTGTTAGATGAATGGCAAAGTGATATTATTCTCACCATTTGCGAACTTGAGATGTATTTTCCTCCTTCGTTTTTTGATGTTATGGTTCATTTGGTAACTCATATTGTTGCAGAAATAAAGGCTTGCGGACCAGTGTTTCTACGAGACATGTATCCATTCGAGAGATACATGGGTTTCTTGAAAGGATATGTTAGGAACCGTTATTGACCAGAGGCAAGTATTATTCAAGGATATGTTACCGAGGAGGTACTTGAGTTTTGTACAAACTACATGAAAGATGTACCCAATATTGGCATCCCACAATCTCGACATGAAGGTAGACTTCAAGGTGTTGGTACTATTGGTAAGAATATGGAACCAACAAATCCAGCTGATTTATATCGGGCACATTTTACTGTTTTGGAACACATGACTTGTGTTGCTCCATATATAAATGAGCACGAAACAATGTTGGTAGCAAAAAATAAGAACAAGACACAAGCATGGTTGGCTACCGAGCATTACAAGACATTTCCAGATTGGTTGAAGAACAAGGTGAGAAATAATACACTAGAAAATGTAGACAGGACGGTGGAACGACTTGGGTTTGGTCCACGATACGTGACAAAATACCAAGGTTATGATATCAATGGTTATACATTTTACACCAAATAACAAGATGAAAAGAGTACATTGCAGAATAGTGGAGTGACGTTAATTGCTGCAACACCTGAGTTCTCAGTTGGTGATCATGAAGCAAGGTCGACGATTGCAAAAAATTCGTATTATGGTGTCATTGAAGAAATATGGGAACTCGATTATCTTTCATTCACTATACCTATGTTTAAGTGTAAGTGGGTCAATAACAACGGAGGAGTTAAAGTTGACGATTATGGTTTTACAAGTGTCAATCTCTCCACAAACGGCTATGCATCCGAACCATTCATCCTAGCAAAACAAGCAAACCAAATATTCTATGTCGAGGACCCAAGTGATTCTAGATGGCATGTCGTTATTAATGGTAAACGACGTATAGTTGGTGTTGAGAATGTTGTCGACGAAGAGGAATATGACCAGTTTGATGAGTTGCCCCCGTTTTCTATCGGTGCTTCATCTTCCAATGATGTTATCGATGACACCACTTATTTAAGATCCGACCACAATGAAGGTATTCTTTGTTGAATACTCGCACTGAATAAAGGTAAATATGATATTATTTATAATTTTGTAATCATTATAAAGTAAACATACTAATAGAATTGTTTTATTGTGCAGGCATATATCTTATCTAGCCGTTGGAGCCTATCATTGACCGTGTGTTTTGCTGTCTTCTTATATTGTGGAAGGATTTTCATCTTGTAATCGTTTGAGTGTGAGTGCTTATGTAGTGAGGAGATCGGATCAACGTAGTTGGGACGATCTAACTTTATCTTTCTTTTGTATTTGTTAATTAGCACTCGTTTGAGGACTAATCTGTTTTGTACTTAACTTTATTAATAATATTCACCAAGGGGAGGTTGGTTGGGTGATAGATCTGTGTTATTATCTTGATTCTCATGTTTTAAGAGACATTTTACTTGTCAATTTCACCTATTAGTCGGTCATTATATATGTAATGTATAAACCGGGTGTTCGACTTGACATTGAAATTGTGCCGGAGGGGTCGTTTACATGTTTTTAATAAATTTTACTAAAAGTTTGTGTTGTGGGTTTTATCAAATAAATTTAAGTTTTATCAATAAATTTTTACTTTGTTTTTTAATAAGTAGAATTTTTATAATTTAATAAATTTGTTTTCAAAATTTATCAAATAAATTTTAATTTTGTTTTTTATAAATAGGATTTTAAGTTTTATCAAATAAATTTAAGTTTTAAGTTTATCAAATAAATTTTAATTTTGTTTTTTTATAAATAAGATTTTTAAATTTTAATAAAAGTTGTTGCCTTAAATTTTTAATTCTATCATATAAATTTATATAAAGTTGTTGCCTTATATTTATATAAAGTTAATTCTATCATATAAATTTTAAGTTTTATTAAATTTAAATTTAGTTCTATCATATTCCCAATTATTTCACCAAAACCCCACCCATCCCCGCTCTTTCTCCCCCAATATTTCACCAAAAGTTTAGGCGGTGAAACCCTAACCCGCTCTTTCTCCCCCAATATTTCACCAAAACCCTAAAACTTTCAATTCATATTGATTCAAAAGTTCCCCAAAATTTCAATACTGATTCAAAAGTTCCCAAAAATCCCCCCATATACTTTCACAAAACAAAACCCTCTATACTCTCTCTCTCACACACAATCAGATCTGATTAAACTTTATAATTAATCTTTCAATTAACAAAAGAATCTCACCTGCCCATCATTCTTCGCATTCTTCGCATCATTCGACTCGTTTCGACACGTCAGCAACAGTAACATCGTCAAGTAAGTCAGTTTACCAATCTTCTTCCTGGGTCCATCACTATTCTTCATTAATAATTCAAAAAAAATTAACGATTTTTATTTTTCTAACTAGAGTTGCCGTCACACAATCAGAGTTGCCGTCACACAATCAGAGTTGCCGTCACACAATTAGCAGGTGTCATATTTCAATTAATCTTTCTAATGTTTCTTCAATTTCCACATAAATGTCGTTCAATTAATGTTTAATTGTGAATTGTGAATTGTGAATTATTTTTCAATTAATATCTAATTGTGAATTGTTTGTTCAATTAAATGTGGGTTTTCAATCTTTTTATGAAATCTTGATGATATATTAGGGGGTGTTTGGATGAGCTTATTTTTCGAACTTATGAACTTATTTTATTTTCGAAAAGCTCGTAAACTCATTTTTTCAGCTTATGAGCTTGTTGTTTATGGCTTATGGAAGTCCATAAGCTATACATGATAAGCTCATAAGCTCAAGAAAAAATGGGCTTAACTACGAATACCAAAGCTACTGCTTTCTTTTTCAGACATAGCCTAAGGTTTGAGATTAAGCGTTCTTCTTTACCAAGCTCTTCTATTGTTTATGGCTTATGGAAGTCCATAAGCTATACATGGTACGTTTAAGCATTTTATAAGCTGTATGTGTTTCAGTAGGAAAGTTTGTTGATTCAAGTGGTTAAGATTGGAATTGATTGTTACGGTATGTAAATTGGCAGAAAATAATGGTTTGTTGATGAGAAATTAAAAGATTCTGTGACGAAAGTTTTGCTTTTTATGATTAGATTTTGTTAGAACCAAACTCTGTTCATCCAAGTCAGCTCCCCTTGACCGAACTTTAATCTTATAGACCCTGACGATATTCTTGAAAAAAACCAAACTCGGTAGCTCAAGCTCTGATTTGAACGTGTAACTGTTAGCTTGCTTGGCCTCACACACACTTTTACTCCTTCTGGTGGGACCACTTTAACTGTGTAAACTAACTTCGGTTCTCCCACATGTGTAACTGTTAGCTTGCTTGATTTCCAGATGACTTCAGTAAAAATAAAAATTCATATGCTTGGTTAGGGCTGAGCTTCGGGCCGATCCCGTCCCGGCCCGAACCGAAATTTACCGAAACCGAAACAGCCCATAAAGCTGAACCGAAACCGAAATCGAAAATCTTGGTTCTGTTCGGTACCAACTCGGGTTTACTCGTTTTACAATCGGGTTGAACCCGAAACCGAATTAAACTGTTGTTATTCAACAATCCAAACACCCTTTATAGAAAATAATTTCAAAAAAAAAATCCAAACACCCATTTAAATACCTGTTGTTAATAGTGGGGTATAATACCATTCCACAAATCAAGTCAATATACACGATAACAATTGAGATACTTGAATTTGTGGATTTTGATACCCACTGATATACACTGCTGTTACAGCGGTGTTGTATAAGTGTTACACTGGCCACTGAATTTGTGGAATTTAAATATCTCGGTTTCAGGCTTGGTTAAATCCGTTACCTCGGTTTGGTCGGGCTGTTTTAGGCTCGGTCGGTATTGCTCAGCCTTATGCTTGGTACATTGCCTTCTCAAGATCTATTTTCTTCATCATCTTCTTCTATCTTAGGAGTCAAGTAAAACCTTATGTAGCCCATCTCAACTATATTGTACTCGATGCAAATGTCAAAAAAACTGTCTACATACAACATTTGTAGTTCCAATATCGCATCTGGTTGAGAACTTCAACACCTTCCTTGGTGATAGAAATAACAACTGTGTCACCAATACTGCTGAGGTCTTTACAGATTCTTGTAAATTCAGTTGATGGCATCCGAACAGTGACATGGTACTCTGCTTCACGTATGCCATCAGCTAGGAACTGATATAAGTAGTTTCTGTAAAAAACACACCTCAGATAAGGATTCGGGATGTGAGGTTATCATTCTTTGAGTACCCTTTTCCCCTAAAAAGTAACCATATGCGTACTCTTGTTCGAATTCAATGATTACAGAACTGATACCACCTGATTTTGGCATGCATTTCTTCTCAACTATCGGTCAACGATTAGTTTATATCAGCTGTTTGTTTTTGTTCAGTATTCAGAGGAAACAAAATCTAAGTAATCTCTTTTTTGGTTAGATGTTTGATAACCTCTTATTTATCTCTGAAAGATTATAAACGAATATCCAAATTAACCAAGTGCTCTCATATCTTGCTCCATCATCTTGACTTGAAATTCCTTGCTCCATCTTTACTTCTTCAAATTAATGTTCTTATCCAAATTTTAATTTTTTTCAAATTCACTTTAATAGATCTATTTGTTTGATGACATCTTATTGACATGTTACCTGCCTGTCTAGAATATTGAATCTTTAAATTTGATTCATCATTAATTTGGGATTTAAAGACTATTGCCGTTCTTGATTCTTTGAAGTTGTTTATAACTTCTTGACTTTTTATATTTATAAATGAAAAACAGGGATAAAGATTGTTTTGTTTTTCTTATATTGATGTTTCCGTAAATACACACGTAGCACATGTAAACTGAACAAATGGGTAAAGCCAGAAATAATCCTCAAGGGATGTTTGGATACGCATTTAGAAAGTATTAATACGGTTATATGACTTATATCAGTTCCTAGTGGTTTTGTTACTAAGTTACTTTATATTATGTATATTATGGACTTAATATAATCATGCATGTTTTGTTAATGTTAGGCTGATATGGAAGAGATTATGGACGAGCATAACATCGTCGGGCAAAATATAGTTGAGCATGATACGAATGAGCAGGTTATCGTTGGGCAACCAGAACCACAACCTCAACCTCAAAAGAGAACGAGAGGAATTTACTCCTTGAAAAAGAAGAACAGGAAACAAATAAATGGTGTTAATTTTGATAAGCATGGCTTCGCTATTGGAGATGAGCAGTCTCCTTTTGGGCTATACATTGGAGCTGTAACTAGGGGAAAGATTTCTATTCTTATAGATGATTGGAGGAAAGTACCAAAGAATGACAAAACACAGTTATGGCTCGAAATCAAGGTATATTATCTTTCTCGAAGTTTGTAATGGTTTAATCAGTAGAAGGTGTTAAATTACTAGCGTGGTGACTTGTAATATATGTTTTTTTTAAACGAGAAAAGTTATTAATAATGAGTGAATAAGGTATTTAATGTTTGGTGTAGCTTTAATATGCGAAGTCATCTTGGTAATCTTATAATTTTCTTTTTCTACAATAATCAGGAACATTACAGGCTGAAGAATAATGACCATAAAGTACAAGTGCTTAAACAATGCAATCAAGCTTGGAAAACCTTTAAGAAGAGTCTTCGCACAAATTTCATGTATAAGAATAGAATTCCTTGTGTGAAGTACACATTTATTGAAGAATCTATTTGGGAAGAGTTCTTAAAGATTGAAAGTACCCCTGAAAAAATGGTTTGTCTTACTACTAACTTTTTTTCAGTTTCATTTTTTTGTATATGCTGTTGTAAACTCATAAAACTAACATGACTTACTATTCCTATGTCAAGGAGAAACATGCAAAAGGGAAGGAATGGGCGAAGCTCAAGAAAAATCCTCCACGACTAGGTCCAAAAGGATATCGTGGAAATATAGATAAATGGGAAGAAGAGAGAGCTTCTGAAGAGCTTTGTACACCTGTCCATATGATACCTGATCGTCGTGGGAGGCATTACTGTTTAGCAAGGAGAATACACGACAAAGTGAAAGGCTTGATGTTATCTCCAGAAATGCAAGTTATTGCAGATAAATTGGTACGACATTGCAAGCTTCAAAGTTTATTGTTAATAGTTTATGTATTATTTCTGAGTATTGTATAACTTGCATACAATTACAGATTGAGGCACATCTAGAATTATCCAACAGTTCAGATGTAGAAGATGGCGTGGATGCATTAATTATGGTGGAAGGACCGGAGCACGGTGGTTGTACTAGGGGGTTGGATACCTTGTCCCATTTAAACAGGGGATAGAGGGATATAGGGCAAAGAAGAGAAGATGTCTCGAAAAAGAAGAACTGGTGGAGATGGTAAACAAAAAAATAAAGGAGGCACGTGAAGAAATGGAAGCCGAGTATAACGAGAAACTTGCAACAGCAATTAAGGAGATGAAGTCTGGACAATATAATGAAAACCTTGAGAGCCCTCTACTAGATAATCTACAGGTATTTACTTTATTGAGTCTAATTTTTTTAATATGCATTTCCAAACACCCCTGAAAACAAATCCTATTATCGTTTCATGGTTCTGTTCAATGTTTTAAAACCCGGTTCGACCCGGCCGGTTGAACCGGTCGAACCAGGAACCGGAGCTGTGAGCGGTCCGTTGTAAACCGGGTCTAAGCTAAAACTGAAACCAGTTTGAACCGCCGGGTTTTATTTAACCCGGTTCGACCCGTAGGCCAGACACCCGCCGGTTCAAGGTACATGAAAAGGAAATGAGAAGAATGGAGTGACAGCATGATACTCAATCAACCTTTACCTGTTTTTAATCTTGTTAAGGAGACCAACGTCTGTTTTGCAATAGGTGTATGGTGTGTGTGATGTGAGTCTGTGTGCCATGAGGGGTTTTAGTTTCTTCTCTTTTTGTTGAGTAAAAATGATGAGTAAAGAGAAAATGTGAGTATTAAAAGGTTATTTTTGGAAGTTGGGCCATATGTGAGTTACGAGTGTTGGGAATAAATTAAGGCCAGATCACTTGAGCGCTGACAAGAACAAATCAAGCGTTGACAAGAACAAAGCAAGCGCTGACAGCTCAAGCGTTGACAAGTTAAAGTCAAGCGTTGACAGATTGAAGACAAGCACTGATGGAAGATATAAGCTACACGTTTACTATATTCTAGAATACTTCTAGTAAGGATAGAAACAACAATGTATTTTCTATGTTTATCTTTACCTAGAATAGTTGATACGTAGCTTATTGTACAAGGCTTTTTAGTCTATAAAAGAAGGCCTTTAGGTTAATGTTTAATATTAAGTTTTACATAAGTTTTCATTCATAAACATCTTTCATTGTAAGCAAGTTCGACATTGATAATCTAAGTGAAAGTTTGTTTATATCTTGTGTGTTCTTGTTTAAGTGTTAAATTCCGCATAACACTTAGATTCACAAAGCATATACAAAGGTTTCTCTACGTGTTATACTTGATCTAATCTCGTATACATAAAGCTAATCGATCTAAGTTTGGGATCAACAAGTGGTATCAGAGCATGTTGAGGAACTTTTGATCTTTGAAGAACATCAGAACCATACACGAACACCAAAACCCTAATTTTCTCAGAAACCCTAAAAACACCAAAACCCTAACAACATCATGTCTGAAGCAATAACCACCTCCTCTTCACCCTTACCAAACATCAGGATTCCCATGCTTGATGCAACCAACTTTGACTTATAGAAGTTCAACTTTGAACAATATCTGGGGATCTTTGATTACATACTCTGGGAGATTATTGAATATGGAAACTCATTCAATAAGGCTCAAAAGATTCTTGATGCCATTACTCAAAGATCAGCTGTTGAAGGATGCCCTGATGAAGATAAGAAAGAAAAACCTGGAGATGGTAGAGCTGTAGGTGCTGAAGATATTGCAAAGAAAAGGGTTGACATGAAAGCCCTAAATATTCTGAAAGTCTCTTTGGGACAAGAAAACCAGCACAAATATAGAGGCTATGAATCTGCTAAAGATCTTTGGGAAGCACTTGAAGTTGCATATGGTGACAATGCAGACACTAAGGAAGAAAAGAAAAAGCAACTTCTGCATGACTATGCTGTCTTTAAAGCTCAACCCAATGAGAAACTGAGTAGTGTGAGAAGCAGATTGCTTGACATCACAAGCAAATTGTCCTTCATGGGGACACAAGTTGGTGATGTTGACACCAATGCTACCTTTCTTAAAAGTCTTGGTGAAGCATGGAAGATTGAGGCAAGATCTATTCTTGCCAATAATACTTACAAGAGCTCCTCGTTGATGACATCTATAACAAACTAAGACTGTTGGAAGATGAAACTCTTTCAGATCATGGAAGCAAATCTTCCACCAGCAACATGGCCTTCTTCTCTCATAGTGAAGGTCAATTCAATCAGAAGGACTCTTTTATGCATCCAGTTACGGGATCATCATTTGTCAACGCTGGAACAAGTCCTGTCAACGTCTCCTTTTCAGACGCTGACACATTCATGAATGACTCCCCAAGAGTTAAACCTGCTGGTATGGATTTGGATACTGTTTGTGCTTACATTGCTTCTTTGCCCAATGGTTCAGTGATTACATATGAGGACCTTGAGCAGATAAGTGGTGAGCACTTGGAAGAGATGGACATCAAGTGGAACATGGCTCTTGCTAGTATAAGAGCAAATAGGTGGAATAGAAGGTTCAAGAAGAAGATGACCTTCAATGCTAAAGACACAGCTGGATTTGATAAATCCAAAGTTAAATGCTACAACTGTCATCGTATGGGGCACTTCATGAGGGAATGCAGATCTCCTAGAAGATCTGATGCTGGTAAACCCTCAAGTCAGGTTGTTAAAGCTCAAGATTCCAAAGCCATGGTTGCAGTTCAAGGAATTGATGGTACAGGATGGGATAGGAGCTATCTGGCTAAGAATGCTGAAGAGGATAAAGCTTTGGTTGCTGATATTGAAGAAGAAGAGCATGCTGAATATGCTCTCATGGCACACTCCTCCTCTTCATCTGACAATGAGGTATATGATGATGCTTTTTGTAGCAAAGGTTGTAGGTTAAACACTGATAGACTTAACAAAGAGGTGTTAAAACTAAAAGATGATATGAGCACTGAAAGGTGTAAATTGTCCAATTACCAACTAGCTCTTACTGAAACTGAGAAAACCGTTTCTGAATACAAGAAAATGGAATTTGACTTAAAAGATAAGATCAATATCTTAAAACATGAGCTAGAGGGTAGCACGGATATTAGAAATATCATGACAAAGGTCAACAGAGACCTACATGCTAAGTTAGATGAGGCCATGAAGAATAAAGATAATGTTGACCTCAAGATTCAAAGATTTGATAGAGCCACCCAAACCCTAGGAGACTGTGTAGCTAAACAAAGGGATCCTAAGGACATGACTGGGATTGGGATGAATGATTACTCTCTGGTTCCACCACCAGCTGGTGACTTCTATGGTGTCCTTAGAAAGGATTTGTCTTGGACTGGTATACCAGAATGCCAAGAAGAGGAATCCATTCCTCCACCAAGAGTTGTCGCTCCAGTGGAAGAGTATCAACAAAAACTGACTGACCTAAATGAGTGGATGTTAGAAATACGTTTTTACGTATATTAAAAGTATCGGTCACTCCACAATAATATTCATGTTGTAATAGCTCGTAGTTAGATATTAGTTATCATTTGCTTATTAACTTAAGTAAGAACCGGTCCATGGGCTTGTCATGGACCGGCCCAAGTCCACTTATGACTTGGAGTATAAATACCCCTTTCCACTAAGGAAAGGGGTTGGTTGTTGTCATTCTAAACTTTCATATTAATAAAACCTTCCATTTATTCTCTCACTTTCTCTCTCTAGTTTCTCTCACTAGAAAAACATCAACCCACTTCATAGATTCATAGGTTATCAATTTCTACATTTGGTATCAGAGCTATGGGGTGATTTAAGGTAAGGATTGTGTTACTTTTTTAGTTTTTGAATCTATTAGTGATCTTTAGGAAAAATCAATCTTGAATCTTGTTGTTTTTGGTGTTTTTGTTATTGGGATTGATTGATAAGGATTGGGTTTAGCTTATTTTGGTAAAAATCATAAAACTTTTTGTGGTTTTGGATCAAAAATCGGGGTTTTAAGCTGTTTTAGAAGTCTCGGAAATATTTCACCAGTTTATTCCGAATAGGATTTTCCGAATAGGAGGGTTTTCCGAATAGACAGTTTATTCCGAATAGAAGTTCCGAATAGGATAGTATTCCGAATAGAAGGTTTTTCCGAATAGACTTTCCGTTTAGAAGAAACTTTCCGAATAGCCACATTTTTCCGAATAGAAGATTTTTTCCGAATAGCAAAAAACTTTCCGAATAACCAATTTTTCCGAATAGAAACAACTTTTCCGAATAGCCAATCTTTCCGAATAGATACCAATTTTTCCGAATAGCCAAGTTTTCCGAATAGCCATAATTTTCCGAATAGGAGGTCTTTTTCCGAATAAGCCAAATTGCCAAGATATTCCGAATAGAAGAAAATATTCCGCATAGGGGTTTTTCCGCATAAGGGTTATTCTGCATAGAGTTTATTCCGAATAGAGTATTCTTCAGCATAGGATTATTCCGAATAGGCATTATTCCGAATAAGGGTTTATTCTGAGTTTGGGTTATTCCGTATAAGCAAGTTCAAGGGGTATTTGAGGTTTTTCGACGATCTTTAGTGGATTTAATCTTGAGTTTAACCAACACAACACAAATTCTCAACCTTTCTTCACTGCTCGATCAAACGATAATCTTTGAGTCTGTTAAGTGATCACAATGAATCCAAGTTCATTAATGCCTCAGATGACATCTCTTACGGATATTTCGATCATAACGGGGACTGATAGTCGTCCACCGATGCTTATTAAAGAGGTGTTTGAGGCATGGCAAGGTCGAATGATGCAATATCTAAAGGGGAAACCGACCTACGGAAGGCTTATGGTCAAATCGATCTTGAATGGTCCACTCGACTATGGTACCATTACGGTTGATAACGTGACTAGACCACGAGAATTTGAAGAACTCACTCCTGCTCAACAACTTGTTGCAGATGCAGATGAAAAAGCTCTTCAAACAATTCTCCAAGCTCTTCCCCATGATATTTATAGGATGGTAAGCAAGTATACGGTGGCAAAAGATTTATGGGAACGTCTTAAGGTGTTGCTACAAGGCACGTCTCTCACCAAACAAGAAAGGGAGTGTCAGCTGTATGATTTGTTTGATAGATTCACCTACAACCCAGGGGAAACACTTCACGATTATTACTTCATATTCACCACACTCATGAATGATCTGAATGTATACAATCTTGAGATTGCTCCATTTCAGGTTAACACCAAATTCTTGAATACTCTACCTCAAGCTGAATGGGGTGAGTATATTACCGATGTCAAGTTAACCAGGGATCTGCACAAGTGTAATTTGGATCAAATATATGCCTTTCTTCAGCAGCATGAGAAGCATGTTATCATGCACCGTTCTTCTCGAGGTATGTATCCAGATTCCTTAGCTTTGATGGCGAATCAACCAAGCTTGTCTCACAACAACACACCTTATATCTTGGGACATCAAGCCTATCACCAATCGCCTTACATGACACCAACTTTTCCCCAATACTCGATCTTACCACAACCTCCCACCTCACATCAGCAACAGTATCGGTTCAATGCACCTTCACCACAGTATGGTTCACAACTTCATCCAGCAAATGTTGCACCTTATGCTCAACCTTCATATTCGTCTTATCAAGAGAATGCAGCATATCAAACAAGCTACCCTGATCAAATGAGTATTCCTTCTACTGATTATGCAGCTCATCCAGATCAAGCATTGTATTGTGATGATGAAGAAGTCCCTGTTCCTGTTTTCCAACAAGGAGCTGACCCAGTTGAAGTGCTAACTACTATGTCTGCATATCTCACAAGAACTTTAAGCAAACGAGGATACAGAGGATCAGCTCCTACCAACAATCAGTTGAGGAATTCATCCAATTCTCGCCAACAAGCTACAATTGAGAATGGCAGGGTCATGGTTCAGCCAATTCAACCATATCAGGGGAGATCTTCAACCAATGCTCGCACAATTACTCCTGCTCCTGCTCCAATGGTCAACAATCCTCCACGGGCTAATACAGGCAAATTGAGAATGATTACCTGCTACAACTGCAAAGAAGAGGGTCATATGTCCAGGGATTGTAAGAAACCCAAGAGGAAAAGGGATGGACAGTGGTTTGCAGAAAAGATCTATCTGGTAAATGCTCAGGCGCAAGGAAGGGAACTTGATGAAGAGGAGCTTGCATTTCTTGCTGACCCAGGGATTGCTGAACAAGACGTTGTCACTACGCAGAATGCCGCTTACCAAGCTGATGATCTTGATGCGTATGATTCCGATTGTGATGACTTTCAGACTGCAAAGGCGGCTTTCATGGCAACTTTTTCCAGCTTAGGGCCAGATAAGAAATCTGAGGTACTTATTGATAACACCGATAATGCCATTGATGCTAGTATTCAACCACATCAAGTTGGGCAAGAGAATGCTGATTCGAATGAATCTTCGGTGGTGAGTCCTTCAAACGAGGAGACAAACAATGATAGCAATATCAATGTGAGTTCCCAGACTTTGAGTGAATCACAACCGGGACCCAATTCGCATACGCCTACTCATGCTCAACAAGATTTGGTCATGGTTCCTGCTACACTACTTAGCCAAATGAATGCTGCACTCTTAGAAACCTTAGCTAAGAATAAGAATTTGTCTGATGAGCTTGCCTTAAGCAATGAGAAAGTACAAACTTTGGAATTAGTGCCTTCGTCTAGTGTTCTCACAAATCTAGAATATGATCACTTTAGAAACAAACAAATGGGTCACTTGCAAGAAATCGAAAACTTAAGAGCAAATCTGTCTAGTGAACTTAGAGAAAAGGAGTTAGTGGTCACTAATTTTCAAAAACTTCAAACTGATTTTGAATTACTCGAATCTAAGAAGACTGAAATGGAGATTAATGCTACTAATAAGATTAGAAGTCTAGACTACTTGCTGTTAAGACAATACGCTGCTTCACAACTAGTTCACTTATTTGATGCTTCGTTTAAAGAGTTTAACTTATCACGTCTAAAAGGCCTTCCCCCTAATCCACGGTATGCAAAACAAGCTTTAAGACATAGTCCTAGACTTTATAATGCAACTCAATTAGGATTGGCGTTAGACCCGATTGTTTTTCCCAATGATAGAACAAGTAAGGATCTAGTTGATGAGGATCGGTCATACAATTCTGCAAAATATCCCGAGTGTGATTATTTTAAGATGAATAAGGAGCTTGCAAAAACTGATTTTAGAGTTCGCTTCCATATGGATAAAGATCTCATCACAGCACCGACCTACATGTTAGAGGAAGAACGCCCTAGTACATTTCCTACACTTGTCAACATGGAAGGTCCTAAGGAAATTCCAAAGGATCTTCCACCTGTTAGCACTGTATGGTTAAACTTGAAAGAGATTAACCGATACTTTACTAACTTTGACAAGGTCATTTTGGAATGTACGACTTCAAATGGCTTAAACGCCGGAGAATGGGCTTTCGAACACATGAACGAGGTGTTTAAAACTAAGATCAATCCGTTTGTCGAAAGTCTAAAAGAAAGTTTTGCATCTCTTAAGGAAAATCTTCAGTTTGAAATTGGGGAAGTTCAAAAAGTGTTTTATGAAATGGACACCGCTTACGAACTGCAACTAATTGAAAAGGAAAAGATTTTAACCGAATATGACCGATTCTTGTCTGAAATAATCTCGTGTGATGTGCTTACTATTGTAAATGTTAAATATTCGAATGAGCTTACATCCGCTATGATGAATTGTGATGCTGTGAATATTTGTGAGGATATTTGTGATGATGTTTGTGATATTTCTGTAAATGTTGCTGAAGCTGTAAATGAGGTAGATAGTCATTCTTGTCACGAATCTAACGCTGAGTTTTTAAAGCTACAAGATTCTTTTAATTTACTTTCTCAACGCTTTAATCAACTAGAACAACATTGTATATCTTTAGAATTAAAACAACAAGCTCAAAATGAAAATCTTTTGATATCAAATGTTTGTGAAAACGGTGTTGAGACAAGTGACAAGATGATTGCAATTGTTAAGACATTAGAGGAAGAAATCATGAGATTGAAGAGAGAGATATCATCAAAGGAAACATTAAGAATGGAACTAGAGGCCGCAGAGTCTAAAAACCAAGTCTTAGAAATTAGACTATCAACTGTTCTAGGGGAGATGGATCGGACAAGGCAGGGACTATCCGCTCTTTATGGTTCACTAGAAGATCGATTCGCTTTTAATGCGACACAGCAACAATATTATATTGAACAACTGAACCAAAAGTGCGAAGAAATCTCTGACTTGAACATCCTGCTCATAGACAAAAATATGGTTTTGGCTGAGTTAAAGGAGACACTTCTTCTCACCCGACAAGAAGTTGTTGATAACTTAGCTACCGACTCTGCACCGTCCACTAGTGCTCCAACAACCAAGAAAGTAGTGCTTTATAAGAATCCGCTTCATAAGAAAAACCCGGTTGTATACGATGATTATATGAGGAATGCCATTAAGCATGTCGATCTACTTAGGGATTTTTTAGACGATCTTTATGCCTTAGACCCCTCAAGTAGCGACTATTATTCGGCTCATGAATATGTTAAGCGAGTTCAATATTGCTTGGCTTATTTACAATACATAGGTACACCAGGTTCTGCACTACTTAACAATAGGCCCATTGCTGTCACTCCATTTAATAAGACTCCAGGAGCGAAACCGTCATTGGCACAATCAAGTAAGACACCTTTAAAATCTGCTGCTAATGTTCCCACTTTGCCTTCTACAGGATTAAAAGAGACTACTAAGGCTAAAGGATCGCCACTCAAGAAAGCTAAGATCAAGCCCTCCACTAGTAGTGCCACAAAGAAGAAAGTAGAAGTCCACAATAGGAATGCTAGTTCAGTTTTAAATAAAATGAATCATGTTAAGACTAAAAGCTCTGCGCCTGTGCAGCAGCCTAAACCATTCGTGAATTCTGATTTAAATTGCTGGAATTGTAATGAATGTATGTTTTCCGAGCGTCATGATTTGTGTCTGATTGATCACGTTAATGAAATGAATGCTATTAAGAATGGTCTTGAATGGAAGCCAACGGGTAGAACTCGTGCCCAAGTTGGCTGGCAATGGCGTCCCACTGGTAGGACCTTTACACTAGATGGTAAAATGTGCCCTTTAACTAGGAATGCAACCATTGAGGTTAGGTCTGAGCGTCCTTTAGTTAGGAACACTCGCACTCAAGTATGGAAACAGCGCCCTTTAATTAGGTCTGCCCCCACTGTAGTGCCTATCAGTGAAGAAATACCTCAGGATTTGAGCCAATTAGAATCTACACCACCAATTAAGAAGAAAAAGGCTAGGAAATCTAAGAAACCTAGAGTTAGCAAATCTAAGATTATTAAATCTGTACCTGCTAATGACAAGGAACACTCAGATTCCGATACCTCTACATTGTCTTTGTGTGGTGATATTTTCAGGTGGTCCAAATCATCCTGTGGTATTTGGACTCCGGTTGTTCAAAACATATGACCGGAAATCGCTCGATGCTCCGAAATTTCGTCAGCAAGTTTCTCGGTACGGTTAAATTTGGGAATGATCATATAGCAAAGATTATGGGATACGGTGAATATCAGATTGGAAACGTGACGATTTCTAGGGTATACTACGTAGAAGGTCTTGGTCACAACTTATTCTCAGTAGGACAGTTTTGTGATTCCAACCTTGAGGTTGCTTTTCGACAACACACTTGTTTCATCCGCAATTTGGAAGGAAAAGATTTGTTGAAGGGATCTCGTGGTGCAAATCTTTATACGTTGTCTCTACAAGATATGATGGCCGCCTCTCCAGTATGTCTTCTCTCTAAAGCATCCAAGACCAAGTCATGGTTATGGCATCGCAGATTATCTCATCTTAATTTTGATGCTATTAATCATCTGGCTAAAAACGAGTTAGTTCGTGGTCTTCCCAAGCTTAAATTTCACAAGGATCATTTATGTTCTGCGTGTTCAAGAGGGAAAAGCACCAAGAAATCTTACAAACCCAAAGCTGAAGACACTAATCAAGAAAAACTTCATCTTTTGCATATGGATCTTTGTGGACCGATGAGAACTGAAAGTGTGAGCGGTAAGAAATTCATTCTCGTCATTGTGGATGATTTCTCAAGGTTTACATGGGTTAGATTTCTACGTACAAAGGATGAAGCTCCTAAGGCTATCATCACTTTTCTGAAGTTCATTCAGGTACGTTTGAATACCACTGTCCGCCGCATTCGTACAGACAATGGTACAGAGTTCGTAAACCAGACTCTTCGTGATTATTATGAAGGAGTTGGTATATCACATGAAACATCCGCTGCACGCACTCCACAACAAAACGGTGTCGTTGAAAGACGAAATCGCACACTTATGGAAGCTGCTAGGACCATGCTCATTTATGCGAACGCTCCATTGTTCTTGTGGGCAGAGGCTATTTCTACTGCATGTTTTACCCAAAACCGTTCTATCGTTCGGAAACGCCATGGAAAAACACCTTATGAGCTTCTACATGACCGCAAACCCGATGTTTCATTTTTCCATGTGTTTGGTGCTCTGTGTTATCCAAACATCAATAGTGAGAACTTGGGTAAGCTTCAACCAAAAGCCGACATAGGTATTTTCATTGGTTACTCACCGTCCAAAAGAGCATACCGAATCTATAACCGTCGTCTTGGCAAGATTGTGGAAACTATGGACGCAGATTTCGACGAGCTGACAGCGATGGCTTCTGAGCAACACAGCTCTGAACCCGCACTTCATGAGATGGGACCCGGTGCTATAAGTTCCGGATTAGTTCCCAATAATCCTACTTCTACATCATTTTTACCACCATCTAGGCCCGAGTGGGATAAACTGTTTCAACCGTTGTTTGATGAATTCTTCGATCCCCCGACTGATGAAGTTCCAGTACCTGTAGTAATTGCTCCAATACCCGAAGTGGTTGCTCAAGTTAATGAACCTTTATCTAATGCATCTACAATTCAAGTTGAACCTGATGCACCTTCACCAAGTGATTCACAAACTACACCTGAATCATCACCCCTACTTGTGCCTAATGATGTAGAAGAGGATACTACTGATCACGACTTGGAATATGCTCACTTGCAAGAGCTTCCTTTCTTTGGTGTAGCGATCCCTGAAAACCCTTCAGCCGCCTCTACCTCAGAAGAAGCTCCATCTATTGTTCACTCCAGACCACCTAGGATTGAAAACCATAGCACTAAATGGACAAAAGATCACCCAATTAGGAATGTTATTGGAGATCTAGATCGACCAGTCTCTACGCGCCATCAATTACAAGAGAGTGCGCTTTATTGTTACTTTGATGCATTTCTCTCTGAAGTTGAACCCAAAAATTGGCAGCAGGCTATGACCCAATCTTCTTGGATCGAAGCTATGCAAGAGGAACTCAATGAATTCAAACGACTTGAAGTATGGGAATTGGTTCCTCGCCCTGACAAAGTTAACATCCTTACTTTGTTATGGGTTTATAAGGTTAAACTTGATGAGATGGGTTCGGTATTGAAGAATAAAGCAAGATTGGTCGCTAGAGGATATAAACAAGCCTTGGGTATAGACTTTGAGGAATCTTTTGCTCCTGTGGCTAGATTGGAGGCGATTAGACTATTCCTTGCGTTTGCTGCTCATATGAATATGATCGTCTATCAAATGGATGTGAAGACGGCATTTTTGAACGGTGAACTAAGGGAAGAGGTTTATGTTAGTCAACCGGATGGGTTCGTCAGCACGGAGTCTCCTAACCATGTGTACAAGCTTAAGAAGGCTCTCTATGGGTTGAAACAAGCTCCACGCGCGTGGTATGATCTCCTGTCAACATATCTCATGTCGGAAGGCTTCTCCAAAGGCAAAGTGGACCCCACTCTATTCACTCTCAAGGACGGCAACGACATGCTTCTGGTACAAATTTATGTTGATGATATAATTTTTGCTGCCACTAACATAGAATTGTCTAAACAATTTGAGAAGATAATGTCCACACGCTTTCAGATGTCGATGATGGGAAAAATTTCATTTTTCTTAGGATTACAGATTTCTCAGAATCCCAGAGGCATCTTTATAAATCAATCCAAATATGCTCTAGAATCTCTTAAGAAATATAACTTTGAGAATTGTGACCCCGTAGACACTCCAATGGTTGAGAAAACCAAGTTAGATGAAGATAGGGATGGGATTATTGTCGATCCGAAACTTTACCGTGGAATGATCGGCACCCTTCTCTATCTGACTGCTAGCAGGCCTGATTTGCAATTTGCTGTATGCATGTGTGCCCGGTATCAGGCTCGGCCTACCGAAAAGCACTTACATGTTGTGAAAAGGATCTTTCGGTATCTAAAAGGAACACTTCATCGTGGTCTATGGTATTCGAAAGATTCCTCGATTGCTTTAATATCATACGCAGATGCCGATCATGCTGGATGTCAAGATACGAGGCGTAGCACTTCTGGATCTGTGCAACTCCTAGGAGATCGATTGATAAGTTGGTCTTCAAAAAGGCAGAAAAGCGCTGCAATTTCAAGCACGGAGGCTGAATACATCGCCATGTCCGGTTGTTGTGCTCAAGTCCTTTGGATGAGATCACAATTAACTGACTACGGTCTTGGATTTAACAAAATCCCGATGTATTGTGACAACAAGAGCGCCATTGCCCTTTGCTGCAACTATGTTCAACACTCCCGGGCCAAGCACATAGACATTCGCTACCATTTCATTAAGGAGCAGGTGGAGAACGGAGTGATCGAGCTGTATTTTGTCACTACTGAGTATCAGCTGGCGGATATGTTCACCAAAGCCTTAGATCGAGGACGAATCGAGTTTTTGATCGACAAGCTTGGCATGAAATCATTCACTCCAGCGACTCTCAAAGAGTTGGCAGAAGAATCAGCTGAATAGTCGTGGTAAACTATTCAGAGTATCCTTTGGTTGTGATCATGTATATTATCGTATATATATAAACCACAAAAGAAAATACAAAAATATAAAACCAAGAAAAACCATAAAAAATATAAAACCAAGAAAAACCATAAAAAATATAAAACCAAGAAAAACCATAAAAAATATAAAACCTATAAAACCATAAAAATTATAAAATCCAGAAAAACCAAAAATATTTTTTGTTTTAAAACGGGCATGTCTTTTAGTACGGTAATATTTACGGCCTTAGAAATGTCGATCAATATTGACACGGTGCCATAAATAGAGTCCGTATAAAAGTTGTACATTTTTAAAACATGCCCATAATGGCTTGTAGTTATTTCAGACTGCAACCCGGTTTTCATATTAAAGTCACGTATTTCCTTGGAAAACGTTGGCTCAGAACGGGAATTAATTTTCTCGGGCGTGATTTACAAGCCAAATCATGCAAAGGGATCAAGTTTACTTTATAACTTGGTCTGACACGAATTTGTGTACGTCTCAGTGCATTAATTTGTTAAAATAAGAGAAATCTTATTGACACCACGAATCAAACTTTTTCAAGATATCAATTGGGAAATGTTTTTTTTCATCATCATGTGCCTCGTTAAACAATGACTACAGCTCTTTAAATAGAAAACGGGTCATCGTTTAAGGGGGAGAAAATATTTCGTCATCTTTCACATCAACAAGATCTTCAAAAGTTTTCAAGAAAATTCACAAAGCTTAATGGTTAATGGTTGGATTGCTTTGGCATTTGTAGTGTTGTTGCTTATAAGCTTGTCGTGGATAAGTTTTGTGCTTGTGATAAGTTAAGTTAATCAATAAGGCTTGGATAGTTAACATAAAATAGGATTAATGTGACAAGTATCAAAACTTGGTAACCAAAAGAATGAGTGAATGAAGCAAAAAGAAAATTCAGGGGGCAAAGTTGACATTAGGTCTAACTTGTGGAAATCTTGACCTAGTCAAAACCTTCCCCCCCGTTTCTCTTATTCCCTCACTATTCACAATCACTGTTTCTGTTTACTCTTGCCGCCATTGATAAACCTTCCACAAACAAACACACGAACTCAAATCAATCACCTGAAATCAATACATCTTCTAGATCCGATCTTCACAAAAGGTATTAAATCGGCTTAATTTTTCATTAACATCAAATTAATTAACTGCTTAATTGGAAGATCAAAACGAATCAATTTACTGTTTAAATTAGGGTTAATTATTTGGGGGTTTTGCCTGGGGATGATTCGGAATAGGTTTAATTGCATAAATTTGGCCTTTAGAACGCTTGAATCAATCGATTGCATGCCCAATTAGAAAAAAACGTCACTGTTTGTAACTTTCCGAATAGAACAGTCTTTTCCGCATAGGGTAAACTTTCCGCATAGCAAAAAGTTCCGCATAGGGCAAAAATTCCGAATAGGGCAAAAATTCCGAATAGGGCAAAAATTCCGAATAGGGCAAAAATTCCGAATAGGGCAAAAATTCCGAATAGGGAAAACTTCCGAATAGGGCAAATGTTCCGAATAGGGATAAAGTTCCGAATAGGGCAAATGTTCCGAATAGGGATAAAGTTCCGAGTAGGGATAAATGTTCCGAATAGGGATAAAGTTCCGAATAGGAAAATGTTCCGAATAGGAAAATGTTCCGAATAGGAAAATGTTCCGAATAGGAAAATGTTCCGAATAGGATAATGTTCCGAATAGGATAATGTTCCGAATAGATGTTCCGAATAAGGACTTTTTCCGCATGACCCAAATGTTCCGAATGGAGGAATTTATTCCGCATAGCCCAAATGTTCCGCATAGCCCAAATGTTCCGCATAGGGAATTTATTCAGCATAGGTTAAAAGTTCCGAATAGTCTTTTTATTCAGAATAGGGAAGTTTTTCCGCATAGGCCTATTATTCCGAATGGTGTGATTATTCCGAATAGAAGAAGTTTGATTGATTTCAAAGATTAAGGGATTATGTCATATGTACAATGCTTAGGTTTTAAAGTCATAATGATATTCATACTTGTTTGTATCAACCTTTGTGTTTTATCTTAAGCAGAGACGATGACTAACCCTACCGTACAACAACTACAAGACGACAGAGCTGCCGCCATTGCTGAAGCCAAGACTCTTAAGTTTGTTCCAAACAACTACCGTCTGAAGGAGGTATCTCACTCGACCCATAATGGCTTTAAGGTAGCTACAGCCATGCTTGATAAATCTCACTTCAAGTATGCGCTAAGGAGAAGTGCTTCGGTGCCCTATGAGTACCTTTACGAGTTCTGGGCTACCAAAGAGAGGACGTCGAACAAGATCACTTTTTCCTTGGACAACAAGCAGCAGACGCTTACTGTGTCAGACTTCAGGAAGATCTTTGGCTTTCGACCGATTCTCAAAGGTCTAGCAGCATACTCTCCCAACCCAACCAAGGACCAGATGATGGAGATGTTCACTGCTATTGGATGTCTTGACATTCGAACCCCGTCTGAGTTTACTACTGCCAAAATTGGTCAACCATGGAAAGCTATCTTTGGGATCCTTAGCCGATGCTTGACACCCAAGACAACTGGGTATGATGCTGTTCGTCCACCGATCATCAAAATGTTTTATGGTATGTTCAAAGGTATGGGTATTGATTATGCATCACTGCTGTGGGAGGAGTTTACTTTTCAACTCTTCACTAACACTAAGGGTAAAATCAAAACTTACCAGTACCCTAGGTTTATTAAGTTGATCATACATTACTTTATGGAAAACGATGCATCCATTAACAAGCTTGCAGGTAGTCGTTACCACATGATAGATGATGATGATTTGGTAGACTTAAGGCAGGAGACTCATTCGAATACGGTTATTCCTGGTCCCATTCCCAGTCATCTTCTGACCGATGAGATCATTGAATCTGATGATTACAAGAACTTGCTCACGGAAATTGAGAAACAACGAGCAAGCCTTCTAGCAGGGGAAGACTCATCTACCACGGTTAAAAGCAAAGGTAAAAGGAAGCAAGCAGATTTACCTGAGCCCAAAACCAAGAAGAAGAAGACAGAGGGTAAAAAGGGAAAGGGTAAGGATTTGATGCGTCTACGTGATGAAGCAGATATTGTTGATCCTGATCTTGAGAAAACCGAGAAACAAATGATGAAAACAGCCATTAAAAGGAGCAGAAAAGATACTGGTGGTAGTGGTTCAGGTGTAAGAGTAGACGTTGAGGATGAGTATATTGAACCTCATGATGTTGATGAGTTTGGGTCACCTGAAAATTATTCCACTTCGAAGGAGCCATCAATCCCTGTTTCTACACCACCTCCTCCACCTACTCAACCTTTAACAACTCAACCTCCACCAACTCAACCATTACCAACCAAACAGGTTTCTACACCACTTCCTCCACCACCACCAAAACCCATCCTTAGCACCGCAGTCACAACTGAGCCTATTCCATCAACATCTACAACATCTGCAACATCTGCAATGGCAGCAATAGTATTGGGCGAGATGTTGGATAAACATGTGGATGCTCACAAGAAAGAAATGAATGAACTTCGCCAAGAGTTAAATAGAAGAGCTCAAAGTGAAGAAGCATCAAGGAAAGCTCAAGAAGAGTTAATTGCCAAGTTCGCTGCAGACATGGAAGCTACACGTAAAGCTCATGCAGAGGAACTTGCTCAGGTAAAAAGGGATGAAGCTAATAGGCATAAAGCACGAATTGCAAGACTTAAAGCTATTAAGGATGACCTTAAAGAGCAAAACGACGCTCTTGAAGCTACTATTGAGCAGAAAGTAAAAGACTCAGTTGAATCCTTAATGCCTAAACTGCGTGATGACTTGAAGACGCTTGCTGCTGATAACTTGATGATCAAGTCATCCAATCCTTCAGAAGCCGCCTACAAGATCGCATATGACTTGACGGATTTTGAACTGAAGAAGATCCTTAAGGCTCGAATGAAGGAACTTGGTTCGTTTGATAAATCGAGGAAACAACGAGCTCTCTTCAAATCCCTGAATGACGCTATCATGGAGGATGATAGGTTGTTCAAGACATTTGGAAGTGTGGTTCCCTACCACATTCTCCCTGAAGAAGAACGGGAAGAGAGTGAGGAAGACGAGGGTACTGGTGGAGAGGAGGAAGAAGAAGAAGAAGAAGATAAGAATGAGGAGGAGGATGAGGATGAGAATGATAAGGACGATGAGGACGATAGTGATAATGATGATGAAGATGAGGATGATGATGAGGATGGTGATGATGAGGATGAGGATGGTGATGATGAGGATGATGATGATAATGATGGTAACGATGGTGGTGATGGTCACCAGGAGAGTGTTAAGGGGAGCAATGCTGATAAAGGTGAACAGCGTGAGAAAGGGGATAAAGGCGCCAGCTCAAAGAAAGTGGTTAAGTCTGGCACCAAGTCAAAAAAGGATGCAGCACCAAAGGAGAAGTCTACATCCACGGAATCCAGACGATCGAAGTGGCGCCATGACGTGAATGCCACTACAGGGTCATCTATTCCTGGTACATTTATCCATAAATCAATACCTGTTACCACTAACCCCGTTAGTTCTTGTGTTGTTACTCCTGTGATTGCAGAATCGGTTACCGAACCAGAAGCTGCTCAACACTCACCCATCCATGACACTGCTGAAATGCCTGAATCTGAAGCAGATGTTCACATCTCCACTCCTCTGCAACAAAACCCACAATCTACTATTGCTGAACCAAGCACAAGGAACTGGGAGGACACGTTGGAAATCGACGAGACTGCTCCACCACAGGCTTGGATCATGGCAGCGGCGCAGTATGATCCGATCACCGACGCCGACAAAGAAGTCTTGTACCTTCGTATCCGAAGTCCGATTGACTTATGTGCATTTCTTGCTCATGAGTATAAGACTTCGGTTACTCCATCATTGGTGAAGAAAATACTGAAGGATAAAAGACTTCGCGCCAAAACCCGGTTGCCCCAAATGGAGTTCGAATACTATGCCGAGGAGATCCTGAAGGCTCTGAATACCGTTCAACGGCCAGGTCTTCATGAATCAGAAAGAGCTCCACCTCCAATGGATCAAGATAATCAGATTGCTCTTGACTTCTTTGTCACCAATGATCTGGTGTATCTACTCAAGGGGTCATCAAAATACGCAACATCCCTGACATTGCTGAAAGCTGCCAACTGGGGGACAATACCCTTCATCGAGGAAAAGGTAAACCGACTCTGGGTCCCTAAGATAAATCGTAATTATGATATGTATGCTGTCATAGGTGCATCTCATTGGGACGAACGAGTCAGAAGGGCGTACAGGTGTTGCTGCTTAGTCAATTCTGGAAGCTCAGTTAGGTCCGATATCCGCATCTCCAGCATTTTAGGGATGAAAACAGAAGCCAAGAACGGCTATTATCATGTGACGGAGATTCGCTTGAAAAGGGAGGATGACAGGGAATACAGAATCCAGCAGGGAGATTTTTCCATCATTCGCCTTGAGGATATCGAAGATATGCTGCTTCTGATGACCAGAGATCAACTGACACATATTCCTCGTGAAGATCTGATTGCGTTGAATACAGCACTTCGTATGTTCACACGAAGCGTTGTCATCAAAACACGAGTTGAAGATCTTCAGTTAGGAGTCGAAAGCTATCAGAGGAAGCTCAATTTAACCCGTCCTGTGAACAAAGTGTTACCTCAACATGTAGCAAGATGTCCTTATACCGGCATTTCGGTCCCGAATTACGGCATTTTCTACTTAAACAGTCGAGGTTTGATGAAGTTTATGAGGATGGGGAGCTCCACAAGTATAGTGATGGAACTCTTATACAAGTCAGAGGAAAGTTGGAGCATCTGAACTCGGGTAAGACTTTGCCAGAAATGACGGAGGATTGGCATCAAGGTTACCGGCAGATGGCGAAGTACGTGATCAAAAAGATCGATCAAAAGCTCCGTGAACGTAGGTTGATGAGGAGCTTGGAAAGATTCGTGGGTGGTAGACCATATGGAGTGCACTACAGGACACTGCAACGATCCATCTGAAGGGTCGTACATTTCAGGTCACTCTATATTGGTATTATTTGTGAATATGTATATTTGTGAATAATGTGCGTTAATGGCTTGTTGTAGTGTTAAAGTATGATAATTTTTCAAGAATTTCTCACGAGATTCTAAATCTTTCAAAATATATCATATTAAAGCACTACAACTACCCCTTATTAACTTAAGGGGGAGCAATCAGTTGTTCTATGGCCAAACAACAATTTCATTTTTACCCAAAGACCGGTTAATCCATTCAATATCCCAAATATTAATGGTTAACATTTTGGATAAGGGGAGAAAATGGGATTAAGGAGACGTAAGTGATACTTGGCTAAAAGATGAAAAAGACTTAAAGATTATCCAACTTAATATGTGTTAAGCACGTGTTAAGGGGGAGCGTTTTTGATGAACAAAACACCTAAGGTACAAAACTTTTGATTTCAATATCACAAGTACTTTAGGTGCTTTTCAATGATTTTTCATGGTGGCAATTCCTTCCCAAAACACGCTTAATTCACGACGGATGTGGTGACAAAAGGGTGGTAGGAATAGGTTTAGTCCAATGATTCATCAGAGCCGATGGAATCTTCCCAAGGACAATTCCCTAGTTAGAATTAGAAGTCCTAGGAAAGATGGAGAAAGAATGTGAACGTAGCTGAATGCCGACCAAGTACTTAAGCTAGCACTGGAACAATCACAACAAGGTGCTAGTGATGACGTATTGGTAAGCATTGAAGGGGTTGAAGAATGAAAAAGAAATGTAAAGATAAAGGGTGTAAAGAAAGAAGCCCTCCTTACAACTTTAGGCAGAAACCGGGTCAATACATATGCTATTGAGGTCATTTTTGCTAATGATTCTCGGTATTGAAGAAAGACATCATGGACCCAGTGATGCAATGCACAACCCTTCCCCAGCTAACTCAAATATCTCTCAAAAGGTATTTGTTTTAATCACACGGAGATCAACACGTTATCTATTGGTTTATTCACTCCGAATAGACTGGTATTGAAAAGGTGGCACTCCTCTCCAGCCATCGCTCACTAAATCAAAACGCACAATCGAGTCTAGAGCCAAGAGATCATCAAAAGTCTCATTAGGACACTTTCTATTTATTCCTTGCTTTCTCACACACTGTGAAAAGTAAGAGATTTTCATGAGTCCTACGCAGTATTCTTGTAATATTGCCAGAACATCCGAGTGATACGCAAGTATTACAATGAAGATGGAAATCCTGCTTGAGCCAACATCAAACAAGCTCATGGTAGGTTACACGTGCGGTTCTTTTAGAACCAATCTTGTGAAAAACTGGAAGGTAACAGTGGTTTAATTCTTAATTGAACTTAAACTCGTTCCAGGCCTCTTCGCATTATCATATGATCTTGCCAGAACACTCAGAGTGACTCTTTATTGACCACAGTGACGAGTGGAAATCCTTCTAGTGTCAACATCAAACAGCACTTGGTAGGTAACGCGCAAGATTCTTTATGAATTGAGCTCGTGACAACTGGAAAGCAACGATGGTGAAAATCTTAATTGAAATTCACTTGTTCCAGGTTTCATGAATTGACGGCTTTTAATCACAAGGATAATTTATCCAAGTGATTCACTCTTTATGTTCGCAGTCAGCTTTGGACGGTCGAATAAAGAGAACGGGTTTACCCGCGAAATCCTGTCAGGAAGTTACTTAATTGAAACTATCCGTCACGGGTACGATATCTAATATCGTCCAACGGTCTTCACCGACCGGAGGTAAAATGCTACCGAATTAGAATAAAATGTTCAAAGCCATTTTATTCGTGTCGTTGCTGTGTACCTGCTAAAGACGGTGGCGTTGCTGTGTACCTGTTGAAGACGGTGGCGTTGCTGAGTACCAGTAAAGACGGTGGTGTTGCGGTGTACCGGTAAAAGTCGTTCCCACATGCTTATGTCTTTTGCAACAAAGTTTAGCAAAAATTCAAGAAAGTAAAAGATGAAGTCTTCCGCTGTACCAAACTCTGAAGCTTTCAAGAATTCAACAAAAAGACGTAAGTGTGTGGAACATGAAGTCACGAGGAGGCAAAGTTCACAAGAAAGGCAAAGATCGCACGTGAAAGGCCAAAGAACAATGCTCTCAAGTCAAAGCCAAAAAGATCAAATCAACATATTCACAACAAAAGAAAGAAAAGAAGAAAAGACTACGAGCTAAAGAACGAAGACTTAGTATAGTATGCTAGGTTTAGAACTTTGTAACGTGGAGTGACCTCCCTTAGGGGGAGATTGTTAGAAATACGTTTTTACGTATATTAAAAGTATCGGTCACTCCACAATAATATTCATGTTGTAATAGCTCGTAGTTAGATATTAGTTATCATTTGCTTATTAACTTAAGTAAGAACCGGTCCATGGGCTTGTCATGGACCGGCCCAAGTCCACTTATGACTTGGAGTATAAATACCCCTTTCCACTAAGGAAAGGGGTTGGTTGTTGTCATTCTAAACTTTCATATTAATAAAACCTTCCATTTATTCTCTCACTTTCTCTCTCTAGTTTCTCTCACTAGAAAAACATCAACCCACTTCATAGATTCATAGGTTATCAATTTCTACAGTGGAAGAAAGCTAACCCTACTTTATTTGTTAAGGGAGGTTTGCTATGTGAAAGTCCCAATGAATCACCACCCATTAAGGTTACTCATCCAATCACTGGTAAAGCTGTTGACCTAGGCTCAAACACTGTTAGAACACCGACCATTAAATATGCAGAGATGTATAGAAATAATAGGTCACCCAAGAGCCAAGTTAGCAATCATGGAACAGGTTTCTTCTCTACTAGACCTAAGGTTGTGTCTAAGAAAGCCTGTTACACTTGTAGCAGCTTTTCACATTTGGCATACAAGTGTGTCAACGCTCCCAAAGCCAGCGCTGACAGGAACAATTTCAGCGCTGATAGGAAGACAGTCAACGTTGTTAGAAAGTCAAACGTTGTCAGACCCAAACCTTGTGTGCAGCAAAGTCCACAAGTGATTAGACCAGCCCCATTCTTTACTAGAAGGTCTAACACTCATGGACAAAGACCTTTTCAAAAGACAAACACCTGGTCAAATAGGCAATGGGTTCCTGTAGCAAACCCTAGGTTCAACACTGACAAGGGTAATTTCAGCGTTGACAGGACAAAATCCAACGCTGACAGAAACGTGACCAGACCTAAATATTTGCAGCCACAAGGTAAAGGGTCTAAAGCTTCTTCAAGCTTAATGTGGAGACCCAAGAAAGATCAAAACCCTAATGATAATGGAATTTCAATGACTTGCAATAGATTTAATTACATTTCAAAGGTCATTACAAAACCTATTGGGGTTAACTGGGTATTTCATCCTAAAAGGGATGAGAATGGGGTTGTTGTGAGAACTAAGTCTGTTCTTATTGAACAACCAGATGAATCCAAGTCTTCTGAGACTTGGGTTCCCAAAGAAAACTAATTTGTTTTCTTTATGTGCAGGGCATTCAAAGACATATCAATGATTACGGATATTGGGATAGTGGATGCTCAAGGCACATGACAGGAAAGGAAGACTATCTGACGAACTTCACTCCTATTAAAGATGGTGATAAGGTATACTTTGGAGGGGGCTATGGCACCATTACAGGCAAAGGAACCCTTCTCACCAACAATCTGCGTTTTGAGAATGTCTTCCTGGTAAAAGAACTTGATTATAATCTGTTTAGTGTATCACAAGTTTGTGATAACAAAAATAAGGTTCTTTTCACTGATACTGAGTGTTTGGTGTTAAGCAAGGATTTTAAGATCCCTGATGAGAAATATATTGAGTATAGAACACCTAGGCATAAGGACATATATAATGTGAATTTAAATGGGATTAAAGTGAATACCAATATGTCTTGTTTTTATGCTAAGGCCTCAGTAGATGAAAGTAATTTGTGGCACAGGAGACTAGGGCACATAAATTTTAAAAATATAAACAGACTTGTGAGGCTTGGTTTAGTTGATGGTTTGCCTGAGAAGGCCTTCCACAATGACCACTCTTGTGTTGCATGTCTTAAAGGCAAGCAGCACAAGGTCTCATTCAAGTCCAAGCAGGTGCATACTAGTTCCAGACCTCTTCATATGCTTCACATGGACCTTTTTGGTCCAACCAATATAGAAAGTTTGAATGGAAAGTCATATTGCTTTGTTGTCACAGATGACTTTTCTAGGTTCACTTGGACATTCTTTCTAGCTATGAAGAGTGACACAGCTGATGTTCTTATTGATTTTATCACTCAGATTGAGAAAAGGTCTGGAAATAAGGTTAAAATGCTTAGGAGTGATAATGGTGGAGAATTTAGGAACAAGAAGCTAGATGATTTTTGTGCAGGAAAGGAATTACTAGGCAATTCAGTATTGCTAGAACCCCACAACAAAATGGGGTTGCTGAAAGGAAAAATAGAACCCTAATTGAAGCAGCCAGAACAATGTTGGCTGATGCTCACTTTCCAATAGCCTTTTGGGCTGAGGCTGTTAATACAGCATGCTATGTGCAAAATAGAGCATTGGTTAACAAAATTCAGAACAAAACACCTTATGAGTTACTTTGGGGAAGAAAACCTAATATTGGTTTTCTTAGACCTTTTGGATGTCATGTAGTAGTCTTGGATACTAGTGATGCCTTAGGGAAATTTAGTGCAAAAGGTGATGAAGGTTACTTCATGGGGTATTCAGTGCAGAGCAAGGGTTATAGGGTTTATCTTAAACAAACGTATTGTTGAGAGAGTACATGTTAGGTTCTTAGAGAATAAACCTAGTGATCCTGAAAGTGGTCCTAATTGGTTGTTTGATTTGGAACCCTTATCTAGAACTTTAAATTATATGCCTGTCACTAATCCAGACATTGTGAAGGTAACTTCAAATGTTGTGGAGGAACCAGTTGTTGATGTTTCAGGTACACAGGTTAATGAGAGGGTTGGATCACAAGCAGAAAAGGCATCTCCTACATTTGAATATGTCATAATTCCCATTTGGACAGATGCTTTTGCTGCTGCTGCTGCTGGACAAGATAATGGTGGTTTCCAAATACCACCAGATACAAACATGCATGGTTCTTCAGGCACTGACAAAGGCAAATCTAGCGCTGACAAGACCAATTCAGACGTTGATGGCTCAGGCGTTGACAACAACATTTCAAGCGTTGTTAGCCCAAACGCTGACAAACAAGGTTCAGACGTTGACAACACCTTTGCACATCTTTTCTCTTCCACTTTTGAACAAGGAGAACCTTCCAATGTTCATGAAGAGATTCTTGTTGATCAAAGAGAGTCTGACGAAGAAGATATTGACAACATGGAGCATGAGGTTGAGGACACCAGAATTTTTGAGGGAGGGGTTCTCACTTCCACAATGAAGAACCACCCCACATCTCAGATCATTGGTGATATTATGACTCCAGTTCAGACAAGAAGATCTCATCAAGGTCTTGGTGGGTTTATTGCCAATATACACAAGAAGGTTGATACCCCTCTTGTGCAAGCATGTTTGTTTGCATGTTTTCTGTCACAAGAAGAACCCAAGAAGATATTTGATGCTCTCAAAGAACCAAGTTGGGTGGAAGCAATACAGGATGAGCTTCATCAATTTGCAATTCAGGATGTTTGGGAGCTGGTTGATTGTCCTAGATATGTCAGACCTATAGGGACAAGATGGGTTTTCAGGAACAAAAGAGATGAAAGAGGTATTGTGGTCAGAAACAAGGCAAGGTTAGTGGCTCAAGGTTATACACAAGAGGAAGGGATAGACTATGAGGAGGTCTTTGCACCAGTTGCAAGAATTGAAGCTATTAGGATTTTTCTCGCCCGTGCTTCCTGCATGGGCTTCACAGTCTATCAAATGGATGTCAAGAGTGCTTTCTTGTATGGCACCATTGTTGAGGAAGTATATGTCATGCAACCTCCTGGTTTTGAGGATCCAGAGCATCCAGATAAAGTGTATAGAGTCAAAAAGGCTATGTATGGCCTTCATCAAGCCCCTAGAGCATGGTATGGTACTTTGTCTACCTATTTGGTGGACAATGGATTCAAAAGGGGTACCATAGATCAGACACTATTTACAAAGAAGAAAGGCAAGGATGTGTTGCTTGTGCAGGTCTATGTTGATGATATCATCTTTGGGTCTACTGATCCAAAGATGAGTGAGGATTTCTCTAAGCTTATGACAGACAAATTCAAGATGAGTGCTATGGGGGAGATGAACTTCTTTCTTGGTTTACAAGTTCAGTAGAAAGAGGATGGTATCTTCATCTCCCAGGACAAATATATTGCTGAGATCTTGAAGAAATTTGGCTTTTCTCCACATGAAAAGAGGGCTACTACTCCTATGGATAGAGAACACCCTTGGGGAAAGATTGGAGATGGGAAAGCTGTTGATGTCAGGCATTATAGATCCATGATTTGATCCTTGATGTATCTTACTGCCTCCAGACCTGACATTATGTTTGCTGTGTGTGCTTGTGCACGCCATCAAGTGACTCCCAAAGAATGTCACCTTTATGCTGTGAAGAGGATCTTTAGGTACCTAAGATGCTATCCTAATCTTGGTTTGTGGTACCCAAAGGATTCACCATTGGAGCTAATTGCATATTCAGATAGTGATTATGGAGGTGATAAGTTTGATAGGAAATCCACAACTGGTAGATGTCAGTTTCTTGGGACCATGTTAATATCTTGGCAATGCAAGAAACATACAGTGGTGGCTAATTCTACAACTGAAGTAGAGTATGTGGCTGCAGCAGCATGTTGTGGTCAAGTGTTGTGGATTCAGAACCAGCTGTTGGACTATGGGTATAATTTCATGCATACTAAGATATTTGTTGACAATAATAGTACTTTATGCATCATTAAGAATCCTGTACATCATTCTAAAACTAAACACATAGAAATTAGACACCATTTTATAAGAGATTGCTTTGAGAAAGGTTTAATACAACCAGATAGGGTTAACACTGAGGAAAATGTGTCAGATTTATTAACTAAACCTTTTGATACTGGAAGATTTCAATACTTGTTAACAAGTATTGGAATGGTTAATCTCACTTAAATATGTGTTTTGGATTCTTTTTGTAAAAGTATGTACAGGATGATGCTTAATTATTGTTGGTCTTATTGATGATTTAGATTTTCCACTATATTTTTCTAACACTGACAAAGGTTGCTTGAACACTGATAAGTGTTTTTGCAACGTTGTCAGCAATATAATTGTCTAACGCTGACAAAGCTTCCCTCAACGCTATCATGTGTTATCGGGGCGTTGTCAGCAACAATGTTAGTTTTGTGGTTTTCAATCTAAATGTGCAGATGGTGGTAGCAGTATACCATTGGATACAGAGTTGCTTATGGATCAATGGAGAAGCATTTGGACAAGTTTTTATTTATGGATGATGGTTGGAATGTTTCATTCCTATCTTGACATAAATTTTTATGTTCATGCATGACTTTAGCAAACTTTTGTATCATAGTTTAAGGGGAGGTTTTAGGAACCTTTAGGATGTTTGGGTATCCATATGATACTCTTATCACAATTCTAGATTGTGTCCACAGGTGAGTATGGGTTAGTTTTACTAAACCATGAGGCACTGTAGCATGCATAGTATATCAACTTTGCATGCTGCCAAGACATTTTTTGGCCTAGAATTGGTTGTGGTCTGTTGGGAGACTTGGGAATGATTTTGATATGGGATTTACCTGGGAGTAACAAGGATTTTATAAGGTAACTTTGTTGTTAAGAATTTTGGTTAGCAAGGGACACTAGAGGACTGTTATGTCTATCTTGCTTATGCAAGTGTGCATAATTGGACAGTGCTTGCCGCCCTATAATAATTATCAGCTTTTGGTTATCTTCTCTAGGATAAATTACTTGTTAAGGTCATTTTTCACTTTTTAAACAATTTTATTTTTGGACGCTGACAAGAAATTTCCAAGCGTTGTTGTGACCAAATTGGACGCTGACATGGCTTTAGGCGAACGTTGACAAGATTATAGCCGTTGGGCGTTGATAGGTTATTTTTGACCGTTGACACTCAATGGGACCTACCCAGTTGTTACTTTTTGACATATTTTCAAGCCGTAATTTTAAGAGTTGTTACTTTCATTAAATGCATGAGATAACTTATAACTTTTTCAATATTTTCATGATTCGTTTTTGAAACTCTTTGCCTATTTTTGGGCCAATCACATGCATTCTTTCTCTCCTGTAAATTCGGCTCCTATTTTAAACAGGGTATCTGTAATTCTTGTCAAACACTTTTCTCTTATCAACTTCATCTTCTACATTTCAAATTACCAGCTTTCATCAATGGCACCAAAGTTTGACTCCGTAGAATTGGAATTGGGGTTCAAGTCTCAACACAACATGATTGCTTATCTTGTTGCTGATAATGATTTGTTTCCTCAATACACACAAATAGTGGCGTATTTGAACGCATCCCCACTAAGGTATGCTCTTTCTCATGCACCACTCATTCCAGTCACACACATTAAGCAGTTTTGGAACACTGTTAGTTCCTCAACAGTTAATGGAGTGACCACATTAACTTTTATTGTTCATGGGAGGTCTTGGGTGGTTACTGAGGCCTTGGTACGCCAGGCCTTGCATCTTGATGATGCTGATGGTGTAGCCATTCTTCCCATAAATGAAATAGAACAAGGGTTTAGGGCTTTGGGATATCCATTTCCTGATGAAGGTACTCTAAACAAGTATCATAAGCAGGAATTTCCCCCAGCCTGGAAGTACCTCATCCACATCCTCCTTCAATGTTTGAGTCCCAAATGTACTGCACACAATGAGATCAATAGATCCATTGCTAGTGCTATTGTGTGCATTGCAACAGGGCAAAAATATAACTATTCTAAAATGATTTTTGAAGGGATGTGTAAAAACAAGGGGACAAAAATGACTTTAGCTTATCCCTGTTTTCTACAAATGATTTTTGATGATCAAGGTTACTGCTCCAGGGATCACAATGATTTTTATAAGATCCCTGAACAAAAGAAAGCTATTTTTACGAAGATGAATTCACCACCCCATAGAGACTTACCTTTAACCCCAGCCATGCTTGCTGTTATTGCAGCAGCACAACCCCAACCTGACCCCCAACCTCAAATTGACCCTCAACCACAATTTGAACCCATTCCTGAACCTTTACCCTCACCTGAACAAATGCAACTTGACCAAGAACCCTTTGACGCTGACACATCAAATGTTGGCGTTGATGTGCCTATTTCCAACACTGACACAGAACCTTCACAATCCCAAACACCCCTTAACCAACCCACATCTACCCATTCTTCCACACCATCTTCGACACCACCTGAATATAGGTTGATAAAACGCCAAAGGAATACTGGAGTGTTCTCCTCTGGTGGTCCTAGCCATGAAGCAGAGAGAACCACCACCACAAGTGTGGCTGGTGACCTGGATGAGGCTGGGACTATTGGTTCTGGCTTAGATGCTGGCCAAGGCAGTCCCACCATAATTAAGTCCTCATCTTTGCCCAATGAACCTGACTTGGGAGGTCAAATCCCCATTTCAGAAGAGGGCAGACTGGAACCAATGACTCTTTTGGAATTGACGGCAGTCTGCATTCGCTTGCAAAAGCAAAATGCAAACTTAGTACAAATTGTCAGCTCTCAAGGCCTTGAACTCAAGCAATTGAGGGAGAGGATTGTTGTTTTGGAGAGTGATCATGCTAGGAGGGGTATGGAGGAGTCTTCCAAAGGGGAGGAAGATCAAAGAAATCTGAGTGATAAGGGCAACCAAGATGGTCAATCAATGGATGTTGCTGAAGCCCTTACAACTTTGAAGGAACAACCAGGTTTTGATACGTCCTTAATCTCTCCAACCAATCTAAATTTATCATTTACAGCTATGTTGAGAGAGGTTACACAAGGCGCTAAGGGAAAATATTTGAGCGTTGACAAGACAAATTTGGACGCTGATAGAAGTATTTTGGGCGCTAATAGAGGAAATTTGGGCGTTGACAGACCTGCACATGAAGGTGATGTATTCCAGTCATCATCTATCATCAAGGAAGTTTCTACTCAGGTATTACCATCTACCTTACCAACCATTGCACCATCAGATAAGGGTAAGGGTAAATTGGTAGAAGAAATTGTTCCAAAGGATGCAGCCCAAGTTGAATTTGATAGAAGATTGGCTGAACAAATGATGGAACAAGGTGAAAAGGAAAAGTCACCATTTGTTGTGACTTCTGAAGAAGAAAGTGATGGAGCTAGCTCATACTCAAGTGTGATGATTATAGAACTTGAAAGGCTTGAGTATGGTGATGAGCTTGCTAGGGAAAAGTTGAGAGACTTGAAATTGCAGGTTGACTTTGACATGCCAGAAGTGGTTCAAATGTACAATTCTTGGGAAGAAAGCTGCATGGATAATCCAGACTTGACCATTTCAGATCAAATATGGGGTTTTGAGCTTCTTCTTAGAGTTCAGAAGGATTGTAAGGTGATTTTGAAGCACAAAGCAAGCAATATTCTCTCAGAGTTGAAAAGGGATAGAAGAGAGCTCTACTTTATGTTGCTCAGATGTCATGGAGTTGGATAGACACATCAAAAGTTGAAGGCTTTGACATTTGATGAGTTGGAACATAGGGCTTATCCTATTTGGGTGAGAGTGCAGGAAGCAAACACTCTCAGACTTTTTTCAGATGAAAGAAAGGAGCAACTTGCAGAAGAAATGGAAATCAAGAAAGCTATGATGATTCCCAGGCCAGTTAAGAAGGGATTTAAACTTGAGTTTCCAAAAGATATGGATCCACTATATCCAAGTGAAGCAGTTATAAGAAAGAGCCTCAAGCTCTCCCCATTAGAAGCTTTAGATATGGTGCATGTGTTACCATTAGATTCCAGGAATCCAATTGTGAGTCATGATGAGGATGAATGTGGATTCTGGAAGATTGGCAGATTTGGTAAAGAGGTACACACTTTTACCACTCTCATATCTTTATTTGCAAGTTATGATAGAGAAGACTTGGTGGACCTTTGGAGGTTGCTGGAGACCAAGTATGAGGCTGAAGCACCAACTTCAGCTAATGGAATAAAACTTTGGACCACATTCAAAAGAATGTGTGGGACAAAAGAGGAAGATCCTGAAATATGGAAGGATCTTGAAGATGACCTCAGTGGTCTTCAATGGAGGTTATATTCAGCTGCTGGTGTATACCATTTGAGTTCTACAAAGTTTGTTGAGTATCTACTTGTGGATGCTCAGTATTTCATATCCAAGGCTGTTTTGGAAAAGATGAAGGACACTCAGCTGGAGATAGATTATTCAAGTGACGTGGCAAAGGATTTGATCAGATTTATTCATTACCAATATGAGAAGATTTGTCAGACTCCTCCAAGTTCTTAATGCTTATTCAGAAACTTGATCATAAGAGTGGATATCAAGTTTAGGGGAGGATTGTTGGGAATAAATTAAGGCCAGATCACTTGAGCGCTGACAAGAACAAATCAAGCGTTGACAAGAACAAAGCAAGCGCTGACAGCTCAAGCGTTGACAAGTTAAAGTCAAGCGTTGACAGATTGAAGACAAGCACTGATGGAAGATATAAGCTACACGTTTATTATATTCTAGAATACTTCTAGTAAGGATAGAAACGACAATGTATTTTCTATGTTTATCTTTACCTAGAATAGTTGATACGTAGCTTATTGTACAAGGCTTTTTAGTCTATAAAAGAAGGCCTTTAGGTTAATGTTTAATATTAAGTTTTACATAAGTTTTCGTTCATAAACATCTTTCATTGTAAGCAAGTTCGACATTGATAATATAAGTGAAAGTTTGTTTATATCTTGTGTGTTCTTGTTTAAGTGTTAAATTCCGCATAACACTTAGATTCACAAAGCATATACAAAGGTTTCTCTACGTGTTATACTTGATCTAATCTCGTATACATAAAGCTAATCGATCTAAGTTTGGGATCAACAACGAGATGTTATTATGATAGACTGTTTTAAAGAATAACCGAATATTCTTTTTGGAGTGGGTATATGTACCGTTGGAATGAAATTTTCTATTGCTATATACAAGTATTTTAAAACCAGCATACCTATTTGATATTTTAGGACTTCTTTTTATAGATAACTGAACATGTGTGGTGTATTTCGTTATATACATTTCAGTAAAAACTAATTTTTTCATTTTGCATAAAACCGGTTCAACCCGGCGGTTTAACCGGTTGAACCGGTAAACCGGTAGTTTATCCGGGTCAATTAAAAAACCGGGTTTTAAAACATTGGTTCTGTTCATTGGTTCTATTGTGTAGACAAGATGAAGCCTGCCCATTACTGGTGATTGGTTCTATTGTGTAAACAACACATGGTTGAAAAAACATATTGTATAAAATATGTGTCAAAAAATGAAAATAGATACTACTGTAAGTTATTATTGTCAATACTCAATACTGATTTAGCGAGTTCATGGTCATATTATATATCTTTTTGAAGTTATCTTGCTTGGTAATATTTAGTAGTTTCTTTATTTCCTAATATCAAATTAATCATTGCCACAACTAGCATCTTATGTAATTTGTATAAATGTTATACCATTTAATGACTTTTGATCTGAAACTTTTGTGGCCAGTTTATCAGAAGTGACAACTGTATGATTATTTAGATTTTAGATCGTACTAAGAGATACCATAACAAATGATCGTTCATTGATAGTGTTTGTTATTATAAGTTTTCTATATAGTTTTTGATAATAAACGTTTTGTAGGAGCCTGGCAAGTGCGAGATGTTTCTCCCCTACGGGACGAATAAGGTACTTTGTGCTACAGGGATGGTGTATCCCGCCAAGCAAGTACATGGAAAGTCAGTCCTACACGGGCATGCGAAGGTGCATGTGGACAAAGTTGAAGCTGATTACAAGGCCTACCTTCTTCCGGTTCCAACTGAAGAGTTCGATAAATTAGAAGACGCTCGGCATAGTTTTATTCAGTGGCCAAAGAAGTATATTGAACTTACTAAGGTAAATTAAATAACATTTAATTGACTTCATTATAATATTTTAGTACTATTTAGTCATTATAATAAATCTTTGTCAACAGGACTCCAACTCAAACCAGTCAAACCAAACAGGAAACAAGGAAACTGTGGCGGCAAATACGTCCACCAAAACGGAGACCAAGCAAATTGTTGCAACTTCCACTCAAAAACAAACATCGCCAAAGCCAGCCAACCAAACGACATCAACTCTGCCGACTAAGAGGGCTTGTTCACTCAATTTGGTATGTAAATTCATTTATATATTCTGGTTTGGCGTCTAGTAGTCATTTTTGTGTACTTAGTGACCTTTGCTATTTTAATATCTAAATTGGGTTAAGTGGTAACTTGAACCTAATCCGAGCAGCCAATATATGATTCGTATGCTTCTTATTAGTTATTATTTGCTGTTTTTCTTTAGTATGCATGAAACTCGAGGTACTTTTTAATCAAATATTTACCATTGAACCTACTTTTTGCCCGTTTGACCCATTGAACCTAGTTCTGCTATTGTATCAATGGGTTGAACATTATTTTTATCAATACTTTACTAGTTACTATAATAAATATCTTTGTTAACAGGACAAGTTCAACCAAATGGGAAATAAGAAATCTGTGGCAGCAAGTACGTCCACCCAAACAGTAACTAAGGAAGTAGTGGCTACCAAGAAAGGTTCTTCCACTCAAAAGAAAATGATGCCAAATTTATCTGGACAAGACGGGCCGTCCAACAATGCAACAGCTGCTCCATCGACCAAGCAAGTTGTGGCAACACAAGAAGAGGTACTTTTATATCAACTATTTACCTTTGCTAGTTTAATATCTAAATTGAGAATTTACCTTTGCTAGTTTAATATCTAAATTGAGTTAAGTGGTAACTTGAACCTAATCCGAAGAGTTTGAGGTTTTACACTAATAGACGAAGAGTTGGGACAAAGTGACAAACCCTTTAAGCTTTGTTGAACACTCCGGGCAACTTTAAACCCTGTCGTCCCATCCAGCGTATCCACCCCATCGGTAATAGTATACAACATAACCAACATCAACTGGAAAACAAATTGTACACAAAGTTAATAACCAATCGACATATCACAATTTAGCTATCATATTTAGCTGTTGATCATCAACAAATGTGTCCATAGTAGACAAATGAAATGATTTTCATTTAAAATTTGAACACAAATTCTCACAAACAGGAAAGCTAATAATTGAAAATAAGACTATTTCAAATGGCAAACAAAGTTCGAATCATGAATTAGATAAAAATATCACAAACATTGATAATCGTATGCTTTGTATCTTCATCTTTTTTTCCTTTTATTCATGTGTAGAAGCCTGTGACACATGGATCTACATGTAACTATAAGAAATCAAAATAATCCATCTGATATACATCAAATTTTCACAACTACACATGTAGTTAGTTGCCTTTTTTTGATACCACTATTAATTGCATACTATTGTGTCGTAAACTATGCATTGACATTATAGATATTGAGATGTATGATCACGTTCACCTTTGTTTCATAATTGTTTTAGGTAATATTCTCATATTAAGCCAAAATTAAACCATTTGCGAAACAAAAAAAATGGCTTAGGAGGCTGCATGTTGGATCAGCCCAAAATCTGTGTATGCTCCTTATTAGTTACTATTATTATCTGCTCTTTTTCTTTATTATGCATGAAACTCGAGGTACTTTTATATCAACTATTTACCATTGAACCTACTTTCTGCCCGTTTGACCCATTGAACCTAGTTATGCTATTATTGTATTAATGGGTTGAACATTATTTTTATCAATACATTACTTAGTTACTATAATAAATATACTTTGTTAACAGGACTCTAAGTTCAACCAAATGGGAAATAAGAAATCTGTTGCAGCAAGTACGTCCACCCAAACAGTAACTAAGGAAGTAGTAGCAACCAAGAAAGGTTCTTTCACTCAAAAGAAAATGTTGCCAAATTTTTCTGGACAAGACGGGCCGCACAACAACGCAACAGCTGCTCCATCGACCAAGCAAGTTGTGGCAACACAAAAAGAGGAGCTAATTAAGAGACTGAACAGCTATCGTGGTCAGATTCATAAGAGAGCATTTCTTAGAAGTTCATACGAACGTTGGATGAGGAGCCCAGATCCTAGTCGTTCAATACAAGTTGATGTCCAGCCAAATGTTTTTGGAGAAACAAAGTCCTTCCAGTTTTCAGTTTCTCCACAAGATCGTATACTGGTTTATACAAACGGATGGCTTAACTCTTCCATCATGACTTTGTTTGCAACGTAAGTTCTTAGGCGATTATCACTAGTTATTTAACATAGTTCGAATATATCGTTATTTTACATTTTATATCTTTTCATGTTTTAGGTCCATACATAAGATTTTGCATCAGGTGAAAACACAATCGAACAAATGTGGTTTCCTGAACCCGTATACGATTCAAGACTCCATGTGTATGTTTGACAGTGTACATGTGAAAAACTATCTGTTGCAAGCGATGGACCAAAGCCATCATAAATCGTTTTATCTTGCACCATACATTGAAAGGTACTTACTATATTTAAAGTTGTCTTTTTATTGCTTTATGAATTGTGAAAAGTATTTATACTAAGATGTTGCCTTGTATTAGTAAACACTGGAATCTGTTTATAATTGTACCTCAACAAAACATTGGGTTCATATTGGATTCTGATATGGAAGGGAAGAACGAGGAAAGCTATGGATTCGCCAATGTTGTGCAAGAGTAAGAATTTTTTGCATCAAAGTTTTATTCACCTTTGTATGTATACAAGTTAACTCGACTCTTAACATTCTTTAATTTCTTCTAGGACATTTGGGAATATGAAATGGAATCTTGTCGAGGTAAATCCTATCATTATAAACATGTATGCTATTTTTTTTATTTCTTTTGTTGAATGCTTATAAAATTGTTATTATTTTTTTAGTGCAACCAACAACTTCACTATTGGCAATGCGGCTACTATGTTATGAAGTAGATGCACCAGTTTGTAACTCATCAGCAATACTCGTTCCCCAAGACAGTAAGTAACTTAAATTGATGACAAATATATTGATTTTTCTGTATGGTAATGGTGTTGGTGGTATTCTGACTAGTAGTAGTAATTAGATAATCTAGTTTTTTTTGGAGTTTTAAAATATACAAGTAATTTGAGCTTTACTAGTTTATTCTGACTAGCAGGTTAGTTTAGAAGATCTAAAACTAGTTTATGGTATTCCGCTAGTATATTGGAAACTAGTTTTTGCTTTAGCATATTACGTAGATGTTTTGATATGAGCTGATTTGCCACTATTTTGTGTTCTGACTAGTAGTAGTAGTAACACGATGGATCCAATGCCTAAAACCTGCCCTTTTTGCCGCCTAGAATTACAGAATAATTAATGAAATGGTTTCGTGTATTCTTTTGTTCAGTTGCATAACCCTGTATCTGTTATTGTACATCAAATTTTGTAACACATGATTAATTTGAGACCCGTCACTTTATAAATACGAATAATTACCTTTTAAGGTGTTTTCTGTATCTTACATTGAGCTTATGCATGTTTTTTAGATGCCGTGGAGCGACATGAATCCATTTAGCACCAAAGAGTTGGACAACATTGTGAGCTCGTTCATTTCAGTGTCCGGCATTTTATGATCAATCATGTGGTCATGTCCTTTTGTTATCTCTTGTTTCCTGTACCTTACCAAAACACTTTGGAAACTGCTGTGATGTTTAATTAGTGATATTAGTTTGTTTGTTAAGATCATGTTAATTATGTAGAGAACGTATTAAACTGATGTGAATCATCTATGATATTGAATACATTGGTTTTGCTAGAAATGGTTTTGTTGCAAATTAGTTTTGTTCTTGTTTTGCTGTGTGGATGGATACCTGGAAATACATACAGGTGATATTTGATTAAAAAAAAGAATGTAATAAAGCCATGTTTCAGAACAAAAAACAGGGATCTATGCCAATTTAAAAACTGTTTTCTAAATCAAATAGAGCCAGGTTATGAAGGAGAAAACAGGGGTCTATTGTTCATCATAGAGCCCCTTTTATAAACAGGGAACTATGCCATCTCTTAATAGAGTCCCCCCCCCCCTTTTGATTCCCTTGGAAAAAAGGGGCTCTAAGAGGGTTTTAAACAGGGCTCTATGTCAGTTTGTGTAGTAGTGTGGACTCCGAGATCCTGATGAGCTGATCCTTAAGGCTACCCACAACGCTACTAGGTCGCGACCTAGTTTTTTTCGGCCGGCGACCTAGTGCGACCTATTTGTCACAACCCGGCGACCTAGTACGACCTAGTTCAATTTTTTTTTTTTATATATTCAATAAAAATAACATTTTATATTTAATAAAAATAACATTTTATTCCAAAAAAAAACATTTTATTCCATACAACACGTATTACACTAAAAAAATAATTACATAAACTAAAAAACATTACGAAACATTAGAAGTAAAGACGGTATAATGCATTAGCTAAAACTAATTCAAAAAATTGTCAAATTAATATATGTTGTGAGGAATTAAACAAAGCTCAATATATTAAAATTTGGAATTTTTTTATAAAATTTATATAATTAAAACACAATTAAAACATGTTAAATTTAGAAAAAATAAGTTTTTTTTTATAAAACACACAAACACAACACATGGGGGAGACCGAATATCAAAATAGGTCGTGCCTAAGGTCGTTTTACCCTCGACCTAGTCCGGCGACCGAATCGCCACAACGCTGCGATTCGGTCGCGACCTACTGGCGACCTAATTATTCAGGCTGCGTTACGGGTAGCCTAACATGTCAAAGTTTAAACTTAAATAAGCATGCCACAGAAAATAAAATAAAAATGATAGAACTTACATCATTTTACTTTTTATACAATAACAGTTCAAACATTTGGCAGTAAGAAAAATGTTTGCAACTATAAACTATATTAGGTTTATATCACCCACCGATGTGGGACACTAGAAATATAATGCGTAATATCATTTTCACACAAGGTAGACTTGGCAACTCCATCTCATATAACGGTATTCACGTGTGTGTTTTAAAGTAAATATAACCATTTAAATTCTGATTGGTTTTCGTATTACACCTAACCTACTCAAACGAGTTTAGACCTCACTAATAAAAAATTCTCCCTCCTCGCCTGACCTAGAAAATTCTCCCTCCAAATGTACACATATATTCAGGTTTGAGCTCTTGTAAGGAAACCAAGGAAGGACCTTACAGTTTAAGTTTAGTATTACATATATATCCGTAACTAGTTTGTTAATTTTGAAACCGTAGCTATATAATGCAACTAGAAAGTGTAAAATAACTAACGTTTTTAGTACTAAGAAGGAAACTAGTGGTCTGTTCGTGCAATTCTCTGCGGAGATCCGAATGGGGTGACCGGATCGGATCTTGGGTGATGTATGCTTCGGATATCCTGAAACCAAAGCAACGTGTTAGCCTCGTCCGGGTGTGAGAACCCAGACCAAGCTCCGGCGTGAGAGTAAGTAAAGGATAAAAATCCGAAGGGGAATGAGTGCAAAATATTATAAGTAAAAAGTAATAAGGGTAAAAGAGTTAACCTAAACCTTGAACCCAAAGGGGGTATTTATACTAGTCTGATTCCTAAAAGGCCGGGAATGGTGATGGGCCTTGGTTGGCCCGATTGGGGACACACTCCCTATTTTATAGGAAGTGTGCCTGCTGGGTTCTTTGTTGACTATCGTTGACTTCTTCTAGAAGGACGTGTTCGTTCCGGATCGGGTCATGTGTTCCGGATCGGATCATACGTTCCGGACACATACACGAACAAGTCCCCCCCAAGTGTTGATTGGGCTAACTTTGTTCGAAAAGTTTTAGTCGAATCAAGACTTAAAACCTATTTCTTTCGCGATTGGTGTGGGCCGGACCAACCTCTCGGCCCATTTTCCAGCTAAAGCCCATCAAGGCCCAACCACTTTTTACCCTACTTCTTTGCGATGGCTGACACGTGGCATTGGCTCGCTTAGATTGACGACACGTGTGTTTTTACTGTTCCTTTCACGGCTTCCCACATTTTTACTGGGCCTATAAATACCTACCCATTCGTCACTTGTTTGTGTGTGTTTTCATTTTTCTCTCAAGTTTTCCTTCTCTCTACCAATCCGGACTTCTCTGTTCAGGTATCTTTTCTTCCTTTCCTTGTTACCCTTCCGGATCCATCCTTTGTACGTTATGGCCGATGAGAATCTTCCTTGGCCTTTCGGCTCAACCCGTTATGCTCCCAAGTTTGACATGCCTAAATATACGACTACTCTCAATGAGGCTTATGTTAAATATTTGGTGAAGACCTATCACATTCTGGAAAGTTGCAACCCCCAGGTTGCTCCGAAAGGTATGACTATGGATCGCCTCCCTCAAAACCGGATTGGTTTATATGAGCAGTTCTTCAAGCTATCCGGACTACGAGTCCCCTTCTCCGCCTTCCTTTTAGCCGTTTTGAAAGACTTTGGTGTACATATCTCACAATTAGTTCCCTTAGGATTAAATCGTGTTATCACCTTTGAAGTCTATTACCGGAGCCTCTCTATCGAACCTACATCTCCTCTGTTCCGTCTTTACTATTGGCTTAGTAAACAAGGTCATTGGTTTTCTTTTGAAAAGAGGTCCGGAAAGGGTTCTCGTAAGTAGATTTTTCGTGACACCCTCACTTGCTTGAAGAATTGGAAATGGGAGTTTTTTGTCATAGATCGCAAAGCTATTCCGGATTTCATGTCATGGAGGCATGTTGATTCAGACTTGAATGATTATATTCCCCGTGATGGTTTTAGCGAATCGGATGCTCGTCGTCTTGAAGAGCATGTTGTAGATTTGGCTGCCCTTCCAGAAGGAGTTTTGTATATGGCCGGTGTGTCTTTGACTTGGGAGTGTCCAAGATTCTTGCCACGTTTTATGGATCCGGAGGGGAATGGTATTACCCTTGCTTTCATTCCCCTTCTTTCTATACTTTGTCTTTTTCCTTTTTATGGTTGTAAGTTTTTATTGCTTTCGTTGCGTTTTCTTTCTTTTCTTGCAGCTATCACCATGTCTGAATACCTGAGGTTCCCTGTTACTGCTCCGTGCAAAATTGCTAAAGGAGATCGTCTGACTGATGCCAACCGGATTACTCCTCATGTCTCCGAGGCCCTTGCGACCGGAGAGCGTTTGAGTGCCCCTACTACTACCCATATCATTGCTATGAGTGAGAGTGAGGCTGTAAAGGCCGCTCGTGAGAAGAAGAGGCTTGCTTCTCTTCGTGCCGCGAAGGAAAAGAAAAGGAAAGAGGATGGTGGGGAAGTGGTAGGGAAGTCAAAGGGGAAGAAGAAAACTTCCGAGAAGGGTGGTTCCTCTGGTGCTTCCACTAAAGTGAGTAAAGCTGTCAGCGATCTTCATAGGAGTATGAAGCGTATGACTGAGAAGACTGCGGCCTCCGATGGTTCGGCCAAAAGAAGAAAGGTTGACGCGAGTGGAGGTGCTGATGTTGATGAAGATGAAATCCTTGATGAGGATCGCATACTCAGTCCTTCGCCCCTTCGGTCGGTTAATTTGAATATTAACGTGGATGACGACTCTCCCGGACCTGATGGCATTGGTTCGGAGAAGACACACGAGGAAGGGTCGAAAGGGGATGGCGAAGATCCTGCTTCGGAACAAAATAAGGAAAAGAGCCCCGTTCTTGGTAGTTCGTATTTGGATGGCTCAAGCTCCAAGGGTGTTCTCGCTGATGATGCTGAAGAGCCTGTTAAGCAGAGGGAGGGCAAAGGGGTGATGCATCCGGATCATCATCACTCGACACGTAAGTATCTTCCTTTCCATGCTTTCCTCTTATCTTGCTTATGCGTGTCACGTCGTCTGTTTCTTTTGTTAACAAAGTTTATGTTTGTCCGAAACAGGTGTGTTTGCCGCGGAGGAGGGGGCAACTGGCCCAAGTGCTAAGTATATTCCGAATTGGAATATCAATGCTGCTAGCCGGGTGGATACCCCTTCGGAGTGTCGCGACCTAATGCTAAATCTTATCCCTCCGGCTATGCGAAAAGAATTGAGTTCCTATCCACCTTCCCTTGCCCTAAACCGTATCTGGTATCAACTTGCTAGGAGCACGATGGGAATGGTAGACTCCCTTCGGAGGTTGGAGGAGGAATCCCGTGACCAAGGCAACCTGATGGATGAGTGTGAGGAATACAAAGTGCTTTTGCAAGCTTCCAACGTGAAGTTGTCGGAACAGATCCAAGCCAATTCTAGGCTTTCCTCTCAGCTTGAGAATGCCGAAAAGGTATGCGCTACTAGGGCTTCGGAGTTGGCTGCCGTGGTGGGCGAGAAATTTGACTTAACCGAAAGGCTCAAAGGTCGTGATGCCCGGATTGCTGATCTCGAGGCAACTTTGCACGTTGTGAATGCTGACAAGGAGAGGTGTACCGAGGAGGTCAAAGCTTTGAAAGCCGAGAGGGATGAGCTGCAGAGCAAGTGCAATACCTCCGAGATGGGGAGGTATAATGCTATCCGGACATTGCTTCCTGCCGTAGTCTCTAAACTTTTGAACAGCCTTGAGCACAAGAAAAATATAACCGATTGCTTCAACAAAGCTATTGAGGCTGGCTGGGCCACAGGGATCAAGGTTTGGAGACCTCTTGAGGAGCAATTGGCCGTTGTTGCTGCCACTCCGGGCTTCGAACTGTATTGTGAGAAGAAGATGGGGCCAATGGTTGATGCCCTTCCATCAGCTAAATACCCTTACATCTAAGAGGTCGCCTCCAATTTCTACTTGCCTATTGAACGTTTGATGGAAATTGAGCCCGCTCCTGCTCCTCCCAAGACTGTGGATCCTTTGGCAGAAACCCTCATTGATGAAGATCTGGTATCCCTCCAAGACAATGCTGATGCCTCCGGAAGCAAAGACGCCCCGGCTGCCTGATTTCTCTGTGACTTGCTTGACACTTGTTTCTAAACTTCATTTTATTTGGATGAATGTAATATTCGTAGACTATTTATTTCTGTTGTCTTGTCTTTTCTTATGCCTCTTTTGATCAGGAAGGTTGTAACAATGACATTGTTTCCTTATGTTTACGTTTATGTTTTATTAAATATATGTATGGCCCCCTTTGTGATTCTTGTTTGTGAATATAATTGCATACAAATACGCCTTGCCTTGCTGAAGGGAGAAAGAATGGGGAACGTATGCCTTCCCTTCCGGATAGGACTTACTAAAAAACAACCAAATCCTTCCCTTGTTGAAGGGAGAAAGAACTGGGAACGTATGCCTTCCATTCCGGATAGGACTTACTCAAAAACAACCAAATTCTTCCCTTGCTGAAGGGAGAAAGAATTGGGAACGTATGCCTTCCATTCCGGATAGGACTTACTCAAAAACAACCAAATTCTTCCCTTGCTGAAGGGAGAAAGAATTGGGAACGTATGCCTTCCATTCCGGATAGGACTTACTCAGAAACAACCAAATTCTTCCCTTGCCGAAGGGAGAAAGAATTAGGAACGTATGCCTTCCATTCCGGATAGGACTTACTCAGAAACAACCAAATTCTTCCCTTGCTGAAGGGAGAAAGAATTGGGAACGTATGCCTTCCATTCCGGATAGGACTTACTCAAAAACAACCAAATTCTTCCCTTGCTGAAGGGAGAAAGAATTGGGAACGTATGCCTTCCATTCCGGATAGGACTTAACCAAATTCTTCCCTTGTTGAAGGGAGAAAGAATTGGACGTGTATGCCTTCCTTTCCGGATAGGACTTAACCAAATTCTTCCCTTGCTGAAGGGAGAAAGAATTGGACGTGTATGCCTTCCTTTCCGGATAGGACTTAACCAAATTCTTCCCTTGCTGAAGGGAGAAAGAATTAGACGTATATTGTTAGGGTGTGATTTTAGTGGCACGTCTTATCATTCATGCTATTTATAATTGCTGCAAAGGTGCTTCCTCCTTTAATGACGAGAGGAGAAGCTTTTTCATTAAAATCAAAGGACATGACCTTTCCCTTCTGGAGGGAGTGAAGGTTGATACATTTTGAAATAAAATCTAGATGAAGTGCTAAACTGGACTCTTCCCTTGCTGAAGGGAGAAAGAGCCATTACAAGATAGAAATGAAATTACAAATAACACCTCCTAAGGTTCATAGCATGCCACACCCTCAGGACCTCTTTGTCTTTCATGGTAAGGAGCTTGTATGAGCCATTCTGGTATGCTTCTTTAACACGGTATGGGCCTTCCCATGTGGGAGCAAGTTTTCCTTCTTTTTGAACCCTGCTTGCTTCATTCTTTCGGAACACAAAGTCTCCTGGGCGGAATGCAACTGGTCGAACTCGCTTGTTGTAGTATTGTTCCACCTTTGTCTTGTACTTTGCTTCCCGGATAGCTGCCATTTCTCTTCTTTCTTGTAAGAGGTCCAGGTTTATGCGCAGGGCATCATCATTTTCCTTTTCATTGATCATCATTGTCTGATATGTGGGCATTCCTATCTCAGCCAGGATGACTGCTTCGGATCCATATGTGAGGCTAAAAGGAGTTTCTCCATTACTCTGCTTTAATGATGTCCGGTGGGCCCATAGTATGTGTGGTAACTCCTCTGCCCATCCATTCCTGTCTCGACCCAACCTTGTCTTAATGCCTTCCATGAGGGTTTTGTTGGCCCTTTCGACTAGACCGTTTGCTTGTGGATGGGCTACAGCTGTGTTGATTTGCTTGATTTCCAAGTCCGAGCACCAGCTCTTGAATGGTTCATTGATGAATTGCTTAGCATTGTCCGTGACTATTATCTTTGGGATTCCGAATCGGCAGACGACATTGTCCCAAAAGAATTTTATTACTTCCTTTCCAGATATCTTGACTAAGGGCTTAGCCTCCATCCACTTAGTGAAGTAATCAATGGCGACAATTATGTATTTCACATTTCCGGACGAGGCTGGTAATGGGCCTAGAATGTCCATTCCCCATTGGTAAAATGGCCAGGGTGCCATGATAGATTTCATCAGGGTCTTTGGCAATCTTGCTACCGGTGCATGGACTTGGCATGAATCACATTTCTTTAGTTCCGCCCTTGCGTCTGCATGCATGGTTGGCCAGTAGTACCCCAATCTTAAAGCTTGTGCTACTATCGACCTTGGCTTCAAGTGCATGCTACACGAACCCATGTGTATTTCTCAGAGAACATAGTTGGCTTGCAACGGACCCACGCACCGAAACATTGGTTCTAAATACCCTTTCTTGAATAGAACGCCATCAATCATTTCATACTGATGCAGTGTCAACCTTAAGCGTCGTGCCTCGTTCTCATCCGCTGGCCAGATTCCATCCCGAAGGCATTTAATGATGGGAGTCATCCAATTTTCGCCTACTTCTTCTACTATGGTGTTTACCTCATTCCGGTCGGTAGACCTTTCGTTTAAAACCTCCACCAAAACTTCTTTTGTTAAGTGGTCGAATGCCAACGTTGCCAGTTTGCTTAGGACGTCAGCCTTCTGATTCTTACTCCTTGGTATGTTCATGATTGCGAAATGGGAAAACTTTGATATCAAAACCTTTGCCTCAGCTAGGTATTTTATCATTCTATCACAATTTGCTTCGTATGTTCCGTTGACCTGGTTTGCTACCAGCTTTGAGTCTACTCGGACCTCAATCCTTCCCAGTTTCATCTGTATTGCAATTCTTAGACCTGCTAGGAGGGCTTCGTATTCTGCTTCATTGTTGGTGGTCTCAAAATTCAGCCGGAGGGCGTAAGTGAATTCGGTTCCGGTTGGGCTGATGAGGATCAATCCGGCTCCTGCACCTTGGGCACTGGATGCTCCGTCTGTGAAGAGGGTCCACATTTCTGTCTCATCCTTACCCGGCTTCGGAATAGGCACCTGGAAGAACTCTTCTGCTGCCTGACCTATAGGTGCTTCAGTTAGGAAGTATGCCAAAACTTGCCCTTTGATTGTATTTCTTGGTTTGTATTCTATTTTGTAAGCCCCCAACTCGATTGTGTACTTAGCCAACTTTCCGGATGCATCCGCCTTACTTAATATCTGCTTGATTGGTTGGTATGTGATTACATTTATGTCATGGCCTTCGAAATATCTTCTAAGTCTCCTTGATGCCTTTAGAAGGGCTAAAGCCAGTTTTTCCATGGGAGAATAGTTCTTTTCCGCATCACTAAGTGTTCGGCCAATATAGTGAATCGGACATTGTCTTCCATTCCTTTCAGTGAGCAGTACTGCACTAATTGACTCTTGTGATGCTGCCAAGTACATATACAGGGGTTCCTTTGGCCTTGGTGTGGTAAGGGTTGGCAAGTTCATGATCAATTTTTTCATTTGCTGGAATGCCTCTTCTGCCTCCGCGGTCCATTTATACTCATGCTTATTCTCCTTTGTGATATTTTTGAGTGTGTTGAAGAATGGGAGCGCCCTTTCGGCAGATTGTGATAAGAATCGGTTCAAAGCTGCTAGTTTGCCACTTAAAGATTGCATCTCCTTCCATGTCTTTGGTGATTGGATGTCAATAATGGCCCTAGTCTTTTTCGGATTGGCCTGTATGCCTTCCGGAGTGATGATGTATCCCAAGAATTTGCCTTCCTCTACCCCAAACGAGCACTTGACTGGATTCAGTTTCATGTTGATTTGTCTAAGGTTGTCAAAGGTTTCTGCCACGTCTGCTAACATGCTCCTCTCATCCTTGCTCTTTATCACCATGTCATCAATGTATGCTTCCATATTTCGTCCTATCTGACTTTGAAAGGCTGAATCAACTAGTCTTTGATATGTTGCTCCGACATTTTTCAATCCGAAGGGCATCTTAGTGTAGCAAAAGGTGCCTTGATCCGTATAAAAGGTTGTCTTCTCTTCATCTTCCGGGGCCATTTGAATTTGATGGTAACCTTTGTATGCGTCCAAGAAACACTTAAAGCGAGATTCTACTACGGATTCAATTTTTTCATCAATGTCCGGAGGTGAGTAGTAGTCCTTCGGACATGCTGAATTAAGATTTTTGAAATCTACGCACATCCTCCACGACCCATCACTCTTTTTCACCATGACCGGATTGGAGATATACGTTGGGTACTTTACCGGTCTGACTATTACTGCTGCCACTAGTTCTTCCACTTCTTTGGTTACGGCCTTGCTCTTTTCGGATCCTAGCATTCGTCTTTTCTGACATACCGGGTCTAAGCTCTCATTGACATTCAAGTTATGTTGCATGATTCACCTCGGCACTCCTGTCATATCTGATGGTTCCCATGCGAATACGTCCAAGTTGTCTTTCAGCAGGTTCTTTAATGCTGTTTGGCAAGCTGGGGTTAATCCGCCCCCAATAGTGGTAAGCTGTTCCGGATAGGCAGGGTTAATCATGATGCTTTCCGTACCAGATGGTAACTCAGCCGTCACGGTCTTGTTGTTGGTTGTGGGCGTTGGCGCTTGCCTTTTTGCTATTTGCCTGCATTCCGAGACGATGACTGAACGAGAGACTAGCGAGGCTACTCCTCTTGGAGTGGGAAACTTCATCATGGCATGAATGGTTGATGGTACAGCGCGGAGGATCCGGATGCCTGTCCTCCCTAGGATCACATTGTATGGTGACGGTGCGCTGATCACTACAAACTTCATATGAGTTCTTCGGACTAAGCTATCTAATCCGAAACGGACTTCAAGTTCGATCTTTCCCATTGGTTTAACTACTTCTCCAGCGAATCCGACGAGATCAGTTTGCGTGTTCCTCAATTTTGACTTGATGCTTGTTGGAAGTTTCTCGAAGCAATGCTCGAACATAATCTCCACCGATGCTCCCTCATCTACGTAAACTCTTCGTACCAAATAACCTCCCAACTCGGCCTCTATGATAATTGGATCATCGGACATTTCATCTTCTTCCAATGGTGGAAAAGTGATTGGGGCTCTCATCCAGCTTTCGGTTGTTTCTCTAGCTTTCCTTTTTTCCCTTTCCGGTAATGTCCGGACCATGTTTATAATCTTGTCTTGCCTTGGAGCCTCTTCTCTTCGATTGTCTCGTCCTCTCTGACGTACGTCCCGGACAGGATGATTCAATTTTCCAGATTCTAGGGCTAGCTCAATTTGTTTCCTTAGCTGGATGCAATCGTTGGTAAAGTGCCCCTTATCCTGATGATAGTCACAATAACGATCCATGTTTCCACCTCTTGCCAGATTGTTCATTGGACGGGGAGGGGGTAGACGAAGCTGTGTTTCGGTAGCAAGGATTTCTTTCAGGTTCTTTGTCAAGGAATTAACACTTAGGACCGGGGCCACTCTGTTTCGGTCATGGTAATTGTTTCGGTTGTAATCATTCCTGTGATAATTGTCATTCCGGGGTGGTGGGTATGGTGCCCTGTTGTCTCTATCCCTATTTCTGTTGTTGAAGAAATCTCTTCCCTTATATGCATCTCGACCATCATTTATCCTATTGTTGTTCCAGCCATGGTACTTTTGGTTGCGATCATCCCTTCTTTGGGTGGGAGGGTTGGGCTTCCGGTATGGCTCCGTTTCTTCCCCTTTTGGTAGCTCAGTGTTAGCGAATGCTTCCTCGGATCGGACAAAATCATCCAACCTCTCCATCATGTCGTCCACCGATACAGGAACTTTGTCCGAGTACCTTTTTGCCAGCTCTGGACTTTTGACCGAATCCATAAATGCTGAAATTTTCATGACTTCCGGAACTCCATGGATGAGACCTACTTCGACTGTCCATCGTTCTTTAAAATCTGTTAATGACTCATTTGCCTTTCTCACAATCTTGGTTATCTCATGTGGGCCTTTATGACATAGCTTTCGGATCGAGTATCTCTTGACAAATGCCTTTCTTAGCTCTGCCCATTCATCATTGTTGTCAGTGTCAAGGCTCTCAAGCCATCCCCTAGCTCCCCCCTCTAGCGTTTGCTGGAACATTCTGCACCAAACCGGCATTGGCCATTCACCCGAATTGGCTGCTCCGGTGAAGCGATTCAAATGGTCCTCCGGATCTCCCGTTCCGTCGTATGTCTTGACTGTGGCAGGCATCTTGTACTCGGGTCCGGAGAAGTCAATAATTCTTTGAGTGAGAGGGGATTTGACGGCTTCCTTGAAAGGTTTCTTTAAATCCGCATCGGACACCACCTTGCCTCTGACTATCTTAGTGTTGCTGCTTCCCTCATCTTCTTCAATGAAACTTAGACGGACAGGTTCCACGGCGTTCCGGTTATGCTCTTTGACTAGCAACCGCAGGGTTGAGATGTGTTGTTCAAGTTGTTCCTTTGTGAGGTTCTGATTGTTCGGAGAAGTCAAGTCAATCGGAAGGTTAGGACCTGTCGGAGTGACAGGAGGAGTAGGACCTGCCATTCTATGCAATTGGTAGATAGAATATCAAGTCCCACGGATGGCGCCAAATGTTCGTGCAATTCTCTGCGGAGATCCGAATGGGGTGACCGGATCGGATCTTGGGTGATGTATGCTTCGGATATCCTGAAACCAAAGCAACGCGTTAGCCTCGTCCGGGTGTGAGAACCCAGACCAAGCTCCGGCGTGAGAGTAAGTAAAGGATAAAAATCCGAAGGGGAATGAGTGTAAAAGATTATAAGTAAAAAGTAATAAGGGTAAAAGAGTTAACCTAAACCTTGAACCCAAAGGGGGTATTTATACTAGTCTGATTCCTAAAAGGCCGGGAATGGTGATGGGCCTTGGTTGGCCCGATTGGGGACACACTCCCTATTTTATAGGAAGTGTGCCTGATGGGTTCTTTGTTGACTATCGTTAACTTCTTCTAGAAGGACGTGTTCGTTCCGGATCGGGTCATGTGTTCCGGATCGGATCATACGTTCCGGACACATACACGAACATGATCAAACCGTTGATACTAGTACCAACACTTCTTAGGTTTTTGTACGTCTTGAATAGTATGGCTGATTTGGATGATGACAATCTGACATACCCAAGCTATGCGCTTATTCTATTATACGGAGTAGTATTTACTCAAAATAATACATTAAGAAACACATACACAAAAACAGAAAAAGAGAGGATTTTTGGCATAAAGGAACAGTTAAATTTTTTTTATTAAAAGCTAGCATAAGCTAGTTAATTAGGTTGGTTAAAAAGGAACAGTTAAATTACTACTATATACTGTCTGTTTGCGGAAGCGTTTGGCTTTTTTTATTATTTTCTGTTGTTTTTGGCGGGAAAAAAAAATCCCACGTGTCCTGTTATCCAGCCCACCAGCTGTGTGTCGTCAAACCTGCACACTCATATTCCCATATCTATCTCATTTTCTCCGGATTCTTCCAACAATTATCACCGCTCATTTTTTATTCTCTGATCTAACAAAACACACACACAAACCACCGTTTGATTCATGAAATCCATAAACAAAATCAACGATCTAAACTAAATTGCAGCCGCTTTGTCTTCCCCTCCTCATCATAAAAACACTAACATAATTAGGTTTGGGATATGCAATCATGTTTTATGATTCTTGCTTCAGTCGATAGAGAATAGGACTTTCATTGAATCATCATGTTAAATAAAGTTATGGCACGGTGATTTCAGGAATCAAATTGCTTATGTAAGTTTATGGACCCTAATAAATATTAGATTTCATTGTCCTTATATTTTTGTGCTTTTTTATTTCACTTTTGTTTTTTTATTTTTGGTTTTGGGTTACGAACCTTGGTGGCCGGAATATCAACCGTTTAAAGTCTGCCAGAAAACTCATGCCGAGGATGGACTGATGAACAACCTGAAACGCACCGGGAAGTCTATACTTTTCAATTATTAGGTGAGGGCGTGAGGTATATGAGTTCTTGGTAGTGGATACATTTTTTGATAAATTAAGGTGTTAATTATGATGATGTTTCGTATTCGTGCGTACCAAGTGTTTGGTTTTATGTCGTAGTGAAAAAAGAGGTTTTCTTCTTTTTTTTTTTTTACTTTTGTCACCTTTAAGGTATTACTTTAATATATGTATCAATGAATGCAGGTATTTGATTGGATTGTTAATATTGGTCACTGTTATTTAACTTTGATGTACGACGATCAAGTACCATTAACAATGTTACGGGTGGCTAAGGCAGCTGTCTTTTACTCAGGGTCGATTTTGTGAAATAATTGTTCTCTTAGTTTTTGGCCAGCTATGTTGAACAAATACGGTGTTAAGGAAGCAGGTGCTCTCGAGGGAAATATGGTCACTCTGTAAATGAAAGATGTATGTTTTCTTTGCTGCGTAGTAGGTGGTACAGTAGAGACAACTGATGATAGATTGTCTGGCTGATATAAGTGCTTATTTGAAAGGCCTTATGCGGCCGTTAAAGTTATATTGTAGACAAAAAAAAGAGTAAACTTACCACAACACAACCTAACGTTGCTCCCGCCATAACCCACCAAATCATACTGCTCATCAACCAGGTTATTATGAAAAAAGATCTAACTGATCGCTTTGTTTTCCTTTGGTTTTGTTCACAATCACTTGGTTTAGATTTAATAGATTCTGTCTATAGATGTGTATGTATTACTTACATATCGAGTAGCCTTAAATTTTGCTGTCACTTTGAAGGAAGTTGCTGCTTCGTATGAGCTATTTAGAAAGTTAGGAACATCTATCATAAACGACGCCCTCATTTACAAGGTAATACACAAATTTATATTTGATGATCGAGGTTTTTGATTTGCATTTTTCATTTTTCGCCTGATTCTCTGATTGTTATGACTAAAAGATGTAACATGTTTGTACCGGCAAATATTGATGTTATTAGTGAAGGGTGTTTATTTTTTTGGGATGTCTTCTTGTGAAGAAGGTTGCATTACTCACCGCCTTTTAGAAGCTCATGGAATAGCAGCCCAAATTCTAGGATAAACAGCTCTCAGGCTGAAGTGAATACAAGTTTTCCTCGGCTTATGTATGTTGTTCGTTTTGTTCTTTCTTCATATTTTTTCTTTTTCCAACCCGTCATTTGTTGTACCTGATCAATGGACGCTTTTATTTCATTCCAGAAACACGGAGTTTATGAGCAGGAAATGAACAATAATGAGGTTTTGTGGCTAGCCTTGCAGGTTGCTGCTACTGGCAGTGCAGCTTGCCGATGCTAATGGCACGTTGACGATTGCAACTTGGAAAAAGGCAATAATTTATTGGTGATCATCAGTTGGTGATCAGCGGGTTGCTGTTCACAGGCTACTAATTACAGGTATATTAACTTTTTTGAACATTGTGTTTCTATCTCATTCCAGAAACACGGACATTATGAGTAGGAAATAAACAATAATGAGGTTTTAACTGATTTTAGGGGCTTTTTGAATTATTTTATTGTGACTGCTTATTTGGATTGTTTGAACAATGTTCTCTGTTCCTTTATCTGCAAGTACGTTCTCTGTTTGGAGCTTCATCTAAACCACTTTTCTGGGCGTATCTTTTAAAATAAAAAAATTCAAAATCTAGGGAAAGTTTTTAGATAGGCTGATTGTGTGTCGTTTAGTGGGCGCGTTAAGAGTGTGTGATCAGGGGGTGTGGTGTGCTCATGGAGTCGGTACAGTGACTAAGTTCAGTATGTTGGTTCAATGTGTTTGTTTTCTTCCTACCTACATTATGTTACCCTACTGATGAACATTTGGTTATTAGTGTATTTGTATGTGGAAGTGGAACCTGCAGAAGACAGTACCCCAGACGATGACTCAATTGAAGCTGAGGGTACCACATGATTCTAAAAAGCGATGAAAGCCAATACCCAGGTAAAATGACGAGTATGCATAGTCTCATCCCTTGGCTAGGATATCATAATGGTATAATCATCATTTCCCAAGGGCTTCCATAACGAGACTCAAATTCAATCATAGGCAGCCACTATCATCAGCACCTGTTAGTCCCATAAATCTTGAACCACTGTCATTAGTACTTAAATCTTATTAGTACCATAAATTTTGAGTTTCAAATTTGTACCTATTAGTCCCATAAATCTTGAACCCCTAACCTTATTAGTACCATAAATTTTGAGTTTCAAATTTTATTAGTACCTTAACTGTCATTAGTACCTAAACAATCACTTTAGAACCCGTATTCACCCATTCACAAGGTTATGAGCCGAGCAAAAACAGTGTCTAGATAAATAGAGAATTAATTAAATAACTTGCGAGAAAATGGCAGTGCGAGATTGAGGTTTCACAATTTTTTTTGTTAGACATGTGTGTGCAATTGTATATATTTATATTCGTTGTGATGGTTGCTTATGGTACCCGTTATGTTACATTGCAGCAACAATGGGGTGTGCCCAGCAGATTGCAACTGGGGAAGACAAAGGCAATGTCAATTTTCAACCTCTTGGTGGTGACTGTCAAGTAATTTCGCGCTTTTCCGTTTTACTTATTCAAATCTGAGCCCTAAAGACGCATGATCACTCTTTTGTCATCTAGGACTCTAGGAGGTTATATGGACCCAAAATACGCTTTAGGCTCTTTTGAGATTAGGATGCACAATTTCTTGGACAAAACAAAGACAAAAACCGGTAGAATCTGTCAAAGGTGCGAAATGTAAAAAAGATCCTGACATTGTTACCAAAGAACAAGTGGGGCATAAGAGGGGCACAAACTTGACGAGAAAATAGAAGTTGCATGTTGTAGGACACGTCGTAAAGGGACGTGATGCTTCAAAACCACGGTCGCAACCTATTAAAATTTTAAGCTTGGGTTTGCATTACTTTAAAGTGGCCTTTTGGCCTGATGGTGCTAAACTGACCTTAGATGGGAGTATTAAGGTCGTAGGATTATATTAGCACATTATAACTGAATGTGTACAGCTACATGACTACATATATATTGACATGTTTTCATTCTTTCAGGTAGGATGTCATTTGGTTGAATCGAACTTAGAGAATTTAAGCCGAATGTTGATAATAAGATTGGGTCGAGTTGAGGGTTTAATGCGGGTTTAAAAATCATGTTGGGTTGAGTAGAACTTGAATTCAACAGTAAGATGGTGTCTGAGTTTGAAGTTCTATTTGAAGTTTACCATGCCAAAGACCCCAGGTATAAAAACAATATCCAATTTCTGACAAATACTAAATGTTACTTAGTTTATGACTGAAGAGGAAGGGAATTAGAAGATATAAAAAGAATTGGTACCATTAGTTTTTTCCATTAGAAGGCATCTTTCACATCCTAAACGCAAGCTGATAAACGAAATTGTACGAAAGAATGATTACTTGGCGTGTATGTTCATTCTTTCTTAGTGTTGTTTTGCAATTTTTTAAGCGTGAATTGAGTTTGTAACAGCAACCCTTTGATATTACGTGAGTTTTATATCTTCTGAAACTATGTTCTCAAAGTGCATTATAATCGTTTTCTTAAGTGGGTGTTTCGCACTACTATTTCCTGCTGTACTTTATGCATTTTCTTGACGAAATGCTCCGCAGCGAAGCGCGGGTTGTTAAATCTTGTTATAACAAAAGTGAACATATTGCATGGTGATAGATCTCTTCTTTTAAAAAGTTTATAACCCTCCCTTCCTAAAACAAAACGTTTTGTTGTAGACCGGGGTGGTTGTTTCGCTTATGTCTTACATAGCAAACTTGCGACTTATTTAGTTTCGACTTATGTTTCATAAGCTCGTATTTTGTGTCCTATTATGAAAAATTCAGCTAATATAATCATATAATGATCAATTCATTAGGACTTTCTGTCATCTTTTTTTTTTTTTTTTGTTTACATTTTACGGTTAATGAAGATGATACTTAACAGCACTTCACTTCATCTATCACTGATGAGAGAACATAAACTTAACGCTTATGTTACATCGCTGCTGCGGACATTAAAGGCAACAAAACAAGGTTGTGGTTTGTGTGTTAGAATCTCAACATCCATAATAAATCTATAACCGAAGTATAAACCCATCAAAAGCAGCTCATCTCGATCAACAAACGGTTCCACGGCATGGCGGAATAGGAAAAGAAAACGATTGGAACTACAAACTGCTTTTTCGTACATTATGTCTCCGTCTATTCATTTGTGTTGTTTCAGCATATATTGTCTAAAATTGCAACACTAGTTGTTAATTTCTGTGGCTAAATATGGTAAAGGTGCCGTTTCCGCTATCAATAAGGGACTATTGTTTACCTTCATTTTCTGCAAGTTTCTAGTGGCACGATAAGCATTTCATAACTCATAAACATGCTGAAAAGCTAATCTGGCACGATTTCCCCGTTTTAGACATGTAAACATCTACATATATCAAAGCAGATGATTAATCAAGCACTTGAAGCATCAAGTGTTCAAGTCATCAAATTATCCACTTGTTCTTCGGCCTCTTTTTTTCAAGCCACATTAGCAACTTTCAGAAACCATCTTCAAAAATCCACACGGGAAACAGAGCACCCTCCTTCCAGCCTATAGAGAGCAGTTCTTGAAATGAGTTGACATGGACCAACATTGTGGATGTTCTTATGGAAGGGTCTTGTTTGTCCCTCTTGGCGGCAGAAGAGCTAGCTGAAGGTGAAGTTGCTTTAACTGGCACAACTTTGCTGGATTTCTATAAGTAGTAACTTGAGCAGAATTGCCGTCTAATATGACAACAAGTGCAACGAAAAAGGAATCACCTTTTTCACGAGCAAAGTCCCACTCTTTTACACCTATACGAAGCCAGCCCGTCCAGGCATGCGAGGTTGCTTTAAATTCAACATATTCCTTGCTATTATCATTACCATCGATCACAATATCATACGGCAGTCAACAAAGAATCTGAAAGCCAAGCCACGAGTTCTCATGTGAAAGTAAAAAATGATAGAACTTGCATCATATTAGCGTAACACCTTTATAGGATAAAAATACTACCACAAATAAATATAACAGACTTGTTTGCAATTATAAACTATATTTGTTTTACATCACCCACCGATGTGGGACATCTAGAACTATAATGTGTAAGAGCAATTTTAACAAACTCTTAAAGAAGCAGGCGATGTCCCTTGTTGCATCATCTTATGCTTCTTAGTCTCGAGACCCATGTGACTTCCCTGTCAATCTATATCCCTTCCCTAATACTTTCTTCTTCATTAAAAATTACGTAATTTTTAAGTGAATCTTGCAACCGTGCCACCACCATTGCGGTTGCAAGAGGTTTCACCACTCTCGGGGTTAGTTGCAGGAGGTTCCACCACTGATGCAGTTACACCAGGTTCCATTACTATCGTGGTTGCTACGTACAGGTTCCACCACTGTTCGAGTTGCAAGAGGTTACACCATTTTCCGCAATACCTCAAACAATAATACTTATATAAGTACTAATTATATACTGTATATAATGAACCATCACAGCAGTAGTGTGGCACTTGATCCCAAAATGAGAAAACGGATCCTTCATCTACAGTAGCAGAAACAAAACAGACACCAGCTTAAAACTCTTAAAAGTATAGTTATGCCTGCAATAACTGTTGTTTTCAGTACACTTCTAAGTATAGCATGTACTACCAAAAGTGCTCACGATATTAGAAAAATGGGTGTTTAAATGTATGTTTTCGAGAAACTATTCTCGGCAGAATACACAGAATTAGAAAAGAAGTTGATTGGCGCTACACGTTTGTTAGGAAATCTTGCGTTTATCTTGATAACCAGTCCCTTTAAGTAACCTTTTCCCCCTAATTATCTTAATCTAGTAAATTTGATCATAAATATGGATTTCTTTCAGCAGCCCTTGTGTCCTAGGAGGGTATTACTGCAACATTTTACGAGAGGTACCAATAACCACCCCATTGACCCATTGTGTGTTACATTATCATCAGAATAAGAAGCTGACGTGAGATCGAGTTTTTGCCCGCCACTGCCCAAGACCCTAGAGATTGTGGATTCGGTCTTATCCGAAGCATTTTTGAGATATATTGTCAGATAGGTGGCATAGAATGTGGAAAGAAAAATCTGCTGTGAAATACATATACTATATGACATTCCTTAATTTAGAAATATAATTTCATTCTCGATACATTCTTCCTCCTACTGTTATAGCCTTGGCTCCCTCTTCCTAAATGTACCGTAAAACCATATAAATGATATGAGTTACCAGTAAGAATCGCCACCGGAAATACTATTATCAGCATAAGCACTCTTGCGTTTCGTCACACTATATATAAATAAAGGATCATATAGTGGTACATAACAGAGACACATATATTCTATAGCTTCTTAGATGTAGACTCCACGGGATTTAGAACATCCGGTGACGAGCCAGAACTTGTGATTGGTGTAGGCGTACCTTCTTCTGGCGATGAAATAGAGAACATAGACCACTCGGATTCTTCACTTGGGAGCTTCAATAGTTTTTGCTTTTTTGTCAAAAACAACTCCATTTGCTCCTCAATGTTGCTTAATTCTGTTTTTGAAATCATGTGGAGGAAATTTGCTAAGGGCAATTCAGGAACTCCAGGAACAAGAAAACGAGAAAGCTCAATAAAAAGCGAGTGGGAATCTGAATCAGAATTGGGACTTGCATACAGGATGTTGTCCTGCAGAAGACAACTGCACTTAAGTTGCTTACTGGATTTAATGCCAAATTTCTTTATGACGTTCTTGTAGGACAACTTTTCCACCACGACAATCTTTAGGTTCTTGAATTCAGAATATTCTTTTCGATGGAAGCTATAAATGTAGCGTTGAGCATAGGGGAGAGCCCCGTTTATGAAGTAAGCTATAAAGCTATTATCCATCGTGCCAGAGTATATTGCTTCACGAGTCACCACCTGCAGAAGCCATAAAATAGACGATTGATACAAAGTACTTCAACTTTATATATACGATTATCCCTACTTTCAGCATTTGTGACATACTATTCAGTTTGAAAAAAATGGACGGGAGCGGGTGGGTTGCAAAATGCGTCAAACAAGCCGAGCTTGAAACGGGTGTTTCAAGAACCAGATTTGTCCATAGTTGATGTGTTAAACATATTTGATCAGTGTTAGTATGTGTGTGAGGAGAGCGAATGTGAGTACCTCAGAAAGAGAAGGGATTCCGAGACTCCGAAATAAAACAGAAACCTTATCCCGAAGCATTTGCTTTTCTTCAGTACCAAGCTGCCCAAAACACAAAAAATGAACATTTTTCAAGTTCATGAATTCTTTTCCTAGCTGCTCATCGTCACACCAACATACGAGACCAAATGATCGATGCAAGGATACCCATTTATTTTTCACAGTCGGAAAGATCCTCATTTTCCTTTTCTCCATTCTCATCTTCATGTGATCAATATCTTCAGACCTCAGAACCCCTGAGTACAGTCCGTCACTCCATTTTTTGAGAACATGGAAAAACTGACACATGAAACAAAATAACAATCAGAAAAATCTACCTGTATATATGAAATTGTCCAGTTCAGGTTGTTGTTCATTAGTATATGAAAACGGGCCACATGGTTTGACAGTCACCCAAAGTATATTTAAGAAGTAAACGAACGTTTTATAGCTGAGGTCGATATGGGTCACATGGTTTGAAAGTCGTATATTTAAGACATGCCTACTTTGCCACCAAGAGTCTATGCATCAACAAACGACTGTATAACTTTACTCACTGTTTTAGCCGCCTGTGATGGCGAACTCTTGGCTGATAACTGTAGCAGAGACTGCAGATAGCTAACGAGAGGAGCACTTTCAGGTACTCCAAACTCATTCACAAAGAAATTATGGAGGCGCGGATAAACATTGCGTAACATCTTATTGAAAAGTGGATGAATTGACTGTGTTTCTTCTATTGAACCGAAAGAATCATGCCAATACACATCACTGGGAGATAAAAATGAACCAGACACCCCTTCATGCGCGGAACTAAATGAATGATGAGGAACAAATATGAAAGCTTGAGAATGCAATTTCTTGACTATCTTTGGCTTCGAGATGCGCATCTCTTTCTCTAAGTATCTGTAGAACTCGGACATCTGAGATATGCTGGTAAAGGTAAATTTATAAACGGTTAACAAGCAAACCGAAGGAAAAGAAAAAACTAAAATAGTACTACATAAAAACAAAGAATTCGCCCCATTCATACACATGCACAAAAACTTTGCATACGAAATAGTGATACCTGGCCCTGAGAGGTGTCTTAGATTTTCTCCAGACATCCAGAATTGATAACGCATCATCAAGAGTGACTGTTTTCTTCAAGCCAATATCATTTAAAAGCTTCTCAGAGCACACCTATTCAGCAACAAAAGTATAGGATATCATAGACTTATATAGTTCCATAGAGTTACAACTTTTCATACGATATAAAATTAAAGTACTAACCTTTGGAATAGTGTATGGTACCCTGTGACCAAGAACCGTATGCACCGCGCGACAGTGTTGGAACAAATCTTTAGAGAAGTGAAGTCCATCATCCATACTAGAAGCCATCCATGGATCAGCTTGAAGCATTCTTATAATATACGAGTAAGATTTATAATGCTTGTTTCTAAAATGATCATCCCATAGTGTATCAAGTACCTTTAACAGGTACTTACTCTTTTCCCTATCACCATGCGTGGTCACATGTGACAACAAATGCATTAACTCGGGAGAAGTATATTGTATGCCCTCAGCGGGCTTTTCAACTTCAACTACCTGCATGAAATCAGTAACTCCTAATTTCTGCAGAAACTTTCTCCATGTCAACGTTCCTTCAGGCGTGGATTTGTAAACCGGGTGTTTCAGATAGCCGTTATCAATCTCATACCATTCCATATTGGTCCCACCAAGCAACTTGTTCATATCAATTGGATTCCCGAATTCTTCACTGAAATGTATCGGCACATCAGTAGGCCGTTTGCACCCATAATTTGTGGAAATATAAACATTCTTACGTAACTGCGAGAATATGTGCTCCTTATCCGCACCGCATTTGGAGCAACTTGATTCTAAGTGATACATTACAAATGATAGGTACTCAATCATCAACTCAGTACTTTCCATCAACATCTTTTCATCACATATTGACGGTAAGATTTGCACTTTAAAAACTTCATGAGCAGATAACCTCTGGACCCCAAATTTGTAAAGCATTTTGGTGATGTTTTCAGGATGATCACTAAAAAGGTCAGGATCAACTAGTCTGAGTTTCGGACTCGGATACAACCTCCCAAACATTTCAAAACCAGGCTCGTCCCTAAGCAACCAGATTTCACCTTCACTAATCGATGCATAATTGCCATCGAAAAGAGGAATAAACGGTAATTGGCTGAGGGAACTTATAACATCATACTCTGATTCATCAACCAACATCGAAAACAAAACATTCAGCCAAGAGGATAGCCAACTGAGACCCAATGATTTAAGAGAATCAGCCCGACATGAAGATATCATAACTCGAACAAGAAATTTGGGTCCACAATCTTCAATAACTAAAGCTTGTGCCAATGAATCGGAGAGAACCACATCTTTATTCAAGTAGCCAACGTCGAGATGCTCCCTTATCAAACTATCAGGCAACAACGAACGGATTTGTTCTGTCCATTTTCTCACTACTTTACATGGGCGGACCCACTCATTGCAGCCCCCTTCTAGAAGCAGACAGTTAGACGCACGCAACTTGGTGATAATCATACGTGGAAGGGAAGAAAAAAACCCGTAAAATCCCTCTTCAAGAGAAACAAAGCTCAAAAAGATGGAAACACCCCTTGCTGGATTCTCCCTAAAACATGGAAGGCTACAGAATGACAGCTCAGCACTCACGAACACATTTGGAAACTCAGATAGTAACCATTGGTTCCATGGACTATCTGCATCAACTTCTTCCGCTGACGAGGAAAGAATAAAATCTGCTTGGATGATAAAATCAAAACCGTAATACCCTATTGGACGAAGAAAAGCAAAAACAAGTCCTGGTAACAGATCGGGGGTGCGTTTTTCATTATTTGAATCTTTTAACTGAACTGCCATTGATATTTCAGTTGTTTGGACATCCTGCCGGACATGATCTGCTTGTAGTCTAAACTTTTCGATAAACCAGGTTGTTTTTTCATTATTATAAAACATATTAACCATGGAGTCTCCAACAGCTTCTTTTCTCATGACAAAGGTAGAACCATGTACAAAATCTCTGTACTTGATACATTTAAGCCGGTGAAGGAATAGCATTACTTGCGGACGGAGTACTTTATGAATTAGTATGAAAAGTATATCACTGCCTGCAAGAACTTCATTTTTCTGTGGAAGTACCATGCACGTGTTCCAAAGTTTTTCATCTTCTGGATCACCATCTGAAGTAACCATCTTGCTAAGCGAAGTAACATCATGAGGTGGAACAGGTGTTGCCAAACCGTCACTTATGTTAAACCTGATATTGAACTCATTGGAATGTATTTCCGGAGCATCACTAACACGAAATACAGATTTGAAACCAATGCCTTTGTTATCAATATACGCATCACCACTAGGTTCCTTCGATTTGATATTGCAAACATCATCACAAAGTGCTTTAATGCTTTCAGCAGAAAATCCTTCATCATTATTCAACACTATAACCATTTTTTTCTGATAAATGAAGGTCAGAGTCGGCTCCACGTTACATGGGTACACACTTGCATCAGCATTTTGAACCTAAACATTAAATAAAGCACGTCCATTAGAGTTTCCGAAAGAAACGAGAAAAATAAAATTTGTCATTATGTAACAGAAATTTGTTTTGTTATCATCTGATGCAAGAACTTAAGTTATGCCCCGAGATTTTTTACCGTTTGATATGACAAAATTTTTCTTTATTTAACCGAGTAACATGCTTTTTTCTCTTTACCAACTTCTGCCAATATATAACAATGAACTGCTAACTAGTTACAAACTTATAACATACAAGGTACTAAGATAAGAGTGTTGCAATCAACAAACGAAATCGAAGGTACAAAGACCTATCCTTATTTATAAGCCAAGAAAAGAAAAAAAAAATCAAAGACGAAGAACAAGAAAAGAAACAAGTATGCGGAAGCTTTTCTTTACTATCAACATTTTCAACTTTCAACCAAACGGATACACCCTTTATAATGTAGTATAGATTAAGTGTTAAAATAGTTTTATTTATTAGATATGTTTTAGTTAGGAAAAGATTACGATCCGACTTGTTCTACAAGAATAGTATTACTATATAGGGTGATCAAGGCTGTAATCTCATCATGCTGAATATTATTATGGATTATTGATTTCGTGTCAATTGTTGGGAGAGCTTATTCGACCTCTCAAACGTCGATTATTCTATCTTTATTATTCTGTTATCTTAGTATCGATCCAGCTCTTATCAGAGTGGTTAGGGCCCAAAGTTGATGCCAAAGCCACGTAGGATTTTGGGGCTTTGGCACCACATTTATGGGGGAGCGGTTGGCACCAGAAAAAGTGGTGTCAAAGAGTATAAAGAGTATAATGGGTCCACATATACCCACTTTTATTAAATAAATAAATAAATAAACTTAAAAATCTAACAGCTGGCTGTTAGTTTTGGCGTGAGCCCTTGGCGCGAGCCGGGGAGCGGTGCGCCAACGACCGTCTGGCGCCAAAGGTCTACCAGCCGCGCCAACAGCTACCCCTCCCCCTCTCTAAGGCTCTAAGAGGGGGAGTGGTGTCTGACCATCTGGCTGGTAAGCCTTTGGCACCGTACAGTGGTTGGCGCACCGCTCCGTGCCTCACGCCAAAGAGGCTCGCGCCATCCCGTCCAGCCCAGCTGGTAGATTTTCTGATTTTTTTCTTCTTTTCTTTTAAATAAAAGTAGGTATATGTGGGTCCTTTATACCACTTTTCTCATACGAACCACTCCCAAAAAAAATGTGGTGGCAAAGTGGTTGTGGTGCAAAAGCCCCCGTGCTGCTTTTGGCACCACCTCTGGCCCCAACCGTTCCCATCTCTCTAAGCATGAAGATACAGTTATACAAATAAATAAAAATGAAAAGGGTAATGCATGTATACTCACAAGTTCAAGAACAAAATTTGATCTCTGAATTACAGCATCATAATAATTATTGGTTGCTGATGATGATGGCTTGCTGGCTTTCAGACCCATTATTGTATGTATGTATGAAGATGGTCAACGTATTAGTCAACACTGTAAATGGTCAACGTTAGTCAACTACTGACATGCAAAAAAGTCATCGGAAATGATCAGTTGAGTGTGTGTTTTTTTGAGGAAGACATAAAAGTGGTTCATGTGTGTTTGGTTTCAAAAAGTGTGGGGCCTATTTTTGGTTAATTATTGTCTTTTTTCTGCTTTTTTTCTAATTTACTTTAATTTTTTTCGTGTCATATTAGTAATAGTTTAAGAGTAATGCTATTTAGACCTACTAACTATGGCTAATAGCATGTCTAATGCATCAATCACTTGTACATTTGCATTATGTATCTTCTCTCTCCAATTCTCCACCAATCACTTTTTCAAATCCACCAATCAAATCATTAGGCATACAAGTAGGCTTGTTAATTAGGCATACAAATCATTTTTCATAGTTTAATACTACTCCGTATTACTGTTTGAAATGGATTTAATCAATTAAATAAGAAAAAAAAGTGAATTAATAAGTTATATAAAAACTGTTTATATCTTAATTATTAAAAATAATTTATAATATTTAAATATTAAATAATAAAACTGAAACTGTTTAAAATAAGTTATCTGTTAATTAAACACGATTTATTAAAAGACAGTTTTTTGTATTTTATATCTTTTATGTTTTATAGTTTTTAATTGTAAAACTTTATATTCTTTGTTATGTATTTTTTACAGTAGTTATACTGACAGATTGTTGCTCCATCCTTTTTACTTTTTATTGCTTTTAACTTTTAAACTTTATATTTTATTTCTTTTTATTTTAATTTTTAGTTTTATAACACAAATAAAGTTATAAAAACTAAAAAATAAGAAAAAAAATCAAAAGGTATTAGAATCATTTAAAATGGTACCGATATTCAACCTTTTTTTAAGGCCCGCTTGGTTTGAAGACGGGTTTAGGATTTTGATTTAATTTTTTAGATATGGGTTTATACGTAGCTTTTGTTATAAAAGAAAAAAAAATATATTTAGTTAAAGTTATTATTTTATATTATTAAAAAGTGTTTGAAATAAATCTTTATCATTAAATACGTGGCTAAGATAAAGGGAAAATCACAAAAATACCTAATTTTTCAACCCTTCTTTACAAAATACCCATTTTTTCAATCAAAAAGCCAAAATACCCAAAAAATCGCAAAAATGAACAATCTTGCGAAATAGATAAAAAAAATCGAAAATTTTAGATATTTTGAAATAATATCTATAATTTTCGATTTTTACTGAAAAAATCTAAAATTTTTGATATTTTTAAAAGATCCAAAATTTTAGATATTTTGAAGAAATATCTATAATTTTCGATTTTTCTTGAAAAAATCTAATTTTTTTGATATTTTTCAAAAATCAAAAATCGAATTTTTTTGATATTTTTAAAAAAACGAGCAAGATTCTAATATGAATAACCATTTAAGCAACTAATAAAAACTATCAAGCTTTCGTAATAAACGTTTCTTATACGATCTTTAACCCAATTCAGTTTTAGTTTTCAAACCATAAAAATGCAATCATACAGTTGCATAGGTAAATATTAGGTCCACTTGAGTTTGAAGATACATATTATCAATTAAATGTAACCATTAGTCAACCAAAAGTCAAGCACACCATTTTCTCAGTATACTTTTATAATTTCTATTTTTTTTGAAAGGTACTTTTACAATTGACTATAACAAATATTTGTAAGTTCTTATATACAGATAAATATGCCACTTTTTTTCTTCGTTTGGTGGTTTCCTTGGAAACCGAGGGCACCCCCACAACCAGTGAGTTGTGGGGAGTCAATAACAAGAAAAAACACAATACTCCAGTAATCCAATAAGCAGATAATAAGCTCAATGAAAATCAGCACATCAGTAACTTTGTGTGTGTTGTCCGATATATCCCCAGACTTTATGTCTTGTCCAAGATATTGTCAGAGGACGACTACAGTGTTGTCCAATATCGGACAACAATATAGAGTAGGATCTCGGACAGAATGCACAGACAGAAAAAATCGAAAATTTTCGAAATTTCAGATTAAAATATCGAAAACTTTCGATATTTTTATCTAAAATATCTAAAATTTTCGATTTTTTTTATCTATTTCGCAAGATTGTTCATATTTGTGATTTTTTTGGGTATTTTGGTTTTTTGATGAAAAACATAGGTATTTTGTGAAGAAAGGTTAAAAAATTGGGTATTTTTTTTATTTTCCCTAAGATAAATTGTTTTAAAAGTTGAGCTCACATGAAATGCAAAACTATGTTTAAGATGGGATTACAAATAGTGCATGTCAGTGGGGGATTAACCCCATATTTCTACTTTAAAAATTTAGCCAAACAACTAATACAAAAGTAAAAGTTATATCCACTTGATTTATACACTAACCAGGCCTTTAGTGTTACTTTAAGAGTTTAAGTACTATGTACTTTATTCGCTTTTAAAATAAGAATAAATATTGGTAGTGACTAGTGAGTGATTTGCTATTTTGCTTAGACTCGAAGTACTCGGCTAAAATCTTTACATATAAAGTGGAAAAAATATACTGTATTTATTAGATATCTTAAAGTTGTTTGTGAGTTTTTTACCAAATAATAGTGTTTTAAAAACTTAATTACCATTGTATGGTGCTTTGGAAAATATTTATTACTTTATCGTGTTTCCTATCTATTACACTATTACATATCATGCATGTGTTAAAAATATACATGTATATAAATTTCTATACATATACACAAACGAGTTTAAAAAAATGATCTCGAGCTTCGTTTATTAACAAACCTTTGACATTTATTTCCTTCAACACGTTACATAAGTTAGCCAAAAACGAGACGGACTCGAGCTTAAAATTTGAAGCTCGAGCTTTTTATATATAGACAAGGCAAGCTCGAATTCTGGCAGGCTCGACTACTATTAGTTAATACGAGTAACCACGATTATGCCTCATTTATATGTCTAAAACTTTAATGTTGTTGCAAAGTTATTTGTCGATACGAGAAACACGAAGACGAAATGTACAATGAGGACGTAATCTGCAAGAATTGTGATTTATAATAAAAATCAATAAATAGACAAATACTTAACTAATTATTTTAGTAAAAAAACGTACTCCAGTCAAATTGATAAAATTGTGAGAAGGGATGCATGATATGTAACAGTATATAGAAAACACAATGAAATAAGAAATATTTTTCAAAGCACTATACAATGGTAATTAAATTTTTAAAACACTATCATTTGGTAAAAAACTCGTTGTTTGTTGGAAAGACAAAAAAGAAATGGCAACTTAAACTTGCTCATAGCATGGTTGATATAAAATAACAATTGATTTTACGTATAATTTTTCCAACCTTAAATTTTATTAGACATTTTAAGTTTTTAAGCATAAAATTTTATAATATAATCTGATCTAGTTTTACTTTCTCGGACGATAATTTAAAAAGTACAAATTTGTAGGTTATGAGTTTTATGATTAAACACATGTTAATATTTTTAAATATTTTAGAGTTGAGTTATTTAGGTTATCTTGTATCATTTATATAAAAGGAGATAAATCTGGGTCACCCATTACATATAATTTAACGATCCACATTTAAATTAAAAAAAACGGAAGGGTAGTTTCGTCATTTCACTACCCCGCCCAAACCCTACAACACTCTTTTATTATCACTTCCACCGTTATTTTTCATTTCACCAAAACACACACACACACACACACAAAACATACACCTGAAAAACACACACACACACACCACCATCTTCCATCGCCGATATCATCTTCAAAACACAGACCCGATCAAAAACTCAACAAACAAGATGAAAGCGAAGCCGAAAAACGAGGCACTTTAAAAAAAAAACAGATCAAAGGACGATAAAAACAAGGCAAAGAGGTATAAATCACAGATCCATCCTTTTTCTATGTTTTTTTAGCTTTTTAAATGTTTTTTAAGCTTTTTCTGAGCTTTTTCTGAGCTTTTTCTGAGCTTTTTATACTTTTTAATCTTTTCCTATGTCTTTTAAGCTATATCCATGATTCTTCTATGCTTTTTCTGTAAATGTATGATGAATATAGTAGATCTAACATAAGAAACATTATTTGATAGTTTTAAGCGAGTTTTGTGTTTAAATATAGCTTGCATGTGAATATAAGCATCTCGGTTCATAAAAAACATAAACAGAATAGATTTAAAAAGGTTGAGCAAAAATGGTTTCCTAAATTGATAAAACATATATGATAAAAAAAAGTATAACATATACGATAAAACCTTATCATATATGATGAGTGATATGCAATCAAAAGCAGTAGGATTAGAACATATATGATATTATATTGCTTGCATCATTTGATAGTTTTAAGCGAGTTTTGTGTTTGCTTGCATGTGAATATAAACATCTCGGTTGAGCAAAAATGGTTTCCTAGATTGATAAAACATATATGATAAAAAAAAAGTATAACATATATGATAAAACCTTATCATATATGATGAGTGAAATGCAATCAAAAGTAGGAGGATTAGAACATATATGATATTATCGTAACATATATAATACATCAAATTTGATAGTTAATAAATAAGACATCAAATATGATAAAAACCTTATCATATATGATTCATCATATTTCATAATTTATGCATCATATATAGCATTAAACAGATGTAATTTTGTCTAACTTTGCGCTTTTATTGCAGATAAACAGCCTACAAAAACTAAGGATAAGGAGACAGAACAACCTCCTAGAGGAAACTTAGGTAAAACTGATGCGACTAAAAAAAACAGAAAAGTAAAAATAAGTATCATATTTGATAAGTTTTTTTTTATTTGCAGTTACTAGAAAGTTAATGAAAGAAAAAGCTCCAGTGCTTGAAAAAGCAAAACAAGGCAAGGCCAAGGCCAAAGGTGCCACTAAAGCTGTCACTCAAACCAAGGCGAAGAGAAAAGATGTTGTACCAAAGGGCAAAGCAAAAACGGCTGCCAGACCGAAGAAAGTTGAAAAGCCAATAGAGAGTACACAAGGTAAGAAAAATATACTACGTATCATATTATTTCATTAGGAAAAAACATACATTAATAAACATCTCTTTGCTTTGTAAAAAATGTAGAAGAAAGTGGTACAAAGGAAGATGATGTGTCAAAAGATGAGAGAATTAGCAGCGGGGAAGAATACATTGAAACACAAACTGACAAAGAAGAACACGACTCTCAACAACCCGAACATGAGGAAGATGAAGAAGAGACGGAGGGGAAGAAGAGCCAGAGGGGGCAGAAGAGCCAGAGGGGGAAGAAGAAAGTAACAACGAGGATGATGAAGATAATGAAGATGAAGAAACAGAATCTAAGAAAGAAGAGACGGTAAAAGATGTTATGAAGAAAATAACAAAGATGAGCTTCATCAACCCTTCAGAAACAAAAAAAGAAGGATAAAAAGGATGTAAAGAGAAAATTGGAAGTAAGAGAGGAAGCAAAACGTCCAAAAAAGGGACAAAAAGACAAAAACAGACCTACAGTGGAGGTATAAAGAAAACTGGAAAAAAAGAAACACCTCCAATGGAGGAATCAAACGAAGAAGAAAAAGAAGATGAGCTGATGGACGATAGAAGTGAGATTGAAGATGAAGAGGAGGAGGTACCTGAACATGAAGTTGCTACATCAAAAATGGTAGTTCACAAAGGTTCTCCCTTAAAAGGCATCAGGTAAAAAAAAATGAAACAGAAGAAGCTGATGAAGAGTACCAGATGGTTATGGTAAAAGAAAAAAAGGGTAAAGTGCCGACGAAAAAAAAGAAACAAAAGGTATACCAAACTGTGTTGACAAGATGCTCTCCCAAATCAATGTATCAAGCCACTATGGGATTGTCAGATGAAAGAAAAAAGGTTCTTAAGCATATCGGTTTTGAAAGATACATCGAGTTTCTCATAGAGGAACTATCTTAACATCTTCTATACTTTGTTGTCGAGAAATTCCATCCTCCGAGCATGGAGCTAAGACTTCAAAAGGGATCTATTAGAATAACAAGAGAGAAGGTTCAGGATATGATTGGTGTTCAAGATGGTACAATCTCACTAGATGAGATGTAAGAACGAGAAAAAGACGATCATTTCATAAAATAGTGGATGAATCAGTACAATGGAAAACAAACAGCAACAACCATCTCGAAAAAGATACAGACGACTAGTGAAGCAGATTTCATGTTTATCATGAACTTTCTCATGCTCTTTGGATGCACAATGGGTGGAGTAGACAATGGAGGCAAGATATCCTTGAAGATACTGAAAAGGATCAGATAAGAGGACACCATAAGCGATATAGACTGGTCCTTCTACGTGCTTGAATGCGTGAAGAAAAGTAAGAACAAATGAAGTGAATCAGGTGGAAAAAGTTGGTACTACGGCACAGCTACATTATTGTCTGTAAGTACAACTTTCGTTTTACTTTTTTCTAAACTTAATTTCTTTGTTTTCATTGCCTTGACAACAAATTTTGTTGCATTTTCCAGCTGCTTTACTTGGACTCAACATACTTCTCAGGCGTAGCCGTGACGCGTCGAATACCATCAATAAAAAGCTGGAACTCTCGGCTGATCAAGAATAGAATCCATGAAGAAATGATCAAAGAGTGCTTGGGAAAGCTAGAGAATCATCAAGAGTACAAGGAAGAAGATGTCCATATGGGAATCGACCACTACAGAAACAACGACTTCTATCTAGAACCAATAAAAGACAGGAACCACAAACACTAGAGGTAAAACAAAAAATTATGATTTTCATATATAATAGTATGAACTATCATATATATGATATGATAAAGTATCATATATGAAAGCTTACTAATACACTAACAATATACTTCTTTCTATGCAGGAGTTCGTTGAAAAAAGTATCGACCGATTTTGAAGTGATCTATGATGCAAGGAAAATGCTTGCTAAAACACTTAAAGAAGGTATGAAAAAGTTTGAAAATGATGACACATTGGTTGGTTTATGCAAAGAATACTAGGTGGTATTCAAGAGAAGGAAGGACGATGGGCTGGACGTCAATTTCATGGACTGGGAGGAAACCTCTCCGGATGATGGCAAAAGCAAAGACGTTCCTTCTATTTCAGAAAAACAGCCAGTTACGCTTGACAATATCCAAACAGAGGACGAGGAAATCGCTCAAAAGGAAATGGATAAAGAAAAAGAAACTGCAAATGAGGAAGTGGTCACATAAGCAGGGTTGGTTAACCAACCAAATTCGGTTTAAGAAGCAGCATTGTTATTTGAGCCTCATAAAATAGTTTACAGCGACGACCCATAATTCGATGAATTCCTGGATCAGTATTGCCTCGAGTTGGACCGTCAGGCGATTGAAAGCCAAAAGAAGAAATTGGAGGAAGAAGAGATGGCAAAAAGAAAAACAAGAGGGACAAGGCAGCCAAAATCTCTGAAAACAACATCATCTTTCTCCTAGATCACAAAAACTCCCGAGATGACACCTATGGAGATATTGATGTTGGTGGAAGAAGATGAAGCGGCCAAAATGCAAAGGAGGACATCACGCTTGCTCCTTTCAAACCACATAAACAAGAAAGCATCAGCACAGGGCAAGCTCACTATAGCCGAGTTGATGATAGGCGAGAGCTTGTTCTCGATGACTAATGAGGGCCTGTAAGTAAAAGCTAACACACTAACAAATTAATTATCATTAAAGTAGCATCATATATATATATGATAAAAAGTAATTGAACTATGTTTGCAAGGATTCACATTCGAGTCAACAGACCAGAATCATGCATGCATGAGGGACAACATGCAGACACTGGCTCCGGGTCTCAAAGAGATGCACCTGTCATCGACACCTACTCCCAAGTTCTAAACTATGAAGAACACACACGCAAAGGCGGGAGAAAGAATAAATAGTATTTCATGTCGACTATGATTGTAAGTACATCTTACATCATATATGATTTTTAAAACAAAATTACGTCCAGAAACTAAAAAAAAATATCTTGTTGATTATGCAATACAGACCGCAAACATGTTTGATTGGAAGCTACAGAACGGACAGTATGACGTTCATAAGCAGTTTCAAAATTTTGAAGAAAACATGAGAACCTAGTTGGGAGAAGATGACGATTTGTTGAAATTGAAGGGTGTAGATCTGGTAAACACTTGATTACATAAAATAGTTTCCTAGATTGATAAAACATATATGATAAAAAAAGTATAACATATATGATAAAACTTTATCATATATGATAAAACCTTATCTTATATGATGAGTGACATGTAATTAAAAGCAGTAGGATTGGGACATATATGATATTATAGTTTACAATAGATTCAAAAAAATATAACTTATAAAACTCTGTAGGTGTTCTTCCTTGTCATCTCTCACCAGCACTACTACTTGGTTGTGTTTAACCTCAACAATGGCGTTGTGTCAATCATAGACAATTCAAAAGTAGCGAGCACCTATGAAAACAAGTACCAGACCTATTGTGATCTACTGGTAAGTTACTAAATACATAAAGAAACTAAAAAAACATGAACATATGTTCATCTCAGAAGCATTTAAAAAAACTAACACATCAAAAATATGATAAACTTGGGACTTGTTTTGCAGGTTAAAATGTTTATGATGTATCTAGAGAGCGTCCAACACAAGATGACCAAAAACTCAAAAAGCATACCATCATAAGACCAAAGTGGGGAACGATGCGAAATGACGTCGACTGTGGTGTATTTGTCATGATGCACATGGAACTCTACGAGGGAGAAACTGCAAAAGGATGGGTGTTAGACTTCTCGACTGATCCAAATGAAAAAATAAAGGAGATATTAAAGCTAAGATTTAGGATTGCAACAAAGATATTATCACATGAGAAGAATACTAGGAGGCAGCAGATAATCGAGGAAGCTTTTGAATTCGCAAGAAACCACCAGATGCAACCAGAAAAGACCAAGGTTATCACTGAGGCAATCAAAAGTAGAAAGGAGGAACAAGATAGGGATGTCGCCAAGAGCGCCATCTGAACAAGAAAGGCAGAAAGACAAAACAGTTTAAGACTTTTATTTTTAATTTCGTCTGTAATAATTTAGTTTTATGTTAAACACTTTTGCTTTGCTTAGCCTATCCATTGGGAAAGGGGTACGCGACATGCAGGAGAACCCATGGTGGGTTGCCCCAAACTTGGGGTCAACTAGTCGTAGATCATGGAACAGTTAATAGGTATCCATTAGTCCGACTACCCCGAGTCATATCACCTACCTTAATAAGCTTTAACGCTTAACCCACTGGAACATTAGGCTAGGAAAAAATATTAATGAATTGATTTAGTTTAGAAGCAGTTAGATGGCTTATCCACTGGGAAAAGGAGTACGCGGCATGCAAGAGAACCCATGATGGGTTGCTCTAAGCTTGGGGTCAACTAGTCGTAGATCGTGGATCGGTTAATAGGAATCCATTAGTCCGACTACCCCTAAGTCATGTCTCCTACACCTGACGTACCATTGGAAACACTTGGATAGAATCGTAGGGAAGACAAGTTGTTGGCGGTAAAGTAGGATGTACCGTATTTTGTGGATTCAACTTGTTTTAACTTGTAACCCGTCGAATTTTCTATTATGAAATGGAAGTAAGATGAATCTTTTGTTTCATATGTATTGTTCTTGTATTCAATTTTTATAGAATAGAAGCATATTGAAAAACATGTAAAGTGTGACAAACAAAACTATCATTTATGAAACATTAGTTTTATATATGATAGACAAAAAAAACTTGTAAAAACACACTTGCTCTGGAAGCGACATTCTAGAAAGAAGTAACATTAGTATCATAAAAACTATCATATATGGTACATACGTATCATATATGATGTGTTGACAACTTAACATATATGATACATTAGTATCATATTTGATAATCCAAAAAAAACTTATAAACTGAAAAAAGCACACAAACTAAAAAAACTAAGGGACTAAACACAACTTCTCATGACTCATTGATATATGATTATCCAAAAAAATAGAGTATCAAAACAACTTCTCATGACTCAAAGTGATCAAGACGAAATGGCATCATACATCATAATGACACGTTTAGAAACTAAAAACAGTAAATGAAACGAAAAAAATCCTAAAAGAAACAAATCTTCTTTTATTCAACTTCATCCACTCGTACTTGCATTTGCAACAGGTGGATCCTTGATAACGACTTCCTCCAATCGCTTACCAGTGCAAGTCCTCTTGTTATGATCAGTACCTTCGCACACCGAACATGAATTCTTGTTCTTTTTGCTTTTCTCAATAGCTTTCTCTTTTCCACCTTTAATACGCAGCTTTTGACGTCCTGGATGACCTCTAGCGCTTGCAAGACATGGATTATAAACCAAATGTATCGACGGATGAGAGACACCGACAAGCTGCTCCAAACAGTCAACCTTCCTCTTAGATGGGGGATTCGGGCAACCCGCTTCAACATCTATATTCAGCTGCTTCAACTTCTCAACAAAAGCACCTAACCTAGGCTCATCTTTGCTCAACAAATGCACACAGTGATCAACAATAGATGTCGCCTCGCTCGCATAATTCTCAACAACAACATTCTTCTCCCCATACCTATTCCTCTTGTTCCTTAACGCAGCAGGGATGAGGTTCTTGGTCCAACACCTAAGAATGTATTGCTGAGGGATCATCTTGATGTTGGCATTCTTGAACACGCAAAAAATATGCGTGCATAATATCCCAACCCTCATAAATAACTGGCATGTACAAATAACTGAACCATCATCTACGTTGTGCAAGACCTGTAAAAAAGCCAAAAAAACAAAGCAATGAATATCATATATCATAAAGAAGTACAAGAACAATATCATATATGATGACATGTACTTAACATATATGATATATGAAAGAAAGTAAAAAAATATATCAACCAATAAATCACGTACCTTGTACAAACCATCTTCTCTGGTAAACATATCAACCTCATCATCTTCGTTCTCGTTCTCCTTATCATTGTCATTTTCCTTCTCTTTCACATTCTTAGAAGACTCGCCAACTTTAGCCTTATCAGAAACCTTATCCTTTGTCTTCTTCTTGTTCTTCTTACCAGGCTCTTCATAAACAAAATACCTCACCCTCATAACAGAAACCTCAGATCCCTCGACCACAATCTTAGAATCTATCTAGCAATACCACAATCCGAAGAAAATCTCTTCCTGAACAATTCAAACAGAGTACGAGTGTAAACCATTGCAGCATGTTTTTCAATCTTGAGTAGAATCCTAAACTTTGGAACAGTCTCCAATGTATTATGGTCCATTCTCTCTTGAACGCTCCTTTGCTTCTCCATCGCCGTCTCAAAGCAATTCATAAAGTTCATAAGCGTCGAGCAAGAATTGGTAAAGTGGGAGAAGAAAAAATTCTCGCTCTCTGATCTAGACGTAGTCCTCATCAATCCACACAACAACGAGTCCGAAAAGTAAGCATGGATCCAAGTTGAACGCATATTATACATCTTTGTCAACCACTTGTGTTCCTTCAAATTAAACTCTGTCATCAGATCACCCCATCTGGTATCAAACTCCTCGGGACCAATGTACATGTTCTACACAATCTGGTTTAACTTCTCTCTAAAATTCGTCTCGTTGTATACTTTCTCACATATCTGCAAAAAAAGGTAAAATGAATCAAAACTATAAAGTATGATAACAAAACCACAAACTTACAAAAACCAAATGCTTTGAATCAAATTCTGTTCTCACGTCATATATGATGCTACTTCATCATATATGATACTACTCAAACATCATATATTATGCTACTTCATCATACATGATACTAGTCTTAAAAAAAGTACCTTCGTTGGAGGCTTCTGCGTGATATGCCACATGCACAGCCTATGTTTTGTACCAACAAACTCGGCTTCAATGGCATTCCTCATCGCCTTATCTTGGTCAGTCACTACTATACTAGGTACTTTACCAAACGCTTTGATGAAGGCTTTAAGTAACCAAACATAGGATTCCGCGGTCTCGAACTTGAGCAAACCAGCAGCAACCGTAACACACTTCCTATGGTTGTCAATCACCGTAAACGGAACAAATACCATTTTGTACTTGTTTGTCTTAAACGTAGCATCAAAAGAGACAACATCACAAAACTCCTTGTAGTTATACTTGGACACTTCATCAGCCCAGAATAAGCCAATAAGCTCAGCCTTGTTAACCAAATAATCAAAAGAAAAATCAACAACGTACTCCTTCATCTTCTCCATCTTGTTTATCAACATCTGCGCGTCATAGTCCCTGATGTAACAGTTGACGCTATGAAAGAAGTTCTTGAAGTCAACGGTAGTACCGTGAACGAGCAGATAAGAACCCTTGATCCCTGTCAAAAGCTGATGAGCTCTTGTAGCACCGATATTCACACTCGCAGCCTTGACAATAAATACTTGCTCCGCGTATGTTAACTGCCTCTTATTCTTAGACAGATGCTTGTACTCCTCGCGTTCAAGCCCATGATTGTGGATAGTATCAAATACACTCAACTTGAACTTCGTCGTACCAGGGATCAAGTCAAACACAGCACGAGCTTTACAACCGGTGATATGCATATTTGAATGCCTCATTTGGTTATAACCATTCTCCAAATCTAGGGTGTCTACATATATATCCTTGGGGGAACCCTTCTAATATTTGTCTTTTTAGTTCGTTATTCCAAACTCAATATACGAATTGATTGTCCAATAGAAATCAAGTTGACTAATTGTTTTTGGTGTTAGATTGTAAGGATTTGGTAATCTAGGTCTAATTTCCACAAAGCACGTAAAAAGTAAATAGTATCACTACGTAACCGTACTAATCTAAAAACAAAGTGCACATACCACACATAATGCAAAATGAACAATTAATCAATGCACAAGATGTAAATTTGCTAAAAATGTAAAGTTTATAAAAGTAAATGGACTGAAAGTGTAAATTCAGAAACTTAAAGGACTTGAAATGAAAATTATAACAAACTATAACCAAAATCTAACAAACTTGCAAACTACCCTAACTGAAATGTAACAAACAAACTAATCCAAGGACCTAAATTGCAAAACCTAAAAAGTTTAGTACTAATTATAACAGATTACAACAAGTCCTAAAATCTAGGGACCTAAATGCAATTAATTCTAATGATTAAGTAAAAACAGGCATAAGCACTTCAATGAGCTCTATCTTTAGTTTTACACCATGAAATAAGCTGAGACTTGTTTCTAAAAGCTTAAAATCTAAATATACCTAGTAAGTTAAAAAGGTTTTAGCTGAAATGGTCTAAAAGCCAAATAAGCACTTTTTTAAAAAGCACTTTTTTAGAAAACAACTTATTGAGATAAGCACTTAAGCTGATTTGTTCAAAACATGTTCTACATGCCAAATAAGGAAGACCTATCCAAGAATTTCTCAAAAAGCTTCACAGAATAAGCTAGAAAATCAAATAAGCTAAAAATGGGCTTATGTTGACCAAGCGTTGACCAAGTTTGACCTTGGTCCAATCTTAATTTCTTGGCTTATGCTACTGAATTGTGGAAGAAAATCACTACTTTTATGAAGAGAATAAGCTGGTAATGAAAATTTGATAAGCTAAGTTCACAGAAACTTGCATTTGCTCAAAGACTATTTCTATGGCTTATTCCTAGATTATTAGTGAGAACTGTATTACCTACCTTATATTTCTATAAAGCTAAGATTATAAGCTTCACTCAGATTCAAGAATCACTCTCTAACTCCTAGTAACAAAGATTTGGCAAGCATTTGAAATAGGCATGTTTTTGCTTATTAACTGACCTAAAGATTTTAGATGGCAAATTGCCTGTTTGACTTTGAAATTGACTACCAAAACTTGTAGTCTTGCTTGTACTTAGCTAGTGAGTAAATGTAAACAACCTCCACTAAAAAAAAACTGGCTAAATCTTAAAGATCACACTGGTCCAAACACTAGTTATGAAGCTGAATAAGAGAATTATCAAAGGACTAATGAGCTAAATTCTATTAATCAAATAACACCTAATCAAACTATATCAGAACAACCAAAAGTAACATATAGCATGCAATTACAAGTATTTTTACTCTAAAACTAAGAATTGAGCATGGCAGTTGCAGTTTAGAGGAAAACTAAATAGGAAATGAGTACTTTTTAGCTTTAGGCCTTCTTTAATGGAGAAGTGGAGCGCTGAGCTCACTTAGCCTTTAGCCACCACCCAATCAACTATCTACAATTAGCAAATCACCATCATCCTCCATAAACCATCATCATGATCAATCTACTTCTGTTTGAATAGGCTCAGTGACCAAAAATGGATTATACTTGAACTGCTACAAGGACTGATCAAAACTACAACTCTTTATCACCACTATTCAGCTACCAAAACACAATCAACCATCATTGATCATCATCATCTACACTACTAAAACTCTGAACTGAATTCTGACTAGAATTGGCTATTAAATGTAAAAGAGAACTTCTGATCAACTGAAATGCTTCCAAATCAATCAAACACACTCCATTGATCAAGTGTGATCAATGGAATCAACAAGTAATAGTGTATAGTAAGAATGCATTAATGAAGTAGAAGGAATTTGAGTGAATTGAACTTGAGAATTTTATTAATGGTGAGAAACGGTTACAACTGTATTAACTAACTAACAAACTATCTCAAAGTGGTTGTCAATCACTTTAAGAAGTTTCTAACTGCTAAGCGATAACAGAATAGAGAGAGAATTAAAGAGTGTGTGTGTTTTCACACTCTAGCTACGTGTTACAGATGAGAGCTACAAGGGGTATTTATAGACTGAAACTAGATGCTGGGGAAGTGTGATGACGTGTTGCATCCAACCAGAACATGCCACGTGGCTTCATCTTCCCAATTGCAGATTTGTGTTCATGATCCAAATTAGGGGAAAATTGTTTAGTGGATTTCATCTTGATTGGATAACTGGGTTGAGCTTGTCTCATCAAGTAGATCATCTTTCATGTTCAAAGTTCTTCATGAAAGTGTATAAATCGTTATATGCAATCTGGGAACGAGAGTGACACGTGGCTTGTTATTATAAGTCCATAAATTGAGCCACGGATCGCTATCCGTTGTAACAGTGAAGAATATGACTTGTTGTTTGCTATTGGTGGGAAATGTGAGTTAGTGCATTTGCACTGTTGAGATTTGGTTACTAATAGAAACTACTTCTCTCTTCATTTATAAAAGCTCATTCAACAATCCTTGTTCTATTTTTCTTGGCTTGCGATTGGCTAGAAGGCAGAGCACACAGAACAAACTTGAAACTTCTTTCCTTTTTGGCAATTTAGGTCCTTTTTGTTATCAGCTTATTAACTTGAGTTCTAATCTTCAATAACTTGTCATTTTAGGCCCTTTGACTTCATACTTGACCATAATTGAACCCTTGACTTGTTGACTTGAACTTTGACTAGATTTGACTTTCTTCTTGACTTTTCCAACTTGTCACTTTTAGTCCCTCATCTTTGTAAGTTGTCAAGAAAGGTCCTTTGACTTGTTTGACTTGTCATCTTTTGTCCTTATTTTGTCTTTTCTTCATCATAAATGCCTTGATTTCCATGTTTGCTTCACATTTGTATCTTTTTACCTATACAAGCACAAACAACAAAGAATACCCATAATACTGCTTTTACACATTAAAATCTGGTATTTTACTTTGTATTTTAGGGTTAAATATGATATAATTGATATGAGATTTCACTCATATCAAATCCCTACACTTGATCATTGCCATGACCTCATACAATGCCATATTTCAAAGAACCAATTTACACTTTTCTAATAATTAATCCACCTTGGCCATTATGGAATGCTTTTACACTATACAACACTATATGATGCATGATTTTGATTTTTACAATGCAATGCAAGGAAGATAATTCTATTTATATATTTTTTATTTTTCTTGAAATGGTTTTGATGGAAATAACTTATAAAGAAATCAAAGAATTTAATTAGGGCTTTGGTACCATGAACACTTATCATCCTCAAGTTTCACTTTCCCCATACAAGAGAAAGCTGAAACAATCTTAACTTTTTAGAAGTGTCAAAAATATGACCAGTTAAGAAAAATAAGAGGGATATTAGATAGAAAAGAGAACCCAACTTATTTTGGTGATACCAAAAAATATATAAAGAGGACTAAGAGAGAAAAGAGATGTCCAATTTATAAGAAAAATATTATCGAGCGAACATACTCTACTTTAATATCTTGGCAATAAATACCAAACCAAAGAGAATATGAAAATGACAAAAGAAAATCCCATATAGTCGAAAAGAGAGTAAAAATGACTATGATGGAAAAACAAAATGAGGATGATAAACACGTTGTTTGCACAAACAATGACAAGCACACGATGCTATCAATCCAAAGACAAGTCAAAGGAGAGGATCTTGACAATATCAATTTACAATTGTTGGAATAGAGGTAGAAAAGAAACATCCATACCAATTGTAATGATAATATGTCAAAGGGCTAAAAACTTAGAATTTTTGGAATCACCCAAGAACATTCAAGATTTAAGCAAAACCCTCTCAAAATGTTAAAAACTTAGAATTGTTGGAATCACCCAATCCAATTGTAAATTTTAACCTTAATCGATTCTCAAAAACGAGGAGAACGAAAAACATAAAACCAAAGACATTATAGGCAAGGATGCTTATGAATGTCGACACCAAAAAGATGACTCAATGATATAGAGAAAGAGATCAAATAAGCCAAAGAATAGAAAGATCAAGATGGATGGTGTTTAGCATACGATAAACTACATGCTCAAAGTTTCGTAGCTCTTCTCAATCATTATGAATGTTCAAAGAACAATTACATGACGAGGAAAGGGTGAGGCTCGGCTCAACTTAGTTAGAAGGTTAGAAGAGAGAGAATCGACTAAGATAGGCATGATTAAAAGAAATCGAGAGAGACTCAACAAAGAAGTTAAGGATAACTTCACAAAATAATTCAAGAAAGCTATACCTTAGAAGGTGATAGTGAAATCTTGGAAGAAAACGAGAGAAGAAACTCAAAAGAAGTTCAAGAAGACATGATAGAGTTAGCACAAAATCTAACACATAATCAAGTAAGCACAGAGGATGATTCATGCAATGCCTAATGTAATCATAGAAGAAGGATATACATTAAAAGAAAAGATCCTAGTAAATGCCTATATGCAACACAAAGGAGATGGTGGTTTACTTAACATTGAACAAAGTAAAACCTAACTCAACTAAGCATGCAAAATCAAGAAAAGAGTTCCATCACTCCTAAACCTAAACGCAAGTAGGTTTAAGCATGAAATCATACGCATGTAAGCATAAGCATGTAAGCATAAGCATGTGAGCATAAGCATGTAAACATAAGCATGTAAGCATAAGCATGTAAACATAAACATGTAGGCATAAGCATGTAGTAGTAATTAAGCAAGCATCAAAGCAAAAACCATAGAGATTAATGTGTAAGGCTAAAAGTACTCTAGAGACTTATCTAGAAAAGGCAAGCCAAATAAAGTCTACAATAAACCAATGTAGAGAAGGTTCACAATAAACACATATGACACGCAAGAAACATGATTACTTAAAAAAAAGAGGATAAGTAAAACATGTTAGCACTTAGCATTTAAGGACATGCATGAGTTAAACACATCTAAGAGATATTATATCGAAATTGCTTAACAAAGACAAAACCTTTATAATAAGCATGAATTCATTAACTTAGAAATGAAGCATATAGCATAAGGATAAACAAGAAGACATATAAGCAAGTAGCATACAAGCAAGTCATCTATCTAGATATCACAAATCAAGCTACATGTAGTGTAAATCTACAAGGAGAATCCTAATTCTTATTAGTTTAAGAAAATGACTCAAAATAAGAGTAAAGAAAGAAACACAATAACATCAAGATCCAAGACACATAGATAAATCATGTTGAAAATCATGAAAGAAATACAAGAACATAAAGTTCATACAACGATGTATGAAACACAAGCCTATAACTTAAGCATAATACTAATCCTAGTTACACTAGAGTTATAAGATTTGCTTAAATTGGATGTTTTATTAATAAGCAACACACATGCTTAATTACAAGACAAAGAGGTGGCGGAATTTGGTGGAGTAGGCTTGGTGATAATCTTGTAAGTAAACACATCATAAATATGAGACATGATAAGATGTTGATACTGACAACAATGACAATATGTTCCATGATGCATGACCTTATCATGTGATGGAAGAAGAACACAAAAGGGAAGTGGTGGAAAAAGAGAGTTTCCAAAACCAATTTCCTTAGAAGAAGAAGATATTTGATTTGTGTGTTCTTTGGTGGAGAATCAAGTCCTATCATTTGGTGAAAAAGACATTTTGCTTTGGTGTGAAAGTGATGTCAAAATGCTTTGGGTTAAAAAGAGAAAGCACAAGATCTTTTGGGAGTGATCAAAGGTTTGAAACAAAGATTCCAAAGGGTGTTGGAACAATTGGGAAGATTTAGAAAACCCGTTTTTGAAGGCTTCTGTCCGCGGTTCTTTATCTTCACCGGCGGTTCCATATCGATATGGAGTCGCGGTCTCTATAAAGAACCGCCCACAGAAGGTGTGTTTTGGAGGATAGGAAATTTTTTCCTATTCGGCAAATCCTAATGTTCTAGTCTAATTTATCATAAAGTTATGATAAAGAGCAATAAAAACTAGAACACACACAAAGGAAAAACACATAGGTTCAATTAGCATGTAGGAAGAAGGCTAGGAAACACCTAATCGCTACAAAAGAAAAAGACTCCTAATGACATACAAAGTACATCAAAGTAAACTATCATTAGTCATATTTAGGAAGAGCCATTTAATCAATTTAGAGAATGAGTATGAGACTATCACTAGAGGTGCTCAATTAAGGCTAAGCACGACCGTTTTTAAGAGTTATATAATAACTCAAATTCCCACATGGAAGTAATTCAACCGTTAGGTCAAATTAAGATTCTAGTGCAACAAATTCTCTAGTAGTCATTCTAATGTTAGACAAAATGTAATTCCTACATTTGCCTAATGTAGTGTAACAAGGATGAAATTTGCATGAAGACACAATGCACAATCTAATGAGGGTTAAGAATGCACCGTTGCAAATCTTGTCAAAAGAGTCTAATTAAGGTTATTTACCTTAATAGATCTTATGGCCAATAACATTGAATTATATAAACTAAGTTTACACAATTTGTTAGAACACTCTTGATTGGTCTTTAGGAAATGACACATTTATAAATTGCATTGCAATGTAAATTACTTGAGTATTTCGGATGAAACATCCATGTTATCAAACCGACTCCATTGAGCATTATAAGCAATTATTAAACAAAATATGACTAATAATTTGAACAAGTAGATTCAATAACCATCATCAACACAAGTGTGAGTTATGATCCAATGTATATTACTAATAAACCACATTTATGTCTACACTCAAAAACATGTCAATTAGATTCAATAATGACACCAATCATAGTTTGAATAATGAATTGATATTTAATCGAAATCTTTCTTGATTCCCACAAACACTCTATTAAGAGAAAATAGCTAAGATTTTCATAGGGTGTTTCATGTTTTATAGTGAGACATTAATCTAGTTAAACTAATAACACAATGATCGAGTAAGACGACCCACAAAAATAGATTTGACAAGCTCCCAAAGCTTTCAAACCTAAAAGTGTTAAAGAACATGCCAAGGTGTACAAAATGTTTATTTAACATTTGTAAACCAAGAGATGTTAATCCTATATGCAATGCACACATAAATAGACAACTAAGTAACACTATTACCAATAGTAATGATCACTTAAGAATGTCCAAAGACAAAAGAAAAAACAAAAGCGTTCGTCTTTGTTTTGAGTGTTAGATACACCAAAGTATGCATAGCTTGATTTTATTTGAAAATAGTTTTCGACCCATTTTAAAATTTAATTAAGTTCAACACTTTATAAATATATCATTTTTCAAAGATATATCAACAATATATGTCCAACTTAATAGAAAAGAGTAAAACACAAGTTTTACGACAAACCGACGCTCAATACTCTGGAGAAAGTATGGAATTTAGAAAACATCCAAAATTTAAAGTTTGAACAAAGATTTGGAAGCATTTCTAATAGAAAGGAAATTCAATTACGTTCGAAACGTTGAGTAGCACGACTTCTACGGACTTACGGTTGATTTTATATGATTTTTCAAAGTTTGCAAAAATCTGTGTCGGACTGACTGCGGTTCCTTATTGATAAGGAACCTCAGGGAATAGATAAAGAACCGCGGTCAGTAGGCAAAAATTGATTTTTTGGCCAAAATCATTTGATAACATTTTGGAAGGACTTAGGACTCTAAAAAATCATTTTTGACACATAGAACTCGTATTTTAGAGTTAATTATGACACAAAAGATTTTTATACTTCCAAACATGAAAAGATTTAATTCAAGCTATTATACAACGTTTATTTGACACCAAAACTTGTACGAAGGAAACAACAAAACACATTTCATAAGTAATCACTCTTCATGAACAATTTGATACAAAGATTGTCTCTATTTTTAAAAATCGTTTTCATTTTTAGAAACCATTTGTTTTGAAAAAGAGAGCAAAGATCGATCCAAGCTTTAAAGTACAATATACTTCAAAGATCTTGAATAAGCACGCTCTGATACAAATTGTAGAAACTAGAAGGAGGGGTTGAATAGTTTCTAGTTACTTTTCAAAACATTTCGCATAAACCCACTGTGCGCGGTTCTTTAAACATACCCGCGGTTCCTTATCACTAACGAACCGCGTGTCCCTTTAAGGAACCGCTAACAGTGGACGATGCCATTTGTTGCATGTTAAATTTTAACAATCCTTGTATCAAATTCTCGATCAAGCTTGACTAAGTATGAGATGTGTTTGTAATAGATAATAACTATAAGTAAGGAAACACACAAACACATCAAATCAAGAGTACATCAAGCAATAGTCTAAACACTAAGCACACACGTATTAAGCCTTAGCTTTTCCGCAACTAAGATGTTTAGACTAAAGGATGCACACTTGACCATAATCTAAACATGAAGCACACACGTACTAAGCCTTAGCTTTTCCGCAACTTAGATGTTTATATTATGAGATGCACACAACACACAACATATAAATACATCTATAATAGTAAATACATAAATTTAAAGGAAAGTAGATGATTTATAGTGGTTCGGTCACGAAGCTCCTCTTCGCCCTACTCCACTCCTCGAGTACCCAACTCGAGAGTTACTTCACTAGTCAACAAAACTCCTTTCAAGGCGGAGAAAACCATACACGTCGCTTACACATTTCCGACACTAAGCTAGATGTCGAGTCCTAATCTTAGGTAGGACCAATCTACACAACGTCGCTCACTTCACCATTTTTTGACACAAGGCTAGACGTCGAGTCCTAATCTTAGGTAGGACCAATCTACTCACAACTTACACACCTTCCAAATTGACACACCAATTTGGATCTTCACAACTACACAACTCTACACACTAGTTATGTTTTATGGCCCAACATAACAAACCTTGTGTTTTATGGCCTAAACACATAATCTATATAGATCTAAGTACTCACCACGTAGATGTATGACTCTAACACTATATCCAAGTATTAACAAACTTGGATCTACACAACTAACACCTAATCCAAGGATACCCATCACTTGGATATTCTACCCTTACAAACACATCCAAGTGAACCCAACACTTGGATCTTCTACATATACATAGTAGGAAAACAATGACTTGATCTAGAAGGAGAGATCTTCATCATGTTGCGAACCCAACACTTCATGGTAATGAAAGTGTTCTTCTCTTTGCACTTGAGAGGATGAGAGGATTGAAAGAGAGAATAACATCTCAAACAAGATTAATCTAAACTAACTAATCAAGGAGTTTAAAGATGTTTTTGAAGAAACTGTGCAAAAAGGGTTGAAAAAAGCTGGCAATGGTCCACTATTTATAGGAAACAATGCAACGGCTATAAAGACCCACGGTTCCTTAAATGCCCCCGCGGTTCCTTATCAATAAGGAACTGCGGGTTCCTTTAAGGAACATCCGGCTTGGAGTCGGTGCATTTTTGTCCTTTAATGGGGATATGTCATCTGGGGTAGTTTATACCCTCAAAGGATATTCCTTTGGCATATGGAATATGCCAAATTCAAATTTCCATTTTCTTTTTAATAAAACATTTTCTTAAAAATAAAGTTAATTAATAATTACTTCGTCACTTTGTACAGAAGTGAGTTTTACGAAAATAATAATCCTTGATCACTTAGTTAGGTTAATGACATGTTTATCCATACCTTGAGTGATTCATGTCGAATGCGATCTTGGAGGTGTCGAGAGAAGTATACAAAAGTATTCTTGAGTGATTACGAGTACCTTAAAATTTTACATAATGTATTGCGAATTATACATTTGTCATCAACAAAACACAAAGAGATTATATCGAAAAAACATCGTAATGTTTGCACTAACAGTCATAAATATCATTTATAATACTTATATGCATAAAATTCCAATCCGCCTAGGCGCCGCCTAAATGAATTCCGCAATGAAGGTCGTCGACCATCTCACTAGCGCCTAGAGATTTCTGCAACCTTGAAACTAAGAATTGAGCATGGTAGTTGCAGTTTAGAGGAAAACTAAATAGGAATGAGTAATTTTTAGCTTTAGGCCTCCTTTGATGGAGAAGTGGAGCGCTGGGCTCACTTAGCCTTTAACCACCACCGAATCAACTATCTACAATCAGCAAATTACCATCATCCTCCATAAATCATCATTATGATCAATCTGGTTCTGTCTGAATAGGCTCAATGACCAAAAATGGCTTATACTTGAACTGCTACAATGACTGATCAAAACTACAACTCCTTATCACCACTATTCAGCTACCAAAACACAATTAACCATCATTGATCATCATCAACTACACTGCTAAAACTCTGAACTGAATTCTGACTAGAACTGGCTATGAAATGTAAAAGAGTACTTCTGATCAATCGAAACGCTTCCAAATCAATCAAACACACTCCATTGATCAAGTGTGATCAATGGAATCAACAAGTAACAGTGTATAGTAAGAATGCAGTAATGAAGTAGAAGGAATTGAGTGAATTGAACTTGAGAATTTTATTAATGGTGAGAAACGGTTACAACTGCATTAACTAACTAACAAACTATCTCAAACTGGTTGTCAATCACTTTGAGAAGTTTCTAACTGCTAAGCAATAACAGAATAAAAAGAGAATTAAAAAGTGTGTGTGTTTTCACACTCTAGCTACGTGTTACAAATGAGAGCTATAAGGTGTGAGAACCTGTACTTTCCCATCATTATTTTATTCTTCTATTCGTGTTTCTGAATTTTTCAACGTATTTCGTTTTCTTGTATTCTTATATGTAAATCCTGAGATCATGATAATTTATATCAATTATACTTTTCAAGTATTTTCTGATCATTGATAAATACTTTATCAGGAATATAAAATTCTTATTTTATTTTTCCATATTTATTCAAATCAATGTTTTTGATTTAAAATCACATGCGTGCGTTTTACAACGAGTTTATTCAATTCAATGAAAAACGAGAATTTCTAGTGATCGCGATACCGACGGATGCCCAAAATTTTACATTTTATTATCGATTGTTTCGATATATTTTCGACGATTTCGTTTTAATTACGTGTTAAGTCGTGTCGGGAAATCATATAATCATTTTTATAATGCATTGTAACTTTTGAAAAGTATTTTTACGAAACTCGAGCCCCGTAAATATCTTCAATAATTACCAATAACCGTTTTCTACCCTTCAAACTAGTAAATTTTTTTTAAGTCCACAAGTTTCAAACTTGACAAGATTGGCCCCTCCACCCAACATTATATAAATTCATTTTTTTACACCAAAACACACACAACTCTTAACTTAAAAAAAATGCACTCTCTTTCTCCCCCTTGTTCTAGCCGTGAGACCCAACACCAAAACACCCCATTTTCATAATCAAACAACTTGGTCAATTCAAAACAAATGTAAGACCACACCTTGGAATTAAATTATGGTTCTTTTGATACCAAAATCATGTACATGCATCAAGGTTTTCAAAGCTTTATGATTTCATGGTTGTATGATGTTTTAATCATCATGCATGTGTTATTTTTGGTAAGATCATCTTATTTTGATCACAAAAAGTTTGGTTTTTGATCTTTGATTTTGTTAAATTTTACATGCAAGTGTTTTTAGGAGTGTTTGGTTGATGCGTATGATTGTATAGTGATTCTATAGGTATAGGAATGAGTGGTTTTGGTTGGAAAATTAACTTGTCATGTTTTCTAAAAGGGTATTTTGGGACAGCAGGTCTATAGCAGATTTTTCGTAGGTTTAAAGTCTGAGATAGGCTAAGATTATTTGATGTTGTTGTAGAGTTTTCAAAAACTCTCGTTTTGGTATAAGATAGAGCTTCTAAGTCATTACGAGTCAAAAGTTATGCTAGTTATAGTATTCGTGTACCGGGAGACGCAAGTCGGCACAATCCGAAATTATGGCTGATTTTGGGTCGACTCTCGGGGACTTTAGGCTTGGTTAGATAAATGTAAATACTGATTTTCGAAGTTTACAAACTGAGTTTGATGAGTCTAGTAGTGGTTTCAAAAGACGGAGTGTCGAGTTAGTACTTTTAAAGTGGTCTAAACGGTTTTACAAAACAAGTATATAAATCTGTCCCAAATTTGGAGTCGAGTAAAGTGTCGAGCTGATGGATTTTAAAGTGTGAACTTTGGCTCAAATTTTGGTGAGGTCTTATACAGGTTATAAGTGACCTTGACACCAATTTTCATGTAAAACGGACAAGTCTAGATAGGGTAGATCGGTGTGTACATTCAGGGTGTACATGCTGATTTTAATTTTGGACACTTAGTTCAATGCTTGTGTTGCGTGAGTTTGAGTATTCACCATCGGACATGGTGACTTACTCAAGTGCTTAGCTATTATATAAATGACTTAGCTACTGGTCCAAATAAGGTTAAGGATAGTTTGACTTGCGTTGATTTGGCGTCTTATAACGGGTCATTTTCAAGTGTTTTAACGTGTAGTGTTGGAATAAATGGGTTAGTATAAATTCATTTGATTCGTGTCAATGGTTTTGAAACATGAATACTTTGAAAACATTTGAGTCATATTATATTTGGTACATATCGATACTTGAGTTCGAGTCTTAACGCGCGCCTTATTTTGATAGGTTGCGGCTTTCGTTATCCCGGGCATCCATATCGTCGGTGATCGTCTACCACTACCGTTTCTACTCAGTTGCTGAGTACTGTGATTGACTTTCCTCGTGGATAAGGTGAGTTATAGCCCCTTTTTACTTATACATGGTTTCTAAACACGGGGTGAGATTTTACATGATGGAACACAACCATTTAAAAACTGTATGCTATCCAGAACTTGTATGCTATCCAGAACTTGTATGCTATCCAGAACATGTATAATTTCAGGTTTTCAATATTATTATTGCTTTTTTAGTCTAGCCTTAAGTTTCCTCTCCCGATCATGAACCGTTAATTAATCCTGCTACCAAGCGCGAATGTTGTGGGTGGATACATCGGGATTGACTATCCCCGTCCCGATTACCTTGACGCACTAATATTTGTTTACACTTGAGTATTTAGGCTGAATACTCCCTAGAGGAACTTACACTGAGTTAAGCTTCGGTTCATGAACTGAACAACAACAATAATGGTTTTCGGACTATGGTTGACGTATATAACCATACTCCATACTACTTGCTTTACAAATGAATGCTTGTGTTCCACATCCTTATTTCTAAACCTATGAATATCACTCAACTTTTTGTTGACGATTTTACATGTTTAATCTCAGGTATTATTAGTTAGCTTTGCTTGGATGGGAACCCGCGGGATATTATCGCAGCTTGGAGATTTTTGTGATGCTTTTATAAGACTGTTTTTAGTAAAAACTGCCAGGAGTTTATTTTATCTTTTGGGCAACTTTATGTTATAAATAGAGACGAAATAATATAATTTTCCGCTTCTAAAACTCTGGGACCTATGTTTAAAAACTCTGACCTTTTTGATGTAATGTACATGTTTTTATTTCGTCAGCTTTGTATGAACTGTAATTCATTGTTTCTTGTACTATGACGTGTTACCCCCTCGTTGCCTAGTTGTTCCATCTCATCTTTTTGGGGGTCTCACAGATTGGTATCAGAGCGATGGTTATAGGGAACCGAGTCATTTTTCAAAAACTTAGTCTATAACCGAAAGTTCAAATATTTCATGTTTTAAGTGTCAACCACAGAATCTGCCAATGTTGTTTGATATCTGCGTGGGTAACTCTCTAATCCTTATTATTTACTTTTGTTTATCGTTGTAGTATTTCATCACCTGATTACATGTTGAAATATTACATTACCCTAGTGACGATAATTACAATGTCTTTTCAAGCCTTTGTGCTTCATGAACTGCTATTGGATATTACTTGATTACATATGCTCTTACTGCATTTCTTGAATTTTTGTTCTTGTGAACTGATCTTGTTACAATGATTTTATATTGTTATGACGTTACCTACTTGTATTCAGAGCGCGTATGCTGCCGACTTTTCATGCTCATTTTTCTGAGTACTATTTGTGACAATCTAACATTTTCAGGTAGTGAAATATTTTCTCATATAATATTTTGAAACTTATTTTTGTGTTGGTTGACGAACTCACAATTTACGGATTTAAATTTGGGCTTACGTGCATAATTTAGCGTCTTTTACGACTAAACCGGAAACCTTAGGATTACGTATTTACGTTTTTGAACTCCGTTTTTTATGAGACAATTTTTATTGGATTCGTTTTGTGACGTTGATTCATAATTTATAAAAACATTTTTTGTAAAACGACCCGAGGGCACGCAAATCGAGAAAACTAGAATCGAGAAATATCCGTAAACTAGTGAGATGGGACAAAATACATTGTCCCACCCCACTAGCTAGCTTGGACGGCACACACATGACACCACATCTTAGGATGTGGCATCATGTTAGCTAGTTTATTACAAGTGTAAGCATAGCTTACACCTTAAGCTTACAACTTTCCCACTAACACAAAACCACTAGCAACTTTCATTCCACCATTTACTTACATGCAAAATCAACACAAAACTCTCTCAAATACTCCTCCCTTGCCATCCACTTTGAAGCAACAAACACCCCTTTTGATCTTTTCTAGCCATGAAATACATGTTTACTAGCTCTATCATGGAGTTATCTTGAAGCCTTGATCATTTGGTGGCCATATTAACAACATTGGGGGTGATTTTCTTGTGTCCTAGGGATGATTTCCCAACTTATGTTCTTGGTGTTTGATGATCTTGGAGTTACTTGTGGTGTTCATCAAGTTCTTGTCTTCCAAAAACAAGAAATACACTTGGTTGGTAAAGAAGATCATCCTCTCCATTTTTCTCTTGTTATTTTGTAAAGAACAAATGTATTTTCTTTCATTTTTTATATGTATATGATGTATATATGATGATAAAAATGTTGTGTGGGGATCAAGTGTTGATAGATATGCTTAAAAAGGTTAATAACTACAAGAAATGAGGCTAAAATCTTGATTATTTAGTTGGCTGTATAAAAACAGTATATAACTAAAACTTGAACTGATAAAATTGCATGGTATAATCCATTTACAGTAAGTAAAAGATGTTATACACATGTGAGAGTTGGCCATGCAATGGAATTAATATAATGAGTGAGATATGATCAAAACAAGTTAGGTGTTCTAATCTGAATAAGCAGTTTTGTAGGGACTGTTAAGGCAAGATGAACTTAAAATGAGCAGTAGCTATAACTAAGTTAAATGTAGAAAATAATATGAAGAACATGTCACCCAAAAATGAGCTTCTAATTCATTATAGAACTCTAGATATGGTAAAAATGGTGAACATGAAGATAAAAATCTAATTTTAAGAATTAATGTTTATTATTATTATATAAGCACTCACATTTTATTGTATAAAATATAAAATAAAAACCCACTAACTTATAAAACTTATGTATATAAATATGTAAAAGGTTAATTAAATGGATAAATTATATAAATGGTAGTGAAATAATATTTATAAGTAATAAAAACTATAAACTTGATTTTTACGACTTTTTCGGCTATTACCGTAAAATTAACGTTTTTCGCCAAATAAAACTTAGACGATCAAACCCGTCTAATGTAAAGTTTATAAAAGTCATATACTGATGTATAAGTAACTAATACAAGTAAAAACCGATAAAACCCGAACTATAAGAAATACGGACATTAACGAGCTAACTAAACATATTGGACAAATAATTGGACTAAATAAGATAAATACTCGTAAAAAAAACTTATTGGGCTTAACCCATTTGGGCCCAACATGGAAAGTATATATACTGATAATATAGGTATAAAATGGATTAAGACAAGTTAAAGAACTTATAATAGGCTTATTGGACTTAAAACGTGGAAATAGGTAAAACTAGTAAACTAGTAAAAAGTTACCAAAACGCAAACACTGAAATGAGTAAACAAGGATATATAAACCCACTTGATCATCATCATATGTACAAAATCATCATATGTATATTGTTATTTTGATAAAAGTCATTTGACAAGAGTCTAAGACCGATTATTATTTATATAGGTTTCCGTGACCGAAGCACGCCCGTAGCCGATAATCCGCCTTTCATTATCAACGTGAGTTCATAGCCTCGCACTCTTTTAAATGTTTTATAAAATGATTTGTAAACCCGCGAGGGAGATAACATGCTAGATTTTGATAAAAATAGAACACAAGTAGTCCCGATGGTATGCTTAATGATATGGACCCGAATGATGCTATGACCCTATAAACGAGACTAAAAGGATTATTAGTAGTTAGGTTATGTCACTTAAAGTCCAATTAGCATGAATTATGAACTACCGGGATTTGGTAGACGCTTATGAATTTGATAGTACTTTTTGGGGACGATCACCCCAGTTCGCGCCTTGACGGTTGATCCCCATCGTACCACATTGATTGGTACGCGAATTTATGTATGAGAAGATTCCATAGCGTGATTTTTGTGACGACACGCTAACTTAGATGGGCAAATTGTTTGTCGGGTTCGCGGCCCGCTGTTTTCATAGTAAGGTAACAATGTCATACGGCTAATAAGAATCCTAAAACCTATAAACAATATGATACGACGCTAATAACGATGAATATATTACCTATCATGGTAATATAGAGGCTACGGTCTCATGGACGGTTTAAGATGTATGCTTGATTTATATATTGCCTGACTAGCAATATGAGGACTTACTTCCGATATTATACTTGTGTTCTGATTTTAAATGATTGTTTTATATAACGGTTTTTATTAAACTCTAATGAATTCACTCGGCATTCGCTGATATGATTTTTGCATGTTTTTATCTCAGGTGCTTGAAGGTAATCCGGATGGAGATCGACTCTGATAGCCCACATAATATTAAAAATGTTCATTCGATCTATGTTTTGTAAACTAAATGACCTGTATAATTTGGGACCTGTTGTACGCTTTTAAAACTTTTTATCGAATGAATGTATGTTGAAACTTGTACAACCATTTTTATGTGTTGTCTATGATTGGAGTTATTGTGCTATCCCGTAACACTCTGAAAGACCCTTCCGCTGTACCGATACGAAAAATGAGAGTGTTACAGTTTGGTACCAGAGCTCTCGTTATAGAGAACAAAAGATTTTAAAAACCAAGGTTTTGAACAAAACTTTTCAAAATCTTTTGACAATGAACATTTGAGAAAATATTTGAAAAAAAAAATCTTTTGACTATAACGGTGCCAAAGATCTCCGACGTTACCAACAAGCCCTATTATATATATTTTGATATATATAATTTAATTTATATATATGTATATATCGTGATTTCATTATGTAATTGTTTAACTAGTATGTTATCCTAATACGAGATAAATATATAAATGCAGATTGTCATGGCTGACCCTAATATTCCTGTAGAAAACCATGCTATTCCCGAACCTAATGTAGATGATGATCCTTATTTAGACTTAGTAGATTATGATATGGATGATGAGGAGGAACCATTTGAGGATCCCGAGCCCGAGTTAGGACTAGGAGATCAGATTGCCCCTCAGGTTGATATGGTAGAGAATGAGATTGAGAATGTTGATATTGAGAATGATGATGAGATTGGGTTAGATAATTTAGATGATGAGATTGACGACGAGGATGTCGAGGAGGATGTAGGTATAGATGTTGAGGTCGATGATGATGAGGAAGCCGAGCTTATTTATCCTTATGATGTTCCAGAGGGCGAGCCTTTGCCCCCACCAGTTTATTTGTCTGATTCTGAGGATGAGTTACCTAGGGATGAAATGTCTGAATCGTCTGAATCTGATTCTGAATTAGAGGAGGATGAGGATGATGATGCACCTAACGGTACTGATGGTATTGCTACTCGTAGACGTGAGATAGGAGAGTCGTCTAGTACTCGAGAGGCTACTCATATTGATGGTCTTGCACCATGGGCCTTGAGACGTGATCTAGATGCTTCCCGTGTTAAGAGTTGTATGACAGAGATTGGGTTAGGTGTTGTTCAGACTCATGTTGCTTATTTGGAGTCAAAGACTAAGGTTGGTGAGAAAGAGCGAGAATTGCTTAGTTTGGATTTGACTGATGTAGAGCGTGGTTTGAATGAGGCTTTTAGGAGGTTATCGGTGTTGGAAAGTGGTGAGTTTGCTGAAATGAAGAAAAAGGTAAATTCTATGGAGATTCAGTTGAGTGTGGCTCGTGCGATGCGTGAGAAAGCCGAAAAGGAGTTAAATATATCAGTGGGTTGGAACAGTATATTTTATGCCGACATGGTTGAAAGAGGAGTGATCCGTAAGCGCCCAGCTGAAGATGTGTCTAGTGATCGTCCGACGAAGATTTAGAAGACGATGGATGATGGACCATCTGGCGGTTCTCAGTAGACCAGTCTGTGTTTAGTAGTGACCTTTGTATCTTTTGTGCTTTTGTAGCTTTGACTGAACCGACTTGTTAGTAGTAGACTTGGCACGAATTTTGAGTGTATATAGTGCTAGAACTTTGATATGGAATGTAACTAAGACAATACTTTTGTTTCAAATCGAATGAAATATGTATCTTGTCTTGAATTCCATATTTTGCCTTATTTGTATCTTGATTATGAATTCAATCCATATTATATGAATCCTTGTTGGGTGAATGCTTAATACTTTGAAATTGTGAAATTATAGAACTATGCCGCCCAAGAAGGCTGTGACTGAGGATGATGTACGTAGGATTATTACGGAGCAAGTTACCGCATCTATGACTGAATTTATGGCAAATGCTAGAAATGAAGCTGGCGGTAGTGGAGCTGGCGGTAGTGGAGCTGGCGGTAATGGAGCTGGCGGTAGTGGAATTGGCGGTACTAATGTGAATGTGAATGCTAATAATGTGAATGCTAATGCTGGAGGAAACGTAGGAGGACTTGGAACTGATGCACCTGAAGTTGGTGGCTGTACTTATGTGACGTTCATGAAGTGTGAACCTCTACCTTTTAATGGAACTGAAGGTGCTGTGGGATTAAGCCAGTGGATTGAGAAGATTGAGTCGGTGTTTAGGATTAGTAAGTGTAAGGAGGAAGATAAGGTGACTTTTGCTATGGCTACTCTTAAAGGTCGTGCGTTGACTTGGTGGAACGGGAGAATTACTTTCATGGGTCTTGATGCTGCTAATGCTACTCCTTGGGCTGAAATTAAGAAGTGGATGACTTTAGAGTTTTGTCCTCGTAGTGTGATTATTAGGTTAGAACAAGAGTTGATTCATTTGAGAATGAAAGGTGTGGACATTGATAGTTACACGAACCGATTCCATGAGTTGGCCTTGCTATGTCCTCGATTGGTTGAACCCGAAGAGATCCGAATTGAGCAATATATTAAAGGGTTGACCAGGAATATCCGGGGGGACGTGACATCATCGAAACCACTAACCATTGATGATGCTGTTCGAATGGCCTACCAACTCATTGGACAGATAATTCAGGATAGGGAAGATGAAGCCCGTGTAGGTGAGAAAAGAAAGGGAGACGGTGATCGTGTAGATAGAGGTGATAATAGGAAGAATTTCAGTCGCCGTCAGAACCAGAGAAAGGGGAATGCAAATGCTCTTACCAACAACACACCGCGCAACGATGATAGATGTCCTAAGTGTGGCAACAAGAGGCATGCTGGCGACTGCTGGAAGTGCCGAAATTGCGGAAAGCTTGGACATAAGGTTGAAAGGTGTAAGAAGGGAACCATTTGCTTCAACTGTAAATAGGAAGGTCATAGGAAATCGGAATGCCCCAAGTTGAAAGCGATTGTACCTGGAAGAAACCCCCAGGGTGGTATCTATCAACTTGGAACAATTGAGGTGAAGAAAGAGGATCTGAATGTCGTTACCGGTACGTTTTTACTCAACAATCATTATGATGTTGCTTTATTTGATTCGGGTGCTGATAGGAGCTTTGTATCCACTAAATTTAGTGCCCTTATTGACATTGAACCTGTTGAGATAAGTACCAGTTATGAGGTGGAATTGGATGATGGTAAATTAGTGAAAACTAATAAGCTATTAGAAGGATGCTCTCTAAATCTCTTAAACCATTCCTTTCCGATTGATTTGATGTTGATAGAATTAGGTAGTTTTGATATTATTATTGGTATGGATTGGTTGTCGTTGAATAATGCTACTATTTTGTGTGGAAAGAAGAAAGTTAAGATTCCTCTTAGGAATAGGACGTTAGTAATTGATGGTAGTCGAGGTGAATCCCGTTTGAAAATCGTTTCATGTATTAAAGTCCAAAAGTACATCAGGAACGGTTGTGAGTTATTCTTAGCTCAAGTGACCGGGAATGAGTCTAGGGAGAAACGATTGGAAGATATACCTATTATTTGTGAATTTCCTGAGGTATTTCCTAAAGATTTACCCGGACTTCCACCGATAAGGCAAGTAGAGTTTCGAATCGATTTAATTCCTGGTGCTGCACCGGTGGCACGTGCGCCTTACCGATTAGCCCCTTCTGAATTAAAGGAGTTATCTGAGCAACTTAAGGAGTTGTCTGATAAAGGTTTTATTCGATCGAGCTCGTCGCCTTGGGGAGCTCCAGTCTTGTTCGTTAAGAAGAAGGATGGATCTTTTCGTATGTGCATTGATTATAGGGAACTGAATAAGTTGACAATTAAAAATCGATATCCTTTACCTAGGATTGATGATTTGTTTGATCAACTGCAAGGATCTAGTGTGTATTCTAAGATAGATTTGCGGTCAGGATATCACCAACTTCGCGTCCGTGAAGAAGATATTCCTATAACTGCATTTAGAACTCGTTATGGACACTATGAATTTCAAGTAATGCCATTTGGGTTAACTAACGCACCTGCGGTTTTCATGGATTTAATGAATCGAGTGTGCAAGCCCTACTTGGATAAATTTGTGATTGTGTTTATTGACGATATTCTAATGTATTCTAAGAATAAAGATGAACATAGAGAACATTTAAGGATTGTTTTGAATTTGTTGAAGGATGAAAGGTTGTATGCTAAGTTTTCGAAATGTGATTTTTGGTTAGATTCTGTGTAATTTCTTGGTCATGTGATTAACAAAGATGGAATTCATGTTGATCCTGCAAAGGTTGAAGCTATTAAGAATTGGTCTGCACCGACAACGCCAACAGAAGTGCGACAGTTCTTAGGATTGGCTGGCTATTATAGGCGATTCATTAAAGAATTTTCTTTGATAGCTAAACTCTTGACTAAGCTTACCCAGAAGAATAAACCTTTCGTTTGGGGAAGTGATGAAGATGGAGCATTCCAGACATTGAAGCAAAAATTATGTAGTACGCCAATCTTATCATTACCCGACGGGAGTGAAGATTTGGTAGTGTATTGTGATGCATCTCTTAGAGGCTATGGAGCTGTTTTGATGCAGCGAGAGAAAGTGATAGCTTATGCTTCTAGGCAATTAAGGAAGAATGAGGAGAATTATACTACTCATGATCTTGAGTTAGGAGCTATAGTCTTTGCTCTTAGGTTGTGGAGACATTATCTGTATGGCACCAAGTGTACGGTATTCACCGATCACAAAAGCCTACAGTATATTCTCGACCAGAAGGAATTGAACATGAGGCAACGAAGATGGATAGAGTTGTTAAGTGATTATGATTGTGATATAAAATATCACCCAGGAAAAGCTAATGTTGTTGCCGATGCGTTAAGTAGGAAAGATAGAGAGCCTATCAGTGTGCGTTCTCTAGTCTTGACCGTGCACAATAATTTGCCTGAGAAAATTAGAAATGCGCAAATAGAAGCTTGTAAGAAGGAGAATTTTGTTAATGAAGGGTTCCGAGGAGAAGGAGATCCTTTAGAGGTTAGAGCTGATGGAGTGAAATGCTTAAGAGGTCGTATGTGGATACCTAAGTTTGGAGGCTTAAGAGACTTGATTATGTTAGAATCCCATAAATCTAAGTATTCCATTCATCCGGGATCTGATAAGATGTACCATGATTTGAAGAAGTTGTACTGGTGGCCGAATATGAAAGCTGACATAGCTATGTATGTTCTTCAATGCTTGACTTGTGCTAGAGTCAAAGCTGAACATCAAAAGCCATCAGGACTACTTCAACAGCCAAAGATTCCTAAATGGAAGTGGGAGCGAATTACGATGGACTTTATCACCAAGCTTCCTAGAACATCATCTGGAAACAACTCGATTTGGGTTATTGTCGACAAACTGACCAAATCAGCACACTTTATTCCGGTTAAAGAGCAGTTCTTACTAGATAAGCTGACTCGTATATACCTTGATAATGTTGTATGCAAGCATGGAGTGCCTGTATCGATCATTTCAGATCGAGATCCTAGATTCGCATCGAATTTTTGGAAATCTCTCCAAAGATCTTTGGGAACGAATCTCGACATGAGCACTGCTTATCACCCCCAGACTGATGGGCAGAGTGAAAGGACGATACAAACACTGGAAGATATGTTGAGAGCTTGTGTGTTAGACTTTGGTAAGAATTGGGATAAACATTTTCCGTTAGCAGAGTTTTCGTATAACAATAGTTACCATTCTAGTATTAAGGCTGCACCGTTTGAAGCTTTTAATGGTAGGAAGTGTAGATCTCCTGTATGTTGGAGTGAAGTTGGGGATACCCAGCTCACGGGACCGGAATTGATCCGGGAGACTACGGAGATGATAGTTCAGATTAAGAATAGGTTGTTGACTGCCCGTAGTAGACAGAAAAGTTACGCGGATGTGCGGCGGATGCCAATGGAGTTTAAAGTGGGTGACTGAGTAATGTTGAAAGTATCGCCATGGAAAGGCGTTATAAGATTTGGAAAACGAGGGAAATTGAATCCCCGTTATATTGGACCCTTTAAGATTTTATCTAGAGTAGGTCCGGTGGCTTATAAACTAGAGTTACCCCCATAACTTCATGGTGTTCACAACACATTCCATGTATCTAATCTGAAGAAATGTCTAGCAGTGAGTGATGAGAAAATTCCGTTAGGTAAGGTTCGAATAGATGGGAAGTTGCAATTTATCGAAGAGCCCGTAGAGGTTATGGACCGTGAGGTAAAGCAACTGAAACAAAGTCGGATACCTATTGTCAAGATCCGATGGAATTTAAAGCATGGACCGGAATATACTTGGGAACGAGAGGATGAAATGTGGAAGAAATATCCGCACCTCTTCGATTTCAATAAGAAACGGACATCCAAATGAAATGGATCACGAGGACGTTGATCCCTTTTAGGAGGAAAAGCTGTGACAATCTAACATTTTCAGGTAGTGAAATATTTTCTCGTATAATATTTTGAAACTTATTTTTGTGTTGGTTGACGAACTCACAATTTACGGATTCAAATTTGGGCTTACGTGCATAATTTAGCGTCTTTTACGACTAAACCAGAAACCTTAGGATTACGTATTTACGTTTTTGAACTCCGTTTTTGATGAGACAATTTTTATTGGATTCGTTTTGTGACGTTGATTCATAATTTATAAAAACGTTTTTCGTAAAACGACCCGAGGGCACGCAAATCGAGAAAACTAGAATCGAGAAATACCCGTAAACTAGTGAGATGGGACAAAATATATTGTCCCACCCCACTAGCTAGCTTGGACGGCACACACATGACACCACATCTTAGGATGTGGCATCATGTTAGCTAGTTTATTACAAGTGTAAGCATAGCTTACACCTTAAGCTTACAACTTTCCCACTAACACAAAACCACTAGCAACTTTCATTCCACCATTTACTTACATGCAAAATCAACACAAAACTCTCTCAAATACTCCTCCCTTGCCGTCCACTTTGAAGCAACAAACACCCCTTTTGATCTTTTCTAGCCATGAAATACATGTTTACTAGCTCTATCATGAAGTTATCTTGAAGCCTTGATCATTTGGTGGCCATATTAACAACATTGGAGGTGATTTGCTTGTGTCCTAGGGCTGATTTCCCAACTTATGTTCTTGGTGTTTGATGATCTTGGAGTTACTTGTGGTGTTCATCAAGTTCTTGTCTTCCAAAAACAAGAAATACACTTGGTTGGTAAAGAAGATCATCCTCTCCATTTTTCTCTTGTTATTTTGTAAAGAAAAAATGTATTTTCTTTCATTTTGTATATGTATATAATATTACCATTATGACCGGTTACATTTACACATCAACAAATCTAATTATTAAAAAAATATTTTCAAAAAAAAAGTTTTATTTTCGAAAGAAAAGTTTTATTTTGAAAAAAAAAGTTTTATTTTCGCAAAAAAAGTTTTATTTTCGAAAAAATGTTTTATTTTCGAAAAAAATGTTTTATTTTTGAAAAAAAAGTTTTATTTTCGAAAAAAAGTTTAGAAAGATATAAGATCTTTTTTTTCGAAAAAAAGTCATATTTCCTTTTTCGAAACAATTTTTTTTTAACAAAAAGTTTAATTTTTTTTTTCGAAACAAACTTTGTTTAGAAAATTAAACTTTTTTTTTTAGAAAAAATGGTTTTTATTTTTTTCGAGAAAGATAAAACCTTTTTTTTCGAAAATAAAACTTTTAAAAAAAAACATTTTTTTATTTTTTTTGAAACAAATTATTTTTTTTTAAAAGTTTATTTTTTTTTCAAAACAAACATTTTTTCAAAAAGTTAAATTTTAGAAACAAAAGGTTTTATTTTTTCGAAAAAAAATTAAATTCTTTTAAAAAAAAAAATTCGAAACAAGTTATTTCAAAAATAAAACTTTTTTTTCGAAAATAAAACTTTTTTTTCGAGAATAAACTTTTTTTTTTCAAAAATGAAACTTTTTTTTCGAAAATAATTTGAAAGTACAATGGTAAAGTCACGAGATTAATTAAGTAAGTGTTTAAAGTCGAAACATTTTAATAAGTACGAAGGTATTGTATAGCTTTTACCAAAAATACTAAAATCGGACGTGGCCATATTAAACGTAATAAAATAATGACATGGAAGTTACCGTGCCACGCTGTCGGTAACAAGTTACCAAATTGGTAACTTCGAAACGATTTTGAAAGTAGAATGGTAAAGTCACGAGATTAAATAGTAAGTGTTTAAAGTCGGCACAAATCAATAAGTAAGATGGTATTTTATAGTTTTTACCCTATATATGATGATAAAAATGTTGTGTGGGGATCAAGTGTTGATAGATATGCTTAAAAAGGTTAATAACTATAAGAAATGAGGCTAAAATCTTGATTATTTAGTTGGCTGTATAAAAACAGTATATAACTAAAACTTGAAATGATAAAATTGTATGGTATGATCCATTTACAGTAAGTACAAGATGTTATACACATGTGAGAGTTGGCCATGCAATGGAATCAATATAATGAGTGAGATATGATCAAAACAAGTTAGGTGTTCTAATCTGAATAAGCAGTTTTGTAGGGACTGTTAAGGCAAGATGAACTTAAAATGAGCAGTAGCTATAACTAAGTTAAATGTAGAACATAATATTAAGAACATGTCACCCAAAAATAAGCTTCTAATTCATTATAGAACTCTAGATATGGTAAAAATGGTGAACATGAAGATAAAAATCAGATTTTAAGAATTAATGTTTATTATTATTATATAAGCACTCACATTTTATTGTATAAATGTAAAATAAAAACCCACTAACTTATAAAACTTATTTATATAAATATGTAAAAGGTTAATTAAATGGATAAATTATATAAATGGTAGTGAAATAATATTTATAAGTAATAAAAACTATAAACTTGATTTTTACGACTTTTTCGGCTATTACCGTAAAATTAACGTTTTTCGCCAAATAAAACTTAGACGATCAAACCTGTCTAATGTAAAGTTTATAAAAGTCATATACTGATGTATAATTAACTAATACAAGTAAAAACCGATAAAACCCGAACTATAAGAAATACGGACATTAACGAGCCAACTAAACATATTGGACTAATAATTGGACTAAATAAGATAAATACTTGTAAAAAGAACTTATTGGGCTTAACCCATTTGGGATCAACATGGAAAGTATATATACTGATAATATAGGTATAAAATAGATTAAGACAAGTTAAAGAACTTATAATAGGCTTATTGGACTTAAAACGTGCAAATAGGTAAAACTAGTAAACTAGTAAAAAGTTACCAAAACGCAAACACTGAAATGAGTAAACAAGGATATATAAACCCACTTGATCATCATCATATGTACAAAATCATCATATGTATATTGTTATTTTGATAAAAGTCATTGGACAAGAGTCTAAGACCGATTATTATTTATATAGGTTTCCGTGACCGAAGCACGCCCGTAGCCGATAATCCCCTTTCATTATCAACGTGAGTTCATAACCTCGCACTCTTTTAAATGTTTTATAAAATGATTTGTAAACCCGCGAGGGAGATAACATGCTAGATTTTGATAAAAATAGAACACAAGTAGTCCCGATGGTATGCTTAATGATATGGACCCGAATGATGCTATGACCCTATAAACGAGACTAAAAGGATTATTAGTAGTTAGGTTATGTCACTTAAAGTCCCATTAGCATGAATTGTGAACTACCGGGATTTGTAGACGCTTATGCATTTGATAGTACTATTTGGGGACGATCACCCCAGTTCGCGCCTTGACGGTTGATCCCCGTCGTACTACATTGATTGGTAAGCGAATTTATGTATGAGAAGATTCCATAGCGTGATTTTTGTGACGACACGCTAACTTAGATGGGCAAATTGTTTGTCGGGTTTGCGGCCCGCTGTTTTCATAGTAAGGTAACAATGTCATGCGGCTAATAATAATCCTAAAACCTATATACAATATGATACGACGCTAATAACGATGAATATATTACCTATCATGGTAATATAGAGGCTACAGTCTCATGGACGGTTTAAGATGTATGCTTGATTTATATATTGCCTGACTAGCAATATGAGGACTTACTTCCGATATTATACTTGTGTTCTGATTTTAAATGATTGTTTTATATAACGGTTTTTATTAAACTCTATGAATTCACTCGGCATTCGCTGATATGATTTTTGCATGTTTTTATCTCAGGTGCTTGAAGGTAATCCGGATGGAGATCGACTCTGATGGCCCACATAATATTAAAAATGTTCATTCGATCTATGTTTTGTAAACTAAATGACCTGTATAATTTGGGACCTGTTGTACGCTTTTAAAACTTTTTATCAAATGAATGTATGTTGAACCTTGTACAACCATTTTTATATGTTGTCTATGGTTGGAGTTATTGTGCTATCCCGTAACACTCTGAAAGACCCTTCCGCTGTACCGATACGAAAAATGAGAGTGTTACACTATTGCTATTTCATTTATGCGTGATACGACTGACTTCATATGCTCGTTCATTTTGAACCGTCTGTTTTTCTTGATTCGCTGTTACATGTAGTGCATACTCTCGTGATACCATTGTTCGGAATTGAATAAGTGTTGTTTTCGACGAAACTCCTGATTTTCATTCTTACTACCGTGCATGTTGCTTTCATTGTTTATTTCCTTTAAAATATCTATTTAGATATGCAGATTTTCTTTCCGACTATTCGTAATTGAATGTCTAGTCTATAGACCTTTGTGTAGCTCAATGTGTCTCCGGAAAAGACTAAAAGACATCGTGTGAGTCACACATCTCGAAACACTCGTTGAATCAGTGCTGAATAAAATCGTGGGTTTTCATAATCTTGATTGACCTTTACGTCACCGTTTTACACGACACTTGTACATGGATTACATCTTATTTCATTGACCAATCTACGTTTCGACTTCGATTTACAACATCCATTGTACCTTGAACACATGATCGTCATTTATTATGTGACAATTGTTTGGAATACGATCCTATTTGTATCCTCCCTTGTTCATTAAACCTCCTCGCCTCAGGAGTGTGACTTGTTAATATTTTGTTTCTTTCTTGGTATGTCTTGTGATTTTTGGAAAATCACGCTGCCAAGAGACCATCCTGCATTGTATCTCGAAATCGAAGACTTGAATGTCATGCGTCGTTTTTGATTTCTTAGATTATCGTTGGCATTCTTGAACCATTTCTATACTGTGTTTTCTTTACATGATTAATTATGCAGTTTTTTCTGTTCTTTCGTCATTATAGAATCTACAAGTCTTGTGTGTACATTAATTCTGAGTTATTATGAAATTTAGATTTAATTTCAAGCTGTGTCGAGAAAATATTTTTATAACTTTAGACATAAAAATATATATTTCTACTTGTTGAGACGTCCGTTTAGGACATAAAATTTGGCTAATAAACATTAAAATCGAGCAGGTTACGCTCATTTGAGATTGTGAATTTTAAGAACTTATTTCTGCGTATTTCTGCGTATTTCTAAAATATCATTTTGTTGATATTTTTAATGCAAGCGCATTTTCGTCTATTTCTGATTCCTTTCAAGTCTCGAGTAAAACTAGAAAGTTGTCTGAAACATCATTTTACACCAAATTACTCTATACTTCGAGTCTTAAAATGTCATTTAGTGAATCAATTGGTCTAGTCAAACCCAAAAGTCAAAGTTGACTAAAAAGGTCAAAACTGATAGAAGTTAAAAACATGATTTGAAGCATATTAAGTTCGTGTGAGATCGTAAAATTGTAACTAATAACATTTTACAACCATGAAACATTGATTGTGTTTGAAAACGTTTACAAATAGTAACTTGAGCTCGGTCATACATAAATCTTGAACTTTTAAAAACCAAGTGATTTGACAAACCGATGTTCTACTTTCTTAAAATTGTATTTTTGTCAAATAAATTACGATGTGCACACATACGGATTCCTTTATCCTTTCTTTTATATATGACTTATTTGTCATTCTATATTGTCTGTCTCTGCTTCTATCGTACCACTGATTTGGACCGAGAATTGAAGTTCTTATTTTCATTGTTCGTTGTCATCTTGACACGTGTCTCTTGACGATTTCGGCTAAACCTCTTAAAACTTTATCACCTTGTAACCATTTCATTGATTGCCTTGAACTACTCCTTATTTCCCTCTTGTAACTCACTCGCTACTTTATAAACTATTGTCATGTTACTATATAAACTCAAACTGGTATTGTTTGCGAAACATTTTACAAAATGTTCCACTTGGGCATTTCTAAATAATTGAATGCTATCTTATAAAATTAATTTATATTAATTTTACAATGTATTTTCACAAATTGTTCTAATACGGTCTTATAAAGAACCCTTTTTACAATACGAATTGTTGAATTAATATTTAGCCAGTAACTTATAGGCGAAAAGTTTCATGTGTTATTTTGATTCCTGTTTTTACAAATGCTATTATATACATATTTTAAATCATATGATATGTAATACTGGTTTGACAAAGCTGAGCATCGCATTGCTAGTCCTAAATTATGCATGGCCTGATCACCTATGCTTAATTTAGAAGGAGCCATGCAAGGCCAAATAGTAGTCACCTTAAATATATAACCAAGAATCAACTTTTTAATTATGCTCTTTAAAAAGTTAGATAAAATAAAGTTTAGAAAACTTTTACTTCTTATGCGAGTATCAACAATTCGCGACATACACATATGAACCCTTATCTTTTCTTGAACAAAGTACATGCCTCAAGCACAGATTTCACTACTCAACAATCTATGCTTTACTTGTTACCTCATCATCCTCATGATACAATTTTCGTTACCATTTGCCTAAATTCTTACTATTGATACCCGACTTGAAAGTTTCAACGTTGTTATGCTTCTACATCAATCGATCTTCCTTATCTATTTTGGTAGACCTTCGAAACGCCTCTGGACGCATATTATGATTTACGATTGGACGTGAATGATAATTCCGTGTAATTATCATGATATGTGTTAAGACACTATCGCCTTGAAAATCCATTCGTGTGAACCACGTATTGATTTCGCCTCTTATTGCTAATGTTTTTCATCTTACTGAATTTACTCTCAAGTGACTTCTTAAGATTTTCTTTGATTTGAAAATTCGTTGTGTGGCTTTTATCTTTCGATTGTGTATCGACCAATGAGAACTTAATAAACCGTTATTGGTGTCACCAACTGCACTCAAGAATCGATGACTTGCTATAATTCTTGTTTCTTATTATTTTTATCATTGACGCGACTATTCTATCATGTTTGTAAAGAATTGATACGACTTTCGCTTTATTCCGTTGTGTTATTGCTCACATACAAATTGTTGACCTTTATATGATTCATACTCGTTGCTGTCTTGTCACCTTTTGAAACCAGAAAATGTTACGTATTTATCATTTGATACCTTAAACACTTTCTTAAATTTCTAAAAATTATTATTAATTTTTAAGAACGTTTTATACATTTTATCAAATGTTTAAATTAACAAAATAACTGTTTCAAGTTAAGTACCGGATCTATACATCCTCTTTGGTAAAATTTATAACTAGTATTTAAAAAGGATATCAAGTTGTATCTTTTAAAGGATTTTTGATTATATCGTACTCTACTGTCAACCTAATGAAATTATTAAATTAATTTATAATTTCTAACAATGATTCTAAATAATCTGGAAAATCTGATTTTCTCTAATGGTAACGATAAACTTGAGTATCTAACAGAAATTTCATACAGTCATCCAAAAGTTCTTAAGCCGATCAGGATAACTGTTTTGAATTGTTCTACTTTTGCTTTGAAAATCCTGATCAAGAAAAAGATATAGCAACAACATACTCATTAAATACAGATAGTTTAATTTTAAATCACTACACCTTGTAAATTTTCTTTTAATCAAGAAAATATTTAAACTGAGTTTTAAAGTAATCCCAAAATACTAGACAACGGATTTTGACAGCTTGTATTTTAAATGATCATACATAATTCATTTTTCCCTACTATTTCTTTTGTAACTGGATTGTTACATTTTAATATTGTCATGTTTTACAGCTGCACGATTTGCGACCTGATGTTGATGTGTCGTGGATAGTATATGTTAATTAGAATACGTTATAGGGTAAAATAGAAAATTAACTTTAGGAAAAAGTAATAAACTAAAATTACCAAAGACGAATTTAATTAAACACGATGATGAACCAAGTTCGTTGTACACGAAGATCGAGTGAATTTGAGACGTTTTGTTTCGATTTGGACAATTGATTCAAATGGTTTTTCAGTTTTTAAACTAAAATTAATTCTACAAATTAAAATCCTAAAGTGCATGAATCGTTCCCCATTTAATCTAAAAACAATCATTTAAAAATCTATATAAAATTTTAACTATTTAAAAATTAATCTATTTGTTTAAAATCACTATTAAACAAATTTAAAAACTATTTAAAAATCTAAACTAATTAATCCATTAAAATTAACTATTACTTTTTAACTAACAAAATCTATTTTAAAACTAATATTATTAAAAACTAATTCAATTAAAAACTAATTTATAAAAACAATTTAAATATTTAAAAGAAATATAATTTTTATTATTTTATTTATTTATTTAATTTTGAAACTTATTAAAATTAATTAAAATAATTAAATGAAAACTATGTATAAAAATCAAAAGCTGACAACTTACCTGGCCTATATTAATTAAAATGACTTAATTAAAACCAAAACAAGAAGTTAGGTCAGCTGGCAAAGACGTTGGGTGATATCCGTGAGGTCACGGGTTCGAGTCCCACTAGGGACATGTTTTTGGAATGATTTTTAAACAATGAAAATTGAAAGTGATAGTCACAGGAGTGACTAATGTACGTAAAATTATTTTTTTTCTTGGACATATCAATTGTTAAATCAGTTCCCAAACTTAACGTTTGGACAACTGATAAATTATCAGTATACCAAAACAATAAAACCAGAAATCAATCTCAATAAATCATATAATCACAAGATACAAACAATTAAGATATAGGAAGACAAGCTCAACCTTGTTCAAAAATCTCATACACCTAAAAGCAGATTCATCCTCCTAAACAACAGCAGATCTTTCATGTAAGCAGACTCACCAATTTCAGGTTTAACTAAAATTATACAATCAAACTAAGCAGACCCTAATTAGCAGAATATAACCAAATCCTATATTAATCAGATAACTAAAAACTCACTAGTATCAAAGCATATAAAAACTAGTATCTAAACAGTTTGCACCAAAACAGGTTAATATTGAGCAAAATAAGACTATAATCTGTTACAAATAAGCAAGTACAGTTCCATTGAATAAAGCAGAAATACCTAAAAACTATCGAGCTTATTAATTAAATCACCATCTAAGCAGATTTATTCATAAGCAGAAAGCAAATACATCACAACTCAAAACAGATTTATAAAATCATTAATCAACATAAAAATAAGATGAATTAAAACCTATTGACGAAATCCTTTGGGACGAAGATCTGCGCTGAACAGTCTTATGACCTAAATGACACCACCATTAAACAAACCACCATTAAACAAACCACCATCAAATCTTTTGAATCACGAACCAAAACTTAAACCAACAGCTTCTTTTTATTTACGTTTATCAGTGGGATAAACGTTTATCCTTTACTCAACTTATAATCATTCACAAAAACTATTAACTGAGCTTATATGAACGATTATTATTAATAATATCCTTTTGTAAACTTAGAAAATGTAAGTGATTTTAATAGTAAATTAAAACGTGAAGTAACAAGAACAAATCTGAAAATAAACTTTTATTATATCAAATCTAACATTACAATATTCAGAAAAAGAGAAAATACAATTTTCTAGCTACAAAATGACATTATAACAATAAAGTAAGAAAAGGATGATAAATTACATAGAAAAGGGGGGTATTTATAGGGGAACCCGAGGGATGAGGGGTGAGGAGTTTGTTGAGAAGGAAAACAATCTTGGCCATCAATCCTTATTCTCTCTCATGTCAATTCCCAATCTACGGTTGAGGAAAACTCTCCCTTCACACGGATCACCAACTTGGAATTAATTGTGCTAGTTGTGTTTCCTTGAGGATGAGTTATCCGCCAATGATTGGATGATTGGTGATTGATGTGCTGTATTAACCAATCAGATGGTAGAAAGGGGCCACGTCACTCATCTCAACCCATCTTCAAGCTCCGGTTTAGGGGGAGAATTAGTTAAGGGGCGTGTGTTTCACGCGCCTTTATATAGTAAAAGCCCCAATTTTATTTAACTAGGGTTAGGGATTGGGGTGACTGGTTATTTTGGAGTGGTGAGGTGGGAGAGAAAGGCATAGGAAGTAACGAAAGAAATAAATGCGTGTATGTGGTAAATGGTTTATCAAACGTGTGTGGGTGAAAACAAGTATATAACTTTTGCCCAAAGTTAATAAACTTTCAACGTTACTTAATTTGTGACTTGGGCCTGGGATGGATCCATTGCAATACTTCCCTGCATCTCATGATTTAATAAATTTGGAATTGGGCTTTGCCTACTACGTTAGGAATAGTAGTAGTCTTGAAAAAAAAAGATCGTAAGATTCGGAAACGGAATCCACATATTAACGAATCTGAATTGAAGCCCTTTTAAACTCTACACGCCCAAATAACAACTCTAAGTCAGTGGGCTTTTGGCCCAATCTTCATAAATCCGTCCATAACCTTGTCAATTGGGCCTTGATTGGGCTTGTAATCCAAAATATAGACAACTTAGCATCCTTATTGGGCTTTTTGGGCCAAATACCCAAATGTGGGACCCACTTTGCCCAAAATCTCCATAAATCATTTAAATCCACTAAAATCGAACTTGAAATTGGCTTTGTTGACCTTTTCTTCATTCTCGTGTCGTTTTTGCCGATTTTCGTGAACTTGGTACCTACACACATAAAACAACAAAACATGCACATACAAGGCAAAATTCATATGTTTAATGCATTTATTGAGTGTTTTTAGATACAAATGCTATGAGTAAAATCACTCATATCAAACTCACCCTTGCTAAGCAATTGTCGTGTCCTCACGCAATGATAAAATAAAACACTAACTACACCTTTATTTAACTTTTTGACACTTTATTTTGAAAAGACATAATGTATTGCTTTCATTATTTGAAAAATAACTTTTAGGATCGTAAAACTCAAATAGATTCATCGTCCCCGACTTTTCACTTTTCCATGCCAAGTGTAAAAACAAGATCATTGTCAATCATAAGCCCCAAAATTAAAACAACTCATACAAGTAATTTGTGTTAAACTCAATCTCCTATTATTCCTAATTTTATCTCTAGATTTTACTTGTCATTCACCCGAAGGCTCATTTGACTTTATTTGATATTTATTAGTCCAAAAATGAAGGCAAGAACGATGTAAACTCAACACTCAAAACCTAACCTCGACTTCAAAAACCGTTGTCACTAAAGAAAGACCACATCAAGGATGACTTAACACGATTTGAGGGATAAATCCCCGAACCCGAAATTTGGCTAATAGGACTACTTAAAAGCAACAATAAAAACCTCCAAAGTCAATTATGACCTTATTAATGGAGTTAGCAACAATCACATCATATCACCTTGTGGCTCTTTAAGATACAATTGTGCTCCTTATTTAAAATCCACACCCGAAGGCTCCTTGGACAAAAATAAAGGAATTGACATTCACCATCCCACCTTATGACTCATGATGATGAAGCAATTTTTATTCAACACGTCCCCTTGCCATACACCCTAAGGCTCTAATGACAAGGTTAGTGCTACATGACTCCCACCCGAAGGCTCCTAGAGAACATGTTTTTATTTTTTTCTTCTTATTAATATGATATGTATAGTAAGCCAAATTTCCGCAATTCCATGATCAAAAGTCCATGACGCTGACACCCTTAATGTGTTCTCACTTTAATTACAAGGGAAGAAAAAGAAGGAGTTACGAGTTAAGATATCAAGCCTAGACCGCTAAAAACTTCATTTATTAAGCAATTATTATTCAAGCGTGAAAAATAAATACGAGGAGATTAAAGCAAACACAAAAATACTTACACAAGGAAGAATTAACCTTAGAAACTTATGATTAAACTCTATCATCTCTTGTTCTCCATATTGTAAAATTTCAAAAATGTGAAATCAATGGATACTTAGCCTATTAAATCAAATTTTTGGGTTTTCAAGTCATCTATAGGATCTTGCATCTTCTTATACTTTTTCAAGTTTTAGAATTGGCGTTTTAAAGTTCCCTTGATAAACGAATTTCTAGGATCAATTATAGGAACTTGCGAACATTTCTTGTTCTTAACCCGTATGAATTAAGACTTTCGCGTTTTAAAGCTCCCTATATAAAAGCCTAGCAAAACTTAATTCAAACACGTTAAGGAAAAGCTAAGGTAAAAACCGAGTCGAGTCAAAAACTATTTTTATTTTCACCAACGGAAAGCCTACATTTGTGTCAAAAGCACTTATTTTCTTTATTAAAAATTAAAAATAACACTAATTTTTTTTTATGAAAAACGATTACGTTTAGACACGACAAAAACAATTGTAAGCGATTATATCGATTGACTCCCCCATGCTAAAACCAAACATTGTTCTCAATGTTTCTTATCTCAAGAGTAACACCCCTTGCTAAAACACGAAGAGTCTAATGCAAAATCCTAACATGGAAAGAGCACGCAAATCTATAAGCCATTTATTAATTATGACTCAAGATAAAACGTTAGTCGATAAAAATCAAAGGATAGAGAGTGTGCTCCTTTTTGGCAATCAAGATATGGAAGATCAAGTGGACCGACAAAAATCGAACACGAGAGTCTTTAATGATTAGGATCGTACCTAAGATTCATAACACAACAAAACACGAGCACGAGCTTGAAAGATCAAGCCTTATTAGTGTTAGAAAATAGAAAGAAGATAGAATGTATGGGACTCCCCCACAAGGCACCTCGTTTTTGTTAACCGAGTCATGAGCTCGACTCGATCCCCGCATTCATTGGTCCTTAGGGAAAAATGGTGAAAACCGGCATAATGGAATAAAATCCAACATAAAGCACGATGTCGGGGTCAAATATCTCATCCTCGTTGTCGGATGACAAACGAAAGGATAAAACTCCAACATAAATCTCCAAAAAGAGATGGTGGTCACAAATCAAGATATGGATAAAGCATGCTCCCCGAGATAAACTCGCACCAAGATGATCGAAAAGTCTTTCAATTGTTACATCGGTGAAAGGCCGAGATTTCCCTAAATCAACGATTCCGGGGTCGAATACCTCGTCCTCAGGAGAGAAAGGAATAGACAACACGGTGTCGTCCCCCTATGCTAATCCAAGATCATATAAAGCACATGGTAATGGTGGTATAAAGGTCTCAATATTAGTGGTATCAACTTGCATGACTTTGTTGACCTTATCACTCTTATGAATGTGAACAAATGGGTCATAGTACTCAAAATGAGTCGCATGAAAAACCCGCACATTAAGATCAAAGTGAATGGGAAGGATAATTGGAGTAAAGGTAATTTCTCCCTCCGGGTCAACATTATCATCATCATAAATCGGGTGATCAAACCAAAAATCGTCATCACCGTCATTAGACTCTTCCTCAAATTCCGAAGGAATGTTTATATAAAGAAACTCATCAACCTCCTTCAAGAGAAGTTCATCATCACAAGGGTTGTGAGATGTAGGAAGTATGGTGCTCTCAAAATCCTCTTGAAACAATGGATTATTGTTCATTGAAGCTTCAAAGAGAGGATTCGAGTAGGTCACAAAAGTGTCATCAATCTTGTCATCACAAGAAATATCCGACAAAGTGTTAAGTGTATCACACTCGGATACAAGATCATCACTCTCATTAGAAGGAAATTCATCGAAGAATTCCTCGAGAATGGTAGGTAAAACACGAGAAACACGCTCGATTTTGAAATCGGTAACGTCTTAACTTCCCTGTGGAAGTGGATCAACAAGTTCATCGCCGAACTTATCGAATGAATAGTCACTAACCTCACTCGGTGTGAAGTTAGGAATCAAAGGCTCTTCAAATGAAGATTGTGCCTTATGATTATCAATTTGGTCCTTCGAAGAGAATGAAAATGAGTTCATTTTCAATGATTTTTCAATTAAAGCAATATCTCTCTCGGGATTAAAATTCTCACTTTTAAACTCACTAGTATCAAATGGTGCACTAAGGTAGTCATCAATTTCCTTTTCAATCTTAGAACTATCATCCTCGTGTGGAGTGAGTGGAGATGAGGTAAGATTACAACATGATTCAACAAAACAAGCATCTTCCTTTGAATTTAACTTTTCTTCCACAAAATGAGGTTTCCAAAATTGGAAAAACACCTTTGGAAAAAAGAGATTTCTTATTACTTTCAGTAGTCTTAACAAGTTTCACACTTTCCACTTTCTTAGAAACAAATCTTGGAATCTTTTTCGGTTTGAAAACAATACTTTTATCCCAATAAAACAATTTAATCTCCTCTTTCCTCATATCAACTAACATGAGCCGTGCACAAAAATGGTCGTCCTAAAATGATAGGCACACGAGGATTGGTCTCATAATCAACTATAGCAAAATCGGCTAAGTACAAAAACTTTCCCACTTTTGTTGGGAATAAAATGTAGCCAGTCCACTTGAGCGCTGACAAGAGTAAAACAAGCGTTGATGGGAAGAAAACAAACGCTGACAGATCAAGCGTTGACAAGAAGAAGTCAAGCGTTGATAGGTTGAAGACAAGCACTGATAGGAAGATATGGTCTACGCGTATTATGTTTCTAGTTTGTTTCTAGTAAAGATAAGTTCAACATTGTATTTTCTGTAATTATCTTTACCTAGAATAGTTGATACGTAGACTCTTGTACAAGGCTTCTTATGTCTATAAAAGAAGACCTTTAGGTAATGTTTCATAATAAGTTTTCATACGTTAAACACTTTCATTGTAAGCAAGTTCGTTATTATCAATCAAGTGAAAGTTTGTTTTACATCTTTGTGTGTTCTTGTTTAAGTGTTAATTCCGCATAACACTTAGATTACTTTATACATAAACAAAGTTTCTCTACGTGTATAACTTGATCTAATATCGTATACACAAGCTTAATCGATCTAAGTTTGGGATCAACAAGTGGTATCAGAGCTTGTTGAGAAACTTTTTGATCTTAAAGAACACAAGAACCCTAAAATCTCCAAAACCCTAATTTTCACAAAACCCTAAAAACATCATGTCCAATCCAGAAGTAAACCCCTCCTCCTCAAACCCCAACATCAAGATTCCCATGCTTGATGCAAACAATTTTGAGTTGTGGAAGTTTAGCTTTGAGCAATATCTGGGGATCTATGACTACACTCTCTAGGAGATTATTGAATATGGAAACACATTCAATAAAGCTCAAAAGATTGCTAATGCCATTGCTACAAGATCAGCTGTTGTTGGATGTTCAGAAGAAGATAAGAAAGAGAAACCTGATGATGGTAGAGCTGTGTCTGCTGAAGACATATCAAAGAAAAGGGTTGATATGAAAACCCTAAACATTCTGAAACTCTCTTTGGGACAAGAAAATCACCACAAATACAGAGGTTATGAGTCTGCAAAAGACCTTTGGGCAACCCTTTTAAAAAAATTTCTTGGGTTCCTGTTGTGACAGAAAACAGGCAAACAAACATGCTTGAACAAGAGGGGTATCAACCTTCTTGTGTATATTAGCAATAAATCCACCAAGACTCTGTTGAGATCTTCTAGTCTGAACAGGAGTCATGACATCCCCAATAATCTGAGAAAAAGGATGATTCTTCATTGTAGAAGTGAGAACTCCTTCCTCAAAAAGTTTGTTGTCTTCAATCTCATTATCTATGTTGCCAATATCTTCTTCAGACTCTCTTCCATCAATATTAGGATGAACCTCTTCATGTAAATTGGAAGGTTCACCTTGCTCAAAATTAGAAGAGAAAAGATGCTCATAAGTGTTGTCAACGCCTGAACCTTGGTTGTCAGCGTTTGAGTTATCAACGCCTGAAATGGTGTTGTCAACGTTTGAGCCATCAACGCCTAAATTTGTCCTGTCAGCGCCAGATTTGCCTTTGTAAGCGCCTGAAGGACCATGCATGTTGTTAACTGGTGGTACTTAGGGACCACCATTTTCCTTCCCAGCAGCAGCAGCAGCAAAAGCATCTGTCCATATGGGGATTATAACATACTCTTGTATGGGAGGTGCCTTGTCTGCTTGTGATCCAACCTCTTCATTAACCTGTGTACCTGAAACATCAACAACTTGTTCTTCCACAACATTTGAAGTTACCTTCACAATGTCTGGATTAGTAACAGGCATATAATTTAAAGTCCTAGATAGAGGTTCCAAGTCAAACAACCAATTTGGACCACTTTTAGGATCACTAGGTTTACTCTCTAAAAACCTAACATGTACTCTTTCAAGTATACGTTTTTCCTTCTTAAGGTAAACCCTATATCCCTTGCTCTGCACTGAATAACCCATGAAATAGCCTTCATCACCTTTTGCACTAAATTTACCTAAGGCATCACTAGTATCAAGTACAACTACATGACAACCAAAAGGTTTAAGAAAACCAATATTAGGTTTCCTTCCCCAAAGTAACTTATAAGGTGTTTTGTTCTGTATCTTGTTGACCAATGCTCTATTCTGAACATAACAAGTTGTATTCACAGCCTCAGCCCAAAAAGCTATGGGGAAATGAGCATCAGCCAACATAGTCCTGGCTGCTTCAATTAGGGTTCTATTCTTTCTCTCAGCAACCTCATTTTGCTGTGGGGTTCTGGCAACACTAAACTGCCTAGTAATCTCTTTCTTGGCACAAAAATCATCTAAAAGCTTGTTTCTAAACTCACCGCCAGTGTCACTTCTAAGCATTTTAACTTCATTACCAGTTTTCTTCTCTATCTGAGTAATAAAGTCAATTAAAGTGTCAGCAGTGTCACTTTTCATAGCTAAAAAGAAAGTCCAAGTAAACCTAGAAAAGTCATCTGTGATGACAAAGCAGTATGATTTACCATTCAAGCTTTCTATGTTAGTTGGACCAAATAGGTCCATATGCAGCAAGTGAAGTGGTCTAGAATTAGAGTGCACCTGTTTAGACTTAAATGAGACCTTGTGTTGCTTGCCTTTAAGACATGCAACACAAGAGTGGTCATTGGGGAAAGCCTTTTCAGGCAAACCATCAACCAAGCCAAGTCTCACAAGCCTGTTTATATTCTTGAAGTTTATGTGCCCTAGTCTCCTGTGCCATAGATTACTCTCATCTACTAAAGCTTTAGCTTAAAAACATGACATATTATTATTCATCCTAATCCCATTAAGATTCACATTATAAATGTCTTTATGTCTAGGTGTTCTATAGTCAATATATTTCTCATCTGGGATTTTATAATCCTTGCTTAACACCAAGCATTCAGTATCAGTAAACAGAACTTTATTTTTGTTATCACAAACTTGTGATACACTAAAAAGATTGTAATCAAGTTCCTTTACCAGAAACACGTTTTCAAAACGCAAGTTCTTGGTGAGAAGAGTTCCTTTGCCTGTGATAGTTCCATATCCGCCTCCAAAGTAAACCTTATCACCATCCTTAATGGGAGTGAAGTTAGTTAAGTAATCTTCCTTCCCAGTCATGTGCCTAGAGCATCCACTGTCCCAATATCTATAATCATTGACCTGTTTTTGAATGCCCTACACATAAAGAAAACAAATTAGTTTTCTTTGGGAACCCAAGCCTTAGCAGACTTGGATTCATCTGGTTGTTCAACAAGAACAGACTTAGTTCTCATAACAACCCCTTGTTCATCCCTTTTTGAATGAAATACCCAGTTAACCCCAATAGGTTTTGTAATGACCTTTGAAATATAATTAAACCTGTTGCAGGTCATTGAAATCCCATCAGAATTAGGGTTTTGATCTTGACTAGGTCTCCATGTCAAGCTAGAAGAAGCTTTAGACCCCTTACCCTGTGGTTGCAAATATTTAGGTCTGGTCACGTTTCTGTCAACGTTGGATTTGGTCTTGTCAATGCTGAAATTACCCTTGTCAGCGTTGAACCTAGGGTTTGCTACAGAAACCCATTGCCTATTAGACCAAGTATTAGTCTTTTGAAATGGTCTTTGTCCATGAGTGTTAGACCCTCTTGTGAAGAATGGGGCTGGTCTAACAACTTGTGGACTTTGCTCCACAAAGGTTTTGGGTCTGACAACGTTTGACTTTTTAACAGCGTTGACCTTGGAAGCGTTGACACACTTATATTCTAAATGTGAAAAGCTACCACAAGTATAACAGGCTTTCCTAGACACAACTCTAGGTCTAGAAGAGAAGAAACATGTTCCATCATTACTAACTTAGCTTTTAGGTGACCTAGTATTCCTATACATTTCAAGTCAGTCAACTTTTGTCTATACTCTTCAACTGGGGTAATGACTCTTGGTGGAGGAATAAATTCCTCCTCTTGGAGTTCTGGTAAACCAGTCCAAGATAAGTCCTTTCTTTGGACACCATAAAAGTCCCCAGCTGGTGGTGGAACAATAGTATAGTCTTTCATCCCAATCCCAGTCATGTCCTTAGGATCCCTCTGTTTATTAACACATTCTCCTAGGGTTTGTGAGGCCTTATCAAATCTCTGAATTTTAAGGTCAACATTATCCTTATTCTTGATAGCCTCATCTAACTTAGCCTGTATATCAGCATTGACCCTTTCCATGATGTTTCTAATATCATTACTAGCATTTAAATCATGTTTTAAGATATTAATTTTATCTTTTAGATCAAATTCCATTTTCTTGTACTCCTCAACTGTCTTTTCAGTTTGAGTGAGAGCAATTTGATAGTTAGACAACTTGCATCTCTTAGTAATCACATCACTTAACAATCTTAAAATCTCTTTGTTAAGTTTTTCAGTATTTAAACGACAACCCTTACTACAAAAGCATCATCGTATACCTCATTATCTAATGAAGAGGAGGAGTGTGCCATGAGAGCATATTGTACATGCTCTTCTTCTTCTATCTCAGCAACCAAAGCTTTATCCTCTTCCCCATTCTTAGCCAAATAGCTCCAATCCCATACATTACCATCAATTTCTTGCATTGCCACCATGGCCTTAGGATCCTGAGCCTTAACAACTTGGCTTGAGGGTTTGCCAGCATCAGATCTTCTTGGAGATCTACATTCCCTCATGAAGTGCCTCATACGATGAGAATTGTAGCACTCAACTTTGGTTTTATCAAATCCAGCAGTGTCCTTTGCATTAAAGGTCATCTTCTTCTTAAACCTTCTATTCCACCTGTTTGCTCTTATACTAGCAAGAGCCATGTTTCACTTAATATCCATCTCTTCCAAGTACTCATCACTTATTTCCTCAAGGTCCTCATATGTAATCACTGAACCATTGGGCAAAGAAGCAATGTATGCACACACAGTATCCAGATCCAAACCAGCAGGCTTATCTCTTGGAGAGTCACTTTTGTATATGTCAGCGTCTGAATGTGAGGCGTTGACAGGATATGTTCCAGCGTTGACACATGTTGATCCAGTAACTGGGTGCATGTAAGAGTCCTTCTGATCAAGTTGGCCTTCACTATGTGAGAAGAAGGCCATGTTGCTATTGGTAGACTTACTTCCATGCTCCAAAAGAGTTTCATTCTCCAATAGCCTTAGTTTGTTGTAGATATCATCAAAAGTGGAACTTTTGTGAGTGTTATTGGCAAGAATAGATCTTGCCTCAATCTTCCACGCATCACCAAGGCTTTTAAGAAAGGTGGAAATAATGTCAACATCACCAACTTGTGTCCCCATGAAGGAAAACTTGCTTGTAATGTCAAGCAGTCTACTTCTCACACTGCTAAGCTTCTCATTAGGTTGAGACTTAAAAACAGCATACTCATGCATGAGTTGCTTCTTCTTCTCTTCCTTAGTATCATCATTACCACCATATGCAACTTCAAGAGCTGCCCAAAGATCTTTTGCAGACTCATAACCTCTGTATTTGTGCTGATTCTCTTGTCCCAAAGAGAGTTTCAGAATGTTTAGGGTTTTCATATCAACCCTTCTCTTTGCTATGTATTCAACAGACACAACTCTACCATCACTAGGTTTTTCTTTCTTATCTGCTTCTGGACATCCAGCAACAACAGTTCTTGCAGCAATGGCATTAGCAATCTTTTCAGCTTTATTGAATGTGTTTCCATATTCAATAATCTCCTAGAGAGTGTAGTCATAGATTCCCAGATATTGCTCAAAGTTGAACTTCCATAGCTCAAAGTTGTTTGCATCAAGCATGGGAATCTTGATGCTAGGGTTTGAGGAGGAGGGGTTTACTTCTGGATTGGACATGATGTTTTTAGGGTTTTGTGAAAATTAGGGTTTTGGTGATTTTAGGGTTCTTGTGTTCTTTAAGATCAAAAGTTTCTCAACAAGCTCTGATACCACTTGTTTATCCCAAACTTAGATCGATTTAGCTTTGTGTATACGAGATTAGATCAAGTTATACATGTAGAGAAACTTTGTTTATGTATAAAGTAATCTAAGTGTTATGCGGAATTAACACTTAAACAAGAACACACAAAGATGTAAACAAACTTTCAATTGATTGATAATAACAAATTTGCTTACAATGAAAGTGTTTAACGTATGAAAACTTATATTGAACAATAACCTAAAGGTCTTCTTTTATAGACATAAGAAGCCTTGTACAAGAGTCTACGTATCAACTATTCTAGGTAAAGATAAATATAGAAAATACATTGTTGATCCTATCTTTACTAGAAGTAATCTAGAAACAAAATACGCGTAGACCATATCTTTCCATCAGTGCTTGTCTTCAATGTATCAACGCTTGACTTCTTCTTGTCAACACTTGATCTGTCAGCGTTTGTTTTCTTCCTATCAACGCATGTTTTCCTCTTGTCAGCGCTCAAGTGAACTGGCTATATTTTATTCCCAACATTTTTGAAGTTAGATTTTCCACTATATTTTTCTAACGCTAACAAAGGTTATCTTAACGCTGACAAGTGTTATCGTTGCGTTGTCAGCAACAATGTTAGTTTTGTGGTTTTTAATCTAAGTGTGCAGGTGGTGTTAGCATTGTACCATTGGATACAGAGTTGCTTATGGATCCTTGGAGTATCATTTGAGCATGTTTGTTTTTATTTATGGATGATGGTTGGAATATTTATATTCCTATCTTGACATAAATTTTTATGTTCATGCATATTTTTGAGCAACATATGTATCACAGTTTAAGGGGAGGTTTTAGGAACCTTTAGGACTTTTGGGTATTCTTATAATACTCTTATCACAATTCTAGATTGTGTCCACAGGTGAGTATGAGTTAGTTTTACTAAATCATGAGGCACTGTAGCATGCAAAGTTGATATACTATGCATGCTGCCAAGACATTTTTGGCCTAGAATTGGTTGTGGTCTGTTGTTATGACCAATTTAGACGCTGACATGGCTTTGGCAAACGTTGACAAGAATATAGCCGTTGGGCGTTGATGGGTTATTTTTGACCGTTGACACTCATTGGGACCTACCCAGTTGTTGTTTTTTGACAAATTTTTGGGCCGTAATTTTGGGAGCAGATAACTTTTAATTAATGCATGAGATAACTTATTTTCTTTTCAATATTTTCATCATGATATTTTGAAAATAGTTGCCTCATTTTTGACCAATCACATACACATATCTCTCCTATATATTTGGCTCCTATTTTTAAACAGGGTACCTCATATTCTTGTCTAACTATTTTCTCCTATAATTCATCTTTCTAAATCATTTACAAACAGCTTTCTTCAATGGCACCAAAATTCAAACCAAGTGATTTAGTATTGGGATTCAGGAGTCAACACAACATGATTGCATATTTGGACGCTGATGACACTCTCTTTCCACAATACACCCAGATGGTGGCATATTTGAATGCATCCCCAATTAGGTTTGCTCTTTCTCATGCTCCTCTCATCTCTATCACGCATATTAAATAGTTTTGGAACACTGTTAGTTCCTCAACAGTTAATAATGTGACTACATTATCATCTATTGTTCATGGGCGTACTTGGGTGGTTACTGAAGCCTTGGTTCGCCAGGCTTTGCATCTTGATGATGCAGATGGTATAACCACCCTTCCCATTCATGAAATAGAACAAGGGCTTCGGGCTTTGGGTTATCCTTTCCCTGATGAGGGAACTTTAAACAAATATCATAAACAGGAGTTTCCCCCAGCCTGGAAGTACCTCATACATGTCCTCTTACAATGTTTGAGTCCCAAGTGTACTGCACACAATGAGATTAATAGATCCATTGCTAGTGCTATTGTGTGCATTACAACTGGGCAAAAGTTTAATTATTCAAAAATGATTTTTGAGGGCATGTGTAAAAACAAAGGGAGTAAGATGACTTTGGCTTATCCCAGATTTTTACAAATGGTTTTTGACGTGCAAATTTACTACACAAGGGATCATGATGACTTTTATGAGATCCATGTGCAAAAGAAAGCTATTTTTACCAAGATGAATTCACCCCCTCACCGTGAATTACCTCTTACCCAAGCTATGCTTGTTGTTATTGCAGCAGCACAACCCCAACCAGACCCTCAACCACAACTTGAGCCAATACCAGAACCTTTACCTTCACCTCAACACATGGAAATTGACCAAGAACCCTTCGACGCTGACACATTAAATGTTGGCGTTGACACAAGTAATCCAAATGTTGACACTTTTCCTTCACAGACCCAAACACCCCTTAACCTTCCCACATCCACCCAATCCACATCATCTTCTACCCCACCACAATATAGGTTGCAAAAACGCCAAAGGACTACTGGAGTGTTCTCCTCTAGTGGTCCTAGCCATGTAGCAGAGAGAACCACCACCACAAGTGTGGTTGGTGCTATGGATGAGGCTGGGACTATTGGTTCTGGCTTAGATGCAGGCCAAGACAGTCCTAACATCTTTAAGAACTCATCCATGCCCCATGAATCTAACTTGGAAGGTCAAATACCCATTTTAGAGGAGGGAAGATTGAAACCATACACATTAATGGAATTGACGGCTGTCTGCATTAGCTTGCAAAAGCAAAATGCAGTCTTGGTACAAATTGCCAGTACACAAGGCCTTGAACTCAAGAAATTGAGGGAGAGGATTGTCATTTTGGAGAATGCTAGCACAAGGCGTGGGATGGAGGAATCTTCCAAATGGGAGGATTAGCAGATTAATGTGAGTAATAAGGGCTCACATGATGGTGAATCTTTGGGTGTTGATGAAGCCCTAACTGAATTGAAGAAGCAACCAGGTTTTGTTATATCTCTGGTAACTCCTACAAATTTAGACTTGTCTTTTACAGCTATGTTGGAGCAAATTACAAGAGGCGCTGAGACAAGTAATTGGGGCGTTGACAAGCAAAATTTGAACGCTGACACACCAAGCGCTGACATGAGCAAATTGGGCGCTAACACAAGAAATTTGAGCATTGACAGACCTGCAGATGAGGTTGATGTATTCCAGTCATCATCTATCATCAAAGAAGTATCTTCACATGTATTACCATCATCCTTACCCATCATTGATCCATTAGATAAGGGTAAAGGAATTATGGTAGAAGTAGAAGTTCCAAAGAATGCAGCACAGGTAGAGTTTGATAGAAGGTTGGATGCACAGCTTGTGGAACAAGAAATAAACAAGGTTGGTGAATCACCATTTGTTGTCACTTCAGAGGAACGAGAAGGAAGTAATGAAGCAAGTTCAGATTCAAGTGTGATGATAATAGAACAACAAAAAAGACTTGAATATGGTGATGATTTGGCAAGAGAGAAGCTGAATGAGTTGAAATTGCAAGTGGATTTTGATTTGCCAGAAGTTGTTCAGATGTACCATGCTTGGGAGGATAGGTGTATGGAGAATCCAGATTTGACTATTTCAGACCAGATTTGGGGTTTGGAGATTCTTCTAAGAGTACAAAAAGACTGCAAGGTAATTCTGAAACACAAAGCTAGCAATGTTCTCTCAATGCTGAAGAGGGATAGAAGGGAGCTGTACTACATGCTACTCAGATGTCATGGAACAGGATGGACCTATAAGAAATTGTTGGGATTATCCTTTGAAGAGTTGGAGTCAAGGCTTATCCCATTTGGGCAAAAGTGTAGGAAATGAATACTATCAGACTTCTTTCAGATGAAAGGAAAGAAGAACTTGCAGAAGAGATGGAGCTTAAGAAGGCAATGATTTTTCCTAGACCTTTGAAGAAGGGAGTTCCTCTTGAGTTTCCTAAAGACATGGATAGATTGAAGCCCAGTGAAGCTGTTATAAGAAGGAGCATCAAGCTCTCACCTTTGGAAGCTTCAGATATGGTACAAGTGTTACCTCTTGATGCCAGAAACCCTATTATAAGCTATGAAGAAGATGAAAGTGGGTTTTAGAAGATTGGCAGGTATGGGAAAGAGGTACACACTTTTACTACACTTATATCTCTCTTTGCAAGTGTGGATAGAGAAGACTTGGTAGACCTTTGGAGGTTTTTGGAGGCCAAGTATGAGGCTGAAGCTCCTACTTTAGTCAATGGAATAAAACTTTGGTCAACATTCAAGAGAATGTGTGGACCAAAAGATGAAGATCCTGCTGTTTGGAAGGATCTTAAGGATGATCTCAGTGGTCTTCAATGGCGTTTGTATTCCGCTGCTGGTGTATATTATTTGAGCTCTACAAAGTTTGATGGGTATCTTCTTGTAGATGGTTAGTATCCCATGTCCAAAACAGTTTTGGAGAAGATGAAGACAACACAGCTGGAGATTGACTATTCAAGTGACGTGGCCAAAGATTTGATTTGGCATGTTTATTACCAATATGATAAGCGTTGTAAGATTCCTCCTAGTTCTTAATTTTTATTCAGAAACTTGATTACTAGAGAAGATATCAAGTTTAGGGGAGGATTGTTGGGAATAAAATGTAGCCAGTCCACTTGAGCGCTGACAAGAGTAAAACAAGCGTTGATGGGAAGAAAACAAACGCTGACAGATCAAGCGTTGACAAGAAGAAGTCAAGCGTTGATAGGTTGAAGACAAGCACTGATAGGAAGATATGTTCTACGCGTATTATGTTTCTAGTTTGTTTCTAGTAAAGATAAGTTCAACATTGTATTTTCTATAATTATCTTTTCCTAGAATAGTTGATACGGAGACTCTTGTACAAGGCTCCTTATGTCTATAAAAGAAGACCTTTAGGTTATGTTTCATAATAAGTTTTCATACGTTAAACACTTTCATTGTAAGCAAGTTCGTTATTATCAATCAAGTGAAAGTTTATTTTACATCTTTGTGTGTTCTTGTAAGTGTTAATTCCGCATAACACTTAGATTACTTTATACATAAACAAAGTTTCTCTACGTGTATAACTTGATCAAATCTCGTATACATAAGCTTAATCGATCTAAGTTTGGGATCAACAACTTTAACAATGAGATTCTCCGCTATACTAACCGGATGGGTGGTGGTACCATTAGCAAGCTCAATGATCATTCGAGTGGTACTAAGTGGTGCATAGTCAAGAGTTTTCTAAATGGCTAGGGGCATTAAGTTAATGCTAGCTCCTAGATCGGCTAGAGCTTTGCATACCCCAAGCTCATTGAAAACACAAGGTATTAAGAATTGACCCGGATCTTTATATTTCTCGGGAAAGAAATCAAAGAAAACCGAGGTACTAATCACATTTAAAGTAGCCTTGGTGACATCAAGAAATGTTTCTTTAGGTGGAAGATTAAACTCAATCACATCTTCTACATTATCACAATCATCATAAACAGTGATGGCCTTAAGCTCTCCCTTCGGGTTTGGAATGGTATTACTAGGTAAGCAACCCAAAGAAGATGATGGTTTAGACATAAATCCCTCAAACATCGAAAGCAATTTATTTTGACCTTGTTCCAAACTTTGTTGCATACGATTTTGACTTTGCTCTAATCTTTGCTCAAAACGATTTTGGTTTTGTTCAAGTCTTTGTTGATTAAGCTCAATCTTGTTATTTTGCCCTTTAATCGTATTTTGAAACTCATTTTTCAAAGTTGCCATTTGTCCTTGAATATTGTTTTGAAAAGATTTCAAATTTGCCTCATTTGACTTGATATAGCTTGACAACTCATTTTGGTTATTATGAAAACCTTGATTGTTTTGATTAGCATTAACCCATTTCCTTGATTGTAATTCCCTTGGTTACCACGGTTAAAATTATTCCCATTATTTTCATTGTTGTACCTATTTTGAACCGGTGGAAAACCCGGTGCAGCAACATGATTTTGACGAGGAACTTGACTGTTAGAGCCATAAGTTCCCGTCGCGGCAAAAGCACTAGCTTGATCAAACCCCGTGGTTGAACAAGCATAATTAGGATGTGCTCCACCACATGATACACAAAAACTCTCAACCATATTAATCGATCCATGAGGATTCTTCCTAAGCTCATTCAAAATCGTGTCAATCTTATAGTCCAATCTAGCAATCTCGGTATTAGAAGAATTCACATTGGAAACAACCGGTGTGTTTCGTGAATATTGCACTCTTGACTTATTCTCAATTATACCCCACGCGTCTCTCGGAGATTTTCTTAAAAGATTACCACCCGCGGCGGCGTTTAAAGAATCTTGTTCAGCCATATTAAGTCCATTATAAAAAGTATTTATTTGATGCAATTTCGAGAAACCGTGGTGTGGACATTGTCTTAACAAATCTTTAAACCTTTCCCAAGCAACCCCAAACGATTCATGCACTTTTTGTTCAAATCTAGTGATCTTGTTCTTAAAGTGTGTTGTTTTGGATGGTGGAAAGAAATAATTCATGAACTTAGATACTAAATCATCCCATGTCAAAATCGAACCCGGTGGTTCTTTCTCATAACAAATCTTAGCGTTACCCTCGAGCGAGTACGGAAAAAGCATGAGCTTAATCGCGTCATTCGGCACATCTCTAAACTTGAGAGTCGACGTAATTCGAAGAAAATTCCGAATGTGAGAATGCGGGTTATCGGTCTCATTGCCACGAAATTGGTCGGCACGAATGAGCGATAAAAGACCCGTCTTAATCTCAAAATGATCCGCCAAAATAGCCAGCACAACGATTGCCTCCCCATACCCTTCGGTGGGTGCACGGAGCAATTCCTCCATTGTTAGGTTATCGGCCATCTCTACAACAATAGGTGGAAGCTCGGGTTCCACTATTCGTTGTTGACGATTTCTATTTCTACGAGGAATATTTTCAAGCCTATTTAAATCAATCGAAAGTCGAGAAGATCGTAATTGCATAAACCAAAGTGACGAGAATTTTAGAGGATTGAAGAAAAGAAATTAGACAAGAAGAAGATTATTTTTGGTATTTTTATTTGGTATTGCTCAATAAAAAATGATCGATAAAAAAACAAGGAATAAAGATAACTACTATGGAAGTATATTACCCTCAGTCGACTTTGAAACGATAGGTGAAAACCTAAACGTCTCGAGGTTCAATAAGTAAACTACAAAAATAAGATTTAATACTATTTGAGTTGGCAAACCAATAATCGGTCGTCCCTCTCAATATACGCACAAGCAAGCGGGGAAACGAGGTGGCACAAAGCACTTAAAAACATTTTTCCTTAGACGGCCTTTTATAGCTCGTCGCCTTATACCCACCTTATAGTTTGTATAAATCGAGTTCAAACTTTTTATTAGTATTTATCTATTTTGCCTTTTTTTTCGTTTTGGATTCGAATACAATAGCTAGGTGATGAAATCCCAACTAAGGTCTTATTTGGAAGTAGGTAAATTTATTGTTCTACATAATACAATATAGTAATCACAAAAAAACACGAAAAACGATACATACTATAATAATAGAAAAATAACAAAACTTTCCGAGGACGGAAAGGGTCTTCAAATCAACGATCAACAAATCTCCACGAAACGAATCGTACACAAGATCCCCGGCAGCGGCGCCAAAATTTTTGATGTAGTGAGGATTGTATATGTTAATTAAGATACGTTATAGGGTAAATTAGAAAATTACCTTTAGGAAAAAGTAAGACTAAAATTACCAAAGACGAATTCAATTAAACACGATGATGAACCAAGTTCGTTGTACACGAAGATCGAGTGAATTTGAGACGTTTTGTTTCGAAATGGACAATTGATTTGAATTGGTTTTCGCTTTTTAAACTAAAATTAATCCTACAAATTAAAATCCTAAAGTGCATGAATCGTTTCCCACAGTTAAATCTAAAAGACAATTTTTAAAACAATTTAAAATTTAAACTATTTAAAATTAATCTATTTAATTAAAATCACTATTAAACAAATTTAAAAACTATTTAAAAATCTAAACTAATTAATCCATTAAAATTAACTTTATTTTTTAACTAACAAAATCTATTTTAAAACTAATTTTATTAAAAACTAATTCAGTTAAAAACTAAAAAACAATATAAATATTTAAAAGAAATATAATTTTTATTATTTTATTTATTTATTTAATTTTGAAACTTATTAAAAGTAATTAAAACAATTAAATGAAAACTATTTATAAAAATAAAGTCAAAAGCTGACAACTAACCTAGCCTATATTAATTACAATGACTGAATTAAAACCAAAACAAGAAGCTAGGTCAGCTGGCAAAGACGTTAGGTGATATCCGTGAGGTCATGGGTTCGAGTCCCACTAGGGACATTTTTGTGATTAATATTTTTGACAGTTAAAATTAAACACCAAAGTCACAGGAGTGACTATTTTGAATAAGTTTTGTGGGACTGATAGGAAATCAACTTTGAACAATCAGATTAGTCGAATCTGATGGCGTTTACTTTCATGATAATATTAACAGCTTTGCAAATTAACAGAAGGACAACTAAATGCAAAGTGATCTTAATATAATAGCAACTCTTAATATCAGTAAACCAAAACTCCACAAGCATCAACAAGTAAAAAGCTATATCAGCTATTGTATACGAAACTAAGCTAAAAAAAACTTAACAGATTTAAAAGATATTCACTTGAAAACATTTGCACGAAAACCATCAAATTCTGGGGTAGAAACAGATTACACCCATAAAACTAGCAACATGTGAGTTATACGGATCCTACTACACAAATCAGTACAAAAATCAAAAGTACTAAGTTAATTTCGAAAATTATACAATTCTGCATAGTATACTCCCCTTTCAAACAAACTCGTAATAACAATCCTAATAGCAGATAATATAAAACTTGAAAACTCAAATGAAACAACTTGGCAAATCAGCAGACTTAAACAACCATTATTTGTGAATATGAAAAGTATAGATTCAGATCCGTTTACTTAAACTTATCAGATTTATCAAAAGCTCAGTTACAAATTAACTCAGGCACAAATTATATTATACTAACTTATCATATTAGAAACCAACTATTATATCAGATTATCACATAAATCAACAAAGCTAAACTCACAACTTACTTCGAACAGCTAAATCCAAAACCTATTAAATTGACTACGTAAACCATCAGAAACCAGCAGACTACTAAAAACAACTTAAATACGTAGCAAAATCGAAACAGAACAGATTTATATAACTTCCACTCTCAAATCCAAACTAAACACATATCTAAACATTACATAGATAAACACACTACACATATCATCAGTAACACCATAATTCCACAAATTATACAGCTATGTAACATAAACCAAAAATAAAAAGGAATTAAAACCTTATGTAGATAGCCTTTGAGAAGAAGATTGCGCTGTACAATCTTATGAACCGATTCAACTGAACACCACCATACGCCATCACCATCGAATCAAACATCAACATTCGAACCATAATTTTTCATTCGAACATTTTTTTATATATAAACTTTCAGTAGGAAAGTTTATTTCCCAATATTTATTCTAATTATTTAACAGAAGCTATGATTAAGCTTAAATCAAATAATTTTATTATTATTATCACCAAACAGTTTTAAAGAGTTAATTGCAATATTAAATTTCAACAGAAAGGTAAAAACACGAATTTAATTAAACCAAACTCACTTTTATTAATCAACTTAAATGATTACAATACTTGAAAAGAAAATACAAATTTTCCTAAAACAAATCTAGCATAATAACATTAAAATAAAATTGGATACCAATAAAATTACAGATTATGGGGGGTTTTTATAGGCTAACCCCAAACCCTTGGTGGAAGGTTGTTGAGAAGCATCTTCCATCTTGACCATTGAATCGATATCTTCTTATTCTCTCTCTTCTCAATGATGATATAAGGGCTGTAAATAACACACTAGCACACGGATTGCCAACGTGGCAATCAAGTGTGCTAGTTGTGCTTCTTGATAGCTGAGGTGTCTCTTTTTTATTAGAAGATTGGTAGAATTGAGTTGTCTTGGCCAATCAGAGCAGGGAAGAGAAGCCACGTCACTCCATCTTCTTGATCCGGATTTTATGGGAATTAATTTGGAGCGCGTATGTTTACACGCGCCCTTAACAGGCAAAACCCCCAATTTTGATTTAGGTTTACTAGGGTTAGGATGAACAGTGGATAGGTCTGGTTTATTTGGTTTTGCGAGATGTGAGAGAGAAGGGTAGTGGATGCATTGTTTTTATCGAAAGGATTAAAAACGTGTGTGAGTTTACGTTTATAAAAGTTTGACCAATTTATGTAACTTTTGTTACATCTCTCTTTTGTGATGGGCCTTGAGCCAGTTCTTGGATCCATAAACTAATTTCCACTGTATCTTAACATTGTAATGAAATTGGGCCATGATGGGCTTTGGATAAATAAGTTATCCGTCACAAACTTTGCTAGCAAATTCGGCCTTCTAAGGGCTTCTTCTTATATAGTCATTTATTAGCCCAACAATTAGGCCCATTAGTGTGAATGTGGGTCCCACAAAGCTCAATCAACTTATATAAAATTAATTTCTCGAAAACGAACTTGTCATTTGGCTTCTCGATCTTTTCTTCAATACTCGTACCGATTTTGCCGGTTTTTGTGATCATCGGTACCTACACACATGAAACAACAAACAAACAAATACAAGGCATTTTTATTAATTTTATGCATTTATTTATTGTTTTAAGATATAAATGTTATGAGTAAAATCACTCATATCACGACCCTTTGTTGATTTACAATTTTGATTCATCTTAACGCACCTTGTCCATTTAAGCAATTCTCATGTTCATTCTATCTTTTTAATATTTCTCCGTACTGAAGCGTAGTGAGTTCCAATTGTTAAGGTTCACCGTGATGCAGAAATTACCTGGGAAGCAATGAATTAAGTTCTACACTTTGTACCTCCTCTTGTTTGCATCTTCTACTGTTTCCAGGAGAACTCTGGGGACCAGAGTTCCTTTAGGGGGGAAGACTGTGAGAACCCGTACTTTCCCATCATTATTTTATTCTTTTATTCGTGTTTCTGAAATTTTCAACGTATTTCGTTTTCTTGTATTCTTATATGTAAATCCTGAGATCATGATAATTTAAATAAATTATACTTTCAAGTATTTTCTGATCATTGATAAATACTTTATCTGGTATATAAAATTCTTATTTTATTTTTCCATATTTATTTAAATCAATGTTTTTGATTTAAAATCACCCGCGTGCGTTTTACAACGAGTTTATTCAATTCAATGAACAATGAGAATTTCTAGTGATCGAGATACCGACGGATGCCCAAAATTTTACATTTTATTATCGATTGTTTCGATAATTAATATTTTCGACGATTTCGTTTTAATTACGTGTTAAGTCGTGTCGGGAAATCATATAATCATTTTTATAATGCATTGTAACTTTTGAAAAGTATTTTTATGAAACCCAAGCCCTGTAAATATTTTCAATATTTACCAATAACCATTTTCTACCCTTCAAACTAGTAAATTATTTTTAAGTCCACAAGTTTCAAACTTGGCAAGATTGACCCCTCCACTCAACATTATATAAATTCATTTTTTACACCAAAACACACACAACTCTTAACTTAAAAAAATGCACTCTCTTTCTCCCCCTTGTTCTAGCCGTAAGACCCAACACCAAAACACCCCATTTTCATCATCAAACAACTTGATCAATTCAAAACAAATGTAAGACCACACCTTGGAATTCAATTATGGTTCTTTTGATACCAAAATCATGTACATGCATCAAGGTTTTCAAAGCTTTATGATTTCATGGTTGTATGATGTTTTAATCATCATACATGTGTTATTTTTGGTAAGATCATCTTATTTTGATCACAAAAAGTTTGGTTTTTGATCTTTGATTTTGTTAAATTTTACATGAAAGTGTTTTTAAGAGTGTTTGGTTGATGGGTATGATTGTATAGTGATTCTATAGGTATAGGAATGAGTGGTTTTGGTTGGAAAATTAACTTGTCATGTTTTCTAAAAGGGTATTTTGAGACAGCAGGTCTTTTAGCAGATTTTTCGTGGGTTTAAATTCTGAGATAGGCTAAGATTATTTGGTATTGTTGTAGAGTTTTTCAAGACGCTCGTTTTGGTATAAGATAGAGCTTCTAAGTCATTACGAGTCAAAAGTTATCCTAGTTATAGTATTCGTGTACCGGGAGACGCAAGTCGGCCCAATCCGAAATTGTGGCTGATTTTGGGTCGACTCTCGGGACTTTAGGCTTGGTTAGATAAATGTAACTACTGATTTTCAAAGTTTACAAACTGAGTTTGATGAGTCTAGTAGTGGTTTCAAAAGACGGAGTGTCGAGTTAGTACTTTTAAAGTGGTCTAAACGGTTTTTTAAAACAAGTGTATAAATTTGTCCCAAATTTGGAGTCGAGTAAAGTGTCGAGCTGATGGATTTTAAAGTGTGAACTTGGGCTCAAATTTTTGTGAGGTCTTATACAGGCTATAAGTGACATTGACACCAATTTTCATGTAAAACGGACAAGTCTAGATAGGGTAGATCGGTGTGTACATTCGGGGTGTACATGCTGATTTTAATTTTGGACACTTAGTTCAATGCTTGTGTTGCGTGAGTTTGAGTATTCACCATCGGACATGGTAACTTACTCAAGTGCTTAGTTATTATATAAATGACTTAGCTACTGGTCCGAATAAGGTTAAGGATAGTTTGACTTGCGTTGACTTGACGTCGTCTAACGGGTCATTTTCAAGTGTTTTAACGTGTAGTGTTGGAATAAATGGGTTAGTATGAATTCATTTGATTCGTGTCAATGGTTTTGAAACATGAATACTTTGAAAAAATTTGAGTCATATTATATTTGGTACATATCGATACTTGAGTTCGAGTCTTAACGCGCGCCTTATTTTGATAGGTTGCGGCTTTCGTTTTCCCGGGCATCTATATCGTCGGTGATCGTCTACCACTACCGTTTCTACTCAGTTGCTGAGTACCGTGATTGACTTACCTCGTGGCTAAGGTGAGTTCATAGCCCCTTTTTACTTATACATGGTTTCTAAACACGGGGTGAGATTTTAAATGGTGGAACACAACCATTTAAAAACTGTATGCTATCCAGAACTTGTATGCTGTCCAGAACATGTATGATTTCAGGTTTTCAATATTATTATTGCTTTTTTAGTCTAGCCTTAAGTTTCCTCTCCCGATCATGAACCGTTAATTAATTCTGCTACCAAGCGCGAATGTTGTGGGTGGATCCATCAAGATTGACTATCCCCGTCCCGATTACCTTGACGCACTAATATTTGTTTACACTTGAGTATTTAGGCTGAATACTCCCTAGAGGAACTTACACTGAGTTAAGCTTCGGTTCATGAACTGAACAGCAATAATAATGGTTTTTGGACTATGGTTGACGTATATAACCATACTCCATACTACTTGTTGTTAGAAATACGTTTTTACGTATATTAGAAGTATCGGTCACTCCACAATATTATTAATGTTGTAATAGCTCGTAGTTAATAGTTACTTATTTAGTTAAGTAAGAACCGGTCCATGGGCTTGTCATGGGCCGGCCCAAGTCCATTAGTGACTTGGAAGTATAAATACCCCTTTCCTCCTTGGAAAGGGGTTGGTTGTTGTTCATTTGAAGTTTCCACTTAATAAAATATCACATAGTTCTCTCTCACTTTCTCTCTCTAGTTTCTCTCTCTAGAAAACATCAACCCACTTCATAGATTCATAGGTTATCAAGATTCTACATTTGGTATCAAGAGCTATGGGGTGATTTAAGGTAATGATTTGTGTGGTTTTTTAGTTTTTGATTGTATTAGTGTTCTTTAAGAAGATCCATCTTGATTCTTGGTGTTTTTGGTATTTTTGTGATTGGGATTAGTAGATAAGTATTTGTTTTTACTTATTATTGTAGAAATCACAAAACTTTTTGGGTTATTTGGTAAAAATCTGGGTTTAAATCTTCTTTTTGATCGACTGTTCATACACGAACAACCTTCTGTTTACCCAGACAAAGTTCCGAACCAAAAAGTTCCGGATCAACCAAAGTTCCGGATCAAAAGTTCCGAACGAAAAGTTCCGAATCAACAAAAGTTCCGAACCAAAAGTTCCGAACGAAAAGTTCCGGATCAACAAAAGTTCCGGATCAAGGAAGTTCCGAACCAAAAGTTCCGGATCAAGGAAAGTTCCGGATCAAGGAAGTTCCGAACCAAAAGTTCCGGATCAAGGAGAAAGTTCCGGATCAAGGAGAAATTTCCGGATCAAGGAAAGTTCCGGATCAAGGGAAAGTTCCGGATCAAGACTTCCAAACCAAAAGTTCCGAATCAAGTTATTCCAAGCCAAATCTTCCGAATCAAACTTCCGAATCAAGAAAAAGTTCCGAATCAAGGGTTATTTTACTTGTTTTTTCGACGATTTTTTAGAGGATTTAATCTTGGTTTCTTACAACAAAAACTCAACACAATTCACAAGCTTTACTTCACTGCTCGATCAACCGATAATCTTTGTCTCTTTGAAGTTAACAAAATGAATCCGAATTCAGTAATGCCTTAGATGACATCCCTTACGGATATTTCCGTCATTACGGGAACGGATAATCGCCCTCCAATGCTCATCAAAGAAGTTTTTGAAGCATGGCAAGGCCGGATGATGTCTTACCTTAAGGGAAAACCGGTTTATGGGAGGCTTATGGTTAAGTCAATTTTAAATGGTTCACTTGACTATGGTACCATCGTGGTGAACAATGTGACTCGACTAAGAGAATTTGAAGAACTTACACCAGCTCAACAACTTGTTGCCGATGTAGACGAAAAGGCTCTTCAAACCATTCTCCAAGCCCTTCCACATGACATCTATCGAATGGTAAGTCAGTATACGATGGCAAAGGATTTATGGGAACGTCTTAAGGTGTTGCTACAAGGTACGTCTCTTACCAAACAGGAAAGGGAATGTTAGTTGTATGATCTGTTTGATAGATTCACGTACAACCCAGGGGAAACGCTTCACGACTATTACTTCAGATTCACTACTCTCATGAATGATCTGAATGTATACAATCTCGTGATTGCTCCATTCCAGGTTAACACCAAATTCTTGAATACTTTACCTCAAGCTGAATGGGGTGAATATATTACCGATGTTAAGTTAACCAGGGATTTGCATAAGTGCAATTTGGATCAACTATATGCTTTTCTTCAGCAGCATGAGAAACATGTGATCATGCACCGTTCGCCTCGAGGTATGTACCCTGATTCATTAGCTTTGATGGCGAATCAACCAAGCTTGTCTCACAACAACACTCCTTATATCTTGGGACATCAAGCCTATCATCCATCACCTTACATGACACCAACCTTTCCCCAATACTCGATTCTACCACAACCACCCACCTCACATCAGCAACAATATCGGTTTAATGCACCTTCATCACACTATGCTTCACAACCTCACCAAGCAAGCATTGCACCTTATGCTCAACCATCATATTCTTCTTATCAAGAGAATGAAACATATCCACCAAGCTACTCTGATCACATGAGTATTCCTTCTAGTGATTATGCAACTCAACAAGACCAAGCAATGTATTGTGATGATGATGAAGTCCCCATTCCTGTGTTCAAACAAGGAACTGACCCAGTTGAAGTGTTAACCACTATGTCTGCTTATCTCACAAGGACTTTAAGCAAACGAGGATTTAGGGGATCAGCTCCGACTAACAATCAGTTGAGGAATTCATCCAATTCTCGCCAACAAGCTACTATTGAGAATGGCAGGGTAATGGTTCAGCCTATTCAACCATATCAGGGGAGACCTACCACATCAACTACCAATGCTCGCACGGTCAATCCTGCTCCTATGGTCAACAATCCTCCACGTGCTAATTCCACAGGCAAGTTGAGAATGATTACATGCTACAACTGCAAGGAAGAAGGACACATGTCCAGGGATTGCAAGAAACCCAAGAGGAGAAGGGATGGTCAATGGTTTGCAGAGAAGATCTATCTGGTGAATGCTCAGGCACAAGGAAGGGAACTTGATGAAGAGGAGCTTGCATTTCTTGCTGATCCAGGGATTGCTGAACAAGACACTGTCACCACACAGAATGCAGCATACCAAGCAGATGATCTCGATGCGTATGACTCCGACTGTGATGAATTTCAATCTGCAAAGGCTGCTCTCATGGCAACTATCTCCAGCTTAGGGCCAGAAAAGAGATCTGATGTACTTATTAATACCACTGATGCTAGTATTCAACCACATCAAGTTGTGCAAGAGAGTGCTGATTCGAATGAGTCTTCGGTGGTGAGTCTTTCAAATGAGGAGACAATCAATGATAGTAATATCAATGTGAGTCCCTAGATTTTGAGTGAATCATAACCGGGAGCCATTTCGAATACGCATACTTCTGCTCAACAAGATTTGGTCATGGTTCCTGCTACATTACTTAGCCAAATGAATGCTGCACTTTTAGAAACCCTAACTAAGAATAAGAATTTGTCTGATGAGCTTGCCTTAAGCAACGAGAAAGTTCAAACTTTGGAATTAGTGCCTTCGTCTAGTGTTCTAACAAATCCCGAATATGATCACTTTCGAAACAAACAAATGGGTCACTTGCAAGAAATTGAAAACTTAAGAGCAAATCTTTCTAATGAACTTAAAGAAAAGGAGTTAGTGGTCACTAATTTTCAAAAACTTCAAACGGATTTTGAATTACTCGAGTCTAAGAAGAATGAAATGGAGATTAATGCTGCTAATAAGATTAGAAGTCTAGATTATTTGCTTTTAAGACAATACGCTGCTTCTCAACTAGTGCACTTATTTGATGCTTCGTTTAGAGAATTTAACTTATCACGTCAAAAAGGCCTTCCCCCTAACCCACGGTATGCAAAACAAGCTTTAAGACATAGTCCTAGACTTTATAATGCAACCCAATTAGGATTGGTCTTAGACCCGATTGTTATTTTCGATGATCGCACAAGTAAGGATCTAGTTGATGAGGATCGGTCATACAATTCTGCAAAATATCCCGATTGTGATTATTTTAAAATGAATCAGGAGCTTGCTAAAGCGGTTTTTAGAATTCGCTTCCATATGGACAAAGATCTCATTACAGCACCAACCTACATGTTGAATGAAGAAAACCCTAGTACATTTCCTACACTTGTCAACATGGAAGGTCCTAAGGAAATTCCAAAGGATCTTCCACCTGTTAGCACTGTATGGTTAAACTTGCAAGAGATTAATCAATACTTTACTAATTTTGACAAGGTCATTTTTGAATGTACGACTTCAAATGGCTTAAACGCCGGAGAATGGGATTTCGAACACATGAACGAAGTGTTTAAAAATGAGATCAATCCATTTGTCGAAAGTCTAAAAGGAAGTTTTGCATCTCTTAAGGAAAATCTTGAATTTGAAATTGGAGAAGTTCAAAAAGTGTTTTATGAAATGGACACCGCTTACGAACTACAACTAATTGAAAAGGAAAATATTTTATCTGAATATGACCGATTCTTGTCCGAAGTAATCTCGTGTGATGTGCTTACTACTGTAAATGTTAATTATTCGAATGAGCTTACATCCGCTATGATTAATTGTGATGTTGTGAATATATGTGATGATGTGTGTGATCTCTCTGTAAATGTTGCTGATACTATAAATGAGGTAGATAATCATTCTTGTCACGAATCTAACGCTGAGTTTTTAAAGCTACAAGATTCTTACAATTTACTTTCAAAACGCTTTAATCAACTATAACAACATTGTATATCTTTAGAATTAAAACAACAAACTCAAAATGAGGATCTTTTGATAACAAATAGTTGTGAAAACGGTGTTGAGACGAGTGACAAGATGATTGCAATAGTTAAGGCATTAGAGGAAGAGATTATGAGATTGAAGAGAGATGTGTCATCCAATGAAACACTAAAATTGGAACTAGAGGCTGCAGAGTCTAAAAACCAGGTCTTAGAAATTAGACTTTCGTCTGTTCTAGGGGAGATGGATCGGACAAGACAGGGACTATCCGCTCTTTATGGTTCACTAGAAGAACGCTTCGCTTTTAATGCGGCACAACAACAATCTTATGTTGAACAACTGAACCAAAAGTGTGAGGAAATCTCTGACTTAAACATCCTGCTCATTGACAAAAACATGGTTTTGGCCGAGTTAAAGGAGAAACTTCTTCTCACCCGACAAGAAGTTGTTGATAACTTAGCTACCGACTCTGCACCGTCCACTAGTGCTCCAACAACCAAGTCAGTAGTGCTTTATAAGAACCCGCTTCATAAGAGAAACCCGGTTACCTACGATGATTATATGAGGAATGCCATTAAGCATGTAGATCTTGTTAGGGATATTTTAGACGATCTTTATGCCTTAGATCCCTCAAGTAGCTACTATTATTCGGCTCATGAATATATTAAGCGAGTTCAATATTGCTTAGCATATTTTCAATACATAGGTAAACCAGGCTCTGCACTACTTACTAATAGGCCCATTGCTGTAACTCCATTCAATAAGACTCCAGGAGCAAAACCGTCACTGGCACCATCAAGTAAGGCACCTTTAAAATCTGTTGCTAATGTTCCCACTTTGCCTTCTACATGATTAAAAGAGACTACTAAGGCTAAAGGATCGCCACTCAAGAAAGATAAGATCAAGCCCTCCACTAGTAGTGCCAAAAAGAAGAAAGTAGAAGCTCACCATAGGAATGTTAGTTCAGTTTTAAATAAAAAGAATCATGTTAAGACTAAAAGCTCTGCGCCTGTGCAGAATCCTAAACCATTCGTGAATTCTAATTTGAATTGTTGGAATTGTAATGAATGTATGTTTTCCCAACGTCATGATTTGTGTCTTATTGATCATGTGAATGAAATGAATGCCATTAGGAATGGTCTTGAATGGAAGCCAACGGGTAGAACTCGTGCCCAGGTTGGCTGGCAATGGCGTCCCACTGGTAGGACCTTTACATTAGATGGAACAATGTGCCCTTTAACTAGGAATGCATCCATTGAGGTTAGGTCTGAGCGTCCTTTAGCTTGGCACACTAGCAATAAAGTATGGAAACAGCGCCCTTTAATTAGGTCAGCCCCCACTATAGTGCCTATCAGTGAAGAAATACCACAGGATTTGAGCCAACTAGAATCTACACCACCAACTAGGAAGAAGAAGGCTAGGAAATCTAAGAAACCTAAAGTTAGCAAATCTAAGATTATTAAATCTGTACCTGCTAATAACAAGGAACATTCAGATTCCGATACCTCTACATTGTCTTCGTGTGGTGATATTTTCAGGTGGTCCAAATCATCCTCTGGTATTTGGACTCCGGTTGTTCAAAGCATATGACCGGAGATCGTTCGATGCTCCGAAATTTCGTCAGCAAGTTTCTTGGTACGGTTAAATTCGGGAATGATCATATAGCAAAGATAATGGGGTATGGTGAATATCAGATTGGAAACGTTACGATTTCAAGGGTATACTATGTAGAAGGTCTTGGTCATAACTTATTTTCAGTAGGACAGTTTTGTGATTCCAACCTAGAGGTTGCTTTTCGACAACATACTTGTTTCATCCGCAACTTGGAAGGAAATGATTTGTTGAAGGGTTCTCGTGGTGCAAATCTTTATACGTTGTCCCTACAAGACATGATGGCCGCCTCTCCAGTATGTCTTCTCTCTAAAGCATCTAAGACCAAGTCTTGGTTATGGCATCGCAGATTATCTCATCTCAACTTTGATGCTATTAATCATCTGGCTAAAAACGAATTAGTTCGTGGTCTTCCAAAGCTTAAATTTCACAAGGACCATTTATGTTCCACGTGTTCAAGGGGGAAAAGTACCAAGAAATCTTACAAGCCCAAAGCTGAAGACACCAATCAAGAAAAACTTCATCTTTTGCATATGGATCTTTGTGGGCCAATGAGAACTGAAAGTGTGAGCGGTAAGAAATTCATTCTCGTTATTGTGGATGATTTCTCCAGGTTTACATGGGTAAGATTTTTACGTACAAAGGATGAAGCACCGAAGGCTATCATCACTTTTCTGAAATTCATTCAGGTACGTTTGAATACTACTGTCCGCCGTATTCGTACAGACAATGGAACAGAGTTCGTCAAGCAGACTCTTCGTGACTACTATGAAGGAGTTGGTATCTCACATGAAACATCCGCTGCACGCACTCCACAACAAAACGGTGTCGTTGAAAGACGGAATCGTACGCTTATGGAAGCTGCTAGGACTATGCTAATTTATGTGAACGCTCCATTGTTCTTGTGGGCAGAAGCTATATCTACTGCATGTTTCACCCAAAACCCTTCTATCATTCGGAAACGCCATGGAAAAACACCTTACGAGCTTCTACATGACCGTAAACTCGATGCTTCATTCTTTCATGTGTTTGGTGCTCTTTGTTATCCAAACATTAATAGTGAGAACTTGGGCAAGCTTCAACCGAAAGCCGATATAGGTATTTTAATTGGTTACTCACCCTCCAAGAAAGCATACCGAATTTACAACCGTCGTCTTGGTAAGATTGCAGAAACTATGGACGCAGATTTCGATGAGCTGACAGCGATGGCTTCTGAGCAACGCAGCTCTAAACCCGCGCTTCATGAGATTGGAACCGGTGCTATTAGTTCCGGATTAGTTCCCAATAATCCTACTTCTACATCATTTTTACCACCAACAAGGCCCGAGTGGGATAAACTGTTTCAACCGTTGTTTGATGAATTCTTTGATCCCCCGAATGATGAACTTCCAGCACCCGTAGTGATAGCTCCAATTCTTGAAGTTGTTGCTCCAGCTAATGAAGCTTTATCTAATGCATCTTCAATTCACATTGAACCAGATGCACCTTCACCAAGTGATTCTCAAACTACACCTGAATCGTCACCCCTACTTGTGCCTAATGATGTGGAAGAGGATTCTATTGATCACGATTTGGAATATGCTCACCTGCAAGAGCTTCCTTTCTTTGGTGTAGCGATACCTGAAAACCCTTCAGCCGCGTCTACCTCAGAAGAAGCTCCTTCTATTGTTCACTCCAGACCACCTAGGATTGAAAAACATAGCACCAAATGGACAAAAGATCACCCTATTAGGAATGTCATTGGTAATCTAGATCGACCAGTCTCTACACGCCATCAATTACAAGAGAGTGCACTCTATTGCTACTTTGATGCATTTCTCTCTAAAGTTGAACCTAAAAATTGGCAACAGGCTATGACTCAATCATCTTGGATTGAGGCCATGCAGGAGGAACTAAATGAATTCCAACGACTTGAAGTATGGGAATTAGTTCCTCTCCCTGACAAGGTTAACATCCTTACCTTGTTATGGGTTTATAAGGTTAAACTTGATGAGATGGGTGCGGTATTGAAGAATAAGGCTAGATTGGTTGCTAGAGGATATAAACAAGCCTTGGGTATAGACTTTGAAGAATCTTTTGCTCCTGTTGCGAGATTGGAGGCTATTAGACTATTCCTTGCGTATGCTGCTCATATGAACATGATCGTCTATCAAATGGATGTGAAGACGGCATTTTTGAACGGTGAACTAAGGGAAGAAGTCTATGTTAGTCAGCCGGATGGGTTCGTTAGCACGGAGTTTCCTAATCATGTGTACAAGCTTAAGAAGGCTCTCTATGGGTTGAAACAAGCTCCACGCGCGTGGTATGATCTCCTTTCAACATATCTCATTTCGGAAGGCTTCTCCAAAGGCAAGGTGGACCCCACTCTATTCACTCTCAAGGAGGACAACGACATGCTTCTGGTATAAATTTATGTTGATGATATAATATTTGCTGCCTCTAACATAGAATTGTCACAACGCTTTGAGAAGATAATGTCCACACGCTTTCAGATGTCAATGATGGGAAAATTTTCATTTTTCTTAGGATTACAGATTTCTCAAAATCCCAGAGGCATCTTTATTAATCAATCCAAATATGCTCTAGAATCTTTAAAGAAATATAACTTTGATAATTGTGACCCCGTGGACACTCCAATGGTGGAGAAATCCAAGTTAGATGAAGATAGGAATGGGACTATTGTCGATCCAAAACTTTACCGTGGGATGATCGGCACCCTTCTCTATCTGACTGCTAGCAGGCTTGATTTGCAATTTGCTGTATGCATGTGTGCCCGGTATCAGGCTCGGCCTACCGAAAAGCACCTACATGTTGTTAAAAGGATCTTTCGGTATCTAAAAGGAACACTTCATCGTGGTCTATGGTATCCGAAAGATTCCTCTATTGCTTTAATATCATACGCAGATGCTGATCATGCTGGATGTCAAGACACGAGGCATAGCACTTCTGGATCTGTGCAACTCCTTGGAGATAGATTGATCAGTTGGTCTTCAAAAAGGCAGAAAAGCGCTGCTATTTCTAGCATGGAGGCTGAATACATCGCCATGTCCGGTTGTTGTGCTCAAGTCCTTTGGATGAGATCACAATTAACTGACTACGGTCTTGGATTTATCAAAATCCCGATGTATTGTGATAACAAGAGCGCCATTGCCCTTTGCTGCAACTATGTTCAACACTCCCGGGCCAAGCACATAGACATTCGCTACCATTTCATTAAAGAGCAGGTGGAGAATGGAGTGATCGAGCTGTATTTTGTCACTACTGAGTATCAGCTGGCGGATATGTTCACCAAAGCCTTAGATCGAGGACGAATCGATTTTTTGATCGACAAGCTTGGCATGAAATCATTCACTCTAGCGACTCTCAAAGAGTTGGCAGAAGAATCAGCTGAATAGTGGTGGTAAACTATTCAGAGTATCCTTTGTTCGTGATCATGTATATTATCGTATATATATAAACCAGAAAAAGAAAATACAAAAATATAAAACCAAGAAAAACCATAAAAAATATAAAACCAACAAAAACCATAAAAATTATAAAATCAAGAAAAACCAAAAATATTTTTCGTTTTTAAATCGGGCATGTCTTTTAGTACGGTAATATTTACGGCCTTAGAAATGTCGATTAATATTGACACGGTGCCATAAATAGAGTCTGTATAAAAGTTGTACATTTTTTAAAACATGCCCATAATGGCTTGTAGTTATTTCAGACTGCAACCCGGTTTTCATATTAAAGTCACGTATTTCCTTGGAAAACGTTGGCTCACAACGGGAATTAATTTTCTCGGGCATGATTTACAAGCCAAATCATGCAAAGGGATCAAGTTTACTTTACAACTTGGTCTAACACGAGTTAGTGTACGTCTCAGTGCATTAATTTGTCAAAATAAGAGAAATCTTATTGCCACCACGAATCAATCTTTTTCAAGATACTAATTGGAAATGCTTTCATCAATATGTGACTCTTTAAACAATGACTACAGCTCTTTAAATAGAAAACGGGTCATCGTTTAAGGGGGAGAAAATATTAAATCTTCTTCGTCATCAAAACAATCTTTTCAAAAGTGTTTGTGAAAAATTAATGGGTTATGAGTGGTCTTGCTTTAGAAAACGACTTGTGCTCGTTCAAGGTGATAGGACTTGCTTTAGATTTTGGAGATTTGCAAATAGGTTGCGATTGCTAAGTTGTGGCTAAGTTTAACAATGGTTAGGAAAAATGAAAAGTAATAAACCAAAAAGGAAAAGGAGTGAAAACTTAGGGACTTAAGTGACAACTTGTGAAAGTTGCCAAAAACTTTGACCTAGTCAAACAAAACCCCCCTTGCATTTTATCTTCTCCTTCACTGTTTAATCTCCATCTTGCCGCCATTAAAACACACTTAAGCTTTCAGAAACTTTCGTCTTAATCATCCTATCTATTCCATTCAATCTAAAAGGTAAGTACCCAAGTATTATCTTGTTTAAATTCGTTTCTAATCAACTGAATTAATCCATTTTAAGCAGATTTAATCCAATTAGTGTTTGTGTTAATTTAACGGTTAATTGATTAGGGTTTTAGATGGGTTATGCTCGAAATATCTTTAGATTGTGGTTGGTTACCTTAGATTGCCTTAGAACTCACAAACGCGCTTAGATTAAATCATCAATAGGCTGTGTTTTGAAGTTCCGGATGAACATGGATAATAACTTCCGAATGAAGGAAGCTTTGAACAAAACTTCCGAATGAAGGAATGTTCCGAACGAACTTCCGAATGAAGGAAGTTCCGAATGAAGGACTTCCGAATGAAGGAAGTTCCGAATGAAGAACTTCCGAATGAAAGAAGTTCCGAATGAAGAACTTCCGAATGAAGAAGTTCTGAATGAAGAACTTCCGAATGAAGAAGTTCCGAATGAAGAACTTCCGAATGAAGAAGTTCCGAATGAAGAACTTTCGAATGAAGAAGTTCCGAATGAAGAACTTCCGAATGAAGAAGTTCCGAATGAAGGACTTCCGAATGAAGAAGTTCCGAATGAAGGACTTCCGAATGAAGAAGTTCCGAATGAAGAACTTCCGAATGAAGAAGTTCCGAATGAAGAACTTCCGAATGAAGAAGTTCCGAATAAGGAACTTCCGAATGAAGAAGTTCCGAATGAAGAACTTCCGAATGAAGAAGTTCCGAATGAATAACTTCCGAATGAAGAAGTTCCGAATGAAGAACTTCCGAATGAAAAAGTTCTGAATGAAGGACTTCCGAATGAAGAGTTCCGAATGAAGGAATGTTCTTGATGAAGAGTTGTTGGATTAATAGTGTTTGCATGTTATAAGTACTTGTTGAAATGTGTTATGCTTAGAAGTAATAGTGATACATATCTATATATTGTTGTGCATCAACCTTTCATGTCTTATCTTAAGCAGATACAATGACTAATCCAACAGTACAAGCAATCCAAGACTCTAGAGCAGCTGCAATTGCCGAAGCACGAACACTCAAGTTCATACCAAATAATTACCGGCTGAAGCAAGTCTCAAAATCCACTCACCATGGTTTTAAAGTCGCCATAGCAATCCTTGATCAATCTCATTTCAAGAATGCCTTAAGAAGTACAGCCTCGGTGCCTTATGATTATATGTATGAGTTCTGGGCTACCAAGGAAATCACTTCAAACAAGATCACCTTCACTCTCGACAACAAGCAGCAGACACTTAAGGTTTCAGACTTCCGTAAGATATTTGGCATTAGGGATTCACCCAAAGGTATGGTATTTTCGAGGGATCCTACTAAAGACGAACTCATGGAGTTATTCGATGCTATTGGATGTCCTGACATACGAGTTGCGTCTGAGTTTACCACTGCTAAGGTAGGACAACCTTGGAGAGCATTGTTGGGTATTCTCAGTAGATGTCTTACACCGAAAACAAGTGGACATGATGCTTTACGCAGTCCAATAATGAACATCTTCCATGGGATGTACAAAGGCGCAAATGCAGATTATGCTTTATTGCTATGGGAAGAATTCACCTTTCAACTCTTCCAAAACAAGAAACTGAAGACTAATTTCTTTGCTTACCCTCGGTTTATCAAGCTTATCATCAACTATTGTATGAAGAATGATCTCACTATTGATAGGCGTGCAGCAAGTCGTCATCACACCGAAGAAGCTGATCATACGGTAGATCTAAGGCATGAAGGACCATCTGGTGGTGTGATTCCTGGTCCTATTCCCGATTATCTTCTGACGGATAAAATCAAAGGTTCTGCTGATTACAAGCTACTGCTGCTAGAAATCAAGAAGCTAAAAGCAAACCTTCAGACTGGAGAAGACTCGTCTACTACGGTCAAGAGTAAAGGTAAACGTAAGCAACCAGCTGCTTTACCTGAACCCGAAACCAAGAAGAAGAAGAAGACTGAGGTTAAGAAGGGAAAGGGTAAGGCTGATGAGTTGGTTCTACGTGACGAAAAAGATGTTGTTGATCCTACTCTAGACAAGGCGGAGAGAAAAATGATGAAGATAGCTATTGAAAGGAGTAGGAAAGATACGGGCGGTAGTGGGTCAGGTGCAAGGATAAATATTGAAGAAGAGTACGAGGAGCCATAGGATATTGATGAGTTTGGGTCACCTGAACGGTATTCTACTTCGAAGGAGACATCAATCCCTGTTTCAGCAAGTGTTGAAAAAGAGTCCGGTGCTCCTACAATCATGGTGTCTACTCAACCATTAGTAACTCAACCTTTAGCAACTCAACCTCCACCAATACAACCCTTACCAACCAGACCGGCTTCAACACCATTCCTTCCACCACCAATAACTCCCATCCTTAGTACCGTGGTCACAACCGAGCCTCTTCAATCAACCCAGAGCAGCTCTGCAACGTCTACAATGGCTGCATTGGTGATGGCCGAAATGTTGGATAAACATACGGATAATCACAAAAGAGAGATGGATGAACTTCGCCAAGAGCTACATAGACGAGTTCAAAGTGAAGAAGCATCTAAGAAAGCACAAGAAGAGATGCTTGCTAAGTTCGCTGCAGAGATGGAGTTGACTCGAAAAGCTCATGCAGAAGAACTAGCTCAGGTTAAGCAGGCTGAGGCTGATAAGCATGCTGCACGTATCACTAGACTTCAAGCGATGAGGGATAAATACAAGGAGCAGAAAGAAGCACTTGAAGCTTCTGTGGAAGAGAGAGTGAAAGAATCTGTTGAATCCATTATGCCTAAACTGCGTGATGAGTTGAAAACACTCGCGGCTGACAACTTGATGATCAAGTCATCCAATCCTTCTGAATCCGCTTACAAAATTGCCTATGACTTGACGGATTTTGAATTGAAGAAAATCCTCAAAGCTCGTATGAGGGAACTTGGATCGTTTGATAAATCTAGGATTCAACGGGCTCTTTACAAATCCCTGAATGACGCTATCATGGAGGATGATAGGTTATTTAAAACGTTTAGAAGTGTGGTACCATATCACATTCTGCCTGAGGAAGAAAGGGAAGAAAGTGAAGAAGAAGAGGGTACTAGTGAAGAAGAAGGTGAAGAAGAAGAAGAAGAAGAAAAGGATGATGACGATGACGATGATGGTGATGATGATGAGGATGATGATGATGATGATGATGATGATGGCGATGATGGTGGTGATGGTAATGAGGAGAGTGCTAGGGGGAGCAACGAGGATAACGATGAGGATGATGATGGGGGTAAACAGCCTAAAGAGGGGGATAAGGTTACCAGCTCAAAGAAACCTGCTAAGTGTGGAACCAAGTCCAAGAAAGATGCAGCGCAGAAGGAAAAATCAACATCAACGGAATCAAGACGATCTAAGTGGCGCCACGATGTGAATGCTACTACAGCGTCATCAATTCCCGGTACTTCTATTGCTGTATCTATACCTGTTACCACTAACCCTGTTAGTCCTGTTGTTGTTGCTCCTGTGATTGCAGAATCAGTAACTGAACCTGAAGCTGCACAACACTCACCCGTTCATGACACCGCCGAGATGCCTGAATCAGAACCAGCAGATGTTCGCATTTCTACTCCTCTACAACAAGAACAACAATCTACTGTTCCTGAGTCAAGCACACGGGACTGGGCAGACACGTTGGAAATTGACGAGACTGCACCACCACAAGCTTGGATCACGGCGGCGGCACAATATGATCCGATCACAGACGCTGACAAAGATGTTTTGTATCTCCGTATCCGCAGTCCGATTGACTTATGTGCTTTTCTGGCTCATGAGTATAAGACTTCGGTTACTCCGTCTTTGGTAAAGAAAGCGCTGAAGGATAAAAGAATTCGCGCCAAAACCAGGTTAACCCGAATGGAGTTCGAGTATTATGCTGATGAGATCCTGAAAGCTCTGAATACCGTTCAACGGCCAGGTCTTCATGAATCAGAAAGAGCTCCACCTCCACTTGATCCTTCTCAGGATAATCAGATTGCTCTCGACTTCTTCGTCACTTATGATCTTGAGTATCTTCTGAAGGGTTCATCAAAGTACGCCACCTCCTTGACTTTGCTGAAAGCTGCCAACTGGGGGACAATACCCTGGATCGAGGAAAAGGTAAACCGACTCTGGGTCCCAAGGGTAACTCGTAATTATGATATGTATGCTGTTATAGGTGCATCTCATTGGGACGAACGAGTCCGAAGGGCGTACAGGGGTTGCTGTCTAGTCAATTCAGGAAGCAACGTGAGATCCGATATCCGCATCTCCAGTATTTTAGGGCTAAAAACTGAAGCCAAGAATGGCTATTATCATGTGACGGATATTCGTTTGAAAAGGGAGGATGACAGAGAATACAAAATCCAGCAGGGAGATTTTTCTATCATTCGCCTTGAGGATATCGAAGATATGTTGCTTCTGATGACCCGTGATCAACTCACACATATTCCTCGTGAAGACCTCATTGCCTTGAATACAGCACTTCGTATGTTCATAAGAACCGTTGTTATCAAGAAACGAGTTGAAGATCTTCAGTTGGGAGTCGAAAGTTACCAAAGGAAGCTTAACCTAACCCGTCCAGTGAATCAAGTGTTACCTCAACATGTCAACAGATGTCCCTATACCGGCATTTCTGTTCCGAATTGTGGGATTTTCTACTTGAACAGTCGAGGGTTAATGAAGTTTATGAGGGTGGGTGAGCTTTATAAGTACAGTGATGGGACTCTCATCTACGTCAGAGGAAAGTTGGATCATCTCAATTCGGGTGGGACTTTACCAGAGATGACTGAGGATTGGCATCAGGGTTATCGGCAGATGGCGAAGTATGTGATCAAGAAGATTGATCAAAAGCTCCGTGAACGTAGATTGATGAGGAGCTTGGAAAGATTCGTTGGTGGTAGACCATATTTAGTGCACCACAAGCTACTGCAATGATCCATCTAATGGGTCGTACATTTCAGGTCCACTTTATATTGGTTTTTCAATTGTGAATATGTATATTTGTGAATATTGTGCTTGTACGGCTTGATGTAGTGTTAAGGTATGATAATTTTTCAAGAATTTCTCACGAGATTCTAAATCTTTCAAAATATATCATACTAAAGCACTACAAATATCCCTTATTAATTTAAGGGGAGCATTAACATGTTCTATGGCCAAACATCGATTTCATTTTTACCCAAAGACCGGTTAATCCATTCAATATCCCAAATATTAATGGTTAACATTTTGGATAAGGGGAGAAAATGGGATTAAGGAGACTTAAATGATACTTGGCTAAAAGATGAAAAAGAGTTAACGATAATCCAACTTAATATGTGTAAAGCACGTGTTAAGGGGGAGCGTTTTTGATGAACAAAACACCTAAGGTACAAAACTTTTGATTTAAATATCACAAGTAACTTATGTGATTTTCAATGATTTTTCATGGTGGCTATACCTTCCCAAAACACGCTTAATTCACGACGAATGTGGTGACAAAAGGGTGGTAGGAATAGGTTTAGTCCAATGATTCATCAGAGCCGATGGAACCCTCCCAAGGACAATTCCCTAGATAGAATTAGAAGTCCTAGGAAAGTTGGAGAAAGATTATGAACGTAGCTGAATGCCGACCAAGTACTTAAGCTAGCACTAGAACAATCACAACAAGGTGCTAGTTATGACGTATTGGTAAGCATTGAAGGGGTTGAAGAATGAAAAAGAAATGTAAAGATAAAGGGTGTAAAGAAAGAAGCCCTCCTTACAACTTTTAGGCAGAAACCGGGTCAATACATATACTATTGAGATCATTTTTGTTAATGATTCTCGATATTGAAGAAAGACGTCATGGACCCAGTGATGCAATGCACAACCCTTCCCAGTTAACTCAAATATCTCTCAAAAGGTATTTGTTTTAATCACACGGAGATCAACACGTTATCTATTGGTTTATTCACTCCGAATAGACTGGTATTGAAAAGGTGGCACTCCTCTCCAGCCATCGCTCACTAAATCAAAATGCACAATCGAGTCTAGAGCCAAGAGATCATCAAAAGTCTCATTAGGACACTTTCCATTTATTCCTTGCTTTCTCACACACTGTGAAAAGTAAGAGATTTTTCATGAGTCCTACACAGTATTCCTGTAATATTGCCAGAACATCCGAGTAATATGCAAGTATTACAATGAAGATGGAAATCCTGCTTGAGCCAACATCAAACAAGCTCATGGTAGGTTACACGTGCGGTTCTTTTAGAACCAATCTTGTGAAAAACTGGAAAGAAACAGTGGTTTAATTCTTAATTGAACTTAAACTCGTTCCAGGCCTCTACGCATTATCATATGATCTTGCCAGAACACTCAGAGTGACTCTTTATTGATCACAGTGACGAGTGGAAATCCTTCTAGTGTTAACATCAAACAGCACTTGGTAGGTGACGTGCAAGATTCTTTATGAATTGAGCTCGTGACAACTGGAAAGCAACGATGGTGAAAATCTTAAATGAAATTCACTTGTTCCAGGTTTCATGAATTGATGGCTTCAAATCACAAGGATAATTTATCCAAGTGATTCACTCTTTATGTTCGCAGTCAGCTTTGGACGGTCGAATAAAGAGAACGGGTTTACCCGCGAAATCCTGTCAGGAAGTTACTTAATTGAAACTATCCGTCACGGGTACGATATCTAATATCGTCCAACGGTCTTCACCGACCGGAGGTAAAATGCTACAGAATTAGAATGAAATGTTCAAAGCCATTTTATTCGTGTCGTTGCTGTGTACCTGTTAAAGATGGTGGCGTTGCTGTGTACCTGTTGAAGACGGTGGCGTTGCTGTGTACCAGTGAAGACGATGGTGTTGCGGTGTACCTGTAGAAGTCGTTCCCACATGCTTATGTTTTTCTGCATCAAAGTTCAGCAAAAATTCAAGAAAGTGCAAAATGAAGTCTTCCGCTGTACCAAACTCTGAAGCTTTCGAGAATTCAACAAAAAGACATAAGTGTGTGGAACATGAAGTCATGAGGAGGCAAGTTTCACAAGAAGGCAAAGATCGCACGTGAAAGGCCAAAAGAACAATGCTCTCAAGCCAAAGCCTAAAAGATCAATAAACATATTCACAACAAAAAGAAAAAGAGGAAAAGACTACGAGCTAAAGAACGAAGACTTAGTATAGTATGCTAGGTTTAGAACTTTGTAACGTGGAGTGACCTCCCTTAGGGGGAGATTGTTAGAAATACGTTTTTACGTATATTAGAAGTATCGGTCACTCCACAATATTATTAATGTTGTAATAGCTCGTAGTTAATAGTTACTTATTTAGTTAAGTAAGAACCGGTCCATGGGCTTGTCATGGGCCGGCCCAAGTCCATTAGTGACTTGGAAGTATAAATACCCCTTTCCTCCTTGGAAAGGGGTTGGTTGTTGTTCATTTGAAGTTTCCACTTAATAAAATATCACATAGTTCTCTCTCACTTTCTCTCTCTAGTTTCTCTCTCTAGAAAACATCAACCCACTTCATAGATTCATAGGTTATCAAGATTCTACACTTGTTTTACAAATGAATGCTTGTGTTTCACATCCTTATTTCTAAACCTATGAATATCACTCAACTTTGTGTTGACGATTTTACATGTTTAATCTCAGGTATTATTACTTAGCTTTGCTTGGATGGGAACCCGTAGGATATTATCACAGCTTGGAGATTTTTTTGTGATGCTTTTATAAGACTGTTTTTAGTAAAAACTGTCAGGAGTTTATTCTATCTTTTGGGCAACTTTATGTTATAAATAGAGACGAAATAATATAATTTTCCGCTTCTAAAACTCTGGGACCTATGTTTAAAAACTCTAACCTTTTTTATGTAATGTACATGTTTTATTTCGTCAGCTTTGTATGAACTGTAATTCATTGTTTCTTGTACTATGACGTGTTACCCCCTCGTTGCCTAGCTGTTCCATGTCAGATTTTGGGGGTCTCACAGATTGGTATCAGAGCGATGGTTATAGGAACTGAGTCATTTTTCAAAAACTTAGTCTATAACCGAAAGTTCAAATACTTCATGTTATAAGTGTCAACCACAGAATCTGCCAATGTTGTTCGATATCTGCGCGGGTAACTCTCTAATCCTTATTATTTACTTTTATTTATCGTTGTAGTATTTCATCACCTTATTACATGTTGAAATATTACATTACCCTAGTGACGATAATTACTATGTCTTTTCAAGACTTTGTGCTTCATGAACTGCCATTGGATATTACTTGATTACATATGCTCTTACTGCATTTCTTGAATTTTTGTTCTTGTGAACTGATCTTGTTACAATGATTTTATATTGTTATGACGTTACCTACTTGTATTCAGAGCGCGTATGCTGCCGACTTTTCATGCTCATTTTTCTGATACTATTGCTAATTTATTTATGCGTGATACGACTGACTTCATATGCTCGTTCGTTTTGAACCGTCTGTTTTTCTTGATTCGCTGTTACATGTTGTGCATACTCTCGTGATACCATTGTTCGGAATTGAATAAGTGTTGTTTTCGACGAAACTCCTGATTTTCATTCTTACTACCGTGCATGTTGCTTTCATTGTTTATTTCCTTTAAAATATCTATTTAGATATGCATATTTTCTTTCTGACTATTCGTAATTGAATGTCTAGTCTATAGACCATTGTGTAGCTCAATGTGTCTCCGAAAAAGACTAAAATACATCGTGTGAGTCACACATCTCGAAACACTCGTTGAATCAGTGCTGAATAAAATCGTGGGTTTTCATAATCTTGATTGACCTTTACGTCACCGTTTTACACGACACTTGTACATGGATTACATCTTATTTCATTGACCATTCTACGTTTCGACTTCGATTTACAACATCCATTGTACCTTGAACACATGATCGTCATTTATTATGTGACAATTGTTTGGAATACGATCCTATTTGTATCCTCCCTTTTTCATTAAACCTCCTCGTCTCAAGAGTGTGACTTGTTAATATTTTGTTTCTTTCTCGGTATGTCTTGTGATTTTTGGAAAATCACGCTGCCAAGAGACCATCCTGCATCGTATCTTGAAATCGAAGACTTCAATGTCATGCGTCGTTTTTGATTTCTTAGATTATCGTTGGCATTCTTGAACCATTTCTATACTGTGTTTTCTTTACATGATTAATGTGATGCTTTTATAAGACTATTTTTAGTAAAAACTGTCAGGAGTTTATTCTATCTTTTGGGCAACTTTATGTTATAAATAGAGACGAAATAATATAATTTTCCGCTTCTAAAACTCTGAGACCTATGTTTAAAAACTCTAACCTTTTTTGATGTAATGTACATGTCTTTATTTCATCAGCTTTGTATGAACTGTAATTCATTGTTTCTTGTACTATGACGTGTTACCCCTCGTTGCCTAGTTGTTCCATGTCAGATTTTGGGGGTCTCACACAAGGGGTATCTATAGACTGAAACTAGATGCTGGAGAAGTGTGATGACGTGTTGCATCCAACCAGAACATGCCACGTGGCTTCATCTTCCCAATTGTAGATTTGTGTTTTTGATCCAAATTAGTGGAAAATTGTTTAGTGGATTTCATCTTGATTGGATAACTGGGTTGAGCTCGTCTCATCAAGTAGATCATCTTTCATGTTCAAAGTTCTTCATGAAAGTATATAAATCGTTCTATGCGATCTGGGAATGACAGAGACACGTGGCTTGTTGTTATAAGTCCATAAATTGAGACACGGATCGCTATCCGTTGTAACAGTGAAGAATATGACTTGGTTGTTCGCTATTGGTGGAAATGTGAGTTAGTGCATTTGCACTGTTGAGATTTGGTTATTAATAGGAGCCACTTCTCTCTTCATTTATAACAGATCAGTCAACAATCCTTGTTCTCTTTTTATTGGCTTGTGATTGGCTAGAAGGCAAAGCACACGGATCAAACTTGAAACTTCTTTCCTTTTTGGCAATTTAGGTCCTTTTTGTTATCAGCTTATTAACTTGAGTTCCAATCTTCAATAACTTGTCATTTTAGGCCCTTTGACTTCATACTTGACCATAATTGAACCCTTGACTTGTTGACTTGAACTTTGACCAGATTTGACTTTCTTCTTTACTTTTCCAACTTGTCACTTTTAGTCCCTCATGTAAGTTGTCAAGAAAGGTCCTTTGACTTGTTTGACTTGTCATCTTTTGTCCTTCTTTTGTCTTTTCTTCATCATAAATGCCTTGATTTCCATGTTTGCTTCACATTTGTACCTTTTTACCTACACAAGCACAAACAACAAAGAATACCCATAATACTGCTTTTACACATTAAAATCTAGTATTTTACTTTGTGTTTTAGGGTTAAATATGATATAACTTATATGAGATTTCACTCATATCACCTTCATATTGCAAACCAAATACTTTTGCTTCACAATCCCGCTCCTCAACCTTTTCTGACACGATTTCCTAACAATAAAACCAGCTTTTACCGCATACTTCCTGTAAGCAGCAATACAATGTTCAACTGAATCGTATTCGTTCCCTTTAACAAGTAAAAACTCGGCAGGCACTTTCAGAATGTAGTAAACAGTACCACTAGGAGTACCAAAGTTAGAATGAGTGATATACGACTTAGGAGTCCGCACAACATTCAACTCTACAAAAAAACATATATGATTACAAATACTAGAAAAACGTATCACATATCATGTAAAACATCATATATGATAGACATGTATCATATATGATGTACCATGTATAATATATCTTAAATTAGAGAACATATATGATAGTATATGATACATGGCTATCATATCTATGTAAAAATACAAACATAATATATGATATGTTGCTATCATATATGATACATTGGGAACATATACTAAGCTAAACAAAAACTAGAAAACTTACTCTTAACAACTTTCGCTTCTTCACCGTCTTGTTCATACGCAGAAATCTCATCCGCAAGACTATGAAGAACGCTTTCGGATGACAGATCCAAACCTTGATCGACACTAGTCTGATCACTAGTCAAATCAACCAACGTAGAAGGATCAACAACACCACTACGACCTTTAAAATCGCTCGAATTCATCATCAAACCTAAGCAACTCGAAAAAACAACAATTCATAAAAAGCTTATCTAAAACCTAAAAGAATCACAACTTATTAAATAAGCTTATAAACGATATCCATAAAAATCGACCAGATATATAAAATAAGCTTATAAATAAGCTTATTAATCGTTCGGATCGATTAATAAGCTTATTAATAAGCTTATTAATCAATCCGCTCGATTAATACGCTTGTTTATAAGCTTATTAAATAATCCGAATGATTAATAAGCTTATTAATCAATCAAATAGTTAATAAGCTTATAAATAAGCGTATTTAATAATCCGATCCATTAGTAAGCTTATTAATAGATGGGATTATTAAATACGCTTATTTATAAGCTTACTAATAAGCTTATTAATAAGCACTCTTATCAAACAATATATCTAGAGAGAGAAACCTAGAGAGAGAAAGTACCAGTTTGATCGGGGAAGAAGAAACAATAATAAAACGTGTTTGTTAAACCGTATATATATATATATATATATATATATATATATATATATATATATATATATATATATATATATATATATATATATATATATATATATATATATACTAGTTTCGTAACCCGCCCAACGGGCGGGTTCGGTTCGTAATATACTTTTTTATTTTTTCAGTGCGACATATAAATTTTTCATGTTTGAGTATTGGTTTCTCTATGCGATTGTGTACATTTAATAATTTTTTTAATTATTATTGCCTATTTGAGTATTGGTTATTCATTACACAAGTCAACACATTTATAAGAAGCTGTTAGTACAAACGTAAATGCACGTAAAGAAGTTAAGTCGGTTTTAGTTCAAGTAACATGTTCAGTTAGGGCTAAGTTCGCATAAAAAAAGGTTAAAAAGTGAAGTTAAAAATGGAAGGTAAACACATACTGAACATTGTATTCTACAACTGCAGATGGAATAATTTAATAGCCGAAGTCATTGCATGAAGGGTACTTCCACAGTTCCACTTCAACAGTTCTAGCAGGACATCAGTTCTAGCAGGACTTTAGTTCTGAATACATAACTCCCATTGATGCAATGTACGGGTTTTTAAGGCCTCGTGGTCAGATAACCCAAGAACAGTGGTATCGAATTGCTGAAAATAGGACATTAAGCAAAGGGCAATTTAGGATCATACAAACAAATGTCAATAGTATTCTAACCATCGATTAACATTGAAATGTTAATAGTATCCTAGAAATGTTGAGTGTTGTAGTTCTTACACCTACATGTGATGAAATTGCAGTTGTTAAAGTCACCCAAAATGAGAAGTTTGGTTCCGCAAAACAGAAACTCATCACTATGTGGCCTGCCATTCAATTGTCTTGAATATTATGACATGCTTAGTGTTCCGACATACCGTGAAATTCGATATATTCATCCTGATGATCTTCACCTTCAATAATTAGTTATCCTTAGTGTTTTGAACTATTTACTCGATGCATAATCATCAATTTTTCTTACACCTGGGTTGACTCGAATAACATTTTGTCAAAAATCACTAATCACTAATTTATATAAGTTTAGTGTATCAAATATGGTTAAAAAAAATACTTTGATTTCATTAATATCCAACATATTAAAGGAGTTTGCATTAAAAGTGAACATAAACAGATCCAAAAACCCTCAATAAAAGCATTTAACCAAAAGCAGAATCATCCTTCGGAATTCCATTCTTTACATGTAAAAATAATCCAGTATAGCGCCAATTATTTTTATGATTATTTTTCATTAAAAATATATTAATCAAGAATAAGAAGGAAGTGCGTACCTCACACAGCTAATGGTTTCCCGTTGGGAATTGTTGAGGAAAGCAACCAAATTAACAGTTGGGTAAAAGACGCAAGATTAGAGATTCCGACTATGCAAATTACAAATTAGAAGTCCAGAACTTCTGGCCGATTGTTTGGGAGAACTGCTATAAGTTTAAAACAGACCATCTTTGTATTTTTATGCTACTGTAATACTTTTAGTAAATAATGCATACCGGAGTGATCTCCAAAAGTTGAAAACACTTAACCATTACAACTGCAATTCCCTCACAAAGCAGAATGAAACATTCGGTTCTCTAGCCTGCGAAAACTTCCAGAGTAAATCGGTACTGAGTATTATTCTGAATCCATGAAAACTCATTGAAGGCTATGCCACAACAAAGAAGGTAGGAAGTATTACCTACATAGACGTACTTAAAGTTTCTTGTTTCAACCGAAATCTGTTTGTAGTTGTCAATCTTGCCACTTCACATCTGTAGTGGGGAATTTATAAGTGAATTTGACGCCAAACTTTGTGCATACCTCATCCACTTGCTGGAGGCCATTTGCACATATTAGAAAAATATTTAAAAAAATAGGTAATTTGACTGGCTTACTTTTGTTGCTTGGAGAAGCAACGAACTTGTTAATTAAAGAGGGACATCTCGATTGCTCAAGTCCTGATTCCTTCAAGGGTATAACTAATATATCCTTCACAATGGTTTATTTTTCGTTTCTACTTGATGTGAAAAAAGGCTCACAGGTGGGTGATGCTGTCAAGAATTAATATAAACAGAAGTTAGGGGGTTTGAAACTGACAGACTATCGGAAAACGTAAGCTACTCACGATCAATAATATAATTTGTAGATGCTAGACGCAGGGAGGTTAAAAACCGCTTACATTATAAGATCTAGAAATTTGAATAAACACTGTTTACATATGTAGGTATTACAACATAAAGAAGAATAGGACTTGCCTCAAAGGTATGCTTAGCTTCATTATATTCAATCACAGTTGCATCTACATCTCGATCATTTGTATATGTAAAATAAAAGAAATTACGTGTATTAGCAAATGATCATATACACATAAGCAGATTCAAGAACATGAATCCGAGTAGTTTCAATTGACCTCTAAATGATAAGTGGCTCATAATCAGTGGCTTAGTTTTTGTTTTTTAAAACATATGACGTCCAATTCATATGAAAAAACCAACAGGTCATGTTTGTCTGGTACTGAGTATTAGTGATTGTTTTTTTGTTCACAACAATGTTGACATGCTTCACCACCACTTATCAGGTAGATCGCCTGTGGTATAATCATGAAGATCGTGAGTTGTATTATACAAACATTATACGTGAAGGAAAAATATTAGGGTTTTGAATGTTATGTAAATGTCATTAGGGTTTTGCAAAAAAATATTACCTGTAGAATCAAACCGAGTGAATCAATGATTTTACAGGAGATCTGTATTTTTTCCCAAATCATCACTGTCACAATCTGACAGATCGACGCATTTGATTTGTCTCTCAATGATCTCTTTGGTTATTGCAAATTATTATACCTATTCCGATGACATGATCAAACATATATACTTACATGGACGGATGATTTTCTGGAGTATATCTCATTCTTTCATACTAAAAGCATTAGGCTTTCGAGCCAAAGCTTCAAGTACATGCCAACAATTAGATGGGTTATAAGTTGTTACTTCTGTAAATGAGAATAAGGCTTTACATCTATCACCAGCAAAAAAAACAACATACGTCAGAATATACTAAAATATATGTAATCAAAACAAAGAACTTATTAAGTTACCATCCATAAAAGACCGAATGAGGTCGTTTATCTAGAATAAATGCAAACAGTTTAAACCTGAACACAAATATTTCAAATCGGATAACGACTTAAAACATTTGATAATCGTTTAATGGGTAAAACTTTCATTATATGTTAAATAAAAGTTGTTATAATTATACCTTTTTTAAACTGACCACTTCTTTTTGTGGACAGAATAGTGTGTTACTCCTTAGTTGACAAAGGAAATTGTTTCCAATCTTAGTTTTTAGTGGATTTTATCAGTAGAACTGAAGTTTCATCCCTCTTGTATTGTATTCGCCTCACGACTGGACCATTACACGCTCTTGCTGCTGCAACACGCCGTGCACGAGGATCTCCTGCTTCTGGGGTTCCTAGTGCTGCTTCCTCTGTCCCAACACTATAAAAAAAACTAAGTGGTGTCACTGTTAGGTTATATAATATATAATGTACAGTTTATTTTAAATGCATAAAGATCGTCCCGTTCAAACCTTTTTCGGTGCCAGTTGATTACATAAATTCATTCGCTAATTCTGAGAACTCAGATAGTGACAGTTTTCCATCACAATTGTAATCATGGATAGTAGTAAAATCACAAGCATTAAAAAGTTTCAAGGACTAATCCTCCATCACAGTTCAATGCTAATAAACTTGAATATGAGTAGAATACATAAGAAACATAAAATAAACAAATTCAAGCATCTCATGTATTCTTCACTTAAGCTGGCTCTGTTATCACCAGCGACATAAAAGTAGGAGATCTGGTACCTTTGAGTGATCCCTATTGATGCATCATCAAAGCAACTGCAAAGTATCGCTGGAGGCTGAGGTCAAGTCTAGGATAACATATTTAAGGTGAACGATAAAACCATGAACATATGTAAGCCCAGTCCTGCTTCACAACCACCACAACCCTAATAACACAAAAGAAAATGTCTAAAAAGTATACAGGACTGTATAAAATAATTTTTAAACCTGTATTTGATTATGTAACAAAATCAATTTAATAATTACCTGAATTATAGAAGACCATGCAGCCTCTAAGCGCTGGCGAAGACAATAGTAAAAAGCAATCTGTACAGCTTCGGATTTGAGGAAGGGACAAAAAATTCTACAATAAAAAGAACCAAAAAATTCATAATAATATCTATGCTTTGTCGAGCTAAAGATTGAGAACATAATTAATATTCTAAAGTTATAACCTTTAAAAAGAAGGCATTTGTTTTCTTTAAGATTTTCATGAATTTTCTTCAAACCTCATACCCTAAAAGAACAAAAAAAATCATTGATAAAAGATCAAACTATTATTTTCATAAAAGTTACAAATGTTAATGGAGAGTGATTTTGATGAACCGAAGGAAGAACCGTACATATACAGAAAAATAAAAGAAGAACGAATATTATGGTTTAAGGTGAATATGTTCCTGAATAAGTGTATGCAGAAGGGATATGTAATTATCTTTAGAAGAGATGTAATTATCTTTAACCGATTGTATAAATTAGAGTCGTATATTTATTTTCTTACTATATAAAATATGAATTTGAGTCGCATATTTTCTTACTATATTAAATCCGAATTTTATTTTCTTACTATATTAAATCTGAACTTTTTACAAAAATAGGATTTTTTGTTGTAGCCAATGAAATAATGCCACATAGGATATGACATGGCACTATTTTATTTTCCTATGTCAAACTTAGCCCCATATATATATTATAGATATATATATATATATATATATATAGTAGCGTCGTAACCCGCCCAACGGGCAGGGTCGTATCGTAATTTTTTTTCTAAAAGTGCATTTGTGTGTTAGTTATATGTGTTGGCAGTGTGACCTGTTTTTGTTAAAAGAAAACTAAAAGGAAACTAACTTTTGATATTTTAGGCCTTGGCCGACCCAACGAACGTAATGGACTTGTTTTGTCCCATGTTTATCTTTCCTTGACTGAAATTGGTTTTCTTTTTAAAAACTATGTTGCTTAAACGTAAAACCAGATCAGTTTGGTTTTAACATGTTCTAAACCGGATCGTTTGGGTTTAACCTGTTTTTAACCAAATCTGTTTTGTTTTAACCAGTTTTAAACCGGACCAGTTCGGTTTTAACATATCATGCCCATATCGTTTCTATTTTATCTATTCGGTAACAAACTGGTTTAACTTAAACCCAATCGGTTTTGTTTTAACTTGTTTTTAAACGGATTGCTTCGGTTTTATCCGGTCATGCCCATTCTTTCCATTTTAATCAACCGGTTAACAAATTGGGTTGACTTAAACAAAGCAGGTTTGAAACCGGTTTTTGTATTATTTTTAACCGGTTTTAAATCATATCGATTTGGTTTTAACCGGTTTACAACTACATTATGTTACTTCATATTTACTCAAGTACTATAATTCATTTTGTAAAATATGGCATAAAATCAGTGGCAGAACCTGAAAAAAATAAATAATTTCAAACGTTTTTCTTCGAAAAGGGAAGTAAGAAAAAGAATTGTACATTTCTAATTAAGAAATTAAACTTTAAGATATCATTTGGTAATGGAAGATTTGAACTTTAAAAAACGATAGGACTTTATATTTCTTCAAATAATGGTTATCTTAATGTTTGAGTTGTTAAAAGACTTAGTTAAAAAAAATTGTTACGAGACTTCTATGTTGGACTCAAATAAAAGTTAGTGGACAGTGGACACTGTTGCACAGCAGGTCCCAAACTTGGGAAAAGAACAAGTTGGTCTCTGGTAGCCGCTTTTTGTTTCTATCATGTATAGTATTAGTATACTCAACCTGTTATGCGATATTTGTAAATATGCCTAATCACACAGCATGTTACTTAATTCTCGAGTTTCTGACTATTGTAAATACTCAAAGGTGGACAACTTTTGTGAAACAAAGTTAGAGTTTTCAAAATGGAAAAGATATATTTCCGATATAAACGTGTACTCAATTCAAACAAACATTATGTTCTTGTATCCAAATCTTTGCAAAATTTATACAACACTTGCTCAAATCATTCAACCAAATTATCTTGTAACGCCGGTCTGTTCTCTAGCATCCCACCCCGCATTGTTTGAGAATCGGTCCTGACTGTTTTTCACCATCAAACCCTTCAGGAAAGGATATAGATGAAGAATGACCCAGAATAAAAAGAACAGTTTCTCGAATAACGGCCCCCACGACCCATACACGTTGTTGATTGCATCAGATACTCCCGCCACGACTCAAACCATGTTCATGATGATTAGAGTTGTTGGTGGGATGAGTAGTTCCATTTGAACAAGTACAGCTCCCCGAACTCAGCATCATTTGCTTCTTTTGACGTGACTGAAATTAGTGTCGACACCACCAAGAATCTTTAGAAGGCCTTGGAAAACAGTGAAAAGATGGGCCGAGACACCACCAATAACCCAAAATTGTTTGTTTCTCCACCAATCTGTGATGCTAACAGTACTCATCTTTGTTCGAGTACACCAGTTACTATAATTGAAATGAAAAGCGCAAGAAACCACATGCTTGTAAGATTGATTAGCTGCAAAAATGATTTAAAACATCAGCTAGATAATGAACGTGCCCTTGTTTCTGAACTAAATATCTTTGCACCTCCATCTCAGCTTCAGTGACTGTGATCTGCATTTCACTACAGAAAAAAAGAGCACACGGATATTGTAAGCCCCTTAAGATATAAATGTGAAAAGCGACTTTAAGTAATGCAGTGTAAAGTGTAAACTATGAATGCAAAATCTCTATACTACATATACTTGAAAGCAATAAACTCGCAATAGGACCTAAATATTAAAACCAAACTAAGAAAGAAAAAACTTACGATGACCCATCCAAACTGGATAGCATGTCACCCGATTCTTTCTGGTCAAACGCTTTTCCTTGCATAAAACCCGAGCATAATTTATCAGCACACTTTTTGCTTATTCAGCATATACTATGTAAATGCAGGGAATTTTTTAACACTGATTACCTTTTTAATGTTCTGCCATACTTATTAACTGCTTGGTGTATCATTGTTGTTGTTGTTGTTGTTGTTGTTGTTGTTGTTGTCATACTTAACAAAGTACGATTGAAATAAGCTATTTTAAGTTCAGTTTTAAATATAAAATACCTACAGAAGAAGAATCTGGGAGATACTTTCCTAGTCGATATTTCTGCAAATAAGAAGCATATACGTCAACAATGTAACACTGTAACAACATTATAAGCCACGTGATTTGTCTGGATAATAGTAGTATGGTGAGTAGAAGAGACTATAGCAGCTTTGGTCTAAAAGAGTTCAAAAAATTTTACCAAGTCTACAAAGAGAAAACTAATTCATGTCAAATTTATGTGTGAAAAAGTTAATAAGAAAATTTCTGGTTATGATTCTTAAACTCAGCATACAAACGAAGTTCATTTTTACCAAACAACCATTTCTTTGGAGGACTTATAGGGGTGTTTGTTTTGCATTAAAAATAGCATCCAAAAATTTATAGATTAAAAAAAAACTAACCAAACAACTCCTCTGTTTGTTTTGATCAGTTTGATCAAACTGTTAGAACTATTCGACAATTTGACTTCCAATTTTTAACCCATCAAATTTAAATTTCATAAAATAAAAATCAAATCATTCCTATCATCAGTTCAATCCATTAAAATCTTACCGATCGATCACTGCTCATGATCTGCAGGTTGCTATGCTGGACGTTTATGGACCTTTTTCCCCGAGTACCTGCATACTGTATAATATTTTGACTACCGTTCATTTTATTTCATTAATAGACATATGTAGTAGAGGTGGCAACATTATATTTGCAAACTTAAAACACATATAGACTATCCGACACCCTATCAAAATCAAAGGTACTCTTGTCGTCTTTAACTATAAATATATTTCTTGCTATAATTCTTTATTATTAACCTTTAATCTTGGTCAAGTTTTCTTCCTTTATAATACAACTATACAAGTACCGTTGTCCTAAATTTTGTTGAATGGTCATTGTTACTTGTGTAAACCATCCAATAGTAGTACAAAGTATACATAAGCAAATATGGTTGTTTGCAGAGTAATTAAGTGTGGAAAATTGGGCGGGTCAGACGGGTCATGGGTCAGAATTGGTGGTTTTTTTGGTATAATTGTCTTGTCAGGTAGGCTTGACCAAACTTTAAAATCAATATTATCGTAAATAAATAATGTATTATATGTATACAAAGATTACTCGATATATTTTCAATGATGAACAGTAATCTAGTCTCTGCAAGATCACGATGTTTGAGTTCTATGCACTAAAACTACATTTTGGCAACTACTGATCTATTTTATGTTTTAGCTACTGTTTTTTATTTTGCTGATTTAACACACTACGAGGTGTAACATAGCAGCCGCCAATAGGATCACCCAATGGTGCTCAAGAATGAAAAATAGTATACCCTAACCAGGCCCCTAACCCACCATGACGTGCGAACCATCATGGGGTTATAAACAAGAATTAGTATCTTCCATATTCTTCACAAAGCTTAATAATTTACCTTGATATTTGGTTCCTTTGGTGCAGCAGGGTCAAGATTCATGACAGACACACCTGAAAGCAACTCCATATTTTGAATGATTTCTGGTTCAAAATTAAATTTTGATCCACGCATCGAAAAATTCAATCAAAAATCAAAACCCACAGTAGGTATAAAAATTCAGAAGTTATTATCCTATTACTGATTGATAATATAAAGTTCATAAGCTCAAGTCGGTAAGCGCATTGGCCTAAAAATATGAACTCGTAAGATTTTTATAAGTTGAAAAAAAACAAAAGCTGACCAAATGAGAATAAACAAACACCACCTTAACCACCTCAACGTAAAGTCATAAATAACATATTACCTTATTTCGCCTAGAAGCTGTGACAGAGCGAGAAATGCTTTCTTACACTTACCATGAAATCAAGATTTTGGATTGAATCTTATCGGATTGCTTTGATTAATCCGAGTGACATAAAGCCAAAGTCTAGCGTTTTTCCCTTGATACTTGCTCAAGGTTTCCACATAACCACGGTGATGCCCTCCTCACTGCATCTCAAGAGTCCTTTTGCACATGTATGGTTGTAAGGCATCCTAGAATAATAATACGCATTCAAATTAAAATGAATTTCAAAATCTTCAAATAAAAAATCTTAAGCAAAGAAGTAAAGAAGCACTTACGCGCTAAAAAATCTTCAAAAAACAGCTTATTTCAAAATGCTTATTATAAATCCCTATTTTCCAAACAGTCAGATTATTACTCTGCATCAGAATATATATCAACGTGAAATATACAATAATTAAAGGATGTAATGTGGTAGAATGGTAAAGACGCTATATATATGTGGTAACATAAAGTGTCAGCTTTTCAAAGTTATCATTTACTGCTTCAGTCTTCTAATTTTACGTTTAAACTTAGTAATTCATTGAGAAACCGCACATAAAGGACACAAGAATTAGAATAAATTACAACTGGCCTCTAAAGTTTGACACGTGGGAGCTAATATTTCAGTTTCACAGCATGAAAACTCGATCAAGCGTGATCATTATGTTAACTCAGTGCTTTTTCTTCTATTGATTAGTTTTAAATACAAGAATTACATATCGATTTCAAAAAAGAAGGCATGGAGATTGCTACAACCATGTCCCCCAACAAGGCAAATTATAAGAGGGTCATCCTCCGGGTTCCTTTCTGACTCCACAAAGAAGTAAAATAGATGCACGGCTTCATTTTCTCCAACTCCAGTATACCTAGTATTCACGATTCATATACCTAAGCATAACTTGTAAAAGATAATATGCAAATTAATACACAAATTATGAGCACATTTAACAAATTCATCCTGAAGATCACATAAAAGCATATATATAAATATATAAGGGGGTGTTTGGGGTTGTTTGTCTAAAACTGATTATCTGCTATAAAAATATGCCAAGCTTGTTAACTACTTATTGATACATGTTTGTTTGAGTTTTGCTTGGGATTTCTTATACTAAAGTACTTATCTACTTAAAAATAAAGAGCTACCAATCTACTTATGTTTATGTACTTATACAAAAGTACAATATATAAAATATGTAGTTTGCTCTAAACATGTCACTGATTATCTGCTTATAAATACGAAGATAAAAAATTATGAAGCACTCCTAAACACACAATAAGCATCACCCACACACTTACCATCTCAGAAAGGTAGGATTATTTCCATCTCACAATAAGCTCCTAAGACTAACCCAAACACCCTGTAAGTTGCCCCTTGGGGATTCCAGTTTTCAAAGTCATATGTGGTTATTAAGTATAGGTCCTTATGTAGAAGGTTTGATGCGATTAAAATATAGTATGGTCGAATATCTACGTGTTAAACCCATTTGACATGCCCCTTTATTACCTAAAGTCCTAAATCATGTTTGACCCATTGAAGAGTTGAAAAGTTTTTTGAAACCCCATAAGGCTATTAAGCCCCTCAACCAAACTTGGCCAAACACCCTTGTTTAATGTTTGAAACCTTTCAAATAAAATGGATGTTTAATGCTACCCAGCTAAACAAATCATTTTCACTTCCATATCATACATAAAATTCCACAGATGCACAAAAATAAATCCCTATAACCGAAATTAAAATAAGAACTTTTTAGGTTTTCTAAATGATACTTAACCTGCAACAACTGAAGATTTGCTATGTTCCGAAATTCATGCACCTGCACTCTTTAGCAACACATGTACTCCATTATCAAAAGATAACATCATTCACTTCTACTTTTACTACTGTTAGTTAATCAAATGCACCATGTTGATTATGTCAACATTATTAATAAATGCACACCCCATGAAGAATATATTATTGCAACTTAACCATACATTTTCTTTTGAAAAAGTAAGAGGTTATTTCTGTCATTTTAGATTTTTTTATCAGAATCAGATAATTAATTTAAACATCTTTCACATATTATGCTAGGAACTGTAAGAAACCAGATTTCTCTCTTTATACACCTAGGAATCAGCAAACATATTGAAATTCAAATGTGAAATAATTGTGGGACTGTTGGATATGTTGTAAAGACGGATAGACTCTTACATAAAAATGTAAAAAAACGTTCACCATGACCGGCTGAAGCAAGGTCCCTGATAAATACTAGAAAATTAAGTAGTCAATTGACTTGGATTAAGGCCAAGCCAAATTCGAGATGACAAGTCTCCTTTACAAAGGGAGTTACAATAACTTTATTTCTTCACTAACTGCTAAAGAAAACCAAAGACTGCTAATATATTAGAAAGACACAAAATGATAACTGCTCCTGAAATGAAGGATCCAAACTGCTCCTTTTACCAGCTGGTCTTTTAGACCCAGTGGGTCCACCCATAACCCGCATTAAATTGAACTTCGTCACCTGCCTTGACCCGTGATACCCTCAGGTTCGTATCATTACTTCCCCCTCGGTAAAACGCCTTGTCCTCAAGGCAAAAATGTGGGAATTGCTCAGCTATAAAGGCGGGTCGGACACCAATTTCCCAATCCTTTGTTATCGGCAATGAAGTCGGGTCATGTACTCCAATCTGATGGTAACAAGAACGCAGATCAGGCTTTGAAAATTCTGTGGCTCCATATAACTCATCCAATAGTTCATCTATATTTGGGATTGGGTATTTGTCGGCTATCATTATTTTGTTGAGAGGTTGATATTCCACACACATCTTCTTATCTTTTTTCTTAACGAGTAGAATCGGGCTTGAGAAAGGGCTATTGCTAGGCTTAATAAACCCTGCTGATAACAATTCTTCCATCTGTTCTTCTATTTCAGCCTCTTGAGAATGGGGATATTGGTATGGTCTGATTTTGGGTGGTGTTGAGTTTGGCAGTAGTGGAATCGAGTGATTTTGTGCACGGTTGGGAGGCAGAGTTATGGGTTCTTCGAAAACTGGGCTGTATTGATGTATCACTGGTTGGAGAACATCGGGAATTTCTGGTTGAATGCCTGGTTCAACAGCCAAATATTGAAAACTGGATGACCCTTGCGAACCAGTTGTAATACCCTGCCATTTATAACGTTTGTCATCTACATTAAAAATCATGAACATCTCTTTCCAATTCGCTTGTACCGTATCAAGTGTTTCTAACCATTGAATACCCAAAACGAGATCCGCTCCACCTAACGAGAAGGGATAGAAATCCTGAACAATTTTAAGTTCATCGATATGTATTGGGAGGTTTTTGCATATGTGGCCACACCTAATAAAATCTCCATTCCCAATTTGAACACGAAAAGGTGCCACTGCCTGAGTTAAAAGATGCAGGTCCTTTACCAATACATCAGAAATAAAATTATGTGTAGATCCCCCATCAATTAGAATAGTTACTTCCCTAGAATAAAGCATACCTTGGACCTTCATGGTTTTGGGGTGGAGTTTTCGAAGTATGGCATGTAGACTTATCTCAGCAACGCCATTAGTATCCCCTGCTATATATTCAACTTCATTGGTAGAATGCTCTTCAGGCTCTTCCTCCACTTCCAACACCTTAAAATTACCCGTTTTACACCTATGACCAGGCCCGTATTTTTCCCCACACCGATAACATTCACCCTTAAGATAACGAGATTGTCTGTCAACATCAGAAATTCGTAGGGGTGGTTTGCAGTTGTTAGATGAATTTGATGTAGCGGTTGTAGCCTCGGACTCGGGTTGGGTTGACTTTGAAGGTGCTGTCCAAGTCGGCTCTCTCCCGGAACGGGTATGGTTAACTTTTGACTCGAATTCTAAAGCGATACTCACCGCTTTATACACCGTTCTCGGTTTCTGAACTCTCACATCCGCTTTTAGTTCTTCTTTGAGGCCATTGAGGAACACCCCTAAGAGGCAATGTTCAGGCCAGTTAGAAACTCGAGAAGAACGTTTAGCGAATTCCTGTCGGTACTCTTGCACTGTTCCTGTTTGTTTTAAACTGCACAAGTATTCGTCCGGATTTTGGAACTCAGTAGGCCCGAAATTTCTTTGCAGGGCTCGTACTAAGTCCTCCCAATCTTCTATTGTTTGATTGGTCGATATCCAAGAATAAAAGTCTAGCGCGTCTCCCTCCAAGTGCATCGATGCAACATCGACCTTTTCTTCTTCTGGAATGTTGTAGTAACGAAAATATTTCTCTGCCTTAAGAATCCAACCCCGTGGGTCTCCATCACTAAAGGTGGAAAACGCAATCTTATTATGTGGGCGATACCTTTGATGATGCCAGGATGAGTCTCCTTCGTCTTGCTTTCCAGAACCATTACCCGATCTGCCCCCCCTGTTCTGTGATTGAGATTTAAGGGCTGCTACATCTTTCTGCAACGCATCTACGGACTCCAATTTCTTAGCTATGGCGGCTAACTGGACTGCTATGGGATCTGGTGGTTGTTGAGTGCATGTGTCTGAGTTGCTCCGGGTCTGTACCATCTTTTCGTTTCCCGGCAATGGAACCAAATGATAAATACTAGAAAATTAAGTAGTCAATTGACTTGGATTAAGGCCAAGCCAAATTCGAGATGACAAGTCTCCTTTACAAAGGGAGTTACAATAACTTTATTTCTTCACTAACTGCTAAAGAAAACCAAAGACTGCTAATATATTAGAAAGACACAAAATGATAACTGCTCCTGAAATGAAGGATCCAAACTGCTCCTTTTACCAGCTGGTCTTTTAGACCCAGTGGGTCCACCCATAACCCGCATTAAACTGAACTTCGTCACCTGCCTTGACCCGTGATACCCTCAGGTTCGTATCAGTCCCCTTCGCCAAAGTGGGCCCGAGATCAAGCTTATGAATATGTACCTCTGTATTAACAGCAGAAGCACCATTTCCAACAGCTGGTAGGTCACCAACTGTGCCGAACAGTTATTGCACGGAAAGGGGAACCAGTTGCAGTACTTCTAGCAGCAGCATATTGTTTGTTGCCATTTAGTGTTACCCTAAGTTGATGACTGGGAAAGAAATGCATTGGTTCAGGCCACTCTGGTAGTATTTCCTCGGGTGAGGCTGCCCAAATAAACGCACGTTTACGTGATCGAGATACACCAAAAGATCCAACCTCCAGTATTCCAAACCTAACCTACGATTAGATTAAAAAATGAATTACAGTTATGGTTTCTTTTAGATGCCATATAGCACAAAAGTTCTACTTGTGTATTTTAAGTACCTGACAACCCATTTCGAGCATAGAAGCAAGAGCTAAATGAAATGTCTGCCCTTTGTTAAAAGACATAAAGTTCCTCACATTTTCTTACAAGAAATACTTGGGACGGAAGTACTTACGAAAGGACAAAAACGCCGATATAAGTTCACACTGAACCTTGCTCCACGTGCGTGTATTGAACATATTCACACCAGAAAATCCCTGCATAGATATTTTAAATGTTAAGAATGTCTCAACTTATGTTGTAAAAGGAACATTAATGTTGTGATGCTTGTCTCTATACTTCATATGATTTTAATATACTGAAAAGCTGTATAGGTAGGAACTAATACCTGATATGGAGGGCTACCATTGATGAATTCCGCTTCCCTAGGTCGAGGCATATTTTTTATCACATCCTCACCAAGCTTTGCAGCCATTTCTTCAGCCTCAGTAGTTGAAATGCAGTCATCCGTTCCCCCACATGCTGTCATGATGACCGTGTAAAGTGCAGCTGCAAAATCATTAGAAAGGTAAACGACTACATAATATTATCGAAAAATATTCAAATAATGGAAAGATAATAATTTAAATAAAAGAGAAAAATTTAGAACCTTAGTGTGACATTGCAGTTCTGCAAAAACGTCAACGCATCAGGATGATTAATTCTAAGGCGTCACCAGCAGGTTCTTCATACTCAATTGCCCATTTGGTTAATACCGCTCCTGTAGGTAAGCATATATACATGATTATAATGATTTAAATAAAAAAATAGGACGGGTCATGGTGCAAAAAGTAGTTTACTTACCATCTTTTTGTAAACCCTCCGATAAACCACCACAACCAGCAAAAATCTCTAATGTGGCCAAACGATTCACTGAAGCAGAACTCTCTTTGTTGTCGGTCATATTATCATTTTCGCCTTCTAGAAGTTATGTTGCTGAATTTTCTTCATTCCTTGACAATCACAAAATATGTAAAGCATGTAAGTTAACCATAAATAGTGCAAGAAAACTTTTGTAGTACCAATGAAAACTTTACCTTGGAAAGGTAGTGTGTCTAGAATGAAACTTTCCAGTGTTCTAACCTGTGATAGTCTTACACAATGAAGAGTATAGCTATAGGGAATTTCACTTGGAGCATTGACACATGTGGTTATCCTCACTTCATAATAAGTGACGGTTTGAAGGTCAAGTTTCGGCAAGGACCATGGAATGGTGAATGATTTTGTGGGTCACCTTGGCATTCCATCAACACGTACTTTTCATTCCTTTTCACCTGATGCAAAAAGAAAACCTGCAAGATTATACGCATAACCGATACCACATGAAACCTACGGTTGTGGATGTTGATATTATTGTTCTTAGTGATTCAGAACTACTTTTAAGACCTTATTTAGTCTAATAAACCTCCAAAATGTTTACATGTGTTAAGAAAATACAATAAAAATATACGCACGTATGTGCCATCCCAAACACACTCTAAATCACACACACGTAGGGAAGTGTATACCTTGTCATGTAGCCATTGCGTGTAGAGGGCACCACGTTTTCCATGACAGTATCAGGCTGCATTTGTGTATTTGGATTTGGATCGTCATTCAATTTGTTGAGTCCATTTGGTGTTGTTGTTAGTGATGATGCACGATATCAATGATTTAGTGCAAAAATGACCGCTTATTTGAAGAACCATCTGTAGATCAGCATGGAACCATCTGACCACATACACAAGCTTATAGGAGTTTTTGGTACACTACATTACAGCCTTGGTTTAGCAAGGCTGCACGTCTTGTCTTAGCAAGGTCATCCCCGGGTACGACGATGGGAACTTGGTAGCAATTTCCACAATTGAAACCACCAGGTTACCTAAAACAGGGGTAAAATATTGATAATAAAATTTTCTTGATAGAAGAGGTGGGAGCTTGGTTGCGTGTTTGAGGTTTCAATCCATGCTCGGACGACAATCTATTTGGCACAAAGCAAGTCCAAAACCTCAACATCATGGGACCAACAACACCAGCACCAATAGCCCCCGTACTTGCTTGGTTTTTCCTTATGATCCAAGCTGCTTAAACTCAGTGTTACACGTGCATCATGACAGAGAATGGATAGTCAAAGAAACTGGCATCAACATTCTGCAAAGAGGGGCCAACTGTGATTCTGTAAATAGGATACCTTTAAAAAATTGAATACAAGTTGCATGAGAAAATCATCATGGTAAAAAGGGTTGTCCTTTTTTTTGCAGGTTTTCGTGAATTCCTTAACAGGTTGTCGTGCTATTGTGTGTGTGTGTGTGTGTTCATTATCAGTGTGTATATTCAAAGTAAAAAGTTTCCGCAATATCACATTCTGATTATTCTTCAGTTAAAACGGGGAAAATACATATATCACCAACCTTGTACTGATAACACAGACGGTGCCATACTTGGATTCTATTCAGACAAACGTGATACGGGTGTCTGAATTGTGTTGGGCGGTTTTGACTGTCTTGCGATATTGGCCTACAAAATACCGGGATGACAACAAAGATTTAGGGAGCATTACCTCTTCATAAGTATGTTTTTCCTTTAATATTCAATCCACTAACGCAAAAAAAAACCAGAATAACTTGAAAATTCTAATACTAAAACATCTATTTAAGTGAAACATGCCTGATTAGAGCTTGATTGTTTCTAGCAATTAGGAACTAACAACCTTAGACCAAAACACATAAAAAACTGAATGTGTACGTCCTGCAACCGGTGGTCGAGTATCATCCTTTCTACATTTCCACTTCATACTCGCCTTTTTTCTAAAGGTTATGCGGTAATATAATTTTTTTTAGGAATTACTTATGTATCCAGTGTCTCCCTCTCGAACCCAAGCATATCTATCGATGTTCATTTGAGCAGGACCAGCAGCCTCAGATATTCCATAGAGTTTCCTATCATGATAGTTAAACACAATAGCACAAGTTGGGTAAATACTAATTACCCAAATAATGGCCGTTGTGGCCATCGTTATACGCCGGATAACGTCGCTATGGCGACCACACCAGTGCAGTTTGGTTCCGCCATAGATATGTTGCTGCACCTAGCACTATAACAGCATGCTCTAGGCAGAAGCAGTATGGTATCTATAAAATGAAACTTTGAGATTCCCAATAAGAAAATTAACACACTTTAGTGAAAGCTACAACTGTAACAATTTAATATAAACAGCTAAGATAAGGGATTCAATTTTCTTATTTTTTGAATTTTCAATACAGATATCTAAAACTAAAATTCTGATTACAAATAAACAGACTTGATTCTTATTATCTGATTCTTTAACATGGATCTAATCAATCTCATACATATTTATTTGCACCTTTTTGAAACCTAGCATAACTGCATAAAGAGCTTTTAATTTTATTTCACAGCCCATCTTTGACCTTTTCAGAACAATTGCACTACTTGTAGAGGTTTTCTTTGAATTCAAGACGCAATAATAAGATAATCATTACTATAAAGCACAAGCATACCTTCTGAGCCGCTTTTGGAGACACAAAAACAATGTATTGGATCTTGTGGCTTGAGGAGTGTCTGGAGTTTGAAGCTGCAGTTTGTCGCATATAATGGTATAATCCGATTTTGTTATGTATTTTGATGGTAAGTAGAAACCTTTGAAAATCCCCTTCCTGGACCCATGAATTTCCTTTCCAAGACAGACACACGTAATTGTTAAGTAACAATTCAATCTGAAAGAAACAACAAACATTAAAATTCTTGATTCTTATGTTTTTGGGATTAGGGTTTACATCCGATTAATTAGGGAAAAACGGGTTAGGGTTTAAAAATAATACAACTGAAAGTAGATCAACAACAAAGATCAAAGTTCAAGTTATAATTGGATCTGAATTAAAAAAACAAAGATTCAAGATCAACTGATTTTTATGTTTTTGGGATTAGGGTTTACATCCATTAATTAGGGAAAAATTGATTAGGTTTTAAAAATAAAAGATTGAAAGTGTATGAAACAACAACGATCAAAATTCGAATTTCTTATTAACAAAGATCAAAGAACGAATAATTTTGTTAAGTTTTTTGGATTAATATTTGAATCCCATTGATAACAGAAAAATGGAAGGTGTGTGTGTTTTTTTCACACCGTTGTTGTGAGAAAAAAATGGGCAAAAAAATATTATATACCATTATTTATACCCGCGGTTACATAACGCAATTTTAAAAAAAAATCGTTTTACAAAAGTGCGTTCCGCCCAAAACTAAGGTAAATAAGGCAATAAATGAGATTTTTTAGCAAATACTCAAATCTTATTGGCTAAAAGATGTGACTGGGATATGACTGGATTAAAAAGTGTGGTTTCAAGTTATAATTATACCTATATATAATATATATATATATATATATATATATATATATATATATATATATATATATATATATATATATATATATATATATATATATATATATATATATATATATATATATATATATATATATATATATATATATATATATATATATATATATATATATATATATATATATATATATATATATATATATATATATCTTTACATTATATATAACAGGAGGGAAATGCCACATCATCATGCTCTAATTCCACGTCATCACTAAATATTTTTAGTAATTTACAATGCACCTCAAATTTCATTTTTCTATAAATTTCTGGTTATTAATAGGTTATTTTCAGAACCAAATAAATGTACAGAACTGCGAGAACCACCTTTTTACTCTTAAAATGCATATGTATATTCATCGGGTTAGTTCATTAGGTAGAAATACATGCATTTTCATTGTCGTAGGTCACTAGGAACAAGTATCCTAGAATCATGCACATGTATTTGTTTTATATGTATTATAACTATCTTTTCGTTGGATAATATAAAATCACATGTGCACTCTTCATATCGCTCATCATACTCGGATCTATAACAAATAAAACAACTATTAAATGTTAATTTAAACATAATAATGAAAATACATATGCATTGTTAATAGTATAAAGGTGGTTCTCACAGTTCTGTATATATTTATTTGGTTCTGAAAATAACCTTACACTATATATATATATATATATATATATATATATATATATATATATATATATATATATATATATATATATATATATATATATATATATATATATATATATATATATATATATATATATATATATATATATATATATATATATATATATATATATATATATATATATATATATATCCCGAGGTAAAAAGACAAAAATACCCCTGCAGTATAAATTAAGGATTTAATCTCAGCCCTTGGATGAGATGAAGATGGAAGGTGGGGATGAGTCCCCTTGTATCTTAGAAAACTTTGGTATCCAAAAGAACTTAAATCAATATTTTATAATCATTTTTGTGACAATATTTTTTTCAAATATTCACATAACTTTGGGGTGTTTGGTTAACTGAATTCGTTGTAATTAGATGTAATCGTAATTTGAATTGTAATCTTCCAAATTACATAGAGCTCACTTTTTTAGTGTAATCTCAATTACATTAGTTTATTGATGGAAAATATAATATTACAAAGGAATCTACGCATATTTACAAAACTAACCTTAGTTATGTACTTCAAATTTTAGAAATTCTCATTTTGTGTTTCCATAATACACTCTCAACTTTCTACATCACATTATATACTCGTTATCATATTTATTTTGATTTAGGTATTTTTATCATATATATTACTAACATATATGACCATGAAAAATATCACAAAATATAATGAGTAATTTTGTAAAATGTAAATTACAATCTTGATAAAAATCAAATAAAAGTGTTTATATGAATTTGTACAGAATTACATTACATTGCCAACCAAACACATGAACGAATTTTAACAATTCCCAATTATAATTCATTCAAATTACAGTTCATTTAATAAATTACAATTACATCATAAACTTTCAATAAATCAAACAACCCTTTATTTGGTAAATTTGTATGTAATATTATACAAACTATTATGAAAATACCATAAAAATATTGACATCATTGTTAGATCTTTGATCTTGACTTTTTAAAGACGAAAATAACTTATAGATATATGTCGATTTTCAAATGCCAAGTATGTTCGGAAAAATTAGCATATTTGTTTAAGTAGTTCAAACTTAATTTTGACTAATAAGTTATGACAAATTCATTGTGATACCGCGTAGAAAGCACGAAGACCATTGTTAGACGGTATTACAGTAGTATCAAAACTCACTCACTCTATGTCAGCGCCACATCAGTTTTTTAAAAAACTCACCATAATTTACTTGAACTCATTTTTGGAGGAGATGACACTCACTACACATCACCCCCACTTTTTTATTAAATATTTTTATTCAAACATTTTATTAAAACACGGGTACATAGAAAATTAAAACACGTTAAGAAATTAAAAGACGATACATAGGAAATTTAAAAACAACATTTAAAAAAACAAACTAATAAGGCAAATCATATTTCACCTTGATCTGAGCTCGGCGCCATTCCATGAATCCATGTTGAGGTCCTACCAAATGCTCATACGGCTGCATATAATAGTCCAAGTCCTCGTTTTGTTGCTTGGCTCAGGCTAATGCCAGTTCTTCTTGCCGGATTTCCATCTCTTTCTGCTTCATCTAAAATTTTTTCCTCTTCCTCTCTAGATATGCGGCCTATTGTTCACCCTGCACTAGAAAGGCCCGTTCTTGTTGTTCATCCATCCCCGACAACATCAACCTAGCCCAAGCCTCGTCGTTTGTATTCGACTCTGATCCTCCGCCTACTCTTAGCTTTGTCCCTACCCATTGGATGTGAGATCGGTTCTACTTCTTCATTACCAACGCCCTCAACTTCCACACTGTTACTCGCATCCACATAATCTGTATTAAACGAACTAGACCCATATGACTTGTATCTCTTGCTTTTTTTGAGAAGTCCTAGCTAATTCCATAGGCATTTCAATCTGCTTCTATTTCGAGCAGTCTTTCACAATCTCCCAACAATGACGAAATTTGAACGGGAGCCCAACTTCAGGTTCATAATGCACCAACGCCCGGTTATAAATATCACCATCCGATGCACCACTTTCAGGCCCCATACACATCACGTTACCATAAACCTCACAAAATCAAACTAGAGCCAGTCGAACAGACTTCCACTTCCCGTTCAAATAATCATACGTACGAGCCCCGGGCTGTTTCGTTTTGGTCTCAAAGCACCCAATGATTTTTGTCCAAAATCCCTCAACCGTCATCTCTTTTGCATGAATGTTGTCTTGAGACACGGCAACCCATGCCTTTGCCAAATCAATTTCCTTCGCGACTGTCTAATGTTGTTGCCGTTTTGCAGCTGCTTCGACCGTCTTCTTCTTTTGACGTCCCCTAGCTAGTGCCTTCTTCGGTTTAGGCCTTTGGATGGTTTATTGGGTTTCTGGAACGTTTCTTGATCGTGAGACCCGGTTTGTTGATACGAAACAAAGCCTTCATACGTATCCGAATACCGCGGGTAGTAGCAGTCTTCACTTTCAAAGCCGGGTTGTGATGAGCAACCACCCATTTGTGTTTGTGACACATAGTTTGGTGGCATTGGTTGTGATGACGAACCACCCATTTGTGTTTGTGAAAAATAGTCGGGTGAGGGGTTTTGGTGCCATTGGTATTGGAATTGGTTTGGATTCGGGCAACGGTAAGGTTGGTTTGGGTAAAGTTGATGTTGATACAATGATGGTGGTCGTATGAAATTGACGGGTTTTCTAGGTCGAAAGTTCCTTGCGGTGTAGGTGGTGAGTTTTGGGTGTTTCGACGTCCTCGACGTTTGTTGGCGGATCGGGATTTATTTTCTTGAGACATGATTTGGAGATAATGGAGATGAGAGTTTTTAGGTTAGATTAGATTGTGTGTGAAAAATGAAAATGATGTAGATGACATCTATAAGTAAAAATGGGTAATTTTTTTTTTGGAAAAGTCACCAAACAGTCAAAAATAATGATGGGCCCGGTTGGAATTTAACTCACGCTAGTGAGTTTGATATTTTTTTTAGTGTCAGCTAACAACTCGCTCGCGAATGACTTAGCGGGGGTGGCAAGTCGCGCGCGACTTCTCTCTTTCCAGTGACTATGGTGCCACTCCGTTCGGCCTTAGATTGCGCAGAGTGTTAGATATCAACACTAAGATTAAATGTTTCAAAAGAAAGAAAAGTTAAAAGTTCTTTTTAGAGAAAGAAAATGAAAACAGATAAAAAAAGTAACCAGTACTTTTTTCATGTGTTAAAAATATTTATAGTCACTTACAAAACTGGTCATAAGGCCTTTTAGTGGACTCATTTTGGACTTAATAAGGGCCCATTACTATTTATATATTTCTAGCGGACCAGATTACGAATTATATGAACAAAAAATATGACCGGTACTTTCTAAATGCTACAGTAACAAATTGTATGCATACACGACTTAAAAAAATGACCATGATAGTTAAATAAGCAAGGTGTAAAATAAATTGATTTCCTGTTAGAGGGGAGTAGGGACTGACTACTTGACTGGTAAAATTTTTGACATCATTTTTTTGGTCCTTAAAATTTGTCGGGTATAACGGTTATGGGTTTTTGTCCAACTTTAAACCCATGATATCTATTACGGGTAAATACATGAAACCCATTTGATATACTCATTGGTGTACCCATCAATATGCTTATGGGTGTTCCCATAAATCCGTTTAAAATAAAATAAAATTCGTTATACCTCTTAAATAGTTATGACTTATGAAGCAGTTATAATTATAATAGCTACCACTATCAAGAAAACACTTTAAACTAAAAAAGACTATTCGATTTGCTAAACTAAAAAATAAAGATGAAAGATCAAATCATCTGATATATATACATGGATAATCTAATTCGTCTTTTCTTGTGCTACAAAAACATCAATTCATTCATACTCATTCATACTAAATTACTACTGTTTTACACTTTTAGCATATCTTATTCACACTACAAGGTACACGACGCACCTCTAGTCCTCTAACACATCTAAATATTTATTCACTTATTATAGTTTCGTTGTTTTTAGAGATATTGTGTTTAATTCAGTTTCTTGAAACGCACTTTCATAGTCACTTTTCATATTAGGTTTTGTGATTTTGGTTTTATTGCATTAACCTATGGGTTTACCTACGGGTAACAAATACCCACGGGTATGAATATGGGTAGAAAATTATACTCACTAGTGGGTGAAGGGTGAGTAGTGGGTATGAATTTTTTTTCGTGGATGGGTGACTGGTTTGATATACTCGTACCCATTACCTACGGGTGTCATCCCTATATGAGTGGGGTCTTTTTTTTGTTTAAAAGATAATAAAATGAAAAGAAACAAATCAATTAATTTTAGGGATGGTGGATGAAAAGACAAATATACCCTCATGGTTAACAATCAAAGTTAGTCAAATTAACATTTGGGACCAAAAGTGTTACGGGTCAACCAAAGTAGGTATGGATCCGTTACTTTTCAAACTCTTGGACCAAAACCGTCGTATCCGACAAACTATAAAGACAAAAAATGTAGTTAACTCTTTTTTATTTGTAATAAAAGTGAGTATATATGGTCTATTATACCACATTGGCACTACCTTTTTTGCATCAATCACTCTCCAAAAAATATAATACCAAAAAGATTCCGGTGACAAAACCCAAAATCTTACGTAACACATTTGGCATAAATTTTAGGTCCAGCCACTCCTATCTCTCTTAAATAATTTTACTCGTTAAATGATCCATAAGCTCCGTATGATTTTCTTGTGATTGCTTAATAAAATAAACTAATTCAACACTGAATGATTTTATTCACTAAATTTAAACAATTATTTTTTAGTACTTACTATAACTTGAAACGAAAATATTTAAAATATTTTTCTTTTCACATAGCAATAGAGAAATGAATGAATACATCTAAAATATATAAGATATCTTTGTAATAGGTCAAAATTACGAACAATCGCTAACACGAAAGATCACGCAAAAACGCTCATGAACTTTGCATTTCAATGCGAAAAACCATCTAAAACGCTCGATGACTACTCCGTAGTAAGGGTGAGCATTTGGATCGTCGGACCAGACCAGACCGGAAAACCGGACCGGACTAGACTGACTCGGACCGGACCGAACAAATTCGGTCCGGTCCTCGGTCCGTAATTTTGAACCATTTCGGTCCTCGGTCCGATCGATCCGGTTCGATCTTACCAAAATTCGTTTATTTTATCTAATTGGGACCAGACCAGATAAGACCGGACCGGTCCAGACCGAACCATTTCGATCCGGTCTCGCTCCGGAGTTTTAGACCAATTCGATTCTCGATCCGATCAGATTTTGATCGATCAGGTCCAGTCTGGATCCGACGCTCAGCCCTACTTCATAGCAAAATGACTAATATACCCGTGTGTTAGACTTCATTTATCTTTAGTTGGTTTCGTTTATTGTCGGCTGACTTATACCACCACCACCGCCATGTACGGTCAACGACCACCGCCGTTGACTTTTCTCACCGGTTAACCACCATCACAACCACCACCACCGCAAGAACCGTCGTATCTGGACCACCCTAGCTACCTTCACAGCCTCTATTATCTCAACTATCCTAACCTTCAACAACACAACCAAACCCTAGTAACTTATCATGTGGTGAGAATGTGAATGTGATGGAATGGATAGGGAGAGCGGTAACTAATGCGCGACGGGGTATTGTAAGTAGCGGCGGGCACGTTTCGAGTGCGAAAGTTGTGGAGGAAGTTGTTTTGGAGCTTCGAGTGGATGACGGGTGGGATTCTCTTGGTGTGAATATGCGAGACGTGCCAGATTTATCTCGCCTTATGCAATTGATATATTGTGGAGCTTCGAGTTGCTTTTCTTACTTGTACATGTCTATGTGGATGATATCATCTTTGGATATTCTAGTCCAAAGATGAGTGAAGACTTTTCCAAACTCATGACAGACAAGTTCAAGATGAGTGCAATGGAGGAGATGAACTTCTTTCTAGGGTTACAAGTACAGCAGAAAGAAGATGGTATCTTCATCTCTCAAGATAAATATGTAGCAGAAATCTTGAAGAAGTTTGGCTTTTCTCCACATGAGAAACGGGCTAACACACCTATGGATAGGGAACATCCTTGGGGAAAAGTAGGAGATGGAAAAGAGGTGGATGTCAGGCATTATAGGTCAATGATTGGTTCATTGATGTATCTCACAGCTTCAAGACCTGGCATTATGTTTGTTGTGAGTGCATGTGCACGACATCAAGTGACTCCCAAAGAGTGTCATCTTCATGCTGTCAAGAGGATCTTTAGATACCTTAGGTGTTATCCAGACCTGGGATTATGGTATCCAAAATATTCCCCATTGGAGCTTATTGCATATTCAGACAGTGATTATGGTGGTGACAAATTTGATAGAAAATCCACAACTAGTGGATGCCAATTTCTTGGGAGTAGATTGATATCTTGGCAATGCAAGAAACAAACAGTGGTGGCCAATTCTACAACTGAAGCAGAGTATGTTGTTGCAGCTGCTTGTTGTGGACAAGTCTTATGGATTCAGAACCATCTGTTAGACTATGGGTATAATTTCATGCATACCAAGATTTTTGTAGACAATAACAGTACTTTATGCATTATTAAAAATCCTGTACATCACTAAAACAAAACATATAGAAATTAGACATCATTTTATAAGATATTGTTTTGAAAAAGGTTTAATACAACCAGATAGGGTTGACACGGAAGAAAATGTGTCTGATTTATTAACTAAACCTTTTGATACTGGAAGATTTTAATATTTGGTAACAAGTATTGGAATGATCAATCTCACTTAATATGTGTTTTGGGATCTTATTGTAAAAGTATGTACATGATATGCATTTGTTATTGGTCTTTATACAAAATTAGATTTTCCACTTTATTTGTCTAACGCTGACAAAGGTTATTTTAACGCTGATAAGTGTTAACTTGACGTTGTCAGCAACATGTTAGTTTTGTGGTTTTTGATCTAATTATGCAGGCGTTGTTAGCATTGTAACATTGGATACAGAGTTGCTTATGGATTCTTGGAGCATTATTGGAGCATGTTTCAATTTATGGATGATGGTTGGAATATTTATATTCCTATCTTGACATAAATTTTTATTACATGCATCTTATTTGGCAACTTATGTATCATAGTTTAAGGGGAGGTTTAGGAACCTTTTAGGACTTTTTGGGTATTCATATAATACTCTTATCACAATTCTAGATTGTGTCCACTGGTGAGTATGAATTAGTTTACTAACTCATGAGGCACTGTAGCATGCAAAGTTGATATACTATGCACGCTGCCAAGACTTTTTGGCCTAGAATTGGTTGTGGTCTGTTGGGAGACTTGGGTATGATTTATATTGGGCTTACCTGGGAAGTTACAAAGGATTTTATGAGATAACTTCACTGTTAAGAACTTTGGTTAGCAAGGGACACTAGAGGACTGTTATGTCTATCTTGCATAAGCAAGTGTGCATGATTGGACAGTGCTTGCCACCCTATAGTAATTTTCAGGTTATAGGTTATCTTCACTAGGATAAATCACTTTGTTAAGGTCCTTTTTCATTTTTATTATTTTTATTTTTGGACGTTGACAGATTTCTTTCCAAACGTTGTTAGGACCAATTTAGACGTTGACATGGCTTTTTCCAACGTTGACAAGAATATAGCCGTTGGGCGTTGATGGGTTGTTTTTTACCGTTGACACTCATTGGGTCCTACCCAGTTGTTATTTTTGACAAAAATTGGGGCCGTAATTTTAGGAGTTGGTAACTTTTAATTAATGAACAAGATAAGTTATTTTCTTTTCAATATTTTCATCATTATATTTTGAAAATAACTGCCTCATTTTTTACCAATCACATGTGCCTACCTCTCCTATAAATTTGGCTCCTTATTTTGTAAAAGGGTACTTGCTTATTCTTGTCTAACAAACTTTTTCTCCTATATTCATCTTTCATAATCTTTCACAACATATTTTTACATCAATGACGCCTAAGTTTAAACCAAGTGACTTGGTATTGGGATTCAGAAGTCAGCATAACATGGTTGCCTATTTGGAGGCTGATGATGCTCTATTTCCCCAATATACTCAGATGGTGGCGTATTTGAATGCATCCCCATTAAGGTATGCACTTTCTCATGCTCCTCTTATCCCTGTCACTCATATTAAACAGTTTTGGAACACTGTTAGTTCCTCATCGCTTAATAATGTGACTACATTAACTGCTATTGTCCATGAGTGTCCATGGGTGGTTACTGAAGCCTTGGTTTGCCAAGCTTTGCATCTTAATGATGCAGATGGTATAACTATTCTACCCATTGGTGAGATAGAACATGGACTTCAAGCTTTGGGGTATCCTTTCCCTGAAGAGGGTACTTTAAACAAATATAATAAACAAGAATTTCCCCCAGCTTGGAAGTACTTAATACATGTCATCCTTCAATGTTTAAGGCCCAAATGTACTGCACATAATGAAATTAACAGGTCAATTGGTAGTGCCATTGTGTGTACTGCAAATGGGCAAAAGTATAATTTTTCTAAACTGATTTTTGATGGCATGTGTAAAAACAAGTGTAGCAAGATGACTCTGGCTTACCCAAGATTTTTACAAATAATTTTTGATGAACAAAGGTATTGCACCAGGGATCATGATGATTTTTATGCGATCCCTGTGAAAAAGAAAGCTATTTTTAGTAAGATGAATTCACCCCCTCACAGAGACTTACCCCTTACCCAAGCCACTCTTGCTGTTATTGCAGCATCACAACCTCAACCTGACCCACAACCATAACTTGACCCATTCCCAGAACCATCACCTTCACCTCAACATATGGAACTTGACTAAGATCCCTTCAACGCTGACACGTTAATTGTTGGCGTTGATACTTCAAATCCAAACGTAGACACCTTTCTACAACAGACCCAAACACCCCTTAACCTTCAAACTACTACCCAATCCACATCATCTTCTTCACCCCCAGACTTTAGGATGGAAAAATGCGAAAGGACCATTAGAGTGTTCTCCTCTGGTGGTCCTAGCCATGTTGTAGATAGAACCACCACCACAAGTGTGGTTGGTGATATGGGTGAGGCTAGGACTATTGGTTCTCACTTAGATGCAGACCAAACCAGTCCTAACATCATTAAGACCTCATCCATGCCCCATGAATTTACTTTGGGAGGTCAAATACCCATTCTAGAGGAGGGTAGATTGGAACCATATACAATGTTGGAATTGACGGTTGTCTGCATTTGCTTGCAAAAGCAAAATGCAGACCTGGTACATACTGTCAATACACAAGGCCTTGAACTCAATCAATTGAGGGAGAGGATTGTTCTTTTAGAAGGTGCTAACAATAGGCATGGCATGGAGGATTCTTCCAAAAGAGAGGATAAGCATATACATGTGAGTGACAAAGGCTCACATGATGGAGAATCTTTGGGTGTGGCTGAAGCTCTTACAAATTTGAAGAAGCAACCAGGTTTTGATGTCTCTTTGGTTACTCCTACAAATTTGAATTTATCCTTTACAGAAATGATGGAGCAGTTCACAAGAAGCGCTGACAAGAGTAAGGTGAGCGTTGACAAGCAGATTTTGGACGATGACAAGAGAAATTTGGGCGTTGACACACAGGTTTTGGACGTTGATAGACCTGCAGATATGGTTGATGTATTCCAGTCATCAGCTATCATCAAGGAAGTGTCTTTGTTGATCCCTTTGGTTGGATCTATATTCTGTTAAGAATTAGTATAATAGTTTGTAATCAAACTAAAACACTTTGAGCACTCTTACTAACACTAAATAAGTTATGCGGAATCTAACTTATAAAGCACAGAAGAACAGAATTACTTTTAACTATTCGATTCTCTTATTAATCGACTTGTATGAGGTACATGAAAGACATTGTACCTATGTTCCTTTTATAGAGTAAGGAACCCTAGAAACCTTAGAATATTCTATAAAGATAACTATATCACAGACGATATATTATCAATATTCTAACTATTTAGGTATATCACATAAGATATACTCTAACTATAACTATGACATATCTTATACAAAGATATATTCGTCCTAATCATCATAGCAGTACCTACTTTATAAGTAGCAGTACTTACTATGTACCGCGTTAACACTAACAATACTTACATAACACTAACAGTACTTGGAATACACTAACGGTACTTGGCACTTAACAAATAATTCCCAACAATCCTCCCTAAACAATAAATGATAACTTGTTGTCTTCTTGTTTCTCTTGTACTGGATGTATTAAAAATACATGTCTTCAGTCTTTCCTTCATCCTTGGATTGAACTTGGTAATTTGTATTTGTATCCAACTGAATGTAGCCAAACACTTCAAATGTAGATCTTCTTCTGATATGACAACCTTCAAACATTATAAACATCATCTTTGTCTTCAAACTATGATCTTCTTGTGTCTTCTAAACATTCATTCATCTTTGCAGCATCAGTATTTGTCTTCTTGAGTTTAGTCCTTGAACTCTTGATCATAAATCTTTCTCTTGATTTGATGATAACAAAACCTTCTAAGTATTATATCTTTTAATACTTCTTTGTATGCAATCTTCATACCTGAAATAAAACAGTTAACAACAAACACCAATCTGTATTGGCTTCATGATTTTTACAAATCACCAGCTATCAACGGATTTGATAAATTCTTTACCAGTTAGCCGTACACTCTGGAATAGCCAATACTTTATTCACAAAGAATAAGGTGTAATGAAAACCTGACAATTTTTGGTAAATTTTCAACCATCAACGGATTTGATGAAGTCTTTACCTAGTACCGTTTGTCTAGGACTAGCCAACTCTTTGTCTCGAAACAAGGTGAGTTAGAACCATATAGTTTTTAGCAAACTATCAGCTTTCAACGGATTTGATAAGTCTTTACCACAAACCGTTTGCTTATGGACTAGCCAGTTCTTATGTGTCTTAGACATGGTGAACTGAGAACCATTTATTAAGTGTGACTGAAAGTCAAACACTTAAGATTCTTTCTCAGCTTCTTCCTCATCTTTCAAATCCTTGATTTGTTGTTTAACCATTCTGATCAACTCCAAAGCATCAACAGATTCTTCCGTAACTTCTAATTGTTGCTCTAACATCCTTTCCAACAATTTCCTTTTGAAGGGGTAAGTTTTCTCTTACAGCATATAGTATGTAACATCATCTATATCCAAAATGTGCAGTCCACATAACCTATAATATCTCCAGTAACTAGGAACCTGATCCTCTAATACCTTCAACATTTCTTGATCACAGTTGTGTGGCTCATACATAAAGAGAAATTCCCATTGTAATAGTGATACTTCAGTTTTACCTACACTTCCTTCTTGAACTAACCTTGAAAGATCTTGAATATCTTTTCTGTCAAGAATATGAAGAATATCTTCCAAAAGTCTGAATATCCTTGTTGTGCCATCAGTTCTCTGAATTCCATGAGCTTCAAGTCCTTGATCTGTAGAGTAAATCCACTTAGCAATAGATGCTCTTTTTCCAAAAATCTCTGTATCAATACATTGATCTTCAAATTTCACAATCTTCAAGTACTTCCTTAAGCTCTCATCATCATCACTATCTTCTGCTGTTGTTTTAGCTTTCTTAGCTTTCTTCTTTAGCTTTGTTGATCTTTTCCTTTTAACACTCTTGGAAATTCCGTCAAGTTCTGTTGAACCTTCTTCCAAGCTTGTATGTACCGTTTCCTCAGTATGTACTGTTGTATGTATTGTTGACTGTGTATGTACTGCTTGTACATCTTCAGTCTGAGCAATACCTTGAGTTTCAACTCCTGTATTCATCCTTTGAGCAGTCTCTTCCTCCCTTGAACTTACTTTCTCCTTTCTATTCTTCCTCACATAAGTGGTCTTGATAGGTGGAGATGTACTTGTAGGTTCAGCAGTACTTGGCTCAATTCTAGGAGTATTACCAAATTGTCTTTGTTGTTGTAGACGTTTCTTGAATTCCTCAACAACTTTCTTGTCTGCTTCAGATCCAATCTCAACATAATTCAATTCAGTCCTCTTACTTTGCTCATACAAAGTCTTGATTTCTTCAAAATTCTTCTTGACCAGCTGAATATGAGTAAATCCTTTTACTTTCTTTAGAAAGTTCATCATTTGATTTCTAATCTGCATAGTAGTTGGAGGCTTAATCTTTTCTTTCCTTCTTTTTTTAGCAAAGAATCTTTGTTGCTCCCTTACCAGATCATCAATCAATCTTGATTTCTCTTCTTCATCATATGCATCTTTTTCTTCAGCTATCAATGAGTCTGCAAGAAGCTCACTTGCATGTATCTCAGCTTGAATCCTGTCATACTCTTGTATGTTCCATTCTTGCTGTATCCTTTTAGCTTCTAACAAATCTTGCTTTGCTGCAAGTTCTTCCTGCAATTCATTTTCACGAATTTGTGCTTGCACTCTATAAGCAAATTCCTCATCATGGTCTATTTGATTAAATCTGTACATGACTTTGTTTATATCATCATCTGAATCACTTTCATCTTCAGATTTTGACAATAATTGCTTATTCCCCTTATCCTTTGGATTAATCTTAGGTAACTTCTTCTTCAGCTTGGCAGCTACTTCTTCATTAACTAGCTGTTGAATGACTATACCTTTTGTAGGGTGTGAAGCTTGAACTTTCTTACCTTGAATTTGATCCTTTGTGGCAAGAACTTCTTGTTGTGTCTTTTTCTCTACTTCTGCTTGCTTAGTCTTCTCAACTAAACTCTTCTTTAGATCAAGCAGCAATTGGGCTAAAGTCTCATTTTCTCCAAATGAAATTTGACTTTCTAGTGAAGGATGATCACCAGCGGTACTTGCAATTGGCTTAGCAGTACTTGTAATTGGCTTAGCAGTACTTGGGTCTTCAACAATGTCAGCAGTACTTGCAGTCGGCCTAGTTGGCTTAGCAGTACTTGGATCTTCAACAAAGTTGACTTCACCAGTATTAGACACACTTGTTTCTTCAATCACTTGTGTATCTCCAGATACTTTATCTTCCATAGAAGCCATCATATCAACTTGCACTTCTTCAGTCTTATCTGATTTATTGCTTTGTGGTGATGGATCAAGAAACTGATTAGAAATTTCCTCCAACTTCTCATAAAAAGCACTCCAATTAGCTTGAAGTGGTGATTGAACTGATGGTTCTGGCTGAGTTGTCAATGTTTCTGCAACTTGTGGCTCCTCTGGTTGATTTACCAACTTTTCTTGAACTTGTGGTTCCTCTAGCTGAGTTACCAACATTTCTTGAACTTGTAGTTCCTCTGGAGTAGGTTGTGGGTCTTGCTGTTGAATCTCCATATCTGAAGGTCCATCCACACCAGTCTCTAAACCAGTTCCATCTTTAAAAGTCCCCATGACATCTTCATCCAATTCAAAATTGATGTCATTTCCAGAGATCCTTGTTTGATTATCAGAAGAAGGTGGTTGTTCTTCATTATTCCTTCTCTGTTCTTCATTATTCCTCCCCTGTTTGGTTGCATTCAGTTGCCTTTTCTTGTGGTTCCTGATTCTTTGCTTCTTGATTGCAGATTTCTGAACAGTTCTATATTGCCTCATCCAAGATGACACTTTGTTCCTTAACTTGAGTAGGCTAGCTTCTAATTCAACAATTTTCTTGTCTTGAACAAGCTTATCTTTCTGCAACACCTGTACCTGTTGGGACAAACTTGTACACAAAGCAGTTAAATTTGCAACATCCACCACCTCTGGTGCTTGCGCTTATGGTGAACCACTAGCAGCAATAGAAGCAGCAGGTGTGTGGATCATCTCATCAGTGTTTGGTGGAACACCAACATTGTGAGCAGAAGATTGTGAATCTTCTAGAGAGTGGGAGCTCTGGTGAGAAGGAGTTTGCTGAGAAGCACTAGAATTGCTAGGTTCCTCACCTTCTTGATTGGCAGGTTGGGCTAACATATGAGCAAACAATGGTGTTACTGTTCCTGTAAAGGCATTTCCTTGTTTGGTCAAGAAAGAGAAAGTTCTCTTTGTGAATGAAGGAACATCCCATGTATCAGTTAATGCTGGTAGGTTAGGTATTTGGTCACTAACTAAAGTCTGAATGAATCTAGGATACATTAAAAACTTCTTAGTCCCTTCCAAATTCCTAGTCATGCCTTCAAAAATTAATTTTGAAAAATTAAAAACCCTGTTATTTGCTAGACAAATACCAGCAGATGCCAATGCAGCAGGTATTTGATCAAAAGATGTACTTTTTGAACTTAAACAGTGAATAATAGCATGAAAAAGCAATTTCCATTGAGGTGAAATAATGCTTTAAAGAAAGTAAGACTTTCCCTACCACCCCCATAGCCCATGGCTGCAAGGCCATCATTAATCTCTGTATTATTAAGCATACTAAGTCCATTTTCATCATTTAGTCTCAAACTTGCTCGTAGCAGTACCTCAGTGACATATATATTCCTATGATTTACCCTAGCCTTAATGCAAGGTTGATCAAAACGAGTACCTAACACAGCAGTATCCCAAAATTGTTCAACAATGGGTATAGAGACAACTGGACTTACAGTGAGTGCGAATCGAACATGACTTCGAGATAAGAAACCAATCATTTCATGGAAACCAAGAGAGTCATCATTCGTAGCAAGATTCGCAACCAAATTATGCTTAGAGATTACTTGTAAGGCAGCCATTAGTATTTTTGATGATCGAAAGATTAGAGAGAAGGTTATAGAATCAAGAGATAAAAATAAAAGATTAGGTGAATCAATTGTGTAATTGAGGTAAGTATTTAAGTAAATAACAAACCCAAGCGAGAAGAAACCGCCAAATTTACAAAAGAGACCCTTAATGGTACAACAGACATGTAGCGATACATGGAACATAAGCGGTACTTGGTTTTGTGCTAGCGGTACTTGCAATGACAACGGTACCTCACAATTTTGACCAGATCATGCTTTCCACTAGACATGTAACCTCTTTTATCTTTATAAACCTGCAATAACATCAAAAACACAAAACATAGACTATACAATAAAATTTATATAAAACTTGTACAACTATTACCTCCCCTCAACATATGCAGCATGTTATTGGTTGAGCATACCAATGTGTGTTACCAGGAATTCAAATCTCTTTGCATCAAATGCCTTGGTCAACAAATCAGCTACATTGTTGTCTGTATGAATCTTCAAGACTTGAATAAGCTTTTTGTAATAAGCATCTCTTATAAAGTGATGTCTTATTTCAATATGCTTAGTCTTGGAGTGAAATACTGGATTCTTGACAATGCATATAGTACTTCATTATCAATGTAAATCTTGGTGTTCATGAAGTTAAACCCATAGTCCAACAATTGATTTTGAATCCAAAGTACTTGTCCACAGCAATGAGCAGCAGCTACATATTCAGCTTCAGTTGTAGAACTAGCAACAATGGTTTGCTTCTTACACTACCATGATATGAGTCTTCTGCCTAGGAATTGACAACCTCCTGTTGTGGATTTCCTATCATGATTTGCTCCAGCATAATCACTATCTGAGTAAGCTTCCAATTCAAAGGTGGAATCTCTAGGATACCATAATCCTAAATTAGGTTGACTTTTAAGATATTTAAAAATATTCTTCACAGCATATAGATGTGACACCTTTGGATGAACTTGGAATCTTGAATAGGCACACATAGCAAACATAATATCTGGTCTTGAAGCAGTAAGATACATCAATGAACCAATCATTGACCTATAGAGATGAATGTCAACATCTTCTCCATGTTCATCTTTTGATAAAGATTTCTTGGCTTCAAAAGGTGTGCTTGTACTCCTTGTATCCATACATGAAAATTTCTTTAAGATTTAAGCAACATATTTATCTTGGCTGATAAATATTCCATCTTTCCTTTTTTTGACTTGTAGTCCCAAAAAGAAAGTTAGTTCTCCCATAGAACTCATTTGAAATCTTCCTTTCATCAAAGCTTCAAACTCTTCACACCATGTCTTCTTGGTTGAACCAAAAATGATGTCATCAACATAGACTTGAACTAAAATGATGTCTTTGGCATTTTTCTTGATGAACAGAGTTTTGTCAATGGTTCCTCTCCTATATCCATGTTCTAGAAGAAAGTTGGATAATGTTGCATACCATGCTCTTGGAGCTTGATGCAGCCGTAAAGTGCTTTGATAACGTTGTAGACTCTATTGGGGAATTTAGGATCTACAAAACCTGGAGGTTGTGAGACATATACCTTCTCTGAAATAGTACCATATAGAAAGGCACTTTTCACATCCATTTGATAGACTATAAATCCCATATATGATGCAAAGGCCAAAAATAACCTAATGGCTTCTATCCTTGCCACTGGTGCAAAAACCTCATCATAGTCTATCCCTTCTTCCTGTCTGTAGCCTTGAGCAACAATTCTTGCCTTGTTCCTCACAACAACCCCTCTTTCATCCTTCTTGTTCCTGAAGACCCATCTAGTACCAATTAATCTTTTACCTGAGGGAAGATCCACAAGAATCCAAACCTTTTGTAGCTCAAATTGTGTTAATTCTTCTTGCATGGCATCTACCCAACTTTCTTCATCAAGAGCCTGAGAGATATTTTTGGGCTCTACTTGAGATAAGAAACAGGCAAACAAACAATGCTGAGTATCTTTATGATTTGTTCTCTGCTGTTGTTTGACATAACTCACTAGTGTATGAGTTTCAATATTGGTTTGCAGTTGTCTTCTGGTTTGTACAACAAATTTTGGATCACCAATAATCTGTGTAGCAGGATGGTTGTTGTTGACTTTATGAGTGGGAATAGAACTGACTGGAATTTCAGTTTCCAAATTGTTGAAATCAGTTACTGCACCCTGCTCATCATAGGAAGCTTTGGAGAAGATTCCTTCAGCTGGACTGGCATATAAGTCTTCATCGTCCAATGCTTGTAAAATCTCTTCTAGTGAGTCAGCAGATTTTGCAGATTTTGACTTAGCAGTACTTGCAGATGAAGTACCGCTAGGTATAGTATGTACTGCTGAGTGTTGTGACTCAAGAGACTCTTCTCCTGAATGCTTATTAGCAGATGTAGCATTCTTTTCTTGATCTTGAAGCCTCTGAAGCTCCTGGGAGGCTTGATCATCATTTGATGGCATGGTTTGCTTCTTGGGAGTTGCAGATATGGGAGTAATAGTAGGCATGTTTGGCACATAGATATGAACATCTTCATCTGATGAAGAAACATCTTCTTGAGTACCTGCATTAGTTGCACTTGACTCCTCACCCGCATTGTTAGTTTGACAATCCTTTTGCAAAGAGTAGTAATCCATGGAGTTAGTTAGATAGTCTAAATCAAACATCCAAGCATAACCTATTCCTGGAACATTGGGTTTATTTTCTAAGAAATTGACATGAGAATTTTCTTCAACTTTCTTAGTTGCCAAATTGTAAACCCTATATGCTTTACTTTGCAATGAATATCCTATAAGATATCCTGGATCAGACTTTCCATCAAACTTTCCCAAATAATCAAGAGTATTTAGTATGGACACATGACACCCAAAAGATTTTAAATGACTTATGTTAGGCTTTACATTAGTCAAGAGTTCATAAGGTGTTTTGTTTTGAGGCTTAGTTACTAGGACTCTATTTAACACATAACATGCAGTATTGATTGCTTCTGCCCAAAAGGTATTTGGCAAAAGTGAATCAGCCAGCATAGTTCTGGCAGCCTCAATTAATGTCCTATTCTTCCTTTTAGCTACTCCATTCTGTTATGGAGTTCTAGGATTACTAAATTGCCTCTTAATTCCTTTAGACCTACAGAATTCATCAAAATCGGCATTCTTAAATTTTGTTCCATTATCAGTCCTAATGATTAAAACTTGTTTAGTGAACTGCTTTTCAACTAAAGTGATAAAATCCTTTAGTAATTGGTTTAGGAGTTGTTCAAGCCTTGGCTTGAGGTTAATGTGGTACTTCAGCCACATTCCTTTGTTCTTAAACGATTTTTTGGTGTAATATATTTAACCGGGGATTGTTGTCCCTTTTACCCAAAAAAAATCCTTTAGTAATTCACTTGTTTCACTTTTAAGGGCTAAAAAGAAAACCCAACCGAATCTACTATAATCATCAGTTATGACTAGACAAAAGGTCATATGGCTAATGCTTCTGATAGAAACTGGACCAAATAAATCCATATGCAAGAGATGCAAAGGTTTTGTCACAGTATTTACAGTCTTGGTCTTACAAGAGGCTCTATGTTGTTTTCCTTTTTGACAAGCAGCACATGTGAAATCATTTTGAAAATATTTGTTAGGTAAACCTCTAACCAAATTCCTTTTTACCAATCTATTAAGGTTCTTTAAATTCACATGACCTACCCTTCTATACCATAAGTTTGACTCATCTAAAGAAGCCTTAGCTAGCAAACATGTAATACCACCTGTTGGAGTAATAGTATGAAGATTAAAGGTGTACAAATTTTCTTGCCTGGGTACTTTAAGAAGTATTTGAGATTCCTTGGGCATCTAAAAGTCTTTGGACAACACCAAGCAGTCGTTGTCTATGAATAGCACCTTGTTCTTCTTATCACACATTTGTGATACAGAAAAGAGATTGAACTCATTCAATTCTTTTACAAAGAAGACATCTTCAAATTCCAACTTTCCTGTATTGATTTTCCCTTTGCCAGTGATTCTACCTTTGCTACCCCCAAAGGCTATTGGACCTCCTCTGAATTCTTCAAATTCAGCAAGAAAATCTTTGTTCCCTGTCATGTGTCTTAAGCATCCACTATCTACAATTCCTTTATCTTCTAATTCATCAATGAGATGCCCCTGCACACAAATAAAACTCATTAGTTTTTAATAGGGACCCAAGCCACATTTGGCTCGGATCTTGTGGGACCTAAACATTTAAGAGTTTGTATTGAAGCATTTCCAGTGATGCTACTTTTACTCTTATACTTCATGGTTTCATTTATGTAGTCAAATTCATAGGGTGAATCTATGTGCTTTGACTTCTTTGACTTAAGTACTGCTTTAGCGGTACTTGCTTTAACACATGGTATATCTCTTTTAGGAACCCACATTTGTACTGGTTTGTTCTTGTCCTTAATTCTAGGTGTTTTAACTTTTTCAAAAACTTTCTTAGAAGTCTTGGAGAACATTGGTTTTACAGACTTGAAACCAACAGTACTTGAGTTTGGTCTAGCAGTACTTGTAGATTTATGCTTGTCGGTACTTGTTTTACCAGACTTTAAGGATACAAGTCCTTGCTTCATAAGTACTGCCCTAGGAACAAAACTTTTGGTAGGATTATTTTTAACCTGTTTAACTACCCTTGTGTGATCAAACTTAGGTTTGTCATCTTTAAGTTTCTATTTCCTATAACCCTGTGCATTTTTCCCATTACTTTTTTTCATGACCCTTTGTGTAGCCTTCTGTTTCACAATTTTATCTTCATGTAATGTACAGTCTTTGATAAAATGACTTAGACTACCACAAACATAACATCCTTTTCTTCTTAAAGAAGACCCAAAAGGTTGTTTTGACTTTACTTTTTCAAAACCTAGCCCACCCCTCTTGGTTTTAGCATGTTGTTCATTGTTTTCCAATATCTTGCTAGGAGTTTTTACCTGCTTGGGAGCAGAACTAGTCTTAGAGTCCTCAGAAACAAAGTTGTTCATTAGAGGTGGATAAACAATATTCTTGGTCACATCAGTATTTTCTTGAGACACAGTACTAGAGTTAAAGACATTATTAATCTTAAGTTCTTCTTACTCTATACTAGTATCATTACAAGATGGCATGAAAATTCCTAATACTGGTAGAGGAACTGCTTTCATTCCTTCAGCATATCTATCATTTTCAGGTGTATCATCTACCTCACTAGAACTATCAAAAATCCCTTTTGATAAGTTCTTGTTAGTTAAGGTTATCCCAGGTTGATCCTTAATATATCCTAGGCCTGTTTTATCATAATACCCCATTTGTGAATTAATCAATTTTCCCAATCCCTTAGAGGATTGTTGCCAATGACTAATCACTTCCCTCTCTTTACAAAGAATGGTTTTTAAATCTTCATTTTCTGAATTTATTTTTAAAAGTTGTCTTTCAAAAGCTTTTATTTCCACATCTTTTTCCCTCATTTGAAGAGTCAAAATCCTTATTTTCTCTTCATAGTTTTGTTGATACTTTTTGTACAAAACGATATTATCTTCTAGTTTAACAACACCCTGTTTGAAAGCCTCTACTTCTACAGTGCATGTGTTAAACTTTTGATACTGTTCCTCTAGTTCTACTTTTAGACTATTAAATTTAAGAATACAATCTTTAGAATAAGGGTGTACCTTAGTATCTTCATGTGAGAGAGCCATTAATCCAAGCTCTTCTTCTTCTTCTTCTTCTTCTTCTACCCAATTCACCATTCCGTCTACAGTAACTAATGCTTTGGTTCCTTTAGGACTCCTGCTGTTTCCTTTTGGAAAGCTTTCAGTTATTCTTGGACTACTTCAGATTGCTAGTCTCAGCTTTATCTCTATTGCATTCTCTTGCAAAGTTTCCATTCCTTCCACAGTTATAGCATTCAACTTTAGACTTGTCATATCCTAATGGCTCATTAGGATCAATAGTCATTTTTCTTCCAGTCTTCTTGAAGAACCTATTAGATCTTACCGACACCATAGCAGCTTGCCATTTAAGATCCATCTCTTCAACATCAGCATCATCCATTTGGAACAAGTCATTGAGAGTTAATCTTGGCCTGTTGTCTTGTCCAGCAAAGAATGAGAAGGCATCATTGTCACTAAACAATGGTGAAGACCTTCCATGTGGATTTTGAGAGATCATTGGACTGATTTCAATACTTTGTGGGTAAGTACTGCTTGTAAGTCTTCCAGCGGTATTTGTAAAGTATGTACCACTGCTAGATCCACTAGCGGTATTTTGAAAATAAGTACCGCCGTTCCCATCTGACACAAAAGCCAAATTAGACATTGAAGCAGTTGCTGTCTTTACTTCAGTGCCTTTCACATACATCTCATATGCTCTAAGATTGTTGTAGAAATGATCAAATGGAATTGTTTCCAAATCATCTCTTGTGATGAAGTGCATAGCCATTGCTTTCCATTATGGTGGAACACTTCTTAAGAATTTTAGATTAGCTTCTTCATTAGGGATTACTTGTCCATAAACTGCTAACTGAATAAGCAACTTGCTGAACCTTCCATATCCACCATGTATTCCCTCTATACTGGTAATTGAGAAGTTATCAAATTCTTGCTTAAGAACAATCTTCTTAATTTTCTTAGATTTGTCATTGCCTCCAAATCTAAGTTTTATTGCATCCCACATAGCTTTGGCATCTTTATAATGATGAAAGCTTGGTAGAATGTCTTTAAAAAGAGCCATAGCCAAAGCAGTTCTGGCTTTTCTTTCTCTGATCTTTGCTTGCATCTGCTCAGCAGTCACAGCAGGTAGAGCATAACATGTACCGTCTGGAAACTAGTGTAGCTTTTTTGGTGTGTTCCCATTCTTGATAACTTGCCACACAGTATGATCTGTGTGATTCAAGTAATGTTCCATCTGCATAGTCCAAGTCTCATAGTTGTCACCTTTGAGAACTGGGAGTTTAACAGCAGACAGAGTATGAGAAGGTGTTGGTGTAGAGGTAGCTACATCATTCACGACTTGAGCTCCTTGTGCTGGTGCAGGATGCACAATTTGTGGTTGTCCTTGTGGCAGAACAGGATCAGTGTTCTGAACATTATCCAAGTGAGCATTATCACCATCTGGTTGAGACATTGAGATTTGGTATGTGTGGAGTGTATGGGGTCGTGTTCTTCTTTTTTAGAGTTTCTCAACAAGCTCTGATACCACTTGTTGATCCCTTTGGTTGGATCTATATTCTGTTAAGAATTAGTATAATAGTTTGTAATCAAACTAAAACACTTTGAGCACTCTTACTAACGCTAAATAAGTTATGCGAAATCTAACTTATAAAGCACAGAAGAACAGAATTACTTTTAACTATTCGATTCTCTTATTAATCGACTTGTATGAGGTACATGAAAGACATTGTACCTATGTTCCTTTTATAGATTAAGGAACCCTAGAAACCTTAGAATATTCTATAAAGATAACTATATCACAGACGATATATTATCAGTATTCTAACTATTTAGGTATATCACATAAGATATACTCTAACTATAACTATGACATATCTTATACAAAGATATATTCGTCCTAATCATCATAGCAGTACTTACTTTATAAGTAGCAGTACTTACTATGTACCGCGTTAACACTAACGATACTTACATAACACTAACAGTACTTGGAATACACTAACGGTACTTGACACTTAACAAATAATTCCCAATAGTCTTCACAGGTACCATCATCATCTTTACCCATCATTGATGCATTAGATAAGGGTAAAGGAATTATGGTAGAAACAAAGGTTCCCAAGGATGCAACACAAGTAAAATTTGATTCAATGTTGGCTACACAAATTATGGAACAAGAAAAGAAGAAGGTTATTGAGTCACCATTTGTGGTTACTTCTGAGGAACAAGAAGGAAGTAATGATGAGAGCACAGATTCAAGTGTTATGATTATTGAAGAACCAGAAAGACTTGAATATGGTGATGAGTTGGCAAGGGAGAAACTTGCAGAATTAAAAATGCAAGTAGATTATGATATGCCTGAAGTTGCCCAGATGTACTTTGCTTGGGAGAATAAGATCATGGAGAATCTAGATATGTCTTTATCAGATCATATTTGGGGATTGGAGATTCTTCTTAGGATTCAAAGGGATTGTCAGGTAATCCTAAAGTATAAGGCTAGCAAGGTTTTCTCACAGTTTAAGAGAGAAAGAAGGGAGCTTTATTATATGTTGCTTAGATGTCATCAAGGAGGTTGGACTTTTCAGAAGTTGCAGGAATTATCCTTTGATGAATTGGAGTATAAGGCTTATCCTATTTGGCAAGAGTGCAAGAGATGAACACTATCAGACTTCTTTCAGATGAAAGGAAAGAAGAACTTGTAGAAGAGATGGAGATTCAAAGGGCTATGATTGTTCCAAGACCGTTGAAGAAGGGAGTTCCACTTGAGTTTCCTTCTCATTTGAATAGAGTGAATCCCAGTGAGGCTGTTATTGGAAAGATTATTAAGCTCTCACCCATGGAAGCTTCACATATGGTACAAGTATTACCTCATGATTCCAGAAACCCTATCATTAGTTATGAAGAAGATGCAAGTGGGTTTTGGATGATTGGCAGATATGGGAAAGAGGTACATACTTTTACTACTCTTATGTCTTTGCTTGCAAGTTTGGATACGGAAGACTTGGCAGACCTTTGGAGGTTGATGCAGGCCAAGTATGAGACTGAAGCACATACTTCAGTCAATAGAATAAAGCTTTGGTCAACATTCAAGAGAATGTGTGCACCAGATGAAGAAGATCCAATTTGGAAGGATCTTGAGGATGATATCAGTGGACTTAAATGGCGTTAATATTCAGAAGCTGGTGTGTATCATTTGAGTTCTACAAAGTTCTCTGAGTATCTTCTTGTGGATGCTGAGTATCCCATGTCCAAAGAAGTTTTGAAGAAAATGATGACAACACAGCTAGAGATAGACTACTCAAGTGACGTGGCCAAAGATTTGATTAGATTTGTTTATATCCAGTTTGATAAGATTTGTAAGAATCCTCCTAGTTCTTATTTTTTACTCAGAAACTTGATTATTAGAGTCAATATCAAGTTTAGGGGAGGATCGTTGGGAATAAAATGTAGCCAATACACTTGGACGCTGACAAGAGCAATCTGGACGTTGTTAAGAAGAAATCAAGCGTTGACAGGACAAGCGTTGACAGGAAGAAGTCAAGCGTTGATAAGAAGAAGTCAAGCACTGATAGAAGACTTAGTCTACACGTATTATGTTTCTAGTATGTTTCTAGTAAAGATATGATCGACAATGTATTTTGTATGTTTATCTTTACCTAAAATAGCTGATACGTAGACTATTGTACAAGGCTCCTTAATCTATAAAAGGAGGCCTTTAGGTTTTAGTTATATATACGTTTTAACACTTTCATTGTACGCAAGTTTGTTTTATCAATCAAAGTGAAAGTTTGGTTTACATTGTTTGTGTGTTCTTATTTAAGTATTAATTCCGCATAATACTTGAACTGTTACATATACAACAAAGTTTCTCTACGTGTTTAACTTTATTTAATCTCGTTTACACAAGCTAAATCGATCTAAGTTTGGGATCAACATTTATGAGTAGAGATTTTCGATCAGCAGCTGATTCTCACAATATATATAATTCAGCTTATTTATTATTCTCACGAGATTTCAGGTACATGTGCGTACGATTTATTGCTGGTGCCGAGTTTCGAAACCATCAAGGGGGAAGAAGAAGACATATTAAACGCACAACGAGTACACGTGATGAATTTCATACCTTCTTTTTATTTGAAGACGTTCCCGGGAAAACATTTGTCTTAACCGCAGAGAAAATCAGTGTTTTAACTCGTGGCGTTATCAATCTCTAAACGGTACACTATTGTTCGATGTTTAATTGTTTTGATGTTGTAGTTATTCATCATCATTATCCTATAAGGAGAGATATGCACTTCCGGGACTTAATTGACTCTGGTGTATCTCCGGAAGAAGATATGCGCATTTCCGGGACTTAATTGACTCTGGTGTTACGATGTCAACTTCATGAATGGGATAAAGTGTCTACTTCAGTATTTGAGCTTCATACATGGGATTGGTTTACTTTCTTCAACTATGTGGGGGAAGAAATGTCTTGATTCTTTCTAGTATGCATAACTTGAATTCTCAGGGGGAAGAAAAATTCAGAAGAATTATTCAAGAGTGAGAAGAGAAGTTTTTGATCTACTTGGTCTGCCTCAATCTTTCAGTCACTCATAGAAACATTATCATTTCATGTGATGGGGTTTGCTTGTTAAATTCCGTTGTGCGCTTAATCATTCTAAGCTTTATTCAAAGCTTTGAGTTTGCTTATGAGGATTGTCGGTTTAGGGGGAAGATATTAAAAAGCTTCTACATCAAGTTTATGTGGCATGAATTAGGGGGAAGTTAATTCAGAAGCTTCTCCTTAACCAGAAGTATATGGATTACTTAGCTCGTGCCGTTACAGTATTTCTACTACAAGTTACTTTAAAGATGAGTCGTTTTAAAGTGAAGACTTGAAGTCAAAGGCCTCAAAAGACATCATCAACATTGGACGCTTCATGGAAGCTTTTGTTCTTAATCATTATGTACTTGTTAGGAAGAATATTGTAAGGAATTCTACACATCGTCCCATGGGGGAAGATTGTTGGAAATTCACTTTATGTGATGACATTTAAGAATTCCCATTAGTTATCATAGTCACACACGCATAGACTAGACTAGGTAACGATGTATAGTTTAGGTGTCGTGTGACTATATATACCCCTCCAAGGCTTCCAATGAGAGGGTTGTTGTTTGTTTTTCCATTTTCACTTTTATAAACTTTTCTCTTTTCTTTAACACACAATCTCTCTACTTCATCCATGGATACCACCACCATATATCACCCTACTAGACCACCGGATCATATTATAGCAAACCCACATTTGTGTTCATCATTTGTTCATCAGTAAGTAACATAGGCTTTAATCTAGGTCTAATCATTGATTCAGTGCATGAAACAAGTTTTTTATGCTTATTTAGTTTATTATAGCTTGTGTAAGCTTTTGGTTCAATTTGGTTGGCTTAATCTTACTTAAACTGCTTATTTCTTCAAATCTGCTTATTTTCCATGTTTGTGCTAGGTCTGTATGCTGTTTGATTAAACTGTACTAATTGGCTTGGTGATTTTGTGATTACTTGCTTGTTATTGACTCCTTATAACTCACTGGTTATAAGGGTGCCTTGATTGTCCATTAATTCCAAGTAAAACTCACTAAAATCAAAGGTCAAGAAAGTCAAACAGTGGGAATCCTTTCCCACTGCTACTAGCCACTGCTAGTGTTAATTTGCATACAGCTTATCAATAAGCTATTTTAGCTTATTTAGACTTGCAACAACTTAGTTTTTGTAATAAATCTTCATCATTTGACCCATTTGACTAAACTGGAGCTTTGCAGCCTTTGACTTTTAAGTTTAACTAGAAAACGAATTGACTTTTCTTTTTCAAAATAGCTTATTGCTTATTCCAGCTTATTCAGTGTGCTTATTTGTAATCTTTTTTGATTATTAAGCTTAGTCAAGTGATTTGAAACATTTTTAAAAAAGAATCAGCCCTTGAATTGGTCTAAAACTCGAAAACGACTATTTTGTCGTTTTATGTAGAGAGCTTTTGCTTATTTCAGGCTTATTTCTTGGGCTTATTCAAAAATTATTTTTACAAACAGCTTTATAAGGTCAAGAGAAGGATGTGTGTCAAATTTCTGTTGATCCCAAACTTAGATCAATTTAGCTTTGTGTTAACGAGATTAAATCAAGTTTAACACGTAGAGAAACTTTGTTGTGTATAAAACAATTTAAGTACTTTGCGGAATTAATACTTAAACAAGAACACACAAACAATGTAAACCAAACTTTCACTTGATTGATAAAACAAACTTGCATACAATGAAAGTGTTAAACGCATGGAAACCTTATATGAAACAAAACCTAAAGGCCTCCTTTAATAGACATAAGGAGCCTTGTACAAGAGTCTACGTATCAGCTATTTTAGGTAAAGATAAACATAAAAAATACATTGTCGATCATATCTTTACTAGAAACAAACTAGAAACATAATACGTGTAGACTAAGTCTTCTATCAGTGCTTGACTTCTTCCTATCAACGCTTGACTTCTTTCTGTCAACGCTTGTTCGGTCAATGCTTGTTTTCTTCTTATCAACGCTTGATTTCTTCTTGTCAGCGTCCAAGTGTACTAGCTACATTTTATTCCCAACAATCCTCCCCTAAACTTGATATCTACTCTAGTAATCAAGTTTCTGAATAAAAACTAAGAACTAGGAGGATTCTTACAAATCTTATCAAATTGGTAATAAACATATCTAATTAAATCTTTGGCCACGTCACTTGAGTAGTTGATATGTGTGTAAACACCCATCCTTTTTACCACTTAATTACAATAATAACCGAGCCAAAACGTGTATTTTATGTCAATTATGTCGGAATTATGCGTGGCTTGTGTTTTTGTTGTGATTTAGGACGAAAATATGAAAAGTGGAGAAAACACGGGTATTCACGGGCTTTTATCGAAGAAAAAGACGAAAGACGAAGTCAAGAAGTCAAGAGTGCAAAAAGAACGGAAGTCCAAGACCAATTCTGAAGATTTATCGAAGAAAAAGTCAAAAGACGGAAGTTTACTAAAAGCCGAAGAACTCGAGTCTAATTTATTGAAGAATTACAAGACGAGTTTAAAGAAATCCCGAGACAAAGTCATTAAAGTCCAAGATTTAAGAAGATTAAAGACTTAAGGACTTAATGGTGCAATTAAGAAAAGATGAAAGAGGGGAGGAAGCTTCCTAAGCACCTCCTAATCCTCCCCTATAAATAGATTAGGATTTATTTCATTTTCCTTTGTTGGCTAATAGTGACAATTAGTTCTTCCAACTTTAATTACCTTGTCATTTACTTTTCATGTCAAATTTAAATACTTGTCTTGCACCTTAAATACCTTTAATTTCAAGTAAGTTTCCTTTTAATTCTTGTCAATCTTTTATTCTTCATCTCCTATCTACCTTTCTTTAATCTTTGATTTTTATGTTTATGTTCATGTTTATGTTTTGAGTTTTTATTGATTAAAGTGGGTTTTGATTATTTTGATTATATTTGTTAGTTTGATTGTTTTGGATTGTTTGTTTATGATTAATACATGTTCATTGATTAGTTTGATTTAATCTTGTGGTTGATTTTGTTTAGTTTTTATTAGATCCGTATTATCTTTGTTCTTGCGTGTTCTTCGCTTCTGTTACTGTTCCCAGGAAACATTCCGGATCAAAGCCCAGGTTGTTCCAAGTGAAGGTGTTTTTTGTTGAATATTCCGAGTCAAAGGCCTCCATTCGGAATAAGTGACATATTCCGGATCAAGTCCACATTCCGGATCAACAGAACATTCTGGATCAACAGAACATTCCGTATCAAGGAGACATTCCGGATCAAGGACCTTTATTCGGAATAATTAATTATTCCGGATCAAAGACTTCATCCGGAATCTTCAACATTCCGGATCAAGGAAGATATTCCGGATCAACTTGTTCATTCGGAATATTTTAATATTCTGGATCAAGGTTCATTCGGAATATATTCCGAACGAAGGACCAAGGAATTATTCTGAATCAAGGCTTTATTCCGGATCAAGGAGATATTCCGGATCAAGGACCAGTATTCCGAATCAATACTTTATTCCGGATAAGTGACATATTCCGAATAAAGGATTTAATCCGGATAAGCTGTGTTAAGGTTATTTTTAGTTTCTGTTTTTAATTCTTTAATTTTCAAGCTTTACTTTTCCCGCCTTTTTACTTAGTTGCACTTTAAGTTTATTTGCCTTAGATTTATTTTAGCCTTGCCTTAGTTTTAAGTTTTAGTTGCGTTTTAAGTTTGCCTTAGATAGTTTAAGTTTGTGTTATTTACTCTTAGTGCCTTTTAATTCACGTCATGCTTTTAAATACTCGCCATTTATGTTAAATTAGTTTTAGATTTAAATTAACGTCATTTACATTTAGGTTTTGCACTTTTATTTAAAACAACCAAAAATATTCTTTTTTTCACCAAAAACAATTGAGTCATACTTTGAACCGGAAATCAATTCGTTAAGATACCGAGAAACGAACTTTTCGACTAGTAAAATCTCTACATTAAAATGGCACCGCTGCCGGCTCTTTTCGTAAAGATTAACGGTTTTCTGTGAGAGACGCATTGCTTTTTGGGATCCGTTCATTCGTGAGCGTTATTTTCTTGCTTAAAAAATTCAAAAAACAATAAAAATTAAAAAATTGTTAAAAATCCATAAAAATAAAAAATTTCAAAAATCCAAAAAGATTTTATTTTTATCTTTATTGTATATATATTCTCTTTGTGTTTGGTATTGTTTTCTTTTGCCTTTGTAGGTGTATGCGTACTAGATCTTCTAATTATCAAGAGCCCGAGACTCGAGAAGCTTTAGCTATGGCAGGTGTTAACAACAACAACAATCCACCGCACCTCAATAATAACAACAATGTTCTTCCACAGCCCGATCTTCGGACAATGGAGGAACTTTGTCAACCTACCATGTTTGGACGAGGAGGACCGATTGCGCCGATGCAAATCACGGCTCCGGAGTTTTCGTTGAAGCACCACATGATTCAGCAAGTGCAAACAAATCCTTTTCGAGGAATGCCTGATGATGATGCCAACAAACACCTCGACAAATTCATTACAATCACTCAAAGCATGAAGTTGCCCGGTGCCACAATAGATGTTCTTCGCCTACAACTCTTCCCACATACTTTATCACACCACGCCGAGAAATGGTTTGATCGTCTCCCGAAGAATTCAATTCATACTTGGGATGACATGACTCAACGCTTTTTGTCGCGCTACTTTCCACCATCCATGGTCACGAGCCTTCGCAATCAAATCAGCGGTTTCATGCAAGAAACCGATGAATATCTCTTTGATGCTTAGGAAAGATATAATGTTTTGATCGATCGTTGTCCAAACCACAACATGCTCCCTGTGACCTTAATTGATACTTTCTACAACGGTTTGACTTTTCGTGATCGTGATACGATTAATGCAGCCGCCGATGGCACATTTATGAAAAGGAGACCCGAGGAGTGTAGAGAGCTTATTGAGAACATGACTACTCACCATAAAAATTGGGATTCCTCCGCTTCTTCAAGGAGCAACCCGAGAGTCAATGTTTCTTCTACTTCAACAAACCCCGATATGACCGAATTCACCCGCATGATGACCGAAATGAACAAAAATATCTTGCTTCTCGCTACAAACCAACAACAAGTTAAAGCGGTTGCACCTTCTTGTGAGACATGCGGCGGTCCTCACCCATACACTGATTGTCCTTCCACTCAAGGCAATCCGGAAAATGTGTATGCAGCTTATGGTAATTATTCACCGGAAAATTACCAAGCTCGACCTCAAGGGGATAGAATTTGCTGAGTTACCGGTCAAACAACTACCTTTCACCCGGTTTTTCTCCTCAAAACCAAAACCCCAACAACAATTACAATAGAAGCAACCAAATCCCACCAAGAGCTTCTAATCCTTATCACCCACAAGCTCAACAAGCCCCACCCATCAATCCAGATGTTGAAGCCATAATGAGAACCCAAGGTGAGCAAATCAAGAATCTGCAGAGCCAAATTATCAATTTGAAAGGAGATATTACCAAGCAAGGGAATGACATTAGATCCGAGCTTCGAGATAATATCCAATCCTCCTTCAGCAATCAAATGAATGATTTAAAGAATATGCTGGCTAGTTTCTTGCCCTCCACTTAACCTTCTACTTCGAGTTCTCTACCCTCAAACACCGTCACCAATCCGCGAGCGAGTGTGAGTGCTATTACTACACGTAGTGGAATTACCATAGTAGGACCACCTATCCCGCCCCTATCATCTACACCTCCTCCACCACCATTTATCCCTACTCCTCCCACACCTAGTATTAGTACACCATTACCGTCTCCGCCTCGTCATGACGATGTACCCACCAAGAATCCTCCACCAACCCCACCTTCAACATCTCAACCTTCACCTTCTACACCTCCACCACCCAACCCCCGCATTCCTTATCCATATCGCTTAGGCAAGACCAAATTGCTAACCAAGGATGACTCACATGTGTCGAGCTATGCGAACATGATCTCTCAATTGAATTTCAACATTAGCCTTGTTGAAGCACTTGTCCACATGCCAAAATTTGTCAAAGCATTCAAGGAATTGCTTAACAAGAAGAAGAAGCTGCTTGAGCTCGCCAACACACGCTTAAATGAAAATTGTTCTGCAGTTATTCTTAAAGAACTTCCGTAGAAACTTGGAGATCCCGGTCGTTTTGTGTTGCCTTGCATTTTTAACAAAACCGAAGAATTTACTGCCCTAGCTGATCTCAGGGCCAGTATAAATTTGATGCCATTAAGTGTTTGGAAAACACTTTCATTACCCGACCTTACTCCAACAAAGATGACTCTTGAGCTTGCAAATCGCACTCTCGCTTACCCCGTTGGTATTGCCGAAGATGTGTTTATTAAAGTTGGCACCTTCACTTTTCCGGTCGACTTTGTTGTTGTTGACTATGAAATGGACCCTCGTATTCCTTTAATACTTGATCGGCCATTCTTGAGAACCGGAAGAGCTCTAGTCGATGTTGCCGAAGGTGAGTTAATTTTAAGGGTCGGGAATGAACAACAAGTGTTCAAAATGGGGAAGCTTACAAGCAAATCCTATGGAAGAGAATCAACGAATATGATTAATGTGCTTGATGATTTTGTCGTCTACAACAATCCTCTATTCGAGTCTTGCTATGATAATCCATTTTTTCAAGATGATGTGGATGATTCTCTATCCAATTTGGAACCTTCACCCATATATGATTCTCCATCGATCTTTGATGCTTATGATGATGAATCTAGCTCAGATTCGGATGATTATGATGATTTTACTTCCGAGTATCCCGACATGCCCACATATGATGATTTTGATGAGGCCGATACTCTTTCCAGTGATTCTTCACACGATGAAGATCCTCTGCCATCACTTGATCCTACTTTGGATGATTACTCATTTGAGGAAGATTTATCTACTTTTCTCAATACTTACTTCCCTCATGAGAGTGCTCCTCCTCCTTTAGACTTTGATGATTATCGTCTTGATCCTACTTTGGATTTGAAGAAAATTATTTCAAAGGAGAAGAAACCGGACGACACCAACATCCGCAGCACGTATGATTTAACACCTCTTTGTCCACCTTCTGAGGACGAGGTTGTGTATTTTCTTCGCGGATCTTCTTCAAATTCTGCTGAGCCTGAGTGCTATTTTCCCTTAAAGGAAAAGGTGTTCGACCCCGGTATCGATATTCTACAGCCATCTCAGTATCCGTTTGATGAAACAAAAGGAAAAATCTTTGGAACTATTGAAGATATGCTTGCACCACCTCACCCTTGCTTCCACCGTTCTCCATCTTTGCTTAAGGGAACCTTGCCTACTCTTCTTTGGCTTGTCTTGTTCGCCTTAAGCTTATGCTATTTTATGGACGAAAACTATGTATTTGATCCTGGTGGATATGTTTTATGCTTCTTCCTATGATAATCAAGGTCGAGTCAGGCTCACGACTCGGTTAACAAAAATCAAGCGCTTCTTGGGAGGCAACCCATGCATCTATCTTTTAGCTTTCTTTATCCTAAGTGTAGGGGAGACCCGTTGGTGTTTGCTATTTCATCTCTTCTCATATTCAGGGATTCGAGCGCTCAATGATCCACTCTTGATGATTTTTGACGACCCGTGATTTCGTGTTCCCATCTTCCTGGTTCTATCCTAAACTCTTTTCGATTCACTATTTTATATTTTCTCAATATTAAAATAGGAATCTCTTTAGTTGTCTTTTCCTTAGCAAGATTTAAACAACGTGCACAATGTCATAAGTGTAGGGGAGTTTACTCCCACATGCTTAAACATTGAGGACAATGTTTATCTTAAGTGTAGGGGGACTTCTATCGAAGTTAAGTGGCCTTTTCCTTGTATTTGTCCTCATTTTAACCGGAAAATCAATTTTTCGACATTTTTCAAAATTTTTGATCTATTTTGGCCTATTAGTTTTTCCTTTGTATAGTTATTTTCTTTCTTTGTTAGAATAAAATTTTAATAAAGTAGTTTTAATTTTCAATCGTTGTGAATCTTTTGAGTCAACCCGAGTTTACTTATCTAAGTTTACTCTAGCTAGTATCCTTAACGTGTTTAAGTCAAGTTTTGCTAGGCTTTTATATAGGGAGCTATAAAACGCGAAAGTCTTAACCCTCACGGGTTAAGAACAAGAACTTTCGCAAGTTCCTATAATTGATCTTAGAGAGTCGTTTATCAAGGGAACTTTAAAATGCGATTTCTAAACTTGAAAAAGTCTAAGAATTTGCAAGATCCTATAGGCGACTCGAAAACCCAAAACTTTGATTTAATAGGCTAAACATCCACGAGTCTCATTCCTTGAGATTTTAAACCGTGAAGAACGAGAGATGATAGAGTCAATTATAAGTTTGGTATTCTTTCGTGAATTTATGTGAGTTAATTATAAGCCTATTCTCCCATCGCTTGTTAATAAATTTATCTGCAATAAATAAGGTTGTACGATTTTAAAAGTTACTTAGATTCTAGCCCAAGATCGTTTAAAAGTTTCTCGGTATGGATTAGAGTTCATAGCCAAGGCATAACTTATTGAAGCGGGATGCGAAGATTGGCGAGTCCGAAAAGGCCCTAACAAGGCATGAGGGCTACATTTTGTTGCTAAAGATCTAAAAGTGATGTGAAGAATCATTTATCAAAGATCAATATCAAGGATCGAGACACACGACGAAAAGCAAAACTCCCCAAAAGATCATGGAGAAGTCTATCCAAAAAGGCCCTAACAAGGTATGAGGATAAATAAATCCAAGTCCAAAAAGGAGGCGGATCGTTGTATATCAAAGTCCAAAATAAAGATTGGAGAAAAATGAAGAAGTCGTGGTCCTAATATGAAGAATCTCTCAAAAATTTCAAGTGAAGAAATTCCTATTATGAAGAGAAGGCCATTATTTCATGAACATCTCTCAAGATTTGAAGTATGAAGTCGCTGCCAAATATCGGTCCGAGAAAGGTCTCAAATCGCGAAGCGCGTTATGCCAAGATATGAACTTTATGAGGTCCCGAGAAGCAGTTTTAAAAGATTTTATCCTTTAGCTAACTATTGATTAAATCGTTCACTTTATTTTCAGCCTAAATAACTATCGAAATAAGTCAACAATGCATCTTCGTGATCATTCAAAACAACAATAAAATATAAGAGATACACCTAGGAATAAGGGAGTCTAAGTAAATAATTGGCCCACATGAGTTCGTATTAGTTTGCTAACTTATAATAACAATGATCTCGTTTTTAAGCTTGGTTTGGAGTAAGTGAAAACTTGAGGATGATGATCATTCATAACATTTCCAAAACCCGAAGGTATGTTTTTTATTTCTTTACTTTGAATGTTTATTGTTTTCTATCTCTTTAATAAAGGCCAACGTGGATTGATTATGATGAAAAGTGTAAACGTGCTTTGTAACTAATGCATTGCATGAGGACATTGAAATGGTCAGGTGTAGGGGATTTGATATGTGTGTAAACACCCATCCTTTTTACCACTTAATTACAATAATAACCGAGCCAAAACGTGTATTTTATGTCAATTATGTCGGAATTATGCGTGGTTTGTGTTTTTGTTGTGATTTAGGACGAAAATGTGAAAAGTGGAGAAAACACGGGTATTAACGGGCTTTTATCGAAGAAAAAGACGAAAGACGAAGTCAAGAAGTCAAGAGTGCAAAAAGAACGGAAGTCCAAGACCAATTCTGAAGATTTATCGAAGAAAAAGTCAAAAGACGGAAGTTTACTAAAAGCCGAAGAACTCGAGTCTAATTTATTGAAGAATTACAAGACGAGTTTAAAGAAATCCCGAGACAAAGTCATTAAAGTCCAAGATTTAAGAAGATTAAAGACTTAAGGACTTAATGGTGCAATTAAGAAAAGATGAAAGAGGGGAGGAAGCTTCCTAAGCACCTCCTAATCCTCCCCTATAAATAGATTAGGATTTATTTCATTTTCCTTTGTTGGCTAATAGTGACAATTAGTTCTTCCAATTTTAATTACCTTGTCATTTACTTTTCATGTCAAATTTAAATACTTGTCTTGCACCTTAAATACCGTTAATTTCAAGTAAGTTTCCTTTTAATTCTTGTCAATCTTTATTTTTATTCTTCATCTCCTATCTACCTTTCTTTAATCTTTGATTTTTATGTTTATGTTCATGTTTATGCTTTGAGTTTTTATTGATTAAAGTGGGTTTTGATTATTTTGATTATATTTGTTAGTTTGATTGTTTTGGATTGTTTGTTTATGATTAATACATGTTCATTGATTAGTTTGATTTAATCTTGTGGTTGATTTTGTTTAGTTTTTATTAGATCCATATTATCTTTGTTCTTGCGTGTTCTTCGCTTCTGTTATTGTTCCCAGGAAACATTCCGGATCAAAGCCCAGGTTGTTCCAAGTGAAGGTGTTTGTTGTTGAATATTCCGAGTCAAAGGCCTCCATCCGGAATAAGTGACATATTCCGGATCAAGTCCACATTCCGGATCAACAGAACATTCCAGATCAACAGAACATTCCGAATCAAGGAGACATTCCGGATCAAGGACCTTTATTCGGAATAATTAATTATTCCGGATCAAAGACTTCATCCGGAATCTTCAACATTCCGGATCAAAGAAGATATTCCGGATCAACTTGTTCATTCGGAATATTTTAATATTCCGGATCAAGGTTCATTCGGAATATATTCCGAACGAAGGACCAAGGAATTATTCCGAATCAAGGCTTTATTCCGGATCAAGGAGATATTCTGGATCAAGGACCAGTATTCCGAATCAATACTTTATTCCGGATAAGTGACATATTCCGGATAAAGGATTTATTCCGGATAAGCTGTGTTCAGGTTATTTTTAGTTTCTGTTTTTAATTCTTTAATTTTCAAGCTTTACTTTTCCCGCCTTTTTACTTAGTTGCACTTTAAGTTTCTTTGCCTTAGATTTATTTTAGCCTTGCCTTAGTTTTAAGTTTTAGTTGCGTTTTAAGTTTGCCTTAGATAGTTTAAGTTTGCGTTATTTACTCTTACTGCCTTTTAATTTCCGTCACGCTTTTAAATACTCGCCATTTATGTTAAATTAGTTTTAGATTTAAATTAACGTCATTTACATTTAGGTTTTGCACTTTTATTTAAAACAACCAAAAATATTCTTTTTTTCACCAAAAACAATTGAGTCGTACTTTGAACCGGAAATCAATTCGTTAAGATACCGAGAAACAAACTTTTCAACTAGTAAAATCTCTACATTAGTAGTCAATCTCCAGCTGTGTTGTCTTCATCTTTTCTAAAACCTCTTTAGACATGGGATACTCAGCATCCACAAGAAGATATTCAGAAAACTTTGTAGAACTCAAATAGTACACACCAGATGTTGAATACAAACGCCATTGAAGTCCACTGATATCATCCTCAAATGTTGACCAAAGCTTTATTCCATTGACTGAAGTAGGTGCTTCAGTCTCATACTTGGCTAGCAATAACCTCCAAAGGTCTGTCAAGTCTTCCCTATCCATACTTGCAAACAAATACATAAGAGTAGTAAATGTATGTACCTCTTTCCCATATCTACCAATCATCCAAAACCCACTTGCATCTTCTTCATAGCTAATGATAGGGTTTCTGGCATCAAGAGGTAACACTTGTACCATATCTGAAGCTTTCATGGGTGAGAGCTTAATGCTCCTTCTAATAACAGCTTCACTGGGATTCACCTTGTTCAAATCTTTAGGAAACTCAAGTGGAACTCCCTTCTTCAAAGGCCTTGGAACAATCATAGACTTTTGAATCTCCATCTCTTCTGCAAGTTATTCTCTCCTTTCATCTGAAAGAAGTCTGATAGTATTCATTTCTTGCACTGTTGCCCAAATAGGATAAGCCTTATACTCCAATTCTTCAAAGGATAATCCCTGCAATTTCTGAAAAGTCCATCCTGTTTGATGACATCTGAGCAACATGTAATAAAGTTCCCTTCTATCTCTCTTCAGCAGTGAGAAAACATTGCTAGCCTTATGCTTCAGAATTACCTTGCAATCTCTTTGAACTCTTAGAAGAATCTCCAAACCCCAAATTTGATCTGAAATTGTCATATCTGGATTCTCCATAACCTTATTCTCCCAAGCATGGTACATCTGAGCAACTTCTGGCATATCATAATCTACCTGCAACTTTAACTCTCTAAGTTTCTCCCTTGCCAACTCATCACCATATTCAAGTCTTTCTGCTTCTTCAATTATCATAACACTAGAATCTGAAATTTCATCATTACTTCCTTCTTGCTCCTCAAAAGTAACTACAAATGGTAACTCACCAACCTTCTTCTTTTCTTGTTCCATAAGTTGTGCAACCAACTTTGAATCAAACTCTACTTGAGCTGCATCCTTGGGAACCTCTGCTTCTACCATGATTCCTTTACCCTTATCTAATGGATCAATGATGGGTAAAGATGATGATGGTACCTGTGAAGACACTTCCTTGATGATAGCTGATGACTGGAATACATCAACCATATCTGTGGGTCTGTCAACGTTTAAATCCTGTGTGTCAACGCCCAACTTACTCTTATCAGCGCTCGGTGTGTCAGCGTCCAAAATCTGCTTGTCAACGCTCACCTTACTCTTGTCAGCGCTTCTTGTGAACTGCTCCATCATTGCTGTAAAGGATAAGTTCAAGACCTGGTTGCTTCAAAACCTGGTTGCTTCTTCAATTCAGTAAGAGCTTCAGCCACACCCAAAGATTCTCCATCATGTGAGCCTTTGTCACTCACATGTATCTGCTCATCCTCCCCTTTGGAAGGATCCTCCACACCACGCCTATTGTTAGCATCCTCTAAAAGAACAATCCTCTCCCTCAATTGCTTAAGTTCAAGGCCTTGTGTACTGACTGTTTGTACCAGGTCTGCATTTTGCTTTTGCAAGCTAATGCAGACAGCCGTCAATTCTAACATTGTGTATGGTTCCAATCTGCCTTCCTCTAGAATGGGTATTTGACCTCCCAAAGTAGAGTCATGGGGCATGGATGAGGTCTTAAAGATGTTAGGGCTGGCTTGGCCTGCATCTAAGTGAGTACCAATAGTCCCAGCCTCATCCAAATCACCAACCACACTTGTGGTGGTGGTTCTCTCTACAACATGGCTATGACCACTAGAAGAGAACACTTCAGTAGTCCTTGAGCGTTTTACCAACCTAAATTCAGGGGGTGTAGAAGATGATGTGGAGTGGGTGGTAGTTTGAAGGTTAAGGGGTGTTTGGGTCTGTTGTAGAAAGGTGTCAACGTCTGGATTTGAAGTGACAACGCCAACATTTAAGGTGTTAGCGTTGAAGGGATCTTGGGCAAGTTCCATGTGTTGAGGTGAAGGTGATGGTTCAGGCAATGGTTGTGGGTCAGGTTGAGGTTGTGTTGCTGCAATAATAGCAAGCATGGCTTGGGTAAGGGGTAAGTCTCTGTGAGGGGGTGAATTCATCTTACTAAAAATAGCTTTCTTTTGCACAGGGATCGTATAAAAATCATCATGATCCCTGGTGCAATACGTTTGCTCATCAAAAATCATTTGGAAAAATCGTGGATAAGCCAAAGTCATCTTATTAATCTTGTTTTTACACATGCCATCAAAAATCAGTTTAGAAAAATTATATTTTTGCCCATTTGTAATACACACAATTGCACTAGCAATGGATCTGTTAATTTCATTATGTGCAGTACATTTGGGACTCAAACATTGAAGGATAACATGTCTTAAGTACTTCCAAGCTGGGGGGAATTCTTGTTTATTATATTTATTTAAAGTACCCTCTTCAGGGAAAGGATACCCCAAAGCTTGAAGTCCTTGTTCTATTTCACCAATGGGTAGAGTGGTTATACCATCTGCATCATTAAGATGCAAAGCCTGGCGAACCAAGGCTTCAGTAACCACCCATGAACGCCCATGAACAATAGCTGTTAATGTAGTCACATTATTAAGCGTTGAGGAACTGACAGTGTTCCAAAACTGTTTAATATGAGTGACAGGAATGAGAGGAGCATGAGAAAGTGCATACCTAAGTGGAGATGCATTCAAATACGCCACCATCCGGGTGTATTGAGGAAACAGAGCATCATCAGCCTCCAAATAAGTAATCATATTATGCTGACTTCTGAATTCCAATACCAAGTCACTTGGTTTAAACTTAGGCGCCATTGATGTAGAAAGCTGTTTGTGAAAGATTATAAGTGATGAATTATAGGATAAAAGTTGTTAGACAAGAATATAAGAGTACCCTATTTAAAAAGGAAGAGCCAAATATATAGGAGTGATAGGCACATGTGATTGGTCAAAAATGAGGCAAGTATTTTCAAAATATAATGATGAAAATATTGAAAAGAAAATAAGTTAACTTGTGCATTAATTAAAAGTTATCAACTCCTAAAATTACGGTCCCAATTTTCGTAAAAAATAACAACTGGGTAGGACCCAATGAGTGTCAACGGTAAAAAATAACCTATCAACGCCCAACGACTATATTCTTGTCAACGTTGGAAAAAGCCATGTCAACGTCTAAATTGGTCATAAAACGTTTGGAAATAAACCTGTCAACGTCCAAAAATAAAAATGATAAAAATGAAAAAGGACCTTAACATAGTGATTTATCCTAGTGAAGATAACCTATAAATTGAAAATTACTATAGGGTGGCAAGCACTGTCCAATCATGCACACTTGCTTATGCAAGATAGACATAACAGTCCTCTAGTGTCCCTTGCTAACCAAAGTTCTTAACAGTTAAGTTATCTCATAAAATCCCTTGTAACTCCCAGGTAAGCCCAAAATAAATCATACCCAAGTCTCCCAACAGACCACATCCAATTCTAGGCCAAAAAGGTCTTGGCATCGTGCATAGTATATCAACTTTGCATGCTATAGTGCCTCATGATTTAGTAAACTAACTCATACTCACCAGTGGACACAATCTAGAATTGTGATAAGAGTATTATAAGAATACCCAAAAAGTCCTAAAAGGTTCCTAAACCTCCCCTTAAACTATGATACATAAGTTGCCAAATACTATACATGTAAATAAAAATTTATGTCAAGATAGGAATATAAATATTCCAACCATCATCCATAAATTGAAACATGCTCCAATAATGCTCCAAGAATCCATAAGCAACTATGTATCCAATGGTACAATGCTAACAACGCCTGCACAATTAGATCAAAAACCACAAAACTAACATGTTGCTGACAACGTCACGATAACACTTATCAGCGTTAAGATAACTTTTGTCAGCGTTAGACAAATAAAGTGGAAAATCTAATTTTACATAAAGACCAATAACAATGCATATCCTGTACATACTTTTACAATAAGTTACCAAAACACATTTTAAGTAAGATTGATCATTCCAATACTTGTTACCAAGTATTGAAATCTTCTAGTATCAAAAGGTTTAGTCAATAAATCAGACACATTCTCTTCTGTGTCAACCCTATCTGGTTGTATTAAACCTTTTTCAAAACAATCTTTTATAAAATGATGTCTAATTTCTATGTGTTTTGTTTTAGAGTGATGTACAGGATTTTTAATAATGCATAAAGTGTTGTTATTGTCTACAAAAACTTGGTATGCATGAAATTATACCCATAATCCAACAGTTGCTTCTAAATCCATAAGACTTGTTCACAACAAGCAGCTGCTGCAACATACTCTGCTTCAGTTGTAGAATTGGCCACCAATGTTTGTTTATTGCATTGCCAAGATATCACTCTACTCCCAAGAAACTGGCATCCACCAGTTGTGGATTTTCTATCAAATTTGTCACCACCATAATCACTGTCTGAATATGCAATAAGCTCCAATGGTGAATCTTTTGGATACCATAATCCCAGGTCTGGATAACATCTAAGGGAGTCACTTGATGACGTGCACATGCACACACAGCAAACATAATGTCAGGTCTTGAAGCTGTGAGATACATCAATGAACCAATCATTGACCTATAGTGCCTGACATCCACTTCTTTTCCATCTCCAACTTTTCCCCAAGGGTGTTCTCTATCTATAGGAGTGCTAGCCCTTTTCTCATGTGGAGAAAATCCAAACTTCTTCAAGATTTCTGCTACATATTTATCCTGAGAGATGAAGATACCATCTTCTTTCTGCTGAACTTGTAACCCTAGAAAGAAGTTCATCTCCCCCATTGCACTCATCTTGAACTTGTCTGTCATAAGCTTGGAAAAGTCTTCACTCATCTTTGGATTAGAAGAGCCAAAGATGATATCATCCACATAGACCTGAACAAGTAAGAAATCCTTACCAGTCTTCTTTGTAAATAAGGTTTGATCTATGGTGCCCCTTTTGAACCCATTTTCCACCAGATAGGTGGACAATGTGCCATACCATGCTCTTGGGGCTTGATAAAGTCCATACATAGCTTTCTTCACTCTATGCACCTTGTCTGGATGTTCTGAATCTTCAAAACCAGGATCCTGCATAACATAAACCTCCTCTGCAATTGTGCCATAAAGAAAAGCACTCTTCACATCTATTTGATAGACTGTAAAGCCCATGCAGGAAGCATAGGCTAGAAAAATCCTTATAGCCTCAATCCTTACAACTGGTGCAAAGACCTCCTCATAGTCTATCCCTTCCTCTTGTGTATATCCTTGAGCCACTAAACGTGCCTTGTTTCTGACCACAATGCCTCTTTCATCCTTATTATTCCTAAGAACCCATCTTGTCCCAATAGGTCTGAGATGTCTGGGACAATCAACCAACTCCCAAACATCCTGGATAGCAAATTGGTGAAGCTCATCTTGCATTGCTTCCACCCAACTTGGTTCTTTGAGAGCATCAAAAATCTTCTTGGGTTCATGTTGTGACGGAAAACAGGCAAACAAACATGCTTGAACAAGAGGGGTATCAACCTTCTTGTGAATATTGACAATAAATCCTCCAAGATTCTGATGAGATCTTCTAGTTTGCACAGGAGTCATCACATCACCAATAATTAGAGAAGGAGGGTGATTTTTGATTGTAGAAGTGAGCACTCCTCCCTCAATGAGTGTGTTGTCCTTAATCTCATCTTCCATGTTACCAATATCCTCTTCAGACTCTCTTCCATCATTATCTGAATGAACCTCTCCATTCTTGTTTGAAGGTTCACCTTGTTCAAAATTATTGGAAGAGAAAATATGGTCAAAAGATCTGTCAACGTCTGGACCAGGGCTATCAACGTTTGAGCCATCAACGCCTGAATTTGTCGTGTCAGCGCCAGAAATTCCTTTGTTAGCGCCTAAAAGATCATGCATGTTTTCAACTGGTGATACTTGGGGACCACCTTTTTCCTTTCCAGCAGCAGCAGCAGCAGCAGCAAATGCCTTTGTCCATATGGGAATAGTAACATACTCAAGTATGGGTGCTGATTTGTCTGCTTGTGATCCAACCTCTTCATCAACTTGTTTACCTGAAACATCAACAACTGATTCTTCCACAACATTTGAAGTTACCTTCACAATGTTTGGATTAGTAACAGGCATATAATTCAAAGTCCTTGGATTAGTACCACTTTCAAGATCACTAGGTTTACTTTATAAAAACCTAACATGTACTTTTTCAAGTATACGCTTTTCTTTCTTAAGGTAAACTCTATATCCACTACTCTGCACAGAATAACCCATGAAGTAGCCCTCATCACCTTTAGCACTAAATTTACCTAAGGCATCACTAGTATCCAGCACAACTACATGACATCCAAAAGGTTTAAGAAAACCAATATTAGGTTTCCTTCCCCAAAGTAACTCATAAGGTGTTTTGTTATGAATCTTGTTGACTAATGCCCTATTCTGAACATAACAAGCTGTATTCACAGCTTCAGCCCAAAAAGCAATGGGAAAGTGAGCATCAGCCAACATAGTCCTGGATACTTCTATAAGGGTTCTATTCTTTCTCTCATCAACCCCATTTTGTTGTGGGGTTCTAGCTACACTAAACTGTCTAGTAATCCCTTTCTTGGCACAAAAATATCCAACAACTTATTTCAAAATTCACCACCATTGTCACTTCTAAGTATCTTAACCACATTACCAGACTTCTTTTCTATCTGGGTAATAAAGTTAATCAAAGTATCAGCAGTGTCACTTTTCAAAGCTAAAAAGAAAGTCCAAGTAAACCTGGAAAAATCATCAGTGATGACAAAACAGTAAGATTTAGCATTTAAGCTTTCTATATTAGTTGGACCAAACAAGTCCATATGCAGCAAGTGAAGTGGTTTAGAACTAGAGTGCACTGGTTTTGTAAAACCCGCATGCTTTTACCATGAATAGTACCCTTTAGATCGTACGTACAAGATTAGAACTTTCCTTTTATAGCATGTTTACGTTCACGTATAAGAATTTTAAGTATTACGTACGTGTTAGAACACGATAAGTATTAAATACGTATGAACACACGATAATTATTCAAATAATAATTATAATCACGAACATGCGATCATGAAATCATGAACGTAATTTAATCACGGGATAATATTATTTACGTATATATATTTATTACGAACACGAATAAATATATTAAGTCACGATCAATAATTAATTAGAACACATAAAACACGAACACGATAAAACACGAACACACTAGAATATTTAGACTCGAGAAAAATACGGGTTACCCCATGTGGGGCCCCCTACCCGCGGCATACACAGAGGCATGGGCTTAGCCCATGCAAAATTTACTAACAAGGGGTTAAGGGGTAAAACTTGTGTCATTATTCACAAAATAAAGAAAATAACAAAACCCTAAATCTTTCTTCTTACACCTCTTTGGCCGCCGGTTTTAAGGACACCAAAAGGGGTGTTCGGTTTGATTTTTATCTTGGAAATTGTGCAAGCATTCGTGTGTGTTCATCCTTAATTGATCCACGTATTCGGTATAACTTTTTAACCCTTTTCTTTATGTTTTGATTTATTGAATCACATAAAATCATGGTGTTTTTAATTAAACTAATTAAAAACAATTATTCTAAACATGTTAAGGATTATGGGGTAAATCAAACAAGGGTTTTTAGGGGTGTTGTGGTCTAGCTGACGCCTAACCGAGCCCCTAAGGGGTCTCGGCTTGGCTTATTACCCACCACCGAGACCATATGGTCTCGGTATGGTGGTGGTGGTCCCACGGCAGCAGCCAAAACAAGGGGAACCCCGACCTTGGTCGGGGTATGGTGTTAGTTACGGGTCCGGTTCATGGTTTCTAGTCACGGGTCCGGTTCATAGATTATTTTTAAGGTTTATGATTTTACTAGTTATGTGTTAAAATTAAATTAATAAAACATGACATGATTAATTTAATTAACATGACTTAGGTTATAAATTTAATTATTAGATCATGAATTTTAACCTAAGTATTTATATTTTATTAGACCTTATAATTAATTAATTATTAAAAACCATGACTATAATTAATTAATTAACATGACTTAGGTTATATTATTAATAATTAATAATGCATGTTTTAACCTAAGTATTTTTACCTTTATTTAATTAAAAACATGATATATTTAATTAAATACTTTTAACCTATAGTTTATTTAATTTACATGTAATAATTAATAAACTATACTTTATAACTACATGACTTAGATTAATAATCAGAAAACACTTAAGCTTGTATAATTAGCTTATTTAACCAGCTTATATCTATTTATGGAAACTTTCTATTTTTAGAAACTTATTTAATTAAGGCAGCTAATCTATTTATGGAAACTTTCTATTTTTAGAAACTTATCTATTTTAAAAAGTAATTCTATTTTTGGAAACTTTCTATTTTTGGAAACTTTCTATTTTTGAAAACTTTCTATTTTTGGTAACTTTCTATTTTTGGAAACTTTCTATTTTAGGAAACCTGCTATTTTTAGAATGTTACTTATTATTACACAGCAAGTATAATAATACATGAAATACAAGTAATACTTAATCAGAATAGACAAAATATAAGATAAATACAGTATAAAGCTTAAAACAGTAAAACATGACATGAACGTATAAAATAAGCTAAGGCATAATATAAAACCAGTTACATATGTAGTAATCAGATACTTATACACGTATGTGTTTATGTAGCATTAGTGATACCGAAGTAGGACTCTCTTCCGTTCATCTTCTTCGTTCACTTGACATAAGGTACGGATTCCCGTCCTTTCAGTATGGACATTCTTTCCTTATTAGGATTTCCCGTATGCAGCCAACTGTTTTCCCATAGTATAAGTGTGTATGTTTGATTGCTTATGTTTAATTAGAATACCTAAGGCCATATATGTAACACCCTATTTTGATAATGGAATGTCACGCGTAATTATGGCGTGTCATCAAAGCATACAAGGATAAATGTCTAAAACATTACATGACCATAGGGATAACCAGAATCAAACATCGGTTCCCAAACATAAGCCCAAAACATATTAAAGCAAAAGAAATGAATGAAAGACTAAACAAGCATAAGTATATGAAGGCAAAAAGGACAAGAAGTCTCTAGCAGCTTCCATCCTATGCACGTCCTCCAAATGCTCGAGTCTTTCCTGGAGTACCTGCCGTTTTGGGACATGGAAAGGAAAGTAACGGCTGAGCAAAACGCTCAGTGCACGGATATAGACATAGTGTGAATAACTAAAACATAATAAAGACTTAATAGCAGCGGAATTGTATAAGTCCTGGAAAACCTGGAACATGTTCATAAAACTGGTTTTATAGTTTGAAAAGTCTTATGTTTATCTTATGAAAACTGTTTAACATATTTTACCATTAGCCAATATAAGTCATGAAAATCCACCGTGCATGAATACTTGGAGGGGTGACCTCATCATGCAAATTAGAGGGGCTGCCTCTAATTTAATATACTGGTTCTGGGTAGGAGGGATCAGCTCCTTGTGAAGGATGCAAGGCACATACCACATTCACCATGAAATCCTGACTAAAAACATGTAACTAGGATGCACCCATACGCCCCACATGATAAATATAATATAAATGGCCAAAAGCTGAAGGGACGCCACGAGCAATCATTCCGCCGTGGTGAAGTCATAACATCAGTGCCTCTAATGTTATGGTTATGGTACCTCCATAACTAGATGAAATTGGTCATGCATGTATATGGCTTTAGGTATTCTAATTAAACATAAGCAATTCAAAAACATATAAAACAAATACTGGGAAAACAGTTGGTTGCATACGGGGAACCCTAATAAGGAAAAATGTCCATACTGAAAGGAAGGGAATCCGTACCTTATGTCCAGTGAACAAAGAAGATGAACTGATAGGAATCCTACTTCCGTATCACTAATGCTACATGAATACATACATGAATAAGTATCTGCTTACTAAATACGTAACTGATTTTATGTCATGTCTTAGCTTATTCTATATGTTCTTATCATGTTTTACTGTTTTAAGCCTTAAACTGTGTTTATCTTATATTCTGTTTACCCTGATTAAGTATTTCTGGTATTTCATGTATTATTATACTTACTGTGTAATAATAAGTAACTTTCCAAAAATAGCTGGTTTCCTAAAATAGAAAGTTTCCAAAAATAGAAAGTTTCCAAAAATAGAAAGTTACCAAAAAAAGAAAGTTTCCAAAAATAGAAAGTTTCCAAAAATAGAAAGTTTCCAAAAATAGAATTACTACTTAAAATAGATACTAAAAACAGAAAGTTTCCATAAATAGATCAGCTGCCTTAATTAAATAAGTTTCCATAAATAGATTAGCTGCCTGAAATAAATAAGTTTCTAAAAATAGAAAGTTTCCATAAATAGATTAGTTACCTTATTTAATTAAATTTCTAAAAATAGAAAGTTTCCATAATTAGAAATAAGCTGGTTAAATAAGCTAAGTATATAAGCCTAAGTGTTTTCATGATTATTTCCTAAGTCATATGATATAATGTATAGTTTATTAATTATTTCATGTAATTAAAATAAACTATAGGTTAAAATATTTAATTAAAGTATATCATGTTTTAGTTAAATAAAGTTAAATACTTAGGTTAAAACATGTATTATTATTTATTAATAATATAACGTAAGTCATGTTAATTAATTAATTATAACCATGGTTTTAAATAATTAATTAATTTGTAAGTCTAAAATATAAAATACTTAGGTTAATAATTTCATGATTTTAATAATTAATGTAACCTAAGTCATGTTATTAAATTAATCAAGTCATGTTCATTAATTTAATTTTAACATAAGATTATAAAAGAAAAATAATCTTAACATACACCGTGAACCGGATCTTGACTAAGAACCATGAACCGGACATGAAATCGACACCATACCCCGAACCAAATCAGGGTTACCCTTGTCTTGTTGCTGCCGTGGGACCCACACCTACCAACCAGGACCATATGGTCTCGGTGGTGGTCGTGTAGCCAAACCGAGACCCTCTCGGGTTCGGTTTAGGCGTCGGCCAAAAGCAAACACCCCTAAATCACCCTTTTTGATTTATTCCAAAACAAATTTCATGTTAGATCTATGATTTTAATTAGGTTTTTAAGAAAAACATATCATGTTCATAATTATTTAAAAGATTAAATCAAAAGAAAAGGGTTAAAATAATTACCGAATGCGTGGATCTAAACAATGATGAACAAACACGAACACTAGCAACAAATCCAAGATCAAAGATCAATTAAACACCCCCTTTGGTGTGTTTGAAGGTGGCAGCCAAAAGAGAGAAAGAAGGAGGAGGAGAACTTCTAGGTTTTTGTGAAAATCCTCTATAAAGTGAAAATGAGTAGTGATCTTTTCCTAATTCCTTGTTTTAGTAAAAATTGATGGGTTAAGCCCATCCTCCCTCCCTAATTTCGTGGTAATGGGGCCCACAAGGGGTAACCCGAATGTTTTCCGTGTCTAAAATATTGGTGTGTTCTCGTGTGTTCTCGTGTTCGTGTTTTACGTATTCTCGTTAAATATTAACCGTGACTTAATATATTTATTCGTGTTCGTAATAAATATATATACGTAATTAATATTAGCTCGTGATTAAATTACGTTCATGATTTCATGATCGCATGTTCGTGATTAATTATTGTCAAATAATTATTGCGTGCTCATGCGTAGTAAAATACTTATCGTGTTCTAACACGTACGTAATACGTAAAATCCTAACACGAAATCGTAATCATGCTATAATAGGAAAGTTTTAATCTAGTACGTACGATCTTAAGGGTACTAATATGGTAAAAGCATGCGGGTTTTACAACTCTTCCCCCTAAAAAGAATAATTCGTCCCTGAATTATAGATAACGTAACTGAAAGAGAAACATACCCGAATCAAACTGAGAGGGTATGTAAGATTAATGAACGTACAGGTGACATGGTAGAAGGAACGTGGAACGTGACATGTCTTCAAAGGACATGGAACGTGACGTGACTGAAAGGACATATCTAATTGACGACATAAAACGGATAAAAGTCCGGATGAACTTGTCCGTTTCCAAGTGGCCTCCCTCTTGGAACGGTTCCTTCAGAAGATCTTGACACTAATGATAAATCTTGGTCCTCCTGACCTTGACTTGGAATACGAAGAAATTCTTGGTTATCAACGGAAGGTAGATCCCCTAAATTCGATCGAGGAAAATAAGAGTTAACGTGCTAGGGTAACTGAAACGTTACGATGCAAGACAATTTGACTTAACTGATAATTTGAAACGATGCGCGAGACATAAAGAAACGTAGTACGTGAAAAATTTTGAACGTGATACGTGAAAATTTTTGAACGTGCTACGTGGAGATATGGCGAGTGTAGTATGAGTAAACATATCGTGATCCATGATACGTATAACATATCTTGATCATGATATGAGGAACGTGGAATGAACATGACATGTGAAACATATCGTGATCATAGAATACCATGGCGGTAACGCCAAACGCTACAAGGTGAGACGTGGAATATGACGTGAAACGTCTATCTGATGATGGAGAGTTATACTAAACTTGGGTCTGGTCTCTCAAGTTCTTGCAAAACTTCCCAGAACGAAATGAACGTAAAATCGTAAGCCGAAATGCCATCATGAACTTGAATAGTGTCATGAACGCGAGCGCGAAAGCAAGTCGTGAAATTAGAACAAAGACGTGAAGTAAATGAGGAGCATAATTATGAATATTTGTTTGACTCGATAACTGAGGAATTTCCAAGTGATCGGATGAGCCTTGGCTGGAACATGTCTGATCAATCTGTTAGTTCTGAAATCCTTGCGGATGTAAGGATTTTGCAGACTTGATCAAACTGTTTGTAATAAACCAGATAGCATCATGCTTCTTCTGAGTTTGCGTTAAACTGGTAACCAAAATCCGTGGAGTTCTTGTCCCATTTTAATTCACAATTTCAGATGATGAAAACATCCCTGTCTGCTGGTGTCCTATCTTAACCTGTTGGTATGTCAGGTACTTAGATATGAACGTAAGTGTATCTTGCTTCATAGAACTTGATACATAGGAGTTTGCAAAACTCTGAGTCTCTGACTCTAGACCTCTCCTAGCGTAGGATTTTCTAGAACACCTAATGTAGTGTAGGGTTCTTTCCTTTACGCATAAGCTGAGTCATGGTAAGATTAACCATGCAAATCCATGTGATCCAGCGTGTCACTGTAATCAAACAGAATTGATATTGGAAAAATTTCCAGGGGAAAATTTCTCTTGTCATAGAATTTGCAACATAGTGCAGATATGGTCTTCCTGATCTTCTCTAGGCTTAGAGGAAATCGGGTTATCCTCAATGAAAACACTGATGAATTTGCTATGAGTTCATGGAAACTCATTCTTATAATGTCGTTGGAGCATTGATGAGACTAATTCAAAATCATAAATCTAGCATGACCGAGTCGTGCACGAATAGCAGTCATGGACATGTCCTGCTCTTTCACTTGTCACTGTTGGCAGCATGATCATGAGTTCGATCTTGGAAAAGTGATTAATCACTATAAGGTCGATTGGACATGTTGTCAATACGTGGAGGAGAATAACGGTCATGAATGGTGATTTGTTTAAATCGACGGTAGTCGACACATAATCTCATGATACCATCCTTCTCCTTGTAGGTTCTTCTAGAGTGTAAGGAATAATTTTGGAATAATCCGATGGTTATGCGTAAAAGGACTTTTGTAGTCGTGTGTTACTGACAGCTAGAAAATCATAGCAATCATGGCTAACAAAGCACGTGCTTGGAAAGCATAGATAATTTGTACAGATTTTCCTGATGGAAAAATTAAGCTGAATGTATTCAGGAGCCTGAACATTACTGTACATAATTATGAATCGTAGCATGGTGTGCTATTCATAGTCCATAATTAGGATAAAATTCATCTCGTGTTTGTCCGAGGAAATACGTTAGTAGCTTGGATCTCATCATTAAGCTGAAGGAAAACCTTCGTATTCGTGGGAATACGAAAGACGTCCTTCATGGTCATGAATATATGAAATATGGTGAAACAAAAGAAAGCGAAGTCGGCAACATGACGGTTCTCACTGATGCGTTGGTAATGGTATTGAAATTCTTGTGGCCTGATTAATACATGGCACAACAAAATGGATATACCCTTGGAGGGTACCCTGAATTTCTTAGAAATGTTCCATAATTAGACGTGAGTCATGTGTCTTGACTCGTGTCTTGAGAAATGTAAGCGTGGCATATGTCTTGACTGGTATCTTGACATGTGTCTTCAGAAAGTATACGTGAGACATGTGTCTTGACTGATGTCTTGACATGTGTCTCGAGATGTGAAACAATTAGAACTACAAATATTAGGTTATTATGCCAGACTTGACGGGTCGGTTGGACTACTGATCCTTTGTATGTCTGATCACGTCCGCGGCCGGAGCCTCGGTTGCGATTCCTAGGATAGTTTCTGTCATAGTAGTGGTTTCTATCGTCCTGACTGTCAGTTCCATGACGGTCATTCTCATGACCGTGATTCATGTAACTATTTCAGCTGAGTGGCCGGCTGGTACCGGTTTGCACTCATATGGCTGAAATGACAGCCGAATGACGTGTGACATGTAACTAAGAATTAGGGACAATGATTGATGGAAATCGTCTGATGGTGAAGCATCTTCTCGTCCAATTGCTTTGCTCTGACGCCTTTGTCTTCGTCTTGTAGGATCTCCAGGTTGTGAACAGCATCCGCATCTCGTAGCGTCTCCGAACGTCAGCAACATCAACCTTTAGTAACATCTCCAAGTTATGAGCGGTATCAGCAACCTTCTAGAATATCAGCAATTGAACATACGCCTGAGATGATTTAGAATCAACTAGCGAATACTCGTGAAGTATTGCAAGTGAAATACACATGGATTAAGGTATGTGAAATACACATGGAATACGGTACATGGAGTACACACGGAAGGCACATGAAATGATCGGTATGGGTTCGATCATTTGTCATGATTTAAGGAAGGTGTATCGGTTAGACGGTTAGGAAAAACCATCATGATAACCTGGCAGTATTAGCATAGACATCATTCTGGTTGTATCGAGAAACGTTAAAGTGTGGTTACCCAAATTCAACGATGATTTGCCTGACAGCATGATCAATGAAAACCAACCATGACTATCATGAAAGCAGAATTCAATGAATCCAACTATGTATTGCATGAAGGCATAATAACAAATGAGGCGTAAGACGTAATCCACATGAAGACGGAATTATCATGAAGAAACACGAAACGATTTAACATGAAGGAGTGTATAACATAATCAGCATGAAACTGAGTTTAACCATGACAATATGAAAATATACTTGACATAAAAACATAGTAACTTATGAGGGGACATGAAAAAAAAATTATGCCAATTTAAATCATGAGAAAAAATTTATGCATGAAAAACAGTGCATGAATGCGTAATGTAGTTTATAAAAACCTTTATATGTGCGAGGGGACGCCTATGGGTCGGTCCCAAAACAAAAGACATGGCGAGGGGACGCCTATGGGTCGGTCCCAAAGTTAAAAGTTTCGATAAAAGCACATGCGACTAAATAGGGCCAGTCCTGTACCAACCATTACTTAGTCATAATCCCTGCAACAATGATACATGAAACATAATTAAATGAAACTCATCTGTCAAAACTTATCAGAAAATTTTGTATGTGACTAATTATGAACTACTGGGTTCATTCCACATGAAACAATAACACATAACTAAATATGAATGACGGTTGTCCATCCATATTAGTAAAACAATATCGATGAAAACATCAAGGTTAAAACCTCAAGGTGCTGAAAACATCATGGTTAAAACAACAATGCGCTGAAAACGTCAATACGTAGAATGACAAACGTTGGCTTAGGAAGCTCCTGGTGACTACCCACTAGTCACAGGTCGAGTTTTAGAGCCTACAGGTCGAAGCCTTGGCTCTGATACCATATTTGTAACACCTCATTTTGATAATGGAATGTCACGCGTAATTATGGCGTGTCAGCAAAGCATACAAGGATAAATGTCTAAAACATTACATGACCATAGGGATAAGCGGAATCAAACATCGGTTCCCAAACATAAGCCCAAAACATATTAAAGCAAAAGAAATGAATGAAAGACTAAACAAGCATAAGTATATGAAGGCAAAAAGGACAAGAAGTCTCTAGCAGCTTCCATCCTATGCACGTCCTCCAAATGCTCGAGTCTTTCCTGGAGTACCTGCCGTTTTGGGACATGGAAAGGAAAGTAACGGCTGAGCAAAACGCTCAGTGCACGGATATAGACTAGTGTGAATAACTAAAACATAATAAAGACTTAATAGCAGCGGAATTGTATAAGTCCTGGAAAACCTGGAACATGTTCATAAAACTGGTTTTATAGTTTGAAAAGCCTTATGTTTATCTTATGAAAACTGTTTAACATATTTTACCATTAGCCAATATAGGTCATGAAAATCCACCGTGCATGAATACTTGGAGGGGTGACCTCATCATGCAAATTAGAGGGGTTGCCTCTAATTTAATATACTGGTTCTGGGTAGGAGTGATCAGCTCCTTGTGAAGGATGCAAGGCACACACCACATTTACCATGAAATCCTGACTGAAAACATGTAACTAGGATGCACCCATACGACCCACATGATAAATATAATATAAATGGCCAAAAGCTGAAGGGACGCCACGAGCAATCACTCCGCCGTGGTGAAGTCATAACATCAGTGCCTCTAATGTTATGGTTATGGTACCTCCATAGGTAGGTGAAACTGGTCATGCATGTATATGGCTTTAGGTATTCTAATTAAACATAAGCAATTCAAAAACATATAAAACAAATACTGGGAAAACGGTTGGTTGCATACGGGGAACCCTAATAAGGAAAGAATGTCCATACTGAAAGGACGGGAATCCGTACCTTATGTACTGTGAACGAAGAAGATGAACTGAGAGGAATCCTACTTCCGTATCACTAATGCTACATGAATACATACATGAATAAGTATCTGCTTACTAAATACGTAACTGATTTTATGTCATGTCTTAGCTTATTTTATATGTTCTTATCATGTTTTACTGTTCTAAGCCTTAAATTGTGTTTATCTTATATTCTGTTTACCCTGATTAAGTATTTCTGGTATTTCATATACTTACTGTGTAATAATAAGTAACTTTCTAAAAATAGCTGGTTTCCTAAAATAGAAAGTTTCCAAAAATAGAAAGTTTCCAAAAATAGAAAGTTACCAAAAATAGAAAGTTTCCAAAAATAGAAAGTTTCCAAAATAGAAAATTTCCAAAAATAGAATTACTGCTTAAAATAGATAAGTTTCTAAAAATAGAAAGTTTCCATAAATAGATCAAATGCCTTAATTAAATAAGTTTCCATAAATAGATTAGCTGCCTGAAATAAATAAGTTTCTAAAAATAGAAAGTTTCCATAAATAGATTAGTTGCCTTATTTAATTAAATTTCTAAAAATAGAAAGTTTCCATAATTAGAAATAAGCTGGTTAAATAAGCTAAGTATATAAGCCTAAGTGTTTTCATGATTATTTCCTAAGTCATATGATATAATGTATAGTTTATTAATTATTTCATGTAATTAAAATAAACTATAGGTTAAAATATTTAATTAAAGTATATCATGTTTTTAATTAAATAAAGTTAAATACTTAGGTTAAAACATGTATTATTATTTATTAATAATATAACCTAAGTCATGTTAATTAATTAATTATAACCATGGTTTTAAATAATTAATTAATTTATAAGTTTAAAATATAAAATACTTAGGTTAATAATTTCATGATTTTAATAATTAATACAACCTAAGTCATGTTATTAAATTAATCATGTCATGTTCATTAATTTAATTTTAACATAAGATTATAAAAGAAAAATAATCTTAACATACACCGTGAACCGGATCTTGACTAAGAACCATGAACTGGACATGAAATTGACACCATACCCCGAAACAAATTGGGGTTACCCTTGTCTTGTTGTTGCCGTGGGACCCACACCTACCAACCGGGACCATATGGTCTCGGTGGTGGTCGTGTAGCCAAACCGAGACCCTCTCGGGTTCGGTTTAGGCGTCGGCCAAAAGCAAACACCCCTAAATCACCCTTTTTGATTTATTCCAAAACCAATTTCATGTTAGATCTATGATTTTAATTAGGTTTTTAATAAAAACATATCATTTTCATAATTATTTAAAAGATTAAATCAAAAGAAAAGGGTTAAAATAATTACCGAATGCGTGGATCTAAACAATGATGAACAAACACGAACACTAGCAACAAATCCAAGATCAAAGATCAATTAAACACCCCCTTTGGTGTGTTTGAAGGTGGCAGCCAAAAGAGAGAAAGAAGGAGGAGGAGAACTTTTAGGTTTTTGTGAAAATCCTCTATAAAATGAAAATGAGTAGTGATCTTTTCCTAATTCCTTGTTTTAGTAAAAATTGATGGTTAAGCCCATCCTCCCTCCCTAATTTCGTGGTAATGGGGCCCACAAGGGGTAACCCGAATTTTTTCCGTGTCTAAAATATTGGTGTGTTCTCGTGTGTTCTCGTGTTCGTGTTTTACATGTTCTCGTTAAATATTAACCGTGACTTAATATATTTATTCGTGTTAGTAATAAATATATATACGTAATTAATATTATCTCGTGATTAAATTACGTTCATGATTTCATGATCGCATGTTCGTGATTAATTATTGTCAAATAATTATTGCGTGCTCATGCGTAGTAAAATACTTATCGTGTTCTAACACGTACGTAATACGTAAAATCCTAACACGAAATCGTAATCATGCTATAATAGGAAAGTTTTAATCTAGTACGTACGATCTTAAGGGTACTATTCATGGTAAAAGCATGCGGGTTTTACAATATACATGCATGACCAGTTTCACCTAGTTATGGAGGTACCATAACCATAACACTAGAGGCACTGGTGTTATAACTTCCCCACGACGGAGTGATTGCTCGTGGTGTCCCTTCAGCTTTTGGCCATATTATTATATTTATCATGTGGGGCGTATGGGTGCATCCTAGTTACATGTTTCCAGCAGATTACTCAGTGTGAATGTGGTGTGTGCCTTGCATCCTTCACAAGGAACTGATCCCTCCTACCCAAAACCAGTATATTAAATTAGAGGCAGCCCCTCTAATTTGCATGATGAGGTCACCCCTCCAAGTATTCATGCACGGTGGATATTCATGACCTATATTGGCTAATGGTAAAATATGTTAAACAGTTTTAACAAGATAAACATAAGGATTTTCAAACTATAAAACCAGTTTCTACTAAGACTTAACTGGGTTATTCGGGACTTAGTTTCTTCCGCTGTTATATGCTTACATGCTTATATTATTCATGCTTTATGTACATCCGTGCACTGAGCGTATTGCTCAGCCGTTTTCCTTTTCATGTTCCCAAAACGGCAGGTACTCTAGGACGCTCGTAGACTTAAAGCGTACGTGCATATGGACTGGAAGCTTTCTAGTCTTCTTTACTTTATGCATTATCTATACTTTGATATTCTTTTCATGGACATTGTTTAGTCCTTTCATTTATAGTACTTATGTTTGTGTGTGATGAGCTTTACTTTTGGACTACCGGCGTTTGATTCCGGTATTTCCTTTTTATGGTCATGTAATGTTTTAGACATTTATCCTTGTATGCTTTGATGACACACCATAATTACGCGTGACATTCCATTTATCAAAATGGGGTGTTACAATTATGGTATCAGAGACAAGGCTTCGACCTGTAGGCTCTCAAAAACATGACCTGTGATTAGTGGGTAGTCACTATGGTCTTCCTAGAACTGACAGTCGGTTTTCATGCATTCATCATTTTCATGCATACATATATATGTCATTGTCGCAGGTTTATGACTAAGTAACGGTTGGTACAGGACTGGCCCTATTTATTCGCATGTGTTTTATCGAAACTTTTAAATTTGGGACCGACCCATAGGCGTCCCCTCGCCATGTCTTTTATTTTGGGTGAACTGACCATAGGCGTTCACTCTCGAGCATACAAAAGTTTTCATAAAACTGCATCATGCATTCATATACAAATTTTCTTGCATAAAATTTTTCTCTTGATTTATTGGTATAATTTTTTTTCATGTATATATATATATTATGTTTTGATCTGTTTAATCATATGTTTTATGTTATACTATCAGATGGTTCTCACACGCGAGCAGGAACAACTCAATGCAGCAATCCAAGCTGCAATGCAAGCTTTGCTTCCTCAAGTGAGGAATGACATCAGGGCTGAGGTTCAGGCTGTCAACAATCAGCAGCAAAACCAAGCACCACCTCCTCCTCCTCCTCCTCCAGTGACATTGGCAATATGGCTGGAGAGATTCAACAAGCTCCGTCCTCGAGCTTTCGAGAGAACAGATAGCCCCAGTGAAGCTGAAAGCTGGTTGGCTCACATCGAGAATATCTTTGATGCTATGGGTTGTGACCCTGTGTTCAAGGCGAGGTTGGCATGTTACCGGTTCGAAGGCGATGTGTTAAATTGGTGGTTAGCATTGAAGCAGTCTGAGGGACGTGATAATTGGGTGGATGGTTTGACAGGGGCTCAGTTCAGAGATAGGGTGATGGAGCAGTTCTTTCCCAAGGCTGAGCAAGATAAGCTTAAGAGGGAGTACCATGGGATCCGACAGAGAGCTGGGGAGAATAGCAACGAGTTCATGCAGGGCTTTCTCCGCTTAGCTGGTTTCCTTGGTGCAGCGGCAGGTACTCCTGAAGAGCAGGCACACCACTTTAGGTGGGCTCTTCGCACATCGGTCGCAAACAACTTGGTGTGTGCTACGTTCAACACAGTAGCACAAGTGGCCGATGCGGCGCGTAAGCTGGAGATGTTGCATGAGAGTGATGAGTTCGGGGAAGCTGAGAAACCCGACAAGAGGTAAACATTCGTATTCAAGCGGTGACCAATCCGTATTCTTTCTATATATGTCAATTATTCATCTCTTTAAATTGTATCTTCCAGGCAGAAAACTGGGGACCGGTCTCAGCCGGCTACTCAGCAGCAGCCTAATCAGCCCAAGGGAAACGGTCAGACTAACGACCGTTCTGCTACGGATAGGCGTGGCGGTAATGATAATTACCGTAACAACGCTGGACACTCCAATGACAGCAGGTCCTAATACTTACGCATTTTCTTATGATTTCATGTTATAACTCATAATTCTGACACTTTAGCAAATCTTCTACCAGGAACCATGGAAACGGTAGGGACGAGAACCAGAGAGGTTCACAGCCTATCCGTCCAGCTATCACTTATTCAGTCTTACCATTATTCGCATTTTCCTTTGTACCCTATTATCATGTCTCATGTAAAATGTTTTATCAGGTCCTCAGCCAGCCAGAGCACCTGCTGGAGGATATACTCATCCTCTTTGCTCTACTTGCCACTGTAGGCACCAAGGGCCATGTTGTCGTGACACTAACGCATGCTTCAAGTGTGGTCTTCCTGGCCATCGCATGAAGGACTGCCGTAAGGGCGAGATGGAGGGCACATCGGGACATGCTGATACCAAGCCGCCTCCTACCACTTGACGCGTCTACACGACATCTCGAGATTAGGCCAACAAGTCTATAGGTACCATCACTGGAATCTTGTATATGTATGGTCAAGCTGCGTGTGTTCTATTTGATACGGGTGCTACTCACTCGGTCATTTCTACTGCTTATGCCAAGAACATTAGGATACTCCCCATGCCACTAGATAATAGACTCAGTATTTCCATGCCTTTGAGGGACTCTGTATTAATCACCCATGTATAAAAGAGTCTTCCCCTAGAGTTTGATGATAAGGTTCGTCCTGTTGACGCACTTCCACTAGACATGAATGACTTTGACATGATTTTGGGCATGGATTGGCTATCCAAGCATCATGCTACCATAGACTACCATTCATATCGAGTCATCTTCGGTGAGGTTAATGCACCAGAGTACATTCACAACGGGTTCGTACCCGGAAGGTCTTTATAAATCATATGTACCCTGCAAGCACGTGCACTACTGTCACATGGCTGCGAGGGTTATCTAGCTACGGTTCACGACATGGATGCTGAATCTCCATCAATTCAGCATCAGCCAATTGTGTCGGAATTCCAAGATGTATTTCCAGAAGAACTTCCGGGCATACCACCTGCACGAGAAGTGGAATTCAATATCGAGCTCATCCCAGGAGCTGAACCGATTTCCAAGGCTCCGTATCGCATGGCTCCCATAGAGTTAAAGGAACTGAAGGATCAACTGCAAGAACTTCTAGAACGAGGTTTCATTCGACCGAGCGCATCTCCATGGGGCGCACCGGTCTTACTCGTTAAGAAGAAGGACGACAATATGCGTCTTTGCATACACTATCGCGAGCTCAACAAGATTACTATCAGGAATAGGTATCCACTGCCGCGTATAGACGATCTGTTTGACCAACTCCAAGGGGCCAAACACTTCTCCAAGATTGATCTTATGTCAGGCTATCATCAACTACGGGTTAAGGAGCAAGACAATGCCAAGACTGCTTTTCGTACCCGCTATGGCCACTACAAATTTATAGTCATGCCATTCGGCCTGACCAATGCTCCAGCAGTGTTCATGGATTTGATGAACAAAATCTTCCATGAATTTCTGGACAAGTTCGTCATTGTCTTCATCGATGACATCCTGATTTTCTCAAAGTCCAAGGAGGAACACGAAGACCATCTTCGTACAGTACTACAGATTCTTCGCCAGAGGCAGCTGTATGCTAAATTCTCCAAGTGTGAGTTTTGGTTAGACAAGGTGGCATTCTTAGGTCACATTGTATCAGCAGAAGGAATCACTATGGATCCAGCGAAGGTTGAGGCTATTACTAAGTGGCCGAGGCCGACATCAGCGACTGAAGTTCGCAGTTTCTTAGGCTTAGCTGGCTATTACCGTAGGTTCGTGGAGAACTTTTCCCGCTTAGCACTACCATTGACCAAACTGATGTGGAAAGGGGAGAAATTCGTCTAGACTGAAGAACGAGAGAAGAGCTTTGAAGACCTGAAGCAGAAGCTAGTATTTGCACCTATTTTTACTCTCCCATCTGGTACATGTGGATTTCAAATCTACAATGATGCATCGGGGAAGGGACTTGGCTGTGTTCTCATGCAACATGGGAAAGTGATCGCGTACGCTTCACGACAGCTTAAGCCTTATGAAGAAAATTACCCTACGCATGACTTGGAACTTGCTCCAGTCGTGTTTGCATTGAAGATATGGAGGCACTACTTATATGGAGAATCATGTGACATTTTCACGGACCACAAGATCTTGAAGTATATCTTCACTCAGCGTGAATTGAACATGAGGCAGAGGAGATGGTTAGAGCTGTTGAAGGATTATGATATTAATCTGCAGTATCATCCCAGAAAGGCGAATGTAGTAGCAGATGCACTTAGTAGGAAGTCCGGAATGATCAACGGCATTATGATTAAGGAGGAAATCATAAGAGACTTGGAGCGACTAGATATAGAGATCATGGTACGTGGACAGCACGGTTACTGGGCTAATCTTAGAGTAGAACCCGAGTTACTCTCTAAGATCAAGGAAGCTCAGAAAGATGATGGAGAAATCTGGGCGATAATTCAGAATTTGGAGAAGCAGACGGAATTCAGAGTAGATGCAGATGGTATCGTATGGCAGGGCACGAGGCTTTGTGTTCCTGATGATCAAGAACTCCGGGAAGCATTGTTAGCTGAAGCTCATAGCTCCCCATTCTCTATACATCCTGGTTCGACTAAGATGTACCATGACATCAAGCAGTACTTTTGGTGGAGTGGTATGAAACAGGATGTAGCCACTTACGTCTCCAAATGTCTTACCTGCCAGCAGGTTAAGATCGAGCATCAGCGATCTGGTGGTCTCCTTCAACCGTTAGATATTCTAGAGTGGAAGTGGGACAAAATCACCATGGATTTTGTTACTGATCTTCCGCCAACCAAGAGGAAGCACGATGCAATTTGGGTTATCGTAGATTGACTTACCAAATCAGCTCATTTCTTACCGATCCGCAAGGAAGATTCGGTCAGTAAACTCGCCGATACGTATAAAAGAGTGATCATGAGACTCCACGGTGATCCATCCAGCATCGTCTCAGACAGAGATCCTCGTTTCACTTCGCGACTTTAGAAGAGTCTGCAGAAAGCTTGGGGTACACAACTTAAGCTTAGCACGGCTTTTCATCCTCAAACAGACGGGCAGTCGGAGCGAACGATTCAGACATTGGAAGACATGTTGAGGTCATGTGCGTTGGAATGGACGGGTGATTGGGACGATTATATCTGTTTGGTGGAGTTTGCATACAACAACAGTTGGCACGCAAGTATCAAGTGTGCTCCTTTCGAGATGTTGTATGGCAGAAAGTGTCGCGCCCCAATCTGTTGGGATTAGGTTGGCGAGCGAACACTTCAAGAAGCGCGGTCACGTTAGAAGAGTTATGCCGATAAGCATCGTAGGGACATACATTTTAACGTAGGAGATCACGTCTTTCTTAAGGTTTCGCCGGCACGTGGTGTTAGACGCTTCGGGATTAAAGGGAAGCTCAGTCCTCGTTTCATCGGACCGTATGATATCATTGAACGAGTCGGTGAAGTATCTTACCGGTTAGCGTTACCTCCGCAGCTTTCACATGTACACAATGTGTTTCATGTGTCCTTACTCAGATGGTACCAGTATCATCCTCTTCACATGGTTTAGTATCCATTGGAACAGATATGTGAAGATCTCACTTTCATAGAAGAACCCGAACAAGTTCTTGACAGACAAGAACGAGTCATGAGAAGGAAGACGATTCCATTCGTCAAAATCCTTTGGAGGGATCATACCGAGCGGGAAGCCACTTGGGAAATAGAGGAGTCTATCCGGGCTTCTTACCCTTATTTCATATTTTGAATTCGGGTATGTTCTTCTTTCCATTTTACTTTATCTATAATTCGGGGACGAATTATTCTTTTTAGGGGGGAAGAGTTGTAAAACCCGCATGCTTTTACCATGAATAGTACCCTTTAGATCGTACGTACAAGATTAGAACTTTCCTTTTATAGCATGTTTACGTTCACGTATAAGAATTTTAAGTATTACGTACGTGTTAGAACACGATAAGTATTAAATACGTATGAACACACAATAATTATTCAAATAATAATTATAATCACGAACATGCGATCATGAAGTCATGAACGTAATTTAATCACGGGATAATATTATTTACGTATATATATTTATTACGAACACGAATAAATATATTAAGTCACGATCAATAATTATTTAGAACACATAAAACACGAACACGATAAAACACGAACACACACTAGAATATTTAGACTCGAGAAAAGTATGGGTTACCCCATGTGGGGCCCCCTACCCGCGGCATACATAAAAGCATGGGCTTAGCTCATGCAAAATTTACTAACAAGGGGTTAAGGGGTAAAACTTGTGTCGTTATTCACAAAATCAAGAAAATAACAAAACCCTAAATCTTTCTTCTTGCTCCTCTTTGGCCACCGGTTTTAAGGACACCAAAGGGGTGTTCAGTTTGATTTTGATCTTGGAAATTGTGCAAGCATTCGTGTGTGTTCATCCTTAATTGATCCACGTATTCGGTATAACTTTTTAACCCTTTTCTTTATGTTTTGATTTATTGAATCACATAAAATCATGGTATTTTTAATTAAACTAATTAAAAACAATTATTCTAAACATGTTAAGGATTACGGGATAAATCAAACAAGGGTTTTTAGGGGTGTTGTGGTCTAGCCGACGCCTAACCGAGCCCCTAAGGGGTATCGGCTTGGCTTATTACCCACCACCGAGACCATATGGTCTCGGTATGGTGGTGGTGGTCCCACGACAGCAGCCAAAACAAGGGGAACCCCGACCTTGGTCATGGTGTTAGTTACGGGTCCGGTTTATGGTTTCTAGTCACGGGTCCGGTTCATAGATTACTTTTAAGTTTTATGATTTTACCAGTTATGTGTTAAAATTAAATTAATAAAACATGACATGATTAATTTAATTAACATGACTTAGGTTATAAATTTAATTATTAGATCATGAATTTTAACCTAAGTATTTATATTTTATTAGACCTTATAATTAATTAATTATTAAAAACTATGACTATAATTAATTAATTAACATGACTTAGGTTATATTATTAATAATTAATAATGCATGTTTTAACCTAAGTATTTTTACCTTTATTTAATTAAAAACATGATATATTTAATTAAATACTTTTAACCTATAGTTTATTTAATTTACATGTAATAATTAATAAACTATACTTTATAACTACATGACTTAGATTAGTAATCAGAAAACACTTAAGCTTATATAATTAGCTTATTTAAACAGCTTATATCTATTTATGGAAACTTTCTATTTTTAGAAACTTATTTAATTAAGGCAGCTAATCTATTTATGGAAACTTTCTATTTTTAGAAACTTATCTATTTTAAGCAGTAATTCTATTTTTGGAAACTTTCTATTTTTGGAAACTTTCTATTTTTGGAAACTTTCTATTTTTGGTAACTTTCTATTTTTGGAAACTTTCTATTTTAGGAAACCTGCTATTTTTAGAAAGTTACTTATTATTACACAGCAAGTATAATAATACATGAAATACAAGTAATACTTAATCAGAATAGACAAAATATAATATAAATACAGTATAAATCTTAAAACAGTAAAACATGACATGAACGTATAAAATAAGCTAAGGCATGACATAAAACCAGTTACATATGTAGTAATCAGATACTTATACACGTATGTGTTTATGTAGCATTAGTGATACCGACGTAGGACTCTCTTCCGTTCGTCTTCTTCGTTCACTGGACATAAGGTACGGATTCCCATCCTTTCAGTATGGACATTCTTTCCTTATTAGGATTCCCCGTATGCAGCCAACTGTTTTCCCATAGTATAAGTTTATATGTTTGATTGCTTATGTTTAATTAGAATACCTAAGGTCATATACATGCATGACCAGTTTCACCTAGTTATGGAGGTACCATAACCATAACACTAGAGGCACTGGTGTTATGACTTCCCCACAGCGGAGTGATTGCTCGTGGCGTCCCTTCAGCTTTTGGCCATATTATTATATTTATCATGTGGGGCGTATGGGTGCATCCTAGTTAGATGTTTCCAGCAGATTACTCAGTGTGAATGTGGTGTGTGCCTTGCATCCTTCACAAGGAGCTGATCCCTCCTACCCAAAACCAGTATATTAAATTAGAGGCAGCCCCTCTAATTTGCATGATGAGGTCACCCCTCCAAGTATTCATGCATGGTGGATATTCATGACCTATATTAGCTAATGGTAAAATATGTTAAACAGTTTTTACAAGATAAACATAAGGCTTTTAAAACTATAAAACCAGCTTCTACTAAGACTTAACCGGGTTATTCGGGTCTTAGTTTCTTCCGCTGTTATATGCTTATATGCTTATATTATTCATGCTTTATTGTACATCCGTGCGCTGAGCGTATTGCTCAGCCGTTTTCCTTTTCATGTTCCCAAAACGGCAGGTACTCAGGGACGCTCGTAGACTTAAAGCGTACGTGCATATGGACTGGAAGCTTTCTAGCCTTCTTTACTTTATGCATTATCTATACTTTGATACTCTTTTCATGGACATTTTTTAGTCCTTTCATTTACAGTACTTATGTTTGTGTGTGATGAGCTTTACTTTTGGACTACCGATGTTTGATTCTGGTATTTCTTTTTTATGGTCATGTAATGTTTTAGACATTTATCCTTGTATACTTTGATGACACGCCATAATTACGCGTGACATTCCATTTATCAAAATGGGGTGTTACAGGTTTAGACTTAAATGAGACCTTGTGCTATTTGCCTTTAAGGCATGCAACATAAGAGTGGTCATTGTGGAAAGCCTTTTCAGGCAAACCATCAACTAAACCATGTCTCACAAGTCTGTTTATATTTTTAAAATTAATGTGCCCTAATCTCCTATGCCAAAGATTACTCTCATCAACTAAAGCCTTAGCATATAGACATGACAAATTATTATTCATCCTAATACCATTAAGATTCACATTATAGATGTCCTTATGCCTAGGTGTTTTATAATCAATGAATTTCTCATCTGGTAGCTTAAAATCTTTGCTCAACACCAAGCATTCAGTATCAGTAAAAAGAACTTTATTTTTGTTATCACAAACTTGTGATACACTAAACAGATTATAGTCAAGTTCTTTTACCAGAAACACGTTTTCAAAACGCAAATTGTTGGTGAGAAGAGTTCCTTTGCCTGTGATAGTTCCATATCCGCCTCCAAAGTAAACTTTGTCACCATCCTTAATGGGAGTGAAGTTTGTAAGATAGTCCTCCTTCCCAGTCATGTGCCTAGAGCATCCACTATCCCAATAGCCATAATCAATAACCTGCTTTTGAATGCCCTGCACATAAAGAAAACAAATTAGTTTTATTTGGGAACCGAAGCCTGAGCAGACTTGGATTCATTTGGTTGTTCAACAAGAACAAACTTAGTCCTTATGACAACCCCTTGTTCATCCCTTTTTGGATTAAACACCCAATTAACCCCAAATGGTTTTGTTATGACCTTTGAAATATAATGAAATCTGTTATAGGTCATAGAAATCCCATCTGAATTAGGGTTTTGGTCTTGTTTAGGTCTCCATGTCAAGCTAGAAGAAGCTTTAGACCCCTTTTCCTTTGGTTGCAAATATCTACCATTATTTGGTCTGGCAACGTTCCTGTCAGCGTTTAATTTGGTCTTGTCAACGCTGAAATTACCCTTATCAGCGTTGAACCTAGGGTTTGCTACAGGAACCCATTGTCTATTAGACCATGTATTGGTCTTCTGAAAAGGTCTTTGTCCATAAGTATTAGACCCTTTAGTAAAGAATGGGGCTGGTCTAATAGCTTGTGGACTTTGCTGGACAAAAGATTTGGGTTTGACAGTGTTTGACTTTTTGTCAGCGTTGACCTTTGAAGCATTGACACACTTATAGGCTAAATGTGAAAAACTTACACAAGTATAACAGGCTTTTCTAGACATAACTCTAGGTCTAGAAGAAAAGAAACCTGTTCCATTATCACTAATTTGGCTTATTGGTGACCTAGGTTTTCTATACATTTCTGCATATTTAATACTAGGTTTTCTATCAATGTTTAAGCCAAGGTCAACAGTCTTGCCAGTGGTTGGGTTTGTCACTTTGATGGGTTTAGACTCATTTGGGCTATCACTAAGCATGCCACCCTTAACAAATAAGGTAGGTTTGGCTTTCTTCCATTGGTCTAAATCAGTCAACTTCTGCCTATATTCCTCCACTGGGGTAAGAACTCTTGGTGGAGGAATAAATTCCTCTTCTTGGAGTTCTGGTAAACCAGTTCAAGACAAGTCCTTTCTAAGGACACCATAGAAGTTCCCAGCAGGTGGTGGAACACCAGCATACTCTTTCATCCCAATTCCAGTCATATCCCTAGAATCCCTTTGTTCACTAACATATTTTTCTAGGGTTTGTGAGGCTTTATCAAATCTCTGAATTTTAAGGTCTACATTATCCTTGTTTTTGATAGCCTCGTCTAACTTAGCCTGTAAAGTAGCATTGGCTCTCTCCATGATGTTTCTAATCTCAATACTAGCATTTAAATCATGATTTAAAATATTGATTTGATCTTTTAGGTCAAGCTCCATTTTCTCATACTCAGCTACAGTTTTTTCAGTTTGAGTAAGGGCAAGTTGATAGTTAGATAACTTGCATCTTTCATTAACCACATCAGTTGAAAATTTTAAAACTCCTTTGTTAAGTTTTTCAGTGTTTAGACGACAACTCTTACTACAAATGCATCATCATATACCTCATTGTCTGATGAAGATGAGGAGTGTTCCATGAGAGCATAGTGAACATGCTCTTCTTCTTCCTTTTCTGCAACCAAAGCTTTGTTCTCTTCCTCATCCTTGGCCAAGTAGCTCCAATCCCAGCCAACACCATCAATGTCCTGCATGACAACCATAGCTTTGGAATCCCGAGCCTTGATGATTTGGCTTGAGGGTTTGCCAACATCAGATCTTCTTGGAGATCTGCACTCTCTCATAAAGTGTCCCATTCTATGACAATTATAACACTCAACCTTGGATTTATCAAATCCAGCAGTGTCCTTAGCATTAAAAGTCATCTTATTCTTGAATCTTCGATTCCATCTGTTTGCTCTTATACTTGCAAGAGCCATATTCCACTTTATGTCCATCTCCTCCAAATGCTCATCACTAATTTGCTCAAGCTCCTCATATGTAATCACTGAACCATTTGACAATGAAGCAATGTATGCACAAACAGTATCTAGATCAATACCAGCAGGCTTAACTCTTGGTGAGTCAACTTTGTATGTGTCAGCGTCTGAATGTAAGGCGTTGACAAGGCTTGATCCAGCGTTGAGGCAAGTTGATCCAGTAACGGGGTGCATGTATGACTCCTTTTGATCAAACTGACCTTCACTATGTGAGAAGAAGGCCATATTTCCATTGGTAGACTTGCTTCCATGATCCAAAAGGGTTTCATTCTCTATCAGCCTTAGTTTATTATAAAAATCATCAAAAGTAGAACTTTTGTGAGTGTTATTAGCAATTATAGACCTTTCTTCAATCTTCCATGCATCACCAAGACTTTTAAGAAAAGTGGTGATAATATCAACATCACCAAGCAATGTTCCCATAAAGGACAGCTTGCTTGTAATGTCAAGAAGTCTGCTTCTCACTCCACTTAGCTTCTCACTGGGTTGAGCTTTAAAAACAGCATACTCATGCAAGATTTGCTTCTTTTTCTCTTGTACAGTATCAGCATTACCACCATAAGCAACTTCAAGGGCTGCCCAAAGATCTTTTGCAGACTCATAGCTTCCATATTTGTGCTAGTTTTCTTGTCCCAAAGAGAGTTTGAGAATGCTTAGGGTTTTCATGTCATTCCTTCTCTTTGCTATGTCCTCAGTTGAGACAGCTCTACCATCCTCAGGTTTTTCTTTTCGATCCTCTTCAGTAGAGCCTTTGAACATTTGTTCTTTGTAAGATAGCAGCTGCAATCTCTTGAGCTTTATTGAATGTGTTTCCATATTCAATAATTTCCCATAGGGTGTAGTCATGGATTTGTAGATACTGTTCAAAGTTAAACTTCTACAACTCAAAATTGTTTGGGTCTAGCATGGGAATCTTGATGTTGGGGGTTGAGGAGGAGGAGTTTACTTCTGGGGTAGACATGATGTTTTTAGGGTTTCTTGAAAATTAGGGTTTTTGGCGATTTAGGGTTCTTGTGTTCTTTAGATCAAAGTTTCTCAACAAGCTCTGATACCACTTGTTGGTCCCAAACTTAGATCGATTTAGCTTTGTGTTAACGAGATTAAATCAAGTTTAACACGTAGAGAAATTTTTTGTGTATAAAACAATTTAAGTACTATGCGGAATTAATACTTAAACAAGAACACACAAACAATGTAAACCAAACTTTCACTTGATTGATAAAACACACTTGCGTACAATGAAAGTGTTAAACGTATGGAAAAATTATATGAAACAAAACCTAAAGGCCTCCTTTTATAGACATAAGGAGCCTTGTACAAGAGTCTACGTATCAGCTATTTTAGGTAAAGATAAACATAAAAAATAAATTGTCGATCTTATCTTTACTAGAAACAAACTAGAAACATAATACGTGTAGACTAAGTTTTCTATCAGTGCTTGACTTCTTCCTATCAACGCTTGACTTCTTTCTGTCAACGCTTGTTCTGTTAATGCTTGTTTTCTTCTTATCAACGCTTGATTTCTTCTTGTTAGCGTCCAAGTGTACTGGCTACATTTTATTCCCAACAATTTCAGCTTATGGCATTAGCTTATGGCTTAATGGGCCAAAAAGCCCATTAAGAATAAGTTGTTTGCTTATTAAGCTGTGATAAGCTCACTTTCAGCTTTTGGGCTTTTAGAGTTTTGTGTTTAAAATTGAATTTTAAGCTAGACTAGAATTTTTCAGCTTATTTGGATAACTTTTTGCTTATTGGGCCAAAAAGCCCATTAAGCTTGGACTGTTTTGAGTTTTAGCTCATTTGGAGGCCCATTAGGGGTATTTTGTAATTTCAAGTTCATTTTCTGTTTATTTAAGTTAAATTAAACTAGTTTGCAAGTTTTTAGAATTTTTTTATAAATTTTGAATTTTTATTAATATTTTATTATTAAAAATTATTTTTAATATTTTTGCAACTTTTTCATTTTTCTTAGGTTAAATTCATTAAGTTAGGATTTTTAAAACTTTTAGATTAATTTCCTTGTCATTTAATTAATTTTTAGGATTATTTTAATATTTTAATAGTTTTTAATCATTTTTAAACAATTTTAATTAATTTTAAATTTTTCAAAACTAGTTTTTAGTTTAATTAGGTTATTTTATAGGTTTACAAATTGAAAAATATTATTTTGGGCTTTTTGTTAATTAATTTGATTTTTCTGGGCTTTAACTAGTATTAAAAAATTATTATTTAATTAAATTAAAGGTTTGAGGGATTTTTAATTTTTTGTAAACTCTAATTGCATTATTTAGGATTTATTGCAATTTTTTAGGAATTTTTAGGATAACTTTTAAATTTTGTCACGTTTTACGGTTTTACGTTTACGATTTTCGTATTAGTGTAATTTTAATCGTAATCGTCATCCTTTTCTCTTTTCTTTCTTCATAATCATAATCACAAACATTTAATTATCTCTTAATACAACACACTAGCCTACTTGAGAATGATCCCACACAAAGGGTCATAAGTACTTACGTTTTCCTAAACATTCACTTAGTATTTACCGCTTTTACCTCGTTTTCCTAAACGAGCGTGAGTTTACAACCATCATCCATCATTAATCACTGGTAGGGTACCCGCACAATGCGCGGTGAGTACCTAATGACTAATTCTATGAAAATGTAAAGATCAATATATATATACATTTACCTCAACGCCCGAAAAAACGTTCATGATGTCTCAAACAACATTTATAGCTTTTTTGTCAACGTTATGTAAATTCATCTCGTTAATAAAGTGGAAAAGATAAGTTGCTAACGACATGATAATCAAATAAATAATATTAGGTCGCAAAGTTACACTCCATTAAAGTAAACCAAATCGAACCCACATTAAAACCAAATCGAAAATAGAATTCGGGTTGTGGATCATAACCGAACCGAACTACAAATTTAGTTTTCGGGTTAGATACGGGTTTGACAATCGGACCCGAAAATTGAACCAAAAACCGCAAGTTATACAAATATACATAAAATAATTATTAGAATTTAATCTTAGTATAAAATATAATTTTTATATTTAATTTTTTTACTAAATATTTATTAAAATAATTATATATTTTTCAGAAAAATTCGGATAATTTAGGTTATTCGAGTCAATTCGAAAACCGAAACAAATTTAAATTCAGTTTTCAGTTCGATTCGATTAAAATCTAGTTCAGTTCAATTTGATTATCAAGTTGACCCGAGATTTTTTTTAACCAACCTGAAAACCGGAACCAAAGACACCTCTAAATTTATATACGGAAGTCACAAGTTTATTAATGTTAACTTGTTTTTACATAAAGTATAAAAAAAAGCTAAACTTACACCAACCACGAATAAATTATTTGTGACAAGTATATAGATAAATCTTAAACAAATACTATATTTTAATTAAAACCATGTTTTTCATCATCTGTTTCCATCATCTTCGATTAACAATTATCACTAAAACAAACATCACAACAAAAAAATGGCTCATATTCCTCCCTTCTGATTCGATTAACCTTATGTATTTAATTATTTATCTAAATTGGTTATTTGATTTTGGTGATTTCTTGATAGTATGTTTTTTATCCTAACTTTTGGTGGAGTTTGGTCAGAGAATTAACATCAGCGGGTCTGGGTTGCTTTGGTTGGAGAATTGGTTTTGTTCTAATGATGAAAAGGGGAAGAGTTTGACTCAGCTTTTACCAATTAGTGTATAAGAAATCGAAATGGGTTGTTGGTGAGAAGATCAAGGCTTGTACTTCAGAAGCCGATTACAACTTGAATATTTGGATGGTTAGTGTTCTTCGTTGGTTTTAGTATGATCTACTATATATTTGTTAAATTTCAGTTGAATTTTTATAGTTACATAGACTATATACCTTATAGAATGCGAAATAAGCCATATGAAAATGTTTGTTCCTATATGCTATAAATTATTTGGTTCAGAAATTTGCTTTGTGTGTTAGAATTATTGGCATGATAGTTAAATTTGGTAGGGCCTATATCTGTTGTTATAGGTATCATGATCGTTGATTGCTAATTGGTCACTTAGAAGTATTAAGAAATTGTTTTTAGCAGTTTTTATTTAGGAGTGTCTCTGATATGATTATGTTTTGTTAGATTAGGCATACATGAATTATATGTAGCAGTAAATAACAATGTTTCAATGGTATCTGTTAATAAAAAAAGAAACGTAATTTATTACAGAAGTGCTTTGAAACATAAAAAAATGATTGTCAAGGTGTCTTAGTTATCATGTAAAACCTCGCGATACTCCACGTTTGATGTGTAAACTCCGTCCACATTAAACTTCTTTGTAGGATTTACTAATACTTTTGTTGTGTGACGTGAAATTCCTCTTGAAAGGGCAACGTAAAGTTGTCCATGTGAGAAAACCGGTTCTGGAAGATAAACGCCAACGTTTGGAATTGTCTGTCCTTGAGCTTTGTTGATTGTCATAGCAAAGCTTAGCCGGACCGGAAACTGTTTTCTTTTTAACTTGAAAGGAAACATATCATCTTCAGACGGAGATAGAGGGATTCTTGGCAAGAATACTCGTTTGTCGGCATGCTGTCCAACAGCTATTTCTGCATCAATTACGGTTGGCTCAAAGTTTCTGCATATAAGTCTTGTGCCATTACATAATCCATTCGATGGATCGAGATTCCTTAAAAGTATTATCGGGCACCCAATTTTGAGTCGGAGTACATGAGGGGGCAGACCACTGACATTAAGGGAGTTTAAAAATTCCATAGGATAGAAGTTGTTTCTGTCGTCTTGTGCTTCATCAAAACTGTAATAGATTTTCTCGTTTCCACAAAATCTATTGATCAACTTTTCGTTAAGCTCATCCACTTGCTCATTTTTTGTTGATAAGATCGCCCTAGAAATGATATAATCTGATGAATTTCCGTTGACATGCAAAGAAGGAAAGATTGCATTGATCAACTCTTCCTGAGATCGAGCCATATCATTGTATGTAATGGTCATGTCATCAGGTATGCGAATGTAATTTTCTTCAATCACTTGTTCATCTCCATTTCCGACTCGTAAAAGAAAATCAGAAAACCATGGATCTGTTCGCGCTCTCATATTCAAAGTCAACCGAATTTTTTTCATCACAGACCATAGCGATGACATTCGTAGGCTGGAGTCTACGGTTTGTGCTCGCGTTCCACGCCTCACGACCGGTAAAACCTGTCTAAAATCACCTCCTAAGACCATTATTTTCCCACCAAAAGGTAGTCTGATCCCCGTGATGTCTTGCATTGATCGATCTAGTGCCTCCACAGCTTGCCTCTTAGCCATTGAAGCCTCGTCCCATATGATTAGTTTGGCAGCTTTAAGCAGTTTTGCTGTCCCGCTTTGTTTTTTAATGTTACAGACCGAGTTATTTTCAAGGTTTATTGGAATCTTGAAGCGAGAGTGAGCTGTTCTACCACCTGTCATGTTATTGGCTGCAGCACCTGATGAAGCTGTCGCGAGTGCAATAAGACCACGAGACCGGACCTTTGCAAGCAAAGCTTTATACAAAAACGTCTTTCCTGTTCCACCCGGCCCATCTATAAAGAACACTCCTGGAATATCGTTATCCACATGACTCAAAATCTCATCATACGCGTCTCTCTGGTCAGAATTAAGAGAGTCAGAAGCAAACAAGTGTTCCTCTTCCACAACTATGGAGTATTCCTCTTGTAATTCTCGAACAACCTCAGATTCTAAAATGACATCAACATTTAGTTTAGGAAGATCAAAATCATCAATATCTTTGCCCATAGACTAGAGAGAAACTTTGATGTCGTTTAGCACCATATTTCGTGCTACCTCCACATTTTCATACACTCTTCTGTAATCTTCCGAAAAGGATTCATAGTGGTCATCCCATAGTTTCCGAACGTCTCCCGGCTCACAAAATATTAGAATAGTTGCGAATAACCTCCTAAGAGCGGGTGGAAACTGAAAAATAGACCCCTCGCTAAGACATGTCGATAAAGCATCGTCATTTTCTATTAACCCTCTCTTGAGAGCCGCTCTTCGGAAAGTCTGATACAACACTTCGTTGACACTGTATAGATCTTTCCAGTCTGTAGGCCCACAAACATGTGACAGGAGTAAGCGCAGGTAGAATCGTTCTCCTTCAGCGGGATTAGCAGATACCAGTCTTCCCCTCATTGATCCTTTTCTTCTAGGATTCCAACGTCGCGTTGTCTTATTCCATGTGAAGTGCTTCGGAAAGTCCTTGTACAAGTATTGTCTCGCATTAACATTGAATTTATTCATCTCAAAAAAAGCAGTCAACATCGATCTCTTGTCTCTCTCCCTATCAACAATGTCGGTCAATATATCATCTTCTCTAAACCTGACCATTTGTTTATTTGGGAGATGAATTTGCAATGCCATCACATATGGATGGATTTGTGAAAGAGAGAAGCCAAAAATCCTCCAAATTGCCTCAGGGGGAGACACATAACGGGCATCTTGGAATCTTTTTATCTCGTTAATAACTACATTTTCACTCTCTGGATCGACATGCATAACCTGTTTATCGTGACCCTTGTAAACATACTTAAATATGTACTTCACTGAACTAATAGTCGAACAAATCTCGACATTTATGTGACAGTTGAACATCATCAGCAACTTTGGGTTGTAAGGGACCACCCATCTGTTGTCAAGGGTATTTCCACGCACGTCCACTTTCATCCCATTGTCTCTCCTTCAATATAATGGATATGTGTCCCTTCCTTGTGTTGTTTGCTCATTGAATTGCCTGGGGTATTTGAAACGACACTGTTTTGGCTCACCCTGCATACAAGGGCAGTTGGTTCGTAAGCTTCCACATGGACCGTGCATCATGTGTTTTTTGACCAGCTCGTGTATTACCGGATGCCTTGTCGGGTCTGGATTTTCACTACACACGATTTTATCATACTGATCTGGATTCGACATTTTATGATCTGATCTCATAATCAGGAGGAAATGAGCATGAGGTAGGCCACGCTTTTGAAACTCAATGACGTATACATGTGAACCGACAACACCGAGTATATGCCTTTTAAAGAGTTGCTCCTTTAGATCCTCTAATTTAGCCCGGAACACTCTTGAAACAAGGTCTGGTCGATCTGGTGCATCCTGACAGGGAAATAGCTCACTCTGGATTTCTGGCCAATGTGGATTGCATGTCATAGTAAGGAATATATCAGGCTTCCCGTCATCTTGAACTAAGGTCATGGCATCCAAAAATCGACGTCGCATGTCACGAGGTCCTCCAATAAACGACATAGGCAGCACAATTATTTGCCCTAGTCTATTTGGTTGAACTTCACCGGCATTGACACAATCCACAATACCTTGGTACAAATCTGCTCTAATCTTGCTTTGGTTTCGCTCACAAAATAGCAAACGTGAAGTTTCAATCTTTATGTAGGTGTCAACAACAAACTGTTGCAATAATCGTCCGCCTAATAAAAGCACGTTTGGAGTAGACCGAATTTGGAACTTGTAACAGTAGTATTCCCGCATGGTTACAGTCTTCCTACCCGCTGTTTCGTCAGGCTCTACAAAAAATTAGGTGAATTCTATAATACTATATCATATGTATGAAATTTTTCAATAATATTTATTAATTATGCAATATAAGAATTCTGAGTGACATTGCACTCACCTTCATAATCTTCCTCGATATTTTCTTCATCCCCAATGATTTCATCGATAGATTCGCCATCCCTTGGTATTTTTGAATGCCATCCAGGCTCGCCGTTGGGAAAGAATAAAACATAGGACAAAGGATCATAAGAAGCAAAGTGAGGTTGAATCTGGGTTGGGTAATCGGACCTTCCATACACGACAATGCTTCTCTTATAGGCAGTAATGTTGTTGTTACCTTCAATCCAAATGCCAGCAACCTTGCATAAGGTTGCAACCCGAAATGTTTTATAAAAATCACATAAGGTTATATTTAAAAATGTGCACAAGTAAAACAATTATATTCAAACCTCAGATGTGGTTGGAAGGTTGTAATTCCTTTGGTCGAGTTCCACTGATGCATTTAATGTGACTCTGTACTTATCGAGCGGTCCTAAGTCAGCAAGGCTTCGAAACGTTGTCACGTAAGGGTTTGTTGCAAGAACACGTGTCAAAATTTCAACAATTTGTCTATCAAGATTTGTCCATACAAGTCTATGTGATAATTCGGTTTTAGGATCATAAAAATACAACTGTAAGTACCTAGGTTGTCCATCCCTAGGAACCAATTGATCGATTCTATGGTAGATACCTCCGTGTGCACGAAAAGTGTACACTCCAGATCTCATATTGGTCATAGAAGTATCCAAATTTACACCCATCGATGTGAATGAGAAATTTGTGTTGTATGCACGTATGTTATGCCTAAATGCTTTACCCAATTCAGATTGTGACGTGAAGAGATTAAATAGTTCTTCTGGAATGTTTGAGGATACCAATTTTGTCTTTCCCTTCATACAACAAAATGTTGGGAACTCAAACTTTATTCGTTTTGCTCCACACTTTACACATTGTGGTTGTTCCTTTAAGACACGGTGTTCTTTAGGGACACCATGATAAATGAAATCGTATGGATCCACGTCTTGGTTGTTGCATATGATCGATGGATTGACATTGCCATCAGTACAACTTTCTGCATGTAAGCCATTTAAGTGTAAGAATACATTTTAGTGGATAAGTATCGATCGCATAGATTTAATACTAACCTGTTGTAGGTGATGCTTGAGTCATGACAACATCAAATGAAGGCAGTAGTCTACGAGGCTCACCTCGAATGCCTGTTTTAAGAATCAGAATCAAATTCATGAAAACTATTATTTGAGAATTTGGTAAAAAGGTAAAAAAAAAAATAATAGCGCTAGGTTTTGTATTACCGTTGTTGTTTTCAGATGTCAATCTGGAGGATCCGTGGGCAGATCCTCTAGTACTTGTATGATCGGGCACGTGAATGACAACTGTCGTTTTTGTTGATGTTTGACTGCTTGGATTGTTGCACATCAGTAGCCTATTCTTTTCCTTTCTTCGTTGATAATTATTTCTATTCTTTGTTTGTATATCTCGACATGATTTTTGTGAAGTCTCCGGAGGTTTTCCGTAACTCAAGTTGTGAAGAAGCGTATTTTGGCATGGGGGTATGTTTTCTTTGTTCGCCAGTACATCATCACATGGTGTGGTTAGTGTGTTACTATCACCTACCGTCATATCCATTACTTCATTGTCATTCATTGATGACGATGAACAATCTACTCTTCGGTCTTCCAATATTCCTAATGGCGCCCTTTCCGGTGTTTTTATATACATTCGAGTAGTTACATTTGTAGAAGTTGTGGCATGTTGACTACAGCCTTCGCCATAAGCTATTTGTTTCAGTCTGTTCGCCTTTTGACGTGCATAATGTTGTTTATTGTATTCTCTTTTCTTTTCTACCCGCTCTGCAATAATAGATTTATAGAAAAATGTGTTAAACAGTTAATAAGATTCTGATAATGTTTATAGATAAATAAGTATACCCTTCTGTTTGTCTAGATGTGCTTGAGAGACATCACCGGTACCATTCTTAAGTACTTTGTTATCCTTTGGCCGTGTAGTATAGTTGCTACTGTAGTCTTTACGCTTTGTGGTTCGCACATTTCTTTGGTTACTAACAACATTTGCAATTTCATCATCGGTCGTCATTGATTCCTTCAATATATACAGACATAAAAGTATAGGATTATGTTTTAATATGAAATATATAATATTTAACAGGTTGATAATAGAGCACAAAATTCAAAAACAGAATCATGTTTATTGTTGATGGTTCCTAATTTATTTCATGTTAATTATTTATGCAGGAAGCTAGAAGCGTTAGCATCGGGTTTTAATGGGAGAATGAAAAGAAGAGTAACAAGAAGTAGAACCAACGAGGAGGTATCATAACCTTTGCGCATTGTCAATTTGTGAAAAATAGAAGGAAATATACAAGTCTAAGAATAAAACATTGATAACTTCCAACCATAAACTTTTTAGCAATTGTTATAAGTTTTTCCTGAATGTTAGATGCTTTATAACAAAGTAATTCTTCTACAGCCCAAAATTTAATCCAATTTTCGCCCAGTTTTCTTAGAATTTCAGTTAATAATGCTGGCTTGTTTTTATGGTGTTTGAACCAGATGGTGGTTAACCATTGGATACACATGGTAAGGGTGTTTCTCATTTCCGGATTAAGTTTTCAACGAAAAGCATCTGCTGTTTTTTTCTCATTTTAGCTTCATTAGAAAAAGCTAATACCTATTTTTGTTTTTAATTGCGTTTGCAGGGAAGTGTTGTAAACCAGCTGAAGTCTGATATAGAGAGATTGCAGGATGAAATTAATGCTCAGCTGGTTAGCATCAACTCTCCGAGCTACATGCTTTTAGTATAGTGACACATGTTTGTGCTAGTTCTTTCAATAAGTTTATGATTCTCTTGTTTATTTGATGTCAATAGGTGGAAGTTGAGGCTGTGATGACCGAATATGGAAATGCTCGGTTAGAATGTATTGAAGCTGATGAGCGTGCTAAGTTATTAGATTTTGAGGTTATTGGCCTGGAAGAGAAGGTACTAAACACCAGTAGTATCGAATCACATACTTGTGCAACTTTTTGCTGGTAGTCTATTCCCCAACTCGAATTGACCCATTTGTAAGTAAAATGGGTCGAAATAGGCACTTATAATACTTTTTCATTCTGTATCAAGTTGGTTAGGACTTGTACTCTTGTAGTTATTTATACACGTGTCTTTTGTAGGCACTCAGGCTGAGGTCTAATGAGCTAAAATGGAGAGACAAATAGAAAACTTGGAAGCTGAAATATCCTCATAGAAGTACGGTCTGCACTTATGAATTTAAAGTACTCTGTTATTATTAACACAGTACTACGTATTACGTATCTCAGATTTGACTGAAATCTGATATAGTTCTGTTCATCATGCAGCCATCTTAAATTCTCGATGACTTGAGTTATAGCGATATCTTATTTTATACTATACTATACCCTTTTTATTACGCTTCTAGAACCATATAGGATTGTTTTCATTTCTTATAGAACTGTTCTACTGTCTTATGTCTTGACTTTGTAACTATACGTTGTGTTTTGTCTTATCAAGGTTCTTGATTTGTCACACAAGGTTTCACAAGCTGTCGCCAAGTATACAATGGTGGCTGGTGGAGACAGAGCAGAGTTACATTTGTATGAATCTAGAAGGTCGCCATGGAATTTGCAATTTTTTATATTGTAGTTTTTCCTATCTGTACATCTATTATAACTTTATATATATGAAACTAAGTTCACTTCAGGTCAGAACATTTTTGTGACTGTGTAGTGCTGACGTGTCACACTTTCTTGTCATCTTTTTAGTTTATAAATAAAGTTATATTGTCTTGATGTGATTAATTTACATCTTTAATTTTTTTAACAACTTGTATTACACTTTTGTAAATGTAACGATTTAAGAAGGCCAATGAACGACAAATAAAAGTGATTGCGATCCACCACAACGTCATTATACATTCATTTTATATTTAATCGATCGTCCAGGTTACGTTTTCAAAACGCTGGCTAACATATAAGATGTGAATTTCATTAAACATATTTATTTTATGTTGTTATAGTAATAAAAAAATTCACTACACCAAAATACTCATATAATGTTAATTTCATGATGGGCTTCACAAAAAGAAATGGAAGTAATTATATTGGGCTATAGGCTTAAAATGAAAGGTTGGTAAAAAAAGTAGGTTATATAAAGCAAGTCAGCCACTATCATCTTATCTCTTTCCTATCCTCACCCACACCACAACAAAGAAATGAGAAGAAATACAGTAACATTCATAACATTCAAATTAAATTAAATCGAAATCGATTTGCAAGCAGTAACTAACCATATCCGGAATAAAAACCGGTGATGGTGAGCTGATGAGCCGATGGTGGTTTCCGGCGGATTCCCGTTGTATATGTGGTGGTGGGTGGTAGTGAAGACGACGGACGTCGTGACGAAGATGGTGGTGAGGGTGGTTAGGAAGGTGGTGGTTAGGACGGCTGTGGTGAAAGCAACTGTGTGAAAGCAACGGTGTAAGTTGTAACCGTTTGAATTGAAAGTCGTGGTATATATAATCTATCTGAGTACTGCATTTACACATTGCTTTATTTAGCAAGTAAACGTGTCTGAAAAATTCAGCCTTGCTTAAAATAGAATGTCCCAAATGCTTTATTATATAGTAGTTATGATGATTCTGTCTAACTTTTTGAATATGCTTGAAGTAGGTTGCTGAGGAGATTTAGAACATGTGTACAAAAATAAGAAACTCGTTAAATCATTAATTCCACATGCGTCCAAACATGTTTAAAACTCACTCATGACATTAGCCACAAATGGATTTCCTACAGAATGTTATTCAACTATAAAAGTCACACTAAATTCATTCATAAGAGCCCATGGATCTCCATTAGTAAACCTCTTCTAGATTTCCAAGTCCTTCCATGAATTTCCACTTTCTCTTCTAGATTTGCAACATAAACAAAACTACAAAACAACTTGAACCTACCATTAATAGACTCAACTAAACAAAAAGCATACTGTTTGAACATGTAGATAACAATAATATAAATTACATTTTTATCACACCTCATTAAAGTGCTACAACCTATATCACTATGTGTCATATTCAAGGTTGCAGAAATCGCTAGGCGCTAGTGAGGCGGTTAACGACATTCGAGGCGGAATTCATTTAGACGGTGCCTAGGCACCGCCTAGACGGATTGAAATTTTATGCATATAAATATTATAAATAATATGTATGACATAAAAATATACTTCTATTTTCAAATAATTTGAAGTTCTTGCAAAATAGACAAATAAACATAACAATTTAAGTGCTTAAAACATCAAACGTGAACATATAATTCAATTGGTTCCAATTTCATACGAAAAACCCATTACTTTATGTTTATAATCATTCGTTTATCTCTTATTTTAAGATTTTACGTTATGGGCATTATATATTAGAAAGAATATCTTTAATTTTTTGTAAAAAAGTATTAATTTTTGTTGACTTTCTTGATTTTTCTGACCGCCTGGCTCATAGACGGACTATGACCGCCTAGCATCTGGCCCTTGTTTTACGACATTGGTCATATTAGACACTTAATTCCACATATAAAAAATCACTTATTTTAGTTACTTTATTCTTACTTAAGTGAGTTTCGAGTACTGCACATATATGCAGATTTTCTTCTCTTATTAAATTTTGTAATTTCTTTTTTTATTAGCAGTACTTATTCCTATAATATTCCATGACCGTGTTTTAAATGGCAAATTATTCATAAGAAGAGGGTCAATTTTCATTTAAGACATCATGTGATGGTCCATTCACTTAATTGGCTATCCCTTGTTTTACAACCTCATTCTCATTTTCCAACACATCCTCAGTATCACTAATTCCATTATCTTTTCCTTTTTTTCTTCTACTTATCTTTAAAGTACTTCAACATCTCCTGATTCCAATTTTCTACATCATTTAGGGTAGGTTGTCTCATATCTGCAAAGAACTTATCCATAATTTCTTTTCCAGTAAATGTACTACATGAACCTTCCTCATGTGTTTCTAATATTGATAATTCGTTATTTCCTCTATTTTCCTCAACCCCTATTCCTTTAGAGTTCCAAACATTAGTCTCGGAGATGTGTTTCTTAGCACTATTCCAACTATTATATTCGTATTGCCTTCATCACCATTGTTACTCTACTTGTAAGTGCTTTTCATTGTAATCATTTTAGGTATCCACATGAGGTTTTTCCATTTCTTAAATTATTGTTCCCATTGTTATATTGCCTCTTACCACTATCAATATTATTCATTCCACTTATCTTACTTCTAACACTGGTAAATCCTCATTTGTATAATTTTACCATCATGGTTACTCTTTTTTCTATCATTTTTCTCATTTTCACTTCCATTATCATTACTACGTACACACTTGCCATTCTTATGTCCAACACATAATATATTTTACATAACTCATGTTTCCAAACATATTCAACATTAACAAACTTTGATGCCTTTATCTCAGATTTAGCAATCCGGGAAACCAGTTTAATTAGGTTTATAAATCCTCTTTTAACACTAACTTCCACAAGTATTCTTGCATAGCCAACATTACCTCTTCCATGTTTACATAAAACAACAATGCACCCATGATAAACGTTAAGGCCTTTATCAGTCTACGCTTCCATTGCAACATTATGCCTCTTACCCTTAGTAGAAGTATCTTAAGTTCAACCTTATCCAAACACACCGTGGGTCCCATTTTTTCACAAACATAGGATTATATTCACAAGCTATGGTCCATTTTCATATACAAACTGCAACCCCTCTTTATGATGAAATTTGAATAGGGTAACACCATTACTACGAGGCACGATATCAACAACTCCATCTTTACTTCACATTCTTTTTAGATTATACCTAAGCTCATTAATAGATATATCTTATATATATCCCATAAAATATCCACACAATGTCATATTCCATTTCTCACTACCCAAAAAACCTAATTCCTCATCAAACATGACCATTTCCATATCATGATCCAATGTTTCAGTAGGCACGGTCCATAACTTATTTTATCCATAACAACTTTAGCATAAAAGACTTTAGTTTTTCATTAACATAAGCATCACTAAATCACACATTTCCTCATGATTAACAGCAAAGCATTTGGTGCGATTTTTTACTAAAACCAAACGGCATCCGCATTTGCGATTTTTACAACAATAGAAATCACGCCACAACACATTTTTTGATTTCAGTTTTACACATGTTAACCACACTGCACCATCGCTAATGACTTATATAACTAACGTGAGGTTTTGCGAATTTTGGTTTACAACCTTGATTCTTTCGGTTAGAAATTATAACAATGCGTATATTTAATGTAGATATAAATATTACTTATATTACTTATGACTTATAAGAATATTAATGATAATATGCACAAAAGCCTATAGCGCACATTAAATAACCTATGTGTCATTTCTCGTTCTAAAATAATCAACGTGCGGTGCAGTGCGGATTTTATGGTTTTTTTCTTAAAACCAATCCACCGTTTTTTCCATGGTGCGGTTTTTGCGCTTTGATTTTTTGTCTTCTTCCGCTTTTACGATTTTGCGGATTGCCATGCGGTTTCTATTCATCCCTACCTACAATGGGTTACTTACAGGCGGTATTCACCTTATCATCACATCCAAACACTCTTCCATTCATCGCTTTATTGCTTTCTCTATTGTCCTCAACATCATTCCTATCAACCCTAATTTCATCTAAATCTACATTTGTAGTCTCATCATACCGCTTTTGACTCAAATTACTCGCCACATGATCATTAAACCTATTCGGCAGTTTTAATTATTGTTTAGATGATCATTTTTTGTTAGACATTATATGGTAGGAAACTTTAAAACTTAAGAAATAGAGAAAAGAAGCTCAAAATTCTCTTAAAAACACATGGTACTATAAAATCATCGTTACAGAATCAAAATATGGAATATGAATTGAAAATTAGGCAAGAACCGATGAAGAATCAAGGACTTCGAAGCTTTTTTAATGGTGGAAAAAGACAAGAAAGTTAGTTTAATGAGAAAGAATTCGAGGCGAAGAATTTTTCATCCTTGATTTGGTTCTTGATTTAGTGTTTTTCAACCATTAATACGTCTCCATAACATAGGTACAAAATGCTCATAATAAGCCTCAACTTTTGTTGAAATCAACCACTCGACGTAAATTTTACGATGAACATCTTTTAGATAAAAAGAAACACCAACTATATTTACTTGGCAAACTTTGTGTTTTTTCTTTCAAGATCAATATTTTGAAGGAAAACAGAACTTACTCGTTTAATTAACTCGTAACACATTTTTTAAGTCGAAAAGAATTTTTTCTACATTGGCCAGCAACAAATTCACTCCATCAAAAATTATAATATCACATGTTGTTTGGTGTTTTTTGTAACCTATTGCTCTCTATTACGATTTCAAACACATCAGCATCGGAAGCATCGTCGTAATCTTTTATTTTTCCTTTGTTAACATCGATTATGGGTTGGTCAAACCATTGTGAATCTATCATGCCCATTGAGAAGAGCTCTTTGCTATCTTCGTATCCTGAAGAATTTGCCATTGGTCCGATGAAGCAAGGATTTTGGGTTCTTTGCACATTTGCTGGTTCATACATAGTCACATGGAACGGGGATCGCTTCGGTACGGGATCGTGGTACGGGATCGCGGTTCGACATTTCTCAAAATCCGGTACGACGAGGGGTAGGCTCATTTCGGTTCGCTTCGGTTCGGTGTACCACTATTTCGGTTCGGTGTACCAAATACTTAGTAAATATAAAAAAGAAACCTTGTAAATATAAAAAAACCTTGAATCGATTATTCAAAAGGATTGTCCGGGTTCAACTACATTGATACCATTTCCATTAAATAGACGCTGGTCAATACTTCTTTATTCAAATTAAACTAAAATCAAAATAGTAAAATACTCATATCATATTTGCATCGAAAAGCTCATAAAATTAACTGACTTCTCTCGTGTAACAATTTCTTTTTTCACATTTAAAATTTTCATTTATTTCTTTTATCTCTCACCCAAAAGTCCAAAACCACCATTAGAAACTAAGATATCCACAAAAACCTGACACATCTTGCAGATCTAAAGAAAACGACGATATTATAAAAAGATTAGACCTATTTCCGGCGTCGGTGAAGAAAACCTTCACCCTTCCCGTTTACAAACTTTGTATTACATAGTAATCGAACACGTTTTCGAGGCCTACAAATCGCCGATTTGCAAAGTGTTGGATCGCGATCCGATACGATTGGGAACGACAATTGGGTTCGATTGGGAACGACAATTTATGGGTTTCGGTTCGCGATCCCTGGCGATCCGGATCGCGACCGTACCGCGAATGGGATCGCTCGTACCAGATCGAAATTCGCCAAAGGTTTGGCGATCCATGTGACTATGGGTTCATATTTGAAGGTACTTTGCCCAAAATTTACTAGTACGCTAACATCATTATTCGCTGCTATAGTTGGATAGAGTGGAGTCCCGTATTCCTCTTCCTTGCAATTGATTTCATGTACAAGTTTGGAATCAAGTGTGAAGAAAACCTTTTTCTGGCTAGGGTTGTAGCCACAACCAATCACTTTCTCGGGTTCTTCCCATGTTTCGATTTCTAAATCAGTTGCCAATTTTAGTCTTGCATAATTATTACCATCAACAAGCAACAAGGTAAAAAACTAGGTATGTTAAACGGGTCATGTTAATAATACCCCCTATGTCGAAAACGTACAAAAAGTACTTCACATACCCTCTTTTGTCTCCTTGTTACAGTATAACACAGTTTTTGTCAGTTTCTGTTCCGTATTTTTTGACAGTTTACTGTTTTTGACATGTTAAACTTTATATTTTTTACTCCGTATTTTCCGTTTTACAGTTTTACAACAAAAACAAAATTATAAAAATAGGGTGAGGTTATTTTCAGAACCAAATAAATGTATAGAACTGCGAGAACCACCTTTTTACTCTTCAAATGCACATGTATATTCATCGGGTTAGTTCATTAGGTAGAAATATATAAATTTTCATTGTCGTAGGTTACTAGGAACATGTATCCTAGGACCATGCACATGTATTTGTTTTGTATGTATTATAACTATCTTTCCGTTGGATAATATGAAAACACATGTGCACTCTTCATATCGATTATCACACTCAGATCTATAACCAATAAAACAATATTAGATGTTAATTTAAACATAATAATGAAAATACATATGCATTTTTAAGAGTATAAAGGTGGTTCTCGCAGTTCTGTACATTTATTTGGTTCTGAAAGTAACCTTACACTATAAAAATAAATCAAAAAGTTAAGGAGGTAATGAAATCCATTTAGGGGTGTACAAATAACCACCCCATGTTAAATATAGGGCTAATTATGAAAGGGGCTTTTACATATATCCCCACCAAAACATCATAAATTACATATATCCCCAAAACATGCTTTATTTGCATTGTACATTATGCATTAAAAACTTGTATTTTGGGGAAATATGTAATTTATGAAGTTTCATTGGGTATATATGAAATTATCCCATTATGAAAAGAGTCCATCAAATTAAAGCAACTAAAGTTTTACTTAAAAAAATGTTTTTCCTCCTTTAGTCCAGGGGCAATAAAAAACATAGGACAACAAGCGTCAGATTTTGACAAGTGTCCTAAAAGTAGGACAATTCTGACATATTGCTCAAACAAAATAAGGCAACGGAGGACACGTGACGCATTCTGCACCCAGTTATTCTGTTGCCAAAAAAAAGTTATTTTTAAAAGGAAAAAAATAAATTTAAACTCATTTCAAAATTGAAATTAAACAATTGAACCTTTTTAAAAATTAGCCCTTAAATATATAGTGACCATATCAGAACAAAGTACACTACCATATATATGAAGTGACAATATGCTTTTCTAAAAAGGAATATATTAGCCACAAAATTAGTGTATTTAATTGCTTACAGTTTCACTAACACTGTGTTCTTAAGATTAATTTAGGAAAGAAAGGAAAAGAAATGGAAAGAAACTTGAAAACTTTTGTGTTCTTAAGATATTTTATGAAGAGAAAAGAAAGGGACAGAAAGGAAACGGAGGGGAGATTTGGGTCATTTTTGTTCCAATATCTTCCTTCCAATATTGGGCGGATCTGGAAAGAAAAGAAGACTTCAACCTATTATGACCATATTAACCCTTCTTTGTTCCAACTGGTAATTTGGGTGGGTCTTTAACATATAATACCATTTTCGTCTGCTAAAAATTGATACTAATCTGCTTAAAATTATAATAATAGTTTTTTGTTATTGAGATCTCAAAAAAATTATGGTTTGATTAACCTGTTGGTGTCCTCACCCGATGTTATCTACAGCAATTTGTAATCATCTACAATTGTGTGAAATGCTTGTTTTAAACAGGTTGCCATTTCTTATACTAAAACTGGGCCACATAGTAATTGTTAGATATATCGAATGATTTAACCTTTTGGGCCAACCTTTTGATAATCATATTTGATTTCAAATAATTGATTACTGGACCGTATTTTTGTATATAAAAGGGCATATTTGTAAATGTCTATCCTTCTCTTATAAGATTCTTCTCATTTCTTTCCCAACTTAAGAACACATATGTAAATCTCAAGTTTCTTTCGCCTTTCCTTCTATTCTTTTCTGTTATTTCCTTTCTTTTGGTTTCCTCTTCAAATATAACTCAAGAACATAGCGTAAAAAGTGTGGGTTTCTTGTAAGGATTCGTGACTTACCTCTTGTGCAGGGACGAAGTCAGGACGAAATATGATTGGGTGCACAAATTCTTTTAACCGTAATATAGCACATGTAAAAAATAAATTAACACAAAGGGTAGAAACACGTTTCGATTGACTGGGTACATTTAAGATGGATTTAGAAAAAATCGATGTTTTCTTCACAAATTAACACTACACAGAAAAATTCCATAGGGGTCACGGACACCCGCGGGAACCCCCAGCTCCGTCCCTGCTCTTGTGTGTTTTTATGAAAGAATTGTATTATAGTCGGTTTGCTATAATATAATTGTATTCAAGTTATCCTATTTTTTATCCTTAAATTTTCAAGCAAAACATTAACATGATAGTAAACTCATGCATATTAAAGAAGGTATTTGCAAGGAAACTTTTTTTTTTTTTTTGAAAGGGCAAGGAAACTATTGAAATGGTAGTAAATCATAGATAAATCATACACAAAGGTTATGTTTGGATATGGCTTTTAATGCTCAAGCTGCTAAAGTAAAGTAGTTTATAAAAAATTTATACTTTCTCACAAATATTATACTTTGGAGCTCATATAAAAAATTCAAACAATAGCATTAGTTTGTCTAATTCGATCTAAACCAAATATTTTTTAAATTATTTTAAGTAATATGGAATATGTAGTTCAAATAAAATACGTAGTATTTAATAAGGTTGACTAGCTAGTATGTTGACTATATGTTTTATAATACTTAATTTCCCTTTTTAACATGTTCTAGTTCGTGGTGCTATTCTAGCTATTAACGGTGTGATGACGTATAGTGGCTATGCTCACTATTCGCAATCTCAGCTCATCATATTTTTGCTGAAAGGTAGCCCATTTACGAGTGGAGCCATATGTTACGGACGACCCATGAGGATGTCCTAGCAGCAAGCCGCACGCGGTTGTTAGTGAGCATGATACACGAATGAGTCTAGCATAACATGATCATGAACCATATCATACTAGACTGGGGGACATGTCGACGTACAGTCGGTTAAGGGCCCATCCCGACAGGCCCGCGGCCCACACACCTTAACTTATCCTTTAAGAAACCCTAAGCCTATATAAACAGGGGCAGGGGGTCTCATTCTACATCAGGTTCTCTCTCTTAACCACACCTCTTATACAACATATCGATCAATACTGACTTGACCGTCGGAGGTGGACCCCGGGGCTCCGGCCTCGGGTCCACGTCTAACCGGTTCTTTATTGTTTGCAGCATTACTCAGGATCCGAGAAGACGACGAACGGCCCAGGAGAGTCGTCAGACCGGCCTAGCCAAATTATGCTCCAATAAGTTGGCGCCATCCGTGGGACATGCGACTATGCTTCGTGTTCTCATATTATTGAAAAACAAAAACCCATATCGAAAATCGGTAATTCTATTACATTCGTACTTTTTTTTTTCTGTTGCCATGCGACTATGCTTGCTTGTTTTATCTACGTCATCTTTAATAATTTGTCACATATGCTTATTTGTGAACATCTTAAAAATATGTATAACAAATTAACGATACATGCGTAAAACACAAAAAACGCAACGCTATATGAGCTTTTCTATATGATTTGTTCAATAAATATGTATAACAAATTACTGATATAGTCATAAGTATGCTTATGCATTTTTTTTTATAAACGTATCTATGCATCTTGTAAATTGATGCCATGACAATTTTCACATTTTTGCTAATTGGATAAGCAAGATACGAATGTATATGTTACTTATACAGATTATTTTAATTGGGGACTACAATATCTTATTTTATTTTTTCATCTATATGGTGGCGTAGCGTGGAAATTATTTTCGAGATAAACTTTGCTTCGTATATCAGTATGTGATTTGTATATATTCGGGTCTATCCTATGAAATTTTATAGGAAAGAAAATATTTGCTATATGCAAAACACTGTCATATTATATGGGTAGTACTCATACAATTTTTTTTCCCACATACTTTAAGATATTACAAATAAAGTGGTTGATTCCAAGAATCATATTAGACGCAATATATATCATGAAATGTTTTCTACTATAATTTTTGAGATTCACGGTTATTCAGCTCCGACCATTCGTGATAATTCACGCGTTCAGACATATTTTATTTTTTGATTGTGGTCATAGCCGCGTCCTTTACATTAATCTGAATCTTCAAATATATTATTTATATTAATAAAAGATGTTAAACATATTATTTAGATTACTAAAAGATATTATTTATCTTTTTAAATTTGGTAAGGGTATATTCCGATATATACAAGTTTATAAAAATATTACTCGTATCTTTTTTAATAGGCGCCAGGATATTGTCTATATTTAAAAAAAATAAAAAATACTAAAAGATATTTTTATATCCTTTATATTAAAAAATCATGCTAATTCTATTAATAAGATATTACGTATATCTTTTAACTTGGTAACAATATATTATATATATCTTTTAGCTTTGTGCGGATTTCTTTTATTACGATAAACTTTCGCATCTTTCAATACATATCTAGATACATATTTGCATGTCTAGTATTAAGTGATTGCTTATGATACTTATATATATGCTAGTCCATACATTCGGACATCTTTAGCCTACGGGCGTACATGTACACATCGTTCCCAGGTGGAATAAGAGGATTGAGTGAACCTAATAATTCAACTTGTCGTGTAAGAGGGATGCAACCCCAACGACCATGGATCATGTATCCTTGTTAGACACCTTGCTATCAAGACGTTGTAGTAAGTTACGCAAACCACATGACTCATGATGGACTTGCAAAAGACACACTGTGCACGTCTAATAAAATTTTGTCAAAAATTTGACCGTCCTTATGGTAGTAGCGGTACGCCGCACGTAATGGCATAGCCCATCCCATAAGTTAGTTAAGATACGTCTTATACTATATGACAATTCGCGGTTATGGCACGACCCATCCGCGTTGGTTCGCACGTTCGAACCCAATATCTATCTTTCATACGCGGCTATGGTACGTCCATTCGCGCTGGTCTACGTGATCGTATTCTTTTGTATACTTGATTAAGTTTAATACTACTAATCGAGTGTAGCACCATTAAACTTGGGGGGCTACTAGGGTATAATAATACCACTATTTATGTGCACGTCACACAAATATCTTCGGATATATTCCTTTGCCGCAGAAGTCCGCCTTTTGTCGGTTTATTCCTTTGCCGCAGAAGTCTGCCTTCTGCCGGTTTATTCCTTTGCCATGGAAGTATCTCTTCCATTGGCTTATCCTTCGCCGCGGAAGTACTCCTTTCGCGCACTTGTTTCAGCGCCATGGAAGTATCTCTTCCATTGGCTTATTCCTTCACCGTAGAAGTACTCCTTCCGCGCGCTTGTTTCTGCGCCATGGAAGTATCTCTTCCATTGGCTTATGCCTTTGCCGCGAAAGTATCTCTTCCGTTGGCTTATTCATGCGCCGTGGAAGTATTCTTCCACGTGCTTATTATCTTCGCCGTGGAAGTATCTCTTCCACGTGCTCATTATTTTCGCCGTGGAAGTATCTCTTCCACGCGCTTCTTATCTTCGCCGTGGAAGTATCTCTTCCACGTACTTATTATCTTCGCCGTGTGAGTATCTCTTCCACGCGCTTATTATCTTCGCCGTGGAAGTATCTCTTCCACGTGCTTATTATATTCGCCGTGGAAGTATCTCTTCCACGTGCTTATTATCCTTCTCCGTGGAAGTACTCTTCCACGGCTCATTATCATTCTCCGTGGAAGTACTCTTCCACGGGCTCATTATTTTTCGCCGTGGAAGTATCTCTTCCACGCGCTTGTTATCTTTGCCGTGGAAGTATCTCTTCCACGTGCTCATTATTTTAGCCGTGGAAGTATCTCTTCCACGTGCTTATTATCTTCGCCGTGGAAGTATCTCTTCCACGCGCTTCTTATCTTCGCCGTGGAAGTATCTCTTCCACGTACTTATTATCTTCGCCGTGGAAGTATCTCTTCCACGTGCTTATTATCCTTCGCCGTGGAAGTATTCTTCCACGGCCTCATTATCTTTCGCCGTGGAAGTACTCTTCCACGGCCTCATTATCTTTCGCCGTGGAAGTATTCTTCCACGGGCTCATTATCTTTCGCCGTGGAAGTATTCTTCCACGGCCTCATTATCATTCTTCGTGGAAGTACTCTTCCACGGCCTCATTATCATTCTCCGTGGAAGTACTCTTCCACGGCCTCATTATCATTCTCCGTGGAAGTACTCTTCCACGGGCTCAATATCTTTCGCCGTGGAAGTATTCTTCCACGGGCTCATTATCTTTCGCCGTGGAAGTATTCTTCCACGGCCTCATTATAATTCTTCGTGGAAGTACTCTTCCACGGCCTCATTATCATTCTCCGTGGAAGTACTCTTCCACGGCCTCATTATCATTCTCCGTGGAAGTACTCTTCCACGGGCTCAATATCTTTCGCCGTGGAAGTATTCTTCCACGGGCTCATTATCTTTCGTCGTGGAAGTATTCTTCCACGGGCTCATTCTCCTTCATCGTGGAAGTACTCTTCCACTGGCGCCTTATTTTAGTCGTGGAAGTATTGTAAAACCCAGTATGGTCGTATCCTTAATTCGGGGACGAATTATTCTTTTTAGAGGGGAAGAATTGTAAAACCCGCCTTAAAAGTCCATGAACATTATTTACGTACAATCACAGTTTTAAGATAAACGTTGCGTAACTATTTATTCAGATAAATAACAGTATAAATTCAAGTAATTCGCAAGTATTATTTATCCAGAAATTAACAATCCATATCAGAATATACCACGAAGATTAATAGATGAACACGTACGTAATGTTTTAATCACATAAATATTAAATTCACACAGCCTCAGCTTTAATTAAGAATATTACGTAGTTAAATATTCCGGTTATTTTAGAAGGATAAATATCAATAATTTTCAAGTATTACGAAGTAAGTATTATTCAGAAAATAATACATTCAGAGTTTAACACGGGAGATTTAGTCGCGAATACCGCGTCAAATAGTAAATGAAAAAAATAAATAAATAAATAAATAAAGAAGGGTGTTTAGTTTTATGGGCCGGTTACAAAACAAGAAAAAAAAGGAGGAGGAGCATGGGCCGTAGCCCATTTGTTGTATAAATCTGTTTTAAAAAAAATGGGACGGGGAGTATAAATATTTAGACAACAAGTAGTAACCCTAATCCAAAAATCAGCCGTCACCTCCTTTCCCTTGCCTTCTTCATGCCGACGAACCAGAAAGCAAGGAAGCAAGAAAAGAAAACATTCGTGGTTTGATTTATGTCGTGTGTTTCTAAATCCCTGACACACAAATCAAGGGAAACCGAGAGTCTTAGACTCTCGGTGTTGATCTTTTGCGGACCAGCCGTGACCCAAGACATGGGCGGCTTGGTGTTGCTTTTGCTCAGCCGTGAACAAACAACCCAAACAGGGGATATAAAAAAAAAGAGGTGCGTGGTGGTGTTTGTTTAATCTGACCGCAGCCAAGACACCCTATGCGGGGATGTTTATGTAAAACTGTAGGAAAGGGGAGGTCGGGTTGATGTTTAACCAAGACTAAAAGTCTCGATGGTGTCTTTGTTTGGCAAGCCGAGATCAAACAACCCAAAACCAGGCTGTTTAAATGTTAGGTGGGTGTTTGGGTTTAACTGAAATAAAGGGGGTGTTTGGGACTGCAAAGCAGTGGGAACCACTGCATTAGCAGTGGGAACCCTACATTAACGGTGGGAATATAGTTAGGGCAGTGGGTACCTTGGGCACAGCAGGGGGGGTACACATAACTAGCAGTGGGAAATTAAGACTAATAGTGGAAATTTATTTAATTTTTTTTTTAAAATCAGTTTATAAATAAGTTTTAAAAGTAAAGTAAAATGTATTGTTATTTTACTATTTAATTAGGAAGACTAAATTGATTTACTTTGTCATTTTAACTACTTAAAAGTCGGATTTAATTTATGATTTAAATTAATGATTTATTTCAAGGAAACAAATTTGAAAACCTATCTAATGTAGGAAACTTTCTATTATTAACAGGTTACTAAATATGGAAATATTATAACATCGGAATACGTGTCATACCAAAATTAATAATAGAATAGGAATACATTAACCAGAGATTTGAATACTCAGATTTATCAGTTTATATACATACAATATTTCAAGAATAAAATAAATCACGAAAACAGTTAAGATCAGTAAAATAAATAAACATCAGTCAACTTATTTACGCGTCCGTTAATTTATGTAGTAACCGTGAAGTCGGAGTAGATCTTCAGCTTTCAGTCTTATTTCATTACGGGACACGAGGTACGGATTTCCGTTCTTTCAGCAAGGACTTCCTTTCTATGCATGATTAGGATTCCCCGTCTTCAGCCAAATGTTTTTCCCCAGTATATGTTTAAGTTTATCAGTAATCATGTTAATAACTAAATAAATTGCCTGAGCATTATATACAAGCACGACCAGTTTATGTACTAGTTACGGAGGTACCGTAACCACGGCACTAGAGGCACCGGTGTCGTGACTCACATGCAGGAGAGTGATATCCTGCATCGTCCCACTCAGCTCAGCTTGGCCATTTTATCAGTATTATTAGTGGGGCGTATGGATGCATCCTAGGCTTATATGTGTTACAAGTTATCAGGGTGAATGTGGTTTGTGCTCTACATCCTTCACATTGGAGCTGATCCCTCCACCCAGCACAGTATTTAGAGGTCACCCCTCTACAGCATGACGAGGTCACCCCTCCAGTTATTCATGCACGGTTGTTACAGCACGTGACCTATATAAGCTCTAGCAAATAAAATACAGTAGATGCATGTTTTCAGAATTAATAGTTATATTTCAGTATCAGTATATATGAACCAGGTTTCTCAGATTTTATGCAGAGTTCTACCACATGTTACATATCAGTCTTATAGCTTTATTGTTGTCTTCTTTTTCATTACATTCAGAAATTCCATCATGCGTTATATCCGTTCACTGAGCGTTATGCTCAGCCGTAGTTCCTTTCATGTTCTAACGGCAGGTACACCAGGACGCTTCTAGGATTCTAAGAGGATGTGCATTTGGATGGAAGCTATCCAGACTTCTTACTTTATGCATCTCTTACATTATTCTGCTTATTTGGACATTGTTTAGTCCTTTCATTCAGTATTTTATTTTCATGTTTTGGGCTTATGTTGGGATTGCCGATGTTTGATTCTGGTATTTCCTTTATGGTCAGTTAATGTTTTAGGACATTTACCTTATGCTTTGATGACACGCCATAAATACACGTAACGGTCCACTTATCCAAGTGGGGTGTTACAATTATGGTATCAGAGACTATAGGTTTGACCTGTAGGCTCTAAAACTTGACCTGTGACTAGTGGGTAGTCACTAGGAACTTCCCAGATTTTGGCGTTGTTATCTTTCATGTTTCTCATGGATTATTCAGTCAGTTTTCTTCATTTATCAGTCAGTTTTCTTAAAGTTTTGACTAAGTAAAAGGTTGGTACATAACTAGCCATATTTAGTCGCATGTGCTTTTAGCGAATTTCAGATTTTTGTATATATGAACTGGCCATAGGCGTTGATCCTTACTCATATCAGATTCACGTTTTCAGTCGAATATTACTTGGTGAACCGACCCAAAAACGTTCACCTATTTTTCAGATCAAATTTTTTTTCGCTATTCAGTCGAATGATGTTTTGTGAACCGATCCACAGTTGTTCACCTTTGTCATGTGAGGACATTTCATAAACTTTGACAAGTATGGATTGCGCTACAGCCAACCATATTTAGCCCCAGATGATAAATTTCTATACTTGGCAGTCTAATAAAATTTTGACAAGTATGGATCGAACCTGAATCACCCATACTTAGTCACATGCTTCTTACTATGAATACTGTGAACTAAACCATAACTATCCACATCAGTTGATGTTAAACCTCAGTTGATTATTCTTCTATGTTCTTTGTATCAGTCAAGTTTGTACTCTCAAGTGGATGTCGTTTTCATGCTGGTTAAGTTCATGTCTCTTTATGAGGATTACGTTTTCAGCAAGGTGATGATGTTTTCATGCTAAGATACAGAAGAATTACAGTAAAAATCCTATTTCATGAATCATGTTGGTCTTTATCAATAATGTCCTTGTAGTGAACATTGATGAAACTCCGTTTAATCATACTTTTCAGTCTCTATACAACCAGCATTAAGTCTACGCAGAAATTTTCAGCCTAATGTTATTTATTTCAGATCGGTTTACTACCGTTTAAAGTCAATTTATTTCCTTGATCATGTCAGACAAGCGACACCAGTATCGATCATCCTATAAAATAAAAAAAAAAAAAAAATTCCATATGTACCCCATGTAGAGTGTCTCAGTTATACTCCACATACAGTACTTCATGTGTACTCCACGTACAGTGTCTCAGATATGCACCATGTGCAGTATTCATTTTATACTTCATGTACAGTAGTCCAGGTGTACTCTAGGTACCCTACTCCTTAGATATTGCTGATTGTTCCTTAATCATCGCGGGCGTTTCCATTTGTCGATATGCTACCAGGTACTGATGCTGCTCGTGAGTTGAAGATTTTACCAGATGCTGATGCTGCTAACACTCTGAAGACCACACAGATGTTGATGCTGCTGATACTTTGGAAATCTTTCAAGATGCTGATGCCGCTCATACTATGAAGACTCTGCAGAACAAGGACGAAAAATATAAATTTGAATTCCTTACAAGAATAAATTTCAACCATCAGACACTACCACCCTATTCCATGTTTTTACTTCCTCAGTTAGATGTCACACTTCACTCAGCAATTTTTCTATCAGAAGAGTGGGAACTGGTAACTAGCCGGCCACTCAGCAGAAATAATTTCATTAATCACGGTCATGATAACGACCGTCAGGAAACTGACAGACAAAGTAGTAGTGACAACCACCGTGCTTATAATTAATCAGTCAGTAACCATCGGAACTCCGGAACGGACGTGACAAAAATACAAGAGGTCAGTAGTCTAACCGGTATGCCAATCCAAGCAGTTACCAAAAATTTTCAGCCTTGTTCAGGTTCATCCACTAAAACACATGTCAAGACGACAGTCAAGACACAGATCTCAGGTATCATTTCGGAAGACACATATCAGGACACCAGTCATGGTACACGTCATACGAATCTTTCCTTAAAATACGAGTCAGAACTCATAACTCATGTATGTTTCTAAGCCAGGTCCTCAGTAATTCAGGGTACCCTTCAAAAAGGGGTTTACCAGTTCTATTATGCCACACATGAATCAGATCAGTACAGATTTAGTCACCACCACCAGTGTATCATTCAGGTTAAACACGCAGTATTTATTCTGTAAGGTTACAGACGAATACATTCAGTGAAAGTCGTCACGTTTACTTCACGTATTCATACGTCAGCTTTATCTTAAATCTATTACCGACGAGATCCGTATTACTAAATCCCAAATATAGTCATTTTATTTTCTGCCAGGAAATCAGTACAAGTTGTTATACTATACAACAAGTGAATTATTCTTACAAGCTACGAAGACCTTTCAGCTACTTGTTATTAATTCACTTCTGAATTTCCTTAAATTCATGATCAGTAGATTATTCCAGAGTTCCAGATATAATTTCAGAAAGTTTTCAAGAAATTCCTTCCTAACCACGAGACAGAAATTTAACATCGAGCTAGCCTCAAGAACAGAACCTGTTTTCAGAACTCTTGATCACAGGGCTTCAGCTAAGTTAAAAGAGTTGCAGCAATTGCTGCAAGAGTTATCGGAACGAGGCGTTATTCGCCCTAGCGCACCACCATGAGGTGTACCGTTTCTGTCTATCAGGAAGACGGCCGGTAACATGAGATCATGTATCGACCACCAATATTTTGACAAGATCATCATTTAATCGATATTCATTTTGCGAATAACAGGTTTATCTGATCTGCTATGACTTTTATATATTTCTAGAACAATTCATGATCATGTCACCATCAGTGGTGAGCGAGACATATTAGTCACCCTAAGAAAATTTTGAATTATACTTCTGAGCTCCCTAATGCTCCGGCTATAGTATGAAATTTATGAATAATTTTCTTTATATGACTTCGCAGACAAAATCGTCAGTATGTGCTTTGATAACATTTTGATCTTCTGAATTCTAGAGAGGTACAAGATAATCATCTTCTCTCAGTTGTATAGATTCTCTGATAGAGAAAAGTTATATACGCAGCTTTCTAGATATGAATCCCAGTAGAACAAAGTGACATTTCGGGACCACACTATTTCAGCAGAAAGGAATCTCGGATAATCCTACGAAGGTGAAGGCCATCACCAGATGGTCACGACCAACGCCGATGAACGAGGTACAAAATTTCTAGAATTCAGTTGGCTACGACCGCAGAAATCCCCGACAATTCTCACGATTAGCCTTCTATGACTAAGCTTACGTATAAAGAAGGGAACCTACACCGAATTATGTATACTTCTCCGTGAATATTCACTCAGGTTCCACCATAATGTACCAAAATTCCAGGAAGAATTTTGATAGACACAGTATAACACGTTGAGGCAGCTATGTTCATATCTAATGCCTGCCATTCCAGCAGGTTTAAGATAGAACACCGTCATGCTATCAAGTGATTACTACCAGTAGAAATTTTGGACCGAAGGAGACAAGACTCCATGGAGATTATTACCTGTTTACCACAGACTCAGAAAAAATATGATACTATCTAAGTCATCGTCAATCATGTAATCAACCTGCGCGTTTTCTTCCATCCGCAGTTGTGGACCTGTAGAAAATTTATCAGTAAATTGTACGAATTCAAGGTATTCCACCGACAATCATATCTGACATAAGTCATGTTCACGATCACGGGTATGTTTACATTCACGTTTACTTTCACTTTCGTCTTTACGTCGCATTCACAGTAAGATGCTATTTCAGTTCATGTTTTGTGCTATCTTATGATTTAAGCTCACGTTAGCATTCATAACATTGTGCACATTCAAGTTCGTGTGCCGTTTCGTGATACACGTTTCACAGTTATTACTGAATACGGTTACAGAAAGCTTGAGAAATCAGACTCAAGTTTTAGCACAACTATTCCATAGCCAGGCAGACGTTTCACATCTCAACCCGTATCGTTTGACATTCCTTTCTCAGTCAGCATACGTTCATGATATGTCTAGTATCACGTTCACGGCATGTTCCATGCCAGTGTTCATCAGATGTTCACGAACTACGTTCACAGTTGCTCACGTAGCACGTTCACAGTTGCTCACGTAGCACGTTCACAATTGTTCACGTAGTTCGTCCCCATACGTTTTCAGCATCTTGCTCAGAGATATAAATGTCATCATTTCGTGTTATCTGTACGTACCATTCTATGTACCCTGCATGTTATATTTTCTTTCATTCGATCAGATTTAGAAATCCATCTCAGGTATGGAACTAGAAACTAGTTTGCAGCGTCAAGACAAAGTCGTAGGACCAAGATTTTTCATGATGCTTAGATCTTTGAAGGAACCGTTTCGAGCGGGAAGTCACTCGGAACGGAGGAGTCCATCCGGACCTCTCATTTTTTTTTTCTTCTCTTTAATAAATCCAGTTAAGTCCTTTTATTCATGTCACGTTCCATGTTCTCTTCAGCCATGTCACGTTACATGATCACTTCAGTCATGTCATGGTTATACCTATCTGCAGCATTATGTCTTAATTAGATGACGAATTATCCTTCAGCTTATTTGTCTTTTCAGTTACGTGCTCTTTCAGTTCTTATAGCTTCAATAGTTTATTACCTTTAATTCGAGGACGAATTTCGCCTTTTTAGAGGGGAAGAATTGTAAAACCCAGTATGGTCGTATCCTTAATTCGGGGACGAATTATTCTTTTTAGAGGGGAAGAATTGTAAAACCCGCCTTAAAAGTCCATGAACATTATTTACGTACAATCACAGTTTTAAGATAAACGTTGCGTAACTATTTATTCAGATAAATAACAGTATAAATTCAAGTAATTCGCAAGTATTATTTATCCAGAAATTAACAATCCATATCAGAATATACCACGAAGATTAATAGATGAACACGTACGTAATGTTTTAATCACATAAATATTAAATTCACACAGCCTCAGCTTTAATTAAGAATATTACGTAGTTAAATATTCCGGTTATTTTAGAAGGATAAATATAATTAATTTTCAAGTATTACGAAGTAAGTATTATTCAGAAAATAATACATTCAGAGTTTAACACGGGAGATTTAGTCGCGAATACCGCGTCAAATAGTAAATGAAAAAAATAAAAAATAAATAAATAAAGAAGGGTGTTTAGTTTTATGGGCCGGTTGCAAAACAAGAAAAAAAAAAGGAGGAGGAGCATGGGCCGTAGCCCATTTGTTGTATAAATCTGTTTTAAAAAAATGGGACGGGGAGTATAAATATTTAGACAACAAGTAGTAACCCTAATCTAAAAATCAGCCGTCACCTCCTTTCCCTTGCCTTCTTCGTGCCGACGAACCAGAAAGCAAGGAAGCAAGAAAAGAAAACATTCGTGGTTTGATTTATGTCGTGTGTTTCTAAATCCCTGACACACAAATCAAGGGAAACCGAGAGTCTTAGACTCTCGGTGTTGATCTTTTGCGGACCAGCCGTGACCCAAGACATGGGCGGCTTGGTGTTGCTTTTGCTCAGCCGTGAACAAACAACCCAAACAGGGGATATCAAAAAAAAGAGGTGCGTGGTGGTGTTTGTTTAATCTGACCGCAGCCAAGACACCCTATGCGGGGATGTTTATGTAAAACAGTAGGAAAGGGGAGGTCGGGTTGATGTTTAACCAAGACTAAAAGTCTCGATGGTGTCTTTGTTTGGCAAGCCGAGATCAAACAACCCAAAACCAGGCTGTTTAAATGTTAGGTGGGTGTTTGGGTTTAACTGAAATAAAGGGGGTGTTTGGGACTGCAAAGCAGTGGGAACCACTGCATTAGCAGTGGGAACCCTACATTAACGGTGGGAATATAGTTAGGGCAGTGGGTACCTTGGGCACAGCAGGGGGGGTACACATAACTAGCAGTGGGAAATTAAGACTAATAGTGGAAATTATTTAATTTTTTTTTTAAAATCAGTTTATAAATAAGTTTTAAAAGTAAAGTCAAATGTATTGTTATTTTACTATTTAATTAGGAAGACTAAATTGATTTACTTTGTCATTTTAACTACTTAAAAGTCGGATTTAATTTATGATTTAAATTAATGATTTATTTCAAGGAAACAAATTTGGAAACCTATCTAATGTAGGAAACTTTCTATTATTAACAGGTTACTAAATATGGAAATATTATAACATCGGAATACGTGTCATACCGAAATTAATAATAGAATAGGAATACATTAACCAGAGATTTGAATACTCAGATTTATCAGTTTATATACATACAATATTTCAAGAATAAAATAAATCACGAAAACAGTTAAGATCAGTAAAATAAATAAACATCAGTCAACTTATTTACGCGTCCGTTAATTTATGTAGTAACCGTGAAGTCGGAGTAGATCTTCAGCTTTCAGTCTTATTTCATTACGGGACACGAGGTACGGATTTCCGTTCTTTCAGCAAGGACTTCCTTTCTATGCATGATTAGGATTCCCCGTCTTCAGCCAAATGTTTTTCTCCAGTATATGTTTAAGTTTATCAGTAATCATGTTAATAACTAAATAAATTGCCTGAGCATTATATACAAGCACGACCAGTTTATGTACTAGTTACGGAGGTACTGTAACCACGGCACTAGAGGCACCGGTGTCGTGACTCACATGCAGGAGAGTGATATCCTGCATCGTCCCACTCAGCTCAGCTTGGCCATTTTATCAGTATTATTAGTGGGGCGTATGGATGCATCCTAGGCTTATATGTGTTACAAGTTATCAGGGTGAATGTGGTGTGTGCTCTGCATCCTTCACATTGGAGCTGATCCCTCCACCCAGCACAGTATTTAGAGGTCACCCCTCTACAGCATGACGAGGTCACCCCTCCAGTTATTCATGCACGGTTGTTACAGCACGTGACCTATATAAGCTCTGGCAAATAAAATACAGTAAATGCATGTTTTCAGAATTAATAGTTATATTTCAGTATCAGTATATATGAACCAGGTTTCTCAGATTTTATGTAGAGTTCTACCACATGTTACATATCAGTCTTATAGCTTTATTGTTGTCTTCTTTTTCATTACATTCAGAAATTCCATCATGCGTTATATCCGTTCACTGAGCGTTATGCTCAGCCGTAGTTCCTTTCATGTTCTAACGGCAGGTACACCAGGACGCTTCTAGGATTCTAAGAGGATGTGCATTTGGATGGAAGCTATCCAGACTTCTTACTTTATGCATCTCTTACATTATTCTGCTTATTTGGACATTGTTTAGTCCTTTCATTCAGTATTTTATTTTCATGTTTTGGGCTTATGTTGGGATTGCCGATGTTTGATTCCGGTATTTCCTTTATGGTCTGTTAATGTTTTAGGACATTTACCTTATGCTTTGATGACACGCCATAAATACACGTAACGGTCCACTTATCCAAGTGGGGTGTTACAAGTATTCCTTCCATGGGCTTGTTGTCTTCGTCGTGGAAATACGTTTTCCACTCTCTTGTTACCTTTGCCGTGGAAGTACGCCTTCCACTGGCTCATTCTGCCACAGAAGTACGTCTTCTGTTGGTTCATATCTTTGTTACGGAAGTACGTCTTCCGTGACGAATTACTTTGCCCGGCCATGGAGTGATTTTTTCCAAAGTTTATATTGTTTGGCTTTAATTAGACGGAGCCTGATCAACTACGTTTGGTTCAAGAAAAACCACAATAGATTTTGGCATTCATTATCAAATGTCGTGGCCACAAGACGGATGTAATATCCGCGTTACTTCGCCACAGAGGTACGTCTTTTGTTGGCCTTAAGACGAATGAAATATTCGCACCATGCTGCATCATTAGTGGGTATAAGAAGTACGCCTTCAAATGTTCACGATGCAGCATACGGGTTCCACCTCCACCTTCACAAAACCTTCTTATCATCCTCACGGTAGAGATGAATAAGAATGATACCTTGCCAATGCCAGTGTTACCCCGGCTATAGAAACACGTTTTCTTCTTATGGGGTCCTTACCGTCTAAACACGGGAAACCAAGCATTCGAGCACAACCACCCGTCTTACGTATACATGTTTTCCCATTTCTTTCGACGTGGATATGCTTACAGGTAGCGGATATGGTGTAAAGTCTAGTAACCTCGGTGACAACCTCGCATGCTAGACTGGGGGGACATGATGACGTATAGTGGCTATGCTCACTATTCGCAATCCTAGCCCATCATCTTTTTGCTGAAAGGTAGCCCATTTACGAGTGGAGCCATATGTTACGGACGACCCATGAGGATGTCCTAGCAGCAAGCCGCACGCGGTTGTTAGTGAGCATGATACACGAATGAGTCTAGCATAACATGATCATGAACCATATCATACTAGACTGGGGGACATGTCGACGTACAGTCGGTTAAGGGCCCAGCCCGACAGGCCCGCGGCCCACACACCTTAACTTATCCTTTAAGAAACCCTAAGCCTATATAAACAGGGGTAGGGGGTCTCATTCTACATCAGGTTCTCTCTCTTAACCACACCTCTTATACAACATATCGATCAATACTGACTTGACCGTCGGAGGTGGACCCCGGGGCTCCGGCCTCGGGTCCACGTCTAACCGGTTCTTTATTGTTTGCAGCATTACTCAGGATCCGAGAAGACGACGAACGGCCCAGGAGAGTCGTCAGACCGGCCTAGCCAAATTATGCTCCAACATGGTGGTTTATTTAATAAGGTTGACTAGCTAGTAGGTTGACTAGCTAGTACGGTGTATTTAGAAATTAACTCTATTATCAAAGACAATGAAATAAAAACATACCATTCAAGAAAATAGAGCCATCGGAATTAAACCCAACTAATCCCGGATAGCTTCCTGGAAGTCTTGCCGGGAGAGAACCACCGCTGGTCAGTCCTACGGACAACGTAATACTCGCTTCAAATTTTCCTTCACCTATATCTTTCGCAGAGCTCGAAAGCCTCAATTCTTCAAAATGACCATGCACACCCTTCACATTCACGACAACATTTTCTTGTATCAACTTGATATTCTCCCCTTCACCAATATTATTTAACCTTCTTTTACCATTAACTTCAATTCCATTTTCCCATTCATAATTCGACAATATCGTTATCTCAAAATACGCCTCTTGAGGAAACGGGGACGAATTTCCTAACGTGGGACCGGGCAGTGGTAATGCGGCTCTGATAACCGAAGCAGCTGACATTGGTAAACTCGTAGACTTCACGATTGATGTTTCTGCCAGGGCTGAATCGTATAGCCCTTGGCCATGTTTTGGTGTGGGAGATTTTCCTTGACATGACTGTGGTATGCAGAGACGTTTGGATATATATAATGCAGTAAAACAATAAAGGGTAAATACAGAAGTAAATCTTTTATTACTTTGGATAATTACAAACTACATAAGTCAATCCTATATATAGTATGTGAAAAGGCATGATCAAACAACACGTCTGTTCAGAGACGTTGTGCCTTTACAACATAACTGCTAAACATAACAGAATAACTGCCATGTTGAGTTTGGGTCGTATTATATGTCTTTAACCCATTTGACTTACATAAATAAAACCTACAGGCCCTTTATGAAACGTATGTACATGGGCCTTAAACCTATTACAGAAATAAATAACATAGTAAATATATCATGGAGGCTTGATGATCTTGTATTCCCAACACTCCCCTCCAAGATAATAAGCCTTTACATGATGATAGTAAAGTCTTCAGAAGAGGCGTCTGAATCTCCTTCCTTTTTCATTCCTGAAGTTGTTGGCTTTGAATGCATCTCTTGTAGATTTAGGGTCTTTGCTGAGTGAATTAATCCTGTGTTGCATAGACTGTCTTCAATGGAGTCAGTGTCTTCCAATTTGACACCAAAGTGTTCCACCTTTTCTTTTCCTTTAAGCCCTGCATAGTTTGAATATGCACCCATGTCTTCAATCCTTGACATATCTTGAACTGCTGGGTCTGTCCCCTTCCTGCAGTCATCCTTTGGCGCCCTTGCAGTCTTAAAGTATGATGTGAACACATCAAGATACTGTGAATAGCATCCTTTCAATTCTTCTCCATAACCTTTTGGCAGTCCTAACATCTCTCCAATGATGTCAAATTCTTGACAAAACTTAACACCCAGATATCCCCCTAAACTTTCTACAGTTTTATAAAGATCAAACAAGTGAACCGGTACCCCACTTATCGTTGGTGGAATGGGTCCTGGGATTGTAGTCTTAAGGTAATTTACATAGAACCATTTTAAAGCCTTGTTAAACCTGTTTCTAAAATAATCCCACTCTTGATCTACAATCGTATCTTGTTTGATCAGATTCAGAAAATAAACATAATCATTAAAAGTTTGGACTTTTGTAGAGTAAGTACTTCCCTTGATTGTGATTTGTTCCTCTTCTTTTCCATCATCCAGTGATTCAAAGTATCTCTCCAAGTATTGATTGTGCAGATTTCTCATCCTATCTTCATTGAAGATCATATGTTCATTATTGTTGAACATATATGTGAGAAAGCATCTATTGCCTTCATACTTGATTTCGTACCCTTGCTTCTCAAGTAAATCCACAGAGAGAATATTTAGTGTAACCTCGGGTGCATAGTGAACACCAGGCACTAAATATCCATGGCCATCATTCTTTATGAAGACCTCTCCAATTCCATAACAAAACAGAAGTTTGCTTTGTTCCTTCAACGTGTTGACAGAGAATTCTTCCTTTATATTGCAAAAGGAGTTGATTTTGGTACATAGATGCTTATCCGTTTGATCACTGATATACCATATATCATCCCAGTTTCCATGATCAGTGCCTTTAATCATGATTTTTGTGGAAAGATGTATGTTTTCAGGATATTTGATCATGACCGATGGTTTGATGGGTTTGAAGTTCTCCATCCTTTCCTTTGCGATGGCCAGAATGTCCTTCTTTTCATCCTTGCAAGTCTCTTTGTTTTCCTCAGGGCAAAACTTGATTATATGACCAAGTTTCTTACAATAAAAGCATCTATAATTCTTGTACCTTTCTTGTTTCGTGTTTGTGGATTGTGAGTGGTTTAACTTGTTGTTAAACTGCATAATTCCCTCCAATTCTTTCTTTAGCATAGCCTTACATCCATGAGAGATTTGCCTTATGCAGGAACCCAAATCCCCCTCTCTCTTCATTCTTCTTTGAATAAAATCAGTATGTTGCCTCCTCTCCAAAACCTTCCCAGGCATTTGGCTCTGATGCCAATTGATGTTTCTGCCAGGGCTGAATCGTATAGCCCTTGGCCATGTTTTGGTGTGGGAGATTTTCCTTGACATGACTGTGGTATGCAGAGACGTTTGGATATATATAATGCAGTAAAACAATAAAGGGTAAATACAGAAGTAAATCTTTTATTACTTTGGATAATTACAAACTACATAAGTCAATCCTATATATAGTATGTGAAAAGGCATGATCAAACAACACGTCTGTTCAGAGACGTTGTGCCTTTACAACATAACTGCTAAACATAACAGAATAACTGCCATGTTGAGTTTGGGTCGTATTATATGTCTTTAACCCATTTGACTTACATAAATAAAACCTACAGGCCCTTTATGAAACGTATGTACATGGGCCTTAAACCTATTACAGAAATAAATAACATAGTAAATATATCATGGAGGCTTGATGATCTTGTATTCCCAACAACGATTTTATTTAACCCTGTATTTAACCTAATCTTTTGCATGAAATCACCTGATCCGTGATAAACATCCCAACTAATCTCCACAACGTCATCCTTGCCTCCTGTAACGTCACCAGTGCATGAAGCTAGTGAGAAACGTTTTGATCTTACTGAAAACGAGGAAATGTAGTCAGTAAAATCGAAACGTGACCAACCAGTCTCTACTGCATCCGTTATCAAAGAAGGGTTGTCTGACCAGCTAAAGAGTTTTCGCGAAACACTAACATTGGTGTTTGTTTGTCTTTTGCTTTCAGATACGTTGTTTTCATTATTATTTGATCCGGTTATAGGGTAAATTGGTGGTTTAGGGTAGTAGAAAAAGTATACTAGGAGGAGAAGAGTTATCCCAGCGGATAGAGCTGCTAATACAAAGTGTACCAACGGAAGCATGTTTTAATAATTTTGCTGAAAGTTAAGATGAATGTGGATTGATGATCAGATGTTTATATATGTGAAGTTGGACGGCAGGCGTGGGAAATTTAAGTAATACTTTATTAATGAATACTCCATGTAGGATGTCAAACGGGTCGGGTTTTAGTGAATCACAGTACCCGTACCCGCATTCATTTATAACTAGGATTTGTTACCCGCGTTCTGCTGCGGGGAGCACGGGTGTTTTACGGTTATTTTGATAGGAAAGAGCATCTAGTTTGGTTAAACACATGCTAAACTGATTTGTTATGCAAAGGAAATCTACTTTTGAAATGATTTGATTATGTAAATTACATTTGAGATCACAAACGATGATCGTTGTGCCTAATATATAAAACTTTTATTTAGTGACCCATGAAACTCACGGCTCTATAAAAGTAAATGTCTTTTTATAGTTTTGCAATAGTAATTTAGCTGTATCTCAAATTAGCATTAATATTTATATTTATACATATAACATGCAATTTATTTACGTAATATCACAAATCGCTCTTATATAAACATTATCAACGGTTTTCTAAGGCTACATGAATTTCACAGGTCAATAATCTAGTCTTTTTATACACAACTAAAGAACGGAACCAACAAAAAGAGAGAAGTTTAAACAAAATCATATTAATTATAAACTTTGTTCTTTTAATCACATTTTTCTCTTCCAAAATATATCTTGATCATAGATTGAACCTTCTATTTGATATTCCTTACGACGAAATAAATTAAGCGAACCGGATTAGGACAAGCAATCGTTGCACTCGTCACCATGCTTACTTGAGACCAAAAATTGCCATAAGTCGTATGTAAGAATATGCATGCCGCATCGTAAAGGAATGTGATCCTCGACGCTCTTGGCCTCATATCTAACCACACTCCTATTCTAAGTTGTATTACACAAAGCTGTTTTCATTTTGTTGGGCTACCTATCTTTTGGACCATGGAATTAAGAGATATGTAAAATTGTTCCAATTTGAGCATTTTCTATGGATGTCCCAAAACTACGGAAGATAGTCAACTACATCAAGATCCACAATTCCACATCAATTGGTAAAGCTATTTCATGCTAGAAGTTTGTTTTTCCTGATACAGCAGTCACCAAAGCAGCTTTTCCAAACACCTCTATGTTAATATCATGAAATGCAGGTCGTGTAAGTCGACTGTTACTATTCCGCAAATAAGTACTATCAATGATTCGATCCTACCCGGCACTGATATATAGAAAAGCAGTTAACTATTGGTGGAACTTTGGCTGGAGTGGCTTTTGGTGGAGCACCTGCACAATAAAGTATGGTGTTTCTTGTCCGAGAAGTAGAGGTCTTTTAACAGCTTTGTGCTAGACAACAACCGGGTTGTCTTTCGAAGATGTAGCTACTGTTGGTGGAACTTTGGCTGGAGTGGGTTTTGGTGGAGTACCTGCACAACAATGTATAGTGTATGAGTAAACTTAAAACCTGAACATGCATGCTTGGTGTTCCAAATAAGGGGAAAAAATGACCCAAAAGATATGGCTTTTTTTAAACAAAGGGTAATTGTTTGATGGGAGAGTGTATGCAGTGAGTAAGTGGTGCAAATTGAAAGAAAGAGTATCCTACTGAAAAGGTTTTGAAGGTGACATCTTTGTCTTAAGCAATATGTGGATATTATTATGGTGCTATTATTTTTTTAGCTAGTTTGGGTAAGGGGTAGGCTAGGTGAGCTCAGGTGTCATGTGCAGGTGTGTTTCCAAGTTGGAAATGAACTAAGGTGGTCAAAATTAGTGGGGAAGCGTGAGCTAAGTTTAGTTAGCTATTTGAACTAAAATGTAACTGGAATCTTTTTTGTAGCAACAATGGAATGGGAAGAGGTTCTATTTAAGGGCGTGTATGCATTTGGTAATCCCACACAAACCTCTCACCTACTTTAAAAAATCTAAACAAACAGAGAATGGCATATCTTCCTAGGATCTGGACATTGGAAGCTGAGAGCGGTAGTACGGACTTGGGCGGTTTGTTTGTTTGGTATCTGGAGAAGGATGTGGTGGCTGACAAAGCATGGAAGCGTAAGGTGGATGCGGCTAGGCAGGCAGTTTTCAAAAACGTTGTGGATCGTCAGCATTTCATTCAAGAGATCCAGCAGGTGCAGACCTTTCCAGCCAACCCTATGATCTCGATGATGGTAGCCATGTTGGACAGAAAGCAGTCGGAGGACAACGCATTCATTCAGACCTTGAACACAGAGGCAGCCAGAATCCAGACCATGATCGACCTCAAGGAGGCTTTTGCTCAGAAAATTTTGGCCAACGGGCCTTGGTGAATGGATGCTGTAGGAGTCGGATTTGGTCTGATGTATTAGGCCTGAAAATAAAGCTCCATGTTGTCGTCTTTTTGGTTTGTCCACCGCCGAGTCTTTAGGGTTATGTGTCTGTGCTTTAGTTGTTTCTTTTTTTAGTTTTATCTTGTGTCTGTAAGATCAGTTTCAATGAACCGCGTGGAATGTACGATATTTTGTTTTATATTGTTTTTTTTTCGATAGACGTTTCGATTAACGTGGCGTTTAGGTAAAGACACGCCTCCAAAGAAGGCTGGCCCAAGTAAATGCCAGATTATAAGTTCTAAGAAAAGACTGTGCACCTGTTTCTTTTTGTTCACCTATTTCTGAGACCTTGGTTGATGCACTTTCTGTGTCTGACCCTTTGGTTTGATGTACCGACTTGTTCAATGTTTGCATCTGCTATTGGTGTCGGCCTTGGGCCTGGCCCTTCAGTTACCCAGGGAATATGAGCCTCAGATAGGGAAAGAATCAAAGAGCTGGCCTTCTTGCAGATCGCTGACAGACGCAGTAACACGATTACAACGACCTCAAAACACGATCGGCCGAAACAAAGTTCCATGATGATAAGGAGCAGAGGTTTCAGGTGGGTATAATATGGATCTGGTTCAAACTGGGGGGCGCCTTCTCCTACAAACGAACATGGACATGCACCAAAAGTTATTAAAACTACACCAAAATATAGTAACTGTTGAAATTCCAGCTTTTTAGCAATAGCAATCATACATACTCGCTAAGCTAATATAGCAAAACAACATGTGCTACAGCGATAGAAACGGCATGCGTGAGATGTCTTTTTCGTTACCTTTAGACACAAACAAATTTGATACTAACACGGCAAAGCTGTTGTGTTGGTAACAGTTGTATAAAATCAATTTTGACACCATCATAGTTATTTGCTTTTAAATGAAGGCCGCTTATTCAATTTTGTTCTAAAATGCAGTTCCAGTTTTATGTTTTGTACGAACCAACAACACCTTCTTTTTTAAATAAGGAAGAAAAATAAATCAATAATCAAATCAAGTATAACTATATTTGGATCATGAGCCACATTCACATCAGCTATAAGACAACATACATGTATGGTTGGGGTTGGAAGTCCATCGTCTGCATCTGGTTTAATTCACTTGCCATCGTATTCTCTGAATCCTTGGTAGACTGTTGCAGAACAGATACATTTAGTTAGACTGATAAAAAATAAAAGGAGACCATACAGCGACAAATACCAACCGCATATCTGAAACATGAAAATCAGTCTTGGGGAATTCGTGAAGTAGGTTTCAACGCATCCATAAAGAATGACCATCGGCTAATGAATTGGAAGAGATCAACATGTCGAAACTATGAGTTATTGTATTTGAGGTTCAGAGATGGAGGCATGGAAGGCGAACCCAGAAACCCGTCATGGGTGCGACCAAATGGTCACCCTGCGAAGTGCACGCGTGCTGGCAAACAACTGGCAAATCCAAAGGTAACGACCATTAACCTTTATGTCAGTAATTAACCTGCATAAAGGCGAAAAGGCCCGGCAAAACATGACTAACCAAAACTCGCAATCGTTATGCCTGCGATCACAGGCTCACCTTGGCAAGGAACCGGTTTTGTAAAGCGCGTTTACTAAAAGGTTTCCAGTTTTCCCGGGGTATACCATAGCCTCAGATAAGACGCTATATGGGAAAAACAGCCATAACCCGGCATGGCTGCGACCTCGCAAGGTCGCCCCGCCAAGAACCGAGATGTGGTATCTTTAACCGCGTCCGTTTACCCTCATTATAGCCCTAAACTAACCTTTACATAAAACTACACCAAAATGTATTAACAGTTGAAACTCCAGGTTCTCAGCAATAGCAACCATACATGCCCGCTAACGTAATATAGCAAACCAACATGTCCTAAAGCGAGAGAAATGTCATGCGTGAGATATCTCTTTCGTTACCTTTAGACAGAAACAAATTTGATAACAACACGGCAAAGCTGTTGTGTTGGTAACATTTGTATAAAGTCAATTTTCACACCATCATAGGTATTGGGTTTTAAATGAAGGTGGCTTATTCAATTTTTTTTTAAAATGCAGGTCCAGTTTTATGTTTTCTACGAACCAACAACATCTTCTTTTTGAAATAAGGAAGAAAAAGGAATCAAAACTCAAATCAAGTATAACTATATTTGGATCATGAGACACATTTACATCAGCTATAAGACAACTTACATGTATGTTTGGGGTTGGAAGTTCATCGTCTGCATCTCGTCTAATTCACTTGCCATCGTATTCTCTAAATCCTTGGCAGACTGTTGCAGAATAGACACATTTAGTTAGACTGATAAAATCAAAAAAGATACCATACAGCGACAAATACCAATTGCACAGCTGAAACATGAAAATATATGTAGTGGTACTATTCGTTAAAATAACACTATAACCGTAGAGAATGAACGTTACCTTTTGCGAGAGGTAAAGAACAGTTTTCGGGAATTCGTGAAGCAGCTGTGAACGCATCCATAAACAAAGACCATCGGCTAATGAATTGGAGGAGATCAGCATGTTCAAATGATGAGTCATTGTGTTTGAGGTTCAGAGTTGGATGTATGGAAGGCGAACCCACAAACCCGCCATGGGTGCGACCAAATGGTCGTCCTGGCAAGATCCGCGTGCTGGCAAACAGCCCACGGATCCAAAGGCAACGGGCATGATAGTAACTAACCAGGATAAAGGCGAGAAGACCCGGCAGAAAGCATTAACCACAGTTCGCAACCGTTATGTCTGCGATCAAAGGGTCACCATGGCAAGGCACGGGTTCTATAAAGCGCGTTTACTAAAAGGTTTCCAGTTTCTTTGGGGTATACCATAGGCTCAGATAAAGCGCTATATGGGAAAAACACTTATAACCCGGCATGGCTGCGGCCTCGCAAGGTCGCCACGCCAAGATCCGAGATGTGGTATCTTTATCTGCGCTCGCTTACGCTCATCATATCCCAAAATTAAGCTTTACATAAAGGAGGAGATGCACGGATCCATAAGAGTGTACCAATTTTTCTATTTTTCCAATGCGTAAGGCCTGAGATATCACAAATCCAAAGGCAGCGGGATTTGTTCTACAAGTGGGTTTTAGTGAAATCTCAATGAATATGAACCTAAGGAATCATAGTAACAATACTATGTCAACTCTTATTCCTAGTAAGATTCTAATTCAATGTTAATTTTAAAAATCCCCAATTATGAATGTATGAACCCTAGAAAAAACTAGATGAAATTGAAAGAAATGACTTACAGATAATTGATCTTGGATGAAGGATGAGTGAAACCCACAAATCGAAATCAATTAATCTTGAGTAATTGAAGGTTTTGGAAAAAATACAATGGTGGAAAACTGGGTATTCTCGTCACTATGTTGTAGAAGAGAGAGAAGGAGTTTTTAAAAAAGTGATATTTAATAAAAACTGTGTAAGATATTGTAAATATTGCTTATGTTTAGAGAGAGAGAGAAAGAGATAGAAAGATGGTGAGAACACACACACTTTTAGAGAGAGAAAGTGAAAGAGAAACACCTTCTACTATGTGTAATAATGAAGTGAACCACACCCTCTCTATCTAAGGAGAGGGTTTATATACCCAAGCCTTATGATGGGCTTGGGCTTACATATTAGGCCATCCATACATTCCATGGACTAGGCCTTTCTATGTTTACTTAATATAAAATAACTAAACTATGAGCTACTACTTAATATATTATCAGAGTGACCGAATCTTTCTAAATACGTAAAATGTATTTCCAACAATCTCCCCCTAAGGGAGGTCACTCCAAACAAGGGTGTTACCCGAGTTACAATAATAAAATAAACATAGCATACTATGCTTGTCTTGAGCTCGTAGTCTTCGTCTTTCTTTTCTTTTTCTTTTTCTGGTGAACATGTTGATGTGATCTTTGATATCAATCTTTAGCATTAGTCTCTTGCCTTGATCTTATGCATCCTTCACTTGTGATCTTCACCTCTTCGTGACTTCATGTCCCACATACTTATACCTTCGTAATTCTTGAAAGCTTCAGAGTTCGATACAGCGGAAGACTTAACTATTAGGCTTTCTTGAATTAGATGAAGTATTAAGTGCATAAAGTATAAGCATGCGGGGACGACTTCTTCTCGGATTCCGCAACGCCACCGTCTTCAAATGCCGCAACATAAGTAGACACGAACGAAATGGCTTTGAACATTTCATTCTAATTCGGTAGCATTTTACCTCTGGTCGGTGAAGACCGTCGGACGATATAAAATATCGTACTTGTGGCAGGTAGATTTATTTGAAAATCTCCTTGACAAGATTTCGCGGGTAAACCCGTTCTCTTTACTCGACCGTCCAAAGCTGACTGCGAACGTAAAAAGTAAATCATTTGGATAAAATTATCCGCATGATTGAAGCCGTCAATTCTGATTCTGGAACAAGTTTGATTCATTAAAGAATCGCACCATCGTTGCTTTCCAGTTGTCACGAGCTTGATTCATATAGAATCTTGCAAGTTACCTACCAAGTGCTATTTAAGGTTAACACTAGAAGGATTTCCACTCATCACTGTGAACACTAAGGTATCACTCTGAGTGTTCTGGCAAGATCACTTAGATATTGCGTAGAGGCCTGGGACGTGTTTAAATTCAGTTAAGAATTAAACAACTGTTGCTTTCCAGTTATCACAAGTTTGATTCATAAAGAATCTCACAAGTCACCTACCATGAGATTTTTGATATTCGCTCAAGAAGAATTTCCATCTTCATTGTAAATACTTACGTATTACTCGGATGTTCAGGCAAGATCATGAAGATTTTGCGTAGGACTCTTAATATCTTTCTTACTTTTCATAGTGTGTGAAGAAGCAAGAAAATATGGAAGTGTGTCCTAATGAGATATTTGATGATCTCAAATGGCTCTAGACTCGATCGTGCACTTTGGATTTTTGTGATTGGAGGCTGGAGAGGAGTGCCACCTTTTCAATATCAATATATTCGGAGTGAATATATCAATAGATAATGTGTTGATCTCCGTGTGATTAAAACAAATACCTTTTAAGAGATATCTGAGTTAGCTGTGATGGGTTGTGTATTGCATCACTGGGTCCAGGATGTCTATCTTCAATATCAAGCATCATTAAAATGATCTCAATAGCATATGTGTTGACCCGGTTTCTGCCTAAGTTGTAAGGAGGGCTTCTTTCTTTAGACCATTTATCTTTACAATTCTTTTTCATTCTTCAACCCTTCAATGCTTACCAATACGTCATAACTAGCACCTTGTTGTGATTGTTCCATTGTTAACTTAAGTACTTGGTCGGCATTCAGCTACGTTCACATCCTTTCTCCATCTTTCCTAAGGACTACTATTTCTAGCTATGGAATGTCCTTGGGAAGATTCCTCCGGTTTTGGAAGAATCATTGGACTTAACCTATCCTACCATTCTTATGACACCACAATCTTCATCGTTGTTGATGCAAAAGTTGGTTGATCCTTGCTAGACCCGAATTAGGCTTAATTCGGGTTGGCTGGGCTCCGGCTCCTGCACCAAGTGAATTGTTTGGTTGGGATCCTGCACACTAAACAGCACGCGTTAGGCTTACCGTGGGAATGTTTCCCACGATTAGACTCCGGCGTGAGAGTAAGTAATCGGTTTAAGGTTTATGTGAGTTTAGAGTATAAGTCGTAATACCTTTGTGGAACCCTTGGGGGTTCCTTTTATAGGCAGTGAAACCCTAGCGGGCTTTCACTGATCCTTCGGCCCCAAGGAAGAGATAAGCACCAGAATTAGAATGATTGTTATCTTCTAATTCTGGTAATGAATATCTCTTCGTATTTGGGATTAAGATATACCTAGACAGAATATTATTCTGTCTGATCTTATGTCGGCCGCCTTGGGCCGTGGGCCGCACACATGTGCAGGTACTGTTCACTCAAGCCCATAAGCCTGAATGACATTTATCCACCCATCTGTGATGGGCCGGATACGGGTAGTACCCGTGAGCCGGGCTCATGACCCGGTTGGGGACTATACGTCATCATGTCCCCCCAGTCTAGTTGTTACAGCCGTAGGCGTAACCTCTAGACTATCAAGCTGCTCTCCGGTCATATCAAGAAAGGCCTAGGAAATGACACTGGAAAATTTGTTCCGGCCGCACGTGGCAACCGGTCGTAGGAATATACTTTAATGAATACTACCTCAGCCGCACGTAATGGCCGAGACAAATTAAATGCAACATTTAATACGGTCTTACGTAAGAGCCGCATAACCCGACAAGAATCCAGTCGCATTAATGATATTCATTAATCCAGTCGCATGTCTGCAAAAAGTGCATGATTACTGACCACCCTTGAGCCACGCGAAACTGTTTAAGAAGTGACCCGTGGGTCCCCTACTGACGTTACAGAAATGTCAGAAACCCTATCCATTGGATAGGGAATGTGACTGACACGTGTCAAAGATCCACGGCACCTCGGAAACCGAGGCCACCCTATATAAGAGTGAGTATGCGTGTATGTTACACACACAACTCACTCATTCTTCCGCCATTGTTAACTTCAAGCTTTTCTCTTCAAAACTTTTGCCTTCTTTTTCACGGATATCCGTCACCGCAGGTTAGATTACCACGCCTTTAAAAACCTTTTCATATATTATGGTCAATGATAACCCCCTCATCACGGACGTCCTGAATGTGATGTCGGGGGAGAAATACCTCGACTTCCTGTCGAAGTATTATGTGCCCGAAAGCGTACATCCCACCTTTCCGGGTGATGGTGAAGCTATTACGGATGCACCGGCGGGGAAAATAGGCATATACACACGCCTGTTTGACTCAGCCAACTACCGTATTCCGCTGTCTAAGTTCTTAGTAGACCTTCTTTTGTACTATGACTTTCATATCACCCAGCTCCACTGTATAGGGGCGTGTAAAATCAACCAGTTTGAGATTACATGCCATACCTACAGGGTAACCCCCACCGTGAACCTTTTTAGGGCTTTCTACTTTCCCCAATTAGTGAACGGGTGGTTGTCGTTCAAGAAACGACCCGGGAATGCCCCGATGACATATAGGAAACCCCTTGACTCCCTGAAGAATTGGTGCGACCATTACTTCTTCGTAGATGAGAAAGTATTCCCCACCCCCTTCGTACTTAAAACCAAGGCCCCAAAAGACTATCCGCCCAAATCCAAAGATTATAGTAGCCGGGACCTGAAAATACTAGATACCCATCGCACGGAATTTCATAGAGGGTTGCCGGAGAACTTTCTGTGCTTAGTGGGGATAAGCCGCCGTTACTTTGGGAGGGACGACTTGTATCCGTGCTTCTTAACGGAACAGGGCGAGGGTAGGTCACATATATTTTGTAAATTTGATCTATCACATATGTGTAAAATGCTACTAACCCATATACTTCAATCATTTGCAGAGATGAATCTTCACGGACTACTTCGTCAAGGCGACCCCATGAAGGTGGCGGAGGGATTCCGGCCGTTAAAGCCGAATGAGCTCCCCTTGCTAGAAGCTTTAGCTGACCGTACGATTCCACTGGAAGAGACAACCGAACCCAGGTCGGACGAAGAAGAGCCTGTTATTGAGAAGTCCCCATTGGACTTTCATAACAAAGATGGCGACGACCCCTTGCTGGAGGGAGGCACCATCAACCAGGAGGAGGAGCGCGATCCTAATGAAGACACTTCGCAAGCTTCCGGATCCACCACACTTACTTCAAAAAAGAGAAAAACAACCAGGTGTGTGGCGAAGAAGACTGGGGAAGATGCCGGAGTTGCAAATGCTCCTCCCAAGAAGTTGCGGAAAGACCATCCTCAGTATCAGGAAGGAGGCAACACCATGACTGGTCAAGCCGACCCCACCCCGACCATGGAAGGGCCAGCTCTGCGAGTCGCCCCTGTGAGCGCCGTAGCTCCTACCGGCCCAGACCCTGCTATTGGCACCTCGTAAGTACCCCTCATGATTATGATTTGTATCTTCGTATGATACATGTAGACTAAATTTTTTTAACATGACAGGGTGAATCCGGCAGTCGCAGCTCAAGGAGAAGAAGTGGGGAGAAATCCATCCCCTGCAGCTACTAACAATCCCCCTTCACCCATCACCGCACGTGCCAAGGAACCGTGCCCCGAGGGGCCAGAAGAGAGCTTGCGTTTAGCATGGAACCTATCAAGCTTGACACGGCTGGAGGCCGAATCAGAGTGTTCGGAATTCATCGAACACATCACCCCGCCTGCCCTCGCACAGGATTTAGATGAACTAGACCATGAGGCCCTGATTGAACAGTTTGATGTGTCATCCGCACATCAGGTGACGGTGGGTGCCGCGCTGAGACGCCGACTGATCAGGGCTCTCACCAATGTGAGCCGTGCCGACAAAAGGATAGCCCGCCGTGAGGCATTGGTCGTAAAGAACGAGAAGACCATCACATCCTTGCAAGCGGCGTTATTGACTGCCGAGGCAACGGTGAAGGAGCAGGCGCTTCATGCCGATACAAGAGAGAAGCGTATCGCTGAGTTGGAGGCCCTCGTAGCCGCATCAACCGAGAAGGTAACTTTCAAACATGTTGTTCATATATTCCTACTCCTTGTATGCATGTAGCCCAATAATATATATTCGTGTAGTAACTCCAAATTTCATACACAGGTGTCTGCGGCCGAGGCTGCTACTAAGGCGGTGACCGCTCAATCGTTCAGCATTGCCCAAGAGCGCGACTCACTGAAGGAGGAATTGACGCAGGCTCAAACCAGTCTTGAAAATCAAGTTGCCTTAGCGGATGAAGAGTTGAGCAAGGTGGTTGTCAGCTGTGCGGAAAGAGTATGCCCCCCTACTGACCGCGACAGCCGGTCGTAGGTGGATTATCGGGCAAGGACTGCGGCTTGCCGTAAGTAGGGCCCTTAACGCTCCACATCTATTGCAGGCCTTTGCTGGGGTTGTATCTGACGGGATCGACCGTGGTAGGCATGAAGGCATGGTCCAAGCTGCGGAGATGATCGCAAAGAATGAGGATATCACACAACATCCGTATCACAACCCCTCCGCAGCGGGTAAGATGACAGCATCCATGGATGCCTTGGCAGACCTTCAACACCCCCTCCTTGACGAACTTGAAGCCATGAAAGATGCTCCCAATGAAGCGATAATGTCCCGGCTGAGTGCTGATCCACTTCCCTTGACGCTGGCTACCTATGATTTCGTATCCAAAGCCATGTCAGGTGAGAAGCCGCTTGGTGAAGCCTTAGACGCTCTTGCAGTCAAAGTTCAGGACGGGAAAGATGCCCGCGGGGAGGCCCTTCGTGCTTTAATTGAGGAAGGGAAGAAGGATCTAGAAGAATTCCTTCCCCCCTTGTAACTGATATGTTGTAAACATTTGTAACTATATTCGTCCGTGTATGTACACGGCTAAGACATATATGTAATAACTAGTCCTTTTATTTTATAAGTCCGTGACAACCACGGTCATTTTGTTTATTGTTAATTTTGAAACTTGTGTATTCCATTGTATTCTAATGCCGCGTGACGTATCACGTCTTACACATAAAGAAAAAATACATACAAGTCTATAATTTACTAGACATGCGACGTGCGTCTTTACTACGCAGAGTACCGTGTGGATACGGTACACAAAAAACTTACCCCAACGTCTTGTAAGTAAGGTGTCTAGTAAGGATACATGATCCGTGCGGCTGGGGTTGCATCCCTCTTACGCGGCAAGTTGAATTAGTAGGTTCACTTAATCCTCTTACCCCACCTGGGGGCGTATAGTACATGTACGGTAATTTGAGAGAATGCATACGAATGAAACATGGCATATTATAATACAAGTAAAATTCATACGGCTAACAAAGAATCTAACAAAGAAAGGAAAATGATTTGCACGAAACAGGCCGTGGAGCTAGCTAGGCGCCACGACATTTTATTAGAACGATTACACTTTTGTTTGAATAATGACGACAAGTCCTAAAATCAAAAAAGGAAACTTAAACAAACATAAGAAAAACAAACAAAACAAATAACCCGCATGGTTCTTTATTAAGACCGCCTATAGCGAAGTACCCATGCGGGAGCCGTAGCTTTCAAAGATAGCACCTTTTGAGATTGGAGATGTTCCATGTGCGCTCTAGGTCGCGGCCATCCATATCACGTAACTTGTACGCACCTCGTCCCAAGGTTTCAGTGACTTCATACGGTCCTTCCCATTTAGGGCCCAGTTTTCCTGTATTCTCCACTCGACTTGCTTCGTTAGCACGATAGACGTAGTCTCCCGGTCGAAAAGAAACACCCTTGACCTTGGCGTCATAATAAGCCTTCATCTTAGCCTTAGACTTAGCCTCATTGATGGCTGCTATTTCCCTTTTCTCTTCCAATAGATCCAGGTTGATTCGCAGTTGTTCATCGTTTATGACAACGTTAACCTCCGCCGTGCGGATGGTAGGCATCCCTATTTCTGCTGGTATAACGGCTTCAGTGCCGTAAGCCAATGCAAATGGAGTATCTCCGTTGGCTGTTTTGATCATGGTTCTATGTGCCCATAGCACGTGTGACAACTCGTCGACCCATTTTCCCTGTCGTTCATCCAGCCGTGCCTTGATTCCATTCCCCAAGCTCCTATTTGCTCGTTCGACAAGGCCGTTCGTTTGTGGATGCTTAACGGACGCGAAGCGCCGTTTGATGTTCAAAGATGCACACCAGTCTTTGAATGGGTTGTCCGTGAACTGTTTTCCGTTGTCCGAGATAATTTCTCCTGGTAGACCGAAACGGCACACGATGTGTTCCCACACAAACTTCTTGACCTGCTTACCTGTGATAGACTTGACTGCCTTGGCTTCTATCCATCGCGTGAAGTAGTCCATTGCAACAATCAAGAATTTAACCCCCCCCCCCCCCCCCCCCCGCAGCTACAGGAAATGGTCCTGCAATGTCAATTCCCCACTTGTAAAATGGCCATGGGGACGTGATAGGTGTAAGCTCCTGCTGCGGGTGCCGCGGTACTGGCCTATGCACTTGGCAATCATTGCACTTGCGAATCATGTCGCGCGCGTCTCTGTGCATGGTGGGCCAATAGTATCCTGTTCATAAGGCTCGGGCTACCACGGATCGTGGGCCTACATGCATGCCGCACAACCCTTCATGTATGTCACTGATGACGTAGGCCGCCTGGCGTGGTCCAACACACCGCAGCCACGGCTGCAAGAAAGAGCGCTTGTAGAGGATGCCTTCTCGAAGTTCAAAATGTTGCGACTTCCTTTTAATGCGTCTTGCTGCTTTTTCCTCGTCTGGGAGGGTTTCATTAGTCAAATAGTTGATGATTGGAGTCATCCACGTGGGTCCCTCCTCCTCAACTATAGCGGCTATCTCCCCTTTCGTGATAGATTTCTCTTTGAGTATTTCCACCAAAAACTGTTTAGATAAGTGGGCGAAGCTCGTGGATGCGATCTTGCTAAGAGCGTCCGCTTTTTTGTTCTCGCCCCTTGGCACCTGCTTGAAGGAAAACTTACTGAAAGTCGCGATTAGCGACTTGACTTTTTCCAAGTACCTGACCATGTTGTCCTCCTTAGCCACATACCCACCTAGAATATGGTTCGCGACAAGCCGTGAGTCCACGTAGGCCTCAAGGTTGCGGACTCCCATTCTAGCGGCGATTTTTAAACCCGCAATTAATGCTTCATATTCCGCTTCGTTATTGGTGGCCGTGAACTCAAAACGGAGGGCGTATGTGAATTCCATTCCTTCTGGATTCGTGAGGATGAGACCTGCCCCGGACCCGTCTGTGCATGAGGATCCGTCCGTGAATAGCACCCAAGGTTCTGCTGGGATCTCGTCTTGCTTAATGACTGGTTCTTCCTCATCCGGCTTCTCGATCAGGAAATCTGCCAAGATCTGGCCTTTAACCGCTGTCCTTGGTCTGTAAGATATATTGTGCCCCCCCAATAGGATGCTCCATTTCTCCAGCCTCCCTGCCACGTCTGGTCTAGAGATAACCTGCTTGATTGGCTGATCCGTAATCACCACAATTGGGTGCGCCTGGAAGTACCGGCGCAACCGCTTTGTAGCAAATACTAGTGCTAACACCAATTTTTCCATGGAGGAATAATTCAGCTCCGCCCCTTGTAGTGTTCTACTTATAAAGTAGACCGGAGTCTGTATTGTATCTCTATCTGTCATCAGTACCGCGCTTATTGCGCCATGAGTAGCTGAGAGATACATAACGAGTTCCTCCTTCGGCCGGGGAGCTACTAGCATGGGGAGAGATGCGAGATGCTGCTTGAGTTGGCAAAAGGCTTCCTCAGCTTCCTTCGTCCAACGGAAGTCTCCCTTTCTAATACACTTCTTGAGTGTCTTAAATAGGGGTAATGACTTCTCTGCGGATTTAGATAGGAATCTATTCAGCCCGGCTAACTTCCCATTCAGGGACTGCACCTCCTTCCGTGTCTGCGGGGACGGTAGTCGTATCACTGCGTCCGTCTTCTCTGGACAAGGCTTGATGCCGTTTGGGTCAATCAAATATCCCAGGAACATTCCTTCTGTTGCACCAAACGTACATTTCTTTGGATTTAACTTCATGTTAATCCTTCTCAGCGTGTCGAATGTCTCCTGGACATCCCGGAGAAGTGCCTCCTCTGTGTTGCTTTTTATCACCAAGTCATCAACATATACTTCCAAGTTGCGTCCTATTTGTGATTCGAAAGCTTTATCCACCAACCGCTGATACGTAGCGCCGGCGTTCTTCAATCTAAACGGCATTTTCGTATAGCAATATACGCCCTGGCTCGTGTGGAACGCCGTTTTTTCTGCATCCTCCTCCGCCATCTGGATTTGGTGATACCCTTTATATGCATCCAAGAAGCATTTGAAAGGATATCCACACAAGGACTCCACCTTCCAGTCGATTTCTGGTAACGGGTAACAGTCCTGTGGGCAGGCTTTTTTCAGATCCGTGAAATCCACACACATGCGCCAACTTCCGTCATGTTTCTTGACCATGACCGGATTAGATAACCACTCGTGGTAGTATACCTCGCGCATGATGCCTGCGTCCACCAGCTTCCGCACTTCCTCCAGTATAACTTGGCTGCGCTCGGGCGCCTGGCCGCGCTTCTTTTGCTTGATGGGTTGGTACCCTTGGCGGATCTGGAGCTTATGCTCTGCTATCGCACGTGGCACACCCGTCATATGTTTTGGCTCCCATGCGAATATGTCCAGGTTTGCACTTAAAAGAGAGCACATGGCCCTTTTGCCTCTATCCGAGAGCGCCCCTCCTATGGATACCTCCTGTTCCGGATAGTCAGGGTGAATGGCCACCTTCCAATTGGGTGGTGGTGCCCCATCCTTGGGTGGGACAGGTGGTGCCGGTGCTGTCACGGTGTGACACTCGGATGTTGGTACGACTGTGTTGTAAATAGTAACGATTCCCCCCTCAACGGGGAATTTGATCATTCCGTGTGCCGTAGAGGGTACTGCGCGGATAGCCAAAATGCCTGGTCTGCCTATGATTCCATTATAAGGAGAGTGTGAACGTATCACCATGAAGTTCATCCATGTTGTAGTGGAATGTTCCTCGTTCCCAATGGTGACAAGCAAGCGCAATTGCCCTATCGGCCAGATAGTGTCTCCACTAAAACCAGAAAGCGGCGACGTGGCCGGTACTAATTGGCTTCTTATTTCTGGGCATAACTGCACAAAGCAGTGTTCATACAGTACCTCTGCTGACGACCCTCCATCCACATACATGCGACGAACATTGTGTGTTCCAATGCTTATCTCAATAGTGAGAGGCGCATCAACCACATCGCTTGTTGTAATGAGAGGGAATGAGATTTCCCTGCCGCGTGAAAATTTTTGGCCAATTTTCTGTCTCGTGCGGTGCTGTCTGGATTGGATCATGTATATGGTAGAAGGCTTGTCCTTTTGGGGATCCTTCTTATCATACTTCTTGTTGTTGTCTTTTCCGTCTTTCCAATCCTTAACTAGGTGCTTGAGTTTGCCTGATTTGATTAGCGACTCAATATGCTTCTTGAGCTGGATACACTCCTCCGTGCCGTGTCCTTTGTCATTATGGAACTCGCAGAAGCGACTTCCTTGCCGACGTTCCGGGGGTGTGGTCATTGGGGGAGGCCTTGGAAAGTTCGCCCCTTTAGTCAAAAAGATCTCCCGGTAGGACATCTTTAGGGGGGTGAACTTGTCGTCCGACCGTCCGCCTTTGCTTTGGCTCTTATAGTCCGAGCCCTTGTTATTGTTCTGGTTGCCTTGACCGCCCGACTGTCTCCGGGACTGGTCATTTGACCGGTACCCATTTCCTCGGGATGGGTAGGCTGCGGCAACAGCTGTTTCTCCCTCTATGAAATTTCTGACCCTTTCCATGAGGTCATCATATCTCTCTGGGCGCTTGTCGTTGAGACGCCTGATCAGTTCTCTGTCTGTTATGGCGTGCATGTAGTCAGAGATTTTCAGGAGCTCTGGCATGGTTCTTGTGCGTGTGCACTCATCATTGAAGTGCTTAGTGAAGGCTTCTGTGGACACCCCCGGCCGTTGCTTGACAGTTGCCAATGAGACCGGATCCCTATTATACTTCTTCCTTTGAGTATAATTGTTCTCAAACGCAGTGCGTAGTTCCGTGAAGCTATCAATGCTCCGTGGAGGGAGTGCCTCGAACCAGTCACGGGCGTTTCCAATCAAGGTCGAATTGAACATTTGGCACCATATGGGCATGGGCCATCGCTCAATTTTGGCCTGCGTATCAAATATTTTGAGGTGGTCCACAGGATCACCGGACCCATCATAAGTCTTGATACATGCCGGCATGCGACGTTTGGTGTCCTCAGAATAGTTCCGTATGCGAAGGATGAACGGGTCTTCCCTGGGATCCGCCCATGGCCGTGTGAGCCTAGGGTCATCCCATGGTTCACACCATGGACGCGAGAGGTCCTCTGCTTCCGTATCTCGATAGTAAGGGCCACCATAATACTCCTCATTGTTTGGTGGTGGAGGCGTGCGCCTAGGCCGGCGGCGCTTGGGCGGATGGTCATCTGAGTCCTCCCCAGACGGATCTGGGGACGGTGGTGGTGCCCCGTTTTTTGAATAGGGACCAATTTTTTGAGACGAACCAGGAGCCTTTCTCCCAGTGTTCATTCTATCCCACACGCTTGGGCGGCGTGTGGTTTTGGTTAGCTCTCGATCTGGCCGCTCGGGTGAGCCATCCGACCTTTCTCCTTCTTGAGACTGCGTTAATTCTTGTATAAGGCGGTCTCCTATGCGCTCAAACACATTCCGAGGTTGAGGGTTTTCCTCAAAGGTTCCCTGCTCCTGAGGCCGAGTTCTCCTTTTTCTGTGGTTTTAGGAGGGGGTGGTTGGTCCACTGTCACCAAAATTGAGTCTGGCTTGGAGGTTCCTCCCCAGACTCAATCTTGACATGATCCCTGGGACGATCCTTTCGAAGTTCTGAGTGAGAACTCGAGTAAGATCTTCCTCACTGAGTGGTAGGGCTTCCACCTCTTCCTCCGTCGAGGGTCTGCGCGGTTCCTTGTTAGGAGGGTCTGGCGCACTCCCTGGATCAGGGTTGTCCAAGGTTGAAGTAGGCGGGGGTGTCACCGAGATCGTGCTCGTCACCCCCGTGGGTTGAAAACCGCTACGGTTACCCAGCCCGCCTGCGAGGCGGTTAGGTGACTGATTGGGGATGAGAATCCCTTCCCCTTGGGACTTCCGGTTCCCAGGATTAACATTCCTGGGGTTAGTTGGCGGATGCCCCTTCGTCATTGGAGATTCGAGATGAGATTTTGTTCTAGCTTAGTGTTATGGTCCCACGGATGGCGCCAACTTGTTGATGCAAAAGTTGGTTGATCCTTGCTAGACCCGAATTAGGCTTAATTCGGGTTGGTTGGGCTCCGGCTCCTGCACCAAGTGAATTGTTTGGTTGGGATCCTGCACACTAAACAGCACGCGTTAGGCTTACCGTGGGAATGTTTCCCACGATTAGACTCCGGCGTGAGAGTAAGTAATCGGTTTAAGGTTTATGTGAGTTTAGAGTATAAGTCGTAATACCTTTGTGGAACCCTTGGGGGTTCCTTTTATAGGCAGTGAAACCCTAGCGGGCTTTCACTGATCCTTCGGCCCCAAGGAAGAGATAAGCACCAGAATTAGAATGATTGTTATCTTCTAATTCTGGTAATGAATATCTCTTCGTATTTGGGATTAAGATATACCTAGACAGAATATTATTCTGTCTGATCTTATGTCGGCCGCCTTGGGCCGTGGGCCGCACACATGTGCGGGTACTGTTCACTCAAGCCCATAAAGCCTGAATGACATTTATCCACCCATCTGTGATGGGCCGGATACGGGTAGTACCCGTGAGCCGGGCTCATGACCCGGTTGGGGACTATACGTCATCAATCGTCATGAAATAAATGGGTTTAGGGTAAGTATAAGTCACCATGTAATCCATTTTGATATAGCAAATCCATTTTGCTCCCCCTTAACATATGCCACGATATTCGAAAACATTTCGCGTATGTCGGAATGAGCCATCACGTTAAGTCAAACCATTTGTGATAATTTCCCATATTAAATCACATTTTCTCTCCCATGTTAAAAATATTAACCCAATCGATGTTTTTAATATCAATTGATTTAATGAGGTTTTAACAAAGGTTTTGGGAAGAAACATGCAAGTCCGTTTAATCTTCATGAGACCAATTTGTGAGATATGATACCGATTTGTAACATGATCACATATTCACCATATTAGAATAAATTGACAAGGTTGGATCTGATTGATGAGAACATCATATGATAAGATCAAATGGTTCTTGTCAGAAAATGTTGGTCGCCTCGTCATGTCTGAAGTCATCTCTTGACACCACATGTACGATTGGTATTGTTGTCTTGACACCAACTTGTGAACTTCGCACTTTTGGCATCAAAGATTCTGAATGCTGGATAATTTCTCCCCCTCAATTGTTGACCCGTGTTCTATTGAAAGAGCTGTAGTCGTCGTTTGAGTAGTCGCACCGTCTAGTATGTAGATACCAATTGTAGATTGCTATGATTGGTAGAGATGATAACTTCATAAAAACAAGACTTCTCTTGTTTTAACAAATAAATGTACTGAATCGTACATAGATTTGTGTTAGACCAAGTTATAAAGTAAACTTGATCCCTTACAAGGTTTTAAAGTAAACCTTGCCCGAGAAAGTTAATTCCCGTTGAGAGCCAAAGCTTTCATAAGAAATACTTGACTTTAATATGAAAAGGGGGTTGCAGTCTGAAATAACTACAAGCCATATAGGCATGTTTTATGAAATATTTACAACTTTTATACGAACTCTATTTATGGCGTCGTGTCAATATTAATCGACATTTCTAAGGCCATAAATATTATCGTACCAAAAGACATGCCTTTGAAAAATAAAGTAAAAATATTTTTGGATTTTTATGAAATTTTTCAATTTTTATGGTTTTTATATGGTTTTAAATTTTTGTATTTTGCTTTTGTGGATAAAAATATAAACAATATATACAGATGATCACCAAGGATAAGGAGAATAGTTTACCACCACTATTCTTTCGCTTCATCTGCCAGTTCCTTTAGAGTCGCAGGCGAGAAGGTTCTCAATCCTAGCTTGTCGGCCAAAAATTCAATTCGAGCATGATCTAAAGCCTTTGTGAAAATATCCGCCAATTGATACTCTGATCGGACAAAGTAAAGCTCGATCACTCCATTTTCCAATTGCTCCTTGATAAAGTGGTAGCGAATAATATGCTTTGACCGGGAGAATTGAACATTGTTGCAGCATAAGGCAATTGCACTCTTGTTGTCGCAGTACATCGGAATTTTGTTGAAACCTAGACCATAGTCGGTTAATTGCGATCTCATCCAAAGAATTTGAGCATAAAAACCGGACATAGCTAAGTATTCTGCTTCCGTACTAGAAATTGCAGCGCTTTTCTGCCTTTTCGATGCCTAACTGATTAGTCGATCTCCTAGTAGTTGCAAAGTTCCACTTGTGCTACATCTTGTATATTGACAACCCGCATGATCCGCATCTGCATATGCCATTAGTGCAATCGAAGAGTCCTTCGAGTACCAAAGTCCCCGATTAATTGTTCCTTTAAGATATCGAAAGATCCGTTTCACAGTAGCCAAGTGTAACTCAGTAGGTCGAGTTTGATACCGAGCACACATACATATAGAAAACTGAAGATTAGGTCGACTAGCTGTGATATACAGAAGGGTACCGATCATTCCACGATAAAGTGACAGATCATGTGGATCTGCATTAAGCTTAGTTCATTCCACCATTAGAGTATCCACGGGGTCGCAAGATTCCATCTTATATTTCTTAAAAGATTCAAGGGCATAATTGGATTGATTGATAAAGATGTCTTTGGGACTCTGAGATATCTGAAGTCCTAAGAAGAATGATACCTTGCCCATCATTGACATCTTAAACTTGGAAGACATGAGTGTCCCAAACTCATCGGATAAGGTTTAGGTCGAGGCAACAAATATAATATCATCAACATATATTTGTACCATAATCATATCTTTACCTTGTTTCTGAATGAACAGAGTGGGATCCACCTTGCCTTTAGCGAAGCCTTGCGTGATGAGGAATTGTAACAATAGATCATACCATGCGCGTGGAGCTTGCTTCAACCCATAGACAGCCTTCTTCAGCTTGTACACGTGGTTAGGATAATTAGAATTCACAAAACCATTCGGCTGTTGAACATAGACCTCTTCCTTGATTTCACCATTAAGAAATGCCGTCTTCACGTCCATTTGATAGACGATCATATTCATGTGTGTTGCATAAGCAAGGAATAGTCTAATAGCTTCCAAACGGGCAACAGGTGCAAAGGATTCCATAAAGTCGATGCCTAATAATTGCTTGTATCCACGAGCTACTAGTCGAGCTTTGTTCTTCAATATTCCGCCTCGAGTTTCACCTTGTAAACCCATTTCAAAGTGAGTAACTGCACTTTATCTGGACATGGGACAAGTTCCCACACATCAAGCCGTATAAATTCATTAAGTTCTTCTTGCATAGCTTCTATCCAACAAGATTGGGTAAATGCTTGTTGCCATGTCTTGGGTTCAACTTCACTGAGAAAGGCATCAAAATGACAAAACATTGCACTTTCTTGTAACTGAATTCTTGTGGATACCGGACGATTAGGGTCAACAATAATAGAATCTATAGGATGATCCTTTGTCCACTTGTTGTCATGTTCACGAATCCGTGGATTGGAGTAGACCATAGAAGGAGCTTCCTCTGAGGTGGACGACCCGACTTGATTAGGGTCGAAAATTGGTACACCAAAGAATGGAAGTTCACGCATTTGTGCGAATTCCAAGTCGTGATCATCATCATCCTCTTCATCATAAATAGGCATGACATGTGTAGTTTATTCGGGTGTAGGTTGAGAATTACTCGCTGAAGGTATATCTTGACCAATTGTAGGTGCAGACGTATCTGATTGTGCTTCAGTTGCTGGAGCGACAACTTCGGTAACCGAAGCTATTACTTTAGGTTCTAGAGAAACAATACTTGGAGGAGTAAATAATTCATCAAAGAACGGTTGAAACAACGTATACCATTCATTCCTAGAAGGTGGTGTAAATGATGATGAAGTGGGGTTGTTTGGGACAAGACCAGAGCTAATGTTACTAGGTCCCATTTCATGAAGTGCGGGTTCAGAACTACTTTGTTCAGAAGCCATTTGTAAGATTGTAACACCCCATTTTGATAAATGGAATGTCACGAGTAATTATGGCGTGTCATCAAAGCATACAAGGATAAATGTCTGAAACATTACATGACCATAGGGATAACCGGAATCAAACATCGGTTCCCAAACATAAGCCCAAAACATAATAAAGTAAAAGAAATAAATGAAAGACTAAACAAGCATAATTATATGAAGGCAAAAAGGAAAAGAAGTCTCCAGCAGCTTCCATCCTATGCACGTCCTCCAAATGCTCGAGTCTTTCCTAGGGTACCTGCCGTTTTGGGACATGGAAAGAAAAGTAACGGCTGAGAAAAACGCTCAGTGCACGGATATAGACATAGTATGAATGACTAAGCATAATAAAGACTTAATAGCAGCGGAATTGTATAAGTCCTGGAAAACCTGGAACATGTTCATAAAACTGGTTTTATAGTTTGAAAAGCCTTATGTTTATCTTATGAAAACTATTTATCATATTTTACCATTAGCCAATATAGGTCATGGAAATCCACCGTGCATGAATACTTGGAGGGGTGACCTCATCATGCAAATTAGAGGGGCTGCCTCTAATTTAGTATACTGGTTTTGGGTAGGAGGGATCAGCTCCTTGTGAAGGATGCAAGGCACACACCACATTCACCATGAAATCCTGACTGAAAACATGTAACTAGGATGCACCCATACGCCCCACATGATAAATATAAAGTAAATGGCCAAAAGATGAAGGGACGCCACGAGCAATCACTATGCCGTGGTGAAGTCATAACATTGGTGCCTCCAATGTTATGGTTATGGTACCTCCATAACTAGGTGAAACTGGTCATGCATGTATATGGCTATAGGTATTCTAATTAAACATAAGCAATTCAAAAACATATAAAACAAATATTGGGAAAACAGTTGGCTGCATACGGGGAATCCTAATAAGGAAAGAATGTCCATACTGAAAGGACGGGAATCCGTACCTTATGTCCAGTGAACGAAGAAGATGAACTGAGAGGAATCCTACTTCTGTATCACTAGTGCTACATAAATACATACATGAATAAGTATCTGGTTACTAAATACGTAGCTGGTTTTATGTCATGTCTTAGCTTATTTTATGTGTTATTACCATGTTTTACTGTTTTAAAGCCTTAAACCGTGTTTATCTTATATTCTGTTTAATCTGATTAAGTATTTCTGGTATTTCATGTATTATTATACTTACTGTGTAATAATAAGTAACTTTCCAAAAATAGCAGGTTTCCTAATATAGAAAGTTTCCAAAAATAGAAAGTTACCAAAAATAGAAAGTTTCCAAAAATAGAAAGTTTCCAAAAATAGAAAGTTCCAAAAATAGAAAGTTTCCAAAAATAGAAAGTTTCCAAAAATAAAATTACTGCTTAAACTAGATAAGTTTCTAAAAATAGAAAGTTTCCATAAATAGATTAGCTGCCTTATTTAAATAAGTTTTCATAAATAGATTAGCTGCCTTATTTAAATAAGTTTCCATAAATAGATTAGCTGCTTGAAATAAATAAGTTTCTAAAAATAGAACGTTTCCATAAATAGATTAGCTGCCTTATTTAAATAAGTTTCTAAAAATGGAAGCTTCCATAATTAGAAATAAGCTGGTTAAATAAGCTAAGTATATAAGCCTAAGTGTTTTCATGATTATTTTCTAAGTCATATGATATAATGTATAGTTTAATAATTATTTCATGTAATTAAAATAAACTATAGGTTAAAATATTTAATTAAAGTATATCATGTTTTTAATTAAATAAAGTTAAATACTTAGGTTAAAACATGTATTATTATTTATTAATAATATAACCTAAGTCATGTTAATTAATTAATTATAACCATGGTTTTTAAATAATTAATTAATTATAAGTCTAAAATATAAAATACTTAGGTTAATAATTTCATGATTCTAATAATTAAAATAACCTAAGTCATGTTATTAAATTAATCATGTCATGTTATTAATTTAATTTTAACATAAGATCATAAAAATAAAAATCTAAACATACACCGTGAACCGGATCTTGACTAAGAACCATGAACCGGACATGAAATCAACACCATACCCTGAACCAATTCGGGGTACCCCTTGTCTTGTTTCTCCTGTGGGACCCACACCAACCAACGGGACCATATGGTCTCGGTGGTGGTCAAATGGCCAAACCGAGTCCCTCTCAGGTTCGGGTTAGGCGCGGCCAAGAACAAACACCCCTTAAACATCCCTTTTGATTTAATCCAAACCCAAATTCATGTTAGATCTATGATTTAATTATGTTTTTAAGAAAAACATATCATGTTCTTAATTATTTAAAAGATTAAATCAAAAGAAAGGGTTAAAACGAATTACCGAATGCGTGGATCTAAGGAACGATGAACAAACACGAACACTAGCAATAATTCCAAGATCCAAGATCAATCAACACCCTCTTGGTGTGTTGTATGGGTGGCGGCCAAAAGACAAGGAAGAGGAGGAGGAGAACTTTTAGGTTTTCTAAAATCTTCTGTAAAAAAAATGAGTAGTGTTTTTCCCCTTAACCCCCCTTTAGTGAAAATTGAAATGGGCTTGGCCCATTTCTCTTCCTAATTTCGTGGCATATGGGCCCACATGGGGTAACCCGATCATTTTCCGTGTCTAATTAATAAGTGTGTTCTCGTGTTCGTGTTTTACGTGTTTGTTCGTGTTTATTTGTGTTCGCGTTTTGTGTGTTCTCGTTAAATGATTACCGTGACCTAATATATTTATTTACGCTCGTAATAAATATATATATGTAATTAATAATAGTTCGTGATTTAATTACGTTCGTGATTTCATGATCGCATGTTCGTGATTAATTATTGTCAAATAATTATTGCGTGTTCGCGCGTAGTAAATACTTATCGTGTACTAACACGTACGTAATACGTAAAATCTTAACACGTAATCGTAATCATGCTATAATAGGAAAGTTTTAAACTAGTACGTACGATCTTAAGGGTACTATTCATGGTAAAAGCATGCGGGTTTTACAACTCTTCTCCCCTAAAAAGAATAATTCGTCCCCGAATTATAGATAACGTAACTGAAAGAGAAACATACCCGAATCAAACTGAGAGGGTATGTAAGGTTAATGAACGTACAGGTGACATGGTAGAAGGAACGTGGAACGTGACATGTCTTTAAAGGACATGGAATGTGACGTCACAGAAAGGACATATCTAATTGATGAGAGAAAAACGGATAAGAAGTCCGGATGAACTTGTCCGTTTCCAAGTGGCCTCCCTCTTGGAACGGTTCCTTCAGAAGATCTGACACTAATGATAAATCTTGGTCCCCCTGACCTTGACTTGGAATACGAAGAAATTATTGGTTATCAACGGAAGGTAGATCCCCTAAATTCGATCGAGGAAAATAAGAGTTAACGTGCTAGGGTAACTGAAACGTTACGATGCAAGACAATCTGACTTAACTGATAATTAGAAACGATGCGCGAGACATAAAGAAACGTAGTACGTGAAAAATTCTGAACGTGATACGTGAAAAATTTTGAACGTGCTACGTGGAGATATGGCGAGTGTAGTATGAGTAAACATATCGTGATCCATGATACGTGTAACATATCTTGATCATGATATGAGGAACGTGGAATGAACATGACATGTGAAACATATCGTGAACGTAGAATATAAAGGCGGTAACGCCCAAACGCTACAAGGTGAGACGTGGAATATGACGTGAAACGTCTATCTGATGATGGAGAGTTATACTAAACTTGGGTCTGGTCTCTCAAGTTCTTGCAAAACTTCCCAGAACGAAATGAAAGTAAAATCGTAAGCCCAGATACGATCAGGAACGTGAATAGTGTCATGAGTGCGAGCGCGAAAGCAAGACGTGGAATTAGAATGAAGACGTGAAGTAAATAAGGAGCACAATTGCGAATCTTTGTCTGACCCGATAACTGAGGGGTTGCCAAGTGATCGGATGAGCCTTGGCTGGAACATGTCCGATCAATTTGTTGGTTCTGAAATCCGTATGGATGTAAGGATTCTGCAGACTTGATCAAACTGTTGACAATAACCCAGATAGCATCATGCTTCTTCTGAGTTTGTTGCAATCTGGTAACTAAAATCCATGGAGATCTTGTCCCTTTTTGATTCACAATTTCAGATGATGAAAACATTCTAGTCTGTTGGTGTCCTATCTTAACCTGTTTGTATGACAGGTATGAAGATATGAACATAACTGTATCTTGCTTCATCGAACTTGATACATAAGAGTTTGCGAAACTCTGAGTCTATGAATCTAAACTTCTCTTAGCGTAGGATTTTCTATAACACCTAATGTAATGTAGGGTTATCTCCTTTACGCATAAGCTGAGTCATGGTAAGATTAACCATGCAAATCCATGTGATCCAGCATGTCACTGTGATCAACCAGAACTGATATAGGAAATTTTCATGGTGGAATTTCTCTTGTCATAGAATTTGCAACATAGTGCAGATATGGTCTTCCTGTTCTTCTTCTAGGCTTAAAGGAAATCAGGTTATCCTCAATGAAAACACTGATGAATTTGCTACGAGTTCATGGAAACTCATTCTTATAATACCGTTGGAGCATTGATGAGACTAATTCAAAATTATAAATCTAGCTTGACCGAGTCGTGTACGAATAGCAGTCATGGACATGTCCTGCTCTTTCCCTCGTCACTGTTGGCAGCATGATCATGAGTTCAATCTTGGAAAAGTGATTAACACTATAAGGTCGATTGGACATGTTATCAATACGTGGAGGAGAATAACGGTCATGAATGGTGATTTGTTTAAGCCGACGGTAGTCGACACATAATCTCATGGTACCGTCCTTCTCCTTGTAAGTTCTTCTGGAATGTATGGGAAGATTTTGGAATAATCAACTGGCTATGCGTAAAAGGCTTAAATGGTCGTATCTTACTGACAGCTAGAAATTTTTAGCGACCATGGCTAACAACGCACATGCTTGTAAGCATAGATAATTTGTATAGATTTTCCTGATGGAAAATCAAGCTGAATGTATTCAGGAGCCTGAACATTACTGTACATAATTATGAATCGTAGCATGGTGTGTTGTTCATAGTTCATAATTAGGATAAAGTTCATCCCGTGTCTGTCCGAGGAAATGTGTTAGCAGCTTAGATCTCATCATTAAGCTGAACAAAAACCTTTGTATATGTGGGAATACGAAAGGCGTCCTTCATGGTCATGTATGTATGAATTATGGTGAAAGAAATGAAAGTGACATCGGCAACGTGACAGTTCTCACTGATGTGCCAGTAATGGTATTGAAATTCTTGTGGCCTGATTAATACATGGCACAACAAAATGGATATACCCTTGGAGGGTACCCTGAATCTCTTAGAAATGTTCCATAATTAGACGTGAGTCATGTATCTTGACTCGTGTCTTGAGAAATGTAAGCGTGACATATGTCTTGACTGGTGTCTTGACATGTGTCTTCAGAAAGTATACGTGAGACATGTGTCTTGATTGATGTCTTGACATGTGTCTCGAGATGTGAAACAATTAGAACTACAAATATTAGGTTATTATGCCAGAATTGGCGGATCGGTTGGACTACTGATCATTTGTATGTCTGATCACGTCCGTGGCCGGAGCCTCGGTTGCGATTTCTAGGATAGTTGTTGTCATAGTAGTGGTTACTATCATCCTATCTGTCGGTTCCATGACGGTCATTCTCATGACCGTGATTCATGTAACTATTCAGCTGAGTGGCCGGCTGGTACCGGTTTGCACTCATATAACTGAAACGGCAACTGAATGACGTGTGACATGCAACTAAGAATTTGGGACAATGATTGATAAAATCGTCTGATGGCGAAGTATCTTCTCATCCAATAGCTTTGCTCTGACGCCTTTGTCTTCGTCTCGTAGGATCTTTAGGTTGTGAATAGCATCCGCATCTCGTAGCGTCTCCGAACGTCAACAGCATCAACTTTTAGTAACATCTCCAAGTTATGTGCGGCATCAGCAATCTTGTAGGATATCGGCAATTGAAAATACGCCTGAGTTGATTCAGAATCGACTAGCGAATACTCGTGAAGTATTGCAAGTGAATACACATGGATCAAGGTACGTGTAACACACATGAAATACAGTACGTGGAGTATACGTGGAATGCGCATGAAATGATCGGTATTGGGGTCGATCATTTGTCATGATTTAAGGAAAGTATATCGGTTAAACGGTTAGGAAAACCATCATGATAACCTGGCAATGCCAGTATATACCTCATTCTGTTTGCATAGAGAAACGCTAAAGTGTGGTTATACAAAATTCAACGATGATTTGCTTGACAGCATGATCAATGAAAACCAACCATGACTATCATGAAAGCAGAATTCAATGAAATCCAACAATGTCTTACGTGAAAGCATAAATAACAAAAGAGGCGTAAGACGTAATCAACATGAAGACGGAATTATCATGAAGGAACACAAAACGATCTATCATAAAGGAGTGTATAACATAATCAGCATGAAACCAAAGTTAACCATGACAGTATGAAAACATACTTGACATAAAAAACATAGTAACTTATGAGGGGACATGAAAAAATTTTATGCCAATAAATCATGAGAAAAATTTTATGCATGAAAACAGTGCATGAATGCGTAATGTTAGTTTATAAAAACCTTTTATATGTGTGAGGGGACGCCTATGGGTCGGTCCTAAACAAAAGACATGGCGAGGGGACGCCTATGGGTCGGTCCCAAAATTAAAAGTTTCGATAAAAGCACATGCGACTAAATAGGGCCAGTCCTGTACCAACCATTACTTAGTCATAATCCCTGCAACAATGATACATGAAACATAAATAAATGAAACTCATATGTCAAAACTTATCAGAAAAAAATTTTATGTGACTAATTATGAACTACTGGGGTTCAGTCCACATAGCCACAGTTCATGAGAAACATTATGCATGAAACAATGACACATAACTAAATATGAATGACGGTTATCCATCCATATTAGTAAAACAATATCGATGAAAACATCAAGGTTAAAACCTCAAGGTGCTGAAAACGTCATGGTTAAAACAACAATGCGCTGAAAACATCAATACGTGGAATAACAAACGTTGGCTTAGGAAGCTCCTGGTGACTACCCACTAGTCACAGGTCAAGCTTTAGAGCCTACAGGTCGAAGTCTTGGCTATGATACCATAATTGTAACACCCCATTTTGATAAATGGAATGTCACGCGTAATTATGGCGTGTCATCAAAGCATACAAGGATAAATGTCTGAAACATTACATGACCAATGGGATAACCGGAATCAAACATCGGTTCCCAAACATAAGCCCAAAACATAATAAAGTAAAAGAAATAAATGAAAGATTAAATAAGCATAAATATATGAAGGCAAAAAGGAAAAGAAGTCTCTAGCAGCTTCCATCCTATGCACGTCCTCCAAATGCTCGAGTCTTTCCTAGGGTACCTGCCGTTTTGGGACATGGAAAGGAAAGTAACGGCTGAGAAAAACGCTCAATGCACGGATATAGACATAGTATGAATGACTAAGCATAATAAAGACTTAATAGCAGCGGAATTGTATAAGTCCTGGAAAACCTGGAACATGTTCATAAAACTGGTTTTATAGTTTGAAAAGCCTTATGTTTATCTTATGAAAACTGTTTATCATATTTTACCATTAGCCAATATAGGTCATGAAAATCCACCGTGCATGAATACTTGGAGGGGTGACCTCATCATGCAAATTAGAGGGGCTGCCTCTAATTTAATATACTGGTTTTGGGTAGGAGGGATCAGCTCCTTGTGAAGGATGCAAGGCACACACCACATTCACCATGAAATCCTGACTGAAAACATGTAACTAGGATGCACCCATACGCCCCACATGATAAATATAAAGTAAATGGCCAAAAGCTGAAGGGACGCCACGAGCAATCACTCCGCCGTGGTGAAGTCATAACATTGGTGCCTCCAATGTTATGGTTATGGTACCTCCATAACTAGGTGAAACTGGTCATGCATGTATATAGCTATAGGTATTCTAATTAAACATAAGCAATTCTAAAACATATAAAACAAATACTGGGAAAACAGTTGGCTGCATACGGGGAATCCTAATAAGGAAAGAATGTCCATACTGAAAGGACGGGAATCCGTACCTTATGTCCAGTGAACGAAGAAGATGAACTGAGAGGAATCCTACTTCTATATCACTAGTGCTACATAAATACATACATGAATAAGTATCTGGTTACTAAATACGTAGCTGGTTTTATGTCATGTCTTAACTTATTTTATGTGTTCTTACCATGTTTTACTGTTTTAAAGCCTTAAACCGTGTTTATCTTATATTCTGTTTAATCTGATTAAGTATTTCTGGTATTTCATGTATTATTATACTTACTGTGTAATAATAAGTAACTTTCCAAAAATAGCAGGTTTCCTAAAATACAAAGTTTCCAAAAATAGAAAGTTACCAAAAATAGAAAGTTTCCAAAAATAGAAAGTTTCCCAAAATAGAAAGTTTCCAAAAATAGAAAGTTTCCAAAAATAGAAAGTTTCCAAAAATAGAATTTCCGCTTAAAATAGATAAGTTTCTAAAAATAGAAAGTTTCCATAAATAGATTAGCTGCCTTATTTAAATAAGTTTCCATAAATAGATTAGTTGCCTTATTTAAATAAGTTTCCATAAATAGATTAGCTGCCTGAAATAAATAAGTTTCTAAAAATAGAACGTTTCCATAAATAGATTAGCTGCCTTATTTAAATAAGTTTCTAAAAATGGAAGTTTCCATAATTAAAAATAAGCTGGTTAAATAAGCTAAATATATAAGCCTAAGTGTTTTCATGATTATTTTCTAAGTCATATGATATAATGTATAGTTTAATAATTATTTCATGTAATTAAAATAAACTATAGGTTAAAATATTTAATTAAAGTATATCATGTTTTTAATTAAATAAAGTTAAATACTTAGGTTAAAACATGTATTATTATTTATTAATAATATAACCTAAGTCGTGTTAATTAATTATAACCATGGTTTTTAAATAATTAATTAATTATAAGTCTAAAATATAAAATACTTAGGTTAATAATTTCATGATTCTAATAATTAAAATAACCTAAGTCATGTTATTAAATTAATCATGTCATGTTATTAATTTAATTTTAACATAAGATCATAAAAATAAAAATCTAAACATACACCGTGAACCGGATCTTGACTAAGAACCATGAACCAGACATGAAATCGACACCATACCCCGAACCAATTCGGGGTACCCCTTGTCTTATTGCTCCTGTGGGACCCACACCAACCAACCGGGACCATATGGTCTCGGTGGTGGTCAAATGGCCAAACCGAGACCCTCTCGGGTTCGGGTTAGGCGCGGCCAAGAACAAACACCCCTTAAACATCCCTTTTGATTTAATCCAAACCCAAATTCATGTTAGATCTATGATTTAATTATGTTTTTAAGAAAAACATATCATGTTCTTAATTATTTAAAAGATTAAATCAAAAGAAAGGGTTAAAACGAATTACCGAATGCGTGGATCTAAGGAACGATGAACAAACACGAACACTAGCAATAATTCCAAGATCCAAGATCAATCAACACCCTCTTGGTGTGTTGTATGGGTGGCGGCCAAAAGACAAGGAAGAGGAGGAGGAGAACTTTTAGGTTTTCTAAAATCTTCTGTAAAAAAAATGAGTAGTGTTTTTTCCCTTAACCCCCCTTTAGTGAAAATTGAAATGGGCTTGGCCCATTTATCTTCCTAATTTCGTGGCATATGGGCCCACATGGGGTATCCCGATCATTTTCCGTGTCTAATTAATAAGTGTGTTCTCGTGTTCGTGTTTTACGTGTTTGTCCGTGTTTATTTGTGTTCGCGTTTTGTGTGTTCTCGTTAAATGATTACCATGACCTAATATATTTATTTACGCTCGTAATAAATATATATATGTAATTAATAATAGTTCGTGATTTAATTACGTTCGTGATTTCATGATCGCATGTTCGTGATTAATTATTGTCAAATAATTATTGCGTGTTCGCGCGTAGTAAATACTTATCGTGTACTAACACGTACGTAATACGTAAAATCTTAACACGTAATCGTAATCATGCTATAATAGGAAAGTTTTAAACTAGTACGTACGATCTTAAGGGTACTATTCATGGTAAAAGCATGCGGGTTTTACAAAGATATTGTAAATCTTGCTTATGTTTAGAGAGAGAAAGAGATAGAAAGATGGTGAGAATACACACACTTTTAGAGATAGAAAGTGAAAGAGAAACACCTTCTACTATGTGTAATAATAAAGTGAACCACATACTCTCCATCTAAGGAGAGGGTTTATATACCCAAGCCATATGATGGGCTTGGGCTTACATATTGGGCCATCCATACATTCCATGGACTAGGCCTTTCTATGTTTACTTAATATAAAATAACTAAACTACGAGCTACTACTTAATCTTCCTAAATACGTAAAACGTATTTCCAACAAACTGACTCTTTAGTCGCGGGTACTGGACGCGGTTCCTTATTGATAAGGAACCGCCGGTTTGAACCGCGTCGATAACGAACCGCCTACAGTGGCGTGTTTATAACAAAGAAAATCAAAGAAATTTTCAAAATCATATTTTTCTAGAAACCTTAAAATATGTCCTAAGCCTTTAGGAAATCATTATTGGACCACTACAACACTAGGTAATAATGCTTTTTTGAAGGATTACGAGTTGAATCGAGATAGGAAAAGACCGAAACGGACAAACGACTACTCGTAGCAAAGAAGCAAAGGGGAGAGGAGTCAAGGGAAGTGAATCAAGACCGAGAACATTGCTCAAGAGACAAATGACATTCTTCAAATCGAGGAGACAAAGAGCTTGTGTCATATATAGTGGTTTAAGACGTGCCTTTCCGGCGAAAGTCTAAACGGCTTTGGTAATGAATTATACCAAGCAATTTTGATGCATAGAATAAGATCATTTTCAAGAGTAGTCTTATTCTATTTCAAAATATGAGCAAAGTATAGATTCACTTTCTCTCCCACATGATCGGATAATTATTGTTAGGATTAACAATAATAATATCCTTAGAATATTTTAATTCCAAATGTGTAAAATCCACCTACAACTTAATGAAATAGTTTGGTATCTCAAGGGATTCACCAATCATCTTAGAGATGAGCTTAACTGCACAAGTTACACATGATATTGGGCCTACTAACCGTAAGAGTGCAAACTATAAAAATCATGCTTGATACTTTAAGCTTCTACTAACTCACTCTACATCTCCATAGTGAGTCAAGTATCCAAGCAATGAAGGTTTGAGAAGGAAAAAGTAAAGAATCATAAACCACAAATAAATGTCAAGGCAATGATGCCAAGAACAAACATATAGTCAATTAATGATCAAAAGAATGATCAGTAGAGCGTGTGGAAGAACGAAAGCGTACCTTGGCCACAAATTGCATTCCAAGCTTTCAAGGAACCAATGCAAATCCTAACTATGACTAATAGTGACTACTAAGTCTTCAAGGACTACTATCACTCCTATTCATCTTGATATCATCGTTCAATGTTGTTGGAAATCAAAGAAGATGAGTCTTCTACAAGTGTAAATAACTCAATCCATAATCAACTGAATGATTATCTTCATGAGTACCTACACATAACAAGATGCAAACTAGTAGATACATTTCAAGAGTAAATCTAAAATGCATTAATATTACTAAATCTAAATGAGATGCAATATTATCAATTAAAAGGACTTATTTTCAGCAAAAAATAGTTTTGACCAAAGAAAAACTTTAGTACAACTTAACCATCTAATTTGAGGAGACAATGGATCGATCCAAGTTTTAAAGTACAATATACTTCAAAGATCTTGTGTCACCATCGCTCTGATACCAATTGTAGAAAATAGAAGGGGGGGTTGAATAGTTTCTTATTGATTTATCTCGTAATTAAAATTCCTTTCAATTAGGTGAGTATCAAAACTATCTTTTACTTGAAAGCTAGTTGCATAATGATTAGGTTAAATTCTAATTCATTAACAATAAGTAATAAGTGTAGTGATGTTGAATGTAAGTAATGAGTAAGGAAAGAAACAACCTAGTAGGAAGACACCAAGATTTATAGTGGTTCGACAACGAGGCTCTATCCTCGTTCCTACTCCACTCCTCGTGTACACCTTACTCGAGATTTCCACTATATCCACAAGCTCCCTTCTCAGCAGAGAAAACCTTACAACGTCGCTTACATTATTTTCCGACACTAAGCTAAATGTCGAGACCTAATCTTAGCTAGGACCAATCTAAACAACGTCGCCCACTTCACCATTTTACGACACAAGGCTAGATGTCGAGTTCTAATCTAAAGCTAGAACCAATCTTCACAACGTTGCATACTTCACCATTTTCCGACACAAGCCTAGATGTCGAGTTCTAATCCAAAGCTAGAACCAATCTTCACGACTCTTTACTTTGAAGCTAAGTGAGAACTTCACACAACACAACTACACATCACTTTATAGTTTAGTGAGAACTCACAAGACACAACCACATCACTTTATAGTTTAGTGAGAACTAACACGACTTATTACAACTCAACTAAACATATCCAAGTACACACATGTAGCTTGGATCTACACAACACCAATCCAAGCACAAACATATGCAAAGGATTTACACAACTCTAATCCAAGTATTTACACATAGCTTGGATGAACACAACTAGTCCAAGTATTCACAAATACATTGGATCTACACAAGACACAAATAAAAAATGATGAACATGACTAGATCTTTAGGAGAGAGTGATCTTCATCAAAGCTTCATCTTTAATCACATCACAAGTGTGTGAGTGATCTTCTCTTTGGACAAGCTAAAGAAGGAGACCAAGAGGATAATCATAAGTAAACATACTTAACACATTAAGTGATCATTTACAAATGACTAGGATTAGATTGGAGAAAGAAGGCTGAAAGAGATGTCCAAAAAGGGTTAATGAAAATACAGATTTGATCCACTATTTATAGAAGACAAATGCCAACGGCTATCTGGGGGCGGTTCCTTAACTACCCAGACGGTTCCTTATCGATAGGGAACCGCGTAGGCACTTAAGGAACCACGAAGTGTAGATTCCGCTCTTTTTTGTATTTTAGTGAATTTGAAATATTTGAGACTGTTTAAACCTTCAAAGGATATTCTTATGACATTTAGAATATGCCATATTCAAATTTATATTTTCATTTTAATAAAACATTTTCTTAAAAATAAAGTTTATTAAAAATCATTTGTTACATTTGACAAAAGTGAGTTTTAAGGTTAATCACTTTTATGATCAATAACCATGATTAAGATATGTTAGTGTAATAATTATTACCTTGATGATAGTGTTTGTAGATAATTCGTTTTATGATTGTGTCTAACAATGAATATCTTTGTAATTTGTCGTGCTCAAAACTAAGAAAAATTAATTAATACTAACAATTTTTTTAGGCATTGCTTTGCATTAACACAAACTTTAAAACTTAAGAAATAGAGAAAATAAGCTCAAAATTCTCTTAACAGATTAGTACTATGTAATCATCGTTACAGAATCAAAATATGGAATCTGAATTCAAAATTAGGCAAGAACTGATGAAGAATCAAGGATTTTGAAACTTTTTTAATGTTGGGAAAGATAAGAAAGTTAGTTTAATGAGAAAAAATTTGAAGAGAAGAATTCGTCATCCTAGATTTGGGTACTTGATTTAGTGTTTTTCAACCATTAATACGTCTTAGGGTAAAAAATTGCTCATAATAAGCCTCGACTTTTGATGAAATCAATCACTCGACGTAGATTTTACAGTGAACATCTTAGATAAAAAGGAACACCAACTGTATTTACTTGGCAAACTTAGTGTTGTTTCTACGTTCAGAATCAACATTTTGAACGAAAACAAAAGTCACACGTCTATTTAACTCGTAACACACTTTTTAGGTCGAAAAGAATTTTTCCTACATTGCCCAACAACAAATTCAGTCCATCAAAATTTATAATATCACATGTTGTTAGGTGTTTTTTGGAACCTATTGCTCTCTATTACGATTTCAAACACATCAGCTTCGGAAGCATCGTCATAATCTTTTGTTTTTCCTTTGTTAACATCGATTATGGGTTGGTCAAACCATTGTGAATCTATCAGGCCCATTGAGAAGAGCTCTTTGCTATCTTCATATCCTGAAGAATTTGCCATTGGTCCGATGAAACAAGGATTTTGAGTTCTTTGCAAATTTGCTGGTTCATATTTGAAGGTACTTTGCCCAAAATTTACTAGTACGCTAACATCATTATTCGCTGCTATAGTTGGATAGAGTGGAGTCCCGTATTCCTCTTCCTTGCAATTGATTTCATGTACAAGTTTGGAATCAAGTGTGAAGAAAACCTTTTTCTGGCTAGGGTTGTAGCCACAACCTATCACTTTCTCGGGTTCTTCCCATCTTTCGATTTCTGAATGAATTGCCAATTTTAGCCCTGCATAATTATTACCATCAGCACGCAACAAGGTAAAAAACTACGGAAGTTAAATATATAGTGACCATATCAGAACAAAGAACGCTACCATATATATGAAGTGACAATAGCATTAGTTTGTCTAACTCAATCTAAACCAAATATTCTTTAAATTATTTTAAGTAATATGGAATATGTAGTTCATATAAAATACGTAGTATTTAATAAGGTTGACTAGCTAGTATGTTGACAATATGTTTTATAATACTTAATTTTCCTTTTTAACATGTTCTAGTTCTATAATAGGTGCTATTCTAGCTATTAGCGGTGGTGACGGTCATTAACCTTTTTATTCTTAATTCTTCTTTAATGTTTTAGGTTCATTGTTTTACGTTCGTTGCAAAGTTAGTCTTTGATAAATAACATACTGATGACTATTTTGAAAAAAAAAGTTTAAAACAATTTATTAACATAGTTTCTACGGTTATTGGTTAGTTACACAGATCGGCCTTCAACCTTCGTCTCATATCCTGTAGAAGTTTACGTCTTTAATTTTCATATCTATGTAGAATCTATTTGATTGCTATTATACCATAAGCTGGTCTAAGCATAGTCATGCATGATAAATGTTCTAATACAAAATATCATGTATATTATAATTATTTATATTATAATTATTTATATTAATATGCTATTGTTTATGTATATTATGATTACAGAACTAACTAATTCACGTATCATAAAAGTGGGAACAAACCATGTTATTTAACATATTTGTCGTAGGATCATTTTGGATACATTAACCTAATCAGAATCAAAACCTATTCAAACGTATTGACTGTTATATTAACGGTTAACCCTTTATATGGGACTCTTTAATGTCAAAGAATAGCCATAATACGGTGTATTTAGAAGTTAACTCTATTATCAAAGACAATGAAATAAAAACATACCATTCAAGAAAATAGAGCCATCGGAATTAAACCCAACTGATCCCGGATAGCTTCCTGGAAGTCTTGCCGGGAGAGAACCACCGCTGGTCAGTCCTACGGACAACGTAATACTCGCTTCAAATTTTCCTTCATCTATATCTTTCGCAGAGCTCGAACGCCTCAATTCTTCAAAATGACCATGCACACCCTTCACATTCACGACAACATTTTCTTGTATCAACTTGATATTCTCCCCTTCACCAATATTATTTAACCTTCTTTTACCATTAACATCACTTCCATTTTCACATTCACAATTCGACAATATCGTTATCTCAAAATACGCTTCTTGAGGAAACGGGGACGAATTTCCTAACGTGGGACCGGGCAGTGGTAATGCGCCTCTGATAACCGAAGCAGCTGACATTGTTAAACTCGTAGACTTCACGATTTTATTTAACCCTGTATTTAACCTAATTTTTTGCATGAAATCACCTGATCCGTGATAAACATCCCAACTAATCTCCACAACGTCATCCTTTCCTCCTGTAACGTCACCAGTGCATGAAGCTAGTGAGAAACGTTTTGATCTTACTGAAAACGAGGAAATGTAGTCAGTAAAAGCGAAACGTGACCAACCAGTCTCTACTGCATCCGTTATCAAAGAAGGGTTGTCTGACCAGCTAAAGAGCTTTCTCGAAACACCAACATTGGTGTTTGTTTGTCTTTTGCTGTTGGATACGCTGTTTTCGTGTTTATTTGGTCCGGTTATAGGGCAACTTGGTGGTTTAGGGTAGTAGAAAAAGTACACTAGGAGGAGAAGGGATATCCCAGCGGATAGAGCTACTAATACAAAGTGTACCAATGGAAGCATGTTTTAATAATTTTGCTGAAAGTTAAAATGAATGTGGATTGATGATCAGATGTTTATATATGTGAAGTTGGACGGCAGGCGTGGGAAATTTAAGTAATACTTTATTAATGAATATTCCATGTAGGATGTCAAACGGGTCGGGTTTGGGTCAAATTTTAGTGAAATCGTACTTGCATTTGTTTATAATAAGTATACCCATATCCGTTTCAATACTCGAGGGGTATCTGATAAGTATTACCTATCAGATTTTTGGAATTTTCTCTTGAGTATCAAGTATCCACAATTAAAATTTCGTTTGGAATAATTATGCGTATGAAGTAAAAAAAAACCAGTTGAATACAACCAAAATAACAAAATATGTTATTTTTAAGTTTTTAGTATTTTAATACTAACATTGATATATAGTCTAACAACACCATTAGTGCTCCCAAAAGTACCTTAGTTTGGTTTCATCAAACAATCTTAGGGCCTGTTTGTTTATTCTTTTTATTAAGTCTTGTAAAATTAAAGTGTCTGTAAAAATATATGTTGTTTGTTTGTAGACGGATATATGACTGTTTGTTTTGTGTGCTGAATATAGAGTCTGAACCAGAGAAATTTACTATTATGTCCTTTTAAATTAGTTAAGTGAGGGAGTTAGAGGGTAAATATGTAAAATAAAGATAATAACTTAATACAGAAAGCACCCTCCTGCTAGCTTTTTCCATAAAGTCGTTAGTTTATTTTAAGCACAAAACAAACAAACTACTTTATGACTTAATCCATATTCTTATTTTTAAATTAAAACTCTATAAGTTCTTATCAAACACTACCTTAGTCTTATCATATAAGTTACCACATCCCTTTTGTTTTGATACTGTTAATTATGAATATGGATCAGAAGTCACTTCATGTATTAACGATCAAAAATGGAAATTTAGAATGCATATAATACAAAAGTGTGCAGAACGTACATTTATAGATTAAACATGAAAATATATGACACAATTATTGAGAAATGAAAATAATATTTCCACGAAAAATAAATTCATGTATTTGATAACACTTGATTAAACATCCCTTGTCCAAATACAAATAACATAAAAATATCTTATCGCATATTTACATGAGACTAACAGAACGAACAAGACCAACAGACAAAACATGCTCGAAATGCTTATTCAAAGGCATTGGTTTTGTGAATGGATCTGCGACGTTGTCATATGTGTGAACGTTGCCAATAAAAATTTCACCATCTTCGATAACCTCTCGAATATAGTGAAATCTCATTTGACAATGTATGGCACCCCACATGATTCACGGATCATCGATGATGAAAACTGCAGCATAATTGTTGCATAACATTTTCATAAGTTCATTATTGGATGACATGACTCTAGCAAGTCCATCAATAAACTCTCTCATCCAGTCATCTTCGATTGCAGCATCATTAGTAGCAACATATTCAGCTTCAGTAGAGAACATTGCAGTAATGCTTTGCTTAATAACCTTCCAGTCTACGGCTCCACCATTGAGAACGAACACATACCCATTTTGGAACTTAGTATCGTCCTTTTCGGTTGGAAAACTAGCCTCGATTTAACATTTTACTCTAAGCTCAGTTTCCGATTTAGCCCAAAAACAAGTTCGATATATTTAGTACTCCTAAGATACTTAAAAATGGTCTTAACAGCAGTCCAGTGCTTCTCACCATGATTCAATTAGAATCGACTACACAAATTTTATGCAAAATCAACATCATGTCTAGTGCATCTTACCACATACATAATAGATCCAATCAAAAAAGCACATGGAACTCGTTGCATGCGTTTCACCTGCTTAGATGTGATCACACCTTTCCTCTTACTTAAGTATGGCTTTTCTTGCATTGGAGAAATCCCTTTTTGGATTTATCCATCGTGTACTTCCATAGAATTTTATCAAAATAAGCACTTTGACTTAAAGACACCAACCGCTTACATCTATATCTTGTGATCTTAATTCCAAGAATATATGCAGCATCACCCAAATCTTTCATGGAAAAATACTTGGTTAGCCAAGTTTTCACTTCCTGTAGCATTGGAATGTTATTTATCATGAGTAATATGTCATCGACATACAAGACGATGAATGTTACATTACTCCCACTAGCTTTGGCATATACACATGGCTCGTCAGGGTTCTAAATAAAATCAAGATTCTTGATTTCTTTATCAAACATCTTATACCAGGTTCTGGAAGCTTGCTTTAATCCATAAATGGATATTTGCAACTTATAGACTTTATTGGGATAGTGGATCAACAAACCCTTCTGGTTGTGCCATGTAAACATTTACTAAGGTGACCATTAAAAACGGCTATTTTGATATCCATTTTCCAAATCTCAAATTCACAGAACGCCGCTATGGCTAAGAGATTCCTAATAGCTTTTATGTCTGCTACTTGTTAAAAGGTGTCCTCATAATCTAACCCGTAGGTTTGAGTATATCCTTTCTTCACAATACGAGATTTATAGGTGTGTATCTTGCCATCCATGTCAGTATTTATCTTATAAAGCCATCTACGCCCAACGGTTTTTCCACCCGCTGGAAGATCAACCAAGACCCAAACTTGATTATCTCTCATAGATTGCATTTCTGCACTCATAGCTTCAAGCCATTTTTCAGATTCAACATCTGAAATTGCAACTTGATAATTAGGAGGCTCAACATGATCTCCTAATTCTTGTTCCACGACATCTACATAGAAAGCACATCGATCAGGTGCTTGAGATATCCTACTAAACCTACGAACGAAAGGGAACTTATATATTTTTAAGTTTTATACATTCATGTTGAACTTCATCATGTAACTCGCTAGTGTTACCAGAAGACAGTGTATCATCATCTTGAAAAAGCTCAAGATCATCAGTACTCCTACTTCCTTCAAGCAGTGGAGTACTCCCACTTCTTTCAAGCAGTAGAGTACTCCCACTTAGTTCTTGATCTATGAGACTTGTTTCAAAGAACTCAGCATTTCAAGCAACAAATATCTTGTTCTCGATTGGGTAATAAAAGTAGTAACCCATCGTTTTCTTCGTGTAACCTACGAGAATACATTTAATGGATCTAGGATCTAGTTTTCTAGGCATATCTTGCTTCATGAGAGCCTCAAAACCCCAAACCCTCAAATAATACAACTCAGAATCTTTCCCATACCATACCTCATATGGTGCCTTATCGACCTTCTTGATTAGAATCATATTGAGCATGAACGTAGCAGACTCTAAAGCATAACCCCAAAAGACTTTTGGTATAATAGTCGAGTTCATCATAGAACGAACCATATCTAATAGAGTTTGATACCTCATTTTCGACACCTCAACATATTGATGCGTGTAGGGAGGAGTAAGATGTGACACAATGCCACATTTCTTCAAATTTTCACAAACTCAAAACTCATGTATTCGCCTACTCTATCATATTGAATAGCCTTGATTTTATTTCCGAGTTGATTTTCTAATTCCTTGAAAGTTTCAAACACCTCATGTTTATGCTTCAATAAGTAAATATAAGCATACCGGCTGAAATCATCAGTGAATGTAATGAAGTAGCTAGCACCTTCTCTAGACACGACTCTAAAGGGACCGCACACATGAGTGTGAAAAAGTTTCAAAAAATCTTTACCTTCTCCGACCACATGTGTGAAAGGATTACGCGTCATCTTCTCATACACACAAGACTTGCATTTGTCATTGAAAGAATCGACGTCAGTGTGATTCAAAGTTCCATCTCGTTGAAGCTTTTTGACGTGTTTCTTCTTTGCATGACCAATGCGATAGTTCAAGCGATAAGTCGAGTCCAACGAATGTTTGGCTCTTGTTCTACTAATATAGAACTAGTGTTTGAAAAAAGACCATGCATATCAATTTTAAAAATTCCATCACATGGTATTGCATTAAAGTAATGTACATTGTCTTTGTAAACGGAAATAACATTATTCGAAATAACACGTTTAAAACCGTCATCAATTAAACGGGAAAAAGAAACAACACCCATAGTTATAGTTGGTGCAAAGTGACAATTATTCAAAACAATAACTTGTCCATTTGGAAGTATAAAAGCATAGCTTCCAATAGTTTCAACGTGTGCATGCATGCCTACGTACAACCTTAAAGCTCATTGCTTCAATTTCTTGCTCTCTCCAAGTCCATGTGATGTATTACAAATAAGAGTTCCACAACCTGTATCATACACCATTGACTTATTATTTGAAACAACATAAAGCTCTATCATGAAGATATCTGAACTACTAGCTCTGATAATATTCTTGTGTTTCTTCACCCCAGCGAGACACTTAGGGCGATTAATTTTCTAGTGTCCTACCTCCTGGCAGTGGTGACACTCGGAGTACTTTGGCGGATTATCTTTCTTGGGCGGTGGAGGGATTTTATGCTTTGAGGCGTAAGTAAGCTTAACCTTTGCAACATTCTTCCTTTAACCCCATGCGGTTTCTCATGAGACTTTAACATAACATTTATCTCTACTAATGTCTTCCCCATGCTATACAAATTGTAAGTTTACACAACTGATATCATCCTTGTTAAGAGAGCTCAAGATAAAACTCACAGCAAGTTCTTGTGGCATGGGATAGCCTAGGCGTTCCAGTGTGTCCAAACACTTAAATGTATCTGCCACATCGAAGCAACGCGATTTCCATGAAATTAACGACCCGGTCGAGGAAGTTCACGACCAATAACATAGATCTACGAAGAGAGGCATCATCTATCACACACGTTTCCCTAGACATATCAACAGTTAAGATATTGTTGGGAATTATTGGTTAAGTGTCAAGTACCGTTAGTAATTCTTAACAGAATATAGATCCAACCAAAGGGATCAACAGATATGAAGATCTAGTTTGGTTTCCTTGAGCCTAACGTACACATAATCAAGCCAAGAATCACTAACTACTAACTCTCCGTTCAAAGAAAAACACAAGAAGATCACATCATAGTATTCATGCAATCATATATAAACAACATAAGCTTTATCCTAGTATAGCAGGAGAAAGATAAAAGATATAATCAGCAAATACATATACATTATTAATAAACATAAGTAAAACCTCGTTCTTCAATTGATATGGGTGAAGAATGGAGTTTCTTAGGGTTAAGAAACCCCTAAGATCGGTTGACAATGACTGCCCCAAGTAAACCCCAAAATTCTACACGTATTGTATGTTTACAAAGGGTTCTATATGTAGAGTTTGGCATGCGACGATATCTTATGTTAATCGCGACGCCGTCAGGCCGTCGAATCTTCATGGACTTCTAAAGTCGGTTGGTTGCAACGCCATAAGTGATAAAGCCTGACGACGTCTGGTCGATCGTTTGCGACGATGTCATATGTTAAACGCGATGCCGTCGATGCGCGCTGATGACAAAACTTCCTTGTGACTTTGAAATCCGTGCATTCCTCACTTGGTATCTTCCATACTTGCTCTAATAGCCTTAACAATGCTAGTAAACACCTCAAAAACCATCCAAATGCTCCAACTGCTTCCAAATTTCTAAAATAACAAAAGAATGGGATTAAGACACTTTTTGGGCATTTTAGGATAAATAATAAGGTGAAATGACCCATAAAAAGTGTATAAATAACACCTCATCACTCTTGAATTAACAAAATGCTAAATTCTAGCAAGGAAAAGCCAAAACTGAATCTTCATCAAACCCTAACGTCTAATTGTGGAACCCTTGTTCCTTTGGTCCACATAACAAGTATTTTGTCCCGGTAGTCATGATAAGCAAACATCCTATTTGACATATCTCGTGGAACTTATGGTCAAAGTAAGCCAGATAGATAAACATCGAGATAGGAATTAAACCTAGCTAGAGAATTAGATCACAATGATAATAATTTGTAAATAGAGGAAAAGTTAACCAAATGTCATGTTCACTTAATCACAAAATGATCAAACAATGATTAAGTTTACAAAACACAAAAATATTGATCATCAAACTAAACTGGTGATGATCATCTTGTCGAATTCTCCTTGGATATGGTTGGTGAAAGCTGGAACACCTTTGGGGATTATGGTGGAGTCGCCCCCAGAGGTGGGAGAAGAAGTGATAATAGAATGGGTGATTTTTTGCTTCTTTTTATAAGATTCCGATCATTTACTGCATAGATGATTTTGGGTTTATGTCGTAATTGAATCATCTACTACATAGATTATTTTGCGGTTATTTCTTAGATGAACCACAACACATGGTAGTTTTTCCTTCTTTGTGGTGACTACATACGACATAACATGGGACAAGACCTAAGTAGTAGGCCTGCAATCAATGCACTTTTCATATAGCGTTCCAAAGATCTACGTCTTAGAGGAGAGAAAGCTCTACGTCGTAGATGACGAGATAGCATTATTTTCATACATAACCATGATCTTTTCGTCTATAATCCTGATACAAGGGTTTTGCTATGGGTTCTAATTTTCTCTCGATATCCTCTCGAATTGATCTAGGTCTTAAGTGGAATGATTGTTCTTGGTTACTAAAAAAAAGGTTTGGTTTTCTAGTCTAATAAGAAGTGGAAATGAAAAGTTAAATCAAAGACAATTACTTTAATTATGATTAACAAAGACTTGTATTAAACTCAAGATTAAAATTGGAATTAAAGTTCAATAAGCATAAAGGAACAGTAAAGCAACAAACAGTAACCTAAAAGAAAGCTTGATTCGGAACTTTAACCTTTGATTCGGAACTTTTGAAAGACAACTCATCCGGAACTTACTGTTCATTCATCCGGAACTTTCTCATCCGGAACTTATCCGGAACTTTCTGGCTGATTCGGAACCTTCCGAATGAAGGTTGATTCGGAACTTGCTGGTTCGGAAATAACTGGTTCGGAACTTTCAGCTTGATTCGGAAGATTTTACTTGATTCGGAACTTACTGGCTCGGAAGTCACTGATCCAGAACTTAATGCTTGGTTCGGAAGTTTCCGAATGAAGACTTCATTCGGAACCTTTTTTGTTGGTTCGGAAGTTTTGGAACCCAGATACAGTAGCATGTGACGAAGAACACGGAACACGAACTTTAATCAAAATCAAACCAAATACTTAAAAAGGATTTACCAAATTAAACACAAATCATTTAGACACAATAAGCAACGAATCCCACCAATAAAAACACAAATTCTAACAACTTTTGAAGATCAAATCAAGAAAAATAAAACTTAAGAACTTGAAGATAAAAATGAAGATGACCAAGATTAAATGGAAAGATTAAACAAGACTTTGTATTAAATGATTAATGTTTTGACAAGATTAAGCAAAGATTAAAACAACAAGATTGGAAGAACAAAGATTAAAATCATCAATCACCCTAGTGGTGATTGTGATGGAACGAACAAGAAAAGAGAGAAAAAAGGGAAGGAGAAAAACTCCAGACTAGTCTTCTAAATGTGTGTGGGATGGCCTATTTATAGGTGTTTCCTTTGGTTGGTGAGTGGGCTTTCTCCCGTTCTTCGTGTCTTTTCGTCTTTTCAGAAAAGTTTCCGTTTTCGATTCTGATTCGGGATTTGTCGTCGATTAAATTCAACTCGTCTTTTAATTTCTTCGTTTAATAGACTTGAGTTTCTTCGACTTATATAAATCTTCCATCTTTGGTCCTTTTCTTCGATAAATCTTCGAATAGGCCCAGTGACTTCAAATCTTTTGCATCTCTTGGACAATAGGCTTTATCTTGAGTCTTTTTCTTCAGTAAAACCCGTGCAATCCCATATTTTCTTCAATATTCATCCGGTTGTCTCTGAAAACACAATAAACACAAAAACCACGCATAATTCCAAACAATTGATATTAAATACGTGTTTTGGTCTCGTTTTAGCCCGAATTAAGTGGTAAAAGGATGGGTGTTTACACACCTATCAAATCCCCTACACTTAACCATTGCCATGCCCTCATGCAATGCTTAGTGATAAAGCAAGTTTATACTTTTCTCATAATTAATCAACCTTGGCCTTATTTAAAATACTACTAAACAAAAATTAAAGTACTAAAGGGAATTAAGATTTTTGAAGGAAACAAAAGGATAGAAAACCATTTTCACTTGAAAATAGCTATATGGAAATAACTTGCAAAGAAATCGATGACTTACATTAGGGCTTTGGTGCTGCGAAGATTTATCACCCTCAAGTTTCACGTTCCCCAAACTAAGCTTAAAAACGAGATCATTGTTATTATAAGTTAGCAATTCAAACACTTACACTCATGGCTTAATTAAATGCTTAAACTCCCTTATTCCTAGGTGTATCTCTTATATTTTATTTTTGTCTTAGAATGATCATGAAGATACATTTTTGGACTTATTTCGATAGTTTATTAGGGCTGAAAGCAAAGTAGGACGATTTGATCAATAGTTAGCTAAAGGACAAAATCTCTTAAAACTGCTTCTCGGGATATCAAAAAGTTCATATCTTGGCATAACTTGGTTCACGATTTGAGACCTTTCTCGGGCCGATATTTGGCATGTACTTCATACTTCATATCTTCGAGAGACGTTCTTGAGATAATGGTCTTCTCATCATAATAGAGTTTCTTCACTTGGAGACTTTTGAGGGGTACTCCAACTTTGTTGACCACGACTTCATGATTATTTCTTCAATCTCTAATTGGGATTTTGAGATACAACGATCCGCCTCCTTTTCGGACTTGGATCTATTTATCCTCATACCTTGTTAGGGTCTTTTCGGATAGACTTCTCCATGATCTTTATGGGAGTTGATTGCTTTTCGTCGTGAGTCTTGATCCTTCATATTGACTTTAGGAATAATGCTTTTCACATCACTTTGGATCTTCAGCAATAAAATTGAATCCTCATGCCTTGTTAGGGCCTTTTCGGACTCGCCAATCTTCGCGCCCCGCTTCATAAGTTATGCCTTGGCTATGAACTCTTATCATTACCGAGCAACTTTTAAACGATCTTGGGCTAGAAGCTAAGTAACTTTTCAAATCGTACGACCTTACTTATTGCAGATAAATTATTAGCAAGTGATGGGAGAATAGGCAAATAATTACACCAAGTGAGCTTGTGCAAGAATACCGACTTATAATTGACTCTATCATTTCTCGTCCTCCACAATTTAAAATCTCAAGTAATGAGATTCGTGGACACTTAGCCTAATAAACCAATTAAGGTCTACATGGTTAAGGATACTAGCTAGAATAAACTTGGATAAGTCTATTCGGGTTGAGTCAAAATAAACGCAACGGGCCTAATATGTCAAAGGCTTCTAAACTAGCTACACCACTTTATTAAATATTTTGACTTTATTGCGGAATATATACATATGAAAGCAACGATAAAAATTTAAAAATTACAACTAAATGGCCAAAGTTAATAAAAAATTTGAAAAATGTGATTTTCCGGTTAATTGAAGGCATTTTCATGGAAAAGTCCACTTAAAACTTCGATAGAAGTCCCCCCTACACTTAAGATAAACATTGTCCTCAATGTTTAAGCATGTGGGAAAAGTCTCCCCTACACTTATGACATTGTGCACGTTGGTTAACTCAAGTTAAGGAAGAGACGACTAAAGTGATCAATTTCAAATGTGAGTATGAAGAAAATTGAATCACGATAGTTGAGAGATAGAACCGGATTTCGGATAACACGGGAGCACGGTTCTTCAAAAATTCCAAGAGTGCACTTATCCCTGTAATCACTCCACACAAAGACAAACACGTATAGAAGTCCCCCCTACACTTAGGGGATTAAAACATATAAGGATAGATACTCGGGCTGCCTCCCGAGGAGCGCTTGTTTTTGATAACCGAGTCACGAGCCTGACTCGACCCAAAATTAGTTCATGGGGAACGTGGTGAGGGATGGAATCACCTCCTTGGAGGTGTCCTCACCAAAGTACAACTTCACTCGTTGGCCATTCACCTTAAAATTTGGTCCATCAGGTTGAGCGAGCTCGAGAGTACCATATGGAAAAATTTGGGCAATGGTGAATGGGCCGGACCAACGAGATTTGAGCTTGCCCGAAAAGATTTTCAACCGAGAGTTAAAAAGTAAGACTTTGTCTCCAACATGGAACTCTCGGTTTTTGATCTTTGAGTCGTGAATGAGCTTAGTTCTTTCCTTATAGATCAAAGAATTTTCATAAGCCTCATTACGGAGTTCATTCAGCTCATTGAGTTGGATCTTGCGTAGGTCACCGGCTTTGTTTATATCAAAATTAGCCCACTTCAAGGCCCAGTAAGCCTTGTGCTCCAACTCAATGGGGAGGTGGCACGCTTTCCCGTACACAAGACGATAAGGCGTACAGCCGATTGGGGTCTTGTAAGCGGTACGGAAGGCCCACAAAGCATCATCAAGTTTATCAGCCCATGAGGCACGATGCTCTCCCACAGTCCTTTCAAGAATTCGCTTCAGCCCTCGGTTGGATATTTCAGCCTGGCCATTAGTTTGTGGGTGGTAGGCTGTGGAAAGACGATGATTTACACCGTACTTAGCCATGACTCGAGCAAATTGATCATTGCAGAAATGAGTCCCACAATCACTAATAATGGCGCGAGGCACACCGAATCTAGCGAATAGAGCCTTCAAAAAGTTACAAACCACCCTTGCGTCATTAGTAGGCAAAGCTTTGGCTTCAACCCACTTTGAAACGTAGTCAACGGCAACAAGGATGTATTTATTTCCTTTAGACGAAGGGAATGGCCCCATAAAGTCGATACCCCAAACATCAAAAATTTCACACTCTTGAATAAAACTCTGAGGCATCTCGTCTTTATGTGTGATTTTGCCTTGCTTTTGGCAAACATCACATCGTTTGACCATATCGTGAGCGTCACGGTATATGGAGGGCCAATAAAATCCCGAATCAAACACTTTTTTAGCGGTGTAGTTGGGACCAAAGTGACCACCGGTGGGTCCTTTGTGGCAAGCATCAAGGATGTCCGACGCTGCCGGTCCATCAACACATCGGCAAATTATCAGATCAGCACATTGTTTGAATAGGTAAGGGTCGTCCCAAAAGTAAGTCTTGATGTCGGTAAAGAACTTCTTCTTTTGCTGGGACGTCAACCCTTCCTTGAGAATTCCACCCGCCAAGTAGTTTGCAAAGTCCGCAAACCACGGGGTTTCATTCGGCTTCGAGTTTATAGACATTAAGGTCTCCAAGGGAAAAGAATCATTGATTTCTTTGGTCGGATGATCCCCTTGGTAAGGATCCTCAAGTCTACTAAGATGGTCCGCGGCTAGGTTTTCTGCTCCTTTTTTATCGCGGATGTCGATTTTAAATTCCTGGAGCAGCAAAACCCAGCGAAGAAGTCTTGGTTTGGAATCTTGCTTTGTCAACAAGTACTTCAACGCGGAATGATCGGTGTACACAATGGTGGTGGAAAGGACAAGATAGGGGCGGAATTTTTCAAAGGCATAGACAACAGCTAAAAGCTCTTTTTCGGTTGTCGTATAATGCAATTGTGCCCCAGTCATTGTCTTGCTAGCGTAATGGATCGGTTGGAAGTGTTTGTTCACTCTTTGTCCAAGAACCGCTCCAATAGCAAAATCACTAGCATCGCACATCAACTCAAAAGGAAGCTCCCAATTAGGGGTAACCAAGACGGGTGCCTTAGTTAGCTTATCCTTAAGCGAGTTGAAGGCTTCAAGGCACTCTTTGGAGAAGATAAAAGGAGTATCTTTTTCCAAGAGGTGGGTCATCGGGCGAGCGATTTGAGAAAAATCTTTGATGAATCGACGATAGAAGCCCGCATGACCCAAGAAACTTCTCACACCCTTCACGGTTGAAGGTGGAGGCAACTTAGCGATAACATCGATTTTAGCACGGTCAACTTCAAGACCGGCTTTCGAGATCTTATGTCCAAGCACGACGCCTTCTTTTACCATAAAATGGCATTTTTCCCAATTTAGAACAAGGCGAGTGTCTTCGCACCGCTTTAGCATACGTTCTAAATTGGCAAGGCAAGCAGAGAAGGAATCCCCGAAGACCGAGAAATCATCCATGAAGACTTCCATGGTTTGTTCAACCATGTCATGGAAGATAGCTAACATGCACCTTTGGAAAGTCCCGGGCGCATTACATAAGCCAAAAGGCATTCTTTTGTAAGCGAAGGTGCCATAGGGACAAGTGAATGTAGTCTTCTCTTGATCTTGGGGATCGATGGGTATTTGAAAATAACCCGAGAAACCATCAAGAAAGCAGTAATATTCATTACCGGCTAATCGTTCAAGCATTTGGTCCATGAAAGGTAGAGGGAAATGATCCTTTCTCGTGGCATCATTGAGTTTGCGGTAGTCTATACAAACTCTCCACCCAGTAACGAGACGAGTGGGAATCAACTCGTTGTGTTCATTGGGAACAACGGTTATTCCACCCTTCTTGGGCACACAATGGATTGGACTAACCCACGGTGAATCCGAAATAGGGTAAATCATACCCGCATCAAGAAGTTTGATAACCTCTGTTTTGATGACTTCATGGATTTTTGGATTCACCCTTCGTTGGCTTTGAATAGTGGGCTTAAAGTCGTCCTCCATGAGAATTTTGTGTGTGCAGAAGTGAGGATCAATTCCACGAATATCCGAGATTTTCCACGCAATAGCCTTCTTGTGGGCTTTCAACACAGCAACGAGGCGAGTCTTCTCTTCATCTTTCAAATCCGTTGCAATAATGACGGGTGACTTCTTGTTGTCGTCAAGGAACACGTACTCGAGATGTGGCGGCAACTCCTTAAGTTCCAAATCCGGAGGATTTTCGATGGGAGGCGTTTTCAAATTCGGAGTATCGATAGCAATGACCGTGGGCGAAGGATTGTCTTCGGTGAGAAGATTGTCAAAGAAACTCATATCTTCATCCCCCTCGGTGGGAGAATCATTAGTAGCTAAATTCACATCTCCCATGGTATCTTCAAAATTGTTCCAGAATAAATCACTATCTCCAAATAGAGACAACGATGAATCAATGGAGGACACGGTCTCAACAGTGGGAAGAGAGGTAGGAATACTTTTGCAAGCATCATTAAAGTGTTCTTCACAAGCCTCATCAAGAACGTCAATACAATTAACGCTCTCATATGAATAAGGCTGTTTAGACAACTTTCCCATGTTGAAGACTACTTTGTCGTCACCCACTCTCATGATAAGCTCTCCGGCTTCAACATCAATAAGAGTGCGACCGGTCCTCAAGAATGGACGACCAACAATAAGTGGCACACGGGGGTCCATCTCGTAGTCGACGACAACAAAATCAGCAGGAAAGGTGAATTTGTCGACTCCTACAATGACGTCTTCGGCTATCCCCACTGGATAAGCAACCGTACGGTTAGCCAATTCCAAAGTCATTTTGGTGGGGACTAGCTCTGGGAGAGATAATTGCTTCCAAACACTTAGAGGCATGAGATTAATACTGGCACCTAGATCGGCTAGGGCCATGCAATTCTCTACTCCCGAGAAATTGCAAGGGATAAGAAAACGACCCGGATCACCAAGCTTGGTTGGTAATTTCCTTAAGAGCACTGCGGAGCAGTTCTCATTAAGTTGGGTGTTGGCAATATCGAGGAGCTTTTCCTTGTCGCTCAGAAGGTCTTTAAACATTTTGGCGTATTTGGGCATGTGAGCGAGAGCCTCAGCGAAGGAGATGTTGAAATTCAGTTGTTTGAACATTTTAAGGAAATTCGAAACCTGAATATCATCCTTGCTCTTTTGCTTCTCTTTCCTCAACCTTGAAGGATAAGGTATATTGGAAGAAGAGGAAGGCCTTAGGAGTATAGGATCACTCACAACCACGGGTGGAGGAGGGGTAGAAAGAAGAGGTGGAGAAATTTGGGAAGGAGAAGGAGGAGGAATAGGAGCAGGCGACTCGTTCTCCTTAGTCACAACCACCGGTGGAGGTATAGGAAGCTCGGGTTCCTTGGTACCTTTACCACTTCGAGTAGTGATTGCTTTCATCTCCCCTCTTGGGTTCGCAACGGTGTTACTCGGAAGAGTACCCGAAGAAGAGGGTTGACTACTTTGGAAAAAACTAGCCATCATGTTCCTCAGATCATTAGTCTGGCTATCCAACGTGTTTCTCATGTCAGCTCTCAAATCATTTCCTTGCTTGACCAAGTCTGCCTTCAAATTGCGCACTTCCTCTTGGAGATTTCCCACTATCACATCATTGGTTCTCATGTAGGTTGCAACCTCTTGGTGTAAAGCAGTGGTGGTTTGGTTGGAAGGAGCATTGTATGCAGGTGGTTGGTAAGCAGGTTGTTGGTAGACTTGATTGTTACGTTGAGGTGGTTGTTGTTGCTTGTGAGGTGGGATGTATGGTTGACGAGGTTGTTGTTGTTGTGGAGGAGGGCGGTTAAGGTTTTGTTGTTGGTTTGGGTTGGTAGGAGGAAAGCCAGGTGGTGAAAGATAGTTGTTGCTGCGGTAGCTAAGCAAGTTACGGTCACCTTGAGGTCTAGCTTGATAAGCAGGTTGTTGGTAGGTGCCATATGCCGCATTCACATTCTCAGCAGGGTAATCTTGGGTGGCGGTACAAGTTGTGTAAGAGTGGGGACCACCGCATATCTCACAAGGTTGGCTGACAGCGTTCACTTGTGCGTTTTTGGCGTTGTTACTGTTGTTGTTGCTGACGGTGTGGGTGACAAGCGATTCAAGAAGCGTGGTGATTTTATCAAGTCGCTTGTCGCTGTCATTAGTGCTAGCACTAGCAACATTGGTCCTAACACTCTTGGTTTGCACACGAGATTTGTTCTCAATGATATCCCAAGCAGCATTGGAAGTCTTAGCCAATAAATTACCCCCCGAGGCACTGTTCAGTGAATCTTGGTCACTCATGCTTAAACCATTGTAAAAAGTATTGATTTGATGTACTTTGGTAAAATCATGTTGTGGGCATTTTCTTAAAAGATCTTTAAAGCGATCCCAAGATTCACTGAATGACTCATCGTACTTTTGTTCAAAATTTATGATCTCATTCCGCAAAGCGGTAGTACGAGAGGGTGGAAAAAAGTAGTTGATAAACTTTGTTTCCAAATCCGTCCACGAGAGAATACTCTGTGGCGGTTCCTTAGCAAGCCAATGCCGGGCTTGTCCCTCTAAAGAAAAGGGAAAAAGTTGTAACCTTATCACTTCCTGTGGAACTCCATTGAACTTGACCGTGTTGGTGAGTTGTAGAAATCTCTTGATATGGTCGTGTGGGTCATCAATGGTGCGTCCCAAGAACGGTTGAGCAGATACCATCTGGATAAAGCCTGACTTTAGCTCGAAATTGTTGGCGGCAATTGGTGGTATAACAATTGGATCCGTGTTGCCATCAACATGAGCTTGCAGCAATTCAATCATTGGGCGATTATCCGGAAGGTGCTCATTGTTGTTGTTATTGTTCATGTTGTTGAAAGGCGGATTGTTGTTGTTATTATTGTTGTTCGGAGGTGGTATGTTATTGTTGTTTTGTACACCAGCCATGTCTAAGTTATCGAGAGGCTCGGGCTCTTGATAAGACGTGGATCGAGTGCGCATACACCTGCAAAAGAACGAACAAAGAAAAACAAAGCAAAAATATTTTTGGTTTTTATTGTTTTTTAATTTTTAGGATTTTTGAAAATTTTTATATTTTTTAGTTGTTTTTGAAAGTTTTTATGAAAAAGTAACGTTCACGGGGAACGGATCCCAAAATCCAAGTTCTCACAAAAAACTTTTGATCTTAACGAGAAGAGCCGGCAGCGGCGCCATTTGATACAAGGGTTTTGCTATGGGTTCTAATTTTCTCTCGATATCCTCTCGAATTGATCTAGGTCTTAAGTGGAATGATTGTTCTTGGTTACTAAAAAAAATGTTTGGTTTTCTAGTCTAATAAGAAGTGGAAATGAAAAGTTAAATCAAAGACAATTACTTTAATTATGATTAACAAAGACTTGTATTAAACTCAAGATTAAAATTGGAATTAAAGTTCAATAAGCATAAAGGAACAGTAAAGCAACAAACAGTAACCTAAAAGAAAGCTTGATTCGGAACTTTAACCTTTGATTCGGAACTTTTGAAAGACAACTCATCCGGAACTTACTGTTCATTCATCCGGAACTTTCTCATCCGGAACTTATCCGGAACTTTCTGGCTGATTCGGAACCTTCCGAATGAAGGTTGATTCGGAACTTGCTGGTTCGGAAATAACTGGTTCGGAACTTTCAGCTTGATTCGGAAGATTTTACTTGATTCGGAACTTACTGGCTCGGAAGTCACTGATCCGGAACTTAATGCTTGGTTCGGAAGTTTCCGAATGAAGACTTCATTCGGAACCTTTTTTGTTGGTTCGGAAGTTTTGGAACCCAGATACAGTAGCAGGTGACGAAGAACACGGAACACGAACTTTAATCAAAATCAAACCAAATACTTAAAAAGGATTTACCAAATTAAACACAAATCATTTAGACACAATAAGCAACGAATCCCACCAATAAAAACATAAATTCTAACAACTTTTGAAGATCAAATCAAGAAAAATAAAACTTAAGAACTTGAAGATAAAAATGAAGATGAACAAGATTAAATGGAAAGATTAAACAAGACTTTGTATTAAATGATTAATGTTTTGACAAGATTAAGCAAAGATTAAAACAACAAGATTGGAAGAACAAAGATTAAAATCATCAATCACCCTAGTGGTGATTGTGATGGAACGAACAAGAAAAGAGAGAAAAAAGGGAAGGAGAAAAACTCCAGACTAGTCTTCTAAATGTGTGTGGGATGGCCTATTTATAGGTGTTTCCTTTGGTTGGTGAGTGGGCTTTCTCCCGTTCTTCGTGTCTTTTCGTCTTTTCAGAAAAGTTTCCGTTTTCGATTCTGATTCGGGATTTGTCGTCGATTAAATTCAACTCGTCTTTTAATTTCTTCGTTTAATAGACTTGAGTTTCTTCGACTTATATAAATCTTCCATCTTTGGTCCTTTTCTTCGATAAATCTTCGAATAGGCCCAGTGACTTCAAATCTTTTGCATCTCTTGGACAATAGGCTTTATCTTGAGTCTTTTTCTTCAGTAAAACCCGTGCAATCCCATGTTTTCTTTAATATTCATCCGGTTGTCTCTGAAAACACAATAAACACAAAAACCACGCATAATTCCAAACAATTGATATTAAATACGTGTTTTGGTCTCGTTTTAGCCCGAATTAAGTGGTAAAAGGATGGGTGTTTACACACCTATCAAATCCTCAAAGTTGAATCACCACTCCAAAGACGTAGGTAAAATATGCATTTACGCCATAAGAGGTCTTGATATATGAAATCTTTCTATGTTTTATGAACTAGGGGTGAGCATCGGGACGAAACCGACACGTCCCGACCCGATCCCGACTTATCCCGAAACCGAAATCACGAAAAACTCAAACCGAATCCCGACCCGAGTTAGGCCCGAGTCCCGAACCGAACCGATTTAAGCCCGAGTTACTCCCGATTTGTGTGGTTTTCTTTGTGCGATCCCGAATTAATCCCGAGTCCCGACCCGACCCGAGTCCCGAAAGCATGAAAAACCCATCCCGAATCCCGACCCGAATTTGGTCGGTTTGTGTCGGTCGGTTTCGGTTTCGGTCGGTTTGTGTCGGTTTTCGGTTGTCGGTCGGTTTTGCTCACCCCTATTATGAACGGCGTATGCTAGAAAATCTTCTACGCTATAGCTAGCTTTGAATAAATCTTCTCTGGCGCCATTTTGCATAATATTTCTCCATTTTTTTAGTTTTTCGTTACTTTCTAGTTTTTACCGGCAAAATAGAAAGCAAACGATTTCTTGAACTTGTTAGTAATCTAAACGAGCATAGGAATGTTGATAATAAAAACATTCATATATTTGATGTCATCATGAACCAATCCTAAACTCCTAACTTTCCATTTTTCAACAAATAAAAGAAATCAAGTTTATCTTTTTTTATAAAAAAGATAAATATCTCGCAAATCGCTAATTGTTACAAAAAACGAACATACCATTCCGATGAGACTTAAATCATAGTTTTATAGTCGGGCATTTTTATATATACTTTTGTCTAACTATTTTTTCGATTATTTTTAAGTTACGTCTGAAAAAATCACAAGTGATTTTTCCCAAATAATATGTGATTTTCAAAGACGTAAATGAACAGAAAAAGCGAAAAAAGAGTTCGTCGAAAGTATATTGAAGTGCCCATCGACGTGAAGATAAAAAAGTAATTTTTATCGCTTAACGATTTACCATTTACGATATATTTTATTTAAAAATAAAAAGTAGGTTTTTTTTTTAATAAAAGGTGGTTTTGATTTATTCAATAAATCTTTATTAAATAACATATATTTTTGCCATCTCATTTCTATTTTTCATTTTACCTTTTTTTTAGATTTCTCGATTTAATTGTGCATTGCTAAAATAGGTAACGAAGTTAGTTTTGTCTATCATGTTAACTTTGTTTGAAGTTATTATCATTAAATTTAAAGAAAAAATTAATTTATTATCTAAGTATAACAATATTAATTTTGTTAAAATAAATATGAAAGAAAAATAGTAATAAATTGTTTTTTAAATTATTTCTTCTTCATTAGGAAAAAAATAATTTTAAAAAAAAGGACAGTATACATTAATGTCAAACTCATATGGAGAGAGTATTACATTGATTGAGTTGGTAATTCCGGCCAATATATTTCATTTATAAGCATAGGCCATTCAGTTATACATATTATTTTCAAAGGATAAAAATATTATTTTGGGAATGAAATGAAGTTGCTACGAATTACAACTAAGGATGTCATGTCTCCATAGTCCATAGCATCTGTACTTCTGCACTACACAAATGCGGCATGAAATAGGCAAGATTCTATAAAAAGTCAAAAATATCCAAACTCAACACATGTCTCCATTTTCCTCCTTTCCAAATTCACAAGTCGTCTCTTTTTGTCTTCTTCCTTTTTTTTTTTTTTTACTTTAATTTTAGATTAAAAAAAAAGTTATTTAGTAAATCAAAACATTAAATAAGGACTTTTCAAATCAAATCATACGTATTAAGAAACATTTTTTAGTTATTCTTTTTACTTTTAAAAAAACTTGAAATTTTCGTATTTAACGTAACTTTTTGAAAAAGTTGATAGAAAAATATAATGAAAAAAAAAGATATAAAAATATAAAAGTCAAATTAATGAAAATTAAAACTTAAAAAAAAGGATAATTAGTAAAAATTTAGTAGTTAAATCTTGAATAAATTTAGTAGAGTTAAATGAAACTTATAATTTTTAAAATTTTCTAATAACTTTAAAAAATTAACAAAAACTCATACTCTTTAAACTTTATATCTTAAACATAAAATACATATAATCTATTTAAACGCTTATATAATATATACAATGAATTGTTTTATATAAAACCATATGCATAATTATTAGTTATATTATATTGCAATTACAAAACATAAGCATGAATTTTTTTTTGCAAATTCATATAATAAACAAAAATACTAATAAATTTGATTTATTTGTAAAACATGTGCGTAACGGGATTTATAACTAGTCATTCAATATGACAAAATTAAATTAGTGAATATATCCCTTCAATCGTTACAAATTACGACCTTTAACAATAATTCAAAATTCATCAAATTGGGGTTTGCATAATAATTTGAGGTAAGATAAAAAGTTTATGACAAACGTTAAATCTATAAAACTTAAGTTAACGTCATTTCGTCATCTTTTTCCTAAAGCTCTTCCTTTATTTTTGCAAAGAAATTATGTCTTTATAAAAACACTCACAAGATGTTCGATAAAATGTTCATTAAAGTAATGTTGTGATTTTAGAGTTGGAAGGTGTCTGTTAATGTATAAATGTTTTTGTAACTAATAAAACCTTTCATATATAATAAAAATCAAAATTCTGATGGGACGAGTTTGAATATACAACTGTTCATCGAAGAAATTCAAGGGTAAAAGTTATATAATACCATCGTACTTATTAAAATGTACCGACTTTAAACACTTACAATTTAATCGTTAGCCATTACCAATAAACTTTCAAATTTGTTCCGTATTTACCTATTTAACCATAAAATGACTGTATTACCCTTGTTCTTTATTACATAATTACGTATATTACCAACCCCATCCAAATCATAGCTTTTGTTTCCTCCCCATCCAAATCATAGCTTTTGTTTCCTCTTCTGTATATGTCACACCTAACAAGTCACTCTTTGATATCAAACCCATTGAATGGCAGGATGCACATACTTGGGGGTGTAAACCTGGTGACCATGTCGAATCCTGCTTGTTGTAAGATCAAAAGGAAAAACCTCATCAAAAAAATGGAACAATAATTGAGAGACTCAGCAGCTCCCCTCTTGGGAGATGGCTTTTATTAACATTTTCTGCAGCCTGATATGGAGATTGCGATGAAAATAAAAGGACCCGATGTGTATGTAACAACTCCTATCATTCTTATTCAATGTGCGCTGCTACTTCTGAAGAGATCTCATGTGTTTCCTCCTGGGATTGTTTTTGGTCAAACTGATCTTCAGAGTTGATTGTAGAAGAAAATGGTTTTCATTTGAGGTGATTTTAAAGAGCACTGATTTCGAAGAGCACTATATCTCCATAAATGAAATATTAATTCGTAATTTTCATGTTGTTTGTTTTAGTTTTCCATTCAATAAAAAAAGGTTGTAATCTATATTTGTGTACATATATGTTTGTTGTCTTGCTGATTTCCATCCTTATAGGCTGCTTTACACGAGTGGTGAGGCTCAAACCATCCAATGGTACTACAGCAATATTATCTCGGGTATGTTATGAGTGGTTAGATGTGTCAATATATAATTATGTTAAAGAAGATAAGGGTAATATAGTCATTTCATGGTCAAATAGGTAAAGACGGAACAAATTTGAAAGTTTATTGGTAAATGCTAGCGATTAAATTGTAAGTGTTTAAAGTCGGTACATTTTAATAAGTAGAATGGTATTATATAGCTTTCACCCGAAATTCAACAAAAGAAGTTGTCACCAAAGAATGTCAGAAAAAACACGATTTTGTTCATTAACTAAATGTTCATCAAAGAATAATTAACAAATAAGTCCATGGAAACAGATCCTCATAAATTTTTAGTTTAACATATATTCAATCAATCAATCACAATCACCCATTTTTATAAATTAATAAAAAACTTATTTTTTAAAAATTAAATATCTCACAAATCGTTTATCGTTACGTAAAACAAAACATATCATCGCGACGATAATTAAATCATCTATCTATCGAGGGGCACATGTATATACTTTCGACGGACTTTTTTTCGACTTTTTTTCTTAAATCACGTCTGAGAGGAATCATGTATGATTCGTCACGAAACATATATAATTTTCAGAAAATCATATATGATTTATATCACGAATCATATATGATTTTCTGAAAATCATATATGATTTGTGACGAATCATACATGATTCGTGACAGATCATACATGATTCGTGACGGATCATACATGATTCGTGACGGATCATACATGATTCGTAACGAATCATACATGATTCCTCTCAGACGTGACTTAAGAAAAAAAGTCGAAAAAAAATTCGTCGAAAGTATATACATGTGCCCCTCGATAGGCAGATGATTTGATTCTCGTTGCAATGGTGTATTTTTTTTCGTTTGACGATTTACCGTTTGTGAGATATTTAATTTTGAAAAAAGTGGTGAAGAGTGGGTTTTTAAAAAAATGGATAATTATGATTAGTTAAATAGGTATATGCTAATTTAAGGGTTTAAATAAATCCTAAAATCATAAGTCCATAATTATCCATGAAAAAGTGCTTGTTATGTTAACCAAAGGATACAAAATTACGTGTTGTGTTTATTATAACAAATGCTCATCGGTTTCTTTTATGTTCATGTTTTTGAAAAACATCATGTTGGTGTAGTGTCTAGCTTTCGAAGAGTTCCTAGAGGAGGCGTGGAAAGTGAGCAATGGTAGAGCTTTTTAATCTAGTTTCTACGGTTAAGCTTTCTGGTGACCCCGACTGTTAGATGTGCTCTTTGGCTGATGATGGTAAGTTCACTGTATTGTCGGCTAGGATTTACATTGATGATAGCTTATGTATTATGGAAGGGGCGTATACTAGATGGTCCAAGCTAGTTCCAATCAGATAGAATATCTTGACGTGGAGGAATCGTTCAAATAAACTCCCTTCTAGATTTAGCATATCCTTCAGAGGGCTGGAAATTCTCTCTATATCATGCCCTGTTTGTCTCATAGAGGTGGAAATCATTGATCACTTGCTCTTCTCTTGTTCGACTGCTTCTAATATCATCTCTGGGATTTTAGTTTGGTGGGAGCTTCCGTTCTCGGGGTTCTCCTCATTTCTTGATTAGCAAACTTGGTTTGATGGGTTCAAAATTCGTCGCGAGGCTAAGACTTATATCGAAGCCACTTTTTTTGTTTCTTAGTGGATTTTATGGAGTTTTCACAACAAACTTATTTTCTCGGTTGTAGCTCCATTTAAGGCATCTTTGTTTGATCTTATTATTCATTTCTCTTTTGTTTGGTGTAATGCTAGAAATAGAAGAAATATTCCTTGGATTAGTTGGCTTAAAGGCTCTTTTTATGCCCTTTTGTAATTTTTGTTTGAACCTTTATCTTCTTGCTAAGCTCCTTTTATAAAATCGTCGTTCCAAAAAAATGTGTTACCAATATTTATCATTTTTATGTGCATCGATACATGTTTGTCAATACAAAATACTTATCAAATTAGTGTTAGAATGTTCCTCGATAAAAAAATTGTTCACTAATTTAAGATGTTTATGAATACTCTAGTGAAAGGCGGCAAAAAGAAAGAAAATCGATAAATCAGTCACATCATTTCCACCTCAACTATGAAATACCCCCAGGACGCCTTTAGCATCCAGAGGCCATGGATTGACCATAGAACCCTATTCAATAAGTGATTTCCTTGGGAGAGGTTTTTTCTCTGGAGGTCCGTCGAGGGCTTGGCTTTTTCTCTCATGCAAAGCGAATAAAGAGTTTAATCATAACTATGATAGGATTTGAGGAAGACATACTGCCACCTTGAATGACACTGCACGACTCAACCCACTAACCACTAACATGTCGTTATAAAAAAACAAGTGGAAATTTATTAGATGTGAGCTCTCATGTGAAGTAGTGAGGGTTGAAGAAGAGCAATCACTCATTTTTAAATAAATGCCAAAGAGTTTGGGAGAAATGAAGGAACGCTCTAGGTTCGTGGTTATCCTATAGTTAGATCCTACGAAACTACAATAGTCCTTAGTTAAATCTAGAACGATATTTCATTCAACACCTTTTGGATAAGATTTTGAGAAGAATTGCATTTCTGAGAACACATCACAAGTTACACGATAATCCAGTCATTTTTATGCTCCTAAATGATGCTCAGTCCATACTCAAATAATCCAGCTTAATTTCCTGAGAAAAACATTCTTAAAACAGTCAACATAAAGTTGATGAATTCATAGAGTTTTGTAAAATCATAGTTTAGGACTTTAAAATGTCCTACATAGTGTTGTATAATGTTTGATATAAATAAAGTTCAAAGTCTCCAATTATTCCATACGGTGTTGTACTAACTAATATAAAATTAAGTTTAGGAACGCAAACACCACAGACAGTATCATTGCACAAAGCCATATACTATAAAGTAATTACATTTCTCCTATTGCCCAAAACTGAGGCTTAACTTCCATAGTTCTTAACAGATGAGAACCTGATGCCTTACAAAAAGGCTCCCAATCCCAGTTCCAACATGGTATACATCTGTTGTCCCGGCCAAGGCACAATGAGCGCTACTCACCTAGATGGGGATCGTCAATCCCAAATAGATCTATTTATAACATTCGGGCAAATTGCAATAATTTTAACAGTTTTCTACAATAGGGAAATGTAATTAAAGATAACAGATCAGTTTGCGTTCAATAAAATATATTACAATCATATTGTCAAAACAAGTTATAGTTCTTTAGTAGCATGTCTCCCCCTCGCGGGGTAGTAAAAACATAAAAGGATTTAAAATGAGAGGCTATGAACTCACTTGAATAATACTGCTCGAAGATGATCAAGTATACAAGTCACAAAGCACACAGTACATCGAATACCTAAGTAATTGAGTAGGTCTCAGTATATGCATAATTAATAATTGCATGCCATTTAATTAGTCATACATTTATTCTCTTATTAATATATATATATATATATATATATATATATATATATATATATATATATATATATATATATATATATATATATATATATATATATATATATATATATATATATATATATATATATATATATATATATATATATATATATATATATATATATATATATATATATATATATATATATATATATATATATATATATATATATATATATCACAGTATATTTAATTATATAAATATACTGTTATGACGATGGTTAAGTGTGTATGTTGTTCGTTTACTGTTTCCGCATACCCCTGATGTTTAAAGATGTACAATATTGTAATCTTTGTAAATAAATTATTAAATTTATTTAACAGTTTATAAGATCCCAAAAATAATTAATAAGAGATTATTAGTAATTAATCCCGATTTAAAATATGTTTCCCGTTGGTAAAAATATAATATTTTTATTCCAAAAACTATTAGAATCGTTTCTCGCGTACCAACAGTGGCTAATCAAGCTAACAGTGGGTACTTTAATGAAAACAGTGGGTACTTTAGTGAAAACAGTGGCTACATAATGAAAACAGTGGGTATAATAACTGCCGGTGGTAACAGTGGTTATGTTTAAGGAAAACAGTGGCTATAATTAGGAAAACAGTGGTAAGTTTTGGTGATATTAAACTAACGGTGGCAAAATAAGGTTAACGGTGGCAAGATTTTAGAAGTTAGTGGTAATATTACTTTATTAAGATTTGGGTTACAACCGAAACATACCCCTATCATTACAAGTCCGCGATCTAACATGTATTCGTCGTCATCAGCAGTCCCAAACGCCCTCTTAAGTCTGCTGTTAACCCCAAACGCACACCTTAGACCAATCTGCAGTCCCAAACACACCCTTATCAGCAGATCCAAACACCCCCAAAGCTACTGCTGCAAACCTTAGACCCAAACGCCATGCATGTGGCTCCCAACAAAAGATCTAAACACATCTGTGTGGATTTCGGCTAACCCAACGCACCCTTATGTACTTCAATGCCCAAAACCAAACACCCTCTAGGGTAACTGTATGTAAATCCGAAACATACACACCTTTGTTGGTGGTTCCGAACAGTGGTGATGGTCACGAGGTGGTGGATCTATGGCTGCTGGTGGTTACACGGTAGCGACGTGGTGATGGCTGTGATGTCGTGAGGGGTGGAGGAATAAGGTGACTGGTGGTGGCGTGTGGCTAAGACCACGGTTGTGGTTCGTGGTGGTGACCACAACAGTGGTTGCTAGATCGACGTGATGAGAGTGCCTGATGATGGCTTTGGTGTGGTGGAGACATGGTGAAGTCTTTGATGGTGATTTCGTGGGGGTGATGTAGGGTGGCGGCTGGTGGCTGGTGGCCACGAAAGTGGTGTACAGTGGCGGTGGGTGGGCGTGTATGACACAGCGGCGGCGGCCAAGAGTATATAGGTGGTGATTATGGATGGCAGATTTAGCATAGATAGCAGCCATGATGGTGATTTATATCTAAGATAGTGGGTGGTGGTTTCTTACCGGCGGCAGTAGGTGGTCGGTTAGGGTTTCAGTGGCCGGAATACTCGCCGGAAAAGTGGCGGCAGTGTTTATTTGTAGGAGAGTAGTGTGTGTAAGGAAAATTAGGGTTAGGGTAAAATAGAATGAAGTGAAACCCTAGTTTTGCTCCTATATATAAAACTTTGATAAAACAAAGTGTAAGGTTTCTGATAACGTAGGGACTAAAGTGTAATTTATATTCTAACTTTTTTTAATACACGGTTCGTGATTCGTTCATGTTTTATAAAATTAGATTCGTTTTACGAAATTTGCGTCATTGATCTAAAATGATTTCTCCAATAAATTAAAGTATTTATACGACTTTTATTTATGAATAATGTGTGCGTTCATTTAAATGACGATTATTTATCGTTTTAATAAGTATATCGTTTTAATAAAAATAACTTCTCATTTAATCTCTTCGTATATTATTAAAATGAAATATTAAACAATTTAATAAATCGTTCTATCAGGAATCTCGCAACAATAAATTATGAAATTAAAATTTTAAACTGTCGGTACGCAAATTGTGCGACCTTTCAGATTTTGTCAAAAATGTCTTGTTTTCAAATCCAATAAGTTTTGTATCCTCAAAATAGATTTTGAAATATACTTTATTATTATTTAATGTACGAGAAATTATCGGGTATTACACCATCCACGAGCCATTTTAAGTTTCGTACTCGAAACTCGATTGTTATTATTATTTAAAGTATGAAAATTTCTCGGGTGTTACACCATCCACGATTTGAGTTTCGTCCTCGAAACTCGATCGTTATTATTATTTTGAGGAGTGTCAATAATGACGAAAAGGAATAGGTAAAGCTGGAATGTATCCGAAAGGTTTGACAGTCAAATCTGACAAAGCGGTAACAGTTCGTAGAACCATTAGATGGCAATTAGAAGAGAATAATCTAGGAGGTCGTCAACTATGAAAAGTCGACGTAGGGTTAACTACACTTAGCTGGTTAAGCTCACGACGATCGATGTTCATTTGGAAAAATTTGTGCCACAATTCACGAGTCATTTGGAGTTTAAGAAAATCATTCGCCAAAACACAATAAGTGTTGTGATGACATATTGAAAATGTGGTCCGTTAAAATATGGTATGATGAATGACAATAATAATGAAACCGACGACGTGTGTAAAACCTAGATTTTAGGGGTTTTACATAAGTATTTTACTTAATCAAGATCTAGCAATCGAAGGTGATTGATTGAGGTGTTGTGTGGACTAATCTTGGAGAAGATTTAATTTGATCTTTAGGTTTGTGGTATTCGGTTTTGGTGTATTGTGTATTGGATTTTGGGTTTGGTTGGTTGATTGGTTTTTGGTTACTTGATCATCCGTTTTTGGACTTAAGGTATTCATTATTTATCTTTATGTAAATTACATTATGTGCATAGTTAATCGATCCTATCTGATGTGTTTACTCTTGATTCATGACTACTTGATTCGTATGGTTGTTAAATTCCAACACTCGCATCACGAGACAAATATATGCCATGTAATTACATAAAAAAACGCCTAAAACCGGTGCAAAAATAATTTTTTTCTTGAATAGATGATTATGACTTAATTGTAGATCTTTAAAGTGTTTATATACATGTTATTAGATCCATAATTTTCTGAAAAAATAAGTTTGCATGCCTTTTATGTTTATAGCAAACGTTAATTACAACTACGTGTGCAATTTACGTGTTTTTCTGATATGTTATGCATGTTTAAATTGTTTAAATTTATGAACCATGATTTTTAATTGTTAGAATGAGAAATTCTTAACTTGTGTTGGGATTGCTATGTGATAAGAAAACGCTAATTGGATTGGTGCATGCATGCTAAAAGGGAGTTTTATAAAATTGTTTTAGGGCTGCGATTGTTGACACCCGAACAGAAAATAAATTTTATAAAATAATATGTACACTTTGAAGGGCCGATTTCTTAAGAGAAACTAAAAACGAGATTTTGCACAACTTTTTAGTTTTAGCTGAAAGCTAGAGAAGATTTCTTCATGCTCTTTTTTTGCTTGCAAAACAGAATCTGCATAAAATCTCAAAATTTGGATTTTTATATTTACTAAAATTAGTGCCCTAAAATAAGTTATTTTTGAAAATATATTCCCTTATTATATTTTATATGTGATATATTAGATAGAGGATGGTTATTGTCTTGCTTTTTTTCTTTTAAAAATTTGCCTTCTATCATTTATTCTTGTCATGATCACAAACATTGTCATCTCACTGCGGATCAAAAATACCACACAAAACATTTAAAAATTAAAAATTCTAACTATTTTTTTAGATTTTCCTCAATTTTTTTAAAGTAACCGTATTTGACGAAATAGACCATTTTTCTATTTGACTACCCCTCACACTTAAGTTTAACATTGTCCCCAATGGTAATAAATGAACTTTAAAGTATAAGAAAATTAGAAAAATAAGGTCAAACAATACTACCGAATTGAAAATATGATCCGCATGTGGTTTTGTTGCATTATGAGTCTACAGAAAACTCCATATTTTCTACCAAAGACGGGTTCTTAAATCAATCCCTGCATATACTGCACTAACAAAAATATTTCTTCCAAAACCAAATAACTTAAAACATAATCTTATCATAGAATACCACATTGTCTTAAAATCCTAATTTAAACAACTTAAAGTCTAAATCTTTGGAAAATAAAATAAAATAAAATAGTTTTTGAAATAAACGATATCTTACAAATCTTCATGCATCATGGCGTCTCAGTCGTCCATTTCCTCATCTTCATCATCATTATGGGCTCCTCTTGATGATCCTCCAACATCAAAGTTACTTGAGACTATAGAGCTACCTCCACCATATTGGCCTACACCCGTGAACAAGTACTCCTCAACGGATACTGATAACTGGCTTTTGGCCCGTTAAAAAGATTCGTTTAAGTACCAACCTCTTCGAATTGAAAAACTTGTGTTTAATGTGTGACTCAGTTGAACTTTGGTGGAACAAAGATGTGTCGTTGTAGTTTTGAAAATTAAAGGTGCAAAACAATTAAAGTAAAGGTGCAATTAAAATAAATCTAAGTCTAATTAAAATAAAGTGCAAGTATTTAAAGCGCGACTAAAACTAAAGGGCAATAAAACAAATAACGCAAACTTAAATCTAACTAGGGCAAACTTAAAACGCAACTAAAACTATATCTTAAACTAAGGCAAATAAACTTAAAGTGCGACTAAGTAAAAAGGCGGGAAAAATAAAGTTTAAAATAAAAAGGTAGAAAACTAAAAACTGAAACTTCCCTATCCGGAATAAACTCCTATTCGGAATAAATGCTATTCGGAATAACTGTCACCTATTCGGAAAGACTAGCCCTATTCGGAATATTTGTCTACTCGGAAAGATCACCCTTATGCGGAATGTGCCTCCTATTCGGAATAACACCTCTATTCGGAATATCCTATTCGGAAAGAAGTCCTATTCGGAAAAGTGAGCCTATTCGGAAAGACCTTCTATGCGGAAAAATCCCTCCTATTCGGAAAGTTGTGCCTGTTCGGAATAACCAGTCCTATGCGGAAAGATCTTCCTATGCGGAATACAGGATATTCCGAATAACAATTTTACAAAAATCCCTATGCGGAATAATTCAGTATTCCGAATAAGTGATTTCTACAAAACTGTTACGCGGAATAAAACCTCTATGCGGAATATTTAATATTCCGTATAGAGCACAGAGTTCCACACCTATTCGGAATGATTGCAGGGGACGAATCTCAGGGAAAGAACAGTAACAGTATACGAAGAACAAGGAAAAGAAGATAGCACGAATTTAAACAAAAACTTAACCAAATCAACAAAAAGATTAAACCAAACTAAAAACAAAATATCTAATAAACATAAACAATCAATCCAAAGCAACAAATCAAACAATAAAGATCAAAATAATCAAAACCCACTTAAATTAATCAACCAAAATTAAGAACATGAACATAACAAATCAACACAAAGATTAAGAAAGGAAGAATGAGATTAACAAGATAAAGATAAAGATTGACAAGAATTAAAAAGAAAAACTTACTTGAATTAAATGGTAATTAAGGTGCAAGACAAGGTAATTAAATGACAAGTATTTAAATGTGCATAAAATAAATGTGGAAGAGCTAATTTGTCAAGTTAGCCAACAAAACAAATGATTAACAAATCCTAACTATATATAGGGGAGGATTAGGAAGCTTCCTCCCCTCCTTCATTTCTTGTTAATTGCAAGATTAAGTCCTTCCTTCATTTAATCTTCATTAATTGCGTCATTAGTCCTTTTCTTCTAATCTTTCTTTTAAGTTTGGACTTTAAGGACTTGTGGCTCGGGATATCTTTTGAACTCGTCTTTAATTTCTTCAATAAAATAGACTTGAGTTTCTCGGCTTTTGATAAACTTCCGTCTTTTGACTTTTTCTTCGATAAATCTTCAGAATTGGTCTTGGACTTCCGTTCTTTTTCCACTCTTGACTTCTCGACTCCGTCTTTCATCTTTTTCTTCAATAAGAGTCGTGAATGCCCGTGAATTCCCGTGTTTTCTCCACTTTTCATAATTTCATCCTAAATTACAACAAAAACACAAACCACGCATAATTCCGACATAAAAGACATAAAATACACGTTTAGGTCCGGTTATTCTTGTAATTAAGTGGTAGAAAAGATGGGTGTTTACACACCTATCAAATCCCCTACACTTGACCATTGCAATGTCCTCATGCAATGCATTAGTTACAAAGCATGTTTACACTTTTCATCTTAATCAATCCACATTGGCCTTTATTAAAGAGATAGAAAATTATAAAAATGCAAAGCAAAGAAATTAAAAGCATACCTTGGGTTTTGAAAATGTCATGAATAATCATCATCCTCAACTTTTCACTTTCTCCAAACCAAGCTTAAAAACGAGATCATTGTTATTATAAGTTAGTAAACTAACACGAACTCATGTGGGCCAATTACTCACTTAGACTCCCTTATTCCTATGGGTATCTCTTATATTTTATTATTTGTCTTGAATGATCACGAAGATGCATTGTTTGACTTATTTCGATAATTATTTAGTCTGAAAATAAGGTGCACGATTTAATCAATAGTTAGCTAAAGGACCAAATCTTTTAAAACTGCTTCTCGGGATATCAAAAAGTTCATATCTTGGCATAACTTTGTTCGCGATTTGAGACCTTTCTCGGGCCGATATTTGACAGCGACTTCATACTTCAAATCTTGAGAGACGTTCATGAAATAATGGTCTTCTCTTCATAAATGGAATTTCTTCACTTGGAATTTTTGAGAGATTCTTCATATATGGACCACGACTTCTTCATTTTTCTCCAATCTTTATTTTGGATTTCGATATACAACGATCCGCCTCCTTTATTGACTTGGATCTATTTATCCTCATACCTTGTTAGGGTCTTTTCGGATACACTTCTCCATGACTTTTTGGGAGTTTTTGCTTTTCGTCGTGTGTCTCGATCCTTCATATTGATTTTTGATAAATGATTCTTCACATCACTTTTGGATCTTTAGCAACAAAACATAGCCCTCATGCCTTGTTAGGGCCTTTTCGGACTCGCCAATCTTCGCGCCCCGCTTCATAAGTTATGCCTTGGCTATGAACTCTCGTCATTACCGAGCAACTTTTAAACGATCTGGGGCTAGAAGCTAAGTAACTTTTCAAATCGTACAACCTTATTTATTAGCAGATAAATTTATTAGCAAGCGATGGGAGAATAGGCTTATAATTAACTCACATAAATTTACGAAAGAATACCGAACTTATAATTGGCTCTATCATCTCTCGTTCTCCACAGTTTAAAATCTCAAGTAATGAGACTCGTGGATACTTAGCCTATTAAATCAAAGTTTTGGGTTTTCGAGTCGCCTATAGGATCTTGCAAATTCTTAGACTCTTTCAAGTTTAGAAATCGCTTTTTAAAGTTCCCTTGATAAACGACTCTCTAGGATCAATTATAGGAACTTGCGAAAAGTTCTTGTTCTTAACCCGTGAGAGTTAAGACTTTCGCGTTTTATAGCTCCCTATATAAAAGCCTAGCAAAACTTGACTTAAACACGTTAAGGATACTAGCTAGAGTGAACTCGGGTTGAGTCAAAAGATTCACAACGTTAGAAAATTAAAACCACTTATTAAACATTTATTTTAATAAGGAAAGAAAATAACTATACAATGGGGAAAAACTAATAGGCCAAAATAGATCAAAAATTTTGAAAAATGTCGAAAAATTGATTTTCCGGTTAAAATGAGGACAAATACAAGGAAAAGACCACTTAACTTCGATAGAAGTCCCCCTACACTTAAGATAAACATTGTCCTCAATGTTTAAGCATGTGGGAGTAAACTCCCCTACACTTAGGACATTGTGCACGTTGTTTAAATCTCGCTAAGGAAAAGACAACTAAAAAGATTCCTATTTTAATATTGAGAAAATATAAAATAGTGAATCGAAAAGAGTTTAGGATAGAACCGGGAAGAGGTAGAACACGGAATCACGGGTCGTCAAGAATCATCAAGAGTGGATCATTGAAGCTCGAATCCCTGATTAAGAAGTGAGGAGAGGAAATAGCAATCCAAAGGGTCCCCCTACACTTATGGTAAAGAAAGCGGAAAGATAGATGCATGGGTTGCCTCCCAAGAAGCGCTTAGTTTTTGTTAACCGAGTCGTGAGCCTGACTCGACCTTGATCATCAACGGAAGTAGCATGAAAGAAATCCACCAGGATCGAAGACATAGTTTTCATCCATCACTAAGCAAGAGCTTAAGGCAAACAAGGCAAGCCAAAAGAGAAGTGGCAAGGTTCCCTTAAGCAGTGATGGAGCACAGTAGGAGCAAGGATGAAGTGGTACAAGCATGTCTTCAAGATTTCCAAAGATTTTTCCTTTTATTTCATCAGGTGGATACTGAGATGGCTTAAAGACTTCAATACCGGGGTCGAACACCTTTTCCTTCAGGGGAAAATAGCACTCCGGCTCAGCCGAGTGTGAAGAAGATCCGCAAAGAAGCAAAACCTCGTCCTCAGAAGTGGGACAAAGAGGTGTCAAATCATAAGTGCAACGGATTTCGGTGTCGACCGGTTTCTTCTCCTTGGACAAAATTTTCTTCAAATCCAAAGTAGGATCAAGACGATAATCTTCAAAGTCCAAAGGAGGTGCATCACTCTCATGAGGGAAGTATGTGTTAAGAAATTCAGAAAAATCTTCCTCAAATGAGTAATCGTCCAAAGTAGGATCGAGTGATGGCGGAGGATCTTCATCATGTGAAGAATCGCTCGAGAGAGTATCAGCCTCATCAAAATCATCGAAAGTAGGCAGCTCGGGATACTCAGAAGTACAATCAAAATCATCCGAATCTGAGCTAGAATCCTCATCATCATAAGCATCAAAGACCGGTTGAGAATCATAAATGGGAGAAGCGTCCAAAGTAGAGTGAGAATCATCCACATTATTTTCAAAGAGTGGATTATCAGTGGAAGACTCGAATAAAGGATTATCGTAGACGGTAAAGTCATTGAGCACATTTATCATATTCACTGATTCTCGGCCTCCAAAGGATTTTCCTGTAAGCTTCCCCATTTTAAAAACTTTAGAATCATCCCCGACTCGTAAGATTAACTCACCTTCGGCCACATCTATTAAAGTACGTCCGGTTCTCAAGAATGGCCGACCAAGTATTAAAGGAATACGAGGGTCCATTTCATAATCAACTACGACGAAATCGACCGGGAAGGTAAATGTGCCAACTTTAAGAAACACATCTTCGGCTATACCAACGGGGTAAGCGAGAGTGCGGTTTGCAAGTTCGAGAGTCATCTTTGTTGGGATGAGGTCGGGCAATGATAGTGTTTTCCAAACACTGAGTGGCATCAAATTAATACTAGCCCCGAGATCAGCAAGGGCAGTAAATTCTTCAGTTTTGTTGAACACGCAAGGCAACACAAAACGACCGGGATCTCCAAGCTTTTCCGGAAGTTCTCTAAGAAGAACTGCAGAGCAGTTTTCATTTAAGCGTGTGTTGGCGAGTTCAATCAGCTTCTCCTTCTTGCTAAGCAATTCCTTGAATGCTTTGACAAATTTCGGCATGTGGCACAGTGCTTCAACAAGGCTAATGTTGATGGTCATTTTAGATAGCATATCCACATATTTCGATACTTGACAATCATTCTTGGTTAGATCATTGGTCTTGCCTATGCGAGAAGGGTATGGGATTCTGGGTTGATAAGGGTTAGGTGAAGGTGTAGTTGGTGAAGGTTGTGATGTTGAAGGGTTCTTCCGAGATACATCGTCATGACGAGGCGAAGACGGTGATGGTGTACTATCACTAAGTGTAAGAGGAGTAGGGATACATGGTGGTGGAGGAGGTGTAGATAATGGTGGTGAATCAGGTGGGTTGACAATGGTAATTCCACTACGCGTAGTTATAGCACTCACATTAGCTCGCGGATTGGTGACGGTGTTTGAAGGTAGAGAACCCGAAGAAGAAGAAGGTTGAGCTTCAGGCAAGAAACTAGCCAACAGATTCTTCAATTCAGTTGTTTGAGTGATGAAAGAGGATTGAAGATTATCACGAACCTCGGTTCTGATGTCATTACCTTGCTTCAAGATATCTCCTTTCAAATTAATTATTTGGCTCTGTAGATTCTTGATTTGCTCACCTTGAGTTCTCATGATTGTGTCAACATCGGGATTAATGGGTGGGTGATGTTGGGTGGGTGGTTGATAAGGGTTAGAAGCACGAGGTGGGATTTGGTTGCTTCTATTGTAGTTGTTGGCGGGATTTTGGTTTTGAGGAGAAAAACCGGGTGAAAGGTAGTTGTTGGAACGGTAGCTCAGCAGATTTCTATCCCCTTGTTGTCTAGCTTGGTAATTTTCTGGTGAATAATTACCGTAAGCTGCATACACATTTTCCGGATTTCCTTGTGTAGAAGGACAATCGGTATATGAGTGAGGACCGCCACATGTTTCACAAGGATTAGCGACCGCTTTAACTTGTTGTTGTTGTTGATTTGAAGCGAGAAGCGTAATACTTTTGCTCATTTCAGCCATCATGCGGGTGAGTTCGGTCATCTCAGGGTTTGCTGAGGTAGAGGAAACATTGACTCTCATGTTGTTTCTAGAAGAAGCAGAGGAATCCCAGTTCTTATGATGAGTAGTCATGTTTTCAATTAACTCTCTACACTCCTCGGGTCTCCTTTTCATGAATGTGCCACCGGCGGCTGCATTGATCGTATCACGATCTCGAAAAGTCAATCCGTTGTAGAAAGTATCGATCAAGGTGACCGGAAGCATGTTGTGGTTTGGACAACGGTCGATCAAGACATTATATCTCTCCCATGCATCAAAAAGAGATTCATCGGGATCTTGCATGAAACCGCTGATCTGGTTGCGAAGGCTTGTGACCATGGATGGTGGAAAGTAGCGCGACAAAAAGCGTTGAGTCATGTCATCCCAAGTGTGAATAGAATTCTTCGGGAGACGATCAAACCATTTCTCGGCATGATGTGATAGAGTATGTGGGAAAAGTTGTAAGCGGAGAACATCCATTGTGGCACCAGGCAACTTCATGCTTTGGGTGATTGTAATGAACTTGTCGAGGTGTTTGTTGGCATCATCATCAGGCAATCCTCTAAATGGGTTTGTTTGTACTTGCTGAATCATGTGGTGCTTCAACGAAAACTCAGGAGCGTTGATTTGCATCGGCGCAATCGGTCCTCCTCGTCCAAACATTGTTGGTTGACAAAGTTCCTCCATGGTCCGAAGATCGGGCTGTGGAAGAGCATTGTTGTTGTTATTATTATTATTGAGGTGCGGTGGCATGTTGTTGTTGTTGACGCCTGCCATATCTAAATCTTCTTGAGGCTCGGGCTCTTGATAATTAGAAGATCTAGTACGCATACACCTGAAAATGCAAAAGAAAACAAAACCAAACACAAAAAATAATATATATACACAATAAAAATAAAATCTTTTTGGATTTTTGAAATTTTTAATTTTTATGGGTTTTTATCAATTTTTAATTTTTATGAGTTTTTGGAATTTTTTATGCAAGAAAAGTAACGTTCACAAGTGAACGGATCCCAAAAAGCAACGTGTCTCTCACAAAAAACTGTTGATCTTTACGAAAAGAGCCGGCAGCGGCGCCATTTGATAACTGGCTTTTGGCCCGTTAAAAAGATTCGTTTAAGTACCAACCTCTTCGAATTGAAAAACTTGTGTTTAATGTGTGACTCAGTTGAACTTTGGTGGAACAAAGATGTGTCGTTGTAGTTTTGAAAATTAAAGGTGCAAAACAATTAAAGTAAAGGTGCAATTAAAATAAATCTAAGTCTAATTAAAATAAAGTGCAAGTATTTAAAGCGCGACTAAAACTAAAGGGCAATAAAATAAATAACGCAAACTTAAATCTAACTAGGGCAAACTTAAAACGCAACTAAAACTATATCTTAAACTAAGGCAAATAAACTTAAAGCGCGACTAAGTAAAAAGGCGGGAAAAATAAAGTTTAAAATAAAAAGGTAGAAAACTAAAAACTAAAACTTCCCTATCCGGAATAAACTCCTATTCGGAATAAATGCTATTCGGAATAACTGTCACCTATTCGGAAAGACTAGCCCTATTCGGAATATTTGTCTACTTGGAAAGATCACCCTTATGCGGAATGTGCCTCCTATTCGGAATAACACCTCTATTCGGAATATCCTATTCGGAAAGAAGTCCTATTCGGAAAAGTGAGCCTATTCGAAAGACCTTCTATGCGGAAAAATCCCTCCTATTCGGAAAGTTGTGCCTGTTCGGAATAACCAGTCCTATGCGGAAAGATCTTCCTATGCGGAATACAGGATATTCCGAATAACAATTTTACAAAAATCCCTATGCGGAATAATTAAGTATTCCGAATAAGTGATTTCTACAAAACTGTTACGCGGAATAAAACCTCTATGCGGAATATTTAATATTCCGTATAGAGCACAGAGTTCCACACCTATTCGGAATGATTGCAGGGGACGAATCTCAGGGAAAGAACAGTAACAGTATACGAAGAACAAGGAAAAGAAGATAGCACGAATTTAAACAAAAACTTAACCAAATCAACAAAAAGATTAAACCAAACTAAAACAAAATATCTAATAAACATAAACAATCAATCCAAAGCAACAAATCAAACAATAAAGATCAAAATAATCAAAACCCACTTAAATTAATCAACCAAAATTAAGAACATGAACATAACAAATCAACACAAAGATTAAGAAAGGAAGAATGAGATTAACAAGATAAAGATAAAGATTGACAAGAATTAAAAAGAAAAACTTACTTGAATTAAATGGTAATTAAGGTGCAAGACAAGGTAATTAAATGACAAGTATTTAAATGTGCATAAAATAAATGTGGAAGAGCTAATTTGTCAAGTTAGCCAAAACAAATGATTAACAAATCCTAACTATATATAGGGGAGGATTAGGAAGCTTCCTCCCCTCCTCCATTTCTTGTTAATTGCAAGATTAAGTCCTTCCTTCATTTAATCTTCATTAATTGCGTCATTAGTCCTTTTCTTCTAATCTTTCTTTTAAGTTTGGACTTTAAGGACTTGTGGCTCGGGATATCTTTTGAACTCGTCTTTAATTTCTTCAATAAAATAGACTTGAGTTTCTCGGCTTTTGATAAACTTCCGTCTTTTGACTTTTTCTTCGATAAATCTTCAGAATTGGTCTTGGACTTCCGTTCTTTTTCCACTCTTGACTTCTCGACTCCGTCTTTCATCTTTTTCTTCAATAAGAGTCGTGAATGCCCGTGAATTCCCGTGTTTTCTCCACTTTTCATAATTTCATCCTAAATTACAACAAAAACATAAACCACACATAATTCCGACATAAAAGACATAAAATACACGTTTAGGTCCGGTTATTCTTGTAATTAAGTGGTAGAAAAGATGGGTGTTTACACACCTATCAGATACTCCATCTCCTCCAAAATGAGTTTTGCCCCTACTAAGGTAGTGTGTGTGAGGATGGGGGTAAGGTACATGTGGGTATGGGTAAGGTGGAACATTGGGTGGCTCATAAGTCGTGTAGCTAAAGTGTGCTTTATCCGTCAAGTGATGTAGAATCAGCACAGAATGCTCAAGAATGTAGTTGTTCCTCATAGTCATACCATCTATCTATATCATCATTCTCTCTATCTCACTCAAATTTGCATTCCAATCTCCCCAAGTAGAGTTCACTCCACTAGTATCATGCTCCTCCTCCTCATGAGCTATTTGTTGCAATGACTTTGGATCTCTTAGACACTTCCTATTCATGTCTAACTCCTTCTCTAAAGTGTTCAAATCCCATAACTCACACTCAATCGGCTCCGAATATCTAGAGATTACAACTTTATTCAAATACCTTAGTCTCCTAGCTATCAACTTCACATAGTGGCCTCCACAGATTTTACTTACCGCCTTCATTCCAGGAGGTCTCTTATACAAGTATTCGGTAATAGCCCATACCAAATTGACTTCTCTCTCTCCACTAACTGCATCATCACAATCCATTTCTTTTATTCTCTACAGCGTCTCTAGCTATTCTTTTCCAATAAGCATTTGCATTTAGTGCTTTCCTGTTAGTCTCTAACTTTGAGAAATGTAGTTTAAATAAAAGATGAGTCAAATCCTCCCTATCATACAATCCTAGTACTTCCCCAAATTCCGCTAATTTGAAGCAATGATCTCCCCCACGTAGTATAAACCAAATGCAATACTCCTTCATCACATCCTCAACTTCCTTTTTGAATTAAAGAGTTGAAAAGAATTCGTGACACAATTCCGGGTATACCTCACTTTGTATTTCTAAAGCCTTCTCCCACGAGTAGTCTTTGAAAGTTAACCCTGAACCGTGAGTACATATCGTTCTCAATTTTTCCCTCAAGTCTTCATCACATCCAAATTCTCCAATTAATTCCCAATAAATGGCTATAGCGCTACCAAAGGTCTTCACTTGCAACCTTGCCAATCTCAAATTATAGGCATGTCCTTTTCGGTCACTTAAATTCTTCCATTTAAGATTTCATGTGCCACGTGTCTCATCCTATATGGCAATTCTTTCTTTCCACCAGGCTTCCTCGTGTACTTTGCAATCAACGGATTTGGTGGAGCATTTGTCCTTTTCTTCTACAACAACACAATAATTTAAACACTAAAACCTTAGTATGTTAGTCCACTCTTAAACTATAAAAGTTACAATTTAAATTACTACACAACTAATCAATCAATTTTTTTAAACAGTCCTCGAGTAGCCGATCCGCCTGGAAAGTAGCCGGAGGTCTCGGTTGTCAGACAGCAAGGAGCCGCCCGGCTGCTTGGAGCAGCCGACGGTCGTGGGTGCTCAGACATCAAGGAGTCGGGCGGCTACTCGCATAACCGGTCTGCCTCTTTTGAATATATTTTTTTATCTTCCCCACTAACACATCCTATCTTATCAAAATGGATCAAAACAGAAAATCGAATTGCTAGTTCATCCAAAACACCAAAATTGATTCCTACAACTTCTAATTACTTAATGTTTTAAGCAACCTAATACTCCTAAACATCAAAAACACTTCAATTGATAAAAACCCACTTGAGTTTTTCATCAAATCACTACTAAATTCGTAATCAATCTACCTTCAATTAGATCTCTACATATGATTTTGGCATGGCTTAATTTCCCCAATTCATATTCATACCTTAATCTAATTCTTATGATTCATACCAAATCAAACAAATCTAATTCATCCTTAAGTGTTATGAATCAAGAATCAAAAACAAAAATAGGTTAGAGATCAATTACCTTGTTGGGTGCCATCAATTTTTCTTCTAAACATTTTCTATCTTCTTTCTCTCTTTCTCTTTTTTCTTTGTTGTATGTGTGTGTGTGTATGTGTGTGTGTGTGTGATTGGGGTGAGTAGCCGCCCAGCTACTTAGTGGGCTGGCAGGCTTCTCCAAAGTTTTCCAAAAATACCCAGATTTTCTTAACGGGTTTAACCTTAACATAAAATTCTAAAAGTTAATACCTAAAAACTGAATTAACCTTAACATATACTGGAGACAATATTTGGCTGCAGACGGGGAATCCTAATCATGCATAGAAAGGAAGTCCTTACTGAAAGAGGAGAAATCCGTACAATCAGTTGAATAAACGAAAAAGACAAATAACAGTAGAGATATAAGAATTTCTGTACCTTAATTAAATCGACGCTTACTTGACAAATCAATTCGTCTTACTCCTGCTCCAAATTATCTATGTTAATTGGCTACTTATATTTGATAACCACACATTTTAACCTATATTAGAATTAAAATGTTTGTGCTTATCCTTAAACCAAAAATATCAAATGAATATATACCAAGATTTCTTACACGTTATATAGTCTAGATTTCTCAAAAGTTTCATTAAATTTAAGATAACCTCTTAAGTAAGCTATGACAACATATACATGGATTTCATATTTATCATGCTACTGATGTGCAACATTTTATAATCTACATTTGGTTATATGTATATTACGAGATCCATGCAATGTTTCTTATTCACCAACTATAAAAGATTTAGTGGCTAATACCTCAATGAACCATTTTGACATTTATTAACTCAATTAGTTAACTAAATCAAATGTTTAACATCTTGGTGAAATTGCATGTTTATGCAGCTTATTATCTTTGTTTCGGACATACAGTGATCTATAGTATCTTACCGATTCGTCATACGATAAGTTCTAATATGATTCTTACAAAACATACGTTTATATATCTCATGTTAACATACACATAAATTACTTATTACTTGTTTATTAACAGCATGTTCGTTTATTATTATATATTAGCATATGGAACAAGCATTTACCTCATCGCTAGACAAGGCGGATCGAAACAGTTAACACGAAAAACCAACATCAATCGAACATGATCCCTACGATTCAACGACATGCGATCGAAACCAAAACCGAAGGGTGTGCACAACAACTAAATAACCATATATGTGATCACTCTTGTACCAAAAGAAAAGGAACTTGGAGCGAAGAAAACATGCAAAACTGAGATATGTTTCAAATGGCAGCCAATGAGTTATAACCATATAGAGTTGCTAAATATGTGAATGAAGTTGAAATTTTAAAAGCTAATTGGCCGATGATTGTGGGATACTAAAACGTAATTGTTGACCCACTGTTATTGAATATAATCATTCTAGTTTATAAATGTTTCCATCTTATTTAATTTCTTCACCAATGATAGTTTATCATATATTGAATAATTAATAATACATAAATAATTATAACGTAAGATTTTAATATCAAATACTTATTATTTAAACTTTAGGTTATATTCCCCTCTAAAAAAATAATTCGTCCTCGAATTAAGGATGCGATAATGCTGCGGTTTACAATTTCTCCCTCTCTAAAAGGAGAATTCGTCCTCGAATTAAAGTTAAATTAAGTTGGTGAAGTTATAAGAACTGGAAGGACACATAAGCTGAAAAGACATGTAAGCTGAAAGGACATGAACATGACATGGCTGAAGATGACATAGAACATAATATGACCGAAAGAACTTAACTGAACTATTGAAGGAAAAGGATGAGAGGTCCGGATGGACTCCTCCATTTCCGAGTGGCTTCCCATTCGAAACGGCTCCTTCAAAGGTCTAAACACAATGAAAATCTTGGTCCTAATGACCATATCCTGATGATGCTGATTAGTTTCTTGTTCTATGCCTGAGATGGATTTCTGAATCTGATCGATTGAGTAAGCTATAACATGTAGGATACATGAAACGATACATACAATTATCCTGAAAACGATAACATTTATATCTCTGAGCAAGCTGCTTAGAATATATAGGGACGAACTACGTGAACAATTGTGAACGTGCTACGTGAGCAATTGTGAACGTGGTTCGCGATTATATGAGGAACGCCGAGCATGAAGTATATCATGAATGTGATACGTGAAACATACTGTGAACGTGATACTAGAACATATCATGGACGTATGCTGACTGAGGAAGAAATGCCAAACGATACGACCTGAGATGTGAAACGTCTGCCTGGTTATGGAAAAGTTGTGCTAAACTTGGGTCTGGTTTCTCAAACTGCCTGTAACCGTATTCGGTAATAAACTGTAAAACGCGTATCGCGAGATGTAACACGAACTTGAACGTGGGCAATGTTATGAACGCTAACGTGAACTTAAATCATGAGATAGCACAAAACATGAACTGAAACAACATCTTACTGTGAATGAGACATAAACGTGAAAGTGAAAATAAACGTTAACGTAAGTGAACGTAAACATACACGTGATCGTGAACATGAATTATGTCTGATATGTTTGTCGATGGAATACCTTGAATTCGTACAATTTACTACAAAAATTTCTTCAGGTTCACTACTGTGTAATCCTTTCGGATGAAAGAAAACGCGCAGGTTGATTACATGGTTGACGATGACTTAGATAGTATTATACTTTTCTGAGTCGGTGGTAACTGATAACAACTATATGGGAAACTTGTCTCATTTCTGTTCAGAAATTTCTAACGGTTGTAATAACTAACTAGCATGTCGGTGCTCTATCTTGAACCTGCGGTATGTCAGGCATTTAGATATGAAAATAGCTGCATCAATTGTGTTATACTGCTTCTATCAAAATTCTATCTGGAATTTTGGTACATTCTGGTGGAACCTGAGTGAATATTTCACCAAAAGGTATGAGCCCTGGTAATTAGACCTTTACTAGCTCAAGCTTAGTTATGAAAGGCTGATCGTGAGAACTCTCAGGAATTTCTGCGGTAGCAGTTTTCTAAGTTCTAGAAATTTTGTATGTTCGTCACAGACGTCGGTCTTGACCATTTGGTGATGGCCTTCACCTTCGCAGCATTGTTTGAAATTTCTTTATGCTAAAATAGGGTGGTTCAGAAATGTCACCTTGTTCAAATGGGATTCACATCTGGGAAGCTTATATAATTTTCTCCTATCGAAGATTCTGTACAACTATGAAAGTGATTTGTAGAAACTAGAAGGGGGGTTGAATAGTTTCTTATATTTACTTGTTAAAATGTGGTTTCCAAAAATCCTTTTTCAAAAACTTAGGCTTGAGAAAATATATGAAATCTTTTTATGCACAATATGAACAATAGTGTAACTAAACTAATACTAACAAAAATATATCAACAAAGAATAAAGAATGATAGTGTAACTAAGCTAATACTAACAAATGTATATGCATAAAGAATAAAGAATGTAAAGAGTTAAGGGTAAAGAAAGATCAAACCGAACACCAAGGATTTATAGTGGTTCGGCAACGAAGCTCACTCCTCGTTCCTACTCCACTCCTCGAGTACTCCTTACTCGAGAGTTCACTACACAACAAGCTCCTTATGGTGGATAAAACCGTACACGTCGCTTAACCAATTTCCGACTCTAAGCTAAAAGACGAGCCCTAATCGTAGCTAGGACCAATCTACACAACTATACTTAGTACATCACAACTTCCAAATAGACACAACTACTTGGATCTTCACAACTATGACACAACTACAAGTGTATAAAATTAGATCTTCAATGGATCTTTGGTGGTGGACTCAACACTTCACAAGGATAGTGTTCTTCTCTTTGCACTTGGAGAGGAAGTGATGGAAGAACAAGATTCACTTCTTAAACAAGTAATAATCAAACAAATGATCAAAGATTTGAGTGATTAAAGAAGGGGTTTGAATCTGGAAATAAATGTGCAAAAGAGGTAATTTGAAAAGCTGAGAATGGTCCACTATTTATAGGACAAGAAGGCCAACGGCTATATCTGGTGGCGGTTCCTTAGCTCAGCCTGCGGTTCCTTATCGATAAGGAACCGCCTAGGCGTTAGAGAACCGCTGCCTAGACTCCGCTCCATTTTTTGTCCTTTAGTGGTGGAGGTCTTATCTGGATATAAAAAATATCCTGAAAGGATATTCTTAGCCAAATAAGAATATGCCATTTTCAAATTTCAAATAAATAATTTAATAAAACATTTTTTTAAAAAGAAAGTTTAATAAAAAAACTTGTCACACTAAAATAAAAAGTGAGTTTTAAGAAAGATTAAATCATTTGATCACTTGATTAAGGTTAGTACTTGTTTATCCATACCTTAAGTGAAAATGGGTAAAATGAAAAATACTTGAACTCAAGAATTCGTTTTTCGTCGTTTCCGTAAATGCTTGTTTTTACATATAGTCGTAATCAAAACTAAGCGAGACCGAAAAATGAAAGTAACATTTTTAGTCATTATTGCATTAACAATCTCCCCCTTTTTGATTCCGACAATACATAAACTCAATCACACAAAAACAAGATTTTCGAAGACGAGTTTATTCATTTCTCCCCCTTTGTCGAAGCAAAAAGGTTGCGTAAGCCGGTGTTGAAGAAACGGACTTTGCAAAGACTCCCCTTTGGTGCTTACTCCCCCTATCTTGGGGCACCGAGGAATCGAGATATGGTGACAAGCTACATAGAAGGGTTAGTTGAACAAAGGAAACAACCAACAAGATATAGCAATAGGTCACATAAAAAAAAAGAGAAGAAAGACACAAAGATAAAGATCCAAGATAAGTTACAAAAAAAAATCATACAAAGTTGTATGGAGAAAGAAAACAAGCCAAAAGCATAAATCTAACCCTAGTTATTCTAGAATTGTAAGATTTGCTAGAGTTTGGTGTCTTGTGGATAAGCAACCAATGCTTTTAAGAAAGACAAGGTAATTGCGGAGGTGGTGGTGGTGGCTTGTTGGAGATCTCATAATCATAGTGAATAGGAGGCTTGATTAAGAGACTCTTGATGTAGCTCAACTCCTCATAGATGTGTGCCATAGCAAGATGTTGATATTGACAACAATGACAATATGTTCCATGGTGCATGACATTATCATGAGAAGGAGGAAGAACACTAAAGGGTGGTGGTGGAAGCAAAGAAGTTCCACAATCAACATTCTTGGAATGAGAGATGTGATTAAGAGTATTCTTGGGTGAATTTGGGTTGAAAGCAATTGGAGAGAATGGTGGGGATTCAAGGCTTTCATTGGGAGAATAAGATATTTTGTGGTGTGAAGAAAGGAAGAATGCTTAAGGTTTAAATAGGTAAGGTTTAAGGTATTTTGGGGTGGTCAAAGGGTTTGAAACTAAGATTCTCAAAAATGTTGGAGCAAATCTGGAGTTTCAGAGAAAAACCCGAAAAAGGAAGGCACTTTAGGCGGTTCCTTATCTAGGGTGGCGGTACCTTATCAATAAGGTACCGCGGTTCACATATGGAACCGCCTGCAGAGGCAGGGTTTGGTGTTTGGAGGAAGATTTTTCAGCAAATCTTATTTTTCTAGTCTAACTTATCATAGGGATATGCTTAAAAGCAAAGATAGACAAAGAAAACATATGCAAACTTACCAAATAGAGATTTGACCAAAATACATGGATTAAAAAATCGATGTAGGAGGTGTGTAAGACAAGACCTTAAGTCATGACACAATAATCCTCCATGATTCTATCTTGTTCTTGCTATGTTTGAGAGAATCATACATATGAATTATGTAAGCTCTAGATTAATAGCGAGAATCTATGAAAAATCGTTTTTAGATTGAATTAACAATGTCAACGAATTTCTCAACCATTTTCGAAAGAGACTTTGAGAATTTTGAAAAGGATAGGAGAAGATTTTTCAAAAGGAGTTTAAAAGACTCAAAGACTCAAAGTGATAAACTATAAAAAAAAGGAAATCAAGGAAGATGTTCCGTTAATCCTAGACCTAGACGTAGGTAATTAAAAGGTTCCCTCTTAAGTGCTTAGTGAAGATGTCGGCTAAGTTGTCCTCGGAGGGCGCCTTCTCAATAGAAATGTTCCCTTTTTGAACATTATCCCTAAGGAAATGGTGTCTAATTTCTATGTGTTTGGTTCGCGAATGTTGCACGGGATTCTTGCTAAGGTCTATAGCGCCTTTATTATCGCACATGATGGGAACATCATCAAGAGAAATCCCGTAATCAACAAGCGCTTGCTTCATCCATAGAGCTTGTTGGCATGCTTTTCCGGCACTCACATACTCGGCTTCTGTGGTGGATATCGCAAGAGCGGTTTGTTTCTTGGAGAACCAAGAAGTTAAACAACCCATGAAGGTACAAACTCTACTAGTGCTTTTCCGGTCCACATAGTCTCCCGCATGATCCGAGTCCACGTAGACAATGGTTTCTACGCCGGTCCCTTTAGGATACCATAATCCTAAATGTATAGTGCCTTTAATGTATCGGAAGATACGCTTAACCGCTTCAAGGTGAGAGGTTTTGGGAGCCTCTTGGAAGCGAGCACAAAGGCGAACACTAAACATGATATCCGGTCGACTTGCCGTTAGGTATAACAAACTACCAATCATACCTCTATATTTGGTGTTGTCTACCGACTCACAATCATCATCTACGGTGAGTTTAGTATCCGAGGCCATAGGGGTCTTCATTGGTCTAGATTCTTCTAATCCAAATTTCTTTAGCATTTCTTTAGCGTACTTAGATTGACTAAAGAAAATACCATCGTCCATTTGTTTAATTTGGAGTCCTAAAAAGAAGTTAAGTTCTCCCATCATACTCATTTCAAACTCATCATGCATGATTTTGGCAAAGTCATCACACAATTCTTGACAAGTTGAGCCAAATATAATGTCATCAACATATATTTGTACGATTATGAGGTGAGGACCTTTCTTCTTTGTAAAGAGTGTATTGTCTACCATTCCCATGGTATACTCATGTTTAACAAGAAACGCTTTAAGTCTATCATACCAAGCTTTGGGTGCTTGTTTGAGTCCATAAAGTGCTTTCTTAAGCTTGTAAACATGGTCCGGTTTCTCAAAATCAATGAAGCCGGGAGGTTGAGCCACATATACCTCCTCATTGATCAAACCGTTAAGAAATGCACTCTTTACATCCGTTTGTTGAAGCTTAAAATCTAAGGCGCAAGCATAGGCTAAGAGAATTCTAATGGATTCTAGTCTAGCTACCGGTGCATATGTCTCGTCATAATCAATACCTTCTTGTTGATTATAGCCTTGAGCTACAAGTCTAGCCTTGTTACGAGACACAAAACCATTCTCATCTAGCTTATTCCTAAATACCCATTTGGTTCCTATAATGGTAGAACTTCTAGGTGGAGGAACAAGTTCCCAAACATCATTGGCAACGAATTGATTCAATTCTTCTTGCATCGCAATGACCTAACTCTCATCCGTCAAAGCTTCTTTAACATTCTTTGGTTCAATCAAGGAGACAAAACAAAAAAAGTTGCTTTGGTTTTGGACTTGAGATCTTAGGGTCCTTTGATTTAAGTCACCAATGACATTATTGAGATTATGATCCCTAGATTCCTTAATGTTTACTTCCTTTTCAACACTAAGGTCTTCAATTCCTATTTTTCTAACCTCTTTGGCTTTAACTACTTCTAATTCATCCAAGTCATCATCAACCAATGGTGGTGTCTTGGGCGAAGGAGGGGTTTCATCAAAGGTTACGTTGAGTGATTCTTCAATAACCCCCGTGGTTCTATTTAGGACTATGTAGGCTTTACTAGTTTGGGAATAACCTAAAAGGATACCTTCGTAAGACTTTGGGTAAAACTTGGTAAGGTAGTCTTTGGTGTTGAGGATAAAGCACTTGCTTCCAAACACCCTAAAATATTCCAATGAGGGTTTCTTACCTCTAAGAATCTCATAGGGGGTCTTTCCTAAGAAAGGTCGAATAAGAATTCGGTTGAGAATGTAAGTCGATGTGTCCACGGCATTGCACCAAAACTTTTGAGGCAAAGATTGCTCATTTAACATTGTCCTACTCATCTCTTGGAGAGTCCTATTCTTCCTTTCAACTACCTCATTTGATTGTGGAGTGCGAGGAGCCGAGAAGTTATGGGTAATACAATGAGCTTCACAAAAGGCACCAAATTGCACTTCATTGTCAAATTCCCTACCATGATCCGTCCTAATAGAGACAATTGAACATCCTAGTTGATTTTGAATTCTTCGACTAAAGATTTCAAAGTGATCGAAAGCTTCATTCTTAGATGCCAAAAATCTAGTCCAAGTGAATCTAGAATAGTCATCAACAATAACTAGGGTATAAAGGTTACCTCCATAACTCTGTATGGCGGAAGGTCCAAAAAGATCCATATGTAGGAGCTCTAAGCAACGAGAGGTCGAAACCAAATTCTTGGCTTTGTGACTTGAGTGAACTTGCTTTCCAAATTTGCAATCATCACAAAAGTGACTATCAAACTTAATCTTGGGGAGGTGTCTTACCAACTCCTTAGAGACTAAAGATTGAATTAAACGCATATTAGCGTGACCTAATCTCCTATGCCAAAGAGTAGAACTATCATCTATAGTCGCAAGACATATGTTGTCTTTTGACTTCTTATTGACCTTCATAACATAAAGCCCATGCTTTCTAATACCTTTTCCAATGACCTTTCCATCTTTTACGATTTCACTGTCATGTTCCGAAAAGATGACCTTACACTTATTATCACAAATTTGGCCTATACTTAAAAGGTTGAACCCTAAGTTATCTACGTGTTCAACATTTTCAATGGTCATGGAGTCAAGAGAAACTGTACCTTTGCCAATGATATTACCACGTAGACTACTAGCGAATGTGACGTTACCTCCATCATATGCTTTGTAATGCGAGAACAAACTTCGATTACCCGTCATGTGTTTAGAACATCCACTATCCTTAATCCACTCATCTGGCTCCAAATCAATTCCCAAGCATATCTAGGTAACAACATACAAGATCAAATATTTGGTCCCCAATATCTCATGGGTCCAAAATTGTTAGTTCCAAACATCCCTTGCATTTGGTTGGGATGCATGAATGAAGGAGGGGTTCCCCATGGAGAACAAAATGAAGAAGGGTAGTAATTCATGTAACCATTTTGTTGTTCATTATTTCTCCTAGGTGTATTTGATCTAGGTTTAGAGTTATGATTATTCCTTCTAGGTGTTGGAGTTTTACTTCTAGATCGTGAATTGTTTTGATTATCTCTTCTAGGCATTGTCGTTCTACTTCTAGGCTTAGACTCATTCCGTACTCTAGGTGGAGTAGAGGATAGTCTAGATAAACTTCTATTTCCCATGAGAGGTTTACTTAATGGCTTGTAGAACTTACCAATAGCATTGTCGTCAAATATGGGTAATTTTACCTTATTAACAGTAAGATGCTTTAGTTTTTCATCTAACTTAGACTTTTCAGAAAGTTCAGGATTTTCACCAAAATCATCCTCTGCCCACGGTACCTTATCTATGGCGGCGGTTCCATAGTGATAAGGAACCGCGCCATACAATTTAGAACCGCGTACAGTGGCCGTTTTTTGAGAAAACCTGACTTGCTTTGGTTCACTAGTTGAGGCTTCATTTGAGTTAAAACCTACACCAAGTCATTCCTTTGAATGAACTTGTTTGTTTAACATGTCGTCAAGAGCACTAGTACCTTTCATGAACTTTTCCAATTTAATGGAGGTGCTCTTGAGATCTTCATTTTCTAATCTAAGTTTCTCGCAACTTAAGAAACCTAAATCAACCTCTTTTTTTTTCTCAAGTTTAGCCAATTTCTCCCTAAGTTCATTGATCTCATTTTCAAGCTTAGTTTTGGTTGATTTTAAGGTTTTGTTCTTTTCTATGAATTTGAGACTAAGTTTGTGTAAACTATCATATTTGCCTTCAAATTCAATATCATCTAAGGTGGAGCTATCATTACTATAATATTCGTTTTCGGAATGTACCTCTTTAGAAGTGTGAGCCATAAGACATTTCTCCTCCTTGGGGTTGTCATCATTTTCTTCACCGCTATCGCTCCAAGCACCACTAACAAACGCCGTGTGGTTCTTATCACGAGCGGGCCTTGGACAATCACCAATGAAGTGATTTGGATCACCACATCTAAAGCAACTCCTATCACCTTTTTTGTTCTTGGCAAACCGATTCTTTGAGAATGGTTTCTTGTCAATGTTGGGTTGCCTAACGTGTTGACCTCGTCTCTTGAAGAACTTCTTGAAATCTCTCACCGCCAATGCATACTCCTCGTCATCGCTTTCCGAGGAACTATCATGGTCACTTTGTGCCTTATTGGCTTTAAGTGAAAGAGATTTCCTTTCACTCTTGGTTTTTACTAATTCCGAGTCCTTCAAAATTATTATCTCATGAACCTTCAAGTTGCCTATGAGTTCATCGAGTGATAAAGTTGAGAGATCTTTCGATTCTTCAATCGCCGTGACTTTTGCTCTCCACTTTGGATGTAAAGCCCTTAGAAACTTCCTAACATTGTTCTTGCTAGAAAAACCTTCATCAAGTGCTTTTAGACTAGTAATAATGGTGTTAAACCTAGCAAATGCACTATCAATAGTTTCATCTTCTAAGATGACAAATTGTTCATATTGTTGGACAAGAAGATCGATTTTGCTTTCCTTGACTTGGCTATTACCTTGGTGGGTTACTAAAAGAGTGTTCCAAATATCTTTAGCGGTTTCACACATAAAAATCCTTTCATACTCTTTCTTAGGCAAGGCATTATAAATCACCATTTTAGCCTCATTATTTTTTGAAAGTTTCCTTTTTGTATCATCATTAGCATTGTCAAAAGTGACCAATTCTTTTGTTTTAGAAACTTCATTAAATTGATAAGGTAAAAAATCACCATTGGTAATAACATGCCAAAGATCTAAATCTTTTGATTTCACATAAGTTTCAAATCTATTTTCCAATAAACAAAACTATCGATTTCAAAAAGTGGTGGTCTTTGCATAGATTGCCCTTCTAGGTACTTGTTGAATCCATAGATCGATTCAAGTTTTAAAATACAATATACTTTAAAAATTCTTGAGCAACCACGCTCTGATACCAATTTTAGAAACTAGAAGGGGGGGGGGGGGGGTTGAATAGTTTCTTATATTTACTTGTTAAAATGTGGTTTCCAAAAATCCTTTTTCAAAAACTTAGGCTTGAGGAAATATGTGAAATCTTCTTATGCACAATATGAACAATAGTGTAACTAAACTAATACTAACAAAAATATATCCACAAAGAATAAAGAATGATAGTGTAACTAAGCTAATACTAACAAATGTATATGCATAAAGAATAAAGAATGTAAAGAGTTAAGGGTAAAGAAAGATCAAACCGAACACCAAGGATTTATAGTGGTTCGGCAACGAAGCTCACTCCTCGTTCCTACTCCACTCCTCGAGTACTCCTTACTCGATAGTTCACTACACAACAAGCTCCTTATGGTGGAGAAAACCGTACACGTCGCTTAACCAATTTCCGACTCTAAGCTAAAAGTCGAGCCCTAATCGTAGCTAGGACCAATCTACACAACTATACTTAGTACATACACAACTTCCAAATAGACACAACTACTTGGATCTTCACAACTATGACACAACTACAAGTGTATAAAATTAGATCTTCAATGGATCTTTGGTGGTGGACTCAACACTTCACAAGGATAGTGTTCTTCTCTTTGCACTTGGAGAGGAAGGGATGGAAGAACAAGATTCACTTCTTAAACAGTAATAATCAAACAAATGATCAAAGATTTGAGTGATTAAAGAAGGGGTTTGAATCTGGAAATAAATGTGCAAAAGAGGTAATTTGAAAAGCTGAGAATGATCCACTATTTATAGGACAAGAAGGCCAACGGCTATATCTGGTGGCGGTTCCTTAGCTCAGCCTGCGGTTCCTTATCGATAAGGAACCGCCTAGGCGCTAGAGAACCGCTGCCTAGACTCCGCTCCATTTTTTGTCCTTTAGTGGTGGAGGTCTTATCTGGATATAAAAAATATCCTGAAAGGATATTCTTAGCCAAATAAGAATATGCCATTTTCAAATTTCAAATAAATAATTTAATAAAACATTTTCTTAAAAAGAAAGTTTAATAAAAAAAACTTGTCACACTAAAATAAAAAGTGAGTTTTAAGAAAGATTAAATCATTTGATCACTTGATTAAGGTTAGTACTTGTTTATCCATACCTTAAGTGAAAATGGGTAAAATGAAAAATACTTGAACTCAAGAATTCGTTTTTCGTCGTGTTCGTAAATGCTTGTTTTTACATATTGTCGTAATCAAAACTAAGCGAGACCAAAAAATGCAAGTAACGTTTTTAGTCATTATTGAATTAACATGATTCTCTTGTACTTCTCTGGTATAGTCAGATCAGAATGTGATCAATGAATATACTAACGATTTTGTCTGAGAGTCATGGAAAAATTTTATTCATAATTTCATAATATAGTTGGAGCATTAGGGAGCTCAAAAGTATAACATCAAAATTTTTTGAGAGACTGTAATATGTGCAACAGCAGTCTGGAAACGTCGTGTTCTTTCTCTCACCACTGATGGTAGCATGATCGGAAATTTGTTCTGGAAAATGTTTAAGACATCGTAGCAGATCAAATAAACCTGCTATTTATGGAGTGAACATTGATTAAGAATGGTGATCTTGTCAAAAATTTAGTGGTCGATACATGATCTCATGATACCGGCCTTCTTCCTGATAGACATAAACGGTGCACTTCCTGGTGGTGCGCTAGGGCAAATAAGGCCTCGTTCCGGTAACTTTTGCAGCAAATGCTGCAACTCTTTAACTTAGCTGAAGCCTTGCAATAAAGAGTTTTGAAAACAGGTTCCGTTCTTGAGACTAACTCGATGTTAAATTCTGTCTTGTGGTCAGGAATGAATTTCTGGAAAACCTTCCGGAATTACATCTGGAAACTTTGGGATAATCTGTTGATCATGAATTTAAGGAATTTCAGAATTCGTATCATGAATGGTGACCAGAAGTCTTCGCAGTTTGCTCAGAGATATAAATGTTATCTTTTCTGGATAATTGTACGTACAGTTTCATGTATGCTACATGCTATAGCCTATTCATTCAGATTCAGAAAATCCCTCTTAAGAATAGAACCAGAAACTATTCAGCATCATCTGGACAGGGTCATTAGGACCAAGATTTTGTTCATTAGGTTTAGACCTTTGAAGGAATCGTTTCGAGCAGGAAGCCACTCGGAACGGAGGAGTCCATCCGGACCTCTCATTCCTTTTCCTTTAATAAATCCAGTTAAGTCCTTTCAGTCATGTCCAGTTCCATGTTCTCTTCAGCATGTCACGTTACATGATCATTTCAGTCATGTCAGGTTTAAACCTATCAGCAGCATTATGTCTTAATTAGAAGAACAATTATCCTTCACCTTATTTGTCTTTTCAGTTTATGTGTTCTTTCAGTTCTTATAACTTCATCAGCATATTACTTTTAATTCGAGGACGAATTTCTCCTTTTTAGAGGGGAAGAATTGTAAAACCCGGTATAGTCGTATCTTTAATTCGGGGGCGAATTATTCCTTTAGAGGGGAAGAATTGTAAAACCCGTATTTATTTTTTAGTATATTAAATACGCGGTTTTGAGAGCGTACAAATATTTAAAAAAATAATAATATAGAAACTGTATTAAGTCTTATAAATAGCCAGTTTTTAAAAAGAAGTAAAAGAACTCTTGGGCCGGTTTGTGAAAGAAAGAAAAAGAAAAAGAAGATTTTGGGCTTAAGCCCATTTTGCATAAAAAATATACACGGGACTCAAACCCCTTTCCTTGTCACGACAGAAACAAAAAAAAATAAGTATTAGGGTTGAGAGATGGAAACCGCCGACAAAAAAAAGAAGAAGAAAGAGGAGGCGGGTTTTGTTCACCGATTTCAACGTTTTGGTTTTGATTTCTCATCACGACATATTGGTAATCCTTTATCCCTCTTTTTCTTTTGATCACGAATCCAGAATATATATAATCAAGAATGAAGGGGTTTTAATTAATTAACATCTTGATGTCGGGGTTTGCTGAATCACGAAAACCGAGAGCCTAGAGCTCTCGGTGTGTTGTTATTCGACCCAGCCGAGACTACAGCAAGGTCTCGGTGGTGATTGTCTAAACGGCCACAGCTTTGGAACAAACAGGGGTGTTTGGATTTAATAACAGTAGGGAAAAAAATAATCAGCATGGGTGTTTGGCTTTTCGAACAGTAGAAAAAAAAACCCAAACAGGGGTATACTATCCAAACAGTGGGTCTTAAGTATAAACAGTGGGAAAATAAGAACAAACAGTGGGAATATATTAAAAAAAAGGATCGGTGGGAATACAGTAAACAGCAGGGGGGTTCGTTTGAATCTTATTTAATGAAATTAGCGACAGATTAGTGACGCTAATTTCTGTCGCAGATTTTGATGACAGTTTTGTTGACAGTTTTTAAACTCAGCTTTTAGTCACACTTTTAAGGACAGATTTTGTTGTCGCTAAATCTAGTAGGCATATTATATATATATATATATATTGATTGTTTTAGTGCGACCGAGAAAAGAGGGTATCTCGGTAGGCTCGGGACTATAATTAAATTAATTAAAACGGCGTCTTAATTATACCTTATTTAATAAATAAATATCTTAAATGAGTTATGTGGTAAATTAATTTATTTATACTAAACTAGTTTTATATAAATTTAAAAAGGGTATAATTTTCTTAATGAGTTTAATTATTTTTGGAAACTTCCTAAATTAGGAAACTTTCTATTTTCAGTAGGGTACCGAATATAGTAATATTATAAGGTCAGAATACGTGGTATGCCAAAACTAATGATAGAACATGAATACATTAATCAGAGAAATTACTCAGATTTATCAGTTTATATACTTACAGTATTTCAAAAATAAAGTAAATCACGAAAACAGTTAAGATCAGTAAATAAATAAGCATCAGTCAACTTATTTTCGCGCCCGTTATTTATGTAGTATTCGTGAAGTCGGAGTAGATCTTTCAGCTTTCGTTCTTACTTCGTTACTAGACACGAGGTACGGATTTTCCGTCCTTTCAGTAAGGACTTCCTTTCTATGCATGATTAGGATTTCTCGTCTTCAGCCAAATGTTTTTCTCCAGTATATGTTTAAGCTTATCAGTAATCATGTTAATAACTAAATAAATTGCCTGAGCATTATATATAAGCATGACCAGTTTATGTACTAGTTACGGAGGTACCGTAACCATGGCACTAGAGGCACCGGTGTCATGACTCACATGCAGGAGAGTGATATCCTGCATCGTCCCTTCATGTTTTGGCCATTATTATTATCATGTCATGTGGGGCGTATGGATGCATCCTAGGCTTATCAGTTTACAAGTTATCAGGGTGAATGTGGTGTGTGCTCTACATCCTTCACATTGGATCTGATCCCTCCACCCAACACAGTATTTAGAGGTCACCCCTCTACACTTATTTAGAGGTCACCCCTCTACAGCATGACGAGGTCACCCCTCCAGTTATTCATGCACCGTTGTTACAGCACATGACCTATATAAGCCCTGACAATTAAAATACAGTAAATTCATGTTTTCAGATTTAACAGATAACATTTCAGCTTCATTATTTATAAATTAGACTTTACAGATTATACAGAGATTTCCGCTGCAACTTTACTTATTAGTCTTACAGCTCCAGTATTTCATCATCTGTTTCATTTCAGTAATTCCTTATCATGCTTTATATCCGTTCATTGAGCGTTATGCTCAGCCGTAGTTCCCTTTCATGTTCTAACGGCAGGTATACTAGGGCGCTCTTAGGATTCTGAGAGCGTGTGCATTTGGATGGAAGCTATCCAGACTTCTTACTTTGTGTACTTACAATATTCTGCTTATTTGGACATTGTTTAGTCCTTTCCTTCAGTATTTTACTTTTCATGTTTTGGGCTTATGTTTGGATTGCCGATGTTTGATTATGGTATTTCCTTTATGGTCAGTTAATATTTTAGGACATTTACCTTATGCTTTGATGACACGCCATAAATACACGTAACGGTCCATTATCCAAGTGGGATGTTACAATTAAATAATCATGTTAATAACTAAATAAATTGCCTGAGCATTATAGACAAGCATGACCAGTTTATGTACTAGTTACGGAGGTACCGTAACCATGGCACTAGAGGCACTGGTGTCGTGACTCACATGCAGGAGAGTGATATCCTGCATCGTCTCACTCAGCTCAGTTTAGCCATTTTATCAGTATTTTTAGTGGGGCGTATAGATGCATCCTAGGATTATCAGTTTACAGTTATTAGGGTGAATGTGGTGTGTGCTCTACATCCTTCACATTGGAGCTGATCCCTCCACCCAGCACAGTATTTAGAGGTCACCCCTCTACAGCATTTAGAGGTCACCCCTCTATAGCATGACGAGGTCACCCCTCCAATTATTCATGCACCGTTATTACAGCACATGATCTATATAAGCTCTGGCAATTAAAATACAGTAAATGCATGTTTTCAGATTTAACAGATAACAGTTCAGCTTTATTATTTATAAATCAGACTTTACAGATTATACATAGATTTCAGCTGCAACTTTACTTATCAGTCTTACAGCTCCAGTCTTTTATCATCTGTTTCATTTCAGTATTTCCTTATCATGCTTTATATCCGTTCATTGAGCGTTATGCTCAGCCGTAGTTCTTTCATGTTCCAACGGCAAGTACACCAGGACGCTCTTAGGATTCTGAGAGCATGTGCATTGAATGGAAGCTATCTGGACTTCTTACTTTATGCACTTCTTACATTATTCTGCTTATTTGGACATTGTTTAGTCCTTTCCTTCAGTATTTTATTTTTCATGTTTTGAGCTTAGGTTGGATTACCGATGTCTGATCCGGTATTTTTGTTATGGTCAGTTAATGCTTTAGGACATTTACCTTATGCTTTGATGACACGCCATAAATACACGTAACGGTCTACTTATCCAAGTGGGGGCGTATGGATGCATCCTAGGCTTATCAGTTTACAAGTTATCAGGATGAATGTGGTGTGTGCTCTACATCCTTCACATTGGAGCTGATCCCTCCACCCAGCACAGTATTTAGAGGTCACCCCTCTACAGTTATTTAGAGGTCACCCTTCTACAGCATGACGAGGTCACCCCTCCAGTTATTCATGCACCGTTGTTACAGCACATGACCTATATAAGCTCTGGCAATTAAAATACAGTAAATGCAAGTTTTCAAATTTAACAAATAACTTATAAATCAGACTTTATAGATTCTACACAGATTTCCGCTGCAACTTTACTTATCAGTCTTACAGCTCCAGTATTTCATCATCTGTTTCATTTCAGTAATTCCTTATCATGCTATGTATCCGTTCACTGAGTGTTATGCTCAGCTGTAGTTCCCTTTCATGTTCTAACGGCAGGTATACTAGGACGCTCTTAGGATTCTGAGAGCATGTGCATTTGGATGGAAGCTATCCAGACTTTTTACTTTGTGTACTTACATTATTCTTCTTATTTGGACATTGTTTAGTCCTTTCCTTCACTATTTTACTTTTCATGTTTTGGGCTTATGTTTTGATTGCCGATGTTTAATTTCGGTATTTCCTTTATGGTCAGTTAATGTTTTAGGACATTTACCTTATGCTTTGATGACACGCCATAAATACACGTAACGGTCCACTTATCCAAGTGGGGTGTTATGTGGGGCGTATGGATAAATGGACCGTTACGTGTGTTTATGGCGTGTCGTCAAAGCATAAGGTAAATGTCCTAGAACATTAACTAACCATAAAGGAAATATCGGAATCAAACATCGGTAATCCGACATAAGCTCAAAACATAAAAAGTAAATACCGAAGGAAAGGACTAAACAATGTCCAAATAAGCAGAATAATGTAAGAAACGCATAAAGTAAGAAGTCTGGATAGCTTCCATCCAAATGCACATGCTCTCAGAATCCTAAGAGTGTCCTTGTGTACCTGTCGTTAGAACATGAAAGGAACTACGGCTGAGCATATCGCTCAGTGAACGGATATAAAGCATGATAAGGAATTGAAATGAAACAGATGATACAATACTTGAGCTGTAAGATTGATAAGTAAAGTTGCAGCGGAAATCTGTGTATAGTCTGTAAAGTCTGATTTATAAATAATAAAGCTGAACTGTTATCTGTTAAATCTGAAAACATGCATTTACTGTATTTTAATTGCCAGAGCTTATATAGGTCACGTGCTGTAACAACGGTGCATGAATAACTGGAGGGGTGTCCTCGTCATGCTGTAGAGGGGTGGCCTCTAAATAACTGTAGAGGGGTGACCTCTAAATACTGTGCTGGGTGGAGGGATCAGCTCCAGTGTGAAGGATGTAGAGCACACACCACATTCACCCTAATAACTTGTAAACTGATAAGCCTAGGATGCATCCATACGCCCCACATGACATGATAATAATAATGGCCAAAACGTGAAGGGATGATGCAATCACTCTCCTACATGTGAGTCACGACACCGGTGCCTCTAGTGTCGTGGTTACGGTACCTCTGTAACTAGTACATAAACTGGTCATGCTTGTATATAATGCTCAGGCATTTTATTTAGTTATTAACATGATTACTGATAAGCTTAAATACATACTAGGGGAAACATTTGGCTGCAGACGGGGAATCCTAATCATGCATAGGAAAGGAAGTCCTTACTGAAAGGACGGAAAATCCGTACCTCGTGTCCAGTAATGAAACAAGAATGAAAGCTGAAAGATCTTCTCCGACTTCACGGTTACTAATAAGTGTTAAAACACTTATCCTTTTGCCACTAAAATCAAGGAAAAACAAGACCTAATCATGTGTTTAGTATCGTAAATGTCGGAATTACACGTGGTTTTGTGTTTTTGTGTTAAAAAGGTACAAATGATCAAAAGGAAAGAAAATACGGGATTTCACGGTCAAATGTTGAAGAAAAGTCCAAGAAAGAGACGAAGGCAAAGTCAAAAGACCAAAAGTGTGCCCAAGTTCACGAAAACCGGCTAAACCGACACGAGTTTGAAAACAATTTCAAGAAGCCAAAAGTCAAGTTCGTTTTGTTCACGGTTTTATCAAAATTTGAAGACAAGTGGGACCCACATCTGTTTAATGGGCTTTAAGGCCCATTTATGGGATAAAAACTTGTGTAACTTGAAAAAGCCCATATGGCCCAAATACATTATTAAACGGATGGAAAGGATTTTGGGCCACAAGCCCATTTGGTGAATAATTTTGGACGGAGATAACAATTTTGCTAGTCAAAAGAAATGGTCAACTTGCTGGTCAAACTCACCTCACACTCACACGTATACCACCCTTTTATCCTCACACATTTTACCAACCACCACTTTACCCACACACACGTTTTGTTAAATAAAAGTTTATTTACCCTCACCCCACTCCCATTTGGACGATACAAACAAGAAAAAAAACAGTCACCTTCTCACCCACTCCTTCTTTCTCTCCCAAAAAACAGCCACCATAGTTACCCCAAACCCTAATTTACCATCACAAAAATTACCCACCCAAAATTAGGGCTTTTACCAAAATCGTGTGATTCACACGATTTGGAATAAAACCCCCAAGATTTCAGAGAAGAATAACTGGTGGTCCTCAAATCATACGTGGCATTCCCTCCACTTGTGATTGGCCAAAACAATACCAAAAACCCAATCCTCCAATCAAAATCGTACACATCACCCCTAAACTAACACAACTAGCACAAACTCAACACCCTGGTGATCCGTGTGATCTATGACGTGTTTTCCACCGCAAGATCAAGAAATGAAGAGAGAGAAGGTAGAAAAGAAGGATTTAACGGCTCGGATTTGATATCTTGCTCTCGAAGCTTCACCAACAAGCCCTTGGGGGTTGGCTATAAAACCCCCTCATTTTGTGTAATTTGGTGTGCCTACTTTTTATTTTAATTTTTATTTTATGCAAAATAGATTTAGGGTTTATTGTAATTTCCTTTTTAAAGTATTGTAATCAATATTTCAGTATTAATAAAATTTTAATTCATATAAATTTTTGTCTCGTTTGATATTATTGCAATTTATCTTAATTTTATTTGGATTAAATAATTGTTGAAGTAAAAAGGTAGGATAATTTCCCTTACTGGGAAATTATAAAAAATATCTTGATTGGTTACTATTGATGGTGATGATGGTGTTTGGGTAAATAACGGTGGTGTTTGTTTGTTTCGGTTCTTAAGGAGGCTCAGCGCCATCCTTCTGCTCAACGGTTACGTCACAAGGTTCATCTTCTCATCTCTTTTATTTTTCATGTTAAATCTAGATTAATCTTTGTTTTATTTAAAGTTTATTAAATATGCTAGTTTATTTGTTTTGGATTTAAGTATTGTTAAATCTGCTTATTTAAGTTTAAGTGCACTGTTTGCTTATTATTGAGTTAGTACTATTATTATCAGTTTAGTTTATTTTAAGTTTGCTTAGTTTTTTTTATTATTTCGAGTTTGTTTACGTTTAATTCTACATGCTTATCTGTTGAATTGTTTTACTGTTTTGATTCGAGTAGTGTTTGTTATATCAGCTTATTAAGACTTGTAGCTTATTGTGTTGGAGATTTATATGCTTATTGCTTATTTTCAGTTTTGGACTCATTGTTCATTTTTATTAATCTGCTTAATAGCTTATTTAGGTTTTGCTTATTTTGTTCTACTGATTTGCTTATTTTTCTTCCAACTTGATATTTACTTTACTACTTGTTTGGTATTGCTTATTTTCTATTTTTAACTTTTAGTGCTTATTTGATTATATTTTAGATAGGCTTATTTTCTGGATAGTATTATTAGCTTATTTGCTTTACGTTTTAGCTTATTGATTGCTTAATTACTTGTTTTTGCTGTCTATGCTTATGTTGATTTGCTGATATTGCTGCATAAAAGCAACAGACTCTTTTGGTCTGTTTGTTTTGTTCACTTCCAAAAGTTCTAAAGAAAAATATAAATATTCCAAAAATTTTGTCTGTTAAGGGTATCGAACCCTGGACCTCCTGTTCAGCAGACCAACACCATAACCAACTTCTCTAGTACTTCATATGTGTTTATCTTTACAGCATTTAATTAATATAGCCTGATAGCTGGCAGTTTTTATTAATAAGTTTAACTACAATTTTAGAGTTAACAATTTTATTTAAAAAGTTTTTATTTCTTTTATAAAGTTTTTAAAAAAAATATAAAAAGAAAAAAATATTTTATTTAAATTGTTTTTAAATTTAGTTTATATTTTATTTAATATAGATTAGTTTTAAAATTAGTATTCAATTAATATAGTTTTGTTTAAAATTAGATTTCATTTAAAGTTTTTATAAAATTAACTTTTTAATTAGTTTATATTTTTATTAAAAATAGATTTCTTTTTTTAATTGGTTTAATTAGTTTCAAAGACTTTTATTAGATTAAATAACTTTTAGTTTTATTTAAATTTGAAATAGTTTTCAATAGTTTTATTTAAATTTTAAATTAGTTTTTAGATAAATAGTTTTAGTTTAAAATACCTAAAAGAGTTTTTATTCACCAAAAACAATAAATCTTACGTTAATTGGAAATCAATTCGAGTCGATTTGTGGAACGATAAATAGATTAAAAAGAATTTGTAAAAATTCTTACATTAGTTACTACATAAATAACGGACGCGCAATAAGTTGTCTGATTACTGTTTACTGTTACTGATTCTTATCTGTTCTTAGTTTAATTTATTTTATCCTTGTAATTACTGTTAATATATAAACTGACAAATCTGAAGTTCTAATATTTCTGATTAACATATTCCCGTTCTATTATTAACTACGGTATAACACGTATTCTGACGTTATAATATTTCTATATTAGGCAAACCCGCTAAAATAGAAAGTTTCGAAAAACATTTATAATTTCTTTAATAAAATTATACCCTTTTAGTTACTATAAAACTATTTTAATTTAATTCCTATAAATATACAATTAAAACATTTATAAAAATAAATAATAAAAAGGTATAACTAAAAATCTTCATTATTATTATTATAACCATGTCCCGAGCCTACCGAGATACCCCCTTCTCAGTCGCACTAAAACAATTCAACAAACTATATAAAATCTGCCTATAAGAACTAGCAACAGAAAAATCTGTCACTAAAACTGTGACTAAAAGCTGTCCAGAATCTGTCATTAAAACTGCGACAGAAATACTATCGCTAATTCAGATTTAAATCTTTTTAATTTCTGTTTAAACATGTACCCACTGGTCTAAATATTATTGTCACTGTCTTTATGTAGTTCCCACTGATTATATAGTTCCCACTGTTTGGGTTTGGTTCCCACTGATTATATACAATTTACCACTGTTTTGCAATCCCAAACACCCCCTTTATTCCAGTTTAACCCAAACACCGCTGACTGGTAAAAAACAACCCCCCCTGACTGCTGCTGGGTTGCTGTCGACTCAAGGAAAACAGCCCGCGCCTAAAACAAACACCCTCTGAATGTGTTTTGGCTGCGGCTGATAAAAAACACGGGAGCCACCGCCCCTGTGTGGGTCACGGTTGGTCACAGCAGACACACCGAGACCTTATGGTCTCGGTTTTCATGATTCAAGCAGAAACACGACGCACTTGTTGATTTATTTCTGTTCTTAGATTAAATAACATAAACGTGATGTAAGAAAAGGGTAAAATGCATACCGGTTTTAGATTGGTAATGAGATGACGAGTACCCACGAATAATTGATGAAATCTTAGTCTGAATTTTCTTGGTGTGGTGTTTCTAACCGGCGGCTACTCCAAATGGACAAGGAACCTTAATTTTTTTTTCTTGTTTACTGTTTTGACAAAAGGGGTGGGAAGTAAAACACCCGTATGTTTTCTTTTAGTAATTGGACCGGGCCCAAAAGCCCAACTATTTCTTTCTTTGTTGTATAATAAAACCCGGCCCCTTTGTTGTATTATACATATGCTTCCTTTTATTTCGACTTAATTCCCGTGACGTAATTTTTAGCTCGTGCTCGAGTTCAAATACTCGCGTACGTTTTTGTGTTTTTATTTCCTGACATGACTTTATTTATCTTCTGAAAATAATTACGTCCGTAACACTAGATAGCTAGTAATTAATTATTAACTAATAATTATTTTCTTAGTAATTAATTACGTCACGAATTTAATTAAAACTGAGACTGTATATAACTTATGTTCTTGGATTTTAAATGCGGGTTTTACATTCTTCCCTCTAAAAAGAATAATTCGTCCCCGAATTAAAGATACGACTATACCGGGTTTTACAATTCTTCCCCTCTAAAAAAGAGAAATTCGTCCTCGAATTAAAGGTAATAAGCTGATGAAGTTATAAAAGCTGAAAGGACACATATGCTGATAGAGCATGAAGGCTGCAAAGACATATTAGCTGAAGGATCGTTCGTCCTTGATTTAGAACATGATGCTGCCGAAAGGGTATAAACGTGACATGACTGAAGAGGACATGGAACGTAACATGGGTGAAAGAACTTAACCGGATTTATTGACGGAAAAGGATGAGAGGTCCGGATGGACTCCTCCGTTCCGAGTGGCTTCCCGCTCAAAACTACTCCTTTAAAGGTCTAAACACAATGAAAATCTTGGTCCTGATGACCCTGTCCTGATAACTGCTAAAATAGTTTCTGGCTCCCTACTTAAGATGGATTTTCTGAATCTGATAGAATGAAATATGCTATAGCATGTAGTATACATGAAACGGTACGTACAATATCCTGAGAGGATAACATTTATATCTCTGAGCAAGCTGTTGAAAACATATAGGGACGAACTACGTGAACAATTGTGAACGTGCTACGTGAGCAATTGTGAATGTGGTTCGTGATAATAAAAGGATTTCTGTGCATGAAATATATCATGAATGTGATACGTTAAGCATACTGTGGATGTGATACTAGACATATCATGAACGTATGCTGACTCAGGAAGGAATGCCAGACGATACGGCCTGAAACTGAAACATCTGCCTGAGTATGGAAAAAGTGTGCTAAACTTGAGTCTGGTTTCTTAAGCTTCTGTAACCGTATTCGGTAGTAAACTGTGAAATTTGTATCGCGAAATGGCACACAAACTTGAACGTGAACAATGTTATGAACGCTAACGTGAGCTTATATCATGAGATAACATGAAACATGAACTGCAACAGCATCATACAACGACTGAGACTTAAACGTGAAAGGGAAATAAACGTGAACGTGAACGTGAACGTACACGTGATCGTGAACATGAACGTGAGCGCGATTCGCGAATGCTAATTTCCATCTGACAAGATTGTTGATGGAATAAATTGGAATCATACGATCTATTGCTGAATTTCCTTTGGATTTGTTACTGCGTAATCATCTCGGATAAAATAAGACGTGTAGGCTGGGTTAACTGGTTTACAACGACTTAGATAGCATCATGCTTCGCCTGAGTCTGTGGTAACTGACAATAACCTCAATGGAATCTTATCTCATTTATGTTTAGAAATTTCTAATGGTTGTAATAAGTCATTATCATGTCGGTGTCCTATCTTGAACTTGCTGGGATGGCAGGCATTAGATATGATCATAGCCGCCTTGACGTGTTATGCTGTTTCTATCAAAATCCAGCCTGGAATTTTGGTACATTCTGGTGGAAATCTGGTTGAATAGCTATGGAAGAATTTTTTTTAGTGAGACTGTCAGCAATTTCTGCGGTTGCAGGCAATTGAGTTCTAGAAAAGTTTGTACTTCATTCACAGGCGTCGGTCGGGACCATCAGGTGATGGCCTTCACCTTCGCATGATTGTCTAAAATTTCTTTCTGCTGAAATAGGGTGGCTCAGAAATGCCACTTAGTTCAAGTGAAAATTATATCTGGAAAGTTGTGTATAAAAATTACTCCTATTGAAGATTCTGTGCAACTGTGAGATGATGAGTCTCGTGTTCTTCTCTAGCATTGGGCAGATCAGAATGTGATCAATGAATATACTGATGATATTGCGTAAGAGTCATGGAATAATTTATTCATAATTTCATAATATAGCTGGAGCATTAGGGAGCTCAAAAGTATAAAATTAAATTTTTTGAGAGACTGTAATATGTGCAACAGCAGTATGGAAAACATCATGTTCTTTCTCTCACCACTGATGGTAGCATGAACGAGAATTGTTCTGGAAAAAAAATGTTTAAGACATCGTGGCAGATCATATAAGATTTCTATACTTGGAATGAACATCGATTACAAATGGCGATCTTGTAAAAATATTTGGTGGTAGATACATGATCTCATGGTACCGGCCTTCTTCCTGATAGACAAAAAATGGTGCTCTTCCTGGTGGTGCGCCAGGGAGAATAAAGCCTCGTTCCGGTAACTCTTGCAGCAATTTCTGCAACGCTTTTGACTTAACTGAAACCCTAGAATAAAGGGTTTTGAAAACAGGTTCTGTTATTAAGACAAGCTTGATGTTAATTTTTGTCTCGTAGTTCAGAAGGAATTTCTGGGAAAACCTTCTGAAATTTTTATCTGAAAACTCTGGAAGAATCTGCTGATCATGAATTTAAGGAATTTCAGAAGTGAATTTATAACTGGTAGGTAAAAAGTCTTCGTAGCTATGGACTGATAAGCCACGTGCTTGTAAGGCAGAAATAATTTATACTGATTTTTCTGGTAGAAAGTATAATAATATATTTGGAATTTAGTAAGACGGATCTCGTCGTTAACTGAAAGGAAAAACATAATAAGTATGGGTGATACTGTGGAGTCCTTTCGGCTGGGAGGTAGGTAAGTACCTGATTTACATAAAGCTGACATAGGAATACGTGGAGTAACGTGGCGACTTCCACTGAGTAGGTTCGTCAGTAACCTCACAGAATGAATACTGTGTGTTTAATATGAATAATACTCTAGTGGTGGTGACTGAATTTTAATGATCTGATTCATGCGTGGCATAATAGAACGGGTATAACCCTTTCTGAAGGGTACCTTGAATTACTGAGGGCCTGGTTTAGAAACATATTGGAGTTATGAGTTCTGACTCATATTTTGAGAAAAGATTCGTATGACGTGTACCATGACTGGTGTACTGATATGTGTCTTCCGAAATGATACCTGAGATCTATGTCTTGACTGATGTCCTGACACGTGTTTTAGTAGATGAATCTGAACAAGGCTGAAAATTTTTGGCAACTGCTAGGATTGGCGGACCGGCTAGACTACTGACCTCTTGTATTTCTAGTTACGTCCGTTCCGGAGTTCCGATGGTTACTGACTGATTACTCATAAGCACGGTGGTTGTCACTACTGCTTTGTCTGTCAATTAATAACGGTCCTTATAATGACCGTGATTCATGCAACTATTCTGTTGAGTGGCCGGCTGGGTTCCGGTTCCCACTCTTCTGAGTGAATGGTTAGCTGAGTGAAGTGTGAGGTAAAAGTATGGAATGGAATAGTAGTGTCTGATGGTTGAAATTTATTCTTGTCAGACATTTCAAATTTATAGTTTTCGTCCTTGTTCTGCAGAGTCTTCATAGTATAAACGACATCAGCATCTTGAGAAATCTCCAAAGTATCAGCAGCATTAGCATTTGTGAGGTCTTCAAAGTGTTAGCAGCATCAGCACCTGATAGAATATCGACAAGTGGTAACGCCTGAGATGATTGAGGATCGATTAGCAATATCTAATGGAGTAGGGTACCTGGAGTACACCTGGACTACTATACATGAAGTACAAAATGAATACTACACATGGAGCATATCTGAGACACTTTACGTAGAGTACACATGAAATACTATACATGGCACTAGTGTAAATTTTATGGGATGATCGATACTGGTGTCGCTTGTCTGACATGATCAAAGGAATAAATTGATTTAAACGGTAGTAAACAGATCTGAAATAAGTAACATGATAGGCTGACAATTCTTGCGTCGACTTACTGCTGGTTGTTTCGAGGCTAAAAGTATGATATAATCGAAGTACCAACAGTGGTCAGCATGAAGCATGATTAATGAAGGCTAATCATGATTTATCATGAAAACAGGTTTTACTTATATTCTTGGGTATCTTAACATGAAACATCATTACTTTGCTGAAGACATAATCCTCGTAAGGAGACATGAAACTGAATCATCATGAAGACAACATCAACGTGAGGGTATGAAAATTTAACTGTTACAAGGAACATAAAAAGTCTAATCAACTGAGGTGTAATATCAACTGATGTGGACGGCTATGGTTCAATCCACAGAATTCAAAGAAGAAAATATGTGACTAAGTATGGGCGATTCTGGTTCGATCCATGCTTGTCAAAATTTTCTGAGAACTGTCATGTATAAAAATTTATAATCTGGGACTAAATATGGTTGGCTGTAGTCCAGTCCATACTTGTCCAAATTTATGAAATGTCCTGATATGACAAAGGTGAACAGCCATGAATCGGTTCTCAAAACAACCTTCGACTGAATAGCATGAAATTTTACCTGAACAATGGTGAACGTTTATGGCTGGTTCACCAAGTAATACTTGACTTATAACATGAATCTTTCATGAGTAAGGGTACACGCCTATGGGTCGGTTTACCACTACAAAATCTGAACGGGCAAGGGTGAACGCCTATGGGTCGGTTCACCAAAACAAAATTCAAATGAAAAGCACATGCGACTAAATATGGTCAATCTTGTACAAACCTTTTTACTTAGTAAAAAACTTTAAGAAAACCGACTGATAAATGACTGACAAATGCATGAAAACATGAAAGATAACAACGCCAAAATCTGGGAAGTTCCTGGTGACTACCCACTAGTCACATGTCAAGTTTTAGAGCCTACAGGTCGAACCTATAGCTCTGATACCATAATTGTAACACCCCACTTGGATAAGTGGATTACGTGTGTTTATGGAGTGTCATCAAAGCATAAGGTAAATGTCCTAGAACATTAACTGACCATAAAGGAAATACCGGAATCAAACATCGGTAATCCAACATAAGCTCAAAACATGAAAAGTAAATACTGAAGGAAAGGACTAAACAATGTCCAAATAAGCAGAATAATGTAAGAAATGCATAAAGTAAGAAGTCTGGATAGCTTCCATCCAAATGCACATGCTCTTAGAATCCTAAGAGTGTCCTGGTGTACCTGCCGTTAGAACATGAAAGGAACTACGGCTGAGCATAACGCTCAGTGAACGGATATAAAGCATGATAGGAATTACTGAAATGAAACAGATGATAAAATACTGGAGCTGTAAGACTGATAAGTAAAGTTGCAGCGGAAATCTGTGTATAATCTGTAAAGTCTAATTTATAAATAATAAAGCTGAACTATTATCTGTTAAATCTGAAAACATACATTTACTGTATTTTTATTGCCAGAGCTTATATAGGTCATGTGTTGTAACAATGGTGCATGAATAACTGGAGGGGTGTCCTCGTCATGCTGTAGAGGGGTGGCCTCTAAATAACTGTAGAGGGGTGACCTCTAAATACTATGCTGGGTGGAGGGATCAGCTCCAATGTGAAGGATGTAGAGCACATACCACATTCACCCTGATAACTTGTAAACTGATAAGCCTAGGATGCATCCATACGCCCCACATGACATGATAATAATAATGGCCAAAACGTGAAGGGATGATGCATGATATCACTCTCCTGCATGTGAGTCACGACACCAGTGCCTCTAGTGTCGTGGTTACGGTACCTCCGTAACTAGTACATAAATTGGTCATGCTTGGATATAATGCTCAAGCAATTTATTTAGTTATTAACATGATTACTGATAAGCTTAAATACATACTGGGGAAAACATTTGGCTGCAGACGGGGAATCCTAATCATGCATAGGAAAGGAAGTCCTTACTGAAAGGACGGAAAATCCGTACCTCGTGTCCAGTAATGAAACAATAATGAAAGCTGAAAGATCTACTCCGACTTCACGGTTACTACATAAATAACGGACGCGCAATAAGTTGTCTGATTACTGTTTACTGTTACTGATTCTTATATGTTCTTAGTTTAATTTATTTTATCCTTGTAATTACTGTTAATATATAAACTGACAAATCTGAAAGTTCTAATATTTCTGATTAACATATTCCTGTTCTATTATTAACTACGGTATAACACGTATTCTGACGTTATAATATTTCTATAATAGGCAAACCCGCTAAAATAGAAAGTTTCCAAAATCATTTATAATTTCTTTAATAAAGTTATACCCTTTTAATTACTATAAAACTATTTTAATTTAATTCCTATAAATATACAATTAAAACATTTATAAAAATAAATAATAAAAAGGTATAACTTAAAAATCTTCATTATTATTATTATAACCATGTCCCGAGCCTACCGAGATACCCCCTTCTCAGTCGCACTAAAACAATTCAACAAACTATATAAAATCTGCCTATAAGAATTAGCAACAGAAAAATCTGTCACTAAAACTGTGACTAAAAGCTGTCCAGAATCTGTCATTAAAACTGCGACAGAATCTGTCATTAAAGCTGTCCAGAATATGTCATTAAAACTGCGATAGAAATACACACCGAGACCTTATGGTCTCGATTTTCATGATTCAAGCAGAAACACGACGCCCTTGTTGATTTATTTCTGTTCTTAGATTAAATAACATAAACGTGATATAAGAAAAGCGAAAATGCTTACCGTTTTTAGATTGGTAATGAGATGACGAGTACCCACGAATAATTGATGAAATCTTAGTCCGAATTTTCTTGGTGTGGTGTTTCTAACCGGCGGCTACTCCAAATGGACAAGGAACCCTAATTTTTTTTCTTGTTTACTGTTTTGACAAAAGGGGTGGGAAGTAAAACACCCGTATGTTTTCTTTTAGTAATTGGACCGGGCCCAAAAGCCCAACTGTTTCTTTCTTTGTTGTATAATAAAAACCGGCCCCTTTGTTGTATTCTACATATGCTTCCTTCTATTTCGACTTAATTCCAGTGACGTAATTTTTAGCTCGTGCTCATGTTCAAATACCCGCGTACGTTTTTGTGTTTTTATTTCCTGACATGACTTAATTTATCTTCTGAAAATAATTACGTCCGTAACACTAGATAGCTAGTAATTAATTATTAACTAATAATTATTTTCTTAGTAATTAATTACGTCACGAATTTAATTAAAACTGAGACTGTATATAACTTATGTTCTTGGGTTTTAAATGCGGGTTTTATAATTCTTCCCCTCTAAAAAGAATAATTCGTCCCCGAATTAAAGATACGACTATACCGGGTTTTACAATAAATTACCAAAAACCTTAAATGAAAACCAAATAAGTCTAATTCACCCAAAGAATTCAAAAGAAAGAAATAACCAAAGTACCAAAGTGTTAGCAAAAAAATAAAAAGTAAAAATCACCTAAAGAATTCAAAAGAAAGAAATAACTAAAGTACCAAAGTGTTAGTAAAAAATAAAATTGAAAATTAAGAAGAACAAGCCTTTCATTTCATTGTCTTCGTCTTATTAATTTTCCTTGAGTCTTCGCTTCCCTATTCCATCAAATACTCTGTTAATACAATAATGCCTATAAACGTTACTTGTATTTTTCGGTCTCGCTTAGTTTTGATTACGACAATATGTAAAAACAAGCATTTACGAAAACAATGAAAAACGAATTCTTGAGTTCAAGTATTTTTCATTTTACCCATTTTCACTTAAGGTATGGATAAACAAGTACTAACCTTAATCAAGTGATCAAGTGATTTTTTTTTTGGTAACCGTGATCAAGTGATTTAATCTTTTCTTAAAACTCACTTTTTATTAAGTGTGACAAGTTTTTATTAAACTTTCTTTTTAAGAAAATGTTTTAGTAAATTAATTATTTGAAAATTTGAAAATGGCATATTCTTATTTGGTTAGGAATATTCTATCAGGATATTTTTTAAACAAGATATGACCTCCACCACTAAAGTACAAAAAGGGAGCGGAGTCTAGTCCAGCGGTTCCTTAGCTCCTAGGCGGTTCCTTATCGATAAGGTACCGCGGGCTAAGATAAGGAACCGCGGGCAGATATAGCCGTTGGCCCTTTGTCCTATAAATAGTGGACCATTCTCAGCTTTTCAATTCACCTCGTTTGCACATCTATTTCCAGATTCAAACACTCTTCTTTAATCATTCAAATCTTTGATCATTTGTTTGATTACTACTTGTTTAAGAAGTGAATCTTGTTCTTCCATCCCTTCTTCTCCAAGTGCAAAGAGAAGAACACTATCCTTGTGAAGTGTTGAGTCCACCACCAAAGATCCATTGAAGATCTAATTTTATACATTTTTTGTTGTGTCATAGTTGTGAAGATCCAAGTAGTTGTGTCTATTTGGAAGTTGTGTATGTACTAAGTATAGTTGTGAAGATTGGTCCTAGCTACGATTAGGGCTCGACTTTTAGCTTAGAGTCGGAAATTGGTTAAGCGACGTGTACGGTTTTCTCCACCTTAAGGATCTTGTTGTGTAGTGAACTCTCGAGTAAGGAGTACTCGAGGAGTGGAGTAGGAACGAGGAGTGAGCTTCGTTGCCGAACCACTATAAATCCTTGGTGTTCGGTTTGATCTTTCTTTACCCTTAACTCTTACATTCTTTATTCTTTATGCATATACATTTGTTAGTATTAGCTTAGTTACACTATCATTCTTTATTCTTTGTGGATATATTTTTGTTAGTATTAGTTTAGTTACACTATTGTTCATATTGTGCATAAGAAGATTTCACATATTTCCTCAAGCCTAAGTTTTTGAAAAAGGATTTTTGGAAACCACATTTTAACAAGTAAATATAAGAAACTATTCAACCCCCCCTTCTAGTTTCTACATACTCCATGCCCAAGATATCATCAGTCTTGAACTTCTCCGATAACTCTCTTTTGGTGTTCTTTGTCTTAAAGACACGTGTGTACACATTGCCACATGGTGTTGTGATTGATATGAGTGAAATCTCATATCAATTATATCACAAATCTCCCTAAAACACAAAGCAAAATACTTAATTTTGATTCATAAAAGCAATATTATGGGTATGTTTTGTTGTTTGTGCTTGTGTAGGTAAAAAGATACAATTATGAAGCAAAAAAAGGAATTCAAGCTTTATTGATGAAGAAAAGACAAAAGGAGGACGAAAAATGACAAGCCAATCAAAGTCAAAGGACCTTTCTTGACAACTTTCAAAGTTGAAGGACTAAAAGTGCAATTATGAGAAAGTCAAGAACAAAGTCAAACACGGTCAACTATCAAGTCAACAAGTCAAGGGGAATATTTTGGTCAAACAAGAAGTCAAAGGGCCTAAAATGACAAAGTATTGAAGTTCCAAGCTTAAAACATAAATTTGCCAACAAGAGGGGTTATTTTTGCCAAGATTCAAAGTTATTTAGCTATCAATCCGTGTGACACTAAATCAACCAATGAGAAGCCAAAGATTCATATACAAGGATTGCCAAGTCATGCCAGCTGGCCACTCACAATAAACAAAATCTCCACAGTGCTGCCCACTAGCCATTGTTTCAGCCAATCATATTTAACCTTTTGGATAATGATCCATGTGAAACCCTTTCAACCAATAACATCAAAACACATGGCACATTCATATTCAAATGAGCCCAGATTCAATATCAAGAAAGAAGGAGTTTCAGAAGAAGATCAAAACATCAAACTTGCTCTAAATCTAGAGAAGAATACACTCCAACCATCCAATTAGTCTGAAATCCACTCAAGAGAAAAAAAAACCCAATTGTGTTCTTTAACAGAATAATTCAATTGAGCTATCAAGGCCACGTGGAAGCCAATGATTGGATCCAACACGTCATTCATCCCCAACAAACTTCTATTCTTCTTCTATAAATAGCCCAGTAGTTCTTTATTTGTGTAATGTACTTAGTGTGTGAAAAAAACACACACTTGATAATTTTCCCTCACTTTCAGTTAGCATTCTAGTTAGCTACTGATCTCAAGTGTCTGACAAACACTTGAGTTAGTTAGTTTAGTTGTAACAATTTTGTAACAAACTTCTACCATTAATAAACCTTCATTTTCACTTTTCATCTCAATTCACTTCTCAATTCTGCATTATACTACCTATCCTGTTATTGTGTAGTTCTATTGATCAAACAAGATCAATAGAGCTTATTGGAGTGTTTTGGAAGCTTTTCTAGTAGATACCAGTTTAGCCTAGCTCATTTCATTGCCAGATATTCAGAATGTTGCAGGGGTGATGAATTGTAGATGATGATGATGTATTGATGGTTACTGGTGGTTGATTGTTGATGTTTTTGTTGATATTAGTTGGCTCAACGCCTAACTACTCCACCAAAGGGGGCTTCAAGCTAAAAGGCATTAAAATTCTTGTTTTGGTTCCACTAAACTGTGACAACCGCGGTTTTGAGGTTCGTCACTTAGTTTTATTTTGTGCTAGTTACGTGTCTTTACGTGTTTATGTGCTAATTGGTGTGTATAGATTGTGGTTTGGATATCGTTTCTGGTACGGGGTACCTTGTGAGTGAAACGATGTGTGATGATTTCATGTTCATGAGCTCACATGGTAGTGACTATGAAATGAGATGGTGTTATTAAGTGGTTTTACGTATACGTATATGTATTATAGAAAATCGTATTTTTACGATTTACGGTTTAGCATTTAGAGGTCTCAGATGAGGTAATTAGTCACGGGAGTATTTTTCGGGATGGTTTTAAGTCATTTAGGACTTAGTTATAAAGTTTATTTCAAAATTTAAGATTTTTTTTTAAAACTGTATATTTTACGTCTTTTACGGTAAACGCGTAAATTTGACTAGTTTTACGGTTTTGAGGTTTTGGAGGTTTTAGGAGCTGAAATAAATTAAGGTAAATTAAGGTATTATTAATAACATAATAATAAGTAATAAAAAGAAAAATATATATATATATATATGGGTCAGTTAGGCCGATTAAAAAGAAAGAGAAAAAAGGAAAAAAAGGAAAGTTGGGTTTGGGTTGGACTAGGATTCACCCACACCCTATATAATGTTTTATACTAAACAAAAATCACATAAATTTTCTCCTGGAGACAAAGGTAGTCGCGGCATTCAACAAAAAAATTAGGGTTCTTCATAAAATTTGGGGGTTTTCATAAATCAAAGGTAAATTTTCAAATCCCTTTTCTATATAATTGTTTTTGATGTTCTTATAATCAATGTATGATAGATTTAGGGTTTATTCTAAATTAAAAACCTGAGTTTTTATGATTAACAATGATTAGAATAATTAGGGCTTGTGATTAAACATGATGAGGGTAATTAATTAGGTTAATTAAGTTAAATTCGTTTTTAAAAACTGGGCAGAATTGTTGGGTCATTGTTTTGATCATATCTAGAGTTCTAGGAACATTCATGATGCGATCCAGGTACCCCTGGAAAGGTAATTGAGTTGGCTTTCTAAATCAAGAAACTAGAACTAAATTGGAGGTCGGGAAGTGGGTCAAAAACAGGTTACATAAGTCGGGTGTCAAAACTGTTTTCGGGTCAGCCTGTTTTCTTTTTATGTTTTGAATTATTTGGGGTACTTAGGGTTACATTGGGACTTTCAAACGAACATGGGAGTTGGTTTATATGTTATAGAAAGTATCTGCATTGGGGCTAAGAAAATGGGTTAGGGTAAGACCCCCTAATCATAACAAACTTTTTGTATGTTCAAAATCAGTAAAATCTGGATATATATATATATATATATATATATATATATATATATATATATATATATATATATATATATATATATATATATATATATATATATATATATATATATATATATATATATATATATATACTAGCGGCGTAACCCGCCCAATGGGAGGGTTCGTTTTATTACTATTTTTCTAAGTATGTTTGTGTACTAATATTTTTTTTGTAGTGGCACTTGTTTTTGTTAACAAAAACTTAAACGAATCTTTTTTTTTATTTTTAGGGCTTCACCCGCCCAACAGATTTTTTTAGTCCCATGTCAACCTTTCGTTGTACTAATATTGTTTTTTTTAAAATTATTTAAAGTTAAGTTATCGTTTGATTTGTGTTCTTTCTACACTCAAGTACTGTGTTTTATTTGTAATATTTTTTCTAAAAGTACGTTTGTGTATCCGTTATAGATATATTCAATTTCCAAACCTCGACTTGAAATTGTAGTGATATTGTTCTCGACGAAGTAATATTTGGTTAGAAATATAGAGTATAGATATTAAATAAGTTTTTTGAGCATATTCATCTACATAATGAAAAAAGGGTGATCGATTTCACTTTATTTTATGTTAATCCCACTTATTAGATATGTAATTTACTTTATATATATAATTCAGCAAATACATTCAGCTATATGTAGAGTTAAGTAGACCGGATTTTTTAAATTGGTTCATTTCTAAACAACCGGTAAACAAACTGGTTTGACTTAAATTGAATCGGTTTGAAACCGGTTTTGTAAGATTTTAACCGGATCGGTTCGGTTCTAATCGATTTTCAACCGGATCCGTTTGTTTTTAAACCGAATTGATTTGGTTTTAACCAGTTATTAAACTGCTTACAACCTACCGAATCGATTTGAAAAAAGAGACTTAAAAAATACGGCCTTTTTTAAAACCGATTTATGTATTTTCCAATTCGGATCATGAGTTGTTTATCGTTTTTTCCCATAATCCTTGAACAACTATGATAATTGTTTAAAATCATGGACAACAAACAATAATAATGTATCTTGATACAAACAACTAAACAATATAGTCTCGTGATTATAGATATATCTATCATAATCCTATAGTATTTCCATTTTCAAGTATTATGTAAACTATATATCTATCCTATACTGTATCAATACAATAATCAATCTTATACTGTAAGAATTATTATCGTATATAATAATTAAAGTTAAAATTATTTTTACATGTAATAATATTCATTTTTCGGAGGTGAATTCAAAAAAATCGTCAAGTCTCATGCCTTAGCGTGCCTTTTCACGTCTCGGCTCACGTCACACCTTATGTCGACGCTTTAACGTGTCATGTAGCGTGTTGCGCAATATGAAGGTCGCGCCTCATGCTTTAACGTGTCTTTTAGAAAAATAATTTTACACCTCGAGATATAATAAATTTGTTCCATTCGTAAGCAAAATAAATCAAAATTGCAACCTTTTTTTGCTATATATTGATAAGATCTAATTACTCTAATTACGTCTTTATACATAAATTTACAAGTACTAAAGGTGCCTCCATACAACAGTGATAAAGATCAATTTGTTAGGTAAATCACAAATACTACATCACCTTTTTTCACGAATAACAAATTGGAAAAAGCTTGCTCGAAGGTTGTTTGACAAAAGTGCCACTGGTACCTCTCTGTTTACTTTTTCTAAATGGAAACGTAGCAAATTCACTACAATATATACAACCTCAAACAATCTCACACTTGTCCCAAGAGAGACGTGAACCCGAAACCACTTTGTTGGGGCATTCTCATGGGTTACGCTAGGACAAAGGCCTGTTGGTATCTCTCTGTTCAATTAGGTTCATGCCTCTGCCTTACCGCTCGTATACAGTTCCATACTTGTACATTCACTTCAACATTCATATTTCTACAACTTTCTAGTGTATACAACGAAATTTGGCAAACCACTTCTGTTGTTAAATAGCATTTGAGGTACTCACTCAGAATATAAAATCACACGAATCTGAATAAATGACAAACATTTGCACATGAAATACATCAGGTGATCTCAAACCATAATGTTAACAGGATTGTGAAGTGCATTGCTACTGTTTGTGTCGATTCAAGAAGGATAAATGCAGACAAGGATGTGGCATAGGGTAAGAATGGTGTTTATTAAAAAAATTGCTGCTGGTTGAAGTGTTTATAGTAGAAAAATAATAAGACAAGTAACGTGTAACCCTGCAATAGGTTTTAATCAACCTAGAAAAAAGTCATTGTAGCTATCAGCAGCTACTAAGATAGCTATTGCCCAGTCACCTTTCGAATCATCATCACTACCCTCACCGCTACCATCAGGACCGTGGCAGTATGTCTCTCGATTACCCTCGCCATTAGATTGTTCATCACCACCTTCACCATCTTGTAAGAGATGCTGGGTATCATCACCTTCAACAGATTCACTGCAACTACCACCACTATAACATGATGTCGTTAACTAACTTTAGAGATCGAAGCATAAGAAAATGAAGAATTTGTCTTGATACTTCAAAACACATAAAAAAGGACAAAAAAAAACAACGAACCCTTCCTCCAAGTTTTGCCTTTATTTTATTAAATAAAAAATGATTCCAAATCGGTGATGGCTTTCGACCTACGACGATAAAATATATTACTGATAAAGCACGAGCCAACAACGTTTTTCCAGTTCCTGGTGCACCCGTAAGCAAAACTCCTTTAGGCAATTCTACTCAAGTTTCGTGTACACACTATATTTATCAAGGCATGAGACAATCTACCAAAAGTTTATATAAAGATTGATTAGTACTCAGATGTTAAATAACCAAAGTCACGAGTAAGTAACCAATAAAACTCAAATTACGTCAAGAAGTTCAGCTTTTACACCGTAAACGCCCTCAACATCAGCAAATGTTACTGATTGTTCCTTACGTTTTTTAATTTTTGGCAGTCTCCAAAAATTTAGTTTGACACTGAGCTGATAACTGTCCATGATTTAAAGCAACAATGTTATGCAGCTGAAGCCCAAATTTATCATAAACTCCAAGACGTTCTTCGTCAATTCAGAATTTAACATATAGTCCAAATTTCTCCAATATGTTGGAGAGCTCCAGCCAATACAACATGACGTTGATGAGGGGATAACAGGCGCATCTTGTGACTCCGATCTACAATGCATCTGTTTTCAAGCAACCTAAGTATTCTAAGGTATCAAATATTATAGGTATACAAACCTAGGTAAGGCACTTGCATAATGCAAGCACTCTGCTTTCATTGGATAGGATCTACAAATTCGCTTTCTCTTGGTAAAAAAACACCTATAAAATACGTATATATTACACTTAGATAAAATAAATCAAAGAAAACTTATAATGGAGATGTTTGTTAGTAGCAATTAAATTTATGAGAAAGGAACTATATTCTTGTTTTGATGGTCAAAAGGGACTATAGTCTGCTATATACAAAAAAGTATATTAAACTATTTATAAGAACTATATTATAGAGAAAAAAGTAAGAACAAATGTCTCATACTGGTTTGAACATCCTTAACCGTACGAAGAGCATAGTCGTTTGCAGCAATGTTGAGATATAAAGCAACACGTACCTTTCAAAAGACTCAAGTGCAGCAGCAGCCGCAAGCTAAGTTGCGATCATCAGCAACCCAAGATGTAAGCACTGGAAAGCTGCTGCAAGTAGCAGTCTTTTGGAAGTACTCCAGTCGGGTTTAAGTATCGTAGCATGGTTAAAAGCTTTCATGACCTCGACTTCCGTACCTCCGCCTCTTTGAGCGGCATCACCTTGTTGGATTTGATTCACGATTAAGCAAAAATGATACTTCACGGCTGCCAATAACAATTTTCACGCGAAATTCAGTTCTAATGAAATGTATTTCAGGCGTCATTGTAACGAACGCTCACAATTGCTAACAATCTGGTACAAACAGTAACAAAATAAAGTGATTAGAGTTATGTGTCAAGCTTGTCTGCTTTCGGCGTGATCTAGGAATAAAATGCATCATCCATAAAATGAAAGTATGTCGATGCATACCAAATACCTACACGTTTTTAGATACTCTTTTGAAAGGATTTCGGTTTCTCCATAAAAGGCACTCAACGCCACCGTTACGTGGTACTAACGTCATAGTTTGCTGCTGCCTTATGGGTTACATTTAAATTTGATCTCTCTGCTTCCCCTCTCAACTCCATTGTTCTTGGAGATGGTGTTTGTGGCTCTTCACATTCACCATTTGACCTTTCATGATGACATGTTAATGTAACTTATAAGAGGTTTGCAATAACTATTTTTTTTAAAGATCAGGTTTAGAAAGAGTGCACTTACCTTTCTAGTGCAATTAATGACGAAGTCCATTTATCCACCTCGTCTAGGGCTGTGATTGTTCAACCGGTGGATCTTATTATCGTTGTCAAGGGCTGATATTGATTATGAGTCCTCGCTTGGGAAGGCAAAGCCAATGGATACTATTCAGAAATTGCAAAGGACAACACCATATTACAGAAGAAACGTAGCACACATTTGCAGTTTCTTCATCAGGGGTTGTTAACTGTAATTACCTAAGCTGTAATAGTTATACATAACTATGTACTTATGTATCAAGGTACTGGCTGAATCATCATATACATATAGCATAGCAATCAAAAAATATTATGAGCTCAGAATTACTGTTAGATTAAACCCTGTACCTGATGCTATACCAGATCATGCTGGAGCAAGAACCATATTTTTGGAAAGCTTTTAATTCCCAGTTGAGAAAAATATGTCCTTATTTCTTTGAAATTACAGATCCATATTTGTTTGAAACAAAATGACTAGTTAGAAGATCTACTCGAACCTGTAGCAAAACATCACAAATAATAAATCACCTGTTGTCAGTTTCGCATAAGCACGACCATAAGCTCTAAACATAACTGGAAACTTGCCCATTAATAACCACTGTACGTCGTAATTTGGCTTAGCTGATGTAGATTTCATATGCTCAATTTACCAAAAAATCAACATATTGGTTCCTGTTACTGTAAAATTGCCTGTTAGTAAGTCAATGCTATTCCATTTTGATAGTGACAGAAATAAGCTTTGTACCTATCAAACAATTTATTATTTCCATTGTACTTAAACATGATGTCCTTCTTGCAATTGGCTACCGATCCAGTTTCAACATCAATGCGGATTTGACTATTTTTAATTGAATACTACAGCTGCAAACAAAGACAACATGGCTACAACATATACATCAAATTTTCACAAAATAAAAATAACTCTATAAGGGATACCAGAGTGGATCTTTAAAGCAAAATCATATTCATTAACATCCATTGTAACAAAATAGGTCTAGAGTTATTGAACGTAAACCTTAATAAAACCATAACCAATTGCCTCTTGACAAGATTTTCTACTACTGATTCTAAGAATGTGCAGCAAGTAGTGTTACTGCAGCTAACAGCTAAATTTACATCTCCGACGGTTCCAATAGGACCCATGGGTGATTTTACAGCAGCTATTGTATGCATATAATACGTTCCACTTATAGTCAATGATGTGCCAGCGAGAAGAAAGAGATGCTCCAAGCCTCCAATGGTTCACGTCTCTCTGGGTACCTTTTAAGTTTATAAATATTAATATGCTGAAAGAGGCGATTTTCCTGATCACTTTAGCGAATGCAGCTTGTAAGTCAACTTAAATAAAGATTTCCGGTAACATGTAACAATCAATAAACATATATCATCTCAACTTAAGCTTATCAAGTTCAAGATAACTTTATAAACGCTAATTCTTAACCCATCATATAAAAGTGACTGAAACAACAAAAATATACACAATTTGTAATGACTATTGATAATAGCATAAGACACATAATATATACAATTTGTAATCCACTTTACAAAGACTATCGCTGTGAGTCAAACAACCAAAACAAACTACACAACAGGTTAAGGTACTCACTTAAGAGCATCACGGATAACCATCCTCTTCTTCCTGTTGTAAGGAGTAGGAACACCTTCAACCTTGCAAGTGCATCAGCTTTACAATTGGTCTTCTGTGGGATCATTCTACGTATACAGGAGACAAATAGTTCAAAATAGTGGCAAAGAAGATAATATTGTTGAGAAGCTTTACCAAATAGTGACAAATAGTTCAAAATAGTTCTAAATAATGTTGTTGAGAAGGTTTAAACCCTGTTCTATCAATACCGAGTTGATATTAGAACTGGAGGTCACTGATTTAAGTTTTTTAGCCTGAGAAACAAAACAAAAAAAATCAGAACATAGTTAGGGTTATGAGAAAAATAATTTTACTTAAAAGAAAAAAAAAGACGATCATTAGGGTTTTAGAAGAATAAGGATACATGTTTTTTTTTTATTAATAAAAAAGATACGTATTTTCCTTTAAACAAGTTATTTGAATGAATATATGATACATTCTAAAATATTATTGTTATTATCTTAAACGTTTTCTAAAACATGTATATCTAAATAAATATCTTATAATTTATAGAAGATATTAATAAAGTTTTTAAAAAGAAAACGAAAACAATTGGTTAGCCTATTTGGTAAAGCTGGTTGTATGTGAATCTTGCCTGTGAATTCACAAACCAGGGTTCAAACCTTCTCAACAACATTATTTTTAACAAATTTTTCGAAATTCTACAGACCAGGGTTCAGAACCGGCTCCGTATTAAATGAACCCCCAGTCCAAACCCGGCTCGTCCCAGTCTTTCAAAACTGCGTTTTCAAAACGCGATTTTGAAAGAAAACGCGTTTTCAAAAACTGCGGCCCGCCCAAAATGAGTTAAAAAAGGAAAAAAGTGAGATTTTCTAGCAAATACTCAAATACTATTGGTTAAAAGATGTGACTGGGATATGACTGGGATTAAAACTGTGGTTTCAAATCATAATTATACATATATATATATATATATATATATATATATATTCATATATATATATATATATATATATATATATATATATATATATATATATATATATATATATATATATATATATCGGGGCCTTAACAGTAGCTTTAAGGTTGGGGCAAAGGGAAGGAGTTAGCTAACATATGTAAGGTCATAGGGTTTCCTTTACAGAGGTCGTGGGTATGGTTAAGTGGGCGTTTGGCTTATAGTTTGGAGACCTAAAAGTTGGGACTGTTTTGTGTAAAATATGAACGGGATAGGTATCGAACCTAACCAAGATAAGGACTTGTTAGGGAAGGGTAATGGGGTGTTTAGAGCATATTAATAAGGATCATATATGGGAGAAGGCTAGATGTCCATCATAGGTTGATGAGCCATTTTAGTGGTTGGTTCATGTGTTGATTTTGTGTTTTTGTTTGTTAGCTTTTTGCTAGTGCGCGGACTTTTGGAGAAGCTCAATCAGGTGAGTTTCATAGTCCCATATCTTTTAATGACTTTCACTTCCAGATGGGATAGAAGAGACACTGTATGGTTTTGTAACTAATGTTGTGAATGCTTTTATGGTTTGTGATGGACTTGTGTGTGCACTTATGTGATTAACTGCTATGTGATTCTTGATTGTGTTTATGATTTGGATCGGGGGACACGTACCGTCTCAGTTATTGTGGTTTTACTTGGTACCAAGGGGATGTTGACAAGGCGAGGCCTTGGGGAGGTACATAGATGTGTGAGCATATATGGGACCAATAGATAATGACAAGGCGGGACCTTGGGATTGGTACATAGGTGTATGGGCGCCTATGGGACCATGGTGTTTGGTAAGGCTGGGAGCCTTGCATTTGGTTTGGTTTGTAAATCTTGAATATTAGTTGTTAATGCATGTTTGTATCACATTGTCCATATGTTCATTTGTTAGTGGTTGTTGTTCACAGCTTATGGTTTGATTTTGGCGTTAGATACTAAACCTATGACTCTCACCAACTTTATGTTGACGTGTTTTAGTGTCTCTTTCAGGTGATATTATGGTTAAGCATGAGAACATGAGTGGCTAGGATTTAGAGTTACGTAGGAATGCATTTAGAAGGAGATCCCCGTTCCTTCTTAGTTTCTTTTGTTTGTTTAATAAGTGTTATTGTTGACACCTATATGTTTGCTTTGTTTATGTTAATTGTTTGTCTCGGGTAAGTGGTAGGACTGTTACCTACTTACCTAGACTCCTGCATTGTTGAGATATTGTCATGACATTTGTGTCACCATTTTATGACATTTCTTATTTCATTTAGTTATCTCTATAGACACGCCATGTTGTGATGATATCCATACGCCACGCTCCATATTCCGCCATGGTGGGGTGTGACAGAATGGTATCAGTGACAATGGTTATAAAGAATTAGGTTGCCTAGTTTAGTAACCTAGTCTATAGCTTAAGGGTCCCTGCATATAGGCGTCATAGGAGTATGTGTGCATTTTATATTAATTAAAGTTTTCTGGATGTTATTGGTTTTTTTTACTTGTGATGTTTGTTAAGTTTTGACTAGTATGGGTTGAACCATTGTAGTTCATACTTAGCCACATGTTATTTTCTTTTCGGGTTGTGACTAGTGCGGGTTGAACCATAATCGTCCACGCTAGTCATTGTTGTATTTTGCTTAAATTGTACATTATAGTACATAAGTTGGTACAAGGTAGTTTCTATCTTTTGTTGAGTTATTTTATGTACCTGAGGTATCGTATTTTTCTTTTGATGTTTAAGTCATGTTCCCTAAGAATCATGTGGTGGTTTGAGTTATTAGGAGTAGGTGGGTATGAAGGATTTTAAGCTGTTTCCACTCTTATGGGCGACATGACTTATAACTGATTATGTTTTCGTTTTGGATTTAGTCTATGCTGTTTTAGCTAGACTATGGATTTATGTATTTTAAGAGTTTGACTATGTTATTTAAATAGTTGGAGTTTTTGACCTTATTGTTTATGTGGCTATGTGCTTAGGTGAGTTGATGGATTTATGTGTTATGTGTTGTATTGATTCTTATAAGTGTCATCATAGGAGGGAGTGCTTTGGGGAAAGGGTAATTGTATAAGTATGGTGGCCAACATAGTTATAAAAGTACCACAACTTCAATGGGTTCCTAAATATGATTGCATGAAAGAGGGTTAGTACATGCTTGTATGTGATGAGATGTGGATTATTGGTATATTTATAATATATGGGTTTATGTAACAGCTGCCTACGATATGGCTATGTTTGAGTGTGTTATATGTTTTGGGTTATGGTCATGTTGTGTGATTATGGGGTCACACGATATGGACTGGTTTTAGTGATGGGTTTTATGCCTTGTGGTAAGATGGTGATTTCTCGTATGGAAAAACGAGTGTATGACGCGATTGGTTGATCTGACATGTATGGTAACGAGTACGTTTTGGCGATTTAATAGGTATATATATGCGGATGTATATATACTACTATGTGTTAAGTATGGTATATGGTCGTTCACTAGTTATTATAACTTGAACGTACCTTGTGTTTGTTCATGTATTATGGTGCTGGAGTTTGATGGAGTTCCAACGACGTTTTGAGTCTTTTGTATGTGTGTCTACATTCGAGTATGTATTTTTATTAATGCGAACTACTAAATTTTCTTGCAAATAAGTCTGGATAATTATAGGAAACGGTTTTGAAAATAATATGTAAGTGTATGGTATGATATCGTAACTTACATTTTTTTTAGTTGTAGTAGTAAGTTATAAAAAAAGTTGTCTTGAAAATAATTAGATTAGTCTTCTATGTAACATGTGATAATATATTTTAAAGGGGTAAAGAAATTTTACAATAATTTTCTTAAGTGGAGTTAAAATTTTAGAATAATTTAACTAAGACGGAAAGAGATTTTATTATAGTAATGATAGTAATAACACCACACCTTGTAAACGTGTAGTAGTTTAGTTATAACCAACCTAAATGGAAAAAAAAAAACAAAAAAACACTGTATTTTATAAACATGTATTAGTTTCATAATAACAAGTGAAATAAGTTTAATATGGGTACACAAGATAATGGTTAAGATTGTAGTATACTAATTAGTTGATATCTTAATAAAATGATGAAGATAAAGGATGAGTTATTGGTTAAAAATAAGTATGATTGATTTTAGTAGTATTGGAGTTTGGTTCTTATGAGAAGTAACTAATTGGGACGAAAGTAAAAAAAAATAAAAAAAAATTTCTAAGGTATCGAGATTTAGTAATACTAATCGTGAAGAGTCTAAATTTTTTCGTTGTTGGCACACTCCATTGATCTTTCGGATTACATTGTTTTGTTTTCAGTTGTTTTGGCTTGGGTTCATTATGGTTGAACTTTGGGTTTACCCTATATTTTTTATGAGACGCGGTCGTTTGGAAATTCTTTTGGTACAGGTCATGGTTGATTTAGTTATGCGATTGTGGAAGCGTTAGGATGAGAGGATAGAGTTTGGTAGTATTACTTATGGTTAGATGTTAGAATAGAGAGATGTATTTTGGTTTAAAGGTTGTTTTGAAGGAATGATTAAGATTTGTGGAGTCTTAGAACTTAGATTGGTTACGGGAATAAAGGAGTAAGTAAAGTTAGTTGACTGGTCGTGAGAACGAGATGTCATGCTGTGAGAAGTTGGTTGAAGTACCATTAGGAGATTGATGAAAGTACCAGCGGATGTGAGGGTAGAGTAAAAATTTTCTACTAAAGATTGGGCAAACAACACGCAAGGGAATTAGTATAGTTATGGAGGCAAGGTAGTGGTAGACACGTGAAGGAAAACATAGATGTGAAAGAAAGATTGGTAGGAGGCTGATTATGTGTGATTACAACAAGTAAGGAAGAGTGAGCCATTGAGGAGTTGAGGTACTTTTAGAAATATTGTGGTAGATGAGTTGAAGTTAGAAGCTATTGGGTAGTGTGAAGTTCCTAGGTAACATCATAGAGACGAGAAGGGGAGCGTGAAGAGCTACATCGTGAGGCACGGAGCTGAAAGGACTACGTGCGGGCTGCTAAAGGAAGCAAGAGATTTGGAAGGAGTCACAGATTTTGCAAGGACTGGAAAGGTGACAAGCACTATGAAGGGAATCTCCGTATGGTTTGTGACGAAGGAAGACAGATCGAGTACCCGGGGTGGAGCTACAAAGAGCTGAACCAGTGGATCGTGATGAAGTAAATACATAACATGTGAGATTAAGAACTCGCGGGAGTAACAAGGGGAGTCAAGTGACTACGCGGATAGAATTTTTGTGGCAATCAATATCGAGGGATGAGAAGTGAAGCAGAGCTGAATAAGTTTCGTGGAGAAGTAATTAGAGAGTCGGTTTTGTGAAGGTGTTATGAAAGATCTTTGGAAGAAACAGCTATGCATTATCCAATGCACTAGTGATTTCCATAGATTTGATGAATGAAGTATGGAATTTTTGTTGGACGGGATAGTGTAGAAATAAGGGAGAACCATGGAAGGAGAGAACCTAGTATTCCTAGAAGATGATGATTGAAAATACTTCATGTTGGGTGCAAGATCAAAGTAGAAGTATGAGATTTGAATAAGAATTCAAAATATGACTTAGTAGACAAATGGAAACTAATGTGGGTACAAGATGAAAGTGTGATCCGCATGGAATCACATGAAACTCTAGTCTGTCCCTATTAGGAGGGAGTAGGAGAACTGGTTGTGAAAAAAAAAACAAGTGAAGCTACTTAGAAAATTTTGGCGTATAGATGACTAGATAGACTTAGTTAGTGGAGCTGGATTGTTATATCCGCCTAGAATGTTAGAGGCATTTGGGGTAAGAGACGTAGAGAATGATCTATACAGATCAAGAACGTCTCCAACATATATTTAATCATCTTGATTGGACATTTGGAAAAGGTGATGGATGGAGTTAAGTGATGAAAGAAAATTGCAAGGCCAAGGAAAGCATGGTTGATGAGACATGGAATAAGAAGAATGAAGTGAAGCTGAGACGAACTTGAACTATATGGATGACGTATTAGGGTGGTTTGGATGAAGGATGTAGGTTGCACGAGTTGAGTTGTCTAAAGCAGAGAACGCGTCAACATGTATGTTGCGTGGCCTGGACAATCATATGGAGAAAAGGGACGTAGACTATACTTCCTACATAGATAGGAGTAGCTTAGAAAGGGCGATGTAAGGACGAAGTTGGTGAAAGGGATACATAATGGGGTGGAGGAATAAGTACGACGAGAGTTGGGTGATAGTCGATAGACTGACTAATTCATCTCATATTTCAAGAGGAATGAGAAGTCACGTAGTTGAGAAGTTGGAAGAATTGCGTACGGATGTGATGGAATAGAGGGTTTTGCGTAAAGGTTAGCCTAATATGTATGGAGTGCCTTATGAAGGATTATGGCAAGGGAAGAAACGATGGGAAGCATCACATCGTGATGTATGGTATGAGTTGAGGAAGAAGAAGGAAGTGTGTATAGAAGCGAAGCATGAATGAAATAGGTCGAGATAGGAACCGAAGGTAAAAATTTGGTAGAGCCTAATGAGTATAATAAAGCACAAAGCAGACTAATACTGTCGTAGTGTGGAAAAGGAAATGGCACTGACCTATACGGATTGATTGGGAGGCTTAGTATCGATAATCGAATAGATGAGGAGTTATAGGTGTGATGTGCCATAGGGACGAAGGGCTTGGTCTAACTGGAGACAAGATGAGGAGCAATATGACCTTGAAGGTAAGACATTGTGTGGGTATAAAGGAAGTGTTGAGTATAAAAAAATCATGAAGAAAAGTGAGAAAGAAGTGTATGGGTGCTACTAATGAGCTATCCAAATTTAATGGAAGTAGTTGTAGCATGGGTTTGGATGGAAGTTGATAGACTAACTGAGATAACCGTCCTTTTGATGATGTGTATAGATCATAAGTTGATTTGGATTGGAAGAACTAATGGATATGTGAAAGACCGTCATAGGTCACTTTGTAAGGAAATTGGAATTTTTAGGTAGTTTGGGGTACGAACTAAAGGGAGTTGATGAACATGGTTGGATATGAGTATATCCAACTAACTGGAAAAGGATGGGCAAGTGATATATTTATACAACCTTAGGAGTTACACTGAGGGCATGAGTGATTGATTTAGAGGGAGTTAGGAAACTCATTAGCGATGGCTGAGTTTTCATATAATGATAGTTATCATACTAGAAGTCGATAAATGCCATTTGAGGCACTATATGAAAGGATAGGGTGAGTTGTCCCCATTGTGGACTAGAATTGGTAAAAGAGGCTACTAATGCGGTAATGGTGTTTGTGGAAAGGATGAGAGCAACGAGGGATGCTATGTAGAAAAGGAGGAAACCACTAGAGTTAGTGACAATGTTATGTAGGAAGTTTCACCCATAGTAACGGGTGGTATGTTTTGGTAAAATGGAAGAGTTGATGTGGAGTTTTGTAGGTCCATTTATGATCTTTGAAAAGATCAGACCAATAGCTTATGAGCATAGAATTACCTGGGGGGAAATGAGTGGTATACATGTTATATTTCGTGTATTAAGATTGGTAAATGTTGTTTGAGAATGCATTTTTGCATGTACGGTTATTCGGGATTTGTGTTAATAAGGGTTTGTATTATCAAAGAGTCTTTTGTGAGATTTATTTACTGTGAGGTCAAGAGTTTGGCAATGAATTTAAATATTGTTGGTTAGTATATGTGGTAATTTGAGACTTGAACTAAAGTTCACGTGGAATGAAAGGAGTTCATTTAGAACAAGTATCCGCAGTTGTTTGTTAATGGTATGTTTTGATCCTAAGGAGTAAATCTCAGGACGAGATTTCTATTAGGAGGGAGTGATGTGACAACCGCGGTTTTGAGGTTCGTCACTTAGTTTTATTTTGTGCTAGTTACGTGTTTATGTGCTAATTGGTGTGTATAGATTGGGGTTTGGATATCGTTTCCGGTACGGGGTACCTTGTGAGTGAAACGATGTGTGATGATTTCATGTTCATGAGCTCACATGGTAGTGACTATGAAATGAGATGGTGTTATTTAGTGGTTTTACGTATACGTATATGTATTATAGAAAATCGTATTTTTACGATTTACGGTTTAGCATTTAGAGGTCTCGGATGAGGTCATTAGTCACGGGAGTATTTTTCAGGATGGTTGTAAGTCATTTAGGACTTAGTTATAAAGTTTATTTCAAAATTTAAGATTTTTTTTAAAACTGTATATTTTACGTCTTTTACGGTAAACGCGTAAATTTGACTAGTTTTACGGTTTTGAGGTTTTGGAGGTTTTAGGAGCTGAAATAAATTAAGGTAAATTAAGGTATTATTAATAACATAATAATAAGTAATAAAAAGAAAAAAAATAAATATATATATATATATATATATATATATATATATATATATATATATATATATATATATATGGGTCGGTTAGGCCGATTAAAAAGAAAGAGAAAAAAGGAAAAAAAGGAAAGTTGGGTTTGGGTTGGACTAGGATTCACCCACACCCTATATAATGTTTTATACTAAACAAAAATCACATAATTTTTCCCTGGAGACAAAGGTAGTCACGGCATTCAACAAAAAAATTAGGGTTCTTCATAAAATTTGGGTGTTTTCATAAATCAAAGGTAAATTTTCAAATCCCTTTTCTATATAATTGTTTTTGATGTTTTAATAATCAATGTATGATGGATTTAGGGTTTATTATAAATTAAAAACCTGATTTTTTATGATTAACAATGATTAGAATAATTAGGGCTTCTGATTAAACATGATGAGGGTAATTAATTAGGTTAATTAAGTTAAATTCGTTTTTAAAAACTGGGCAGAATTTTTGGGTCATTGTTTTGATCATATCTAGAGTTATAGGAACATTCATGATGCGATCCAGGTACCCCTGGAAAGGTAATTGAGTTGGCTTTCTAAATCAAGAAACGAGAACTAAATTGGAGGTCGAGAAGTGGGTCAAAAACTGGTTACATCAGTCGGGTGTCAAAACTGTTTTCGGGTCAGCCTGTTTTCTTTTTATGTTTTGGATTGTTTGGGGTACTTAGGGTTACATTGGGACTTTCAAACGAACATGGGAGTTGGTTTATATGTTATAGGAAGTATATGCATTGGGGCTAAGAAAATGGGTTAGGGTAAGACCCCCTAATCATAAAAAACTTTTTGTATGTTCAAAATCAATAAAATCTGGATAGACAAAAGTATATATATATATGTATATATATATATATATATATATATATATATATATATATATATATATATATATATATATATATATATATATATATATATATATATATATATATATATATATATATATATATATATATATATATATATATATATATATATATATATATATATATATATATATATATATATATATATATATATATATATATATATATATATATATATATATATATATATATATATATATATATATATATATATATATATATATATATATATATATATATATATATATATGTGTATATATATATCGGGGCCTTAACAGTAGCTTTAAGGTTGGGGCAAAGGGAAGGAGTTAGCTAACATATGTAAGGTCATAGGGTTTCCTTTACAGAGGTCATGGGTATGGTTAAGTGGGCGTTTGGCTTATAGTTTGGAGACCTAAAATTTGTGACTGTTTTGTGTAAAATATGAACGGGATAGGTATCGAACCTAACCAAGTTAAGGACTTGTTAGGGAAGGGTAATGGGGAGTTTAGAGCATATTAATAAGGATCATATATGGGAGAAGGCTAGATGTCCATCATAGGTTGATTAGCCATTTTAGTGGTTGGTTCATGTGTTGATTTTGTGTTTTTGTTTGTTAGCTTTTTGCTAGTGCGCGGACTTTTGGAGAAGCTCAATCAGGTGAGTTTCATAGTCCCATATCTTTTAATGATTTTCACTTCCAGATGGGATGGAAGAGATACTGTATGGTTTTGTAACTAATGCTGTGAATGTTTTTATGGTTTGTGATGGACTTGTGTGTGCACTTATGTGATTAACTGCTATGTGATTCTTGATTGTGTTTATGATTTGGATCGGGGGACACGTACCATCTCAGTTATTGTGGTTTGACTTGGTACCAAGGGGATGTTGACAAGGTGGGGCCTTGGGGAGGTACATAGATGTGTGAGCATCTATGGGACCAATAGATAATGACAAGGCGGGGCATTAAGATTGGTACATAGGAGTATGGGCGCCTATGGGACCATGGTGTTTGGTAAGGCTGAGAGCCTTGGATTTGGTTTGGTTTGTAAATCTTGAATATTAGTTGTTAATGCATGTTTGTATCACATTGTCCATATGTTCATTTGTTAGTGGTTGTTGTTCACAGCTTATGGTTTGATTTTGGCGTTAGAGTCTAAAACTATGACTCTCACCAACTTTATGTTGACGTGTTTTTGTGTCTCTTTCAGGTGATATTATGGTTAAGCGTGAGAACATGAGTGTCTAGGATTTGGAGTTGCGTAGGAATGCATTTAGAAGGAGATCCCCGTTCCTTCTTAGTTTCTTTTGTTTGTTTAATAAGTGTTATTGTTGACACCTATATGTTTGCTTTGTTTAGGTTAATTATTTGTCTTGGGTAAGTGGTAGGACTGTTACCTACTTACCTAGACTCCTGCATTGTTGAGATATTGTCATGACATTTGTGTCACCATTTTATGACTTTTTTTATTTCATTTAGTTATCTCTATAGACACGCCATGTTGTGATGATATCCATACGTCGCGCTCCATATTCCGCCATAGTGGGGTGTGACATAAACTGTCTTTCCATGTTAAATTCTTAGTCTCATAGCTTATTTGCTTAATTGTGATTGTTTTGGAGTTCATTTAGTGTGATTGATTTGATCTAATAGATAGATTGTAGTTTCATAGCTTTTAATTCAGTTAACCTAGCTTAATTTGGTCTGAGATTGCTTAAAATTCATCAGTTAGTCATTTTGTGATCTTTAGTGCTATTGTGTTAGTTTGTGGCTTGAGATTGTTTCATTTGAGTAGTCAAACAAGTCTTGATAAGTCTCTTTTGCTGTCATAAACTTTTGCTCCAATTGTCTATACAAAACTTTTCATTCAGTTAAAAGTAGTGTTTGGATCAAAGTGGTTTAAGTGATTTAGCTTTTGAAACTTGTCGTTTTGAGCTTATTTATACTCAATAGATCATTGTTAGTCATTTAACAAAGTCTTGTGGTCAAAGCTTTTGTCAAAAAGGCAAATGGTTTAGAAAAACTCTGGGTCAAGTGTTCCTCAGAAAAACAAGCAATCTTTGATCCATTCTCATTTCTTTGTTAGTAGATGTTTTGAGCTGAATTTTGTTTCTAGATCAAGCATAACATACAAGCTTTCATTTTTGATAAGTGAGACCATACAGTTTTCAGATTTGAGAAAGAAATCAGCTTAAAAATAAACTGTTGAGCAAACTCAATTCCCTGTGATAGTACTAAACTGCTTATCCATTTCCCATTAACCCACTTTATAAAACTTGCGTTTTTCTTTCATAAACCTGTTCACAAACATGTTTTAAGTGATTTTTGAGAAATTCAGCTTTTTGGAAATTTGTGGTCAACGAAAGTCAACCATAAGCACTTTTTTCTTATTTTAAGATTCCAGCTTATTGGCTTAACCATTTTCAAAATTTATTGACATTCCAACCTTGTGATAACTAGCTTAATTATTTTCAATCAGAAAATCCAAGTGTGAGAGTCTTATTCAGCTTATAGCTTAATTTGGGCTTATTGGAATAAGCTTTCTTGAGTTTTACTATCTTTCAGCTTAATTCCTTTTACAAGCCTAGCTCAAATTCAATTTTAAGTGTTTTGCAAAAAGTTAGAACTGTTTTGGTCAAGTAATAAGCTCAAACGAGCTTACTGGATTGTTGTTGCCCGTTTTTGGTAAAAGGTTTTGTTTTATTGCAAATCAGTCCCTAGACTTTTATACTTTGTTAATCATATTTGGTAATTAGACTCTTCTAGGGTTTGCAATATTCAATCCTTATATTTTCAGTTTGTTACATTTTGGTTATTCAATTTTGGAAGTTTGTTGTTTAGTTGTTATAGTTTGTTACATTTTACACTTTTGGTCCATCTACGTTCTGAATTTCCATAATTGGTCCTTGTGCTTTTAGATTCTTTACATTTTGAGCATTTTTACTATTGTGCATTTCATACTTGTATTCTTTGCATTAATTGTGGTAATTGCAACTTGTTTTACGGATACGTAGTTATACTATTTTACCCTTTTTACGTGATTTGTTGAAATAGACATACCAAAAACCTTTATTAACACCAAAAACAATTAAAAACTTGAGGTTAATTGGACTTTCAATTTGCCGTGAGTTGGGAAATACGAACTTGAATAAGATCAAATATTAAATGGCGTCGCTGCCGGTTCATGACATTACGATTGACGATTGATTGACGGTTTCGATTGGATTTTAGGATCCGTTCACCTTGTGAGCGTTCCTTTTACGTATCATAAATCCAAAAGATAAAAAAAATAAAAAATATAAAAATATAAAAAATAAAAAACCACAAAAATCAATTCTTTCCTAAGAATTAAACCAAAAAATAAGAAAATTCAAAAAGTAATATTTTTCCTAAAAGATTACACCCAAAAAATATATTGTATATATATTGGTTTCCATTACGTACATACTATATTTTCTTAAAAATTCAATAAATATAAAAATATTTTTGATATATTATTATATGTAATTACATATACGTAGATACAAACACTCAATACACATACTTCCATAAGTATTGCCAAGGCAATACACCGTGCTTGGGGGCGTTCTGGTCTTTAGTACGTGTATCGATCAAAGATAATTAAGGCACAATAGATAAAAACATAATCTACTGTAGGGGGTATAAGGCGAATGTATTATACATTCTAAAGAAGCAGGCTCTTAAGTGCTACGCGCCACCTCGTTTCTCCACTTCCTTGTGGGTCTTTCAAGAGTGATAGTGGTGAGTGGTGTGCCACCCAAGTATTACTTACATATACTATACTTTCTTATGGATATTACTTATTGAATCTCAGAAAGGATAATCCCTTCTTTTTCAAAGTCGATCGAGAGCTCCTCTCTCACTCCTCGAGTTGAGTTGCATGCGCACTCGAGCGCGTGCACACATACCTTTTGGTGTACAACCCCTTCCTCCCAAAAGGAAGAACAAGAGAAATAACAAGAGAAACACCGTCCATCAAGCCGATCCCGAGCATCGTGCTTTGAACAACTCATAAGAAGCCATGTTCGCCGTTGATAATAGACCATTGATGGAGATCCTCCAATCAAATGTGGAGGGAAATGCCTATGCCATTGTTATACCCGAGATACCCATAAACACCTTTGAGCTTAAAACAAACATGATTACTATGGTTTCTTCTACACCCTTTTTAGGGAGACCCATGGATGACCCCCATGATCATATCAAGAAGTTTTTGTCCATATGCAATACACTTAAGTATAATGGGGTCCCTCATGATGCCATTAAGTTGATCTTAGTTCCATTCTCCTTAAAGGGTAATGCTAGGTATTGGCTAGATAGACAACCTCCTAAGAGCATTACCACTTGGGAGGACTTTACCAAGAAGTTTGTGAACAAGTTCTTTCCTCCATCAAGAACCACTGCTTTGAGAAACCTAATTATTGGTTTTCAAAAAAAATGATCAAACCTTTAGTGATGCTTAGGAAGAGTTCAAGGAGTTATTGAGAAAATGTCCCAATCATGGATTTAACCAAGTTCATCAAATCAACACCTTTTACAATGGATTAAGACCACATCATCGAGATTCTCTCAACTCCTCTGCGGGTGGGAACATTCTTTCCAAATCCACACAAGAGGCATGGGACATTATTGAGACTAAATCCATGGTGAAAACAAATAACCAAAGAGATGAGAGGGTCCATGTTTTGCAAGAAAGTTCTCATATATACATTGATACTCAACTCCTCGATAGTCACAATGAGATACTTCAAGTAATGGAAAAGGATAAAAAGATGAATCAAGAGATGATCCAATCCCTTATGAAAGTTTCCTTGAACAACTCTTCCAATGATGTGAATGCTATTACCATAAGTTGTGAGATATGTGTAGGACCTCACTCTTACCTACAATGTGACAAGGTTTAAAATTATCAAGGTGAATGTTATGCTTATCAAGAAGAACATAGAGAGCACTTGAAACCTAACATCAACCCTAACAATCTCTCTTACAAGTCAAACAACTACCTTGCTCCACCCGACTTTCCACCCCATCCACCCACCTAAAACCAAACAAACCCTCCTCAATTACTTCAAATAAATCAAGGACCTAGGCCAAACTACCAAGGACACAACAACTATAGAGCACCCAATAACTTTCAACATCAAGGAAACAACTTTCATGCAAATAATCAAGGATTTAACCAACCACCTCCCCCTTTTCACCATCAAGGATACAATCAAGGATATGGGCAAAATGATACCTTTGAGCTACTTCAAAAGATGAACCAAGAAACCAAAAGAAGGATTCGTGAAAGTGAAAAGAGAACACAAGATCAAATAAGATCTATGAATGAGGAAACCAACAAGAGGTTTATGATGCTTCTTAATCAAAGGACACAAGGTGCTCTACCTTCAAATACACAAGCAAATCCAAGGGCTAATGTTAATGCAATCACAACAAGGAGTGTAAAGAAAACTATTGATCCTTTAATGCCTCCTACACCTCCTTTGGTTAAGCCTACTATGGTCCCACCTTGTGATAAGCCTACAACATCAAACTCAACATCTTCAAGCTCTACAACTTCAACACCTACACCTCCTCATCCTACACCTACTACTCCTTTACCTTCAACACCTATCAATGAAGAAACCAACAAAGATAACCCTTCAACAACAACTACTCAACCTACACCAAAACCAAGCCTTTCATACCCATCAAGATTGAGAAAAGAGAAACTTAAAAACAAGGATGATATTCAAGTGTCAAACTTTTTGAGAATGTTCAAGCAATTGAACATTAACATATGCTTTGCGGAAGCTCTTGCTTATATGCCTAAATTTGCCAAAATGTTCAAAGACCTCCTCTCAAACAAGGAAAAGTTGGTAGATATGCCTAACACATCACTTAATGAGAATTGATCCGCCGTATTGCTAAAGACTTTACCCACAAAACTTGGAGATCCTTGGCGATTTTTGATCCCTTTTAATTTTCCCGGGGTGGAAAATTGCATGGCACTAATGGATCTTGGGGCAAGCATCAATCTCATGCCTTATCAGTTTGGCAAAAACTCTCTCTTCCTAAGCTCAATCCTACTAGGATGAACCTTGAGTTATCAAACCGTTCCATAGCTTATCCGGTAGGCATTGTAGAGGATGTGTTTGTAGAGGTTGATAAATTCACATTCCCCGCGGATTTTGTAGTTGTTGACTATGATATGGATCTGAGAGTTCCTCTTATTGTTGGTAGACCTTTCTTGAGGACGGGTCGTACTCTTATTGATGTGGCGGAAGGAGAATTAATTATGAGAGTTGAGGATGAGAAAGTAGTGTTTAAATTGGGAAAAATCACTAAGAAAGCTCAAAGTTGTGAAACAATTAACATAGTGGATGTTCTTGATGAGGTGTGTGATGAACATTTTCATGAAGCTTGTAAGAATGATAATGAGAACATGCCACATGTGGAGACCGTTGCCTCAATTTCTCCCTCCTTAACACCATTTGGAGAAAGTGATTTCCTCTTAGAGGAATTTGACTCTAACTTGCTTGGTAATGATGATTCTCCTATTAATTAGGAAGAAGACATTCTAACTATTCAAAAGTTACTCAATAAGGATCCCATTCCTTCACCTACTCCACAATAAGTTACCAAGGATGATCCATCCTTAGTGATACCTTCCATTGAGAGTACACCTTCCCTAGAGCTTAAGGATCTTCCATCACACCTTGAATATGCATTCTTAGATGGAAAGGACCAATTACCCATTACCATAGCAAAAGACTTGAAAGATGATGAGAAGGAAAAACTCATTGAGGTGCTTAAGAAACATAAGAAAGCTATAGCTTGGAAAATATTCGACATAAGGGGAATTGATCCAAATTTTTGTACACACAAAATCCTTATGGAGGATGATTACAAACCCGCCATTCAAAACCAAAGAAGGGTTAACCCAAAAATCCATGAAGTTATCAAACTCCTTGATGCGGGTATGATTTACCCTATTTCCGACTCTCCATGGGTTAGCCCGGTGCATTGTGTTCCTAAGAAGGGTGGAATCACCGTTATGCCTAGTGAGAACAATGAGCTAATCCCCACTAGACTTGTCACGGGTTGAAGAGTTTGTATTGACTATATAAATCTTAATGATTCCACTAGGAAATATCGTTTCCCATTACCTTTCATGGACCAAATGCTTGAACGCTTAGCGGTAAATGAGTACTATTGCTTTCTAGATGGATTCTCGGGTTATTTCCAAATACCCATTGATCCAAAGGATCAAGAAAAGTCCACATTCACTTGTCCCTATGACACATTTGCTTATAAGAGAATGCCTTTTGGCTTGTGCAATGCCCTGGGGACATTCCAAAGGTGTATGATGGCAATATTTCATGACATGATTGAGCAAACTATGGATGTTTTCATGGATAATTTCTCGGTCTTTGGAGATTCATTCACTTCTTTTCTCTCCCATTTAGAACGTATGCTTAAGATGTGTGAAGAAACACATCTTGTTCTTAATTGGGAGAAGTGACATTTCATGGTTAAAGAAGGGATAGTTTTGGGACATAAGACATCCAACAAAGGTTTAGAAGTGGATCGAGCTAAAATTGATGTTATTGCCAAACTTCCCCCACCTATCACGGTGAAAGGAGTTAGGAGTTTTTTGGGTCATGCGGGTTTCTATAGACGTTTTATACAAGATTTTTCTAAGATAGAAAGACCCATGACCCACCTCTTGGAAAAAGAGACTCCTTTCATATTCACACAAGAGTGTTTAGAGTCTTTTGAGATTCTTAAGTAAAAGTTGACTAAGGCTCCCGTTTTGGTTTCACCAAATTGGGATTTGCCTTTTGAACTCATGTGTGATGCTAGTGATTATGCCGTGGGGGCCGTTTTGGGACAAAGAGTCAATAAGCATTTCCGACCTATACACTATGCGAGTAAGACAATGACGGGTGCTCAACTTCATTATACCATCACGGAAAAAGAGTTGCTTGTTATTGTTTATGCTTTTGAGAAATTTAGACCCTATCTTGTGCTTTCTAAGACCATAGTGTATACAGATCATTCCGCTCACAAGTATCTCATGACAAAGCAAGATGCTAAGCCTAGGCTTTTGAGATGGGTTTTATTGCTACAAGAGTTTTCTATCGAGATCCATGATAAGAAAGGAGCCGAGAATTTAGCAACGGATCACTTGAGTAGACTTGAGCATCCTTTTCAAGGTGAATTACCTCATAAGGAAATCAATGAATCCTTTCCACTTGAGGAGCTCATGTCTATCTCTTCACAAGAGGATGCCACCCCTTGGTTTGAAGATATTTCAAACTATCTTGTGGGGGATGTGCTTATAGAGGGTTTAACTTCCCAACAAAAGAAAAAGTTTCTCAAGGAAGGAAAATAATAATTTTGGGATGACCCTTACCTCTTTAGGCAATGTGCGGACCAAATCATAAGACGTTGTGTAGATGGGACCGAAGCATTTAAGATCTTAGAAGCTTGTCATAGAGGACCTACGGGGGGCCATTTGGGCCCAACTACACGGCCAAGAAAGTATTTGATTCGGGTTACTATTGTCCTTCAATTTAGAAAGATGCCCAAGTGATGGTGAAATTTTGTGATGTTTGTCAAACACAAGGAAAAAATAATCAAAGACATGAGATGCCACAAAATTTCATACAAGAGTGTGAGATTTTTGATGTATGGGGTATAGACTTCATGGGACCTTTTCCATCATCAAAGGGCAATAAGTACATACTCGTAGCCGTGGACTATGCTTCAAAGTGGGTTGAGGCTAAAGCCTTGCCTACTAATGATGCTAGAGTTGTAGTGAAGTTCTTGAAACAATTATTTGCTAGATTTGGTATACCTCGGGCTATCATAAGTGATCGTGGGCCTCATTTTTGTAATGATTAATTTATAAGAGTCATGAAGAAGTATGGTTATAACCATAGACTCTCTACCCTGTATCACCCTCAAACCAATGGGAAAATGGAGGTCACAAATCGTGGTTTAAAGAGGATTTTAGAGAGAACGATGGGAGAGCATCGAGCTTCTTGGTCGGATAAGCCTAATGATGCTTTGTGGGGTTTTAGGACGGCTTTTAAGACACCAATTGGTTATACTTCATATAGGCTTGTTTATGGAAAAGCATGCCACCTCCCATTCGAGTTAGAGCATAAGGCTTCATGGGCTCTCAAATGGGCTAAGATTGATTTAAACCAAGCCAGTTCACATAGGAAAGACCAACTCAATGAGATGGATGAATTAAGAGCCAATGCCTATGAAAACTCGTTGCTTTACAAGGAAAAGACTAAGCAATTGCATGATGCTAAGATCAAGAACTGTGAATTCAAAATTGGAGAGTCGGTTCTCCTCTTTAACTCAAGGTTGAAACTCTTTGTGGGCAAGCTTAAGTCAAGATGGTCCCGTCCATTCACCATTGCTCAAGTGTTTCCATATGGGACTATCGAGTTGTCTCAACCAAATGGGCCAAATTTCAAAGTGAATGTTCACCTGTTAAGCATTACTTTGGGGAGGATATTCCCGAGGAAATGGTCCAAGAGATCCTCATTTTCCCCATGAATTAATTCATTATGGGACAAGTCGAGCTAAAGACTCCATAAATCAAGCTTGAATAACTAGGCTTAGAGTTTTTAGACCAGAGTGTGGTAGGATGGGAATAAGCGTATATAGTTGAGAAGAAGTGTAGGGGATGCCTCTCTTATGTCTTCTTGATGTTTGTAGGGTTGCTCTCTCTCATTGCATGCATTGGAGCTTATGGAGGAGGCCCTTGTATCAGGTTCACTTTGTTACTATTGTGATTTTCAAACCACATTATGCTTAAAACGAATTCACTATAGTAGACATTTCCTTAACTTGGGTTAAGCAAAGTTATCAATGTCATAAGTGTAGGGGAGTTTACTCCAATACTCTTAAACATTGAGTAAAATATTTATCTTAAGTGTAGGGGGTCTTCTATCGAAGTGACCTTACCTAGAACTTTCCTATTGACTTCATGATAACTTGGAAATTTAGTTTTTCAAATATTTTTCAAATTTTTGATCTACTTTGGCCACCAAAAATATGCATTCATAATTTTTGCATTAATCATTTTTCATTTGCATAACACATTTGCATTGTATATATTTGTTCTTTTATTTTTCATCAAAATATATAAAAAAGGAAAAAAATATAATAAAGGATATGATTTAAAAAATTTAGACTTCTTTGACATATTAGGCCCGCCATGAATCCCTTGACTCAACCCGAGTTTGCTTATCTAAGCTTACTCTAGCTATTATCCTTAACCATGTAGACCTTTATTGGTTTATTAGGCTAAGAATCCACTAGTCTCATTATTTGAGATTTTAAACTGTGGAGAACAAGAGATGATAGAGTTTTAAGTAAGTGTTAAGGGCTAGATAAACCTCATATCAATTATGTAAAACCTATAAATTTCAGGTTTTGACTATGTCATCATTGTACACGTCACCTCATGATATCTATATATATTACCACCTTTGCATGAAATCTTTTGAGCAATCATATGCATTATACATGAGCATATACCATTTAAATCATCAGAACATGGAAACATTTGATCACATGACATTATATTATGATTATGAGTATTTAATCATAAGGACATTTGTATGGCTACATATGAGCATACAAGGCTTTAAACAATCATATATTCGGACTATTAAGTCACCTGAAACACTTGATCATAAGCATTCATCATATTGATTTATAAAAATCTAAACTCATGATCACAATTAATAATCAAGTATCAAGGAACTATTTTAATCTTCAAAAATATATATTTATATATTTTTCTCACACCATAAATAGTACTACGATACGACATCAACTACTTTTATTATTAAACATTACAAATATCCACTCTAAATCATTTTCACTAAATATCTTACATTTGAATAAAGTAAATAATACTTTTATTTAATTATGACTATACTTTCACCAAGGATCCCAAAACTTAACCAAATGAATTAGGACTTGAACCTACTTCTACTATATTATACCTAGACTCCTAGTAATCATACCAAGACACTAAATTTGAACCTAAAACTACCCTAGACATATATATCTAGCCGAATACTATATCATACACAACTATATGAAACTAAAGATTTTGTATGTATCAATTAATGTTCGTTATTCCTCGACTCACTCGAATTGATTTCCGGTTTATCGTTTTGACTTAACTTTGTTTTTGGTGTCGATATTTTTATATTTTAAACTAGACTATTTAATAATAAAATCTATTCAATTTAAGGAAAACTATTGTAAAAAGACTATTTTAAAACTTTAATTCTAAATTGAAAACCAACTAAATTAAAAATCTATTGAAAATTATCTCTAAGAATAAAACTATTTAATAAAAACTTTTTATATTTAAAATCTATTTTAAAGAAAGCTATTTTAAAAAAACTTTTAAATGAAAACTTAATTAAACTAATTTTTAAAACTAATAAAAAGTTACACTAGATTTAAAAGGTAATAAAATAAAAAGATATTTTTTTTTGTCTTTTGAAAATACAACTTTCTAAATAAAACTTAATTAGACTCAAAACTTAATAAAAACTGCTACTAAAAAAAAACTATATTAATTAACCAGTGCATAAATGAACACAAGAAAGGGGTCTAGCATAACGGTTAGGTTGTTTGGTTTCTAGACGGAAGGTCTGGGGTTCGATCCCCAGGCCAGACAAAATTTATTTGCTATTTATTTTTTTTAGACTTATTTAAATTTTATGACTATTGGATCTGTTTTTTGGAATTTTTTGGTCATATTTAAGAATCAATATACAGCAATAAAAAAAACAAAGGCAAAATAATAACACAACTATTCTGAAAAATTAAATAAGCTAAATCATTAACTAGAATAAGCAGACAAGAGAATCAAATAAGTATAAATACTAATAAGCAGATATCAATAATAAGCTGAATCAATTACAAATAAGCTAAATACCAAAACTGAAAAAGCAAACTCAAAATAAATCTAAATAAACTATATCCTAACAACTTATAAAATTCAAGCAGATACAAAATTAAAAAAAAGCAGCAACTTCAACAAGCAGACAAGAAACTTAACCAAATGAAAATTAAGCAGGTCTAAAATGACTATAAATAAACATAAAACAAAAGCAGAAATCTCTACAACCACAAATAATAAGCAGATTCAAGCAATCTAATATCCAAACAAATAATAAACAACTAAAATAAATTCAAACTAGCAGATTCAACCTTAAACTAAATAAAAACTTAACAATTAAATAAAAAGAGAAACAAACCTTTTTGTCGAATCCGTTGAGGAGAAGTAACGCGCTGAGCGTACTTGAGAACCGAAGCAGCACCAAACACCACCTCAATTTATCCACGGCTCGAAACCAAAGAAACCAAATCTCGATCCAAGCTTCTTCGACAGTATTTTATATAAATCTCCAGTTGGGAGATTAAATCTACTTTCTTAAATATTTTTTTTATTATTATTTTTTTTAATAATGATAACGAGAACAATAATAATATATATATAAAACGAATTAACCTTTTAAATAAAACAGTAAATAAAAATGAGACGAAATTAAATTTAAATAACTTTTTTCATTAATTAAAATTAAAATTACAAGAGCTGGAAATTAAAAAATTACAAGATTTAAAACTAATCTAATTTACTGAATAATAAAAAGTAAAAAAACGCTATCTAAAATTACATGAAAAGAGGGGGTTTTATAGGAGAACCCCGAACCTTCTAGGTTCTCTTGGTGCCCAAGGTGAAGGATCACAACCATTCATTCTTCTTTTCTTCTTCTCTCTTGATTCCAACGGTTGTGATTGATTTTGGTATCCACGGATTGCCAGCATGGAATGGTGATTGGTAGATTTGTGCCACGTCAGGATGAGAGGACCACAGTGAGTGATTAATCCGAAATACTTGGGAATTTATTTTCTTTTGTGTGTATTAAACACTTAAACAAAAAGCCCTAAAATTGGATGGTAAATTTTTAATCAAGGTAAAAACTAGGGTTTGAGATTTGGGTATTTGGCTGTGTAAAAAAAAGAATGGGGAAGAAAGGAAAACAGTGATATTCTTGTTTTTATCGAACTATTAAAGTGGGGGTATTGGGTGAAGTAAATAGATGTTATAAAAACGTGAGTGGGGTTGTAAAAACGAGGTGGGAATAATGATATGGTGTGGGTGAGTGCACGGTAGAGGGTGAGGGTTAGGGGTGAATATTTGTGTGAGGTAGAGTGCAGGGTAACGTTTATTAGGGTGATGCGTTTGTTTTGACTGGTCAAGAGAATAAGATCTATCCCACTTATAATTTGTTTTGCTGTTGGGCTTTAGGGTCCATAAACATCCGTCCCTTTATTATGATTTGTCAAGTGTCTTGGACCCAATACATTACTTAATCCGTCCATTTTAAGTAGTATAAGGATTTATAAGGCCCAATTGAACTTAAATCCGCGAATAAATGATCCCGTCTTTTGACTCTCGATAAATTCTTCATTCCCGTTTGCACTTTTGGTCTTTTTGAGTTGACTTTGTTGTTTTCTTCGATAAATGCCCGTCAAATCCCATGTTTTCTTCCTTTTTGATCTTTTGTACCTAAAACACATCAAGAACACAAACCAAGCGTAATTCCGACTATTATGTTATTAAATACACGTTTTGGTCTCGTTTTTCCTTGATTTTAGTGGCAAAAGGATAAGTGTTTACACACTTATTAAATCCCCTACACTTGACCATTGCAATGACCCCATGCAATGCATTATTTTAAAGCATAAAGTTACATTTTTCTCGTTATTAACCCATCTTGGCCTTTATTAAGATATACTATCATTACTACTACGGAAAGATACAAACTTTAAAGGAAACAAAAGTGATAACAATTTATTAACTTGGAAATTATTTAGATGGAAGAAACTCGTAAAGAAATCTAAGACTTAGATTAGGGCTTTGGTGTCATGAATATAAATCACCCTCAAGTTTCACGTTCCCCATACCAAGCATAAAAACGAGATCATTGTTATTACAAGTTAGCATAACTAACACTTACTCATGTGGTTTAGTTAATCACTTAGACCCCCTTATTCCTATGGTGTATCTCTTGTATTTTATTTTTGTCTTGAATGATCACGAGGATGCATTTTTGACTTATTTCGATAATTTATTAAGGCCGAAAATAAAGTGGGACGATTTAATCAATAGTTAGCTAAAGGACAAAATCTTTTAAAACTGCTTCTCGAAACCTCATAAAGTTCATATCTTGGCATAACTCGTTTCACGATTTGAGACCTTTCTCGGACCGATATTTGACTTGTACTTCAAACTTCAAATCTTGAGAGACGATCTTGAAATTATGATCTTCTCTTCATTTTGGTATACATCTTCATAAGGAGTGAAAGATGCTTCAAACGTTGACCACGACTTCTTCATTTATCCTCTTCTTTATTTAGGATTTTGATATACAACGATCCGCCTCCTTTTCGGACTTGGATCTATTTATCCTCATACCTTGTTAGGGTCTTTTTGGATAGACTTCTACATGATCTTTAGGGGAGTAATTGCTTCTCGTCGTGTGTCTTGATCCTTCATATTGATTTGGATTAATGATCTTCACATCATCTTAGGATCTTTAGCAAAAAGTGAATCCTCATGCCTTGTGAGGGCCTTTTTGGACTCGGGTATCCTCATGCCTTGTTAGGGCCTTTTTGGATAAGCCAATATTCGCGTCCCGCTTCAATAAGTTATGCCTTGGCTATGAACTCTAATTAATACCAAGCAACTTTTAAACGATCTTGTGCTAGAAGCTAAGTAACTTTTCAAATCGTACAACCTTATTTATTGCAATATATTATTTAACAAGTGATGGGAGAAAAAGCTCATAACTAACTCACATAAGTTAATGAAAGAATACCGAACTTATAATTAACTCTATCATCTCTCGTTCTCCACAATTTAAAATCTCAAGGAATGAGACTCGTGGATGCTTAGCCTAATAAACCAATTAAGGTCCATATGGTTAAGGATACTAGCTAGAGTAAACTTGGATAAGTAAACTCGGGTTGAGTCAAAATATTCACGACGGGCCTAATATATCAAAGACATCTAAACTTGTTAAAACCATTTAATTTAATTATTTATTTTATTTTTATTCTTGAAATGGAAAATATTAATACGATGCGAAAATAAAAGGAAAGAAAATAAATGAAAATACTACAAGGCCAAAATAGATCAAAAATTTGAAAAACGTTGAAATTTTTTTTTAAAATTTTCCGGTTAAAATGGGGTCAAATTCATGGAAAAGGCCACTAAAATTTCGATAGAAATCCCCCTACACTTAATATAAACATTGTCCCCAATGTTTAAGCATGTGGGCGAATAAACTCCCCTACACTTAGGACATTGAGTACGTTGTTTAAAATCGAGCTAAGGAAGGGACAACTAAAGTGATTACATTTATTTGTCTTATTTATATACAAGATAGAATCACAATAGCAAAAACTTATCGAAGGAACCGGGTACACGGGTAACACGGGAACACGGGATGTGTCAAAAGTACCAAAAGTGGAGCATTAAGCACATGTCCCTGCACACAACATCACAACACAAACAACCTACTTGGCTCCCCCCTACACTTATTGGTGAAAATGGGTGAAAAAGGGTAAAAATCTAACCTAGTTAAACGATGCTTGATTTTTAATCACGAGTCTCTAGCTCGACTCGAATTCCCGAATATCATCATTTAAATGGGAAAATCATGGAAAACCGAGATTTCCAAGGGAGGAAAATCTCTCCATGATAGAGGTGAAACAAAATCATATAAGGCATACCCCATGAAAATCCACCCGGGTCAAACACATAATTTCCATCACAAAAGGAAATAAACCCCGAGGTGGTATGCAAGTCATAGAAAAGTGGGGTATCCTTAGGCAAAAGTCTCTTACAAGTAAAGGTAAGGTGGTATGGCAATGAAAGCACAAAAGTCTTTATTCCCGGATCAAACACCGATTCCTTAACGGGAAAATAGCAAGAGGTATTGACATTTAAGCTCAAAATATCATCAAAATCCAAAGTGGGAAGGTCATCCTCCTCCAAACTCGATGTGAAAACATAAGTATCATCGGAGTCATAGGAAAACTCATCCTCATGAGGAAAATAGGTATTTAGAAAGATATCTAAATCCTCCTCAAATGGAATAACCTCTAAAGTAGGTATGATCTCTAAGAGTAGAGGATCCTCCTCAAAAGTCATGACTTCTAAAATTAGAGTATAAAAGTCAAAAGGAGTTTCCATGGAAGAATCACTCATAGAGATATGAGGTGTATTAAGATCATGGGGTGGGTCATCAAAATTAATGAGATCACTTAAGGAAGTGTCATCATCATAAGTATCAAAGATTGGTTGATCATAAATGGGTGGGTCAAAAGTGGGTGGGTTAAAAGTCGAGTCGTCTAAGCCGAAGATAGTGTGATCACTTGAAGAAGTGTCATCACTATCGGTGTCATAAATAGGAGTTTCAAGAAATTGAAGCTCTAAGGGAAGGGATGAGTTTATCACAAAATCATTTTGATTAGACTTTTCAATTCCAAAAGGATTAATAAAAATCTCATCGTTATCATAATTAAGAACATCAATCATATTGACCGACTCTTTTCTATTTGATTTTGTTGTGATTTTTCCCATTTTAAAAACTTGTTGTTCATCCCTAACCCTAAGAATTAACTCCCCTTCGGCTACATCAACTAAGGCTCTTCCGGACCTTAAGAATGGTCTACCAAGTATTACCGGAATACGAGATTCCATTTCATAGTCGACGACGACAAAGTCTACGGGAAAAGTGAATGCACCAACTCGAACAAAAACATCTTCGGCAATACCCACAGGGTATGCGAGAGTTCGATTAGCTAACTCTAAAGTCATACGAGTCGGTACAAGGTCGGGTAATGATAATTGTTTCCAAACCGAAAGTGGCATAAGATTGATGCTAGCGCCGAGATCCGCTAAAGCCATACAATCATCGATTTGAGGAAACGAGCAAGGTAACACGAATCGTCCGGGATCTCCTAGCTTTTCGGGAAGCTCTTTGAGAAGAACCGCGGAACAATTCTCATTTAAACTGGTGTTAACGAGCTCAACCATTTTTTCCTTCTTATTGAGCAAATCTTTAAACATTTTGACAAATTTTGGCATTTGAGCAAGTGCTTCAATAAGGCTTATGTTAACATTCACATTGGAAATCATTTTCAAAAAATTAGAGACATGAATGTCATCTTTGGTGAGCACTTTAGTCTTGCCTAACCTAGATGGATAAGGAATATTAGGCTTAGGTTGAGAAGGAGAAGGACTCGCTTCTTGAACAACCGTAGGAATAGGCTCTTTCGACAATGGAGGACTAGAACTAGGAGTGGTAGTGGGGGGAATCACCGGAGGGGGAGTAGGATTACTCATTATGACCTCCGGGCCTTGTCTCTCCTTTATGGGCGAAGAGATGGAAGGTCCCACTAAAGTGGCTCCACTTCGAGTATTGATAGCACTCACATTAGCACGAGGGTTGATCTCGGTATTGGATGGTAAGGCACCTTGGGGTCTAAGGGTTTGCAACATAGTCAAAAATCTCTTATCGTTGGACTCTTGCATTTGTCTAGTAGATGCTTGCATAGCTTGCATGATTTTCTCATGTTCGGTCAATTTTTGTAGAACCAAGTCCATTTGAGTGTTTTGCATGTTCACTTGATTAAACCCTTGATTAGGAAAACCTTGATTTTGAGATTGAAAACGTTGTTATTATAAAAACCTTGATTATTATTTTGAAACCCTTGGTTTTGACCATTAAAATTCCCTTGATTAGCATTCCCTTGAAAATTACCCATTTGAGGACCTTGGTTCCTATTTTGGTATTGGGTATTTTGGGCGGGTGGGGGTGGTCTTTGTGGTGCTACAAAACCCGGGGGAGCCAAATAGTTATTAGATTTGTAAGACAAATGGTTAACATCAACATTTGGTTTGAATTGAAACCGATCAATTTCATTGTTATTATAAGCATAAACTTCTTGTTGATCATTGTAAACCTTGTCACAATTAAAGTATGAATGTGGTCCACCACAAGTCTCACACGTCTCACTTTTTTCTTTCACGGCATGCACATGTGTAGTGAGGGCGTCGGTTTTTAGAGCGAGTGTCTCAACAAGTGAAGTAAGTTTATTAATTCGATCATTCACCTCAATATTACTCGTACTAGCACTTGCCATATTAGCCCTAACACTTTTGGTTTGCACTTTTGCCTTGTTCTCAATAATGGCCCAAGCCTCATTCATGGTTTTCACAAGAATATTGCCCCCCGCGGCACTATTAAGTGAGTCTTGGTCGTTTAGAGTTAAACCATTATAAAACGTGTTGATTTGATGAACTTTAGTAAAACCGTGTTGTGGACATTTTCTCAAAAGATCTTTAAAACGATCCCAAGACTCACTAAACGTTTCCCCATATTTTTGCTCAAAGTTGATTATTTCATTCCTTAAGGAAGTGGTCCGTGATGGTGGGAAAAAGTAGTTAATGAACTTGGTCTCTAAGTCGATTCATGTGGTAATACTTTAGGGTGGTTCCTTATCAAGCCAAATCCGGGCTTGTCCCTCGAGGGAAAAAGGAAAAAGTTGGAGGCGAACGACCTCTTGTGGCACCCCATTGTATTTGACGGTATTAGCTAATTGGATGAAACGTTTGATATGAGCGTGTGGGTCATCATTAGTACGGCCTAAAAATGGTGTAGCGGAAACCATTTGAATAAAACCCGATTTAAGTTCGAAATGATTAGCTCCAATATTCGGCACCACAATCGCGTCATCGTTTCCTTCAACGTGAGATTGTAGAATCTCAATCATTGGTCGATTATCCGTTGCCATCGTATTGTCGAAAGCTCGATTCTCGGGATCGGCTTTAATGACGGTCTTTTTGTTTTTCTTCTTCTTCTTTTTGGAAGAATTAGAAGTATTTGGTACACCAATCGGTATGTATGTATGCGCACGAGTGCGCATACAATTAAAACTTTGGAATGAGGTAGGTGACCTCGGTCGACTTTGAGAGGAAAAGGATTTTCCCTCTCGAGGAGCAATATGAAAAATCTACAAAAATATATACTTAATTACTACTTGAGGTGGCAAACCAATAATCGGTCGTCCCTCTCAATATACGCACAAGCAAGCGGGGAAACGAGGTGGCACAAAGCACTTAAAAACCTTTTTCCTTAGACGGCCTTTTATAGCGCGTCGCCTTATACCCACCTTATAGTTTGTATATTTTGAGTTCAAACGTCTTACTAGTATTTATCTATTTTGCCTTTTTATTTCGTTTAGGATTCGACTACAATAGTTAGGTGATGAAATCCCAACTAAGGCTTATTTGAAAAGTAGGTAAATTATTGTGCTACGTAATATACTATAGTAAAAGAAAAATCTTTTTGTATTTTTTTGAAAAATATATATTCACAAGAAAAATCGAAAGAAATCGAAATAAAATTTAACACTAATATGTAATATTTTTGGTGTAATACTTTTAGGAAAAAGTATTACGTTTTGCTTTTTTAATTTTTTTGGTGCAATTCTTAGGAAAGAAATTGCTTTTGTGATTTTTTAATTTTTTTTTTGTATTTTTAAGTTTTTGATTTTTTTGTATTTTTGATTTTTTGTGCAAGAAAATTAATGTTCAAGAAGAACGGATCCCAAAATCCAAACGTCTTCACGAAAAATCGTCAATCGTACGAGCGAAGCGGCAGCAGAGCCATTTGAAACTAAAGATTTTGTATGTATCAATTAATGTTCGTTATTCCTCGACTCACTCGAATTGATTTCTGGTTTATCGTTTCGACTTAACTTTGTTTTTGGTGTCGATATTTTTATATTTTAAACTAGACTATTTAATAATAAAATCTATTCAATTTAAGGAAAACTATTGTAAAAAGACTATTTTAAAACTTTAATTCTAAATTGAAAACCAACTAAATTAAAAATCTATTGAAAATTATCTCTAAGAATAAAACTATTTAATAAAAACTTTTTATATTTAAAATCTATTTTAAAGAAAGCTATTTAAAAAAAACTTTTAAATGAAAACTTAATTAAACTAATTTTTAAAACTAATAAAAAGTTAAACTAGATTTAAAAGGTAATAAAATAAAAAGATATTTTTTTTGTCTTTTTATATTTTATAAAAACAGATTTAAGAGAAAATACAACTTTCTAAATAAAACTTAATTAGACTCAAAACTTAATAAAAACTGCTACTAAAAAAAAACTATATTAATTAACCAGTGCATAAATGAACACAAGAAAGGGGTCTAGCATAACGGTTAGGTTGTTTGGTTTCTAGACGGAAGGTCTGGGGTTCGATCCCCAGACAAGACAAAATCTATTTGCTATTTTTTTAGACTTATTTAAATTTTATGACTACTGGATCTGTTTGTTGGAATTTTTTGGTCATATTTAAGAATCAATATACAACAATAAAAAAAAACAAAGGCAAAATAATAACACAACTATTCTGAAAAATCAAATAAGCTAAATCATTAACTAGAATAAGTAGACAAGAGAATCAAATAAGTATAAATACTAATAAGCAGATATCAATAATAAGCTGAATCAATTACAAATAAGCTAAATACCAAAACTGAAAAAGCAAACTCAAAATAAATCTAAATAAACTATATCCTAACAACTTATAAAATTCAAGCAGATACAAAATTAAAAAAAAGCAGCAACTTCAACAAGCAGACAAGAAACTTAACCAAATGAAAATTAAGCAGGTCTAAAATGACTATAAATAAACATAAAACAAAAGCAGAAATTACTACAACCACAAATAATAAGCAGATTCAAGCAATCTAATATCCAAACAAATAATAAACTACTAAAATAAATTCAAACTAGCAGATTCAACCTTAAACTAAATAAAAACTTAACAATTAAATAAAAAGAGAAACAAACCTTTTTGTCGAATCCGTTGAGGAGAAGTAACGCGCTGAGCGTACTTGAGAACCGAAGCAGCACCAAACACCACCTCAATTTATCCACGGCTCGAAACCAAAGAAACTAAATCTCGATCCAAGCTTCTTCGACAGTATTTTATATAAATCTCCAGTTGGGAGATTAATTCTACTTTCTTAAATATTTTTTTTTATTATTTTTTTTAATAATGATAACGAGAACAATAATATATATATATAAAACGAATTAACCTTTTAAATAAAACAGTAAATAAAAATGAGACGGAATTAAATTTAAATAACTTTTTTCATTAATTAAAATTAAAATTACAAGAGCTGGAAATTAAAAAATTACAAGATTTAAAACTAATCTAATTTACTGAAAAATAAAAAGTAAAAAAAAAAGCTATCGAAAATTACATGAAAAGAGGGGGTTTTATAGGAGAACCCAAACCTTCTAGGTTCTCTTGGTGCCCAAGGTGAAGGATCACGGCCATTCATTCTTCTTTTCTTCTTCTCTCTTGATTCCAACGGCTGTGATTGATTTTGGTATCCACGGATTGCCAGCATGGAATGGTGATTGGTAGATTTGTGCCACGTCAGGATGAGAGGACCACAGTGAGTGATTAATCCGAAATACTTGGGAATTTATTTTCTTTTGTGTGTATTAAACACTTAAACAAAAAGCCCCAAAATTGGATGGTAAATTTTTAATCAAGGTAAAAACTAGGGTTTGAGATTTGGGTATTTGGCTGTGTAAAAAAAGAATGGGGAAGAAAGGAAAACAGTGATATTCTTGTTTTTATCGAACTATTAATGTGGGGGTATTGGGTGAAGTAAATATATGTTATAAAAACGTGAGTGGGGTTGTAAAAACGAGGTGGGAATAATGATATGGTGTGGGTGAGTGCACGGTAGAGGGTGAGGGTTAGGGGTGAATATTTGTGTGAGGTAGAGTGCAGGGTAACGTTTATTAGGGTGATGCGTTTGTTTTGACTGGTCAAGAGAATAAGATCTATCCCACTTATAATTTGTTTTGCTGTTGGGCTTTAGGGTCCATAAACATCCGTCCCTTTATTATGATTTGTCAAGTGTCTTGGACCCAATACATTACTTAATCCGTCCATTTTAAGTAGTATAAGGATTTATAAGGCCCAATTAAACTTAAATCCGCGAATAAATGATCCTGTCTTTTGACTCTCGATAAATTCTTCATTCCCGTTTGCACTTTTGGTCTTTTTGAGTTGACTTTGTTGTTTTCTTCGATAAATGCCCGTCAAATCCCATGTTTTCTTCCTTTTTGATCTTTTGTACCTAAAACACATCAAGAACACAAACCACGCGTAATTCCGACTATTATGTAAATACACGTTTTGGTCTCGTTTTTCCTTGATTTTAGTGGCAAAAGAATAAGTGTTTACACACTTATTACTATACCTACCTAAAACCTCTTTCAAATATACATTGACTTTATAAACATTGTAAAACACACTCTAATTAAACCATACACTATTTAAACCACTCTTTCCCTTTGACTAGCTAGAAACCATCAGCCATATTTAAACCAAGGCCATATGTACATGTTTTTACATTAATGGGAAGTACTAGCAAATATTAAGGCCTAGATATGCAAGTATATGTAACCAAGACACCTATCACTTGGGCCTTTCCCTTAGACGTGTGATATGAGCACACCACACAAAAATTTTTCCTTGTACAACTTTCCATTAATTACAAACACTATACAAGTTTTATTTGTTCCCTTGGAATACATGTATGCGACAGCTAAAACACACCAAAAGCCAAGTGTACCCACATTTGCATTTAACAACCTAGTACCTCCAAGTACTTTTCAAATCACATCATATCTTGGGTGTTTCTCTTGCTTACCGTGGCTTAACCCTAGACCACACCCATCCTCTTCATACTTGGATATTTAGCAAACTACACATCCCACTTCTCACTACTTCACTCCAAAATTCGGTTCACACTTCACAAAACACCTAGACGAAACCAAAACATTTACTACTATAAGATCTTGGTCTTTTTAAGCATTTAGTGCAAGTCTACACAAGATATTTAGCATTCAAGTCAAGCCAAGACCTTCCTAGGTCACGTTTAGAACGAACCCGACACATAAGAGCTTTGAAACTTGATCATCCACCATCTTCTCTTGAAACAAGTAAGTGTGAGACCTCCCTAACCTCATTTTAATCTTTTCATTACTCTTTTAACTTTTCATGCATATATAAGCCATGGAAATGAAATTGGGAGTGCATGCACACGTAAAATACTCTAAGACAAACCACTAACAACATATAAGCCCGTGGCTTATATGGTGTTCGTGGACAAACTTGCTTCAAACACTATAAACTAGTAAGAAAACTTGCTTATAGAACCTAATGTGAGCCCTAGTAAATGATTTAGTCATATAAGCCCATAGATTTATATAAGCCGAGACATATAAGCTTATATAAGCCAAGACATGTAAGCTCATATAAGACAAGTCATTTAAGCCCATAAGCTTATATAAGCCGAGACATATTAGCTCACATGAGCCAAGTCATTTAAGCCCATAAGCTCATAATAAGCCGAGACATATACGCCATAGAAACTTATATAAGCCGTAACATAAGCCTAAATAAATAATCCCCATAAGCCCACATTAACTAGTAGATAATAAGTATGCTTATTAAAAATAGACAAGCCCAAAAGGTTAGCCCATTAGGCCCATGAAGCCCAAACCAAAACCCTATTGGGTCAACTAAGCCCAATCCCATTTTGCGAGACTTTTCGTGCCATCTTTACTAATTGGTGAAAGTTATAGGTAAAAAACATAAACATATAAAACATTTATATGCATTTCGTGACTTTAAAGAAGTTAAAAGACCAAAATTGCCTTTACTAAAAATATAGGGTGCGTTTGTGTTTAAAACGTGAACTAACCAAACCACAAGGACTAAATATGCCACTTTGGAAACTTAATACAAGCCCTAGCTTTTTATTTAAATATTTCGAGACTCTAAGGGCTAAAAGTGTCACTTTGGAAACTTAATATAAGCACTAAAAACACTATTGTAGGTTTTCGAGACTTAAAGGACTAAATGTGTCATTTGGGAAACTTAATACAAGCCCTAGAAACATTAATAAATAATTTCAAGTTAGGAGGGACTTGTTATGTCAATATCCAAACTTAATTCGAGCCCTAACCCTTACTTTTAATATATTCGAGACTTGAGGGGGGTGTTTTGCCAATTCGTAAAATTAAACCGAGCCCTAGGGACTCGGTTTGTAAATATTTTGAAACTAGGAAACCCTAGGGACTTAATTTGCCATATAGTGAAAGTATTATAAGCCCTAGGGGCGTGTTTTGGAAATAAAGTTAACTAACGACTAACGAGGTGAAATACTTAACGAACTAAACTTAAGGGTTATTTTGAATATTATAACATTACGAGGACTTACTAGTAATTTTAATTCAATTAAAAGTATTAATAAGTTATTTTATTAAATTAAGTCATTTTAGATAATCAAATAAATTATTAAGATTTATTTACGAAACCTTATAAACCGACAAATCATATTAAATACATTTATAGCCTTAAGAAAATTAATAGAATATTAATTTCTTACAATTATTTAAATTAGATAAAAATCTATTTATCTAATTTATTTCCCTTTTATTAGACAATCTAAATATATTTTTAGAAACTAAAAATATATTATATTATTGACAGCACACTATAAATTGAAACAATTAAACCATCGTAACAACTTATTAATTCGTGATCATGCATTTTCGTCAGTACATTTACCATGCATTATTATTTTGCATCTTTTGAGTCATCTAAATTACTTAGGTAATTTCATCACTTTGTGATCGTACTGTGTCAGTTTATTCAGTGACATCATCACTACATCATTACCACTGAGGTGAGTTCATGGCTCCATCTTTACTGTATTTATAACTGGGGGAGAAAACATACTTAACTTTTGATATGCAAACATGCACGGGTAACATCAACATATAACAACTTATTGCCTATTGTTTGCCCCATTCCCGTGGGCTATAATAGTTAGTGTAGCATGAAATGTTATGAATAGATCTATTCGGGTATTGACAACACCCGGCCTGTGTGACTTGCTATCACGAAACGCTTAGGCCAAGCAACAGGTTTATTTCATTGTCGGACTGAGGGAAACAACATCAGGATAGACCCAATGGGCTTACTGAGCATCATGTCTAGCTTCTATTACAGGGCAATAGGAACTACTATAGTATTGGCTGTGACTGTCCTACTATGATCGTGGTGTTTGGCATATCAATACTTTTACATTTAATTAAACCTATGAATTTACCAACTTCGTGTTGACCCCCACATTTTATTTTATATGTTTTCTTAGGAAAATAAACAGGTTCATGCATGGGATTCCAATATCATTGAAGCATCATGTTACCAACGGACTGGGATATTTTTCACATTATTAATAAATGTTGTTTTAAGACAAGATACTAAATGTGTACAATTTAATTCATATGATATGTTTTTAAATGACTATTATGATCATTGCTCTATATACTGCGTGCTATCGATCCACCAAAGTAACACCCCACGTACTATTTCGCTGCATTTGACCATTATGGGGGTGTTACAGAATGGTATCAGAGCGCATAGTTATAGAAAACCAGATCAAAAATAAAAAAAAATTAAATAATAAAAATTTAAACTGGACTATAACTGAAATTTTAAATCAATTAAAGAGAAAATTGATTTTTGAGGAACCCTTATAGTTAGGCATGTAGCATATAGAGCATGCATATTATGTGGACTAACTGTACGCTGATTTATAACCTCCAAGTTATTAAGTCACTTAAGTATCTACGCATATTTTAACAGACATTGTTAATAAACCGCATTGCATATGCATTTTGAAAACTTTTTGAATTGTGTAAGCTAAAACTTACTCAACTTTGAAATGCTACTATTTTTAGATATCATGACGATACCTACCATCGTGACTACTTTCGAGGAACTTATGATTCCTACCATCGCACCGCCATCGCCGACATCGGTACTTGCCGGACATGCATCCGACACCGAGTCTAGAGATGACAAGCCTGATGGAGTTATCATCATATCAGACTCTCCTACCACATCACCACCTGCTATTTCTCCTACATCACCATTACTGGTTGTACCTGCATCTCCACCTAGGGAGGCGGATCAGGTAGTACCTACTCTACCACCCTTGCCACCACCTTTTGCACTCCACTCTTACCTTACCAGTGCCTTGCCACCTCGCAAGAGGAGGTGCGACTTTAATCCTGACTCGACCTTCGAGATAGGAGAAGGCTTGGGAGCTAGCCAGGCCAGACTTGGCGCACTACAGGCACATCTCGATGCTCTTGTAGCTCGATAGGCACAGGATACCGCACTTATCCATGCCTTACTTCAGGCGAACCAGTAGGGTCGCGCCGTACTTCAGGAGAGATTTAACTCTCTCTATTGGACTGTGGCTGGTGAGTCACATACCACTCAGAGTTCTTTGGGTATGACCCAGGGAACCATACAGTGGCTGTTAGATGAGGTTTCTTACCTCCGTTATCGCCTAACTTCACTAGAGGGTCACTCGTACGAGACCCAGGCTGCCATACTCACACAGGAGGAGACCTTCAGGACCTTCATAGACCTGGAAGATCTTTGTCACCAGGGAGTCACTGTAGAGACGGATCTTCTTCGGAGTGTCGATACTGCACACCAGCTTCAGTTGCTCGAGACTAGGAGATTCTCCCCGGAGACCAAGAGAGCTATGATTCACATGCAGGATGATCGTGCACCCACACCACCAGCTGGACCATCCACACCTTCAGGCAGCCATACTAGTGTAAGCTAGATTTCTTTGTACATCATGACAAGCATTGAGTTACATCTCAACTCGCATGATTTAGGTCTTTTGTAGTTATATTTCATTTCAGTTGTATCCGTATCTTAGCGCCTAACCTTAGTAGGTATGTTATCTTTTGTTTTACTACAAACATGTGTACCACTATTTCAGACAGGATTGTTGTATCTCTTTCTTAGATTGGTTGTACTTGTATTATATTGTTATTCACAAGAATTGACATTTATCACCTACTTGTTTGTTTGAATTTATATTATTATAAAATCTTGACAGGTTATCCAATTTTTTGTGAATTCTATGCATACCCATTTTTCATGCAGCTTAATATAATAATCTTATTGATCAACTAACAAATCTCATCTTTGTGTATGATAGAACATTGGCACAAAGTGTTATTCGATAGAATCCTGACGCTGCTTCCTCAACGACTATTTCAGAAGCACAACTTAGAGTGCTTATCAGTCAAGGCATTGATGATTCCCTAGCCGCCAGGGAAACACATCCCAGCGGGAACCAGGGCGACAGTCAAAACTCAAATGCCAGAGATCGAAATGCCAGAGGGTGTACCTACCCCGACTTCCTGAAATGCAAGCCTAGTTACTTCAAGGGCTAGAAAAGGGAAGTAGAACTTATGCAATGGTTCGAGAGGAATAAGACCGTGTTCCGCATTAGTGATTGTACCGAAGAGAACAAGGTGAAATTTGCCACCTGTACTCTTTTGGAACATGCTCTCACCTGGTGGAGCTCTCTAGTTGCTACCCTTGGGCATGATGAAGCCTACGGGATGACCTGGACCGCATTGAAAGAAACACTTACCGCGAAATACTGTCCTCGTGGTGAAATCAAGAAACTAGAGATTGACTTGTGGAACCTCAAATTCTCACATCATGACATCACGGACTACAATCAGAAGTTTCATGAGTTAACTTTGATGTCTACTCGAATGTTCCCTGATGTGAAAGACAAGATAGAGTAGTAAGTCAGTGGACTTCCTGATTCTATTCATGACAGTGTACTCGCATCCCGACCCACTACGGTCGAGAGTGCCATGGAGTTTGCCACAGAGTTGATGAACAAACGGGGACGTGATCAATTGCTTAGACACTCAGAGTACAGGAGTAAAGTTGATGAGAACTACCGTAGTCATCACCAGACCCAACAACCAAAGAGACAAAACTTGGGTCAGGTCTGCAGTGCTATTTCCTCAACACCACCTCCATATGTAGGCAACAAGCCAAAGTGCTCCAAGTGCAATTTCCATCACTACCCTACTGTTGAATGCCGAAGGCCCGGACAGGGAAACCCACATGCTATAACCATCCGAAACAACTCCAGTACCAACTACATGCCCAACAATAGTAACAGTCAGAACTTCCGTGGAAGTGGACAGTAGGGAAACCACCATCACACTGGCAGTGGTAGCATGGCTCGTAGGGAAGTTCGTTGCTATGGTTGCAGAGAAGTCGGGCACATCAAGCCTGATTGCCCAAAGCGAGCAGTTAGGAACGAGAATAGAGGAGGAGCACCATCCAGAGTTTATGTTATAGGAGACTCCAAGACCAACCCCGACTCCAATGTGGTTACCAGTACGTTTCTTCTGAACAATCGTTATGCAATTATTTTGTTTGATACGGGAGCCGATAGGAGCTTTATATCCACCGAGTTTAGTAGTTTATTAGGCATTACTCCGTCACAGCTAGACGACTGTTACAGAGTCGAATTAGCAGACGGTAAAATCATCAAAACTAACACTATTCTAAGAGGTTGTACCTTAAATCTTCTAAATCATCCATTCGATATTCATTTGATACATGTAAATTTGGGTAGTTTCGACGTCATCATTGGTATGGACTCTTTAGCCAAATATCACGCAACCATTTTGTGTGACGAAAAGCTAGTCCGTATACCGTGGGGAAAGGAAAATCTAATTGTCCGAGGAGAAGGAAATTCAGATAGAACTGACACCAGACTGAGTGTTATCTCATGCACCAAAGTCCAGAAGTATATACTAAAAGGATGCCCTATCTTTTTAGCACATATTTCAAAGACAGACAAAGATTAGGAACCAGAGAAGAAACAAATCAAGGACGTGCCGATTGTCCGTGATTATCCCGAAGTTTTCCCAGACGACTTACCTGGTTTACCTCCGACTCGTCAAGTGTAACTTCAAATCGACTTGATACCAGGAGCGGCACCTGTAGCTAAAGCACCATACCGATTAGCACCGACCGAGATGAAAGAACTCGCTGAACAACTTCAAGAACTATTAGAAAAAGTTTTTATCCGACCCAGTTCCTCACCTTGGGGAGCTCTAGTGCTTTTTTGTCAAAAAGAAAGATGGTTCTTTCCGAATGTGCATCGATAGGGAACTGAATAAGTTAACTGTAAAGAACCGTTATCCGCTACCACGAATCGACGACCTATTTGATCAACTACAAGGATCAAGTGTGTATTCCAAGATTGACTTAAGATCTGGATACCATCAGCTGAGAGTCAAAGAGGAGGACATACCAAAAACAGCCTTCAAGACTCGTTACGGTTATTACGAATTTCAAGTCATGCCATTTGGATTGAAAAATGCACCAGCCATATTCTTGGACCTCATGAATCGAGTGTGCAGACCGTATCTGGATAAATTCGTCATCATATTCATCGACGACATACTCATCTATTCCAAGAATGAGCAAGAGCACGGAGAACATCTTGCTCAAGTACTGAAATTGCTTAAGGAAGAGAAGTTATACGCCAAATTCTCCAAATGTGATTTTTGGATTCCTAAAGTACATTTTCTTGGTCACGTGAGTGACAACAAAGGAATACAAGTAGATCCCGCAAAAGTCGAATCCGTAAAGGATTGGGTGGCACCCACTTCGCCAAAGGAAATCCGCTAATTCTTAGGTTTTGCCGGTTACTACCGGAGATTTATAGAAGGATTTTCTAAGATAGCTAAATTCATGATGAAGCTTACTCAGAAAGGCGTGAAATTTGATTGCGGAGAAAAAGAAGAAGCCGCATTCCAAACCATAAAACAGAAATTGTGCAGTGCACCTATCCTGGCCTTACCAGAAGGCAACGAAGACTTTGTTGTCTACTGTGATGCATTACACAAAGGCTTAGGATCTGTGTTAATGCAGAGACAGAAACTTATTGCTTATGCTTCAAGGAAACTGAAGAAGCACGAGCATAATTACTCTACTCATGATCTAGAGCTTGGATCTGTAGTTTTTCCCTTGATAATTTGAAGACACTACCTATATGGAACAAAGTGCACAGGTGCATACCGACCACAAAAGTTTGCAACATATCCTAGACCAGAAGGAGCTGAACATGAGGCAACGTCGTTGGATAGAATTGCTCAGTGACTACGATTGTGACATCAAATACCACCCAGGTAAAGCCAACGTAGTTGTAGATGCACTAAGCCGAAAGGGAAGTGATCCTCCCATGAGAGTTCGAGCCCTAGTTATGACCATTAGCTTGGACCTACCCAAGAAAATATTAGAGTCTGAACTCCAAGCACAAAAGCCTGAAAAAATTGGAAAGGAAGACATGGGAGGGATGCTTAGGGCAGCTCTAAGCAAGGATAAGTAAGAAGCCAGAGCAGACGGAACGTTATGTTTGCACGGAAGAAGTTGGTTACCATGTTACGGAGACTTGAGAAACGTGATCATGCACGAATCTCATAAGTCTAAGTACTCCATACATCCCGGATCTGAAAAGATGTATCAGGATGTGAAGAAATTATATTGGTGGCCAAACATGATAGCAGACATTGCCACATACGTGAAGAAATGTCTGACTTGTGCCAGAGTGAAGACAGAACATCAGAGACCATCCAGTTTGTTAGTCCAACCCGAGATACCGAAATGGAAATGGGATAATATCACCATGGACTTCATTACAAAACTTCCTACTTCATCTCACGGTTACGATACAATTTGGGTAATCGTCGACCGACTCACAAAATCAGCTCATTTCCTGCCCATCAGAGAAAATGACTCTCTGAACAAGCTGGCCAAACTATACCTCAAGGAGGTTGTGACTAGACACGGTATACCAATCTCAATAATCTGTGATCGAGATGGTAGATTTACGTCAAACTTTTGGAAATATTTTCAACGAGCATTGGGAACAAACTTGGACATGAGTACAGCTTATCACCCGCAGACTGACGGTCAGAGTGAACGAACAATACAAACGTTGGAAGACATGCTAAGGGCATGTGTGATCGACTTTGGAAAAGGATGAGTCGAACATATACCATTAGTTGAATTATCCTACAACAACAGCTACTATGCCAGCATCAAAGTAGCACCATTTGAGGCCCTCTATGGCCGCAAGTGTAGATCACCCGTATGCTAGGCAAAGGTGGGGGAATTTCAGCTGACTGGACCCAAACTGATCCAAGAGACTACTGAGAAGATCTCTCATCAAACAAAGAATTCAAGCTGCATAAAACATGCAGAAGAGCTATGCATATCGCAAACGGAAACCTATGGAATTCGCAATAGGTGACCGTGTTATGCTCAAGGTGTCGCCTTGGAAGGGCGTTGTACGATTTGGAAAATGTGGGAAATTAAATCCTCGTTACGTAGGACCCTTCAAAGTGACTGCTAGGATTGGTGAAGTCGCTTATCGTTTAGAGTTACCCCAGCAGTTGAGCCGGGTACACTCTGCATTCCATGTCTCAAACCTGAAGAAGTGCTACGTGGATGAGCCGTTAGCCATGCCATTGGAGGGTGTCAACTTTGATGACAAACTCCAATTCATAGAAGAACCTGTTGAAGTCATTGAGAGGGTAGTCAAGAAACTAAAGCAAAGCCAAATCCCGTTAGTTAAGATACGTTGGAACTCAAGGAGAGGTCCTGAGTTCACCTGAGAATGCGAAGACTCATTCAGAGGAAAGTACCCACACCTGTTCACCTGAGCAGTAACGTCATCTTAAGCTTTGAAGACAAAGCTAAAATAACGAGATGTTGCTGTAAAACGTGTAAATTTCAGGTTTTGACTATGTCATCATTGTACATGTCACCTCATGAAATCTATATATATTACCACCTTTGCATGAAATCTTTTGAGCAATCATATGCATCATACATGAGCATACACCATTTAAATCATCAGAACATAGAAACATCTAATCACATGACATTATTTTATGATTATGAGTATTTAATCATAAGGACATTTGTATGGCTACATTATATGAGCATACAAGGCTTTAAACAATCATATATTGGGACTATTAAGTCACCTAAAACACTTGATCATAAGCATTCATCATATGGATTTATAAAAATCTAAACTCATGATCACAATTAATAAACAATTATCAAGGAACTATTTTAATCTTCAAAAATATATATTTATATATTTTCCTCACACCACAAACAGTACTACGATACGACATCAACTACTTTTATTATTAAACATTACAAATATCCACTCTAAATCATTTTCACTAAATATCTTACATTTGAATAAAGTAAATAATACTTTTATTTAATTATGACTATACTTTCACCAAGGATCCCAAAACTTAACCAAATGAATTAGGACTTGAACCTACTTCTACTATATTATACCTAGACTCCTAGTAATCGTATCAAGACACTAAATTTGAACCAAAAACTACCCTAGACTTATATATCTAGCCGAATACTATATCATACACAACTATACCTACCTAAAACCTCTTTCAAATATACATTGACTTTATAAACATTGTACAACACACTCTAATTAAACCATACACTATTTAAACCACTCTTTCCTTTTGACTAGCTAGAAACCGTCGGCCATATTTAAACCAAGGCCATATGTACATGTTTTTACATTAATGGGAAGTACTAGCAAATATTAAGGCCTAGATATGCAAGTATATGTAACCAAGACACCTATCACTTGTGCCTTTCCCTTAGACGTGTGATATGAGCACACCATACAAACCATTTCCCTTGTACAACTTTCCCTTAATTACAAACACTATACAAGTCTCATTTGTCCCCTTGGAATACATGTATGCGACGGCTAAAACACACCAAAAGCCAAGTGTACCCACATTTGCATTTAACAACCTAGTACCTCCAAGTACTTTGTAAATCACATCATATCTTGGGTGTTTCTCTTGCTTACCGTGGCTTAACTCTAGACCACACTCATCCTCTTTATACTTGGATATTTAGCAAACTACACATCCCACTTCTCACTACTTCACTCCAAAATTCGGATCACACTTCACAAAACACCTAGACGAAACCACAACATTTACTACTATAAGATCTTGGTCTTCTCAAGTATTTAGTGCAAGTCTACACAAGATATTTAGCATTCAAGTCAAGCCAATACCTTCCTAGGTCACGTTTAGAACGAACTCGACACATAAGAGCTTTGAAACTTGATCATCCACCATCTTCTCTTGAAACAAGTAAGTGTGAGACCTCCCTAACCTTATTTTAATCTTTTCATTACTCTTTTAACTTGTCATGCATATATAAGCCATGGAAATGAAACTAGGAGTGCATGCACACGTAAAATACTATAAGACAAACCACTAACAACATATAAGCCCACGGCTTATATGGTCTTCGTGGACAAACTTTCTTCAAACACTATAAACTAGTAAGAAAACTTGCTTATAGAACCTAATGTGAGCCCTAGTAAATGATTTAGTCCTATAAGCCCATAGATGTATATAAGCTGAGACATATAAGCTTATATAATCCAAGACATGTAAGCTCATATAAGCCAAGTCATTTAAGCCCATAAGCTTACATAAGCCGAGACATATAAGCTCACATAAGCCAAGTCATTTAAGCCCATAAGCTTATAATAAGCCGAGACCTATAAGCCATAGAAACTTATATAAGACGTGACGTAAGCCTAAAAAAATAATCCCCATAAGCCCACATTAACTAGTAGATAATAAGTATGCTTATTTAAAATAGACAAGCCCAAAAGGTTAGCCCATTAGGCCCACGAAGCCCAAACCGAAACCCTATTGGGCCAACTAAGCCCAATCCCATTTTGGGAGACTTTTCAGGCCATCTTTACTAATTACCGAATGTAATAGGTCAAAAACATAAATATATAAAACATTTATATGCATTTCGTAACTTTAAAGAAGTTAGAGGACCAAAATTGCCTTTACTAAAAATATAGGGTGCGTTTGTGTTTAAACCGTGAACTAACCAAACCACAAGGACAAAATATGCAACTTTAGAAACTTAATACAAGCCCTAGCTTTTTATTTAAATATTTCGAGACTCTAAGGGCTAAAAGTGTCACTTTGGAAACTTAATATAAGCCCTAAAAACCCTATTGTAGGTTTTCGAGACTTAAAGGACTAAATGTGTCATTTGGGAAACTTAATACAAGCCCTAGAAACATTAATAAATAATTTCGAGTTAGGAGGGACTTGTTATGTCAATATCCAAACTTAATTCGAGCCCTAACCCTCACTTTTAATATATTCGAGACTTGAGGGGGGTGTTTTGCCCATTCGTAAAATTAAACCGAGCCCTAGGGACTCGGTTTGTAAATATTTCGAAACTAGGAAACCCTAGGGACTTAATTTGCCATATAGTGAAAGTATTATAAGCCCTAGGGGCGTGTTTTGGAAATAAAGTTAACTAACGAGGACTAACGAGGTGAAATACTTAACAGACTAAACTTAAGGGTTATTTTGAAAATTATAATATTACGAGGACTTACTAGTAATTTTAATTCAATTAAAAGTATTAATAAATTATTTTATTAATCTAAGTCATTCTAGATAATTAAATAAATTATTAAGATTTATTTACGAAACCTGATAAACTGATAAATCATATTAAATACATTTATAGCCTTAAGAAAATTAATAGAATATTAATTTCTTACAACTATTTAAATTAGATAAAAATCTATTTATCTAATTTATTTCCCTTTTATTACACAATCTAAATATATTTTTAGAAATTAAAAATATATTATATTATTGAAAGCACACTATAAATTGAAACACTTAAACCATCGTAACAACTTATTAATTCGTGATAATGCATTTTCATCAGTACATTTACCATGCATTATTATTTTGCATCTACTGAGTCATCTAAATTACTTAGGTAATTTCATCACTTCATGATCATACTGTGCCAGTTTATTTAGTGACATCATCACTACATCATTACCACTGAGGTGAGTTCTTGGCCCCATCTTTATAGTATTTATAACTGGGGGAGAAAACATACTTAACTTTTGATATGCAAACATGCACGGGTAGCATCAACATATAACAACTTATTGCCTATTGTTTGCCCCATTCCCGTGGACTGTAATAGTTAGTTGTGTAGCGCGAAATGTTATGAATAGATCTATTCGAGTATTGACAACACCCGGCCTGCGTGACTTGCTATCACGAAACGCTTAGGCCAAGCAACATGTTTATTTCATTGTCGGACTGAGGGAAACAACATCAGGAAAGACCCAATGGGCGTACTGAGCATCATGTCTAGCTTCTATTACAGGGCAATAGGAACTACTATAGTATTGGTTGTGATTGTCCTACTATAATCGTGGTGTTTGGCATATCAATACTTTTACATTTCATTAAACCTATGAATTCACCAACTTCGTGTTGACCCCCACATTTTATTTTATATGTTTTCTTAGGAAAATAAACAGGTTCATGCGTGGGATTCCAGCATCATTGAAGCATCATGTTACCAACGGGCTGGGATATTTTTCACATTATTAATAAATGCTGTTTTAAAACAAGATACTAAATGTGTACAATTTAATTCATATGATATGTTTTTCAAATGACTATTATGATCATTGCTCTATATACTGCGTGCTATCGATCCACAAAAGTAACACACCACGTCCTATTCCGCTTCATTTGACCATTATGGGGGTGTTATAAATTAATTGTGGCTTTTATATCCCCTATAGTAACCTTTACTTTCTTGTCTACGCATGTATATATGTTAATAAATAACCAAGAACGGTTTTAATTGGTTTGTAGTCTCTTATGCATTTTTGACTAATCATTCGTGGTTGGTATAAGTACGTCTTAAGATTCTAAGTTAGAACGTTTTATGTGTACTAGACTTATGTCATGCTTAAGACTTAGCGGGTGTTTTTCCTTTTATTCTTTTCAACTTTCTTTGTGAGGAATAAAGAAAAATAAGAGCGGTTTATGAAAAAAATGAGTGGCTTGAAAAAAAGAGAAAAAGAAAAAGAAAAAAATTAATAATTATGCAAGACTCCCAAGAGGGGAAGTGAAGTGTTAGTTATAGTAGCTATTGAATTCCAATATTACTGTCACAAGGGTTGCGGTGATTTAATAGTTTCTCCAATCCAATATTACCTTGACGGGTTACGGGATTGAAGATCCAAGGTCTCAAAAAGGCGGCAGATATAAATTATTTCGTGAGTTCAATTTTTCTTTTCTTAGCGAGTGTGTAGCTACTTATTAATGAATGACATAAGGATTTTACACATAAGGCGAATGACTTATTATTATAAGTCGTACTTATATTAATTGTGGGCGGTTTTTCAAATAATGGATAAGATGGTTACTTAGGATTAAAACCGTGCTTCCTTATTTTGAGATTTTACGCTTCTTATATTTCACGCTTTAAATAATGAAAATTTTGCTCTCAAGCAATTGCTCAAATAATAATCGTTCTTAGAGGCATAATAAATAGGGGTATAATAGTAACACAATTAATCTTTATGAATGAGTCAATGCACTTTCACTTATCGATAACTGTTGGAAATACGTTTTTACGCATTTAGAAAGGATCGGTCACTCCAACTATTTATACGTAGATTGGGCTCGTGATCCAATATGTAAACAATATAGCCCATCAAGCCCACATGTAGGATGGGCTATATATATACCCTCCTAGCATGTTAGGAGGGTTGGTTGTTAGTTGTTCAATTCAGATTCTTCGTTTCTCTCATTCTCTCCTTTCTCTCTCTAACTTTCTCTCTCAAATTCTTCGTCTCCCTCCCTTTCTTTAGATCATAACAACACATATACAATCCTAAGAAACTAAGGACCTACAAATGGTATCAAGAGCCATGGTTGATTGGGTTGTTTTTGTGTTGTTCATGCTTATTTAAGTGTGTTCATGTGTTTTTGATTTATTTTACCCAAGTTTCAATTTTTTTCGTGTTTTTGTTGTTCTACTTGATCCATATATCTTCTACTTAGTTGTAGTAGCGATTTGGGTACTTTAGTTTGGTTAGAAACACGGATTACAAGGTAAAAAATATCAAATTTTTGGTGTCTTCAAGTCTCGGAATCTTTCTGCATCAAGATCAGCATCGCAATAACCCAAGGGTTTCTACATTGCGATCACACTTTGCGATCACCATGTTCTGATCACTTGATTGCGATCACTTATTCAGATACGTGTATATTGCGATCACTTGATTGCGATCAGATAAGGGCATATTGCGATCAAGATATTCCGATCACTACATTGCGATGGAAGATATTGCGATCACAACATTGCGATCATAGATATTGCGATCATAACATTGCGATCAAGATATTGCGATCACATTCTGATGAGTAATGCGATCACATTCCGATGAGTATTGCGATCAAATTCCGATGAGTATTGCGATCACATTCCGATAAGTATTGAGATCACATTCTGATAGGTATTGCGATCACATTCCGATAGGTATTGCGATCACATTCCGATAGGTATTGCGATCACATTCCGATAGGTATTTTAATCACATTCCGATGGATTAAATTTTGGCATTGCGTAAAGTGACAAGTATTCCTAGATTTTTCAAAAACGTGTTTTTGAAAATTTGTGTGTAATTTTACCTTGGAGAATTTTTGGTTTCTTGAGAATCCATATTTAGAGGATTTAATCATTTTTTCTTCACTACTTGAGGAATCTAATCGACAACGACAAACACAATTACTTTCTTTCATTGCTCGATCGATAAGTAATCCTTACCTTCATTTATCATCGACTTTCAATGAATTGGTTGAATTCGACTTCTCAAGAGGGAGAATCGCATAAGATGCGAGAAGAAGCTAGAAAAAGATGTCAAGTCGTATTTAGACGATTTGAATGTCATCTCGACGCGCTTACAAAGCTCACGTATGGACCACCCTTTTTGGCAGTCTTTGGTCAAGATGCTCCTTTCTTCATTGACGCCTTGATGATAAACTTGGATATTCCTCAGCAGAAAATTGACAAAGAAGACTTTAATCACATTGAATCCATATCTGCACTCTAAATTCTTCTGAAACAATTATAGATTTTTCTTTAGTTCGATGTTGCCAAGAAGGAAAATTCAGCGCACTACATCTCATTCCTTGAAGATATGCATACCGAGATCTAAGGCTTCCAAGGAACCGTGTGCAAATACGTGAATTCTCTTACGTATTTGTTTCAAGAACGATCACGACTTGAAATTGATTATGATAATTAGAAGCAAGAACATCAGATGCAGACGCACAAGGATAATACTCATACGGATGACACAAAGGAAACAACTTTGGTTAACAATGAGAGCAGCACGTCAGGGAATATTATGGATGTTTCTTATGCTGACACCATACCCGTATATGACGAAGAACCTACAAACACGGTACAACGGAATGTTGTTTATGATGTATATGCCGATGAAATACCGCATGTTGAGCATTCCGAACCTAATTATGATACACATGGGATGGAAAAGGGTGATAGTTTTACCACTTCAGATTCATCCGATGTGAGTCAAAACGGGGGAGAGGTTGTTCAGAATGCTATATTACATCATGATAAATGCTTTGTGACTGCTTTGTTAACCGATTCTGCTTATAGAATTAAAGAGCTTGAAACGATAATAGCTCAAGAATCTCAAGATTTTGAGGATGCCAAAATTGAATTTTCGAAGAAAACGGATAAATTTGAAAAGTATTTTGAAAAACTTGAAAATTCAAACATTATTCTTGAACGAAAATTAAATCAAAAAATTCAAGATTCTAAAGTCGAAAAAGATAATTTTGTGAAACAAATTACTTTGCTAGAATCTAATTGGCATCCCAAGACATCTTACAAAAGGAAAACGAGACCTTAAAACAACGTTGTAATGAGTCAAATAATACTATCGTAGTGATGAGGTCTAAAACTCTAGAGTCAACGACCTTGTTAACTACTGAAAATGCTGAATTAAAGGCTCAGATTCAAAAAAGGTTTTTGCTATAGCTGCTCTGAAAGGGCACTAGTGTGGACAATAAGCTTGAAAAACCATCAATCTTGGGGAAACCGCCTAAAAATCAGTCCGTTCAACAATGGGGAAACCGCCTAAAAATCAGTCCGTTCAACAACCGACTGCATTTAGATCCGAGCGACCAAAATCCTCGAGACCGCGGTTTGCCTCCCAATTTGATATGGTTCATAGTTCTAGACCAATCACTCCACTATCTAGGCCTAATGTGATAAAACTAGCCTATGCTAAACCTACAAACAAGACTGCTACTAGTGATTCTAGGTATAGTTCTAAGAATATGCCACAACATAGGTCGAATAGCATGCCTAATAATCACTATGTAGATGCATCTAAGAAAATGACACAAGCTAGACCTAGGATTTCTAGATCTCAATCGGACCTCAAACGCGGTGTTTGTTTCGTATGCATGAAAAGTGTCTTCACGACAAATCATGCGGCTTGTGTTACTAAAGTCTTGAAGGAGCTGAACTCAAGTGCTAAAAGAGGGATTCCTAAAGGAAATAGGTTTTCTACCGCTAAGTCTTCCGTTGTGCATAAGAAAACCATGTCGCCTAGTGTAACACCCCATTTTGGAAAATAGAATGTCACGCGTGATTATGGCGTGTCATCAAAGCATACAAGGATAAATGTATAAAACATCACATGACCATAAAGGAAATACCGGAATCAAACATCGGTACCCCAAAAGTAGAAATCATCACACACAAACATAAGTACTGTAAATGAAAAGGACTAAACTATGTCCATGGAAATGAGTATCAAAGTATAAAGAAATGCATAAAGTAATGAAGGCTAGGAAGCTTCAAATCCATATGCACGTACGTTTAAAGTCTACGAGCGTCCCTGAGTACCTGCCGTTTTAAGAACATGAAAGGAAAAACGGCTGAGCATAACGCTCATTGCACGGATATACAAGTATAGCATGAATAATATAAGCATATAAGCATATAAGCATAAAGCAGCGGAAAAGACGAAGTCCTGGACAACCTGGTATATCTTAACAAAACTGGTTTTATAGTTTGAAAAGCCTTATGTTTATCTTATAAAAACTGTTTAACATGTTTACCATTTATCCAATATAGGTCATGAAATATCAACGTGCATGAATACTTGGAGGGGTGACCTCGTCATGAAAATTAGAGGGGCTGCGTCTAATTTAATATAAGTTTTGGGTAGGAGGGATCAGCTCCTTGTGAAGGATGCAAAGCACACACCACATTCACCTGAATAATCTACTGAAAACATATAACCTAGGATGCACCCATACACCCCACATGATAATAATAATAATAATATGGCCAAAAGCTGAAGGGACGCCACGAGATATCACTCCGTCGTGGTGGAGTCATAACACTGGTGCCTCCAGTGTTATGGTTATGGTACCTCCATAACTAGGTGAAACTGGTCATGCATGTATATGGCTTTAGGTATCTAATTAAACATAAGCAATTCAAAAACATATAAAACATATACTAGGGAAAATAGTTGGCTGCATACGGGAAATCCTAATAAGGAAGAATGTCCATACTGAAAGGACGGAGAATCCGTACCTTGTGTCCAGTGAACGAAGAAGACGAACGGAAGAGAGTCCTACTTCGGTATCACTAATGCTACATAAATAATATACGTATATAAGTATTCTGTTTACTAAGTACGTAACTGATTTTATGTCATGTCTTAGCTTGTTTTATATGTTCATGTCATGTTTTACTGATTTAAACTTTATACTGCGTTTATCATGTATTCAGTCTATTTTGATTAAGTATTACCTGTATTTCTTGTATTATTATACTTGTTTTGTAATAATAAGTAACTTTCTAAAAATAGCAGGTTTCCTAAAACAGAAAGTTTCCAAAAATAGAAAGTTTCCAAAACTGGAAAGTTTACAAAAACAGATTTACTGCTTAAAATAAATAAGTTTCTAAAAATAGTAAGTTTCCATAAATAGATTAGCTGCCTTAATTAAATAAGTTTCTAAAAATAGAAAGTTTCCATAAATAGAAATAAGCTGGTTTATTAGGCTAATAATATAAGCTTAAGTGTTTACTAAATTATATTCTAAGTCATGTGATTAAATAGTATAGTTTATTAATTATTTCATATAAATTAAATAAACTATAGGTTAAAGTATTTAATTAAATGTAACGTGATTTAATTAAATAAAAGGTAATAATACTTAGGTTAAAACGTGTAATAATATTTATCATTAATATAACCTAAGTCATGTAAATTAATTAATTATAAGGCATGTTTAATAATTAATTAATTATATAGTCTAACTTAAATAATAAATAATTAGATTAAAATCCATGTATTATTAATAATATTAATAACCTAAGTCATGTATAAATTAAATTAATCATGTACATGTTTTAATTAATTTAATTTAACCTTGTAAAACTAAACTTGTAAAAATAATTAACAATTAACTTGTAACTTAATTAAGTGGTGAACCGTGCCCGTGAACCCGTTAACCGGACCCGTGAACCGGTCATCAAACGCACCCCTAACAGTGGCAAACCGGTTTGGCCGGTTGCCACTGCCATGCGGCGGTTTCCCCCTGCTTTCCATAATTATCCACCTGCTTATGCCGGTGGTGGTCCTTGTTTCTGCCGAGATCTAACCGAACACCAAACACACCCCCCGACAAGGTCGGGGGTTCCCTTGTTCTTGCGGCCGAGACCAACAACACCACACCGAGACCCGTAGGTATCGGCTATGTTCACACGAGGCATACCGAGAGCCTTGGGCTCTCGGTTTGTGTGTACCGGCCGAAACAAACACCCCTTAAACCCTAAATAATTTACCCTCATGATTTATTAACATGTTATTTACTTGTTTTTATATCCCTCATGATTTCATGTGTTCAATTAATTAAGAACATAAAAAGAAAAAGGGTTTAAGGATCTACTGATTACGTGAAACAAAGGAGAACGATAACAATAACAATCTTGCAAGAAATCGATCACCAAAAATGATAAACACACCTCCCTTTGGTATTCTATACCCGGAAGAGGAGACAAAGAGAGATTAGGGTTTTGTTTATTTTCTAAGTTTCTGTAATTATGAAAATACCTTTTTCCCTTTTCTTGTTTTAGTAAAAATTAAAATGGGCTTGGCCCTTTTTCTTGTGTTTAGCCGCGGGTAAGGGGGCTCACATAGGGTAACCCAATTGTTTTTCCGTGTCTGATATTATTCATGTTCTCGTGTTCGTGTTTACATGATTTAATTAGTTAGCGTTCGTGTCGTATTATATTTATTCATGACCGTAATAAATATACGTAAATAATATTTAGCTCGTGATTATTTACGTTCATGATTTCATGTTCGTATGTTAAGGATTATAATTATTATTGAAATAATTATCGTGTCTTAATACGTATTAAATACTTATTGTGTAATAACACGTACGTAATACTTGTAAATCTTGTTCGTGAAACGTAAACGTGTTATAAAAGGAAAGTTCTAATCATGTACGTACGATCATAAGGGTACTATTCATGGTAAAATCATGCGGGTTTTACAACTCTTCCCCCCTAAAAAGAATAATTCGTCCCCGAATTATAGATAATGTAAACTGGAAAAAGAAGAACATACCCTAATTTAAAATATGAAATGAGGGTAAGAAGCCCGGATAGACTCCTCTGTTTCCCAAGTGGCTTCCCGCTTGGTATGATCCCTCAAAAGGACTCGTTCTTGTCTGTCAAGAACTCGTTCGAGTTCTTCTATGAAAGTGAGATCTTCACGAATCTGTTCCAGTGGATACTGAACCATGTGAAGGGGATGATACTTGTACCCTCTGAGTAAGGACACATGGAAAACATCATGAACATGAGAAAGCTGCGGAGGTAACGCTAAACGGTAAGATACTTCACCGACTCGCTGGATGACATCAAACGGTCCGATGAATAGAGGAATGAGCTTCCCTTTGATTCCAAAATGTCTAACACCACGTGCCGGCGAAACCTTAAGGAAAACGTGATCTCCTACGTTAAAATGTAAGTCCATACGATGCTTGTCTGCATAATGTTGATCCCAAACTTAGATCGATTAAGCTTTGTGTATACGAGATTAGATCAAGTAATACACGTAGAGAAACCTTTGCTTATGAATAAAGTAACAAAGTGTTATGCGGAATTAACACTTGATCTAAAACACAAAGATGTTAAACAAACTTTCACTTGTATTAGAATGATCGTACTTGATTACAATGAAAGAGATTTAACTTGTGAAAACTTATGAAAACTGATGATTAACTTTAACCTAAAAGATCTTCTTTTATAGATTAAGAAGTCTTGTACAATAATCTACGAATCAACTATTCTAGGTAAAGATAATAATAGAAAATACAATGTCGTGCTTATCTTTACCATACATAAATAAAGAAACAAATAAACAAAAGATTCGTATGAAGATATATTCCATCAGTGCTAATCTTCAAGGCTGTCAGCGTTGACTTCTTCAATGTTAACGCTTGGCTGTCAGCGTCCAATGTCATCCTATCAGCGTTGACATTCTTCTTATCAGCGTCTAGTGAACTGACCCATAATTTATTCCCAACAATCCTCCCCTAAACTTGATATCTATTCCAATGATCAAGTTTCTGAATAAAAACTTAAGGCTTAGGAGGAATCTTGCAAAAACTTCTTATGTTGGTGATAAACATATCTAATCAAGTCCTTGGCCACGTCACTAGTATAATCAATCTCCAAGGGTGTCTCTAGCATCTTTTCCAACACTTCTTTGGACAAGAAATAGTCAGCATCCACAAGTAGATACTCTGAAAACTTTGTAGAGCTCAAATGAAATACACCACAAGTAGAATAAAGCCTCCAATGAAGATTACTGAGATCATCTTCAAGATCCTTCCATATGGCAGGATCTGCTTCTCTTGGACCACACAAAGTCAAAAATGTGTTCCAGAGTCTTATTCCATTTGCTGAAGTAGGTGCTTCAGCTGTATACTTGGCCTCTATTAATCTCCATAGATGCACCAAGTCTTCCCTGTCTATGCTTGCAAAGATAGAAATAACTGAAGTGAAAGTATGTACCTCCTTTCCAAATCTGCCAATCTTCCAAAATCCACACTCATCTTCATCAAAACTGATGATTGGATTTCTGTCATCTAGAGGTACTACATTAACCAAATCTGAAGCTTCCAATGGAGAAAGCTTGAGATGCTTCCTTATTACACCTTCAGTTGGATAATACACATCCATATCTTTAGGAAATTGGAAAGGATCTCCTTTCTTCACTGGTCTTTGAGCAATCCTCATTTCCTTTTGAATCTGCATTTCCTCAGCAAGCTCTTGTTTCCTTTCTTCTGAAAGAAACTGGTAGACATTATTTTCTTGCACATTCCTCCAAATAGGATGTGCCCTATACTCTAACTCCTCAAAAGATAAAGCCAGCAGCTTCTTGTATGTCCATCTAGGTTGATGGCATCTAAGCAACTTATAGTACAACTGCCTTCTATCTCTTTTGAGCCAAGTCTTGACCTCTTGTGCATTAAACCTCAAAATCACCTTTATGTCATCTTGTACCCTAAGAAGAACTTCCAACCCCCAAATTTGATCTGACAAACTCATCCCTGGGTTGTCCATAACCTTGTCTTCCCAAGCATGGTACATTCTGGTGATTTCTGGTAGGTCCCAATCAATTTGATTCTTCAAATCACTCAACCTTTCCTTTGCCAACTCATCCCCATATTCAAGTCTTTCTGGATCTTCAATAATTTGAACACTTGAATCTGAGCTATCATCTTCTTTTCCATCACCACTTTCTTCCTCACTCTCAGAAGCAACAAATGGTGATCTACCACTCCTCTTCAAATCTCTTTCCAAAATTTGTGCAGCCAACTGTTCATCAAATGCAATTTGTGCTGCATCTTTCTTTGGAACATCTTCTTCAATCAGAATCCCTTTACCTTTGTCTTTTGGGTCAATAATAGGTAAAGTAGAAGAAGAAACCTGTGTGGACACATCTTTGATAATTGCTGATGACTGGAATACATCAACACCACCTGCAACTTTGTCAGCGTTCAAGTTACCTCTATCAGCGCCACGATTACCTTTGTCAGCGCTGGATGTGTCAGCGTTCAAACCTGTATCAGCGCCCAATGTTTCTTTGAAAGATCCTTCCAAGTTTAATGGTGTCACCTTGGATGTATCAATAACTGGGTGCTTCTTCAAGTTGGTGAGTGCTTCAGCAACCTGTAAAGATTCACTAAATTGTGAACTCTTCTCTGAACTCTTCTCACTAGCTGTATGAATCAGCTCATCCTCTTCATCCTCTTCATCCTCCCCTTTGGAAGATTCCTCCATTAGACTCCTGCTACTTGGATTCTCCAAAACAGTTACCCGCTCCCTCAATACTTGGAGTTCACGGCCCTGGGTGTTGACAATTTGTACAAGGCTGACATTTTGCTTTTGCAAGCTAATGACAGCAGCCGTCAATTTAGTCAAAGTCATAGGTTCCAATCTGCCCTCAGCTAGAATGGGGATTTGACCTCCCAAAATAGAATCATAGGGCATGGATGAGGTCTTAATGATTTTGGGACTGTCTTGACCAGCATCTAAGCCTGTGTCAATAGCCCCAGCCTCATCCATGGCACCAGCCACACTTGTGGAGGTGGTTCTCTCTGCTACAAGGCTAGGACCACTAGAGGAGAACACTCCAGTAGTCCTTTGGCGTTTATTCAACCTAGATTGTAATGGGGTGGAAGATGAGGTAGATTGTGTGGGTGTTGGTTGGTTAAGGGGTGTTTGGGATTGTTCAGGGATGGTATCAGCGTCGGGAGTGGCTGTGTCAGCGCCAACATTTTGAGTGTCAGCGTTGGGTTGGTCAATGTCCATGTGGTCCGGTGAAGGTAAAGGTTCATGGATAGGCTCAAGTTGGGGTTCAGGGTCTGGTTGTGGTTGTGGTTGAGCAGCCTGAATTACTTCAAGCATGGCTTGGGTGAGAGGTATGGATCTGTTTGTGGAGCTCATTTTAGCAAAAATGGTTTTCTGTTGTTTAGGGATCTCATAAAAAGTGTCATGATCCCTAGAACAATATTCTTGTAAATCAAAGACCATTTGCAAAAATCTTGGGTAAGCCAAAGTCATTTTACTCCCCTTATTTTTACACATCCCTTCAAAAATCATTTTTGAAAAATTATACTTAAGTCCACGTGTTATACAAACCAAAGCACTTGCAATCGACCTGTTTATTTCATTAAAAGAAGTACATTTTGGACTTAAGCATTGGAGAAGGACATGTATCAAATATTTCCAGTCAGAGGGAAATTCCTGCTTATGATATTTATTTAAAGTGACATCAGCAGGAATAGGATAACCCAATTCCCTAAGACCTTGTTCTATTGTTGCAATGGCAAGGGTAGTCACACCATCAGCGTCATCAAGACGCAAAGCTTGGCGAACCAAGGCTTCAGTGACCACCCATGTTCTTCCATGAACAGTAGATGTTAATGTGGTCACTCCATTAGCTGTTGTGGAACTAGCATTATTCCAAAACTGTCTAATGTGTGCGACAGGGACTAATGGTGTATGAGAAAGTGCATACCTTAATGAGGATGCACTTAAAAATGCCACCATTTGTGAATACTGAGGGAACAAATCATTATCAGCAGTCAAGTAAGCTACCATATTATGTTGGCTCTTGAACTCCAATGTTAAATTCTTTGAGTTGAACTTGGGTGCCATGATAAAAGCTGTTTAGGTTATGTGATATGGGAAAAATCTAGGAGAAAAATGTTAGACAAGAAAATATGAATACCCAGAATAAAAAGATTAGCCAAATTTATAGGAGAGATGCATGATTTTGATTGGTAAAAAATGAGGCAGTTATATTCAAAGAGCAATGATGAAAATATTGAATCAAATATAACTTATCTCATGCATTAATTAAAAGTAACAACTCCCCAAAATTACGGCCAAAGATTAGTCAAAAATAACAACTGGGTAGGGCCCACTAGGTGTCAACGGTCAAAAATAGCCCATCAGCGCCCAACGGCTATATTTTCTTGTCAGCGTTTGCCTAAAGCCTTGTCAGCGTCACGATTGGACGTAACAGCGTTTGGAGAAAAACTTGTCAGCGTCTAAAAATAAAAATATTTAAAAAGAAAAAGACCTTAACAAAGTAATTTATCCTAAGGGAAATATCTTACAAGTTGATAATAATTACTGGGCGGCAAGCACTGTCCATTTATGCACACTTGCTTAAGCAAGATAGACACAAATGTCCTCTAGTGTCCCTTGCTAACCAAAATACTTACCAACAAAGTTATTTCACAAAATTCTTTGTAACTCCCAGGTAAACCCATAACAAAACTATTCCCAAGTCTCCCATCAGACCACAACCAATTCTAGGCCAAAAATGTCTTGGCAGCATGCATAGTTTATCAACTTTGCATGCTACAGTGCCTCATGGTTTAGTAAAACTAACCCATACTCACCTGTGGACACAATCTAGAATTGTGATGAGAGTATTGTAAGAATACCCAAGAGTCCTAAAGGTTCCTTAAACCTCCCCTTAAACTATGATACATGAGTTCTCAAAATATATATGAACATTAAAAATTTATGTCAAGATAGGAATATAAATATTCCAACCATCATCCATAAATAAAAACATGTCCAAAGAGCTCTTCAAAGATCCATAAGCAACTCTGTATCCAATGGTATAAAGCTACCACCACCTACACATTTAGATTGAAAACCACAAAACTAACATTTGTTGCTGACAGCGTCCCGACAACACTTGTCAGCGTTGAAGGAACTCTTGTCAGCGTTAGACAATAATATCTCTAACAACGGCAAAATAACACTTATCAGCGTTACATGTACCTTTGTCAGTGTTAGAAAAATAAAGTGGAAAATCTAAATCATCACAAAGACCAATAACAATGCATTATCCTGTACATACTTTTACAAAAAGGTTCCAAAACACATATTAAGTGAGATTAACCATTCCAATATTTGTTACCAAATATTGAAATCTTCCAGCATCAAAAGGTTTAGTTAATAAATCAGCCACATTATCTTCTGTGGCTACCCTATCTGGTTGTATTAAACCTTTCTCAAAGCAATCTCTTATAAAATGATGTCTAATTTCTATGTGTTTGGTTTTAGAATGATGTACAGGATTTTTAATAATGCATAAAGTACTGTTATTGTCTACAAAAATCTTGGTATGCATAAAATTATACCCATAATCCAACAGCTGGTTCTGAATCCATAAGACTTGTCCACAACAAGCAGCTGCAGCCACATATTCTGCTTCAGTTGTAGAGTTTGCCACCACTGTTTGTTTCTTGCATTGCCAAGATATCAATCTACTCCCAAGAAATTGGCATCCACCAGTTGTGGATTTTCTATCAAACTTGTCACCACCATAGTCACTGTCTGAATATGCAATAAGCTCCAATGGAGAATCTTTTGGGTACCACAAGCCAAGATCTGGATAACATCTTAGGTACCTAAAAATTCTTTTCACAGCAAAAAGGTGTTCTTTGGGAGTCACTTGATGGCGTGCACATGTACACACAGCAAACATGATGTCAGGTCTTGAGGCTATAAGATACATCAATGAACCAATCATTGATCTATAGTGCCTAACATCCACATCCTTTCCAGCTCCAATTTTTCCCCAAGGGTGTTCCCTATCCATAGGAGTGGAAGCATCCTTTTCATGTGGAGAAAAGCCATATTTCTTCAAGATTTCAGCTACATACTTGTCTTGGGAGATGAAGATACCATCTTCCTTCTGCTGAACTTGTAACCCTAGAAAGAAGTTCATCTCACCCATTGCACTCATCTTGAATTTATCTGTCATGAGCTTGGAAAAGTCCTCACTCATTTTTGGATCAGTAGACCCAAAAATGATGTCATCAACATAGACCTGCACAAGCAACACATGTTTTCCTTTCTTCTTTGTAAATAGTGTCTAATCTATGGTGCCCCTCTTGAATCCATTGTCCACCAAATATGTAGACAAGGTACCATACCATGCTCTTGGGGCCTGATGAAGTCCATACATTGCTTTCTTCACTCTATAGACCTTGTCTGGATTTTCAGGATCTTCAAAACCAGGAGGTTGCATAACGTATACCTCCTCAACAATTGTCCCATAGAGGAAAGCACTCTTCACATCCATTTGGTAAACAGTAAAATTCATACAAGAGGCATAAGCTAAGAAAATTCTTATAGCTTCAATTCTTGCAACAGGAGCAAAAACTTCTTCATAATCTATACCTTCCTCTTGTGTATATCCTTGAGCTACCAAACGTGCCTTGTTTCTAACCACAATACCTCTTTCATCTTTCTTGTTCCTTAGAACCCATCTTGTCCCAATTGGTCTCACATATCTAGGACAATCAACCAGCTCCCAAACATCCTGTATAGCAAATTGGTGAAGCTCATCCTGCATTGCTTCCACCCAACTAGGTTCTTTGAGAGCATCAAAAATTTTCTTGGGTTCTTCCTGTGACAGAAAACAGGCAAACAAACATGCTTGTACAAGAGGGGTATCAACCTTCTTGTGTATATTGGCAATAAATCCACCAAGACTTTGATGGGATCTTCTTGTCTGAATTGGAGCCATAACATCACCAATAATCTGAGATTAGGGGTGATCCTTTCCTGTGGAAGTGAGAACTCCTCCTTCAAAAAGTCTGGTGTCCTCAACTTCACGCTCCATGTTGCCAATATCTTCTTCATCAGACTCTCCTTGATCAACAGAAATCTCTTCATGGACATTGGAAGGTCCACCTTGTTCAAAATGGGAAGAGAAAAGATGTGCAAAGGTGTTGTCAAAGTCTGATCCTTGTTTGTCAGCGTTTGGGCTAACAACGCTTGAACTGTTGGTGTCAGCGTCTGATCCATCAGCGTCTGAATTGCTCTTGTCAGCGCTTGATTTCCCTTTATCAGCGCCTGAAGAACCATGCATGTTTGTATTTGGTGGTATTTGAAAACCACCATTATCCTTTCTAGCAGCAGCAGCAGCAGCATAATACTCATCTGTCCATATAGGAAGTGTAACATATTCTTGTGTGGGAGATGATTCAACTGCTGGTGGTCCATCCTCCTTAGCAACCTGTATACCTGAAACATTACCAATTCTCTTTTCCAAAACACTTGAAGTTACCTTCACAATGTCTGGATCAGTAACAGGCATATAATTTAAAGCTCTAGATAAAGGTTCTAAGTCAAACAACCAATTTGGACCACTTTCAGGATCACTAGGTTTACTTTCTAAAAACCTAACATGTACTTTTTCAAGTATACGTTTTTCCTTTTTAATGTAAACCCTATATCCTTTGCTCTGCACTGAATAACCCATGAAGTAGCCTTCATCACCTTTTGAATCAAATTTACCTAGGGCTTCACTAGTTTCTAAAACAACTACATGACAACCAAAAGGCTTGAGAAAGCCAATATTTGGCTTCCTTCCCCAAAGTAACTCATAAGGTGTCTTATTATGTATTTTGTTGACCAATGCCCTATTTTGAACATAACAAGCTGTGTTAACAGCTTCAGCCCAAAAGGCTATAGGAAAGTGGGCATCAGCCAACATGGTTCTGGCTGCTTCAATAAGGGTTCTATTCTTCCTTTCAGCAACCCCATTTTGCTGTGGGGTTCTAGCTATGCTAAACTGCCTAGTAATCCCTTTCTTGGCACAAAAATCATCTAACAACTGATTTCTAAACTCACCCCCATTGTCACTTCTAATAATTTTGACCTCATTACCATTTTTCTTTTCAATTTGGGTAATGAAATTAATCAGACTTTGGGCAGTTTCACTTTTCTTGGCTAAAAAGAAAGTCCATGTAAACCTAGAAAAATCATCAGTGATAACAAAACAATATGATTTACCCTTCAAACTTTCTATATTAGTTGGACCAAAGAGGTCCATATGCAATAAGTGAAGTGGTTTAGAACTAGAGTGCACCTGTTTAGACCTGAATGAGACCTTGTGCTGCTTGCCCTTAAGACATGCAACACAAGAGTGGTCATTATGGAAAGCCTTTTCAGGCAAACCATCAACTAAACCAAGCCTCACAAGTCTATTGATATTTTTAAAGTTTATGTGCCCTAATCTCCTGTGCCAAAGATTACTTTCATCTACTGAGGCTTTAGCATAAAGACATGACATCATTTTATTATTTATCTTAATTCCATTAAGATTCACATTATATATATCTTTATGCCTTGGTGTTCTAAAATCTATGTATTTCTCCTCAGGGAGCTTGTAATCTTTGCTTAACACCAAGCACTCAGTATCTGTGAAAAGAACCTTATTTTTGTTATCACACACTTGTGATACACTAAACAAATTATAATCCAGTTCTTTTACCAAGAAGACATTCTCAAACCGTAGATTGTTGGTGACAAGGGTTCCTTTTCCAGTGATGGTGCCGTAGCCCCCTCCAAAGTATACCTTATCACCATCTTGAATAGGAGTGAAGTTTGTCAGATAGTCTTCCTTTCCTGTCATGTGCCTTGAGCATCCACTATCCCAGTATCCATAATCATTGATCTTCTTCTGAATGCCCTGCACATAAAGAAAACACATTAGTTTTCTTTGGGAACCCAAGCCTTGGAAGACTTGGATTCATCTGGTTGTTCAACAAGAACAGACTTGGTTCTCATAACAACCCCATTTTCATCCCTTTTTGAATGAAATTCCCAGTTAACCCCAATTGGTGTTGACATTGCTTTTGAAATATAATGAAACCTGTTGCATGTCATAGAAACACCAGTAGAATTAGAGTTTTGGTCTTGTATTGGTCTCCATGTTAAGCTAGTAGAAGCTTTAGACCTATTTCCCTGTGGTTGCAAATACCTAGGTTTGGCAGTGTGTCTGTCAGCGCTGAAATTGTTCTTGTCAGCGCCCCGATTGCCTTTATCAGCGTTGAACCTAGGGTTTGCTACAGGAACCCATTGCCTATTGGACCAAGTGTTTGACTTTTGAAAAGGTCTTAGGCCTTGTGTGTTAGACCCTCTAGAAAAGAATGGGGCTGGTCTAACAACTTGTGAACTTTTGTTCACAAAGGTATTGGGTCTGACAGTGTTTGACCTATGTTGACTTTTGTCAGCGCTGAAATGGTTCCTATCAGCGTTGACATTGGAAGCGTTGACACATCTGTAAGCCAAATGTGAGAAGCTACCACATGTGTAACAAGCTTTTCTAGACATAGTCTTAGGTCTAGAAGCAAAGAAGCCTGTTCCAGGGTTACTAACTTGGCTTTTTGGTGACCTAGTATTCCTATACATCTCTGCATACTTAACACTAGGTTTTCTAACAATTTGTGGGCCAAGGTCAACAGCTTTGCCAGTGGTAGGGTGTGTGATTTTAATAGGTGTAGGATCATTGGACTCCACAATATTATGGCTCATGATTGGTGTGGGCTCATTTGGACTTTCACACAACAACCCTCCCTTAACAAACAAAGTGTGGTTAGCTTTCTTCCACTCATCTAGGTCAGTCAGTTTTTGCTTGTATTCCTCAACTGGGGAAGTCACTCTAGGTGGAGGAATAAATTCCTTCTCTTGAAGTTCTGGCAAGCCAGTCCAAGATAAGTCCTTTGATTGGACACCATAGAAATCCCCAGCTGGTGGTGGAACACCAGTATAATCTTTCATCCCAATCCCACTCATGTCCTTAGAGTCTCTTTGTTTACTAACACACTCTCCTAGTGATTGTGTGGCCTTATCAAATCTCTGGATTTTAAGACTCACATTATCTTTATTTTTGTTAGCCTCCTCTAACTGAGCTATCAAATCAAGATTAACCCTGTTTACTATATCTTGAATATCTTTACTTTGATGTAACTCATGTTTTAAGATATTTATTTGATCCTTTAAATCAAACTCCATTTTCTTATACTCAGTTACTGTCTTTTCTGTTTGGGTAAGAGCAATTTGATAATTAGATACTTTGCATCTTTCAGTACTTGCCTCATCTAATAATTTTACTATCTCTTGATTTAGTTTTTCAGTATTTAAACGACAACCCTTAGAACAGAAAGCATCATCATATACCTCATTATCTGATGAAGAGGAGGAGTGTGCCATGAGAGCATATTCAACATGCTCTTCTTTAACTTCAGCAACCAACGCTCTGTCCTCTTCCTCATCCTTGGCCATCCAGCTCCAGTCCCATTCTCCAACGCCATCAATTTGTTGAACAGCAACCATGGCCTTGGGATCTTGGCTCTTAACCATTTGGCTTGAGGGCTTACCAGCATCAGATCTTCTTGGAGATCTACATTCCCTCATAAAGTGCCCCATCCTATGACAGTTGTAGCACTCAACCTTGGATTTGTCAAATCCAGCAACATCCTTAGCATTAAAGGTCATCTTCTTCTTGAACCTTTTATTAAACCTGTTTGCTCTTAAACTTACAAGAGCCATAGTCCACTTGATGTCCATCTCTTCCAATTGCTCATCGCTTATCTGCTCAAGATCTTCATATGTAATCCTTGAATCACTGGGCAAAGAAGCAATGAATGCACACACAGTATCTAGATCTAGACCAGCAGGCTTAATTCTATCAGCGCCAAAATTGTGTGTGTCAGCGCTTGAGTATAAAGCGTTGACAGGATATGATCCAGCGCTGACAGACTGAGATCCAGCGTTGACACATTGAGATCCAGTGGCTGGATGTCCATAGAAGTTCATGGAATCAAATTGGCCTTCACTTTGTGAGAAGAAGGCCATGTTGCTACTGGAAGATTTATTATCACTATCCAAAAGCCATTCATTCTCCAACAATCTTAGTTTGTTGAAGATGTCATCAAACCTGGAGGTCTTGTGGGTGTTATTGACAAGAATGGATCTTGTCTCAATCTTCCATACATCACCAAGGCTTTTGAGAAAAGTAGCATTCAATTCAGGGTCATCAATCTGTGTTCCCATGAAGGAAAGTTGACTTGTGATGTCAAGAAGTCTACTTCTCACACTGCTGAGATTCTCATTGGGTTGAGCTTTAAAGACAGCATACTCATGCAAGAGTTGCTTCTTCATTTCTTCTTTTGTGTCAGCATTGCCACCATGTGCTACTTCAAGAGCTTCCCAAAGCTCTTTTGCAGACTCAAAGCGTTTGTACTTGTGCTGATTCTCATGACCTAGGGCGTGTTTCATGATGTTCAAGATTTTCATGTCCACCCTCTTCTTGGCTATATCTTCAACAGATACAGCTCTTCCATCTTCAGGCTTTTCCTTCTTATCAGCTTCAGGACAATTAGGAAGAGCTACCCTTGCGGCAATAGCAGCAGCAATCTTTTGAGCTTTGTTGAATGTGTTCCCATATTCAACAATCTCCCAAAGAGTGTAGTCATGAATAGCTATATACTGCTCAAAGTTAGACTTCCAAAGCTCAAAGTTCCTGGCATCAAACATGGGAATTTTGATACTAGGGTTTGTGGAGTTGTTTTGTAACAAAGCAGAAGGCTGATTTGTGCCAGACATGATGTTTTTAGGGTTTTTGAGAGATTTAGGGTTTTTAGGGTTTGGTGTTTTAGGGTTCTTGCGTTACTTAAAGATCAAAAGTTTCTCAACAAGCTCTGATACCACTTGTTGATCCCAAACTTAGATCGATTAAGCTTTGTGTATACGAGATTAGATCAAGTAATACACGTAGAGAAACCTTTGCTTATGAATAAAGTAACAAAGTGTTATGCGGAATTAAAACTTGATCTAAAACACAAAGATGTTAAACAAACTTTCACTTGTATTAGAATGATCGTACTTGATTACAATGAAAGAGATTTAACTTGTGAAAACTTATGAAAACTGATGATTAACTTTAACCTAAAAGATCTTCTTTTATAGATTAAGAAGTCTTGTACAATAATCTACGAATCAACTATTCTAGGTAAAGATAATAATAGAAAATACAATGTCGTGCTTATCTTTACCATACATAAATAAAGAAACAAATAAACAAAAGATTCGTATGAAGATATATTCCATCAGTGCTAATCTTCAAGGCTGTCAGCGTTGACTTCTTCAATGTCAACGCTTGGCTGTCAGCGTCCAATGTCATCCTATCAGCGTTGACATTCTTCTTATCAGCGTCTAGTGAACTGACCCATAATTTATTCCCAACAATCCTCCCCTAAACTTGATATCTATTCCAATGATCAAGTTTCTGAATAAAAACTTAAGGCTTAGGAGGAATCTTGCAAAAACTTCTTATGTTGGTGATAAACATATCTAATCAAGTCCTTGGCCACGTCACTAGTATAATCAATCTCCAAGGGTGTCTCTAGCATCTTTTCCAACACTTCTTTGGACAAGAAATAGTCAGCATCCACAAGTAGATACTCTGAAAACTTTGTAGAGCTCAAATGAAATACACCACAAGTAGAATAAAGCCTCCAATGAAGATTACTGAGATCATCTTCAAGATCCTTCCATATGGCAGGATCTGCTTCTCTTGGACCACACAAAGTCAAAAATGTGTTCCAGAGTCTTATTCCATTTGCTGAAGTAGGTGCTTCAGCTGTAATCTTCCCCTAGTTGATGTCGGCAAAACTCTTTGTATATCTCTTGTAAGTTGTACATGATCTTCAAATTGCTTCCCCTCAAGTGTAGCATGCGTATCTTCCCCTTTTTGTCACATCAACAGGGAAGTAAACAATGTATGCAATCTTTGAAGATTCTCCAAATGTAGGCTCTGTGTAATGATCTTGAGGAACAATTAATAAAGTATTCTTGATGTAGAAGTAAAATAACCCAAACCTATGTTCCATATCTTGTAGAATGTGATGAAGTGTGTTGCAGATACAAAAATCCTCATCCTTTGTGAGACACTGAGCACGATAATGTAACTCCTTCAAGTGATAGAAAATATGTGCATAGAGAACCATAAGAAAAATCACATATTCCTAGATCTTGTATCACTTCATCAGTAACCATGTAAGCACAAACAAGTTACCTTTAAAGTCAGTGGCTGGAAGTCCATGACTTTAAGATATGATAGAACACAAACTCGCGAAAATCTTCTTCAATCATCAAACTTACCATAAGAATTCTTCCCCTTAAGCTAACACCTCTTCATGAAGAAACTTAATCTTCATATCATATGTAAAAGTGATAAGACGGATAACTCTTTTACAAGGCTACCCCGATTACATAATCAAATCCAATAAATTACCTCACGAATTGTTGCTAACTCGCATTAAAATCATTAATTCCTTTCAAAATATCCGAGCCATAAATATCATCATGATATTCTAAATTAAAACGGAGATTCCATGTACCTTCGTGTGTATAATCCTCCTTTTTGTATGCTTAAAACGTACCAGTTTTCTCAACAGCAGCAAACTTTGTGTTGTCCAATATCTTCTTCTGTCCAATATCTTTGACAGACGTATTGTCCAATATCAGACAATACCTATCAGCGTTGAAGCACATATATCGGACGACACTGTCAACTCCATCAGCGTTGACTTATTCTGTCAGCGTCAAATTTCTTCCTGTCAGCGCCTTAGTTACAAACGTCAGCGCCATCCTTAAATCCTGTCAGCGTTCACTCTTTACTCTTGTCAGCGTTGAATTCTACCGCTGATTTCATCTTTTGACTTCAAACTCACGTCAGTTTAGAGAAAAACATAGAAGCTCCCACAAAACTTGTCATCCAATCACAAGTTATATACCGTGTGAACACACTTTCATTGTAAATTACATAACCGTGTGAACACAATGTATAAATAACCAATCAAAAATCTCAAATCGTGTGAATGCATTCTGTTCCTCCAATCAAAATCGAGCAACACATGAATAACCTTGGATGCGCATGTAGAGAATTAGAACTTAATATAACGAATATTAGGGTTTCTCATAAGGCCGTGTGAATGCAACATCTTTCCACCAATTGGAAGCTTTGTACCGTGTGAATACAACTGAACATGAAACATTCGTGTGAACTCAAATATTTTCTTCCAATCAGAAGCAAAGCTTCGTGTGAACACACGTCCACCTTTAATCTGCTGCTACAACACAACCATGCTGCGAACATCCCTTTTTCTGATATAGACACGATCTAGGGTTTTGAACTTTGAGTACCGAAAACCTAATTAGGGTTTGTAAATAACCTTAGATCGTGTATCTTCACACGTTTTAACAGCCACGTACCCCCAATCTTTTTGCTTTTTATGTTGATCTAGGGTTTATAGAAACCCTAGTTCATTATTTTATGTGAAAGCAAAAATTGAATACCTCATTAAACAGTGAACTTCGATGCTAAATATCTTGACAATGAAAGATCCAATCGAAGATCGCTTCGGTGAGATTCAAGACACAAGTGCCAAGAATCTACAGTTCAAAAATCACGAAGATCCAACGGTTAACGAAGGAGAGATCGTGTTTTGAACATGGCTGTCCACAGAAAACTGCATACACTCAGCTGCTGACTTCGACGCTTAATAACTTTTGACTAGGGATAAAACTCGACAATCCCTCCGGTGGATGTTTAGATCTATGTATGTAGAACACACATCTAAAATTTCGTGACGATCCAACGGTTCAATCAAAAGTTATGACCTTCTGAATACTGCTGCGCACACAAAAACGTCCAGAAAAATTCCATACGAATTTTTCTTCTTCACGATACACGAACACCTCGTCGGACCTAGATATCAAGAGCCTTAGGCTCTGATACCAATTGTGGATCCCTATGATCGTTAGACTCAATGGTTATGAACCATTATATCTAGGTTGATCATCGTTCATATGATAACATAGCGGAAAAGAACAATGATCATGAACAAGGTGTTTAGGCACAAAGAACACGAATTAAAACAAATGGATTGCTAATTATATTAATAATCAACAATCACTAGGTGTGTGTACATTGAATCCCACACCTAGTCGACACACACTTTAGGTTTACATTGTGAATGAATAATATGAATAAAACCTAAGACTCTTGTTCCTTTTATAGTGGAAGGAACAGAATCTACAAGAGATAATATCAAATAAACATCTAAATATTCTATTTCTATAGATATATACTGAATATATTATTTAGAATATATCCAATATATTCCGTAAATAGAAATTCCATCAGCGCCGTAGACTTCTGTCAGCGTCCAAACATGGCGTGTCAGCGTCTAGCATGTTTTCTTCGTTTTGGAGTTTCTGCCACATCAACTCATATTAATTTAGACCCAACACATAACTCTTCTGACGTGACCGTGCTTCTTGCATTTTCTTCTTAGCTACTGTGACCTTCTCGTTAGTCAACTCTATAATTTCTGGTCCTTCAAGTGTTCGCTCACCAACCTGATCCCCGCAGATTGGGGCGCGACACTTCCTGCCATATAACATCTCGAAAGGAGCACACTTGATACTAGCATGCCAACTGTTGTTGTATGCAAACTCCACCAAACAGATATAATCGTCCCAATCGCCCGTCCATTCCAACGCACATGACCTCAACATGTCTTCTAATATCTGAATCGTTCGCTCCGATTGCCCGTCTGTTTGAGGATGAAAAGCCGTGCTAAGCTTAAGTTTTGTACCCCAAGCTTTCTACAGACTCCTCCAGAATCACGAAGTGAAACGAGGATCTCTGTCTGAGACGATGCTGGATGGAGCATCATGAAGTCTCATGATCTCCTTCTTGTATGTATCGGTGAGTTTACTGACCGAATCTTCCTTGCGGATCGGTAAGAAATGAGCTGATTTGGTAAGTCGATCAACGATAACCCAAATTGCATCGTGCTTCTTCTTTGTCGGCGGAAGATCAGTAACAAAATCCATGGTGATTTTGTCCCACTTCCGCTCTGGAATATCTAACGGTTGAAGAAGACCGCCAGATCGCTGATGTTCGATCTTAACCTACTGGCAGGTAAGACATTTGGAGACGTAAGTCGCAACATCCTGTTTCATACCACTCCACCAAAAGTACTGCTTGATGTCATGGTACATCTTGGTCGAACCAGGATGAATGAAGAATGAGGAGCTATGAGCCTCAGCTAACAATGCTTCCCGGAGTTCTTGATTATTAGGAACACAAAGTCTCGTGCCCTGCCATACGATACCCTCTGTATCTATCCGAAATTCTGTCTGTTTCTCCAAATTCTGAATTATCGCCCATATTTCACCATCATCTTTCTGAGCTTCCTTGATCCTAGAGAGTAACTCGGGTTCCACTCTAAGATTAGCCCAGTAACCGTGCTGTCCACGTACCATGATCTCCATGTCTAGTTGCTCCAATTCTCTAATGATTTCCTCCTTTATCTCAATGTCGTTGATCATTCCGGACTTCCTGCTAAGTGCATCTGCCACCACATTCGCCTTGCCGGGATGATACTGCAGATTAATGTCATAATCTTTCAACAGCTCTTACCATCTCCTTTGTCTCTTGTTCAATTCATGTTGATTGAAGATATACTTCAAGCTCTTGTAGTCTGTGAAAATGTCACATGATTCTCCATACAAGTAGTGCCTCCATATCTTCAATGCAAACACGACTGCTGTAAGTTCCAAGTCATGTGTAGGGTAATTTTCCTCATAAGGCTTATATTTTCGTGAAGCGTACGCGATCACTTTCCCATGTTTCATGAGAACACAACCAAGTCCCTTCCCCGATACATTACTGTAGATCTGAAATCCACCCGTACTAGATGGGAGAGTAAGAATCGGTGCAGATACTAACTTCTGCTTTAGGTATTCAAAGCTCTTCTCTCTTTCTTCAGTCCAGACAAATTTCTCCCCTTTCCGCATCAGTTTGGTCAATGGCAGTGCTAAACGGGAAAAGTTCTCCACGAACCTACGGTAGTAACCAGTTAAGCCTATGAAACTACGGACTTCAGTCGCTGATGTCGGTCTTGGCCACTTGGTGATACCCTCGACCTTCGCTGGATCCATCGTGATTCCTTCTGCTGATACAATGTGACCTAAGAATGCCACCTTGTCTAACCAGAACTCACACTTGGAGAATTTAGCATACAGCTTCTTCTAGCGAAGAATCTGTAGTACTGTACGAAGGTGGTCTTCGTGTTCCTCCTTGGACTTAGAGAATATCAGGATGTCGTCAATGAAGATAATGACGAACTTGTCAAGAAATTCATGGAAGATTCTGTTCATCAAATCCATGAACACTGCTGGAACATTGGTAAGGCCAAATGGCATGACTACAAATTCGTAGTGGCCATAGCGTGTACGGAAAGCAGTTTTGGCAATGTCCTGCTCTTTAACCCGTAGCTGATGATAGCCCGACCGTAGATCAATCTTGGAGAAATGTTTGGCCCCTTGGAGTTGGTCAAACAGATCGTCTATGCGTGGTAGAGGATACCTATTCTTGATGGTAATCTTGTTGAGCTCACAATAATCTATGCAAAGACGCATACTGCCGTCCTTCTTCTTAACGAATAAGACCGATGCGCCCCATAGAGATGTGCTCGGTCGAATAAAGCCTCATTCCAGAAGTTCTTGTAATTGATCCTTCAGCTCCTTTAACTCAATGGGAGCCATGCGATAAGGAGCCTTGGAGATCGGCTCAGCTCCTGGGATGAGCTCGATGTTAAATTCCACTTCACGTGCATGTGGTATGCCTGGAAGTTCTTCTGGAAATACATTTGGAAATTCTGACACTATCGGCTGATTCTGGATTGATGGGGATTCAGCATTCATGTCATGAACAGTAACTAGATAGCCCTCACAACCATGTGAAAGTAATGCACGTGCTTGCAGGGTTGAAATGATTTGTACAGACCTTCCGGGTACGAACCCGTTGTGAATGTACTCTGGCGCATTAACATCACCGAAGATGACTCGATATGCATGGCAGTCTATGGTAGCATGATGCTTGGATAGCCAATCCATGCCCAAAATCATGTCAAAATCATTCATGTCCAGCGGAAGTGCGTCAACAGGACGAATCTTATCATCAAACTCTAGGGGAAGGCTCTTGTACACATGGGTTATGCGTATAGAGTCTCGCAAAGGCGTGGAAATATTCAATATATTCTCTAGTGGCATGGGGAGTATCCTAACATTCTTGGCATAAGCAGTAGAAATGACCGAGTGAGTAACACCCGTATCAAACAGAACACATGTAGCTTGACCATACATATACAAGATTCCAGTGATGGTACCTGTAGACTTGTTGGCCTCGTCGCGAGATGTCGTGTAAACGCGTCCACTAGTAGGAGGCAGCTTGGTATCAGCATGTCCCGATGTGCCATCCATCTCGCCCTTGCGGCAGTCCTTCATGCGATGGCCAGGAAGACCACACTTGAAGCATGCGTCGCTGTCACGGCGACATGGCCCTGGGTGCATGCAGGTAATGCAAAGAGGATGAGTATATCTTCCAGCAGGTGTCCTGACTGGCTGTGAGCCTGATAAGAACAATATACATGAGACATGATAAAGGTACAAAGGACAATGCGGATAAATCGTAACATGGAATACCAGTGATAGCTGGACGGTTAGGCTGTGAACCTCTCTGGTTCTGGTCCCTCCCGTTACCATGATTCCTGGTAGAAGATTCTCTAATGTGTCAGAATTTAGAATTATAACATCTAATCATAAGAAATGAGTAAGTATAAGGACCTGCTGCTGTTGGAGTGTCCAACGTTGTTACGGTAATTATCATTACCGCCACGCCTATCCGTAGCAGAACGGTCGTGAGTGTGACCGTTTCCCTTGGGCTGAGTAGGCTGTTGCTGAGTAGCCGGCTGAGACCGGTCCCCAGTCTTCTGCCTGGAAGAAACAGTTTAAAAGAGATGTAAATATGCTGAAAGAATACGGTTTGGTCACCGCTGAATACGAATGTTTACCTCTTATCGGGTCTCTCTGCTTCCCCGAACTCATCTCTTTCCTGCAACATCTACAGCTTACGTGCTGCATCGGCCACTTGTGCTACCGTGTTAAACGTAGCACACACCAAGTTGTTTGCGACCGATGTACGAAGAGCCCACCTGAAGTGGTGTGCTTGCTCTTCAGGAGTACCTGCTGCTGCACCAAGAAAACCAGCCAAGCAGAGAAAGCGCTGCATGAACTCGTTGCTATTCTTCCCAGCTCTTTGTTGGATTCCATGGTACTCTCTCTTTAGCTTGTCTTGCTCAGCCTTGGGAAAGAACTGTCCCATCACCAAATCCCTAAACTAAGCCCAAGTCAAACCAGCCACCCAATTATCACCTCCCTCTGACTGCTTCAGTGCCATCCACCATGATAGCACATCACCTTCGAACCGGTAGCATGCCAACCTCGACTTGAAGACGGGGTCACGGCCCATAGCATAGAAGATCTTCTCAACGTGAGCCAACTAGCTTTCAGCTTCACTAGGGCTATCTGTTCTCTCAAAAGCTCGAGGGCGTAGCTTATTAAATCTCTCCAGCCATGTGACCATTTTTGCTGGAGAAGGAAGAGGATTAGGCTGCTGGTGCTGGTTGTTGGCAGTCTGCACTTCAACCCTGATTTCATTCCTCAGCTGAGGAAGCATAGCTTACATTGCAGCTTGGATTTCTGCATTGAGTTGTTCCTGCTCGCGTGTGAGAACCATCTGACAGTATAACATAAATACATGATTAAACTGATCAAAACATAAACTATATACATGAAAAAAAAATTATACCAATAAATCATGAAAAAAAATTTACGCACGTAAAATTAGTACATGAATGCATGATGCAGTTTTATGAAAACTTTTGTATGCTCGAGAGTGAACGCCTATGGTCAGTTCACTCAAAACAAAAGACATGGCGAGGGGACGCCGATGGGTCGGTCCCAAAGTTAAAAGTTTCGATAAAACACATGCGACTAAATAGGGCTAGTCCTGTACCAACCATTACTTAGTCATAAACCTGCGACAATGACATATATATGTATGCATGAAAATGATGAATGCATGAAAACCGACTGTCAGTTCTAGGAAGACCATAGTGACTACCCATTAATCACAAGTCGTGTTTTGAGAGCCTACAGGTCGAAGCCTAGGCTCTGATACCATAATTGTAACACCCTATTTTGGTAAATGGAATGTCACGCGTGATTATGGCGTGTCATTAAAGCATACAAGGATAAATGTATAAAACATCACATGACCATAAAGGAAATACCGGATCAAACATCGGTACCCCAAAAGAGAACTCATCACACACAAAAATAAGTACTGTAAATGAAAAGGACTAAACAATGTCCATGGAAATGAGTATCAAAGTATAAAGAAATGCATAAAGTAATGAAGGCTAGGAAGCTTCCAATCCATATGCACGTACACTTAAAGTCTACGAGCGTCCCTGAGTACCTGCCGTTTTAAGAACATGAAAGGAAAAACGGCTGAGCATAACGCTCAGTGCACGGATATACAAGTATAGCATGAATAATATAAGCATATAAGAATAAAGCAGCGGAAAAGACTAAGTCCTGGACAACCTGGTATATCTTAACAAAACTGGTTTTATAGTTTGAAAAGCCTTATGTTTATCTTATAAAAACTGTTTAACATGTTTACCATTTAGCCAATATAGGTCATGAAATATCAACGTGCATGAATACTTGGAGGGGTGACCTCGTCATGCAAATTAGAGGGGCTGCCTCTAATTTAATATAAGTTTTTGGGTAGGAGGGATCATCTCTTCGTGAAGGATGCAAGGCACACACCACATTCACCTAAATAATCTACTAAAAACATGTAACCTAGGATGCATCCATACGCCCCACATGATAATAATAATATGGCCAAAATCTGAAGGGACGCCACGAGCTATCACTCCGTCGTAGTGGAGTCATAAAACTGGTGCCTCCAGTGTTATGGTTATGGTACCTCTATAACTAGGTGAAACTGGTCATGCATGTATATGGCTTTAGGTATCTAATTAAACATAAGCAATTCAAAAACATATAAAACATATACTAGGAAAAACAGTTGGCTGCACACGGGAAATGCTAATAAGGAAAAATGTCCATGCTGAAAGGACGGAGAATCCGTCCCTTGTGTCCAGTGAACGAAGAAGACGGACGGAAGAGAGTCCTACTTCGGTATCACTAATGCTACATAAATAATATACGTATATAAGTATTCTGTTTACTGAGTACGTAACTGATTTTATGTCATGTCTTAGTGACAAGCATCAAAAACCCACCATGGTTCGGGTGGTCGGGGATGATCAAAGAACATATATGCCATTGTTGTTCTTAGTGAGAGAAAGTTAGAGTGAGGTGAAAGGAATGTGTGTTTTATTCCAAGTGAAATAAAACAAATGAAAAAGAGACAAAACTTCCACACCCCCATGGAGAGTCATGGGGGTATTTATAGGCCTAACATGACTAAACTATACATACTTTACACATTAAGTCCCTACAAGTAGCAAAGTATATAAATATAGTCCAACTCACGTGAAAGGCGCCGGCTTACCAAAAAGTAAGTCTAACAATCTCCCTCCAAGATGGTGACTCACGTGAGTTGGTTACAATGATTCCTACAAGCAAAAATAAAGAAAAACGATAAGCTTAAATTCCAGCATTCCTTGAGACAGTCTTCAGCGACCTTCATCTTCTTGAATACTCCAACTCTATTTCTTCAGCTTTGTAGAATCTAGTTGAGTTTTACTCCCTCCCAACTAGAAGGCCTTTCATAAAACAAGCAGTAAAGACTGCTCCATCCCGAACAGATCATACAGAGGAAATCTGTGGGAGGTGATAACGTCATCAACATTTTCTCACAAATTGAAGCAATCCCAGTCTTGATTCTATGATAGATAACCAGAAGTACGCACTCTATCCCGAACATGAAGTCAAATTGTAGCACCAGAGTCAATTAAGTCCCGGAAATGCACATTTCTCCTGACAGGACAGTGATGATAAAAATTTGCCACATCAAAGTCAATTAAGTCCCGAATGTAGTCAACTTATCCCTCTATGTAGAAACGGTAACACCAAAGTCAAGTGACCCTGCATGTACACATTTCTCCCTCCAGGATGATACCTATTAAGGGAATCATCCTTCATGTGTGTACGTGGTATGCCAACTGGAACCGCTTACTTAGTAACCAATACTATGTGAGAAGATGTCAACAATATCTCTCTAAACAAAATTCTCTCTTGATCACCCCGAACTGAATCCCCTTATCAATTCTGTTGGCTATTGATAGTGACCACTAATGAAGATAACTCGATAATCCAAACTTGAAACTGAAGTAGAATTTCCCAAACTTGAACTTAAGCTTGCACTATAGTAGAATGAAGAGCGAATCAGAGAAGTCTTAAACGTACCCTATACCAAAAGGCGGTATTAAAAAGGTACAACCTCTCTAAAGTACCCTATACCAAAACAGGCGGTATATGAAAAGATACTACATCTCTTGAAGAAATCCACAACTGCAAGTGCGTGTGACACTGAGAACCGCAACGAAGCTCCCAAAAAATGATAGTTATCCATGTCGTCGTCCATCCTCCCCTTGACAATGGAAACTAGATCCTTCAAGTCTTATTCATAACCGTATATGCTCGAGCAAGTTATCTTATAAAGTCGTAAGTACTCCTTTAAAGATAAAATAAGAACGCCTCTGAAAAATCTCACTTCAATCTCTAATAAGTAGCATCGAATCATCTTCGTAATCACATGAACCGTAATAGCCGTTAGGAATTTAGGTGAATTTTTGATAAGGATCGTTTTAGTGTAATGTATCGTGTTTGTTGTGATTGTTGTTCGTGAAGAAGTGATATGATCGAAAACGGATATCCGGCCAGAATGTCACTGTTTAAACGGCCTGCCAAAATAATAAAATTCTGTCCCATAAGCCTTTAACTTGACAACAATTTTATCACTTTGTTCTCTCGAAAATACCCGGCTCAATCCAATGACCCCGTAACTTAAATGATTAATTTTACAAGATTCGGATATATAATCGATAATCCCGAATTAACTTGAAAAAATAATCGGCCCACTCGATGCCTTCGATAGGTGTAGTGAACGGCCCGTTAATCTTACGTCTTTGCCCACAAAATCTTCAACATCCGAAAGGGTCAATACAAAGACTTGAAAGATATCTTATATGGCCCACTTGAAAAAAAATAAGCGGCCCACCATGAGTTGCTGTTAACCCAAAAACCAACACATAATCCTAATGTCATTGTAATATCCGCCCTTTTGTTTGCTAGATAGCCACGTGTGGAAATAGATAAGCTGGTCAGACAATTTACATGGGAAAAACGAACACAATAAGGTCACATTGTGATCATCGCCTCATGAAAAGATAGCCACGTAGAAGCAACAATAACCACAAAATAAAACGGTCCAATAGAGGCAAGATATGGGGAATATATAAACCCCTAATTACTCTCACAGTAACCATTCCATCTCTTTCTCCACCCCCTATTTTCTCTAAACTGTCGATACTACCAAACACCATCATCATCATCAAATCAATCTCAATCCAATCTGCCATCATAATCATCCATCTCCTCCATCATCATACATCTTCTTTCCCAAAAACGCATCTCAAAACATCATCCTTTAGAAAACGAACGAGGACGATTTTGCAACAAGGTCTTAATAGATCTCGGGTAGGTTATATGAGATGTAAAATTGATTTAAACGAATTTTACACTGATTTTAACAGACATGTTAGAAATCAGTAAAAAAAATTCGTAAATCAAGACGAGTTTGCCCATTAAATGATTTATGATAACTTGTTTAAACGTAAAAAACATTTTTTCAGGATTAACAAAAAATGTTTTAACAAATCTAAGATCGACTTTGACATGAATTCAGTCTATAAATCGAGTCTAGATGGTGGGTTTAGGGGACGATGGGATTAGGATTAGATATGAGTGGTGTTGTGGAGATAAAAGGATGGAGAGTTGAAAATTTTTTTTCAGATTAGGTCACGGTCAAGGTTTGAGTGTCAAGAGTCGGTTTACTGGTTTGGGTTAACAACAAAAGGTAGATGTTTTTCAAGACAGATGAAAGGAGTCCAAATCTGATTTTAAAGTTTGACTGATTTAAACTCTCTTCAAAATGATATTCACAAAGAAAAACAAACACCCATCGCAATGATGTGTCCCATCGTAATATGCATAAGTCTGTCCATCACAATATATTTAAACCCATCGCAATACACACTTCCCATCGTAATGTCATCGGAAAAAATTGGGCAGCATGACGACTTAAATAGCATTGCGATGGATCAAGCCACCCATCGCAATGTGACCCATCGGAATGAGTCCCATCGTAATAGGTACAACCCAACCCATCGGAATGAGAAAAAAAACCCCATCGGAATACATCCGTAAAAGAAGAAGCCATCGCAATGTGTACATCTGAAAGTGGCCATCTGAATATCCATCGTAAAATCCATCTTAATAGCCATCGCAATAGGTTTTAGACCATAATTTTTGTGACCCCGAAAAAATTGGATCTGGACCAAGTTTTTGTCCTTATCCCCATAGAAAGAGACTGATGAATACAGGGACAAACACAATAACAACAAGGTACAAAAAAATGGATAAAAAATAGTATGACGAGGCACTGATTTGGACAACAATACGAGACACAACATAATCAATCTATATGATAATAACAAGAAATGTTAAAATCAGATAAAGATTTGAATCCAAAAAGGTACGAACCTTGAACCTTGAATCTTGACAACATAACACGAATCTGATGACACAACACAAACACACGGATACAATACACCCCCGGTTCGCGCGGATACCAATTGACAAGCATCAAAAACCCACCATGGTTCGGGTGGTCGGGGATGATCAAAGAACATATATGCCATTGTTGTTCTTAGTGAGAGAAAGTTAAAGAGAGGTGAAAGGAATGTGTGTTTTATTCCAAGTGAAAATAAAACAAATGAAAAAGAGACAAAACTTCCACTCCCCATGGAGAGTCATGGGGGTATTTATAGGCCTAACATGACTAAACTATACATACTTTACACATTAAGTCCCTGCGAGTAGCAAAGTATATAAATCTAGTCCAACTCACGTGAAAGCCGCCAGCTTACCAAAAAGTAAGTCTAACACTTAGCTTGTTTTATATGTTCATGTCATGTTTTACTGATTTAAGCTTTATACTGAGTTTATCATGTATTCTGTCTATTCTTATTAAGTATTACTTGTATTTCTTGTATTATTATACTTGTTGTGTAATAATAAGTAACTTTCTAATAATAGCAGGTTTCCAAAAATAGAAAGTTTCAAAAATAGAAAGTTTCCAAAAATAGATTTACTGCTTAAAATAAATAAGTTTCTAAAAAAGAAAGTTTCCATAAATAGATTAGCTGCCTTAATTAAATAAGTTTCTAAAAATAGAAAGTTTCCATAAATAGAAATAAGCTGGATTATTAAGCTAATAATATAAGCTTAAGTATTTACTGAATTATATTCTAAGTCATGTGATTAAATAGTATAGTTTATTAATTATTTCATGTAAATTAAATAAACTATAGGTTAAAGTATTTAATTAAATGTAACGTGATTTAATTAAATAAAAGGTAATAATACTTAGGTTAAACGTGTATTAATATTTATCATTAATATAACCTAAGTCATGTAAATTAATTAATTATAAGGCATGTTTAATAATTAATTAATTATATAGTCTAACTTAAATAATAAATACTTAGGTTAAAATCCATGTATTATTAATAATATTAATAACCTAAGTCATGTATAAATTAAATTAATCATGTACATGTTTTAATTAATTTAATTTAACCTTGTAAAAATAAACTTGTAAAAATAGTTAATAATTAACTTGTAATTTAAATAAGTCGTGAACCGTGCCCGTGAACCGGACCCATTAACCAACCATCAAACGCACCCCTAACAGTGGCAAACCGGCTTGGCCGGTTGCCACTGCCATGCGGCGGTTTCCCCCTGCTTTCCATAATTAGCCACTGGCTGATGCCGGTGGTGGTCCTTGTTTCTACCGAGACCCAACCGAACACCAAACACACCCCCCGACAATGTCGAGGGTTCCCTTTTTCTTGCGGCCGAGACCAACAACACCACACCGAGACCCGTAGGTCTCGACTGTGTTCACACGAGGCACACCGAGAGCCTTGGGCTCTCGGTTTGTGTGTACCGGCCGAAAAAAACACCCCTTAAACCCTAAATGATTTACCCCCATGATTTATTAACATGTTATTTACTTGTTTTTATATCCCTCATGATTTCATGTGTTCAATTAATTAAGAACATAAAAAGAAAAAAGGGTTTAAGGATTTACCGATTACGTGAAATAAAGGAGAACGATAACAATAACAATCTTGCAAGAAATCGATCACCAAAAATAAAAAACACACCTCCCTTTGGTGTTCTATACCCGACGGCCAAGAGGAGACAAAGAGAGATTAGGGTTTTGTTTATTTTCTAATTTTCTGTAATTATGAAAATACCTTTTTCCCTTTTCTTGTTTTAGTAAAAATTAAAATGGGCTTGGCCCTTTTTCTTGTGTTTAGCCACGGGTAAGGGGGCCCACATGAGGTAACCCGAATGTTTTTCCGTGTCTAATATTATTCATGTTCTCGTGTTCGTGTTTACATGATTTAATTAGTTATCGTTCGTGTCGTATTATATTTATTCATAACCGTAATAAATATACGTAAATACATAATATTAAGCTCGTGATTATTTACGTTCATGATTTCATGTTCGTATGTTCGTGATTATAATTATTATTGAAATAATTATCGTGGCTTAATACGTATTAAATACTTATCGTGTAATAACACGTACGTAATACTTGTAAATCTTGTTCGTGAAACGTAAATGTGCTATAAAAGAAAAGTTCTAATCATGTACGTACGATCATAAGGGTACTATTCATGGTAAAATCATGCGGGTTTTACACCTAGATCCAATCTTAGGTGGAAACCTACGGGTAGGATTATCAATTCATGTAATCTTCAATGGGTTCCTACAGAAAGGTTGTTTCCCTCTTGCACTAACAAGGTTGACTGTGAACACCCGCATGGTTCTAAAATAGATATCGCTAACCCTTATAAAAGCATACAAACTCCTAATGAGAATGCAAGTACCAAAGTCCACGTTCAACAAGAACACAGCGGTCCAATCTTTGTATACCGTACAACTAAGGACACTCTCAGAGTTTGGTTGCTGAAGAAGCTGATATGTAAGAAACAAGTGTCTCAGGGGTTTCGCAGTTAAGCTGTACAAGCATTATAGACAAATAACAGTCTATGACCCGAACTTCAAAGAAAGGGAAGCTTATCTATTCAACGATAACTTACCCTCAAAACGAGAAATTAAATTTTCTCGGACACGGGCTTTCATTAAAACCATTCAAAGGTTTTTAAGCTCGTGAATAAGGCTCATCGTTAAATGTCACACGATGACCCGATCTTCAAATAAAAGAAAGTTTATCACCGATGATAAACTTATCCTCACAACGAGAAATTAATTTTTCTCGGGCATGAGCTTATATTAAAAGCATTCGAAGTTTTTAAGCTCATGCACAATGGTGTATAATTTATGTGACTCTAATTACACATCATATTTCCTCGTAAAACGTGCTTAAAATGGTCAAATAATTATAATAAATGCCAAATATATGCTTGTTTTGTACTTTGTGCATGTGCAGGTACGGATATCAAAGAAATCACAAGAAACGAAGCCAAAGAACCAAAACGGACACGAAAAATGGAAAGAGTACGGAAAATTGAGTCCAACGGTGCCTTCAAATTCTATTGGGTCGGCCCGATACCAATAATCACATTTCAGATTATGCCCCGAACTTCAAAGAAAGGAAAGTTTATCGCCGATGATAAACTTATACGTACAAAGAAAAATTAATTATTCTCGGGCATGAGCTAATATTAAAAACATTCGAAGTTTTTAAGCTCATGCACAATGACTTACAGTTAAATATCAGACTGTAACTCAGATTTCAATTTTAGGAAAGCTTATCTTTAATGATAACTTATCCTCGCAACGGGAAAATAATTTTTCTCGGTCATGAGCTTGTATTAAAACATTCCAAGTTTTAAGCTCATGAAGGAAAGCGTATCTTTTAAATAAGAGAACTTTTCTTCATAACGAGAAATTAACCTTTCTCGGTGATGAGCTTTACGTTAAAACATTCAAAATTTTTTCAAGCTCATGAAAACGACTTCCAAGTCAATATCAACTTAGGACTCGTTCTTCAGTATAAAAGGAAAGTTTATCGCCGATGGTAACTTATCCTTAACAACGGGAAGTTTACAACTTCTCGGACTTGAGCTCGTTTAGTAAGATATTCAAATTCTTAAGCTCAAGTAATTGGTTTTCAAAACTTTGAACACAATTTTTCAAGAATTTTTCAAAAGGTTTTTCTAAATCTTTCAAAATTGTGTGTTCAAAAATGTTTTGATAAAAAGAGCATGTCTTCTGGAATCGATAATATTTATGATACTAGAAATGTCATTCAATAATGACACGGGGTGGTAAATAAAGTTCGAGCAGAAGTTCAAATGTTTTAAAACATGCTCAAAATGGTCTGCTATTATTTCAGATAGTAAACCGCTTTTCACATAAAAGTCAAGCATTTCACCGGAAAGCTTTGACTCAACAACGGGAATTAATTTTCTCGGGCATGGTCTATTTATAACCATGTAAGGGATTGTGTTTACGGAATAACACAATCTAACACGAATATATGTACGTGTCAGTGCATTTATTTGTTAAAACAAGAGAAATCTTGTTTTTATGAAGTTATCATCTCCATAATCCGCAGCAATTTACAATTGATATCTACATACTCGACGATGCGACTACTCAAACGACGACTACAACTCTTTCAATAGAACACGGGTCAACAATTGAGGGGGAGCAATTGTCCAACATTCAGAATCTTTGATGCCGAAAGTGCCAAGGTCACTAACTGGTGTCAAGACAACGATATCAATCATACACATCGTGTCAAGAGATAACTTCAGACGTGAAGAGGCGACCAACATTCGTGAACAAGAACCATGTGATTCTATCATATGATGTTTTCCATCATTCAGGTCCAACCTCATAAATTGATAATCTTGTGAATACATTATCATATATGATCTTTGCACGTGATAAATACTTTACACTTATGTTTAAAAGGTATTTAATTCACATTTCAAGTACACCCTCATTAATTTGAGGGGGAGCTTGTGTAAATCATGAAGATAATTGGATTTTCGTTTTTTTCCCAAATTTTCTTAAAATCCTATTAAATCAATTGATATTAAAAACATCGATTGGGTTAATATTTTTAATAAGGTGGGAGAAAATGTGATTTAATATGGAAAATTATTAATCACAAATGGTTTGACTTAACGTGATAGCTCATCCCGACATATGCGAAATGTTTTCGGATATCGTGACATATGTTAAGGGGTAGCAAAATGGATTTGGATATCAAAATGGATTTCATGGTGACATACACTTACCCAAAACATCTCTATTCACGACGGTGAATATTATGGTGAAATAAGGATGGTAGGATAGGTTAAAGTCCAATGATTCCTCTAGAGCCAGAGGAATCTTCTCAAGGACATTCCATAGCTAGAAATAGTAGTCCCTAGGAAAGATAGAGAAAGATTGTGAACGTAGATGAATGTCGACCAATTACTTAAGTTGGCATTGGAAAAATCACAACAAGGTGCTAGTTTTGACGTATTGGTAAGCATTGAAGGGGTTGAAGAATGAAAAAGAATTGTAAAGATAAAGGGTGTAAAGAAAGTAGCCCTCCTTACAACTTAGGCAGAAACCGGGTCAATACATATGCTATTGAGATCATTTTTATTGATTCTTGATATTGAAGATAGACATCATGGACCAAGTGATGCAATGCACAACCCATCCCAGCTAACTCAGATATCTCTCAAAAGATATTTGTTTTAATCACACGGAGACAATGTATTATCTATTGATTTATTCACTCCGAATAAATTGGTATTGAAATGGTGGCACTCCTCTCCAGCCTCCGATCACTAAAAATCCAAAAAGGACGATCGAGTCTAGAGCCATTTGAGATCATCAAATATCTCATTAGGACACACTTTCATAATTCCTTACTTCTTCACACACTGTGAAAAGTAAGAAAGATCTTAAGAGTCCTACACAAAATCTTCATGATCTTGCCTAAACATCCGAGTAATACGAAAGTATTTACAATGAAGATGGAAATCCTTCTTGAGCGAATATCAAAAAGTTCATGGTTGGTGACTTGTGCGATTCTTTAAGAATCAAACTTGTGATAACTGGAAAGCAACAGTGGTTTAATTCTTAACTGAACTTAAACATGTTCCAGGCCTCTACGCAATATCTTAGTGATCTTACCAGAACACTCAGAGTGACACTCTATAGTGTTCACAATGATGAGTGGAAATCCTTCTAGTGTTAACATCAAACAACACTTGGTAGGTAACTGGTAAGATTTTGTATGAATCAAGCTCGTGACAACTGGAAAGAAACGATGGTGCGATTATTTAATGAATCAAACTTGTTCCAGGAATCGGATTTGAAGGCTTCAAATCATGCGGATAACATTATCCAAATGATTCACTCTTTATGTTCGCAGTCAGCTTTGGTCGGTCGAATAAAGAGAACGGGTTTACCCGCGAAATCTTGTCAGGGAGGTTTTTTAATTGAAACTACCTGCCACAAGTACGATATTTTATATCGTCCAACGGTCTTCACCGACCAGAGGTAAAATGCTACCGAATTAGAATGAAATGTTCAAGGCCATTTCATCCGTGTATATGTTTTGTTGCTAACTGTCTTATGCAGCGTAACAAGAAGATGGCTTTGCGGTGTACTATCCGAGAAGAAGTCGTCAACACATGCTTAAAATGTATGCACTTAATACTTCAACAAATTCGAGAAAGCCTAAAAGTCAAGTCTTCCGCTGTATCAAACTCTGAAGCTTTCAAGAATTTATAAAGGTGTAAGTATGTGGAACATGAAGTCACGAGGAGGCAAATATCACAACTGATGAATGCACAAGGTAAAGGCAAGGAAACATGCTCAAGACTAAAGTCAAAGATCTCATCTGCATATTCACAAGAACAAGATCGAAGACTCAAGCATAGTATGCTAGGTTTAAGATTTGGTAAAATGGTGTGACCTCCCTTAGGGGGGAGATTGTTGGAAATACGTTTTTTCCAAAGAAAGTCTCGATCACATCATTGTTATCATAGATCACGAGCTATATACTATTTAGGACATTGTAACTTGGAGTGACCTCCCTTAGGAGGAGATTGTTGGAAATACGTTTTTACGTATTTAGAAATGATCGGTCACTCCAACAATGTATACGTAGATTGGGCTCGTGATCCAATATGTAAACAATAGAGCCCATCAAGCCCACATGTAGGGTGGGATATATATACCCCCTCCTAACATGTTAGGAGGGGTTGATCACTTAGTTGTTCAATTCACATTCTTCCTTTCTCTCATTCTCTCCTTTCTCTCTCTAATTCTTCATCTCCCTCCTTTTCTTTAGTTCATAACAACACATATACAATCCTAAGAAACTAAGGACCTACAATAACAATGATCTTGTTTTTAAGCTTGGAATGGGGAATGTGAAACTTGAGGATGATAAGTGTTCATGGTACCAAAGCCCTAATTAAAGTTTTTGATTTCTTTATGAATTATTTCCATCAAAACCATTTCAAGAAAAATCCAAAAATATATAAATAGAATTGTTTTCCTTTGCGTTGCATTGTAAAAATCAAAATCATGCATCATATAGTGTAGAGTAGTGTAAAAGCATTCCATATTGGCCAAGGTGGATTAATTATGAGAAAAGGGTAAATTGGTGCTTTAAAATATGGCATTACATGAGGTCATGGCAATGATCAAGTGTAGAGGATTTGATATGAGTGAAATCTCATATCGATTATATCACAAATCACCCTAAAATACAAAGCAAAGTACCTAATTTTCATTCATAAAAGCAGTATTATGGGTATGTTTTGTTGTTTGTGCTTGTGTAGGTAAAAAGATACATTTATGAAGCAAACAAAGTAATTTAAGCTTTATTGATGAAGAAAAGACAAAAGGAGGATGAAAAGTGACAAGCCAATCAAAGTCAAAGGACCTTTCTTGACAACTTTCAAAGTTGAAGGACTAAAAGTGCAATTATGAGAAAGTCAAGAACAAAGTCAAACATGGTCAAATATCAAGTCAAAAAGTCAAGTGGCATATTTTGGTCAAACAAGAAGTCAAAGGGCTTAAAATAACAACTTATTAAAGTTCCAAGCTTAAAACATAAATCTGCCAACAAGAGGGGCTATTTCTTCCAAGATTCAAAGTTATTTAGCTATCAATCCGTGTGAAACTAAATCAACCAATGAGAAGCCAAATATTCGTATACAAGGATTGCCAAGTCAATCCAGCTGGCCACTCACAGCCGCCCACATTTAATAAACAAAATCTCCACAGTGCTGCCCACTAGCCATTGTCTCAGCCAATCATATTTAACCCTTTGGATAATCGTCCATGTGAAACCTGTTCAACCAATAACATCAAAACACGTGGCACATTCATATTCAAACGAGCCCAGATTCAATATCAAGAAAGAATGAGTTTCAGAAGAAGATTAAAACATCAAACTTGCTCTAAATCAAGAGAGGAATATACTCCAACCATCCAATTAGTCTGAAATCCACTCAAGAGAAAAACCCCAATTGTGTTCTTTAACGTAATAATTCAATTGAGCTATCAAGGCCACGTGGAAGCCAATGATTGGATCCAACACGTCATTCATCCCCAACAAACTTCTATTCTTTTCCTATAAATAGCCCAGTAGTTCTTCATTTGTGTAATGTACTTAGTGTGTGAAAAAAAATACACACTTGATAACTTTCCCTCACTTTCAGTTAGCATTCTAGTTAGCTACTAATCTCAAGTGTCTGACAAACACTTGAGTTAGTTAGTTTAGTTGTAACAAACCTGTAACAAACTTCTGCCATTAATAAACCTTCATTTTCACTTTTCATCTCAATTTTGCATTATATTACCTATCCTGTTATTGTGTAGTTCTATTTATCAAACAAGATCAATAGAGCTTATTGGAGTGTTTTGGAAGCTTTTCTAGTAGATACCAGTTCAGCCTAGCTCATTTTATTACCAGATATTCAGAATGTTGCAGGGGTGATGAATTGTAGATGATGATGATGTATTGATGGTTACTGGTGGTTGATTGTTGATGTTTTTGTTGATATTAGTTGGCTCAGCGCCTAACTACTCCACCAAAGGGGGCTTCAAGCTAAAAGGCATTCAAATTCTTGTTTTGGTTCCACTAAACTGTCTTGCCATGTTAAATTCTTAGTCTCATAGCTTATTTGCTGAATTGTGATTGTTTTGGAGTTCATTTAGTGTGATTGATTTGATTTGATAGATAGATTATAGTTTCACAGCTTTTAACTCAGTTAAGCTAGCTTAATTTGGTCTGAGTTTGCTTAAAATTCATCAGTTAGTCATTTTGTGATCTTTAGTGCTATTGTGTTAGTTTATGGCTTGAAATTGTTCATTTGAGTAGTCAAACAAGTCTTGATAAGACTCTTTTGTTGTCATAAACTTTTGCTCCAATTGTCTATGCAAAACTTTTCATTCAGTTAAAAGTAGTGTTTTGATCAAAGTGGTTTAAGTGGTTTAGCTTTTGAAACTTGTCGTTTTGAGCTTACATATACTCAATAGATCATTGTTAATCATTTTACAAAGTCTTGTGGTCAAAGCTTTTGTCAAAAAGGCAAATGGTATAGAAAAACTTTGGGTCAAGTGTTCATCAGAAAAACAAGCAATCTTTGATCCTTTCTCATTTCTTTGTTAGTGGATGTTTTAAGTTTAATTTTGTTTCTAGATCAAGCTTAACATACAAGCTTTCATTTTTTATAAGTGAGACCATACAGTTTTCAGATTTGAGCAAGAAATCAGCTTAAAAATAAGTTGTTGAGCAAACTCTGTTCCCCGTGATAGTACTAAACTGCTTATCCATTTCCCATTAATCCACTTTATAAAACTTGCCTTTTTCTTTCACAAACCCGTTCATAAGCATGTTTTAAGTGATTTTTGAGAAATTCAGCTTTTTGGAAATTTGTGGTCAACGAAAGTCAACCATAAGCACTTTTTGCTTATTTTAAGATTCTAGCTTATTGGCTTAACCATTTTCAAAATTTATTGTCATTCCAACCTTGTGATAACTAGCTTAATCATTTTCAATCAGAAAATCCAAGTGTGAAAGTCATATTCAGCTTATTGCTTAATTTAGGCTTATTGGAATAAGCTTTCTTGAGTTTTACTAGCTTTTAGCTTAATTCCTTTCACAAGCCTAGCTCAAATTCAATTTTAAGTGTTTTGGAAAAAGTTAGAACTGTTTTGGTTAAGTAATAAGCTCAAACGAGCTAATTGGATTGTTGTTGCCCATTTTTTGGTAAAAGGTTTTGTTTTATTGCAAATCAGTCCCTAGACTTCTATACTTTGTTAATCAGATTTGGTAATTAGACTTTTATAGGGTTTGCAATATTCATTCCTTTTATTTTCAGTTTGTTACATTTTGGTTATTCAGTTTTGGAAGTTTTTTGTTTAGTTGTTATAGTTTGTTACATTTTACACTTTTGGTCCCTTTACTTTCCGAATTTCCATAATTGGTACTTGTGCTTTTAGATTCTTTAAATTTTGAGCATTTTTAATATTGTGCATTAATACTTGTATTCTTTGCATTAATTGTGGTAATTGCAACTTGTTTTACAGATACGTAGTTATACTATTTTACCTTTTTTACGTGATTTGTTGAAATAGACATAGATACCAAAAACCTTTATTAACACCAAAAACAATTAAAAACTTGAGGTTAATTGGACTTTCAATTTGTCGTGAGTTGGGAAATATGAACTTGAATAAGATCAAATATTAGTGATCTCAAATTTCACGTGCCAAAACTTGTCACCTTCCTTCCCTGCATATTTGCTATCTCCATCTGGTCCCCAATCCAAATTCTTTAGTTGCACCAGTAATGCGCCAAAGAAGTCCGTCATTTTCTTAAAAACCAAAATATTTTTAAATGGGTTAAAATATGCCTCAATGGCTAAGGCTCTCTCCATTGCATCTTCACATTCCAAATAAGGTGCCCCTACGGGCCATATTTTGGGTAACCGTCTTCATCTCTTTCTACCTCAAAACAACTAAGCCATTCATCCTCCATTTCACTTTCAAAATAAAAGTACCAAGGATTCACCCTCGGTCTTGGCAAGTAGGTATGAATTGTAACCCCATCATTGATCGCTAGGGTACCACGTCCAAAGTCAATAATGACTCCATAAGTTCTTAGAAAGGGCCTTCCCAATATAATTGGAGATCCTTGTCCTCCAAAATATCCATAATTAGGAAATCTACCATGTTGTCCCATGTTTTATGATGATAGATCTAAGAAATAAAGAAGAAAAAGAGTTGAAGTTTAGAGAGAGAAAGTAGAGAGAGAAAGTAGAGAGAAGTGCGTGAAACTTAAGGAGGATTAGATTGAGAAAATGAAATGGCTAACCATTCCTAACATGCTAGGAAGGGCTTTATATAGTCCGCCTACATGTGGGCTTTCTATGGACTATATTGTGTGGGCCGGGCTTGAATAATTGCTTATTACCTTGATAGAGGCCTTTTAAGCTAGCCATCAAGCCCGTATTGTCAAGACTATCCTACTACCTATTACAATGTTCTAATAAACAATACATAATAAACCTATGACCGATCATTCTTGTTTGACATAATATTTTGAGGCTAACAATCTCCCCCAATGAGAGGTCATTCCTCTTTTACATTTGGAGATTTAAAGACATTAATAATCTCGCCATAAATGAGTCTTGAACGTGTAATAGTAGTATTGTTCCTTCATGCTGTGATCTTTGAGCCTTTGTAGTTGTCTTTCGACTTTGTCTTTAATCTTGAGATCTTTAAACCATCCTTGACTTGTCTTTGCCATCTTGTGATCTTGTGTCTTCATCCACATGCTCAAACTATTCATCATCTTGAAAGCTTGCTTTGATCATCAGAGTTACAGAAGTCTTTAGCTTTCTTGATTGTTGAATATGTCTTTGGGCATGAGTATGTGGTTTTGAATCTTCGACTTTTCTAAGTACACTATAACGCCACCTTCTCGAGATAAAACATAGACACGGACTGAATAGCTTTGACATTCGTCCTAAATCGGTAGCGTTTTACCTCTGGTCGGTGATGACCGTTATACGATATTAAATACCGTACATGTGATTAGGTAGATTCACTTAAGAACCTCCTTAATAGGGTTTCACGGCTGTACTAGCCGTTCTATTTACTCGACCGTTTCAAAGCAAGACTGCGAACATAAAGAGTGAATCAATTGGATAAACATCCACTTGATTAAAGTCGTAAATTCAAATTCCTGGAACAAGGTTGATTCATAAAGAATCTTACCATTGTCGCTTTCCAGTTGACACAAGCTTGATTCATAAGAATCTCACAAGTCACCTACCGTAGCGCTGTTTGAGGTTGATGTTAGAAGGATTTCCATTAATCACTATGAATATTAATTAATATCACTCTGAATGTTCTGGAAAGACCATAAAGATATTGCGTAGAAACCTAAAACGAGTTTGAATCAATTTAGAATCAAACCAATGTTGCTTTTTAGTTTACACATGTCCAATTCATCAAGAATCTTACACATGACCTACCACAGTGTTGTTTGATGTTAACACTAGAAGGATTTCACTCAATATTGTGAATACTAGGTAGTATCACTCTAAGTGTTCTAGCAATATGGCAAGGATATAGCGTATGAATCTCTTCTTTGTCATTCCGTGTGATAAACGAGATTTGATTGATCTCTAGGCTCTAGACTCGATTTGTGCACTTTTAGTGGTTGGAGGCTAGAGCAGATGCCATCTATTCAATATCAACTATCTCGGAGTGAGAAAGTCAATTGAAGTTGTGCTGATCTCAGTGACAATAAAACAAAATTCTTTTGAGAGAAGCCCGAGTCAACTGGGGAACGGTTGTGCATTACATCACTGGGTCCATGATGTGTTGTCTTCATGATGTCTTGACCCGGTTTCTGCCTAAGCTGTATGGAGGGCTTCTTTCTTTTCACCTTTTATCCTTACATTTATTTTTCATTCTTCAACCCCTTCAATGCTTACCAAGACGTCATCACTAGCACGTTGTTGTGATTGTTCCAGTGTTAGCTTAAGTACTTAGTCGACATTCAGCTACGTTCACATTCTACTCCATATTTCCTAAGGACTTCTAATAATCTATTAGATTGTCCCTGGGAAGATCCCTCCGGTTCTGGTTGGATCATAGGACGTATGCCTAACCACCCTTTTGACACCAATGACGTCGTGAATGAAAGATTATGTGGGTATGAGATCGTAACCATAAAACCACTTGAAAGTCTATCAAAGTGTTTGAAAATCATTTAACATCTTGATAGTTTTGTCGTTTCAAAAATTCTCCCCTATTCACATGTGCATCGATAATCGAAAGTGTTTCGCAAATGTGGGTAAGAGTTAAAGTGCTTGAGTCTTACATATATGTTTCATATATTAGATCACATTTTAATCACATTTTCTCCCTATCTCTAATATATAAATCTTTTGATATTAGAGATACCCAATTTGATTAAAATATATCACGAACAATAGTCTTGAAAATCTTTGGGACAAAATTGTGTCTTACTAGCATGAATTATTTGGAACGCTCCCCCTCAAAAATTGATCCAATTGAATTGTCATTATGGGATGTGATCCACATTAAAGTTTTGAGGATAGGACTTGTTGAACACACAATTTTTGAAAGATTTTGAATAATCATTGAGAAATTCTTGAAAAATTTGTGTTCAACGCTTTTTGAAACATCCATTTCTTTTTAGTGACATGGTTTTTCTAAAGCATAACCTTGAGTTCATAGACTTTGAATATCTTGACGAATCCACTCAAGTATAAGAAGATTTCTCTTCTTTTGCTAAGGCTAAGGGCACTAAATCGTACACTCCCCCGTGAATATAAATCCAGGTTGCAATCTGAAAGTGATTACAAGCCATTGTGTTGAGCTCAAAACTTGGAATGTTTTGTGACAAGCTCAACCCATAATAGATTTCTCTACCCGTTGTTAGGATAAGTTATCTTTAAAGATACACTTTCCTTTATTGGAAGTTCGAGTTACAGTCTGACATTTAACTGTAAGTCATTTACATGAGCTTAAAAACTTGGAATGTTTTTAATGAGAGCTCATGACCAAGAAAAAATAATTTTCCTATTGTTATGGATAAGTCATCATTCGTGATAAACTTTCCTTTCATTGAGGCACGAGTCACAATCTGAAGTAATTGTAAATCATTGAAATGACATGTTTTGAAAAATATTTACAATTTTCATTCGAGCTTTATGTACACACTCGTGTCGTTATTGAGCGACATTTCTAGGTGCGTCCATATTATCAATACTGAAAGACATGTCGAGAAGGATGTTTTTGGTACTTTGAAACATTTTTCCATTTTTTATTTTTTTTCTATGTTATTTACATTTTATTTTATATTTGTGTTTTCTCAAGTTTTTCGAAAATAATCCATAATAGACTTTTGTACAGCAGAAGAAGGTGATAGAAAATGTACAGAATTAGAACCCTTTGAAGAAGAAGTGGGCTCAGAATCTGCTGAAGTACCTGCAATCAATGAAGAAGAGTTTGCACAAATACTAGTATTAGGAGTAATAAATTCCTTTTCAACGTGTAGAACAATAGCATTAGTGCTGGCGCAGGTTTCATCACTCTTATATATTGAAATCCACTTAAGACTAACGTCCTTGAAGATCCTACCCGTTGGTTTCCACTGAAGACTAGATTTAGGAGTAGTTTTATCTTGCACAGTGGAAGACTTCTTTTGAGAGAAACTATGTCCTTTTTTAATCCATGTTTCAGATTTGTTGTTATTACTTTTCTTTGCGACGGGTTTGTATCTCCTTGTTGTCTTATGGGATTCTGCATTCTTTCTTTGTGCAAAGGCACGCGATTTGACCTCATAAAGGTATTTCAGAAAGCAATCGTCATGATTTCCATTGTGAATGCCCTTTTCGCAAGTAGGGCAAACTGGGTATTTGGAATTCACGAAAGTCCGTGTGTACCTAGGTTTTGTTGATCGTTCAGTCGCAGTGTTCGGTACATAACGACTCTGTGATGGTTTCCAACTCCTAGGTTGCTGGGAAGGGATCCTAGGTTTGGTTGACTACCATTAGGAGTGTGTTGAACTCTAGCAGGTGTTGGTGTACTAGGTTTTGAATACACTGTTTTTTCTTTCAGAATCTTCCCTTTTTGCGTAGCATCATCTAGGTTGTTGGTATGAACTAAGTCATTTCAACCTACAGATTCCATTGTGGACGCAAATGTCACACGCTTAGGGTATTCCTAGAAGGGATAGGTGCATTCACATGGTTGGGTTTAGCAAAAGTATGCTTTCTAAATGGAGGAACATAGGGTGATATGGATGGTTTTGGAACACTTGGTTGCACATCAGTCTTAGGGGGTAACCTAGATTTTATATGAGAAGAATTGGTGAAAGGAGCTGGTTTTCCTAAGATAGATGGCTTTGGATCCTTGTAGGCATTGGGTTGTCGAACAACAGGTTTCACAACTTTAGGTTCCACAATTTTCCCACCCATTTTGGCAACGAGTTTCTTCAACTCTTCTATCGCTATGTCCTTTTCTTGCAACTGAGCTTTCAAGTTTGTAATTTCCATACTCTTTTCGTTCATTTCTCGACACGACGCAGAAAGTTTTACTTGCAAGTTATTATCATTTGGACCTTTTCCGAATTTGTCTTGCAAAGCAAGTTCAAGAGAATTACAATGTTTTGAAGGAATTCACATCGGTGTTGAATTAACACAAAATCCTTTTATCAACATTTTCTTTGTGTTTCGAAAGCTCAATTTCAAGACGTTCACACTCTTTGGTCTTATCAAGATATTTAAATTCAACGTCAGAATATGCATCGATATTTGCACAAGATTGAAGAGTAACACACAAAATATATTTGGAGAGACATTCTTCTAAGAGGAGATCATATTCGTTAGAGAACTCTAATTTTTCCATTTGAGGTTCATCAATTTCTTTTTCAAGAGACTCAACGTATTTCAAATCATCAAACATTTCAGACCGAATTAATGTTTCAAATTCAAGAACAATGGCTTTTATCGTCGCCGCATTCGGTATCAAAAGTTCTTTCACAAGCAAGGTTATATCTTAAGGAATTTCTTTTTTCCACTGGTCATTTTCACGTCTTTTCCAGTCTCTTTCAACGATTGATTGAACATTATCAATATGATGTTTTAGAATGCCAAGTGTTTGCCTACTCTTTCTTTTAGAAGTATCCAGAGGCAGATAGTTAATGTATTTGAAAACGTTAGATTTCTTTTTGGCAAAAAATTTCTTCCATTGAATTCTTCGTTGTTTGCTTTCAAAAAACAATTGCTCATGAGATTTCTGTTTTTGTGGAGTGATGTAAGACCAGTGAAAGTGCCGTAAGATGCTACGTTATTGTCTCAAGAGTTGTTCAGTATGAGCATCTCTCTTAAGTTGTGGCTCACTTGTGGATGTGATATCCCGAGCCCAACGTCATTTATTTAATCCTATTTTACGTATATTTTTGAAATTTTTAAGAAATTTCGTTTGTTATAGATTTGACGGTTTAAGTTGAAACCAACGTTTACGGTCGTAATTTAACGTTTGACGATTTAAGAAGAACCGATGACGACTACGATCCCGATGGATGCCTAAAATTTACATTTTATTATCGATTGATCGATATTTGAGTTTTTCGAGATTTTATTTTTATTACGTGTTAAGTCGAGTCGGAACCATGTGTATATTCGTTTTGTGTGCGTTTGAACCATTTAAAAGCATTTTGAGGTAGCCGGGACGAAACCCGACTCCCGTAAAATTTTCCAAAACGACTAATGAGCCATTCCCGCAAACATTTGAGGTCATTTTCGCTTAAGGCCAAAAAAATACCAAAATTGCACCCAAGGACCTCCCAAAAATTAAAAAAGGACAAACTAAACACACACATTTCATTTTACAAAAAAAATATATATCATCTCTCTCTTTCTCTCCCATGGCCGACGGCCTAACACCACAAACCACCACCACCACCATTTTTCTTGGGTTTTTGGAAAAAGTATGCAAAGACCATCTCTTATTTCATCTTTTTAATTCTATTTATCCATTAAAATCAAACATGCATTAACATTAATTTTTAAAGAATCAAAGATTTTTCAAAAATGTGTTTTGATGTAATTAAATCATTAATTCGTGTAATTGGTGATTGGGTAATGCTAATTAATCCATAAAATAAGATGGGTGTTATGTTCTTGGTTCTCCACAGCCCCTAAAAGCCACGAATTTTTGGGGTGTTTGGTGGGTTCAAGGTGTTTGATGAAATGTGTTGTGGGGTTGTGTTTAAAATGGTGTATCTAGTGTTTTTGAATTGTTTAAACATATTGCATGTTTGTTTTTATGATTGGGTTTTATGAGGATATTGATTAATAGGGGTTTAGGACTGAAAATGATGTTTGGATATGCTTAGGAGTACTTAGGATGATGTCTAATGTCGATAAAATGGATTGAAAACAAGTTTTGGAATGATTTTGAATGAGTCGTTTTCAAACAGATTGTTTAGGGCTATTTTCGTGGGTTTAATTTTTGGTCCAGGTTGTGATTATAGGATGTAGTTGTAGTGGTCGTCGAGACGCTCGTTTCGGTATAAGATAGAGCTTTTAACTCCAAACGAGTCAAAAGTTACGATACTTTGAAAATACGTGTACCGGGAGATGAGAATCAACACAATCCGAATTTGTGTTTGGTTTTGGGTCAAATCTCGGGGACCATAGATAGAGTTTGGTAAATGTTTGAAAGTTGATTTTTGGTCTCAAACCTGTGTATTTGAGTCTATTATTAGACTTAGGTGTCGTAGAGGTCAATGGTATATTTTAAATGGGTCAAATGAGTCCGACTTGGTCAAAGTGAAATTTCAGTCCGAAAAATGTAGGTTTAGTAATGTGTTGAGTAACGGGTCGTAAAAGCGAAAACTTTTAATGGGATTAAAAATGGGTTTTCTACAGGTCTTAAGGTATTTTTGAGAATTTTCTCAAATTTTTATAAAAATGGTTAAGTATAGTAAAACAGCCCATACATTTGGTAAGTATCGGCGAAACCGTAAAATGGATAGTAACTTTAATAACATTGATAAATGGTATAAGTCTAGTAACAACTACTTGTTTGACTTTGGCGTGAGTTTTCATAAGCATTGAGTGTGTTTGCATTTGCGTGTGTTTAGTACAATAATGTACGCGGTGTATTGATTTTGTTTACGTACCTTGATTTTTAGGTCAAGTGTTTGATTTTCCCGGGCATCCACGTCGTCGGTGACATTTCTCGTTACGTCTTCGCTAGAACCACTACTACTACACAAGGTGAGTCTATAGCCTCGCTCTTTACTTATTTCAAACGTTTTTACCCGCGAGGGGGATACATGCTATTTAAAGGAAAATGAACATAAGTCATGAATGATTGTTGGACCCGAATGTTGCCTTGAAATTGTGTTGAGTACCTAGTTGCAAAAGTCCCTAAATTCATGAACTATTAACTATTGTTTAGTCCTAGCGTGGATTATAAATAGCCGCTTATACAAAGTGATAGTACTATGGGGTTGACTATCCTATCCGAGACGAGGGCTAGTACGTTGATACCCCCTGCGGACGGATAATTTGTGATAAGAGATAAGGTATAATTGCAACTGATGCCTTATTAGGGGCCTTGGTTTCATCTGAATCACGCCGGTAATTATTACGCGGGTGATTGAGTTAACGGTTTAGTGTCATGAGCTTAAACACAATTGTCATATCCTTGAATAATAGATTGTATGGCCACAATGTATTGAATGATCATGATTGGTTTTTAACACTTATGTTCAACTGATGATTTGATAAACCTATAGATTCGCTCAACCTTTGTGTTGACGATTTTAAGCATGTGTTTCAGGTAATCAAGGTTGATAGAGGTGGAGCATGCGAGGATGGAAGTTGTTGTGGCTTGGCGGTCTACTTTGTTTTTCCTCTCTTTTAGCACTTAAATACTTTATATGATGTCATGTGAACGAAAATTGTATTTTGGGTTGAGATTCAGTGGGGACCAAAACGCAAACTCTGTTTTATATTATTTTTGGGGTTTGGAAAACAGTAGACTTTGTTGTTTTAAACAATCTTTAATTTATGTTTAAATTTCTACGTCTCTTTGAGTCGTTCGAAATAGCTTGTGTGTGATGATAACTGTATAGCACCCAAATGTTGTAGTTCTGCTGCGCATAGCATTTAGTGGGGGTGTTATAGATTGGTAATCAGAGCCATGAGTTATAGAGAACTAGGTCATTTTGAAAAATCCTAAACTATAACTTTTGGTGTCGTAAGAAATTGTCCAAGCACACAACTATCCTGCATGGCTCCGGTAAGATTTCTTTAGCATTGCTTTATATTTTAGATGTATCCCTCAAATTGATATGAATTCCCTAGTATTTAGTAAGTAAATACTTTGATATATATTGAGATATATTGTTTTGTACGTTGAGTACTTATCATCGTAATTTTCAAATTCCTGTAAAGATTATCGTATATGTTGCATGTAATTGGCATAACGGGCTACATTGCATTACATGGCAATACTGCGTTGTAATCCTACGTGTAAGTAGGAATGATTTTATGTATAAGTATGTATATAGTATGGTATTTAAAGGCATTGCACGCGAAGCAATGGTCCTTGGGTAATCATCGTACATTAAAATGCGGTTTTGTTGAGAATTCGGCCTTACCGCTAATTATCAATCTTGATAATTAACTTATTGATCGAATAACCAAGTGTGAACCTCGTTTGATACTCTAGATACGTAAATAACGCTTCGTAACATATTGTATATTGACTAGATTGATCTTCATTGTCGTTATCGCACTGTGATGTGTCATTTTGGACATTTTCTTTTGAAACGTAATTTACTTACGTATTACTTTATTTCCTTTATTCCTTATGGGTTTCATATATTAGTTCGAGTAACTATAACAACAGACGAAGTATAATCAACGACGCGTACATCGTAGTGACGAATCACATTTGTGTGTGTTATAAAACGTGGTTGAGGCGTGTTGCCATTTAATCGTTTTTATCATCCTACTTGGATTTAAGTATGCGTTTTAAAAATAGACTAGCGTTGTGATCAAGCGTGATAACTTGGAATTTGGTTGGTTTTTGTGTTAATCTTGTGGTGTACGATTTTGAGACTCATCCGAGGCCGATAACAACACTTAGTTGACATACGTATTCTCATTCCATTTATTTCATTTCATTTTGTTGTTTTATTATTTTAAATTTGATAGTATTTATGACGAGGTCCGGCATTTGTGTGAGTTAAATAAGCATAAAACTTTGTTGATTGAAAGAGTTAAACATAAAGTGTTTTACATATTTAATATGTAACACCCCCAAATTTATACAACTCAATACAGCGGAAGACTAGTTGGTGTTACGGGATAGCACATTACTCACATCATAGACAACGCATAAAAATCGCGTCGTTTATTAATAAAGCATTTCCATTCATAATATCAAAGTTACATAGGTCCCAAGTCATATTATTTCATACAAAGTTTTACAAAGTATTTGAATAGAAAATATAATTTAGGTGCGGGCCATGAATTCTTGTTGTCTTCCCGAGAATTACCTTCAAGTACCTGAGATAAAACATGTTAAAAGAAAAGGTCAGCGATAACGCCGAGTGAATTCATAGAGTTTAATAAAATCCATCAATATAATATCAGTATAAAATTATTACTGAAAGTCATTTTGTACAAATCATTTTAATAGGCCATAAAATAGCCAAAGTCATTTTATACAAATCCTTATCGAAAATTATAATATAGGCATTTGCCTTAAAAATCATAATACGAGCCAATGTCGTAAAAACATCATACAATACGTTTTTCAACGTTGTATAGATTAAATAAAAACCGTTACATGAATATGGTTATGAAAACCAAAACACGAACATAATATCAATAGTATGACCCTGTATTGCTAGTCAGGCAATACATCGTACTTCGGAGCGTCTAGTAGTATTTCGTTAGTTTTGGATTATTATAAGCCGCATGACATTGTTACCTTACTAAACCAACAACGGGTAGCTAACCCGATACCAATTTTGCCCATCTAAAGTAGCGTGTCGTCACAAAGGTCACGCTATGGAAATCTTCTCATACATAAATTCGCTTACCAATCAATGTGGCACGACGGGGATCAACCGTCAAGGCGTGAACTGGGGTGATCGTCCCCAAATAGTACTATTAAATGCATAAGCGTCTACCAAATCCTGGTAGTTCACAATTCATGCTAATGGGACTTTTAGTGACATAACCTAACTTTAATAATCCATTTAATTTCATCTATCGGGTCCTTTAATCATTTATCGGGTCATACAATCGGGTCATTCAATCATTCGGGTCCAAAATCAATAAACAAACAATCGGGACAAATGGTGTCCTAATTTTATAAAAACTAACATGTTATCTCCCTCGCGGGTTTATAAAACATTTCATAAAACATTTAAAAGAGTGCGAGGCTATGAACTCACGTTGATGTGGGAAGGCGGGTTATCGGCAATTCGGACGTACGGTACGTGCTTCAATCACGGAAACCTAGACAAATAATACTCGTCTTAGACTCATGTCCAATGACTTTATAAAAATAACAATTATGTATACATATGATGATTATATATATATGATGATCAAGTGGGTTTACATATTCTTGTTTACTGATTTTAGTGTTATATGTTGATAACTTTTATACTAGTTTTCTCGTTTTACCTATTTACGTGTTTTAGGTCCAATAAGCCTATTATAAGTTATTTAACTTATTTTAATCTATTTTGTACTTATATTATCAGTACTTAAACTTTACAAGTTGGGCCCAAATGGGTTAAGCCCAATAATAAGTTTATAAGTGTTTTAGTCCATTTCTGTTGTATTATTAGTCCAATAACGTTAATTTAGTCCGTTAACGTCCGTATGTCCTATAGTTCGGGTTTTATCGGTTTTTACTCGTTATACATGTCTATATATCAGTATATAAGTTTTATAAAGTTTTCATTAGACGGGTCCAACCATCTAAGTTTTATTTAACAAAAACGTTAATTTTACGGCAATAGCCGAAAAAGTCGTAAAAATCATATTTATAGTTTTTATTACTTATAAACATTATTTCACCACCATTTATATAATTTATTCATTTGATCAACCTTTTATATATATTTATATAAATAAGTTTTATAAGTTAGTGGGTTTTTATTTTACATTTTATATATTAAAATGTGAGTGCTTATATAATAGTATTATTCTTTAATTTCCAAAAATCTGATTTTTAACTTCATCTTCACCAAAACTGCCATATCTTGAGTTCTATATGGAGATAGAAGCTCAAATTTTTATCACATAAACTATATGATATGTGCTACATTTAACTCTTCTATAGATACTGTTGAATCATCCTTTAAGTATTTTCTAAAAATCGTCCAAAACAGTAACTTCAGATTTATACCCTAAACTTGTTTTGATCATATCTCACTCATTATTTTGATTCCATTGCATGGCCAACTCTCACATGTGTACAAGACCCATAGCTTACTTTAAATCTATTCCACTTCATCATTTTATCAGTTTATGACTTACTTCTTTACTGTTTTTGTTGGGTTTGCTTCTTGAAGGATCTTTGAAGCCTTGATCACAATACAAAGAGTGTGCGGAAACCAATCTTTATATATAAGAAGAACAATAGAAATAACCAAACATCTAAGCCTCAATATATTAATACGATCACTCTTAATAGTGATAGGGTTTTACAACCTTGAAGCTATAATAAACAATAAGAGAAATGTGTAGAGAATATGTGTGTATGGAAGTGTGTTCATCTCTACACCCTAGGACCTCCTTTTATAGTGCAAGGGGTCCTAGGTGGTTACAACATAATTAATACTTTCCAAAGTATTATACATTAATACCATTTAATTATTTCCTAAATAATCTTGTAACCTCCTCATCATAATCAATATCTTTAATACTTTCCATATGAATAGGAAGACTAAATATTTGATCATATCTTCTATAATCTTCCTTGATCTTATCTTCTACAATCTTCTATTAACTTTATAATACGACCAGGAGGAACTGTGTCACCAGGAGGAACGAAGAATACTACCAGTAGGAACTGTAACACCAGGAGTAATGAAGTACTCCAGTAGGAACTGTAACTCACCAGGAGTAACAGATTACTCCAATAGAAACTGCATATTACCAGGAGTAACTTCTAAATCCATGAGTCCTAACAATCCTCCCCTAAACTTGAATTTAACTTTGTTGAGTTCAAGTTTCCAAGTAGATGTGTCACCAATAAGCATGAGGATTGGAATATGAACCACAACAGCAACAATCTCACTTGATAACACCAGAAGAAACACAAAGTGATGCTCTGTACTAAAATGCTGAACTTCTTTAAAGCTTGAAAAATTCTGCACATGTTGAATCTTCACAGCAACATGAGCAGATTTGATAAGCCTTTACCAAGTAGCTGCTCACTCTTGGGCTAGCCAGCCTTTTGGTGGAATCATGACATCACCCTAGGAGACTAGTACCCAGTCCAACTCTTGGAACGTGAATCAACGGTGAGTTGGATTACCCTGATGATTTTGGGCAAACCATCACAGCCGTCAACGGATTTGATATGTCTTTACCAGAAGCCGTACCCTTCTGGACTCGCCAACTCTTAGCAATGAAGCATCGGTGAGCTGAAAACCCTATAGCTTTGAGCAAGCTATTATAGCTATCAACGGATTTGATAAGATCTTTACCAAGAGCCGTACCCCCTTGGATTAGCCACTTTTCAGTCTAGGACCATGGCAAGTGAAAACCATCCAGTTTTGGGTAACCTGGCAACCATCAACGGATTTGACTATCACACCAGAGCCGTACCCTCATGGTGAATCAACTCTATCTTGTCTGTTAAACATGGTGAGTTGAGCACCATTTGTTGTGTGGGGGGCAGCCAACACCTAAGTACCAAACAAAAACAGCCCAAAAAGTGAAATATATACAAAGCTATTTTGATTCGAAAGTTTCTATTTTTTTAATTTTTTATTTTTTTTTAATTTTTTTTTTTTAATTTTTTTTTTAATTTTTTTTTTGTTTTTTGTTTTTAATTTTTTTTTAATTTTTTTTTTTAATTTTTTTTTTTTGAATTTTTTTTTATTATTATTATTTTTTTTTTTAGTTATAACCACTCAAAGACGATGAGTCAACCAGCAGGAACGTAGAATGCATCAGGAAGAACAATGGTCCACCAGAAGCAGGATGAGTGCAACCAGGAGGAACCATTGGTCTACTAGGAGCAACTTAGTTCTACTAGGAGGAATCATATCCACCAGCACCAATGTCAACCTGTAAGATTGATTAGACAGAAAAACACCAGAATATACATAGTTATACATACAACAAGCCTCCCCTTAGGCTAAAACCTCCCCTCAAACGGAGGAAAGTATTCACCAGCAAGGTTTTTTTTTTTTTTTTTAAAAAAAAAACTTCTCTTTTCCTGCAAAAAGTTAGTTCACACAAACATAGAAAAATACAAAACATATCAATTGAAAATCACACTTGCTGAAATAAAAATAAACCAAGCAAAGATTAATGCTTATGGAAGTCCCAAGCTAAGACAGACTTGAATCTTCCAAAAGCATCAACATAGTCATATCTTGTTAAAGTTTTTGATGCACTATTTGATTTAGAGACATGTTGTAAACCATCTTGTTTAGGTTTCCAAACCCACCTAGCTAAAGCCTTAACAATATTAACCTTTGTTTTTTACCGTGCAGACTCGACCCGTGTACCCTTAACATTGTTAAAACATCTTGGTTGTGGAATAATGTTATTTTTAGGATTGGGGTGAAAAACTCTACCAAAGTTCTTGTGATTCACCCGTCTTGAGTTATTCCATACCGGTTTAACTTGTTGTTGATCATTAATCATTCTCTTGTGTTTACAAGTATATTGCAAGTGATCAAAACTACCACACACATAGCAAGCCTTACTTTTGAACTCAAAGTTATCACCTAATTTCTGAGTCATCATGCCATTCCAACCTCTTTGATTACCTCTAGGACTTGTATTGTTTTTCCTAGGATTATCTGCTTTCCTATTACTTTCATTCTTAGCACAAGCAGATTGAGGATAGAACTTAGGTGATTTAGCATTTAAGGTAGACTTACAAGAGGCATATTTACGAGTCATGGGCTCAATTATAATTGGTTCAGGCACAGACTCAAGTGTTTCAGCACTAGAGTCGGACTTAAAAGAGTCAAGGTCACTAGTCTTAGGTTCTAAAGACTTGTCACTAGAGTTACAAGAGACAAAGTCATTAGACACATAATTAGTTTCAATTGAGCCAGTGGACCTTGTACCATATGTCATTTGTGATCCATCAAAGTCAAAGTGATCTAAGGTAGGCATGAATGTCCCTGTGAGAGGTGGAGGAACAGCATGCATCTCTGCAGCTGGTTTATACCTATTGAAAACAGGCCTACCTTCCACATCTTCAGGGGTAGTGTCAAACACACTAGACAAAGAGGAGTCAAAAACATCATTTGGCCCAATATAGTTTTTAAACCCCAAACCAATTTTAGTTCTACCAGACATAGAGCTATCTACTAATTTGACTAAGTTTTTAGATGAATTTTTCCATTTATCAAACCTAGCCAAAGCATTATCTAATTTAGTTTGTAGCTCCTGCTTCTCTTTATTTACCTCAGTATTAAGCTTTTCAGAATATGTCAATAGATTAGTTTTATTTTCTAAGTCAATACTTAATATCCTAATCTTATCTTCATACTCTAATTGGGTATTTTGAAACCACTTTTTCTGTTCTTCTAATGTTTTTAGAGAACTTTTGTATGACTGAACTTCTATATAATATTTATCATTTTCAGCATTCAGATCAGCACATTGTTTTTGAAGTTCCAGAAGTTTTTGTTCATATGTTTCTACGCAACTAATTGCTAAGTCAGAGTTATTATAAACATGCATTTTATTCTTTAATTTAGCATTATATTCTCTAACTTCAGATTCAGTCATAAGAATTACCTCATTGTCTGGAATTGAAGTTCTGCACGCCATGTCTTCTGTCACAAAACTGGCAAACCGTCGCTAATCCGTTGCTAAACTGTCACGAACTCTGACCAGAAGCTTCACTTCATAGCAATACGGATGTAGAGATCTTGTTCTTCTCAATCAAAGCTTCTCAACGAGGCTCTGATACCACTTGTTGGGTTTGCTTCTTGAAGGATCTTTGAAGCCTTGATCACAATACAAAGAGTGTGCGGAAACCAATCTTTATATATAAGAAGAACAATAGAAATAACCAAACATCTAAGCCTCAATATATTAATACGATCACTCTTAATAGTGATAGGGTTTTACAACCTTGAAGCTATAATAAACAATAAGAGAAATGTGTAGAGAATATGTGTGTATGGAAGTGTGTTCATCTCTACACCCTAGGACCTCCTTTTATAGTGCAAGGGGTCCTAGGTGGTTACAACATAATTAATACTTTCCAAAGTATTATACATTAAAACCATTTAATTATTTCCTAAATAATCTTGTAACCTCCTCATCATAATCAATATCTTTAATACTTTCCATATGAATAGGAAGACTAAATATTTGATCATATCTTCTATAATCTTCCTTGATCTTATCTTCTACAATCTTCTATTAACTTTATAATACGACCAGGAGGAACTGTGTCACCAGGAGGAACGAAGAATACTACCAGTAGGAACTGTAACACCAGGAGTAATGAAGTACTCCAGTAGGAACTGTAACTCACCAGGAGTAACAGATTACTCCAATAGAAACTGCATATTACCAGGAGTAACTTCTAAATCCATGAGTCCTAACAGTTTTATACAGCCATCAAATTTAACCAAGATTTTAACCTTGTTTCTTATGGTTTTTCACCTTTTTATCCATGATTATCAACAACAAATCCCCACATAACATTTTTATCATCATATAATCATCATAAATATATACAATAGGAAATAAAATACATGTTTACATAATCAAAATAACAAGAAGTTGAGGAGGACAATCTTTATACCACCAACTTGATGTAGGTTATGAGTTTGGCATGGTTTTGGATGGAGAAACTTATGATGCACCAATACCACCTTCATGACCACCATTCTTCATAGAAACCTTGTGGAAAATCAGCCCCAAGACATCATGAATACTCCTCCTTGGATGTTATAAGTACCACCAATCAATAGGGTTTTGAAAAGGCTTCAACATATGCAAGTATAACATATGGTTTCATGGTTGAATTAAGATCAAAGGGTGTTTTTAGGAGAGATATGGGACGGCACATAGTGCTAGAGAGAGAGAGTGTGTGTGTTGATTGCATGTTGAAATGGATGGAATGAGAAGTTGCTAGTTTTGCTAATGGTTTTGATGGATAGAAAGCTTAACTTGTAAGCTTGGTTACAAGTGTAACACTTGTTAGCTAAACTTGACACCTTATGGTGTTAAGTTGCTAGTGTGGCCGGTTTTGATGGGGGTGGGACAAGTGTCCCACTTGTCTCATCCCCATTTATTTACGGGTACTCCTCGATTCTAGTTTCCTCGATTTGCGTGCCCTCGGGTCGTTTTACGAAAAACGTTTTTATAAATTATGAATCGACGTCACAAAACGAATCCAATAAAAATTGTTTCATCAAAAACGGAGTTTGAAAACGTAAATACGTAATCCTAAGGTTTCCGGTTTAGTCGTAAGGACGTTTAAAATAAAATCGTAAGTCCTAATCTCTTCTCGTAAATTTGTGAGTTTATGAACTAACACAAATTTAAAACTCCAAAATAATATTCTCAGATAAATTTATTTTCTGAAATGTCGGACTGTCACCAAGGACGGTGTATGTAAACGTAAGCACGTAACGTAGAATCCTCCGGTTTAAACGTAGTCGATGCTACTCCAAGACGTAAATCCAAATTTCTTCCCAAAAATATGTGAGTTCATATTGTAATATTAAAATAATATTTTCAAATAATATTTGAGAATAAAATATCAATCGTAAATTGACGGATTGTCACATCATTTACCCCTAAACAGGATCTTTGTCCTCAAAGATCATCTTACTACTTGCTTCTTATAGAGTTAAAGCCATGTGGGTATTTCCTCCACACTCGGTCTTTTCTCACAAGTGCAATTCATTACAATACGCGAGTTTCATCAAACATAACTACGGGAATAAGATCAGGCTTAATGTTGACTTACTTTCTCTATCCATGATGTTCACGGGTTTTTGATGAATGCAACTTTCCGCCGATCTAAGCTTTACTAAGAATAATCAGATTTTCACTTGATAGGTATTCCATCAAGTTCGATTTACGAAACATAATTCACGCAGTCTTTGAAGTCCTAGGGTAGATCCAGCTTATATGCCTTTCAATCCCAACTTTTACATCATTTCAATGGTCCCATACAACGGGGACTTATATCCCATGATTTGTCAGATCATGAATTCATTTTTCCAAGTTTAAAATTTTGTGGCATAACTTCGCTACCCATTTGGCACTTCAAGATCTACATTTCACATTCACATAACCTCTTGCCCACTATCGGCGGTTAATAATCAAATCCTAATTTCAACAATCATTTCAGATTTCGCGGGTCGGGTATTTTTTTGCAAGGATAGGTTCGCCATCATAGGAAACCTTAAACCTAAAAGACATGTCCAACTCACAGTGGGTGTATGTCGGATGTCTTCATCTCAATTCCTGCTTACAGATTCTCTAAGATTTAGATCCTAACAAGATTCGATCTCAATCCTAATACGATAATTATTAATGATAATCTTTCCAAAGGAAAACGATTATACGGTCTATTACCAAAGGTCATTCATTCAAACATAAAACAGCACTTATATTACTCTGTATCGTTACTTTACCTCGTCCCTTCGATTTGGGATGGTACATAGTACTCTCATCAAGGTTCGTTCTCAATGATTTCTGAGCAAATCTCTAGAAATTCGACGCGAAGCGAGGATCTTGATATAGATGATCGATACAGGCATGCTATGTTTACATAACTCTTTTGCATTTATCATTAACGAGAATGATATTAGCAGATTTGGTCAGTCTGTCGACGATGACCCAAATCGAATTAAATTCAGATGATGACCTTTGCAATAGCTAGACGTTTACTAATGTATGAGGCGATGTCTGCCTTCATAATTGCCATCAGTACAACTTCTTCAGACAAAGATACTTTTAGTCATAAATGACATAAATAGAATACTTATACTTATACTTACAAATTCCAACATAACTATATCTCAAAATCACCATATTTAGACAATCACATGTGGTCTTTTATACATTTAACGCCATTGGCTTCTTAATTCTAATGGTTCACATTAACCGCGAACCCCTTTTTATTATCTATATTATCCTTTTCACAAACATTGTTTATTTTTATATCGTTCGGCAATTTAATTTGCACCTTCATTTTAAGGAACACGTCCTACTGGATTCTTTATCCTTTTTATATAATATGTCAGTATCTATATTCATTTCTCATGATGATATAATTATCATGTCCATAATTCACTCAGGTATTCTTTATATATTATGCGTCAGTAATTACGTTTACCTTCCTGATGAAATAAATATCACAACCGTATTTATTCAAAATTCCTCTTTTTATATCTTCTATGTTTTATTTTCTTCTCAACTATCAATTTTTATCCGTTTTTCTCAATCCGACGTTTAAAGCGTCGATAATCATTACAATTAATTAAATAATTATTAGTTAATTTCTATGAAGCGTAAACGTAAAAGTTTTAAATTTCTTAGTTCGACTAATTAGAAAAATGTTCAAAAATAAATTTGAATTTTAATTAACAGGATTCTTGTTGATTTATTGAAAATATTTAATAAGATTCGTAAATGTTCGAAAAACCTTTGTTTATACTTTGGTCAAAGTTTTCTTAGTTTAAAAGTAAAAATTGTCGTTTCAAGTTTCAAGTCATAAATTATATAATTTCCTTAATTCTTCTTAGGTTGTCTAGAAGTATACACAAACATTTACCCCTAAACAGAAGTTTAGTTAAATGGTTTGTGTATAAGGGAATAATCCCTTTAAAAATCCCTTGGTTAAAACATTTGTCAAAACATATTTCCATTTCTTTTTGGTAAAAATCCAAAGTCTTAAAAGGGCTCTCAATTTTGAAGAGTCTATATGCATACATCTTACCATTATTAATCCAACGGTCATTTTATGTAAAGGATTAAGTTTTTAATCCCTAAGCGTTAATGGTTCTAATCTTTGAAAAGTCAATATAGCTTCCATTATCTATTAATCACATGGTTAAATCATGTAAAGAATTAAGTCCTTAATCACGTGTTAATTATTCAAGGTTCAGGTTTACACTGTTCGGCCAATTCAGGGCAGTCTATAAATAATTATTAACTCATTCTTATTCTGATGAACAAACAAATAGTCCTTAATAATCACGAGCATGAATTTATCAAATTACAGTCTACACACGAGATTCACCAAATTTATGAATACTACATGTGTATTAGTCAATCCAAACGACATCACGTGAAACTCATAATGTTCATTACAAGCACCGGATGTAGTGATTGGAATAGATAATCTCTTTCGCAGATGCGAAGTTGATGATAACCCTGCTATGGATCAAATTGCTAGAACCTTGTAAATGATCGAACAAATCTTCCATTTCGTGTTATGGATATCGTTTTCGATTGTCAATTTACTCAGTCACAGTAATCTATAAATATAAGGAAAGATAACACCATAGCTCTTCAGGATGACAGGCTTGGTATAATAAAATCTTTCTCCGACAACTTTCTCAGTTGTACGGTAATTCCTTAAATTCAGATGGTGCTGACGTACAGTGCACAAGCCCCAAGTGCAGCACCGGAAATATAATCAATACCAAATTCAACTTGCCTTAATGGCGAAAGTCTAGGTAATTTATTAACAAATACCTCCTATAGTTTAGATAACATAAACATCTTTTAATAAATTCATATTAAGTTCTTCTAGATTACAATATCTATAACTAGTTCACAACCATTCATGGTATACTTTCAAGTCTAAATGCAGGATATGGTCATCCATCAAGAACTATTTAGATCACTTTTGATAATCAACATCTTATCATTTAGGGGAATTCTATTCGAGTTCCCATTAATTAAGACAATGTCGTCATGTCATAATCAATCAATCCATTCTACGGGCACTATCAACTTTCCAGTTGCATTGCCGTTGATAAGATGTGAACTTCTCAAAAGACTAATAATAACTCATAATCCTTCACAAATTCAAGGATATATGGAGACACAACTACCATCTAAAGAGTAAGGTCAACGCATAATCTACGCGATAGAATTTTCAAATCAGATACAGACGAAAATATTTAACGAATATGAATATATCCCATGCTTTCATAATTTGAGTACGCATTCGAAAGCTCCTCGGATCGTTACCCAGGTCATTCAAATGAAATCAAATCAAAAGAAATGATAAGAACGTCAATACATCCAGTCGGGTATCAACACTCGATAATCAAATACTTTTCCTAAGAATCTCACTACGGGAGAATTGAACAAGAAAGAATTGTCAATTGTCAAATAAGACAATTTCCATAGATGAGTAAATTCGACTCAGAAGAATAGGTGCTACAGGCACATGTGTAGGTGTCCCTAACACTATGTCCTTATTTTTCACTTCTTGCAGATCTCATAAAATTTAATATTTCACAATCTTCAAAGAAAATATAGTGTTTATTCATTGGTTTAATGGTGACTACTAATCAGTCTTGCATAGTCCATTCCAAATTGTATGTAGGCGCGCAACTATATACAATTTCAAGATTAACGATGCAATACTCAGTTCGTCAAAACTTTATCATCATGTTTATAATAAAAACATTTACATGCTTAATTCTTAAATAAGAATCAAAATAAATTTACAAATATTTTCCTTGTTATGAAAACAATTAGGTTTTTCCAGGATGTTTTATGAACAACTTCATTTCGATAACAATCACTTATAAATCTTACTTTGAATAATCCTTATAGTAATGGAAATTCAATTTTTCTCAAAGGATACCGTTTTAACTTTATAAAAACAATGTGTGATCTGCAAAAGAGTGATGAAAGCTTGTTCACCAAGAATTAACTACGATATGATAGGAAATGAGCTTAGCCAAATAATCATGAGGTTCATGATCTCGATGGCACTCTAAAAGAATAATTCACAACGTAACTCAAATCAAGATGAGTATTTGTTCAATGGTTGCATCACTAATGCGAACATTAGGAAGAAGCAAGAAAATATAGATAACATCGATACATGTAGAATTTAGTAATCAAAGGTAGTCTTTCCATTAATCACAAACAAGTCAAATTGTACCGTAACACATTACGTGTCACTAAGTCATACAATTCTCAGAACTCATCCTACCAACTGATATCTCAGTTAAGTTAGGGATTTTTAAAAGATACCACAATGAATACTAATCTACAAGAGTCATTAGGTGTCCCATCTGTCCCGGAAGATCCATCGGTCCCAATTTAGAAGAAGATTTCTTCAATTTATTTATTGGACACTGGGCATCCTTGTTAGTGGACAATGGCCTAGGAACAACCCTTAACACGAATCAACAATCATTTAAAACCTTATAATTCAATCACAGGAATTAACGACTTCCTCTTATCAGTCTCATATTCCATACAAGTTAAATTTTTACTTTATTCAAGTTTCAATCAACTTATACTCAATTCGATATCTTACCTCATTCTCCAACACTTTCAACTTTATTTTTAAACTTTAAAAGGGCAATAAAAGTTCAATATGAACAACACTTAATTTCCAATCCTATAACTCTTACAACAACAATTATCAAATGAGTCACTAGCATGAGATGACTCACACATTCAATTAGACTTCTCGGAAAGGTACTAGTGGCATGAGGCTTTTGGGTAAAGGCTCCAATTACAGCCTCAAGTGCAACATTCACCCTTTCGATTTCAATTTAAGAATTGGATGACAACAAATCAGATGACATCTTTCTAGGTGGTAACGTTTTGTCAAACTCCACTCTATAAGGAAAGATCGTCATGACATCGATATCAGATTTAATCTCGCCAATTCTTTTTCAATATCATAATCAACTAATATCTACATTTCTAAGAATATCAACCATTTGTTGGGATCATAAATATCCACAACTTGGTTTAGATCTAGGATAGCTAGAATTCCTACGAGAATAGCGTCGATTAATTTACTAGGGAATTTAGGGTTTCTTGTGACAATCTACGTCGTATAAATACCTCGTATAAAAATCAAAATAATCATCAAACAATCATGTAATAAAATTACATCATATATATATATATAATCCAAGTTATATATATTAAAATAACACTTCTCAGTCTGGCCTTGTCGGTAACTCGGGAATTCTTCGGCACCGTTATAGTCAAAAGATTTTTAGACATTTTTAGAAAAATGTTTATAGTTAAAAGATTTTGAAAAGTTTTATTCAAAACCTTAGTTTTAAAAATCTTTCGTTCTCTATAACGAGAGCTCTGATACCAAACTGTAACACCCCCAAATTTATACAACTCAATACAGCGGAAGACTAGTTGGTGTTACGGGATAGCACATTACTCACATCATAGACAACGCATAAAAATCGCGTCGTTTATTAATAAAGCATTTCCATTCATAATATCAAAGTTACATAGGTCCCAAGTCATATTATTTCATACAAAGTTTTACAAAGTATTTGAATGGAAAATATAATTTAGGTGCGGGCCATGAATTCTTGTTGTCTTCCCGAGAATTACCTTCAAGTACCTGAGATAAAACATGTTAAAAGAAAAGGTCAGCGATAACGCCGAGTGAATTCATAGAGTTTAATAAAATCCATCAATATAATATCAGTATAAAATTATTACTGAAAGTCATTTTGTACAAATCATTTTAATAGGCCATAAAATAGCCAAAGTCATTTTATACAAATCCTTATCGAAAATCATAATATAGGCATTTGCCTTAAAAATCATAATACGAGCCAATGTCGTAAAAACATCATACAATACGTTTTTCAACGTTGTATAGATTAAATAAAAACCTTTACATGAATATGGTTATGAAAACCAAAACACGAACATAATATCAATAGTATGACCCTGTATTGCTAGTCAGGCAATACATCGTACTTCGGAGCGTCTAGTAGTATTTCGTTAGTTTTGGATTATTATAAGCCGCATGACATTGTTACCTTACTAAACCAACAACGGGTAGCTAACCCGATACCAATTTTGCCCATCTAAAGTAGCGTGTCGTCACAAAGGTCACGCTATGGAAATCTTCTCATACATAAATTCGCTTACCAATCAATGTGGCACGACGGGGATCAACCGTCAAGGCGCGAACTGGGGTGATCGTCCCCAAATAGTACTATTAAATGCATAAGCGTCTACCAAATCCCGGTAGTTCACAATTCATGCTAATGGGACTTTTAGTGACATAACCTAACTTTAATAATCCATTTAATTTCATCTATCGGGTCCTTTAACCATTTATCGGGTCATACAATCGGGTCATTCAATCATTCGGGTCCAAAATCAATAAACAAACAATCGGGACAAATGGTGTCCTAATTTTATAAAAACTAACATGTTATCTCCCTCGCGGGTTTATAAAACATTTCATAAAACATTTAAAAGAGTGCGAGGCTATGAACTCACGTTGATGTGGGAAGGCGGGTTATCGGCAATTCGGACGTACGGTACGTGCTTCAATCACGGAAACCTAGACAAATAATACTCGTCTTAGACTCATGTCCAATGAATTTATAAAAATAACAATTATGTATACATATGATGATTATATATATATGATGATCAAGTGGGTTTACATATTCTTGTTTACTCATTTTAGTGTTATATGTTGATAACTTTTATACTAGTTTTCTCGTTTTACCTATTTACGTGTTTTAGGTCCAATAAGCCTATTATAAGTTATTTAACTTATTTTAATCTATTTTGTACTTATATTATCAGTACTTAAACTTTACAAGTTGGGCCCAAATGGGTTAAGCCCAATAATAAGTTTATAAGTGTTTTAGTCCATTTTTGTTGTATTATTAGTCCAATAACGTTAATTTAGTCCGTTAATGTCCGTATGTCCTATAGTTCGGGTTTTATCGGTTTTTACTCGTTATACATGTCTATATATCAGTATATAAGTTTTATAAAGTTTTCATTAGACGGGTCCAACCATCTAAGTTTTATTTAACAAAAACGTTAATTTTACGGCAATAGCCGAAAAAGTCGTAAAAATCATATTTATAGTTTTTATTACTTATAAACATTATTTCACCACCATTTATATAATTTATTCATTTGATCAACCTTTTATATATATTTATATAAATAAGTTTTATAAGTTAGTGGGTTTTTATTTTACATTTTATATATTAAAATGTGAGTGCTTATATAATAGTATTATTCTTTAATTTCCAAAAATCTGATTTTTAACTTCATCTTCACCAAAACTGCCATATCTTGAGTTCTATATGGAGATAGAAGCTCAAATTTTTATCACATAAACTATATGATATGTGCTACATTTAACTCTTCTATAGATACTGTTGAATCATCTTTTAAGTATTTTCTAAAAATCGTCCAAAACAGTAACTTCAGATTTATACCCTAAACTTGTTTTGATCATATCTCACTCATTATTTTGATTCCATTGCATGGCCAACTCTCACATGTGTACAAGACCCATAGCTTACTTTAAATCTATTCCACTTCATCATTTTATCAGTTTATGACTTACTTCTTTACTGTTTTATACAGCCATCAAATTTAACCAAGATTTTAACCTTGTTTCTTATGGTTTTTCACCTTTTTATCCATGATTATCAACAACAAATCCCCACATAACATTTTTATCATCATATAATCATCATAAATATATAAAATAGGAAATAAAATACATGTTTACATAATCAAAATAACAAGAAGTTGAGGAGGACAATCTTTATACCACCAACTTGATGTAGGTTATGAGTTTGGCATGGTTTTGGATGGAGAAACTTATGATGCACCAAGACCACCTTCATGACCACCATTCTTCATAGAAACCTTGTGGAAAATCAGCCCCAAGACATCATGAATACTCCTCCTTGGATGTTATAAGTACCACCAATCAATAGGGTTTTGAAAAGGCTTCAACATATACAAGTATAACATATGGTTTCATGGTTGAATTAAGATCAAAGGGTGTTTTTGGGAGAGATATGGGACGGCACATAGTGCTAGAGAGAGAGTGTGTGTGTGTTGATTGCATGTTGAAATGGATGGAATGAGAAGTTGCTAGTTTTGCTAATGGTTTTGATGGATAGAAAGCTTAACTTGTAAGCTTGGTTACAAGTGTAACACTTGTTAGCTAAACTTGACACCTTATGGTGTTAAGTTGCTAGTGTGGCCGGTTTTGATGGGGGTGGGACAAGTGTCCCACTTGTCTCATCCCCATTTATTTACGGGTACTCCTCGATTCTAGTTTCCTCGATTTGCGTGCCCTCGGGTCGTTTTACGAAAAACGTTTTTATAAATTATGAATCGACGTCACAAAACGAATCCAATAAAAATTGTTTCATCAAAAACGGAGTTTGAAAACGTAAATACGTAATCCTAAGGTTTCCGGTTTAGTCGTAAGGACGTTTAAAATAAAATCGTAAGTCCTAATCTCTTCTCGTAAATTTGTGAGTTTATGAACTAACACAAATTTAAAACTCCAAAATAATATTCTCAGATAAATTTATTTTCTGAAATGTCGGACTGTCACCAAGGACGGTGTATGTAAACGTAAGCACGTAACGTAGAATCCTCCGGTTTAAACGTAGTCGATGCTACTCCAAGACGTAAATCCAAATTTCTTCCCAAAAATATGTGTAAATATTGTAATATTAAAATAATATTTTCAAATAATATTTGAGAATAAAATATCAATCGTAAATTGACGGATTGTCACATAATACTTGGCGGATGAAACTTTTGGATAAAAATGACTTATGATGTGTTTTGTAACCAATAAAATATGTGTAGAGTGTAAATGGACAAAGTGAAAATATTTCTTTTTCCTTCAACCTTGGTTGGTAAATCTTATTAAGTAATTATTATTACTCGTAAAATCCTTGTTTTTATATGTTAAAATTTGATACTAAAAGATTGTGATGGACTTGTTAAGAACTTATTTAATATAATTTGAGAAACGAGTTTATAATAAAATTTACAATATGACTGTTGAGTATACGTAACTTGGATTTAATATGAAATAATGTTAGGTCATTAAACTTTTGGCGTATCTTGTAATATAAAACATGAGTAGAAGAATTGGTCATGTATTTTGGAGATAAAAACTTTGTAAAATTTGTTTTATTTTAAACATAAGGTTATGTTATGTATGCATTGGTATAAACTAGAACACGTTACTTGTTGTAGTGAATAAACTAGGATAAAATCGGAATATACACCTTAAGTAAGAAATTATAATGCTTGAAATAAATTTTTAAACATTGATGGAACGTCATTGGAAATCATTTGTTTATTTAATTGTCGTTATAGAGAATCACTATGCATAACTCGATGATGCTTGTTTAAAATCGTTTGAAAAATCTTTTGTTTTATTCCGCTGCGAGATGTGTTAATTTTAAAAATCACTTGATAATGGGCTAATGATTAAAAGTTGAATTTTATATATCTTTGAATTATTGAAATAAGCATCTTAAATATTTATGATTTTATTATTATTTTGAGATTCAAGTCTCGACAAAAATCAATAAATTATCTGAGATAGAACTACGTGAAACCTCTTTGTCATTTGAGTCGAATCGCGCGAATATGAGTTAACAAAACAGTTTTAAGGAAGACTTATGTATAATAAAAAGTCAAAAGTTGATTTTAAGAGTTAATTGGACTAATTTGAGTTGTGTTGGTTACTTGTATATATGTGATAAGATAAGTCATAATAATAATAACGTAAAACTTTGAAAATTCTTACTACGTACGTTTTTGGTACTTAAGATATGAACATTAATGAGATTTTGACACAAGTATGGAGATTTTCAAACCTAATGATTTGTCAATTATGATAACCGAGTCACCGCATCTACTAATGTTAATAATTTCCGAGAGATTAAAATTTTTCCAGAAATGAAAACGTTGTAAAGATTGGAAAATGAAAAGTATAAATTCTTTAATGGTGTAACACAAATTAAAAATGTATAAATGTTCGGTTTTACAATGTACAAGGTAACACTAATTATACGCAACTGCATTATACAACACACGCCTACTTGTATATTATTTAATAAAGATGTATATATAATGTTTTGAGTCACGATGGTTCGATCGTACGACATCTCTTCTTCGACTTTGTGAGTCTGTATCTAAACTTGAGTCGTCATGCGACTGCTCATTTTAATATTTTCCATGATATGAAACCATTATTATTCTATTTATTTTTTTGGGTTGCTATTTCGCTAGGACTTGACGATGAGGGTATGTCACCTGGTATATTTTGTCCTGTTCATGGACGTTGTGACTTTTCTTCTTACGGTTAATGGAACCTAAAATTCTGTATTTACTTGAATGATGCTATAAATCTTCATTAAATTGGTTATTTATTTATATTGAACAAAAGCGAGGAGGCGAAGCCGCTTTACCAAATTGTAGAGGTGAAAGAACTCGAGACGATGGGAATTATGATCGTTGTTTTATTTTGACGCTTGTGTTGATATTCAATTTTTACTCTATATATTCGTAGATCGCTGTTGTTATCCCGAGACTTTTGTCATATGTTTGAAGTATTTTCATTTCTAATATAGTTAATTATAGTTGGAAATTATATTACTCGTTTATCTCGTTCGATCTCATTGATTTTTGACTTTATTACTTGTTGTGCTTGCAATGATCTTTAATCATGAACCACCTTACCGTTATTTTGTGAGTAGTCTATTTTGAAAATATGTATGAGTGTGAAATGTTTCTTTTAACCAAATGTAAATGGTGTCGATTTATTTACTTAATTATTTATTCATTTTTTTTTTCTCTCATAAATAGGCAAGGTAATGTATATTTCCAAAGTAGACGAAAAATGTTTGATGTGTTTCTTAAAACGATGGTAACAATAATTTCCCATTTCAAATTTCATTTCAAATGATTTAATTATTTTGAAGATTAGGTCGAAAACTTTCGTAGTCATATTTGGTATGTAATAATAACGTTTGTGTCGTCACTCGATCCTCAATTATGCACAGCTTAGCTAACTATGCATAATTCGGGAAGAGTCCCATTTTGTTGGTCGTTGTTGCTTGATCCTTAAGTATGCATGATCTAGCTAATTATGCATAGTTTAGGAAGGGCACTATCGTGTCAAACAAATTGGTCATCTTGAAACTTGTAGTGTTTTGATAAACGTTTGGATGAGAACGTTTCTTTTTAGAATGGTGGATCATTTTTGCAAGTAGTCGTAATTTCTTTGATTCTTAAAGAAAATTTTTGAATTTTCTTGTGTTCTTTGAAATCTTTTCTTTTTGTTTGGCGTTGACTTAGTAAGTCACTGTGACCGAGTAATTTTGGAAAATGTTTTTATGTGTGTATGTAACATGCGAATTTCATCGGAATCACGAGGGGGTTGATTAAATACCCAAAGGGACTCGTACCGACACTGAGAAGGAATTTTAACAAAGATAGGAGACTGCCGAAGTAGAGGAACTCCGAGTTCGAATAACTCCGAGGGAAATAAATAAGACTTCTCCTGCATCAAGCGTATTGTACCTTATTTTTTTTATTTCTTTTCTCATTCTTTTGATATGTTTAACGACACGCGATAAACTGTTGAAGTTTACCAACTGTGCATCAATAATTGGAAGACAATTCCATTGTCGTTTTCGTTTATTTAAGTGAGGAATCCTCTTTGCTTGACTCAACCATCCTTGATTATCGATGGTTAAACGATAGATAGCCATAGTTGATGTTTTTGTGATGAACCCTTGTCTTTTATGTGTTTATGTGGTAAGTGATCTAGTCGAGTGATCGTAAGTTGTGAGAACTTGAGACGACATTGTCCAATGAAGTCCGATCATGGAGAACACGCGCCATGTAATGTATTTCTTTTATATCTAATTGTGAACGGTGATGCTTATTGAGATTTTGACCACGTTTGGGACGAAAGTGAGATGGTGTTCTTGTAATAACTTGTGGGTATGGATCCGTGTGTGAGCACCCTGCGATGACATATGTGTGTATTTTATTTCTTTTGGATATGCATCCATAGCTGGCAAGCTCGTGAGCCTTCTTTATCTTGCAATTTTCATTTGACTGGACTCATCCGAGAAATATGTCAACATTTTTTTATTATTTTATCATGGCTTGGCTGATTAGCAAGCATGAGTTAACTTGGTTGAACTTATTTACTTGGCATGGTTTGGCTATTTCGCAAACATGTCGTGATACGGCTTTATGTGCTTCATAATGGCTTTTGTGTTTGATTGGTTTGTGATGTTTTCGAGAGAGTTATGTATACGTCGAATGATTACCGTATCGATGAATTCGTTTTTTTTGACGAACTAGGGTTGTATGTACGTAATATTGCAATAAGGTGATTTTGTGCGACTAGTATTAATTACTTAGTCTTGTGTATTCTGGACGTTTTCATTGGGGTTATATGTGACCCGTGTGATTTTTCTTTATGTTTAATTGTCTTTTTTTATGAGAGGATGAACCAAGTGAAAGGACAATTTGAACGTTGGAAGACGTGTTCCGAGCGTGTGTGATTGATTTTGATAGTAGTTGGGACCGACATTTGCCGTTGGTAGTATCTTCGTAAAACGACATTTACCATGTTAGCATTGAAGCTGTAACCTTTGAAGAATTACGTTAATGAAAGTATAGATCGCCAGTTGGATGCAATAAAGCAGGAAAAAGTTAGTTGAATGGACTTGAAATGATTCGAGAGGCTACGGAAGAGATGGTGTAGATTAAGAATCACTTGCTAACCGCGAGAAGCTTTGAAAAGAGACGTGTTGATAACCGTAGAAAGAATTTGGGAAATTGAAGTGGAGATCATGGATCGAGATGTTAAGAGATTGAAGCAAGGCATAATACTCATTGTGAAGGTGTAATGGAACCCGAGACGTGAACCGAAGTCCACATCGGAACGTGAAGACCTCTATAGTAAGAAGTACCCCATCTTTCTAGTAGTACGAAATGCGAGTATAAGAACCGGAGAGCGCCGGGACGTCGCTCCTTTAAGGAGGGGAGGATGTAAGACCAGTGAAAGTGCCGTAAGATGCTACGTTATTGTCTCAAGAGTTGTTCAGTATGAGCATCTCTCTTAAGTTGTGGCTCACTTGTGGATGTGATATCCCGAGCCCAACGTCATTTATTTAATCCTATTTTACGTATATTTTTGAAATTTTTAAGAAATTTCGTTTGTTATAGATTTGACGGTTTAAGTTGAAACCAACGTTTACGGTCGTAATTTAACGTTTGACGATTTAAGAAGAACCGATGACGACTACGATCCCGATGGATGCCTAAAATTTACATTTTATTATCGATTGATCGATATTTGAGTTTTTCGAGATTTTATTTTTATTACGTGTTAAGTCGAGTCGGAACCATGTGTATATTCGTTTTGTGTGCGTTTGAACCATTTAAAAGCATTTTGAGGTAGCCGGGACGAAACCCGACTCCCGTAAAATTTTCCAAAACGACTAATGAGCCATTCCCGCAAACATTTGAGGTCATTTTCGCTTAAGGCCAAAAGAATACCAAAATTGCACCCAAGGACCTCCCAAAAATTAAAAAGGGACAAACTAAACACACACATTTCATTTTACAAAAAAAAATATATATCATCTCTCTCTTTCTCTCCCATGGCCGACGGCCTAACACCACAAACCACCACCACCACCATTTTTCTTGGGTTTTTGGAAAAAGTAAGCAAAGACCATCTCTTATTTCATCTTTTTAATTCTATTTATCCATTAAAATCAAACATGCATTAACATTAATTTTTCAAGAATCAAAGATTTTTCAAAAATGTGTTTTGATGTAATTAAATCATTAATTCGTGTAATTGGTGATTGGGTAATGCTAATTAATCCATAAAATAAGATGGGTGTTATGTTCTTGGTTCTCCACAGCCCCTAAAAGCCACGAATTTTTGGGGTGTTTGGTGGGTTCAAGGTGTTTGATGAAATGTGTTGTGGGGTTGTGTTTAAAATGGTGTATCTAGTGTTTTTGAATTGTTTAAACATATTGCATGTTTGTTTTTATGATTGGGTTTTATGAGGATATTGATTAATAGGGTTTAGGACTGAAAATGATGTTTGGATATGCTTAGGAGTACTTAGGATGATGTCTAATGTCGATAAAATGGATTGAAAACAAGTTTTGGAATGATTTTGAATGAGTCGTTTTCAAACAGATTGTTTAGGGCTATTTTCGTGGTTTTAATTTTTGGTCCAGGTTGTGATTATAGGATGTAGTTGTAGTGGTCGTCGAGACGCTCGTTTCGGTATAAGATAGAGCTTTTAACTCCAAACGAGTCAAAAGTTACGATACTTTGAAAATACGTGTACCGGGAGATGAGAATCAACACAATCCGAATTTGTGTTTGGTTTTGGGTCAAATCCCGGGGACCATAGATAGAGTTTGGTAAATGTTTGAAAGTTTATTTTTGGTCTCAAACCTGTGTATTTGAGTCTATTATTAGACTTAGGTGTCGTAGAGGTCAATGGTATATTTTAAATGGGTCAAATGAGTCCGACTTGGTCAAAGTGAAATTTCAGTCCGAAAAATGTAGGTTTAGTAATGTGTTGAGTAACGGGTCGTAAAAGCGAAAACTTTTAATGGGATTAAAAATGGGTTTTCTACAGGTCTTAAGGTATTTTTGAGAATTTTCTCAAATTTTATAAAAATGGTTAAGTATAGTAAAACAGCCCATACTTTTGGTAAGTATCGGCGAAACCGTAAAATGGATAGTAACTTTAATAACATTGATAAATGGTATAAGTCTAGTAACAACTACTTGTTTGACTTTGGCGTGAGTTTTCATAAGCACTGAGTGTGTTTTCATTTGCGTGTGTTTAGTACAATAATGTACGCGGTGTATTGATTTTGTTTACGTACCTTGATTTTTAGGTCAAGTGTTTGATTTTCCCGGGCATCCACGTCGTCGGTGACATTTCTCGTTACGTCTTCGCTAGAACCACTACTACTACGCAAGGTGAGTCTATAGCCTCGCTCTTTACTTATTTCAAACATTTTTACCCGCGAGGGGGATACATGCTATTTAAAGGAAAATGAACATAAGTCATGAATGATTGTTGGACCCGAATGTTGCCTTGAAATTGTGTTGAGTACCTAGTTGCAAAAGTCCCTAAATTCATGAACTATTAACTATTGTTTAGTCCTAGCGTGGATTAGAAATAGCCGCTTATACAAAGTGATAGTACTATGGGGTTGACTACCCTATCCGAGACGAGGGCTAGTACGTTGATACCCCCTGCGGACGGATAATTTCTGATAAGAGATAAGGTATAATTGCAACTGATGCCTTATTAGGGGCCTTGGTTTCATCTGAATCACGCCGGTAATTATTACGCGGGTGATTGAGTTAACGGTTTAGTGTCATGAGCTTAAACACAATTGTCATATCCTTGAATAATAGATTGTATGACCACAATGCTATTGAATGATCATGATTGGTTTTTAACACTTATGTTCAACTGATGATTTGATAAACCTATAGATTCGCTCAACCTTTGTGTTGACGATTTTAAGCATGTGTTTCAGGTAATCAAGGTTGATAGCGGTGGAGCATGCGAGGATGGAAGTTGTTGTGGCTTGGCGGTCTACTTTGTTTTTCCTCTCTTTTAGCACTTAAATACTTTATATGATGTCATGTGAACGAAAATTGTATTTTGGGTTGAGATTCAGTGGGGACCAAAACGCAAACTCTGTTTTATATTATTTTTGGAGTTTGGAAAACAGTAGACTTTGTTGTTTTAAACAATCTTTAATTTATGTTTAAATTTCTACGTCTCTTTGAGTCGTTCGAAATAGCTTGTGTGTGATGATAACTGTATAGCACCCAAATGTTGTAGTTCTGCTGCGCATAGCATTTAGTGGGGGTGTTATAAGTGAAGAGACCATAAAGACTGTTTTCATAAGCATAATTATATGGTTTAACAAAATCTTTATTGACCGGTGATCTACTCTCCTCTTCCCAAAGGGATGTCTCTTCATTATCAGGCCTACAAGAGGACAATCATGATCGGTCCATTTGGACTCATCCAGATAAAAGCGCGGTTTCGCAGCTTGAGCTTGGTCGAGGTACTTAGGACTTTCAAAACTAGCTTTACTCTTAAAAAACGACCGAGGTGCTATCATTCTTATGCTTTGAATAGAGTCAACAATTTTTGATCCCAAACTTAGATCGATTTAGCTTGTGTAAACGAGATTAAATCAAGTTAAACACGTAGAGAAACTTTGTTGTGTATAAAACAATTTAAGTATTATGCGGAATTAATACTCAAACAAGAACACACAAACAATGTAAACCAAACTTTCACTTGATTGATTAGAACAAACTTGTGGACAATGAAAGTGTTAAACGTATGAAAACTTATATGAAAACAAAACCTAAAGGTCTCCTTTTATAGAATAAGAAGCCTTGTACAAGAGTCTACGTATCAGCTATTCTAGGTAAAGATAAACATAGAAAATACATTGTCGATCATATCTTTACTAGAAACAAACTAGAAACATAATACGTGTAGACTAAGTCTTCTATCAGTGCTTGACTTCATCCTATCAACGCTTGACATCTTCCTGTCAACGCTTGTTCTGTCAACGCTTGTTTTCTTCTTATCAACGTCCAGATTACTCTTGTCAGCGTCCAAGTGTACTAGCTACATTTTGTTCCCAACAATCCTCCCCTAAATTTGATATCTACTCTAGCAATCAAGTTTCTGAATAAAAACTAAGAACTAGGAGGATTCTTACAAATCTTATCATACTGGTAATAAACATGCCTAACCAAATCTTTGGCCACGTCACTTGAATAGTCAATCTCCAGCTGTGTTGTCTTCATCTTCTCCAAAACTTCTTTGGACATGGGATACTCAGCATCTACAAGAAGATACTCAGCAAACTTTGTATAACTCAAATAATACACACCAGCAGCTGAACACAAACGTCATTGAGGTCCACTGATATCATCCTCAAGATCCTTCCAATCAGGATCTTCTTCTTCTGGTGCACACATTCTCTTGAATGTTGACCAAAGCTTTATTCAATTGACTGAAGTAGGTGCTTCAGTCTCATACTTGGCCATCAATAACCTCCAAAGGTCTGCCAAGTCCTCCCTATCCATACTTGCAAAGAGAGACATAAGAGTAGTAAATATGTGTACCTCTTTCCCATATCTGCCAATCATCTAAAACCCACTTGCATCTTCTTCATAGCTAATGATATGGTTTCTGGCATCAAGTGGTAACACTTGTACCATATCTGAAGCTTCCATGGGTGAGAGCTTAATGCTCCTTCTAATAACAGCTTCACTGAGAGTCACTTTATTTAAATATTTAGGAAACTCTAGTGGAACTCCCTTCTTCAAAGGCCTTGGAACAATCATAGCCTTTTGAATCTCCATCTCTTCTGCAAGTTCTTCTCTCCTTTCATCTGAGAGAAGTATGATAGTATTCATTTCCTACACTGTTGCCCAAATGGGATAAGCCTTATACTCCAATTCTTCAAAGGATAATCCCTGCAATTTCTGAAATGTCCATCCTGTTTGATGACATGTGAGCAACATGTAATAAAGCTCCCTTCTATCTCTCTTTAGCAGTAAGAAAACATCGCTAGCCTTATGTTTCAGAATTACCTTGCAATCTCTTTGAACTCTTAGAAGAATCTCCAATACCCAAATTTGATCTGAAATTGTCATATCTGGATTCTCCATAACCTTATCTTCCCAAGCATGGTACATCTGAGCAACTTCTGGCATATCATAATCTACCTGCAACTTTAACTCTCTAAGTTTCTCCCTTGCCAACTCATCACCATATTCAAGTCTTTCTGGTTGTTCAATTATCATAACACTTGAATCTGAACTTTCATCATCACTTCCTTCTTGCTCCTCAGAAGTAACTACAAATGGTGAATCACCAACCTTCTTCTTTTCTTGTTCCATAAGTTGTGCAGCCAACTTTGAAACAAACTCTACTTGTGCTGCATCCTTTGGAACTTCTGTTTCTACCATGATTCCTTTACCCTTATCTAATGGATCAATGATGGGTAAAGATGATGATGGTACCTGTGAAGTCACTTCCTTGATGATAGCTGATGACTGGAATACATCAACCATATCTGCAGGCATGTCAACGTTCAAATCATGTGTGTCAGCGCCCAACTTACTCTTGTCAGCGCTTGGTGTGTCAGCATCCAAAATCTGCTTGTCAACGCTCACCTTACTCTTCTCAGCGCCTCTTGTGAACTGCTCCATCATTGCTGTAAAGGATAAGTTCAAATTTGTAGGAGTAACCAAAGATGCATCAAAACCTGGTTGCTTCTTCAATTCAGTAAGAGCTTCAACCATACCCAAAGATTCTCCATCATGTGAGCCTTTGTCACTCACATGTATCTGCTCATCCTCCCCTTTGGGAGAATCCTCCATACCACGCCTATTGTTAGCATCCTCCAAAAGAACAATCCTCTCCCTCAATTGCTTGAGTTCAAGGCCTTATGTACTGACTGTTTGTACCAAGTCTGCATTTTGCTTTTGCAAGCTAATGCAGACAGACGTCAATTCCAACATTGTGTATGGTTCCAATCTGCCCTCCTCTAGAATGGGTATTTGACCTCCCAAAGTAGAGTCATGGGGCATGGATGAGGTCTTAAAGATGTTAGGACTGGCTTGGCCTGCATCTAAGCTAGCACCAATAGTCCTAGCCTCACCAATATCACCAACCACACTTGTGGTGGTGGTTCTCTCTGCAACATGGCTAGGACCACCAGAGGAGAACACTCCAATGGTCCTTTGGCGTTTTTCCATCCTATAGTCTGGGGGTGGAGAAGATGATGTGGATTGGGTGGTAGTTTGAAGGTTAAGGGGTGTTTGGGTCTGTGATGGAAAGGTGTCAACGTTTGGATTAGTAGTGTCAACGCCAACATTTAGCGTGTCAGCGTTGAAGGATTCTTGGTCAAGTTCCATGTGTTGAGGTGAAAAGGATGGTTCAGGCAATGGTTGTGGGTCAGGTTGAGGTTGTGCTGCTGCAATAACAGCAAGCATAGCTTGGGTAAGGGATAAGTCTCTGTGAGGGGGTGAGTGCATCTTACTAAAAAATAGCTTTCTTTTGCACATGGATCGCATAAAAATCATCATGATCCCTTGTGCAGTACCTTTGCTCATCAAAAATCATTTGTAAAAAATCTTGGGTAAGCCAAAGTCATCTTATTACCCTTGTTTATACACATGCCATCAAAAATGAGTTTAGAAAAATTATACTTTTGCCCATTTGTAATACACACAATTGCACTCGCAATTAATCTGTTAATTTCATTATCTGCAGTATATTTGGGACTCAAACATTGAAGGATGACATGTATTAAGTACTTCTAAGCCAGGGGAAATTCCTGTTTATGATATTTGTTTAAAGTTCACTCTTCAGGAAAAGGATAACCCAAAGCTTGGAGTCCTTGTTCTATTTCACCAATGTGAAGAGTGGTTATACCATCTGCATCATTAAGATGCAAAGCCTGGCGAACCAAGGCTTCAGTAACCACCCAAGAACGCCCATGGACAATAGCTATTAATGTAGTCACATTATTAAGCGTTGAGGAACTGACAGTGTTCTAAAACTGTTTAATATGAGTGACAGGGATGAGAGGAGCATGAGAAAGTGCATACCTAAGTGGATATGCATTCAAATATGCCACCATTTGGGTGTATTGAGGAAAAAGAGCATCATCAGCCTCCAAATAAGCAATCATATTATGCTGGCTTCTGAATCCTAATACCAAGTCACTTGGTTTAAACTTAGGCACCATTGATGTAGAAAGCTGTTTGTGAAAGATTTTAAAAGATGAATTATAGGAGAAAAGTTGTCAGACAAGAATATGAGAGTACCCTGTTTAAAAAGTAGGAGCCAAATATATAGGAGTGATAGGCACATGTGATTGGTCAAAAATGAGGAAAGTATTTTCAAAATATAACGATGAAAATATTGAAAAGAAAATAAGTTATCTTGTGCATTAATTAAAAGTTATCAACTCCTAAAATTGCGGCCCTAATTTTCGTCAAAAATAACAACTGGGTAGGACCCAATGAGTGTCAACGGTCAAAAATAACCCATCAATTCCCAACGGCTATATTCTTGTCAACGTTGGTAAAAGCCATGTCAACGTCTAAATTGGTCACAACAACGCTTGGAAATATATCTGTCAACGTCCAAAAATAAAAAAATAATAAAAATGAAAAAGGACCTTAACAAAGTAATTTATCCTAGTGAAGATAACCTATAAACTGAAAATTACTATAGGGCGGCAAGCACTGTCCAATTATGCACACTTGCTTATGCAAGATAGACTTAACAGTCCTCTAGTGTCCCTTGCTAACCAAAATTCTTAACAGTTTAGTTATCTCATAAAATCCCTTGTAACGTCCAGGTAAGCCCAATATAAATCATACCCAAGTCTCCCATCAGAGCACATCGAATTCTAGGCCAAACAGGTCTTGGCAGCATGCATAGTATATCAACTTTGCATGCTACAATGCCTCATGAGATAGTAAAATAACTCATACTCACCAGTGGACACAATCTAGAATTGTGATAAGAGTATCATAAGAATACCCAAAAGTCCTAAAGGTTCCAAAACCTCCCCTTAAACTATGATACAAAAGTTGCCAATTAATATGCATGGAAATAAAAATTTATGTCAAGATAGGAATATAAATATTCCAACCATCATCCATAAAATAAAACATGCTCCAATAAGGCTCCAAGGATCCATAAGCAACTCTGTATCCAATGGTACAATGCTAACAACGCCTGCACAATTAGATCAAAAACCACAAAACTAACATGTTGCTGACAACGTCACGATAACACTTATCAGCGTTAAGATAACCTTTGTCAGTGTTAGACAAAGAAAGTGGAAAATCTAATATCACATAAAGACCAATAACAATTCATATCCTGTACATACTTTTACACCATGATCCCAAAAAACATATTAAGTAAGATTGATCATTCCAATACTTGTCACCAAGTATTGAAATCTTCCAGTATCAAAAGGTTTAGTTAATAAATCAGACACATTTTCTTCTGTGTCAACCCTATCTGGTTGTATTAAACCCTTTTCAAAACAATCTCTTATAAAATGATGTCGAATTTCTATGTGTTTTGTTTTAGAGTGATGCACAGGATTTTTAATAATGCATAAAGTGTTGTTATTGTCTACAAAAATCTTGGTATGCATGAAATTATACCCATAATCCAACAACTAGTTCTGAATCTATAAGACTTGTCCACAATAAGCAGCTGCTGCAATATACTCTTCTTCAGTTGTAGAATTGGCCACCACTGTTTGTTTCTTCCATTGCCAAGAGATCAATCTACTCCCAAGAAACTGACATCCACCAGTTGTGGATTTTCTATCAAACTTGTCACCACCATAATCACTGTCTGAATATGCAATAAGCTCCAATGGTGAATCTTTTGGATACCATAATCCCAGGTCTGGATAACATCTAAGGTATCTAAAAATCCTCTTGACAGCATGAAGATGACACTCTTTGGGAGTCACTTGATGGCGTGCACATGCACACACAACAAACATAATGTCAAGTCTTGAAGCTGTGAGATACATCAATGAACCAATCATTGATCTATAGTGCCTGACATCCACTTCTTTTCCATCTCCAACTTTTCCCCAAGGGTGTTCTGTTGGAAATACGTTTTACGTATTAAGAAGGATCGGTCACTCCAACGATACTCCATGTAATAGCTCGTAGTTTAGTTAACACTCTTTATTTATCAAACAAGTCCAAGCCAAGCCTACAACATGTGTAGGCCGGCCCAAACGTGTAAGCCCAAGCCCATTACAAGGCTTGGGTATATAAACCCTCTCCTTTGATGGAGAGGATGGTGTGGTTTCATATTTTCACATAGTAAACATTTCTTTCTCTCTCTAGCTTTGTGTGAAATCCACCATCTCTCTATCTCTTTCTCTCTCTAGAAACATAAGCAAGATTTACAATCCTTCAAATGGTATCAAGAGCCATGGGATGATTGTTTAGTTCTTGTGTTTGTGTTCTTGATTCTCGCCATTTTTGATCCATTTTCATACGAACTAAAAAAAAATTTGTGTTCATTTTCTGGTTGATCCACACCATACTCTATTCTAGTAAGATGATACACACTAGCTAATAGTCCGCCTGGTGCTACATCATAGGCACATTGGGAGCGGAGATAATTGTAACCATATACATATAAAATGACAGCAATGGAATGCCAATCCCCGGGTTTTATTGGTAAAGTCTCTATTCCTTGGTAATCAAAGCCCAAAGATCTATGAATTAGCCCATGCTTAACTAGCCAAGCAGACAAATTACCCTGCATCTTTTTTCTCTCTCCCGCATTTTTTTGTATAAGTATTTCAGATTTACGATGAAATTTCTGAAGATTGCGCCGCGACTTTTGATTCTGTGCAAAGGATCCTGTTTAATTTACTAATTCGTGGGAAGATACTGAACTTTTATATTTGAAAAATGTTTCAGGAGGAATTTCTGAGGTAGATGGCGGTTGATAAAGGAATCCTTGATCATAATTTCCAGTATGAATACTATGCCCAACCTTAAACTTGTGATTGGTAGTAAAACACCGATTCTCTCGCTGAGACAGAATTCTATCTGGATAGATTTCTCGAGATATTTTCTTACAAAGTTTTGTTATAGCATCTATAATTGCTTCTGGTTTGGGTGGACAGCCCGACAAATACACATCCACAGGAATTAGCTTATCGACTCCACGAACAGTACTATAAGAATCGGTACTGAACATCCCCCCTGTAATTGTACATGCTCCCATAGCAATAACATATTTTGGTTCAGGCATTTGCTCGTATAATCTCACTAAGGAGGGGGCCATTTTCATTGTTACTGTTCCGGCTGTTAAAATAAGGTCCGCTTGTCTAGGACTCGATCTTGGTACTAGTCCATAACGATCAAAGTCGAATCGTGAGCCATAAACTAGAGAGTCTTGACCAATTTGAAAGATCATTTAATGTAGTTGAAATAACTGAATTTTGGGTTGTTCGATGAAATAAGGTAAACTCAATGGAATTCATAACTATCTCAATTTTTTCCTTTTTTCTTTTTATTGTCTGAATATTCAGGAGCTAAGACCATTCTAATGCCCCCTTTCGCCATGCATAAACTAAACCAATAATTAAAATAAGCACGAAAATTAAAGCTTCTACAAATACGGATACACCTAATACATCGAAACTCATTGCCCATGGATAAAGAAAAACGGTTTCAACATCAAAAACAACAAAAACTAGAGCAAACATATAATAGCGGATTCTGAATTGTAACCAAGCGTCGCCTATTGGTTCTATACCCGATTCATAACTAGAAAGTTTCTCCGGTCCTTTGCTACTCGGAGCTAAAAATCCCGAAATGAAAAATACCAAAATAGGAATAAGACTTGATATTATCAGAAATGCCCAAAAAATATCATATTCGTAAAGCAGAAACATAGATGCACTCCTATGAACATGGAAAATATACCGGATTAGTCAATTCAACTTGAAATTGTTAAATTGGCTAAGGACTTGCATAACACCAATGTGGATCAACTTCAAGCTTTTCTTCAACAACACGAATGCCATGTGATCGAGGCTCGGTTGTCTACACTTCAAGTTCATGATCCACTTGCAATGTATGCTTCTCAACAAAACATGGCTTATACTTATCAACAACCATCATACTTGCAGCAGCCACCACCACACATCTATCAGCAACCACAACAACCATCTTATCAACCACCAATGATGCCACAGCAAGAATATCAACAAAGTGTTCATCAACAATCTTTTCCACAGCAACCACCATATCAGACATCACCATCACAAGCCAACACTTCTCCATTGGGCTATACTCCTCAGCAAGGATATTTTCCAATAGAAGCGCAACCAGCACAAGCTTTCTACTCTAATGAACTTCCACCAATCGAAGCACCGGTCTTTACTCCAAATGATACGCCAGCTGATGTTCTAAACCATCTCACAGCCTACTTGTCAAAACTTGTTGCAACTAGAGGATTTCCACCAACAAACAATCAGCTCCGCACCTCATCAAATCCTCGACAACAAGCCACCGTTCAAGATGGTCAAGTGATGGTGCAACCTATTCAGGGAAGGCAAAATTCATATGGACCTCCTACAAGGACTGGGAACAATAAAGCTGTGAATTCTCAAGCTAGTGGAAATGGGAGTCCGAATGGTCCTAAGAGGGTTGTGACTTGCTACAATTGCCGAGGACAAGGTCATATGGCTAGGGAATGCACTCAGCCGAAAAGAAGGAGGGATGATGCTTGGTTTCGTGAGAAGATGTATTTGGTTGATGCTCAGTCTAAGGGGAAGATTTTGGATTCAGAGGAGTTAGAATTTCTTGCAGACCCAGGGGCAGCAAATACTGACGGCATTGCAGTTGTTTCCACTTCTAATGCATCTTATCAAGCGGACGATCTTGATGCATACGATTCGGATTGTGATGACATTCACTCTGCCCAAGCTGCTCTCGTTGCTAATCTCTCTCACTACGGTTCTGATGTCATCAGTGAGGTACCAACCACACCTAATAATATTGATGATAACCAACATCAAGTTGGGCATGAAAATGACAACCTCGAACAGCATTCGGGAACTAGTAACTCAAATGATGTGGTACCCAATCCTACACATTTGAGTGAACCTCAACCAAATGCTACGACGGGTATGGAATCTTATGCTCAACATGATTTGGTCATGGTGCCTAAACATATTATTGATCAAATGCATATGGCCCTCAGACAATCCGTAGATACCAATTCCACCCTAACTGCTGAGCTTGCGTTGCATAAAGAAAAGGTCAAAACTTTTGAAATGGTCCCTCAAGAAGAGAAAATAACATGTTCTGAATTTGACCAATTTCGTTTTGAAAAGATTGAACACTTGAAAGAAATAGAATCATTAAAAGCTAATCTTTCCAATGAATTAAAAGAAAAAGAGTCGGTTGTCGATGATTTTCAGAAACTTAAAATGGATTTCGAAATTCTCGAGTCTAAAAAGGTTGAATCGGAAATTAATGCTACCAAACTTCTTAAATTAAAAGAACAACAGCTTTTAAAACAATACGCTTCCACAGAAAAGGTTCATCTTTTAACTAAATCATTTAAAGAATTTGAACTTAAGCGTCTTCAAGATTTACCACCTAATCCCGGTTATGCAAAACAAGCTCAGGAATATATTCCCGGTCTTTATGATCTGACCATAATTGGCAAATCGAAAGAAGCACCTTATGTTCGTAGTTCTGAGGAGACACAATCACTTGCGGATGAAACTCATTCTAAAATGCTTTCAAAATTCCATACAATTGATTATGATCAACATAACAAAGATCAATTTTCGAAAAAAACACGCATTCGCTTACAAAAGGAATTAGCAGAATTAACAGTTCTTGTGCCCCAAAGTTTGTCAAATGAAAACCTTCCTAGTACGTCTTCTACACTCGTCAAAAAGGATTTAACGAAGTTAATTCCACCGGTAAGTAAGGCGTCCGTTAACTTAAATACGGTTCACCAACACTTAGCCGATTTTGACAAGGTCATTTTGGAACGTACGACGGCCACGGCCATAACGGAAGGTGAATGGAACTTTGAGCACACTAGAGCTGCGTTTCGAGATGAAATTGTTCCGTTTGTAAACAATGTTAAAGCTTGTCTTCGTAATATTGATCAAGATTTGTTTTTGGAAATAGAAGAAGTTAGACGTGTTTTCAATGAAATGGAAGATGCTTATGAAAACAGTTTACTTGAAATAGAACGAGTTTCACGGCAAAATGATCAGCTTCTGAAGCAAGTGATGTCTCATGATATTGTTTCCGTCTGTGTGAATAAACGTGTTGATAATGATTCTACTGTGCATAATATTGAAACTGTGGATAATGTGGTAGATAGTACCTGTCACGAATCTGACGCTGAATTTTTAAAGCTTCAAGATTCATATTCTTCGCTTTCAAAACGTTTTGATGAGATTCAAACACATTGTATTTCGCTTGAATGCAAGCAACAATTTATTCAAGAAATCTTTGAAACGTCATTCGAAGGTGTTAATATCGATGATGCAAATTTTGAAAAGAATTTTCGATTGAATTTACAATCAAAACAGCGTCAGCCAAGTGACAAAGTTGCTAACTCTTCGCCGATAGAAATAGAGAAATCTAAGGAGCTTAACTGTGTGAACGTACATGAGGCCGCTGAGAATTTTAGACTTGATCTAGATAATCGAGTTTCCAAGATTTTGTCCAAAGTTGATAACTTAAAACAGAAAAATACACGACTCTTCGATTCAGTACAGCCCGCATGTATTGATACCACTGCACAGAATCAATCATTGATTGAACAATTGAATCGAAAGTCGGTGGAAATATCTGATTTGAGGGAACAAATTTGTGATAAAAATCTGGTCTTGGCTGAGTTAAAGGAAACACTTCGTACTCTAAAAGGTAAGAATGTTGTGGATAACGCAGCCACTATCTCAGCTTCGTCCTCTAGTGTAATCAAAAGGAACCTAATAGCCGTCACACCACTTAACAAGGGCCCTAAGACTAAACCTCCTCAAACATTGGTCACTAAAGATAAGGCGGAATCAAAACCAGCTTCTAATATTCCCGTGTTGCCTTCTACAGGAGTAAGCACCACTACTAAGGCTCAAAGATCTAAGCTTAAGAGAAACAAGAAGAATGATAGGATCTTGCCCCCATCTAGTAGTCAAGTGAAGAAGAACGTAGAAGCCCATCCTAGGAATGTTATTTCTGTTTTGAATAAAAAGAATCATGTAGCTAAACCTAAAGGCTCTGCAGTTGTGCAGCGTTCTAAGCCTACTGTGAATTAAAATTTGAAATGTTGGAATTGCAATGAATGTATGTTTTCTAGTCGTCATGATTCTTGCCTTATTGACCATGTGAATGAGATGTATGCCCGAAAAAATGGATTAGAATGGAAACCGACTGGGAAAGTGTTAACCCAAGTTGGTTGGATGTGGCGCCCCACTGGTAGAACTTTCACTATAGTAGGAAATATGTGCCCTTTAACTAGGATCACTCCCACTGAAGTGAAGAAAGCGTGCCCTTTAACTAGGAGTACCAAGGCTACCAAAACACAAGCGTGTCCTTTAACTAGGAACACTGACACTACTGTAGGAACCAAGTGCCCTTTAAATAGGTCTACTCCCACTGTAGTGACCGCGAATAATCCAAAACCTAAGAAAGTTGGAACAGTAAAACCTGTTAGTGCTAAAACTATCATTAGAAAACGCAGGAAATATAAGGGTCTCAAAAATGTTAGCAATTCTGATAATTCTATATTTGTATCTGCTAACACTCCGGAACCAATAGTTTCCAATGCATTGTCTACTGTTGTTATTGAAAACAGGTGATCCAAATTGTTCTCTGGTATTTGGACTCTGGTTGCTCCAAGCATATGACCGAAGATCGCTCTCAGCTCAGAAATTTCGTCAGCAAGTTTCTTGGTACGGTTCGATTTGGAAATGATCATATTGAAAAGATAATGGGTTATGGTGAATATCATATTGGGAATGTTAGAATTTCGAGAGTGTATTACGTGGAAGGTCTCGGTCATAACTTATTTTCTGTGGGACAATTTTGTGATGCAAACCTAGAAGTTGCTTTTCGAGAGCATACCTGCTTCATTCGTAATTTGGAAGGGGTTGATTTATTGAAAGGTACTCGAGGGAATAATTTGTATACTTTGTCTCTACAAGACATGATGGCCGCCTCTCCCGTATGTCTTCTCTCCAAAGCATCGAAGACTAAGTCATGGTTATGGCATCGACGGTTATCTCATCTTAACTTTGATGCTATTAATCACTTGGCGAAAAACGAACTTGTTCGTGGTCTTCCTAAACTATCATTTCACAAGCATCATTTGTGTTCCGCGTGTACAATGGGGAAAAGCACTAAGAAGTCTTACAAACCCAAGACTGAAGACACCAACCAAGAGAAACTTTATCTGTTGCATATGGATCTTTGTGGGCCAATGCGTGTTGAAAGTCTTAGTGGCAAAAAGTACATCCTCGTCATTGTCGATGATTACTCTCGGTTTACATGGGTGAAATTTCTTAAAGCAAAAAATGAGGCACCTAAATTCATCATCGGATTTCTCAAGATGATTCAAGTGCGTCTCAACACTACTGTCCGACGCATTCGTACAGATAATGGAACCGAATTTGTTAATCAAATCTTGCGTGATTATTATGAAGAAGTTGGCATATCTCATGAAACATCCGTTGCACGCACTCCACAACAAAACGGTGTCGTTGAAAGGCGAAATCGCACACTTATGGAAGCTGCTCGAACGATGTTAATTTACGCAAAGGCTCCTTTGTTCTTATGGGCAGAAGCAGTATCTACAGCAGTGTACACCCAAAACCGGTCACTAATTCGTAAACGCCATGGTAAAACACCTTATGAGCTTCTCCATGGAAAAGTAACAGATTTATCATATCTTCATGTATTTGGTTCTCTTTGCTATCCAAATAATGATGGTGACAATTTGGGAAAACTTCAACCAAAGGCTGATATTGGTATTTTCATTGGTTACGCACCCGCAAAGAAGGCATACCGAATCTACAACCATAACTCTCGCAAGATCCTCGAAACTATGAATGTTGATTTTGATGAGCTGACAGCAATGGCTTCTGAGCAAAGCAGCTCTGAACCCGCACTTCATGAAATGGGACCCAGTAACATTAGCTCTGGTCTTGTCCCAAACAACCCTACTTCATCATCATATACACCACCTTCTAGGAATGAATGGGATACGTTGTTTCAACCGTTCTTTGATGAATTCTTTACTCCTCCAACTATTGTTGCTCCAGAACCTGAGGTAATAGCTCCGGTAACCGAAGTTGTCGCTCCAGCAACCGTTGCACAATCAGACACATCTACACCTACAATTGGTCAAGATATACCTTCAACGAGTAATCCTCAACCAACACATGTAACAACTACCCACGTCATGCCTATTGATGATGAAGAGGATGATGATGATCACGATTTGGAATTCGCTCAAATGCGTGAACTTCCATTCTTTGGTGTATCTATTCCCGACCCTAATCAAGCCGGGTCGTCCACCACAGAGGAAGCTCCTTCTACAGTTTACTCCAATCCACGAATTCGTGAACATGACAGCAAGTGGACAAAGGATCATCCTATAGATTCTATTATTGGTGACCCTAATCGTCCGGTATCCACACGAAGTCAGTTACAAGAAAGTGCATTGTTTTGTCACTTTGATGCTTTTCTCACTGAAGTTGAACCTAAGACATGGCAACAAGCTTTTACTCAATCCTGTTGGATAGAAGCTATGCAAGAAGAACTTAACGAATTCATACGTCTTGATGTTTGGGAACTTGTCCCATGCCCGGATCAAGTGCAGTTACTCACTTTGAAATGGGTTTACAAGGTGAAACTCGATGAGTTAGGCGGAATATTGAAGAACAAAGCTCGACTAGTAGCTCGTGGATACAAGCAATTATTGGGCATCGACTTTATGGAATCCTTTGCACCTGTTGCCCGTTTGGAAGCTATTAGACTATTCCTCGCTTATGCAGCCCATATGAATATGATTGTCTATCAGATGGATGTGAAGACGGCATTTCTTAATGGTGAACTCAAGGAAGAGGTCTATGTTCAACAGCCGGATGGTTTTGTGAATCCTAATTATCCTAATCATGTGTACAAGCTTAAGAAGGCTCTCTATGGGTTGAAGCAAGCTCCTCGCGCATGGTATGATCTATTGTCACAATTCCTCATTACACAAGGCTTCGCAAAAGGCAAGGTGGATCCTACGCTGTTCATTCAGAAACGAGGTAAAGATATGATTATGGTACAAATATATGTTGATGATATTATATTTGCAGCCTCGACCCAAACCTTATCGGATGAGTTTGGGACACTCATGTCTTCCAAGTTTAAGATGTCAATGATGGGCAAGGTATCATTCTTCTTAGGTCTTCAGATATCTCAGAGTCCCAGAGGCATCTTTATCAATCAATCCAAGTATGCCCTTGAATCTCTTAAGAAATATAAGATGGAATCTTGCGACCCCGTGGATACTCCAATGGTGGAACGAACTAAGCTGGATGCAGATCCACATGGAGTTGCCGTTGATCCGACACTTTATCGTGGAATGATCGGTACTCTTCTGTATATCACAGCCAGTCGACCTGATCTTCAGTTTGCTATATGTATGTGTGCCAGGTATCAAACTAGGCCTACTGAGTTACACTTAGCTACTGTTAAAAGGATCTTTCAATATCTTAAAGGAACCATTAATCGGGGACTTTGGTATTCGAAGGAATCTTCTATTGCACTAATGGCATATGCAGATGCGGATCACGTGGGTTGTCAAGATACAAGGCGTAGCACGAGTGGAACTTTGCAACTACTAGGAGATCGATTAATCAGTTGCGCATCGAAAAGGCAGAAAAGCGCTGCAATTTCAAGTACGAAAGCAGAATACATAGCTATGTGCGGTTGCTGTGCTCAAATTCTTTGGATGAGATCGCAATTAACCGACTATGGTCTAGGTTTCAACAAGATTTTGATGTACTGTGACAACAAGAGTGCAATTGCCTTATGCTGCAACAACGTTCAATTCTCCCGGTCGAAGCATATTGACATTCGCTACCACTTCATCAAGGAGCAAGTGGAAAATGGAGTAATCGAGCTTTACTTTGTCCGATTTGAGTATCAATTGGCGGATATTTTCACGAAGGCTTTAGATCGCGCTCGAATTGAATTTTTGGCCGACAAGCTAGGAATGAGAACCTTCTCGCCTGAGACTCTTAAGGAACTAGCAGATGAAGCAAAAGAATAGTGGTGGTAAAACTATTCTTCGTATCCTTGGTGATCATCTGTATATATTGTTTATATTTTTATTCACAAAAGCAAAATACAAAAATATAAAACCATATAAAAACCATAAAAATTGAAAAATCTTGAAAAATCCAAAAATATTTTTACTTTATTTTTCTAAGGCATGTCTTTTGGTACGATAATATTTACGGCCTTCGAAATGTTGATTAATATCGACACGGCGCCATAAATAGAGTTCGTACAAAAGTTGTAAATATTTCATAAAACATGCCTAAATGGCTTGTAGTTATTTCTGACTGCAACCCGGTTTTCACATTAAAGTCAAGTATTTCTTATGAAAGCTTTGGCTCACAACGGGAATTAATTTTCTCGGGCAAGGTTTACTTTAAAACCTTGTAAGGGATCAAGTTTACTTTATAACTTGGTCTAACACAAATCTATGTACGTTTCAGTGCATTTATTTGTTAAAACAAGAGAAGTCTTGTTTTTATGAAGCTATCATCTCTACAACCATGCTATCTATAATTGGTATCTACATACTCCACGATGCGACTACTCAACCGACGACTACAGCTCTTTTGATAGAACACGGGTCAACAATTGAGGGGGAGCAATTGTCAAGCATTCAGAATCTTCGATGCCGAACGTGCCAAGTTCACAAGTTGGTGTCAAGACAACAATACCAATCGTACATGTGGTGTCAAGAGATGACTTCAGACGTGACGAGGCGACCAACATATGCTGACAAGAACCATTTGATCTTATCATATGATGTTCTCATCTATCAGGTCCAACCTTGTCAATTCTTTCTAATATGGTGAATATGTGATCATATTACAAATCGATATCATATCTCATGCGTTTGATATCATGAAGATAAAACGGACTTGCATTTTTCTTCCCAAAACCTTTGTTAAAACTTCATTAAATCAATTGATATTAAAAACATCGATTGGGTTAATATTTTTAATATGGGGGAGAAAATGTGATTTAATATGGGATATTATCACAAATGGTTTGACTTAATGTGCTGGCTCATCCCGACATGTGCGAAATGTTTTCGAATATCGTGGCATATGTTAAGGGGGAGCAAAATGGATTTGCTATATTAAAATGGATTTTCATGATGACACATACTTACCCAAACCTCATTTAATTCACGACGATGAAAATTATGGTGACATAAGGATGGTAGGATAGGTTAAGTCCAATGATTCTTCCAGAACCAGAGGAATCTTCCCAAGGACATTCCATAGCTAGAAATAGTAGTCCTTAGGAAAGATGGAGAAAGATTGTGAACGTAGCTGAATGCCGACCAAGTACTTAAGTTAGCACTGGAACAATCACAACAAGGTGCTAGTTATGACGTATTGGTAAGCATTGAAGGGGTTGAAGAATGAAAAAGAATTGTAAAGATAAAGGGTGTAAAGAAAGAAGCCCTCCTTACAACTTTAGGCAGAAACTGGGTCAATACATATGCTATTGAGATCATTGTTAATGATTCTTGATATTGAAGACAGACATCATGGACCCAGTGATGCAATGCACAACCCATCCCAGCTAACTCATATATCTCTTAAAAGGTATTTGTTTTAATCACACGGAGACAACACGTTATCTATTGATTTATTCACTCCGAATAAATTGGTATTGAAAAGGTGGCACTCCTCTCCAGCCTCCGATCACTAAAATCCAAAATGCACGACCGAGTCTAGAGCCATTTGAGATCATCAAATATCTCATTAGGACACACTTTCATAATTCCTTGCTTCTTCACACACTGTGAAAAGTAAGATCTTAAGAGTCCTACGCAAAATCTTCATGATCTTGCCTGAACATCCGAGTAATACGAAAGTATTTACAATGAAGATGGAAATCCTTCTTGAGCGAATATCAAAAAGCTCATGGTAGGTGACTTGTGCGATTCTTTATGAATCAAGCTTGTGATAACTGGAAAGCAACAGTTGTTTAATTCTTAACTGAATTTAAACACGTTCCAGGCCTCTACGCAATATCTTAGTGATCTGGCCAGAACACTCAGAGTGATACCTTAGTGTTCACAGTGACGAGTGGAAATCCTTCTAGTGTTAACCTCAACCAGCACTTGGTAGGTAACTTGCAAGATTCTATACGAATCAAGCTCGTGACAACTGGAAAGCAACGATGGTGCGGTTCTTAATTGAATTTCACTTGTTCTAGGAACATGAATTGACGGCTTCAAATCATGCGGATATTATTATCCAAATGATTCACTCTTTACGTTCGCAGTCAGCTTTGGACGGTCGAATAAAGAGAACGGGTTTACCCGCGAAATCCTGTCAGGAAGTTACTTAATTGAAACTATCCGTCACGGGTACGATATCTAATATCGTCCAACGGTCTTCACCGACCGGAGGTAAAATGCTACCGAATTAGAATGAAATGTTCAAAGCCATTTCGTTCGTGTCTACTTATGTTGCGGCATTTGAAGACGGTGGCGTTGCGGGATCCATGAAGAAGTCGTCCCCGCATGCTTATACTTTATGCACTTAATATCTCATCTAATTCAAGAAAGCCTAAAACTTAAGTCTTCCGCTGTTTCAAACTCTGAAGCTTTCAAGAATTACGAAGGTATAAGTATGTGGGACGTGAGGTCACGAAGAGGCGAAGATCACAAGTGATGGATGCACGAGATCAAGGCAAGAGATTGATGATCAAAGATTGATATCAAAGATCACATTAGCATGTTCACCAGAAAAGAAAAAGAAAAAGAAAGACGAAGACTACAAGCTCAAGACAAGCATAGTATGCTAGGTTTATTTTATTATTGTAACTTGGGTAACGCCCTTGTTTGGAGTGACCTCCCTTAGGGGGAGATTGTTGGAAATACGTTTTACGTATTAAGAAGGATCGGTCACTCCAACGATACTCCATGTAATAGCTCGTAGTTTAGTTAACACTCTTTATTTATCAAACAAGTCCAAGCCAAGCCTACAACATGTGTAGGCCGGCCCAAACGTGTAAGCCCAAGCCCATTACAAGGCTTGGGTATATAAACCCTCTCCTTTGATGGAGAGGGTGGTGTGGTTTCATATTTTCACATAGTAAACATTTCTTTCTCTCTCTAGCTTTGTGTGAAATCCACCATCTCTCTATCTCTTTCTCTCTCTAGAAACATAAGCAAGATTTACAATCCTTCATGTTCTCTATCCATAGGAGTGCTAGCCCTTTTCTCATGTGGAGAAAAACCAAACTTCTTCAAGATTTCTGCTACATATTTATCTTGAGAGATGAAGATACCATCTTCTTTCTGCTGAACTTGTAACCCTAAAAAGAAGTTCATCTCCCCCATTGCACTCATCTTGAACTTGTCTGTCATAAGCTTGGAAAAGTCTTCACTCATCTTTGGACTAGAAGAGCCAAAAATGATATCATCCACATAGACCTAAACAAGCAAGAAATCCTTACCAGTCTTCTTTGTAAGTAAGGTCTGGTCTATGGTGCCCCTTTTGAATCCATTTTCCACCAGATAGGTGGACAATGTGCCATACCATACTCTTGGGGCTTGATGAAGTCCATACATAGCTTTCTTGACTCTATACACCTTGTCTGGATGTTCTGAATCTTCAAAACCAGGAGGCTGCATTACATAAACCTCCTCTACAATTGTGCCATAAAGAAAGGCACTCTTCACATCCATTTGATAGACTATAAAGCCCATGCAGGAAGCATAGGCTAGAAAAATACTTATAGCCTCAATCCTTGCAACTGGTGCAAAGACCTCCTCATAGTATATCCCTTCCTCTTGTGTATATCCTTGAGCCACTAAACGTGCCTTGTTTCTGACCACAATGCCTCTTTCATCCTTTTTATTCCTAAGAACCCATCTGGTCCCAATAGGTCTGACATGTCTGGGACAATCAACCAACTCCTAATCATCCTGGATAGCAAATTGGTGAAGCTCATCTTGCATTGCTTCCACCTAAATTGGTTCTTTGAGAGCATCAAAAATCTTCTTGGGTTGCTGTTGTGACAGAAAACAGGCAAACAAGCATGCTTGAATAAGAGGAGTATCAACCTTCTTGTGAATATTGGCAATAAATCCACCAAGATTCTGATGAGATCTTCTAGTTTGAACAGAAGACATCACATCACCAATAATGAGAGAAGAAGGGTGGTTTTTGATTGTAGAAGTAAGCAATCCTCCCTCAATAAGTGTGTTGTCCTCAATCTCATCTTCCATGTTACCAATATCCTCTTCAGACTCTCTTCCATCAACATCTGAATGAACCTCTCCATTTATTTTTGAAGGTTCACCTTGTTCAAAATTATTAGAAGAGAAAATATGGTCAAAAGAGCTGTCAACGCCTGGACCATGACTGTCAACGTTTGAGCCATCAACGCCTGAATTTGTCTTGTCAGCGCCAGATTTTCCTTTGTCAGCGTCTGAAAGATCATGCATGTTGTCAACTGGTGATACTTGGGGACCACCATTTTCCTTTCTAGCAGCAGCAGCAGCAACAAATGCATTTGTCCATATGGGAATAGTAACATACTCAAGTATGGGTGCTGATTTGTCTGCTTGTGATCCAACCTCTTCATTAACCTGTGTACCTGAAACATCAACAATTGGTTCTTCCACAACATTTGAAGTTACCTTCACAATGTTTGGATTAGTGCATATAATTCAAAGTCATAGATAGAGGTTCCAAGTCAAATAACCAATTTGGACCACTTTCACGATCACTAGGTTTACTTTCTAAAAACCTAACATGTACTTTTTCAAGTATATGTTTTTCCTTTTTAAGGTAAACTCTATATCCTCTACTCTACACAGAATAACCCATGAAGTAACCTTCATCACCTTTAGCACTAAACTCACCTAAGGCATCACTAGTGTCCAGCACAACTACATGACATCCAAAAGGTTTAAGAAAACCAATATTAGGTTTTCTTCCCCAAAGTAACTCATAAGGTGTTTTATTTTGAATCTTGTTGACTAATGCCCTATTCTGAACATAACAAGCTGTATTCACAGCCTCAGCCCAAAAATCAATAGGAAAGTGAGCATCAGCCAACATAGTCCTTGCTGCTTCTATGAGGGTTCTATTCTTTCTCTCAGCTACCCCATTTTGCTGTGGGGTTCTAGTTACACTAAACTGTCTAGTAATCCCTTTCTTGGCACAAAAATCATCTAACAACTTATTTCTAAACTCACCACCATTGTCACTTCTAAGAATCTTAACCTCATTACCAGACTTCTTTTCTATTTGGGTAATAAAGTTAATCAAGGTATCAGTAGTGTCACTTTTCAAGGCTAAAAAGAAAGTACAAGTAAATCTAGAAAAATCATCAGTGATGACAAAACAGTAAGATTTACCATTTAAGCTTTCTATATTAGTTGGACCAAACAAGTCCATATGTAGCAAGTGAAGTGGTTTATAACTGGAGTGCACCTGTTTAGACTTAAATGAGACCTTGTGCTATTTGCCTTTAAGGCATACAACACAAGAGTGGTCATTGTGGAAAGCCTTTTCAGGCAAACCATTAACCAAACCATGTCTCATAAGTCTGTTTATATTTTTAAAATTAATGTGCCCTAATCTCCTGTGCCAAAGATTACTCTCATCAACTGAAGCCTTAGCATATACACATGACAAGTTATTATTCATCCTAATTCCATTAAGATTCACATTATAAATGTCCTTATTCCTAGGTGTTCTATAATCAATGAATTTCTCATATAGTATTTTAAAATATTTGCTCAACACCAAGCATTCAGTATCAGTAAAAAGAACCTTATTTTTGTTATCACAAACTTGTGATACACTAAACAGATTATAGTTAAGTTCTTTTACTAGAAACACGTTTTCAAAACGCAAATTGTTGGTGAGAAGAGTTCCTTTGCCTGTGATAGTTCCATATCCGCCTCCAAAGTAAACTTTGTCACCATCCTTAATGGGAGTGAAGTTTGTGAGATAATCTTCCTTCCCAGTCATGTGCCTAGAGCATCCACTATCCCAATAGCCATAATTATTAACCTGCTTTTGAATGCCCTGCACATAAAGAAAACAAATTAGTTTTCTTTGGGAACCTAAGCCTGAGCAGACTTGGATTCATTTGGTTGTTCAACAAGAACAGACTTAGTTCTTATGACAATCCCTTGTTCATCCCTTTTTGAATTAAACACCCAGTTAACCCCAATTGGTTTTTTATGACCTTTGAAATATAATTAAATCTGTTACAGGTCATAGAAATCCCATCTGAATTAGGGTTTTGATCTTGCTTAGGTCTCCATGTCAAGCTAGAAGAAGCTTTAGACCCCTTTCCCTTTGGTTGCAAATATTTGCAAGTATTTGGTCTGGCAACGTTTTTGTCAGCGTTTGATTTGGTCTTGTCAACGCTGCAATTACCCTTGTCAGCGTTGAACCTAGGGTTTGCTACAGGAACCCATTGTCTATTAGACCATGTATTGGTCTTCTGGAATGGTCTTTGTCCATAAGTATTAGACCCTTTAGTAAAGAATGGGGCTGGTCTAACAACTTGTGGACTTTGCTGGACAAAAGTTTTGGGATTGACAGTGTTTGACTTTTTATCAGCGTTGACCTTTGAAGCATTGACACACTTATAGGCTAAATGTGAAAAACTTCCACAAGTATAACAGGCTTTTCTAGACATAACTCTAGGTCTAGAAGAAAAGAAACCTGTTCCATTATCACTAATTTGGCTTTTTGGTGACCTAGGTTTTCTATACATTTCTGCATATTTAATACTAGGTTTTCTATCAACGTTTAAGCCAAGATCAACAGTCTTGCCAGTGGTTGAGTTTGTCACTTTGATGGGTGTAGACTCATTTGGGCTATCACTAAGCATGCCACCCTTAACAAACAAGGTAGGGTTGGCTTTCTTCCATTGGTCCAAATCAGTCAACTTCTGCCTATATTCCTCTACTAGGGTAAGAATTCTTGTTGGAGGAATAAATTCCTCTTCTTGGAGTTCTGGTAAACCAGTCCAAGACAAGTCCTTTCTTTGGACACCATAGAAGTTCCCAGCAGGTGGTGGAACACCAGCATACTCTTTCATCCCAATCCCAGTCATATCCCTAGAATCCCTTTGTTCACTAACACATTTTTCTAGGGTTTGTGAGGCTTTATCAAATCTCTGAATTTTAAGGTCTACATTATCCTTATTTTTGATAGCCTCATCTAACTTAGCCTGTAATTCAGCATTGACTCTCTCCATGATGTTTCTAATATAAATACTAGAATTTAAATCAAGTTTTAAAATATTGATTTGATCTTTTAGGTGATGAGACTGTAATTATACATGGTCTCATCGTTCTTTTTGGGCTTTAAAATGCATAATATATCATAAAATACCGTGAAATATACTTGTATTCGTTTGCTGTATGTTTTAGGTATGGATATCGAGAAAAAGACAAAAAGATCACAAGAATCAATCAAAAACGAACGCGGGATACGAAGCCGCACATTAAACCAGACCTGAGTTTTGAGTTTGCAAAAATTCCCCTCAAGTTTTAAGTATGACAACTTTGGTTCCTCATCTTTGAAGAATTTGCAAGAATAGTCCTTGAAGAAACCAAATTATACAAGTGAGGCCTTTGGAAATTGAAGACATGACATATTCAGCCCTTCAATATTGGTCAAATTACATTTTAAGCCCTTATGAGAAGTTTCTAAAATCTTTGTGCCACAAATGACAAGTGAATGAAACTTGTATCAAAGGGAATTTGCATATAAGCTGCCAAGTTTGTATTTGAATGTTTTTCCAAAGATTGGGGGCCATTCCTGCCACAAATATAAACCCATACCCAACAAACCCTCCAATCCCATGATGCCACCTCATCAAACCCACCCATTTACAAAACCCTTACCCATAAACCCGACCATACCCATGCCCTAACCCATTCAGCCAATAACTTTAACCCACACCACGTCATTACCCACCCATAAACTAAACTATATTTATTTAACTTTTAAACAAGTTATTTAATATTTTTTTGGAGCGGGCAACAAATATTGTGTCCCTAATCCTCATCAAATCCCCCTCCTAAGAACCCTAAACCTAAATTCCTCATTAACCTAAATTGCATCTCCCACATTTCCAGGAAGCTAATTACTCTCATCACAAACCCACTCCAAACCTTCCACAAAACAATCCCATGTGAGGGGTAAGGACATCCCCTGCCCCATCCTTGTCCACCAAAACCCAAGAATGGACAATCTCTACGGCTGACATGGTTTACTTGCTCCCCAATGCTTCACCAACGACCATGATTCATCTACCAGCTGACATAGCACATGGTCCACCTGCCAAGATCACAAGAACCCACTTTGACCTATTTTCAAGATTGACCAAGAGGGGATTTTTGGATTATCACAAGATTCGGGTTTAGTGTTCTTCCCTTTTCATCTATAACTCTTGTAGCCTATTTATAAGGCAACATAGGCAGTAGAATATTTTGTTCCAGTTTTTAGCTCGATTCATGTAATGCCTTTTTTATTTAATAAAGTTTGGAATTTCCTATAATTGAACTGTAATTCCGTTGTATATTTATAAAAGTCGGTGTTAGATAAGTTAAATCCTGAGTTCCATTTGTCTACATTATCAAATTCTTTTTTTTTCGTTTTTCAGTTTTTGATAAGTTGGTAAAAACGGATTTTTCCGAGATACCTTTGATTGTTTTGTGAGGATGAAACTCTTGGAGAATTTTGGTTCTAAAAGTTTCTGAGAGAGAGATTTTAGAAAAGTCAAAGTTTTGAAAGAAAATAAAAAGATTTCAGAAAGTATTTGTAGTTTGTTCAAGTTCGTGAAAGGGTTTTGAAGAAAAATCCTTTGTTTCAAGACAATTGGTTTACCAAGATTTTCCAAAATCTGGTTTTTATTTATTTATTTAACTTGGAGCTTACTGTATCAAGATTTCAAATCTTGATACTTGGAGTTTGTTTTCTTGTAGTTTGTGTTTGTGCAAGGGCTCAAAACACAAAAAGGAAATCCCTTGTTGATATCTGTGAGAATGTGTGAAGACATGTTCCTGGTTCTTGATTTGGGTAAAAACTTTTAAGCATAAGCTGGAGTAGAAGCTTATTTGGTTATGGGTGATTGAGGTGTAAGAAGTAGGTTGAGGTGCTTATTGGTTTGTGTGTTAGAAGCCGGCCAAGCTTTGGACCCCTGGTAAGTAGTTTCCCCTCTTTTGAATATTTTATACTCACAAATCTGTAATTGCTTAATCTAAGTGCTTATATGCTTAATATTTCTTTTTGTTTGCTGGTTATCCTGCTCATTTCCTTTTATGCTTGCACTTTTTATGATGGATCATCATTTTTCTTAAATCGTTTTGTTGAGTTTCATTTTTCTAAGATTAACTAGTGTTTGGTTTATGTGAATTATGTCATCAACTTGGACGGTTTAGGTTAAGTTTGGTTTGCAACTAGTTGGGAAAGTTAGTTGTAGTTAATCTCAGCCTTGGTTTCATCAAAAAAGTCAAGAAAGCAAAATCCTTGTTCTCTCATTTTCTGTAATTTCGAAATTCAGTAGGATTTAGATCTCAGATTTGTTGGTACCTGTGATTATTAGATGTGAGTTTTGCAACTGATATCAAACAAGTAAGTTTATCAGGAGTCTTATGGTTTGAGAATACTTGATATATATATTTGGTGCTCACAACATAGAAATTTTCTACCTACGTTTCGCGAATACACAAGCAGGTGTTGTGAATTTGCTTGGAAACATCTCAAGATCATAGGTCTGTTAGAGCATTAGGATAGGTTTAGGGCCGTGGGGTAAGAGGTTAGTGCTCATTAAAGCGACTTTGGCATAAGAAATCCTCCAAACAAAATAAAATTCAGTCCACTGTTCTCGTTATTTGAGTCAACGAATAGTAAGTAGGCCTGCTGTAGACAATCGCCCGAATCTGTGGCGTTATTGGTTTTTATCGTGTTGGTGATTTTGTGTTTTGGCCTAGTGAGTGCCTACTGTTTGTACCCACAGCGAACCAGAACCAAACGCCAAGTAAAAATGTGGCCTGCTAAGTTCTTGACAGTTTAATCTTAGGCGTGAATTGATTTAGTATAGATTGTAGCTGATTTTGTGTTTATAAGTTAGTGTTAACGTTTGGAGCTGTGCGTATTACTTGTGCAACCACCAAATCCCACACAAGCAACCGCTTGTGGGGTGCTTTGTGAACCTCAAACAGCAAACCCAATAGGGAAACGAATAGCGTGACCCGCTGTCACTTGTGGCTCAAATTGTGGTGTGTTTGAATTTGTTCGAGTATTAAGTTCAATCTATTAGTTGCGACTTGTGTTTGTATTCCTGTGTGCTTGTGGGGCGCCCTTTGATACCACCAGATACCAGCAACCAAGAAAAATGCAAAAGAAAAAGTATCAAAAAGGGGTGTCTGCTTATTTTATTCACGAACTGTGCACCATAAAGCAAAACCATTAGCTATAGATTCTGTGTTTTTGTTAGCTTCATATATATTGTTATTTTGATCAACCAAATAGCCAATTGTTACTTTGGTCCAGTGTTGTCCAAAAAGTTCATAGAAAACAATAATAATAACAAAACAAAGAAAAAAACAGAAAAACGCAGCAGAAGGGAATTGAACTCTAGACCACTAAGCATCATACAGACGCAACAACAAACAACCTTTACAATCTGCTCTTGAAGCCACTTTTGTTATTACTGTGTTATAATTTTTGTTTGACTGTATCTTCGCTGCACAAACATACATGGGTGTTTGGGGTTGTTTGGGCTAGGGTAGTGGAGTTGTAAAAAAGTTAATTGAAAATTGGAAGCCAGCAAGGTTTGAACTTGCGACCTTGTTTACCAAACAGACGCAACACCCTCACAGAAATACCATCTGCTCACTTGTTCCTTTTGGTTTTAAGTTTCATTAATTTCTCTTGTATACTCTTTTTATTTTATTTTATATATAATAGTAGTAGCTTAATTCAGCTTTTCCTTAGCTTATTCGACAAGCTGACTTGTTTACCATATTTTTCTAGGATCTAGATAGCTTAATATAATTTCAGAATTTTTTTGGGTTTTTTATAAATTAGTATAATATTTTTAAATCATTTAATTAGTTTTAATCTTAAATAATTCATAAAGAATATTTAAAAGTAAAAAAAAATATAATTATTATTTTATTTTTTTAATCTTTCATTTGTCATTTAGGACGTAGGAAATATAAATTTGTTTTTATATAGTTTATATTTCATAATTTTATTTTTATTATTTATTTTCTAAGATTATTCTCATTTTAGAATTTGAAAAAATAGAAAAAAGGTTTAGGAAAATTTTCAAAAAAATATTTTTAAGTTTTAAATAGTATAAACTAGGTTTGCAAATAAAAAAGTTTAAATTTTATCTTTTTCTTAGTTAATTTATTTTTAGGGTTTTTAATTAAGTTTAAAAATTAATATAGATTAATTTAAAAGCTTTCAAAATTTTTGGTTTGCGTATTATTCTTAGTTAGGATTTTTAGGACATTTTAGTAATTTTAATTATTTTTTAGGTTAAATTTTTCGTTCGGTCGCGTTTTTACGTACGTACGTTTGAGCATTTTCGACCGTTTTCAACGTAGTCCGATCTCGTTTTTTTTTCTTTCCTTCTTTCCAAAAGCATAATCACTCGATTAAATAACGTATAATTATTGTTGGCTAAACACCATACCTCCTCGAGAACGAACTCAACGACGAGTATTCGCGTTTTTCACAAAACACGATACTTAATACTTACCCGCTTTTGTCGCTTTGTTTTTCCTAAAATAAAGTGTACAAAAAACCAACATCAACAATGGCGCCGCTGCCGGGGAGGTGTGTTTATCCATATTTATTTATCGTGTTTGTTTGAGTGTTTACGTTTTTATCGTAAATACTTTTTTTTTATTTTTCTATACTATTAGCCATACAAATAAATAGTGTTAAATAGAACTCTATTAACACAAAATCATTTTCTTGTTTTTATTGTGCATAATATATTGTATTTACGTAGAACAACTAATACACAATAATTATCCAAATACGCGAGAAATCGCACCTCAATAGTTGAGCGTTCCGGTCACTATTGTTGTATCGAATTCAAACGAAATCAAAGGCAAAATAGATAAATACTCTTAATTGATTTAATCTCGATAAATACAAACTATAAGGTGGGTATAAGGCGGTTGTATTTCATGACCTAAGGAAAAAAGGCTCTTAAGTGCTTCGCGTCGCCTCGTTTTCTCCGCTTGCTTGTGCGTGTTTTGAAAGTGACGATTAATTAGGGGTTTACCAAATCAAGTATTATTAATCTATATTTGTGAGTTTTAATTATTGAACCCCGAAACATTTTGGCGTTCCGCCAACGTTTCAAAGTCGACGAGGGTTTTTACTTCACGTAATTGCCTTCACTCCTCTTGGATTCATTAATCGAGACCTTTGATTAGTGGATAGTTTTTGTAGATTAATTTCTACGTAATACACCAAAATTCCATAAAAAAATTAAAAAACTAAAAACAACAAAAAGAATCTTCGATTTTTCCCTCTATTTTCATAATTCTTTTCTTTCACCCTCTATAACGTTTAATTCTCGAATCGACTTTCTCGTTGCATCATGTCGAATGATGGTGGATATTATTCGTGTCCATATTGTGGAGGCCCGCCCGATGGTGCCAACTGTTTTAATTGTGAGGTTATTGGAGGTCGAGGGGGTTATATCTATAACTCCGCTCCACGTGATCATGGTAACAATTTTCAATCTTACGACCAAGGTCACCCGTTGTATTCGTCGTATGATCTGTCTTTTAATTGCAATGATGAGTCTATTCATAATGCCTTTAATGATTTTGTGAGACGAAATAATGAGAAATTAACAATGATGGAGGAACTAACGAAAAGCCTTAAGGAAACTTGTAATAAACAAATGGCACCAATCCTAATTCCAAGGGAGAGGTTCAAGCCTTATCGACTCCTAAGACTCGTACGTCTCGTATTGATCCATATCTCTCGAATTTTAGAGTCGTGCTACCTTCGTCGTCTTGCAATAACGTAGAGGAAACGAAAACGTCATCTAACGAAGTTTTGAAAAATGTTTTTGAAAATAAACCAAAAGAAAAACTCGTAGGATACTTAAGAATATTGAACCTTATACCTTCTAAACCTAATTTTTCTTATGAGGATGGAAATTATTGAGGATTTTCTAAATCAATATACACTTAATTTTGATGAAGAAATTTCATTAAGTTATTTTCAAAAAGAAAAATGTGACAAGGTTTTAAAGGAAATCATTGAACCCTCGTTTTTACAAGATGAACGAAAATTAATTCCGAAGGGACGTGTTAGTAGTTTTGCTAAAATGTTTGAGAACCCACGTTCGATCCCTTTGAAGGACAAAGTTGAAACCGTCAAGGCAAAATCGTCACGAGACGAGCCTTTTACTCCTAATCCCACACCGAGTGAGATTTTGGATTTATCGTGTGAGAAGTCCGCCGATGGCCTTGCTCACATCGATACGTTTTTCGATGTCGAGGTCGAAACGACAAAGGCAAAATCTTCAATCGAAGATCCTTCTTTTCCTAGTTTCACGACGGTTGAAGCTAACGACTCGACTATCGATAAATTGATTTCCAAACCTCTTCCACGAGGAAGAGAAGACGTTTTTGATCCCGATGGCGATTTTTCTGAGATCAAACGTATAATTGATAACCCGCCTTCGATTTTCGAGTTTGATGAGGACCGTTGCGTTAGCCCGGAGGGGGATGTTTTATTAATCGATTCACGTTTTAAAAATTCAAATCCTCCTCCCGCCTTCAAGATAAATGTGAAAATTTTAAGTGTGCCTAGAATTGTTTTAGAAACACCGAATATTTTCAATTTAATCAACTTGGGTTTTGTAACAAAGAGTTAAAAAATGAAAAAGGAAAAGATTTTACAATTGATTTGAAATTTTTTCCAAAGTTAACTCCGTCATCACCTCGCTTAATTGAGCTTGTTACAAACGCGTCTACTTCTTTTGACAACATTTTGTGTGGATCTAGTGTGGGGGAAGTCCCATTTGTTTCCACACACTTCTCCACCGAGGACGAGATTTTTGACCCCGGTATCACGTTTAAGATAAAATCTCGGTCTTTTACCGAAGTAGTCACTAGAAGATCCTTCTACACTTACGGTATGAGTTTAACTCGAGTAACTCGATTTGTTTGCCCACCCAATGTCCTACCCTTCTCTTCTCATTCTATTTTCTTGTGTCCCTTTGGGACGATGATGTTGAAAGTCGTTTTGTTTCGTTTATCATCAGAAAATGAAGACATGATCTTTGATCCCGGTATAAAGGCTTTACCTTTATTCACGGTTGCTTTTGGGCCTTGATTACATGTAAGCCCCACCAAAAATGACCGAACCATTATTATCCCTAAATGATCACATTTATGGGGAGTCGAGTCGAGCTTTTGACTTGGTTATAAAAAACAAGGTGCCTCGTGTGGGAATTCCCATGTTTATCCTTGTAAATATTATTGCTTTTTAGTTAACCTAATGAGGGGATTTGTACCCTTCCAACCTTTGTTCCGTGGTTGTTTGTGAATTGTGGTTATTTAGATCATCATCTTCACGATTGGAGCATCTCGTGTTCGTTTTACGTAAGCCTCGATCGTTTGCTTTGAAGAATTTCTCGATATCCACATGATGTATCCTTTTTTGTTCTAACGTTAGGTTTTAGCACACTTCATAAACGGCTATTAATTTAACGGTTACACCCTTTCCATGCTAGATTAAGCATTCGACTACGTCTCTAGTATGGGGGTATTCTACCCTTAGACTCGAAACATTGAGGAAAATGTTTAACTTTAGTATGGGGGGGGGGGTGAATAGATACTTGTCTTGCCAAACCTTCACGCTTTCCAAAGTTTATCTTTTTGTTTATCTTTTTGTTGCAAAATAAGGCTAAAAATGGCCAAATTTTAAAAAATTTCTCATGTTTTATAAGTGTTTAAGACACCAATGTAGGTTTTCCGATGGTGAGGATAAGAGTAATTTTTGACTCGACCGCGCGTGTTGAGCACTTAGCTTCGATTCCTTAACTTTTTAGGCTAAGTCTCTGAAATGAGGACGAGAAATGATAGAGTTATTTATAAGTCTCGTAATCGTCACGATCTCATGTGTAGTAATTATTAGCTTATTCTCCCCATGCTTTTGATAGTAAATTGTTAATAAATATTGATTTAGCGGTTTAGTCACTATTGTTGGTTTCTAATTTGTTTTAGTAGCTTCCATATAATTAAATTGGAAAAACATTAATGTATCGCCAGTGTCACGGTTTTGAAGTATTGGCACCCGAATAATCGAAAGCTTCACCTAATAATAAGATTTCAAGTGCTCACCTAAATTAAGCAAAAAATTTGAAGCTTTCAAGGCCGAAAAATCTATGCCCAAATTGAAAGTGAATCAAGCCTTAATCTTTGAAGGTTTAAAGATCCAAAATTCGCCTTAGCGTGAGGATATACGTCTATGGCCAATAAAACCACCGATGAGGCGGATAATAAAAGGCAAGGCAAGACCAAAGTCATAATAAAAGGTTCATGGCGAAGTTGAATAAAAGATGGATCTAAACCATGATAATAAAACCACCGATGATGGCGGATAATAAAAGTCATGGTAATAAGTCTCATGTTCAAAACCGTTATAAAACCGTGTTTATCGATCCTTCTTGTTGACTTATTTTTTGACATCGTTGTCTATTAGGGTGAATTATTGATTTAATGATTTTGGTTACACCGTTAAGACTCTATTTTTAGACTTAATCTCTATTCACGCATAAGTCAATGATGTATCCTCGTGATCATTAAGACAAAATAAAATATAAGAGATACCAAGTAGGATAAGAGCGTTTAGGTTCATAATTAACACTCATGAGATATGATTGTTTTGCTAACTTATAATGACAATGATCTCGTTGCACGCTTGGCATGGAATTGGGGTGAAAATCGAGGACGACGAAATTATTTCTAACGAAGCATTCACGTGTTCTTATTCTATGAACCTAAACGTCCCATTTTGCGATGAAAATCATACATTATGTCTAAAACGCAAGAAGTAGTAGCAATAGTAGTAGTGTAGCTAGTTTATCATTCAATAAAAGTGAATAAAAATGAATTTTGGAGGTGCTACTATACTTTATTCTAGCATTGCGTGAGGGCACGACAATGGTTTAGTATGGGGGAGTGATGAGACTGCAATTATACATGGTCTCATCGTTCTTTTTGGGCTTTAAAATGCATAATATATCATAAAATACCGTCAAATATACTTGTATTCGTTTGTTGTATGTTTTAGGTATGGATATCGAGAAAAAGACAAAAAGATCACAAGAATCAATCAAAAACGAACACGGGAAACGAAGCCGCATATTGAACCGGACCCGAGTTTTGATTTTGCAAAAATGCCCCTCAAGTTAGAAGATATGACAACATTGGTTCCTCATCTTTAAAGAATTGTCAAGAATAGTCCTTGAAGAAACCAAATTATACAAGTGAGGCCTTTGGAGATTGAAGACATGACATATTCAGCCCTTCAAGATTGGTCAAATTACATTTTAAGCCCTTATGAGAAGTTTATAAAATTCTTGTGCCACAAATGACAAGTGAATGAAACTTGTATCAAAGGGAATTTGCATATAAGCTGCCAAGTTTGTATTTGAAGGTTTTTCCAAAGATTGGGGGCCATTCCTGCCACATATATAAACCCATACCCAACAAACACTCCAATCTCATGATGCCACCTCATCAAACCCACCCATTTACCAAACCCTTACCCATAAACCCGACCATACCCATACCCTAACCCATTCAGCCAATAACTTTAACCCACACCACGTCATTACCCACCCACAAACTAAACTATATTTATTTAACTTTTAAACAAGTTATTTAATATTTTTTTGGAGCGGGCAACAAATATTGTGTCCCTAATCCTTATCAAATCCCCCTCCTTAGAACCCTAAACTAAATTCCTCATTACCTAAATTGCATCTCCCACATTTCCAGGAAGCTAATTACTCTAATCACAAACCCACTCCAAACCTTCCACCAAACAATCGCATGTGATGGGTAGGGACATCCCCTGCCCCGTCCTTGTCCACCAAAACCCAAGAATGGACAATCTCTACGGCTGACATGGTTTACTTGCTCCCCAATGCTTCACCAACGTCCATGATTCATCTACCAGCTGGCATAGCACATGGTCCACCTGCCAAGATCACAAGAACCCTCTTTGACCTATTTTGAAGATTGACCAAGAGGGCATTTTTGGATTATCACAAGATTAGGGTTTAGTGTTCTTCCCTTTTCATCTAGAACTCTTGTAGCCTATTTATAAGGCAACATAGGCAGTAGAATATTTTGTTCCATTTTTTAGCTCGATTCATGTAATGCCTTTTTTATTTAATAAAGTTTGGAATTTCCTATAATTGAACTGTAATTCCGTTTTATATTTATAAAAGTCGGTGTTGGATAAGCTAAATCCTGAGTTCCATTTGTCTACATTATCAAATTTTTTTTTTTGTTTTTCAGTTTTTGATAAGTTGGTAAAAACGGATTTTTCCGAGATACCTTTGATTGTTTTGTGAGGATGAAACTCTTGGAGAATTTTGGTTCTAAATGTTTCTGAGAGAGAGATTTTAGAAAAGTCAAAGTTTTGAAAGAAAATAAAAAGATTTCAGAAAGTATTTGTAGTTTGTTCAAGTTCGTGAAAGGGTTTTGAAGAAAAATCCTTTGTTTCAAGACAATTGGTTTACCAAGATTTTCCAAAATCTGGTTTTTATTTATTTATTTAACTTGGAGCTTACTGTATCAAGATTTCAAATCTTGATACTTGGAGTTTGTTTGCTTGTAGTTTGTGTTTGTGCAAGGGCTCAAAACACAAAAAGGAAATCCCTTGTTGATATCTGCGAGAATGTGTGAAGACATGTTCCTGGTTCTTGATTTGGGTAAAAACTTTTAAGCATAAGCTGGAGTAGAAGCTTATTTGGTTCTGGGTGATTGAGGTGTAAGAAGTAGGTTGAGGTGCTTATTGGTTTGTGTGTTAGAAGCCGGCCAAGCTTTGGACCCCTGGTAAGTAGTTTCCCCTCTTTTGAATATTTTATACTCACAAATCTGCAATTGCTTAATCTAAGTGCTTATATGCTTAATATTTTTTTTTTGCTAGTTATCCTGCTCATTTCCTTTTATGCTTGCACTTTTTATGATGGATCATCATTTTTCTTAAAACGTTTTGTTAAGTTTCATTTTTCTAAGATTAACTAGTGTTTGGTTTATGTGAATTATGTCATCAACTTGGACGGTTTAGGTTAAGTTTGGTTTGCAACTAGTTGGGAAAGTTAGTTGTAGTTAATCTCAGCCTTGGTTTCACCAAAAAAGTCAAGAAAGCAAAATCCTTATTCTCTCATTTTCTGTAATTTCGAAATTCAGTAGGATTTAGATCTCGGATTTGTTGGTACCTGTGATTATTAGATGTGAGTTTTGCAACTGATATCAAACAAGTAAGTTTATCAGGAGTCTTATGGTTTGAGAATACTTGATATATAAATTTGGCGCTCACAACATAGAAATTTTCTACCTACGTTTCGCGAATACACCAGCAGGTGTTGTGAATTTGCTTGGAAACATCTCAAGATCGTAGGTCTGTTAGAGCATTAGGATAGGTTTAGGGCTGTGGGGTAAGAGGTTAGTGCTCATTAAAGCGACTTTGGCATAAGAAATCCTCCAAACAAAATAAAATTCAGTCCACTGTTCTCGTTATTTGAGTCAACGAATAGTAAGTAGGCCTGCTGTAGACAATCGCCCGAATCTGTGGCGTTATTGGTTTTTATCGTGTTGGTGATTTTGTCTTTTTGGCCTAGTGAGTGCCTACTGTTTGTACCCACAACGAACCAGAACCAAACGCCAAGTAAAAATGTGTCCTGCTAAGTTCTTGACAGTTTAATCTTAGGCGTGAATTGATTTAGTATAGATTGTAGCTGATTTTGTGTTTATAAGTTAGTGTTAACGTTTGGAGCTGTGCGTATTACTTGTGCAACCACCAAATCCCACACAAGCAACCGCTTGTGAGGTGCTTTGTGAACCTCAAACAGCAAACCCAATAGGGAAACGAATAGCGTGACCCGCTGTCACTTGTGGCTCAAATTGTGGTGTGTTTGAATTTGTTCGAGTATTAAGTTCAATCTGTTAGTTGCGACTTGTGTTTTTATTCCTGTGTGCTTGTGGGGCGCCCTTTGATACCACCAGATACCAGCAACCAAGAAAAATGCAAAAGAAAAAGTATCAAAAAGGGGTGTCTGCTTATTTTATTCACTAACTGTGCACCATAAAGCAAAACCATTAGCTATAGATTCTGTGTTTTTGTTAGCTTCATATATATTGTTATTTTGATCAACCAAATAGCCAATTGCTACTTTGGTCCAGTGTTGTCCCAAAAGTTCATAGAAAACAATAATAATAACAAAACAAAGAAAAAAACAGAAAAACGCAGCAGAAGGGAATTGAACTCTAGACCACTGAGCATCATACAGACGCAACAACAAACAACCTTTACAATCTGCTCTTGAAGCCACTTTTGTTATTACTGTGTTATAATTTTTGTTTGACTGTATCTTCGCTGCACAAACATACATGGGTGTTTGGGGTTGTTTGGGCTAGGGTAGTGGAGTTGTAAAAAAATTAATTGAAAACTGGAAGCCAGCAAGGTTTGAACCTGCGACCTTGTTTACCAAACAGACGCAACACCCTCACAGAAATACCATCTGCTCACTTGTTCCTTTTGGTTTTAAGTTTCATTAATTTCTCTTTTATACTCTTTTTATTTTATTTTATATATAATAGTAGTAGCTTAATTCGGCTTTTCCTTAGCTTATTCGACAAGCTGACTTGTTTACCATATTTTTCTAGGATCTAGATAGCTTAATATAATTTTAGAGTTTTTTTGGGTTTTTTATAAATTTAGTATAATATTTTTAAATCATTTAATTAGTTTTAATCTTAAATAATTCATAAAGAATATTTAAAAGTAAAAAAAAATATAATTATTATTTTATTTTTTTAACTTTCATTTGTCATTTAGGACGTAGGAAATATAAATTTGTTTTTATATAGTTTATATTTCATAATTTTATTTTTATTATTTATTTTCTAAGATTATTCTCATTTTAGAATTTGAAAAAATAGAAAAAAGGTTTAGGAAAATTTTCAAAAAAATATTTTTAGGTTTTAAATAGTATAAACTAGGTTTGCAAATAAAAAAGTTTAAATTTTATCTTTTTCTTAGTTAATTTATTTTTAGGGTTTTTAATTAAGTTTAAAAATTAATATAGATTAATTAAAAGCTTTCAAAATTTTTGGTTTGCGTATTATTCTTAGTTAGGATTTTTAGGACATTTTAGTAATTTTAATTATTTTTTAGGTTAAATTTTTCGTTGGGTCGCGTTTTTACGTACGTATGTTTGAGCATTTTCGACCGTTTTCAACGTAGTCCGATCTCGTTTTCTTTTCTTTCCTTCTTTCCAAAAGCGTAATCACTCGATTAAATAACGTATAGTTATTGTTGGCTAAACACCATACCTCCTCGAGAACGAACTCAACGACGAGTATTCGCGTTTTTCACAAAACACGATACTTAATACTTACCCGCTTTTGTCGCTTTGTTTTTCCTAAAATAAAGTGTACAAAAAACCAACATCAACAATGGCGCCGCTGCCGGGGAGGTGTGTTTAGCCATATTTATTTATCGTGTTTGTTTGAGTGTTTACGTTTTTATCGTAAATACTTTTTTTTTATTTTTCTATATACTATTAGCCATACAAATAAATAGTGTTAAATAGAACTCTACTAACACAAAATCATTTTCTTGTTTTTATTGTGCATAATATATTGTATTTACGTAGAACAACTAATACACAATAATTATCCAAATACGCGAGAAATCGCACCTCAATAGTTGAGCGTTCCGGTCACTATTGTTGTATCGAATTCAAACGAAATCAAAGGCAAAATAGATAAATACTCTTAATTGATTTAATCTCGATAAATACAAACTATAAGGTGGGTATAAGGAGGTTGTATTTCACGACCTAAGGAAAAAAGGCTCTTAAGTGCTTCGCGTCGCCTCGTTTTCTCCGCTTGCTTGTGCGTGTTTTGAAAGTGACGATTAATTAGGGGTTTACCAAATCAAGTATTATTAATCTATTTTTGTGAGTTTTAATTATTGAACCCCGAAACGTTTTGGCGTTCCGCCAACGTTTCAAAGTCGACGAGGGTTTTTACTTCACGTAATTGCCTTCACTCCTCTTGGATTCATTAGTTGAGACCTTTGATTAGTGGATAGTTTTTGTAGATTAATTTCTACGTAATACACCAAAATTCCAAAAAAAATTAAAAAACCAAAAACAACAAAAAGAATCTTCGATTTTTCCCTCTATTTTCATAATTCTTTTCTTTCACCCTCTATAACGTTTAATTCTCGAATCGACTTTCTCGTTGCATCATGTCGAATGATGGTGGATATTATTCGTGTCCATATTGTGGAGGCCCGCTCGATGGTGCCAACTGTTTTAATTGTGAGGTTATTGGAGGTCGAGTGGGTTATATCTATAACTCCGCTCCACGTGATCATGGTAACAATTTTCAATCTTACGACCAAGGTCACCCGTTGTATTCGTCGTATGATCTGTCTTTTAATTGCAATGATGAGTCTATTCATAATGCCTTTAATGATTTTGTGAGACGAAATAATGAGAAATTAACAATGATGGAGGAACTAATGAAAAGCCTTAAGGAAACTTGTAATAAACAAATGGCAACCCAAAGGGAAACTTTCAAAAAAATGGAAAACGATTATGATACCCTTTTTGAAGAGCAACAACGTTTGTATGACCAAAGTCAAGAAATGTGGAAAGAATACGTGGATAAAATTAAGGAAAATCATGCTATTGAGAAAGATAAAATTCTTTTAATGGTCGAGGGCTTAATGGAAAAATTCAATTCTTCGTCAAATGACACCAATCCTAATTCCAAGGGAGAGGTTCAAGCCTTATCGACTCCTAAGACTCGTACGTCTCGTATTGATCCATATCTCTCGAATTTTAGAGTCGTGCTACCTTCGTCGTCTTGCAATAACGTAGAGGAAACGAAAACGTCATCTAACGAAGTTTTGAAAAATGTTTTTGAAAATAAACCAAAAGAAAAACTCGTAGGATACTTAAGAATATTGAATCTTATACCTTCTAAACCTAATTTTTCTTATGAGGATAGAAATTATTGAGGATTTTCTAAATCAATATACACTTAATTTTGATGAAGAAATTCCATTAAATGATTTTCAAAAAGAAAAATGTGACAAGGTTTTAAAGGAAATCATTGAACCCTCGTTTTTACAAGATGAACGAAAATTAATTCCGAAGGGACGTGTTAGTAGTTTTGCTAAAATGTTTGAGAACCCACGTTCGATCCCTTCGAAGGACAAAGTTGAAACCGTCAAGGCAAAATCGTCACGAGACGAGCCTTTTACTCCTAATCCCACACCGAGTGAGATTTTGGATATATCGTGTGAGAAGTCCGCCGATGGCCTTGATCACATCGATACGTTTTTCGATGTCGAGGTCGAAACGACAAAGGCAAAATCTTCAATCGAAGAGCCTTCTTTTCCTAGTTTCATGACGGTGGAAGCTAACGACTCGACTATCGATAAATTGATTTCCAAACCTCTTCCACGAGGAAGAGAAGACGTTTTTGATCCCGATGGCGATTTTTCTGAGATCAAACGTATACTTGATAACCCGCCTTCGATTTTCGAGTTTGATAAGGACCGTTGCGTTAGCCCGGAGGGGGATGTTTTATTAATCGATTCACATTTTAAAAATTCAAATCCTCCTCCCGCCTTCAAGATAAATGTGAAAATTTTAAGTGTGCCTAGAATTGTTTTAGAAACACCGAATATTTTCAATTTAATCACCTTGGGTTTTGTAACAAATAGTTAAAAAATGAAAAAGGAAAAGATTTTACAATTGATTTGAAATTTTTTCCAAAGTTAACTCCGTCATCACCTCGCTTAATTGAGCTTGTTACAAACGCGTCTACTTCTTTTGACAACGTTTTATGTGGATCTAGTGTGGGGGAAGTCCCATTTGTTTCCTCACACTTCTCCACCGAGGACGAGATTTTTGACCCCGGTATCACGTTTAAGATAAAATCTCGGTCTTTTACCGAAGTAGTCACTAGAAGATCCTTCTACACTTACGGTATGAGTTTAACTCGAGTAACTCGATTTGTTTGCCCACCCAATGTCCCACTCTTCTCTTCTCATTCTATTTTCTTGTGTCCCTTTGGGACGATGATGTTGAAAGTCGTGTTGTTTCGTTTATCATCCGAAAATGAAGACACGATCTTTGATCCCGGTATAAAGGCTTTACCTTTATTCACGGTTGCTTTTGGGCCTTGATTACATGTAAGCCCCACCAAAAATGACCGAACCATGATTATCCCTAAATGATCACATTTATGGGGAGTCGAGTCGAGCTTTTGACTCGGTTATAAAAAACAAGGTGCCTCGTGTGGGAGTTCCCATGTTTATCCTTGTAGATATTATTTCTTTTTAGTTAACCTAATGAGGGGATTTGTACCCTTCCAACCTTTGTTCCGTGGTTGTTTGTGAATTGTGGTTATTTAGATCATCATCTTCACGATTGGAGCATCTCGTGTTCGTTTTACGTAAGCCTCGATCGTTTGCTTTGAAGAATTTCTCGATATCCACATGATGTATCCTTTTTTATTCTAACCTTAGGTTTTAGCACACTTCATAAACGGCTATTAATTTAACGGTTACACCCTTTCCATGCTAGATTAAGCATTCGACTACGTCTCTAGTATGGGGTATTCTACCCTTAGACTCGAAACATTGAGGAAAATGTTTAACTTTAGTATGGGGGGGTGAATAGATACTTGTCTTGCCAAACCTTCACGCTTTCCAAAGTTTATCTTTTTGTTGCAAAATAAGGCTAAAAATGGCCAAATTTTAAAAAATTTCTCATGTTTTATAAGTGTTTAAGACACGAATGTAGGTTTTCCGATGGTGAGAATAAGAGTAGTTTTTGACTCGACCGCGCGTGTTGAGCACTTAGCTTTGATTCCTTAACTTTTTAGGCTAAGTCTCTGAAATGAGGACGAGAAATGATAGAGTTATTTATAAGTCTCGTAATCGTCACGATCTCATGTGTAGTAATTATTAGCTTATTCTCCCCATGCTTTTGATAGTAAATTGTTAATAAATATTGATTTAGCGGTTTAGTCACTATTGTTGGTTTCTAATTTGTTTTAGTAGCTTCCATGTAATTAAATTGGGAAAACATTAAGGTATCGCCAGTGTCACGGTTTTGAAGTATTGGCACCCGAATAATCGAAAGCTTCACCTAATAATAAGATTTCAAGTGCTTACCTAAATTAAGCAAAAAATTTGAAGCTTTCAAGGCCGAAAAATCTATGCCCAAATTGAAAGTGAATCAAGCCTTAATCTTTGAAGCTTTAAAGATCCAAAATTCGCCTTAGCGTGAGGATATACGTCTTTGGCAAATAAAACCACCGATGAGGCGGATAATAAAAGGCAAGGCAAGACCAAAGTGATAATAAAAGGTTCATGGCGAAGTTGAATAAAAGATGGAGCTAAACCATGATAATAAAACCACCGATGATGGCGGATAATAAAAGTCATGGTAATAAGTCTCATGTTCAAAACCGTTATAAAACCGTGTTTATCGATCCTTCTTGTTGACTTATTTTTTGACATCGTTGTCTATTAGGGTGAATTATTAATTTAATGATTTTGGTTACACCGTTAAGACTCTATTTTTAGACTTAATCTCTATTCACGCATAAGTCAATGATGTATCCTCGTGATCATTAAGACAAAATAAAATATAAGAGATACCAAGTAGGATAAGGGCGTTTAGGTTCATAATTAACACTCATGAGATATGATTGTGTTGCTAACTTATAATGACAATGATCTCGTTGCACGCTTGGCATGGAATTGGGGTGAAAATCGAGGACGACGAAATTATTTCTAACGAAGCATTCACGTGTTCTTATTCTATGAACCTAAACGTCCCATTTTGCGATGAAAATCATACATTATATCTAAAACGCAAGAAGTAGTAGCAATAGTAGTAGTGTAGCTAGTTTATCATTCAATAAAAGTGATTAAAAATGAATTTTGGAGGTGCTACTATACTTTATTCTAGCATTGCGTGAGGGCACGGCAATGGTTTAGTATGGGGGAGTGATGAGACTGCAATTATACATGGTCTCATCGTTCTTTTGGGCTTTAAAATGCATAATATATCATAAAATACCGTAAAATATACTTGTATTCGTTTGTTGTATGTTTTAGGTATGGATATCGAGAAAAAGACAAAAAGATCACAAGAATCAATCAAAAACGAACACGGGAAACGAAGCCGCACATTGAACCGGACCCGAGTTTTGATTTTGCAAAAATGCCCCTCAAGTTAGAAGATATGACAACATTGGTTCCTCATCTTTAAAGAATTGTCAAGAATAGTCCTTGAAGAAACCAAATTATACAAGTGAGGCCTTTGGAGATTGAAGACATGACATATTCAGCCCTTCAAGATTGGTCAAATTACATTTTAAGCCCTTATGAGAAGTTTCTAATATCCTTGTGCCACAAATGACAAGTGAATGAAACTTGTATCAAAGGGAATTTGCATATAAGCTGCCAAGTTTGTATTTGAAGGTTTTTCCAAAGACTGGGGGCCATTCCTGCCACAAATATAAACCCATGCCCAACAAACACTCCAATCTCATGATGCCACCTCATCAAACCCACCCATTTACCAAACCCTTACCCATAAACCCGACCATACCCATACCCTAACCCATTCAGCCAATAACTTTAACCCACACCACGTCATTACCCACCCTAAGAACCCTAAACCTAAATTCCTCATTACCTAAATTGCATCTCCCACATTTCCAGGAAGCTAATTACTCTAATCACAAACCCACTCTAAACCTTCCACCAAACAATCCCATGTGATGGGTAGGGACATCCCCTGCCCCGTCCTTGTCCACCAAAACCCAAGAAGGGACAATATCTACGGCTGACATGGTTTACTTGCTCCCCAATGCTTCACCAACGACCATGATTCATCTACCAGCTGGCATAGCACATGGTCCACCTGCCAAGATCACAAGAACCCTCTTTGACCTATTTTCAAGATTGACCAAGAGGGCATTTTCGGATTATCACAAGATTAGGGTTTAGTGTTCTTCCCTTTTCTTCTAGAACTCTTGTAGCCTATTTATAAGGCAACATAGGCAGTAGAATATTTTGTTCCAGTGTTTAGCTTGATTCATGTAATGCCTTTTTTATTTAATAAAGTTTGGAATTTCCTATAATTGAACTGTAATTCCGTTTAATATTTATAAAAGTCGGTGTTGGATAAGCTAAATCCTGAGTTCCATTAGTCTACATTATCAAATTCTTTTTTTTCGTTTTTCAGTTTTTGATAAGTTGGTAAAAACGGATTTTTCTGAGATACCTTTGATTGTTTTGTGAGGATGAAACTCTTGGAGGATTTTGGTTCTAAAAGTTTCTGAGAGAGATATTTTAGAAAAGTCAAAGTTTTGAAAGAAAATAAAAAGATTTCAGAAAGTATTTGTAGTTTGTTCAAGTTCGTGAAAGGGTTTTGAAGAAAAATCCTTTGTTTCAAGACAATTGGTTTACCAAGATTTTCCAAAATCTGGTTTTTATTTATTTATTTAACTTGGAGCTTACTGTATCAAGATTTCAAATCTTGATACTTGGAGTTTGTTTGCTTGTAGTTTGTGTTTGTGTAGGGGCTCAAAACACAAAAAGGAAATCCCTTGTTGATATCTATAAGAATGTGTGAAGACATGTTCCTGGTTCTTGATTTGGGTAAAAACTTTTAAGCATAATCTGGAGTAGAAGCTTATTTGGTTCTGGGTGATTGAGGTGTAAGAAGTAGGTTGAGGTGCTTATTGGTTTGTGTGTTAGAAGCCGGCCAAGCTTTGGACCCCTAGTAAGTAGTTTCCCCTCTTTTGAATATTTTATACTCACAAATCTGCAATTGCTTAATCTAAGTGCTTATATGCTTAATATTTCTTTTTGTTTGCTGGTTATCCTGCTCATTTCCTTTTATGCTTGCACTTTTTATGATGGATCATCATTTTTCTTAAATCGCTTTGATGACTTTCATTTTTCTAAGATTAACTAGTGTTTGTTTTATTTGATTTATGTCATCAACTTGGACGGTTTAGGTTAAGTTTGGTTTGCAACTAGTTGGGAAAGTTAGTTGTAGTTAATCTCAGCCTTGGTTCATCATAAAAGTCAAGAAAGCAAAATCCTTGTTCTCTCATTTTCTGTAATTTCAGAATTCAGTAGGATTTAGATCTCAGATTTGTTGGTACCTGTGATTATTAGATGTGAGTTTTGTAACTGATATCAAACAAGTAAGTTTATCAGGAGTCTTATGGTTTGAGAATACTTGATATATATATTTGGCGCTCACAACATAGAATTTTTCTACCTACGTTTCGCGAATACACTAGCAGGTGTTGTGAATTTGCTTGGAAACATCTCAAGATCGTAGGTCTGTTAGAGCATTAGGATAGGTTTAGGGCTGTGGGGTAAGAGGTTAGTGCTCATTAAAGCGACTTTGGCATAAGAAATCCTCCAAACAGAATAAAGTTCAGTCCACTGTTCTTGTTATTTGAGTCAACGAATAGTAAGTAGACATGCTGTAGACAATCGCCCGAATCTGTGGCGTTATTGGTTTTTATCGTGTTGGTGATTTTGTGTTTTGGCCTAGTGAGTGCCTACTGTTTGTACCCACATCGAACCAGAACCAAACGCCAAGTAAAAATGTGGCATGCTGAGTTCTTGACAGTTTAATCTTAGGCGCGAATTGATTTAGTATAGATTGCAGCTGATTTTGTGTTTATAAGTTAGTTTTAGCGTTTGGAGCTGTGTGTATTACTTGTGCAACCACCAAATCCCACACAAGCAACCGCTTGTGGGGTGCTTTGTGAACCTCAAACAGCAAACCCAATAGGGAAACGAATAGTGTGACCCGCTGTCACTTATGGCTCAAATTGTGGTGTGTTTGAATTTGTTCGAGTATTAAGTTCAATCTGTTAGTTGCGACTTGTGTTTGTATTCATGTGTGTGCTTGTGGGGCGCCCTTTGATACCACCAGATACCAGCAACCAAGAAAAATGCAAAAGAAAAAGTATCAAAAAGGGGTGTCTGCTTATTTTATTCACTAACTGTGCACCATAAAGCAAAACCATTAGCTGTAGATACTGTGTTTTTGTTAGCTTCATATATATTGTTATTTTGATCAACCAAATAGCCAATTGCTACTTTGGTCCAGTGTTGTCCCAAAAGTTCATAGAAAACAATAATAATAACAAAACAAAGAAAAAAACAGAAAAACGCAGCAGAAGGGAATTGAACTCTAGACCACTGAGCATCATACAGACGCAACAACAAAAAACCTTTACGATCTGCTCTTGAAGCCACTTTTGTTATTACTGTGTTATAATTTTTGTTTCACTATATCTTCGCTGCACAAACATACATGGGTGTTTGGGGTTGTTTGGGCTAGGATAGTGGAGTTGTAAAAAAATTAATTGAAAACTGGAAGCCAGCAAGGTTTGAACCTGTGACCTTGTTTACCAACAGACGCAACACCCTCACAGAAATACCATATGCTCACTTGTTCCTCTTGGTTTTAAGTTTCATTAATTTCTCTTTTATACTCTTTTAATTTTATTTTATATATAATAGTAGTAGCTTAATTCGGCTTTTCCTTAGCTTATTCAACAAGCTGAATTGTTTACCATATTTTTCTAGGATCTAGATAGCTTAATATACTTTCAGAATTTTTTTGGGTTTTTTATAAATTAGTATAATATTTTTAAATCATTTAATTAGTTTTAATCTTAAATAATTCATAAAGAATATTTAAAAGTAAAAAAAATATAATTATTTTTTTTAAAAACTTTCATTTGTCATTTAGGACGTAGGAAATATAAATTTGTTTTTATATAGTTTATATTTCATAATTTTATTTTTATTATTTATTTTCTAAGATTATTCTCATTTTAAAATTTAAAAAAATAGAAAAAAGGTTTAGGAAAATTTTTAAAAAAATATTTTTAGTTTTTAAATAGTATAAACTAGGTTTGCAAAAAAAAAGTTTAAATTTTGTCTTTTTCTTAGTTAATTTATTTTTTAGGGTTTTTAATTAAGTTTAAAAATTAATATAGATTAATTTAAAAGCTTTCAAAATTTTTGGTTTGTGTATTTTTCTTAGTTAGAATTTTTAGGACATTTTAGTAATTTTTTATTATTTTTTAGGTTAAATTTTTCGTTGGGTCGCGTTTTTACGTACGTACGTTTGAGCATTTTCGACCGTTTTCAACGTAGTCCGATCTCGTTTTCTTTTCTTTCCTTCTTTCCAAAAGCGTAATCACTCGATTAAATAACGTATAATTATTGTTGGCTAAACACCATACCTCATCGAGAACGAACTCAACGACGAGTATTCGCGTTTTTCACAAAACACGATACTTAATACTTACCCGCTTTTGTCGCTTTGTTTTTCCTAAAATAAAGTGTACAAAAAACCAAAATCATTAGGTCAAGCTCCATTTTCTTATACTCAGCTACAGTCTTTTCAGTTTGAGTAAGAGCAAGTTGATAGTTAGACAACTTGCATCTTTCATTAACCACATCTGTTGTCAATTTTAAAACTTCTTTGTTAAGTCTTTCAGTATTTAGACGACAACCCTTACTACAAAATGCATCATCATATACCTCATTGTCTGATGAAGATGAGGAGTGTGCCATGAGAGCATAGTGAACATGCTCTTCTTCTTCCTATTCTACAACCAAAGCTTTGTTCTCTTCCTCATCCTTAGCGAAGTAGCTCCAATCCCATCCAACACCATCAATTTCTTGCATTGCAACCATGGCTTTGGAATCCTGAGCCTTAATGATTTGGCTTGAGGGTTTTCCAGCATCAGATCTTCTTGGAGATCTGCATTCTCTCATAAAGTGTCCCATTCGATGACAGTTATAACACTCAACCTTGGATTTATCAAATCCAGCAGTGTCCTTAGCATTAAAAGTCATCTTCTTCTTGAATCTTCTATACCATCTGTTTGCTCTTATACTTGCAAGAGCCATATTCCACTTTATGTCCATATCCTCCAAATGTTCATCACTAATTTGCTCAAGGTCCTCATATGTAACCACTGAACCATTGGGCAATGAAGCAATGTATGCACACATAGTATCTAGATCAATACCAGCAGGCTTAACTCTTGGTGAGCCAATTTTGTATGTGTCAGTGTCTGAATGTGAGGCGTTGACAGGATTTGATCCAGCGTTGACACAAGTTGATCCAGTAACGGGGTACATGTATGACTCCTTTTGATCAAATTGACCTTCACTATGTGAGAAGAAGGCCATGTTTCCATTGGTAGACTTGCTTCCATGATCCAAAAGAGTTTCATTCTCCACCAGCCTCAGTTTATTGTAAACATCATCAAAAGTAGAACTTTTGTGAGTGTTATTAGCAATTATAGATCTTGCTTCAATCTTCCATGCATCACCAAGACTTTTAAGAAAAGTGGTGATAATATCAACATCACCAAGCACTGTTCCCATGAAGGACAGCTTGCTTGTAATGTCAAGAAGTCTGCTTCTCACACTGCTTAGCTTCTCACTGGGTTGAGCTTTGAAAACAGCATACTCATGCAAGAGTTTCTTCTTTTTCTCTTGTACAGTATCAGCATTACCACCATAAGCAACTTCAAGAGCTGCCCAAAGATCTTTTGCAGACTCATAGCTTCTATATTTGTGCTGATTTTCTTGTCCCAAAGAGAGTTTCAGAATACTTAGGGTTTTCATATCACACCTTCTCTTTGCTATGTCCTCAGTTGAGACAGCTCTACCATCTTCAGGTTTTTCTCTTCGATCCTCTTCAGTAGAGCCTTGAACATTTGTTCTTTGTAAGATGGCAGCTGCAATCTTTTGAGCTTTATTGAATGTGTTTCCATATTCAATAATTTCCCATAGGGTGTAATCATGGATTTATAGATACTGTTCAAAGTTAAACTTCCACATCTCAAAATTGTCTGGGTCTAGCATGGGAATCTTGATGTTGAGGGTTGAGGAGGAGGAGGAGTTTACTTCTGGGGTAGACATGTTGTTTTTAGGGTTTTGAGAAAATTAGGGTTTTTGGTGATTTAGGGTTCTTGTGTTCTTTAGATCAAATTTTCTCAACAAGCTCTGATACCACTTGTTGATCCCAACCTTAGATCGATTTAGCTTGTGTAAACGAGATTAAATCAAGTTAAACACGTAGAGAAACTTTGTTGTGTATAAAACAATTTAAGTATTATGCGGAATTAATACTCAAACAAGAACACACAAACAATGTAAACCAAACTTTCACTTGATTGATTAGAACAAACTTGCGTACAATGAAAGTGTTAAACGTATGAAAACTTATATGAAAACAAAACCTAAAGGTCTCCTTTTATAGAATAAGAAGCCTTGTACAAGAGTCTACGTATCAGCTATTCTAGGTAAAGATAAACATAGAAAATACATTGTCGATCATATCTTTACTAGAAACAAACTAGAAACATAATACGTGTAGACTAACTCTTCTATCAGTGCTTGAATTCATCCTATCAACGCTTGACATCTTCCTGTTAACGCTTGTTCTGTCAACGCTTGTTTTCTTCTTATCAACGTCCCGATTACTCTTGTCAGCGTCCAAGTGTACTGGATACATTTTATTCCCAACAACAATTTTCTTCAAAAATTCGACTTGTTCTTCTAGTTCTGTTATTTTTTTCAGTATCTTTTGCATGTCTACTTTTGAAATCTTGTTTTAACATTTCAACCTCTTGTTTCTTTACATCAAGAATTTTAGCAGAATCGGTGTTATTCATGGAAATCCTTTGTTCAAGTTCGTTAACTTTAGTTGTTGCAAGGTACGTTTTTTGACGTTCATCCATTAAGATAACATTATACTGACGTTTCTCTTTGGCTAATAACTCAAGATTTGTGTTATATTTATTTTCATAATCGTCCTTTTGAATTTTTTTAAGCACTACCCTTGTACCCCTCAAGCTCTTTGGTCTTTTGAAGAAGCTCATCTCTATAACTATCAATGGTCTCACTAGATTTAATTAGAGCAGTTTCATTCTTCAAAGTTTGAGTGAGTGTTGCGTTTTCCTTCTTTAATTGCTTTTGACTCTTTCTAGTTTTATTAACATCTTTTTGTAAACTAGCAATTAAAATAGAATCACGACACGCTCCTCATCGTCATACTCATTTGCATGTTGATCTTCCTCAAACTCATTATTCCTCATGTTTAATGAATTCGATGTATTATTACTAGCATCTGATTCCTTCATACATGTGTAAATAATGGGTGAAGTTGGATCACTATGCTCATGCGTATTACCAAACACATTATAATCATCATTGTTTACCTCTTCCAATGGCTCAGAGTCAAAGATAGGGCCATTATCATATGAAGGTGTATTGTTGATGACTATCTCAGAGCCGGTGCCTTATTTTCCTAAGTTCCTGCTTTCATTCCTAGGGCTGTTGTCATCATTCCCTAACATATGTGTTGGAGTCCCAAATCTGCAACTTTCTTTGATCCTTTCACCAGTATTTGGTTGGATCAGAATTGTGTGGTTTACATAGGTTACAATAAAGTTTATGTTGCGAGTGAGCAGATCTTTGTATGATAAATCATCCATTACATTATTTCTCTTGAAACATTCCTTTGTACGTGAAGACTTTATGAATTCAGAATCAAAGGTTTTTTCATGTGTCGTCTTGAGTTCAGTGAAAGTGTCCTTGCATTCATTAGCAATGAGTTTTTCTTTGACAAGTTGTGCTTTAAGTTTATCTATGGCTTGGGTGAATGTTTTTCTAAATGTAACAGTGGATTCACCTAAGTTTAGCAGGACTTTTGAAAGGTGCTCAAAAGATGATTGAAGTCCTCTACAACCATCCATAGCATTTGCTCTCAAGAGACGTATCTTCTGGTGTAGTCGTTCCATCTCAAAGTCTGTCACATCTGTTCCCTCAGTAGCCGTATTTCTCTTTTCCATGATGATGGTATCTTAGTTGATGAAGTAACTTCGGATCTTAAGTAGATATGGTGTGATAAGGTTGTGGTTAAATTCCGAAAATTGCGATTTTTTCTCAGTCCGACAATAAAATCTCCAGTCCGATATAACGGTAGACAAAAATTTTTGTAATTTCCAAAATTTGAAATCGAGTAAGAAATAGCCAAAAACTAGTATGGAAAAAATTTGAATTTACTTAACCTAAAAACTTTAACTCTTTTTTTTTGGAAACGATATTCCCGAAACTAGTCTAAATACTGGCTAAGTCTAAAAATGACTCGAACACAAATCTCGCAATAATGAAATCTCGGAATGTCTTGCAATCATGGAATAATCGTCTTGAAGAGATCTCATAATATTCAGCCAAAGATAAGAACTCGGAATAATAATCTCCCAATATTCAAGATTCCACAATAAATCTCGCAATATTCAAGATTTTGGAATAAATCTCGCAATATTCAAGATTTCTGAATAAACTTCACAATAATCAAAGATTCCGCAATAATCAAAAGATTCTGCAATAACCCAAATATTCCGCAATAACCCAAATTATTCCGCAATAACCAAAGATTCCGCAATAACCTAAATTATTCCGCAATAACCCAAATTATTCCGCAATAACCCAAAGATTCCAGAATAACTAATATCGCAAAAACATAATCTATGAACCTTTAATATTGCGAGATTACAAGGTATAGATTCCACAATAAGTTTGCAATAATTCCGCAAAACGGTAAAAAAAACGTGGTTTTTTTGCCAAACGCCCCAAAATTTCGTCTTTTTGGACGCTCCAAAGTGACCAAATCCCTACCACAACTATGTAAGAGATACCAATAATGATTTTGACCACAGAAACACACAATTTTGTTTTTGAAACGCGAGTGGTTTGTTGATAAAAAACTTACGAACACACTATAAAACGAATCACTAATCTACCCGTGGCGAATGATACCAAATGTTGTCCCATGTTTTATGATGATATATCTAAGAAATAAAAAAGAAAAAGAGATGAAGGTTAGAGAGAAAAAGTAGTGAGAAGTGTGTGAAACTTAAAGAGGATCAGATTGAGAAAATGAAATGGTTAACCCTTCCTAACATGCTAGGAAGGGCTTTATATAGTTCGCCTACATGTGGGCTTTCTATGGACTATACTGTTTGGGTCCGGCTTGAAAAATTGCTTAGTACCTTGAAAGATGCCTTTTATGCTAGCCATCCAGCCCGTATTGTCACGACTATTCTACTACCTATTACAACTTTCTAATAAACAATACATAATAAACTTATGACCGATCATTCTTGTTTGACTCAATATTTTGAGGCTAACACACCACATAAGCTTGGAATCCAATTTGGACTCTCACATTTTTCACTAAACCCATAGGTTTAACTTGAGAATTATCCGCCATGGTCAAGTTTGAAAAATATGGAACCAGATTACTCAAACCAAGCTTTTGATATATGACAAACGACATTACACTTACACTAGCCCCCGTGTCGGCCAATGCATCAAATGGTGTAGTTCCATTGATCATGATTGGAAGAAGAAAGTTACCAGGATCCGGCATCTTTTTAGGTAGACCATGTTCTATGATCCTCTCCTTGACACTTTTATTGAATTCTTTGTCCTCCAAATGAGCTCTCCCCATTTCCATCTCGTCATATTTACTCCTATAGCTCATGTAATTTTCCAAACCCTCCACAATGGGTTTTGGCTCTTTAGGTTCCACTTCCTTCTTCTCTCAAATGTTTCTTACCCTCTCTTTTTTTTTATTGGATAGAGGATAGGAAAGTGGTGATGGGGTAGGCACAAACGTGGAAGGAGATCCTCCCTCATTTCTGGGTTGTGTTGGCATGTAAGGATTTAGAGTGAGCTTATTGGCCTCCAATTCTTATTACGTTTTGATTTCCCATTTTCACTATCTCATTCTCGTTCTCATCAACGAGTCCATCTTCTACCAAGAACTCTATGTAATCATCTTTTTCTCCCTTTAGCATAGACAAGTTTACCACAAGAGTACCTTGCTCGAAATCCACCGCACATTCAGTTTCCCATAAGAATTTGTAACCAAATACCACCGATGGTTCCCCAATATCGGCATGGTCTATGATATAAAATTCCATTCAGAATACGTACCCATGAATGTCAACTCTCAAGTTGTGCACTACTCTTCTTCCATATTCGGTATACCCCATCCGCACAAAACCTAGATTGTTGAGCATCTCCTCCGTCATGTAATTTCCCGGATAAGTTAAGTTTAGTTCCGCATCCCATGCCCATTGATTATTAACGTTTCATTGTATGGCGAATCTTATCAATGGTTCGGTGTATGATCGATGCGGTGCACGTTGAAATCTTGCTTTCTCACATCCATCTTCATTCACTAGTATGCTTTTGTGTGGCAAAGCTTCCCATAATTCCTTTTCCTCCTTTGTCTTTTCAACTCTAGTGATGCTCGATTGGTACTCATTACATAGCTCTCCCTCTTTATCATTAAGGTAGGCGGAAATTTCACTTAAGGAATCCATTTCTATAATAAAACTAAAATGACAAAATCACAAATGTTAGCATTAGAATGACAATATATAAAATAAGTGACTAAATAGGCATACAATTCAATCCTAGAACAAGTTAAACAAACAAGCAAGCAAATCAAACCAAATATTTTTTTTACAAATCACAAGTAGCCGATCCGCCTGGCAAAGTAGTCGGGGGTCGGTCGACAACAGATCATGAGTAGCCGACCGGCTAGTCGAAAAGCCGACCGGCTGCTTTTTCCTGCACCAATTTTTTTTTCTTTTTGATTTTTGATTTCTTTTTAACCACAATTTTCCATTTTTTCTAAACACATATTTTTGAAGCTTTTCATTAAACAAATAAGAAAAAAAAAACTATTAGCACATCACTTAAAGATTAATCAAACAAGAGCTTGATCCAAACAATAGCTTATTGCTTTTTACTCTTTTTTTAAATGCTATGAACTCATGGCGTATGCAATGTAATGGCATCAAATAGACATAAGAACATATTACTACTTAGACATTATTCATAATTACAAATATCCTAAACTTCATTCTTTATTCAATTTTATTTTAACTAAAAACTAAATTTTACACCACTACTAATTTGTAATGATTATAACATGAAAAATAAACAAATCCCCGGCAGCAGAGCCAAAAATTTGATGCGTGTCTTGCACTCCTAGTTTTAAATTTATAAACAAGACTTATTAACTCCCTAACAACGCATACGAGCATGTATACTCGTTCAATTATAGCAAAGTCGGGTAAGTCAAGATCGTCCTATGGGATTCGCGTATACTCAAAACATGGTAATGGTGTAGGTAATAGGATTGTCACTACCGATATTACCGCTAGAACTAATAGTGTAAAGGAAATCATAACTAAAAGTAATATTTGTGTGAATTCCATTTCATCCGTAGGAGAGATCAAATTTGTGTGTGTTTAACAACTATGAATCACAAATCTAAAGCACACGAACTCCATTCCATGTTGTATTTCATAAAGTCAATATTAAAAAATTGAATTAGACAAACCCTTTCGACCTATGATCATCTATTCCAATCCATTATAATTACCATTTGGTAGAAAGATTACGAGATAAGTTTGGTTTGAATGGGTACTTTCGACCTATACCCAAGATAAATCTTTTGACAAGTTCCATTAACCAACTCGTCTTGGTGAGTGTCAAACACCAAGAAACCAAATTGACTCATGCACAAATCATTTAGAACATAGTTTACCGGAAATCCTTTCGACCTTTAAATCCAATAAAAAGCTATATTTCAATGATTATCAAAACATGTTTCAAGAATTTATCGACCATACAAACCTAATTATTTTTTCTTGATCATAACTAAAATTCTCCTTTAGAATCCATGTTCATCACACAAACATATCACACTACTCGGAAATCATACTCAAACACATTTCATCACAATTCATCATCACATTAAACATTCAACAATACTTAAATTAAAAGTAAAATCAATTAAAGTACAAAAGTTTTACCAAAAGGTTCTTCAAACACAAAATAACTAACACTAAAATTTATAGCAATTCCAAGCCTACAATTGAGCAATCAACCACCAACCGAATTCCTGTAAAACCCGCATGCTTTTACCATGAACAGTACACTTATAATCGTACGTACATGATTAAAACTTTCCTAATATAACATGTTTACATTTCACGAATGTTAATTACAAGTATTACGTACGTGTTATTACACGATAAGTATTTAAGCATATTAATACATGATAATTATTATCAACAATGATTATAATCACAAAATAATCACGAACCTATTATTATGTATTTACGTAATTAGTATTACGATTATGTACAAGTATATATTATAACACGAACAATTAAGAATAAAATCACGTAAACACGAACACGAGAACACGTAATATTTTAGAACACGAAAAAGATGGGGTTTCCCTTTGTGGGCCCCACCTACCCGCGGCATGAACAAAAGAAAGGGGCCAAGCCCACTTTTATTTTTAACTAAATTAGAAAAAGGGAAAAACATACTTTTCATAATTACAGAAGATTAGAAAATACAAAACCCTAACTCCTCCTTTTTCTCCCTTTGGCCGCCAGTTTTAACACACAAGGAAGGGGTGTTTGTTGATTTTTGGTGATCCAATTCTAGTGAGATCGTTCGTGTTATTGTTCTCTTTTTGTTTCACGCATGGGTAATCCTTAATCCTTTTCTTTTTAATTATTTTATTAGATCAAGAACACATGAAATCATGATAAATAAATAACAAGATTTAAAAACATGATTAATTAAATCATGGGGGTTAAAATCATGGTGGTTTAGGGGTGTTTTGGTTCGGCCGACGTACACAAACCGAGAGCCGAAGCTCTCGGTGTCCCGCGTGTGACCACAGCCGAGACCTTCGGGTCTCGGTGTTGGCTTTGTGGTTCGACAGCAAGGAAAAACAAGAGACCCCGACGCGAGTCGGGGTGGCCTTGTGGTTTTGGGGGTCTCGGCTGATAAACAAACAAGCACCACCGGCTTAAGCCGGTGACTAATATAACCCAGCAGGGGGAACACAAGCCGCGGCAGCAGGAGGAACCAGCGGTTAACTACCGGTGGGAACTTTGCTTAGCCAGCGGCTAGCCGAGAACCAAAGGGGAACCACCGGCTTAAGCCGGTGGCAGTTTTGCGAAAACAGAGGCAACCGGCCAAGCCGGTTCGCCACTGTTAAGGGGGTGTTTATTTGGTCCGGTTCAAGGGTAAACACGGTCCGGTTCACGACATGTGTAAACTAAACACACGGGTTTGGTTCACGACTTAATTTTACAAGTTATTTATTTTTTTCAAGTTTAATTGTTTACAAGATTAATTAAATTAATTTACCATGTTATATAATTAATTTAATTTAGACATGACTTAGGTTAATTATTATTATTAATAATACATGATTTTAACCTAAGTATTTTATTATGAAATTTAGACTAAAGTAATTAATTAATTATTAAAACATGACATATAATTAATTAATTTTCATGACTTAGGTTATATTAATAATAAATATTAATACATGTTTTAACCTAAGTATTTTATACACTTTAATTTAATTAAATCATGCTATATTTAATTAAATCTTATAACATATAGTTTATTTAATTTACATGTAATAATTATAAACTATACTATTAAACCACATGACTTGGTAAATTAATCAGTAAAACTTAAGCTTACCTTATTAGCTTAATAATCTAGCTTATTTCTAAATATGGAAACTTTCTATTTTTAGAAACTTATCTATTTTAAGCAGTAATCTATTTATGGAAACTTTCTATTTTTAGAAACTTATTTATTTTAGGCAGTTATTCTATTTTTAAAAACTTTCTATTTTTGGAAACTTTCTATTCTTGGAAACTTTATATTTTTGGAAACTTTCTATTTTTGGAAACTTTCTATTTTAGGAAACCTGCTATTTTTAGGAAGTTACTTATTATTACACAACAAGTATAATAATACAAGAAATACAAGTAATACTTAATCAGAATATTCAGAATACATGATAAACACAGCATAACAGTAAAACAAGACATGAACATATAAAACAAGCTAAGACATGATATAAAACCAGATACCTACTCAGTAATCAGAATACTTATACACGTATATTATGTATGTAGCATTAGTAAGATCGAAGTAGGACTCTCTTCCTTTGGTCTTCTTCGTTCATTGGACATAAGGTACGGATTCTTCGTCCTTTCAGTATGGGCATTCTTCCTTATTAGGATTCCCCGTATGCAGCCAACTGTTTTCCTAGTATATGTTTTATATGTTTTGATTTGCTTATGTTTAATTAAATGCCTAAGCCATATACATGCATGACCAGTTTCACCTAGTTATGGAGGTACAATAACCATAACACTTGAGGCACCAGTGTTATGACTTCACCACAACGGAGTGATAGCTCGTGGCGTCCCTTTCAGCTTTTGGCCATATTATTATATTATCATGTGGGGCGTATGGGTGCATCCTAGGTTATATGTTTTTACAGATTATTCAGGTGAATGTGGTGTGTGGCTTGCATCCTTCACAAGGAGCTGATCCGTCCTACCCAAACTTATATTAATGAGAGGCAGCCCCATTAATTGCATGACGAGGTCACCCCTCCAAGTATTCATGCACGTTGATATTTCATGACCTATATTGGCTAATGGTAAACATGTTAAACAGTTTTTATAAGATAAACATAAGGCTTTTCAAACTATAAAACTAGTTTTACTAAGTTATACCAGGTTTTCCAGGACTTAATCAATTCCGCTGCTATATGGTGTATATGCTTATGTTATTTATTCTATGCTTGTATATCCGTGCACTGAGCGTTATGCTCAACCTTTTTTCCTTTCATGTTCGCAAAACGGCAGAACTCAGGGACGCTCGTAGACTTTAAGCGTGCGTGTATATGGATTTGAAGCTTTCTAGCCTTCATTGCTTTATGCTTATCATCATGCTTTTGCTATTTATTTCCATAGACATTGTTTAGTCCTTTTCATTTACAGTACTTATGTTTGTGTATGATGATCTTTACTTTGGGGTACTGATGTTTGTTTCTAGTATTTCCTTTTTGGTCATGTAATGTTTAAGACATTTATCCTTGTATGCTTTGATGACACGCCATAATCACGCGTGACATTCCATTTACCAAAATAGGGTGTTTCAATTATGGTATCAGAGCCAAGGCTTCGACTTGTAGGCTCTCAAAACACGACCTGTGATTAGTGGGTAGTCACTATGGTCTTCCTAGAACTGAAAGTCGGTTTTCATGCATTCATTGTTTTCATGCATACATATATATGTCATTGTCGCAGGTTTATGACTAAGTAATGGTTGGTACAGGACTGGCCCTATTTAGTCGCATGTGCTGTTATCGAAACTTTTAACATTGGGACAGACCCATTGGCGTCCCCTACCCATGCATTTGGTTTTGAATGAACTGACCATAGGCGTTCACTGTCGCACATATAAAAGTTTTCATAAAATTTCATCATGCATTCATGTACTAGTTTTCCTGCATAAAACTTTTCTCATGATTTATTGGTATAAATTTTTTTTTCATGTATATATTTTATGTTTTGATCAGTTTAATCATGTATTTTATGTTATACTGTCAGATGTTTCTCACATGCGAGCAGGAACAACTCAATGCAGCAGTCCAAGCAGCAATGCAAGCTATGCTTCCTTATCTGAGGAATGAAATCAGGGCTGAGGTACAGGCTGCCAACAATCAGCAACAACACCTAGTACCTCCTCCTCCTCCTCCAGCAACATTGGTCACATGGCTGGAGAGATTCAATAAGCTACGCCCTCGATCTTTCAAGAAAACAGATAGCCTTAGTGAAGCTAAAAGCTGGTTGGCTCACATTGAGAAGATCTTCGATGCAATGGGCTGTGACCCCATCTTCAAGTCGAGGTTGGCCTGTTACCAGTTCGAAGGTGATGTGCTAGCATGGTGGAAGGCACTGAAGCAGTATGAGGGAGGTGATAATTGGGTGGCTAGTTTGACTTGGGCTTAGTTCAGGGATTTGGTGATGGGACAGTTCTTTCCCAAGGCTGAGCAAGACAAATTGAAGAGAGAGTACCATGGAATCAGACAGAGAGCTGGGGAGAATAGCAACGAGTTCATGCAGCGCTTTCTTCGTTTGACTGGTTTTCTTGGCGCAACAGCAGGTACTCCCGAAGAGCAAGCATACCACTTCCGGTGGGCTCTTCGTACATCAGACGCCAACAACTTGGTGTGTGCTACGTTCAACACGGTGGCACAAGTGGCCGATGCAGCACGTAAGCTGGAGATGCTGCAAGAAAGAGAAGAGTTCGGGGAAGCAGAGAGACCCGAGAAGAGGTAAAACATTCGTTAATCAGCGGTGACCAAACCGTATTCTTTCAGTATATGCCAATTTTTTTACATCTCTTTTAAATTGCATATCCCAGGCAGAAGACTGGGGACCGGTCTCAGCCGGAAACTCAGCAACAGCCTACTCAGCCCAAGGGAAACGGTCAGACTCACGACCGCTCTGCTACGAATAGGCGTGGCGGTAATCATAATTACCGTAACAACGCTGGAAACTCCAACAACAATAGGTCCTTATATTTACTCATTTTCTTATGATTACATGCAATAGTTCATAATTCTGACACATTAGAGAATCTTCTACCAGGAATCATGGTAACGAGAGGGACCAGAACCAAAGAGGTTCACAGCCTAACCGTCCAGCTATCACTGGTAATCCATCTGACGAATTTTCTGCATTGTCCTTTGTACCTATAATCATGTATCATTTATACTGTTCTTATCAGGCTCTCAGCCAGCAAGGACACCTACTAGAGGATATACTCATCCTCTTTGCACTACCTGCAATCGTAGGCACCCATGGTCATCTCACCGCGACAGCGACACATGCTACAAGTGTGGCCTCCCTGGCCATCGCATGAAGGACTGCCGCAAGGGCGAGATGGAGGGCACATCTGGACATGCTGATACTAAGCCGCCTCCTACTAGTGGACGCGTTTAAACGACTTCTCGTGATCAGGTCAACAAGTCTACATGTACCATCACTAGAATCTTGTATATGTATGGTCAAGCTGCATGTGTTTTATTTGACACGGGTGCTACTCATTCGGTCATTTCTATTGCTTATGCTAAGAATGTTAGGATATCCTCTATGCCATTAGAAAATGTACTGAACATTTCCACGCCTTTAAGAGACTCTGTACGCATAACCCATGCGTACAACAGCCTTCCCCTAGAGTTTGATGACAAGATTTATCCTGTTGACGCACTTCCGCTAGACATGAATGATTTCGACATGATATTGGGCATGGACTGGCTATCCAAACATCATGCTACCATAGACTGCCATTCATATCGAGTCATCTTCGGTGATGTATAGTTGTATTTTTACCCCTTTAGGAAAAGGAAGGTAATTAGGGTAAGTATTAACGAGCGGTTTAGGAAAACCACAAGTTATGACCCAATGATGTGAGTTCGTTCTCGAGGAGGCTAGTGCGTTGTGAATTGAATTGATTTTGATTGATTTTATTAAGAAGAAAAGGAAAGAAAATAAGAAAGTAAAGAAAAGACGGTTACGAAGACGGATCGAGCTAAGACGAAAACGCGTTCACGTAAAACCGTAAATAGTGCAAAAATTAAAATTTTACCCTAAAAATTCCTAAAAATTACTAAAAATCCACAATAAAATTCTAAGAGTTTACAAAAAATCCAAACTTGTTAAAACCTTTTAATTAATTAAATAATGACTTTTTAATGCTAATTAAAGCCCTAAAAATCACAATTAATTATTAAAAAGCCCTAAACAAGATTTTATAGTTTGTAAACCTCAAAAATATCCTAATTAAGCTAAAAACTATTTTTAAAAATTTTAAAACCAAATTAAACTATTTTTAAACACTTAAAAACTATTAAAATCTATTAAAACTTAAATTAATTCTAGAAAATAAATGAAAAGCCCTAAAAAGATTTGGAAAGTTACAAAGTTCCTAATTATGTGTCTACAATCTAGGAAAAATGAAAAAAGTAGAAAAAACAAACTTTCAATTTTTAATAATAAAATAATAACAAAATATTCAAAAAAATTCAAAGTTTACTAAAAAATTCTAAAAAATTACCAAAAATCCTAAATAATGTAACTAAAACAAAATTGCAAATAAAAGTTCCTAAAATCTTTTTAATAATTTTATATTAAATTTTAAAATTAGTGAAAAACCCTAAAATCTTATAAAATCAAAAATAAGACTTTTTGAAAACTTTTTTAGCTGTAAACCTCAAATTACTTTAATAAAACCTAAAAACTATTTTTTTGGATTTTTAAAATAACTTTTCCTATTTTTTAATTACTTTTCAAAATTTAAACTAAAAATAGTCCTAGAAAATTAATTAATAAAGGGAAAAATAAACTTTTTAAGCAGAAAAGTCCTAAAACTAAACAAAAACACAAGAAAAATACTAAATGGTAAAAATCCAAAAAGAATAAGCTTAAAACAGCTTATAAATAAACTGTTTGCTAAATAAGCCCAAAAACAAACACTACTTATATATTAAACGTTGCAAAGACTTAACAGTCAAAGACCCTAGGGCATGATGGTTAAGTCGTTTGTGTGTGGGAGGAGTGGCGCAGGTTCGAGTCCTGGCCACGTCCTTTTTGCACTTTTATATATTTTTTTTTCTAAACTTTAAAAATGCCAACTTTATACTTCTTAGATCACAAAATCACAAACACAAATCCAAAGTAAACAAGATTAAGACTTCAAAAGCCAAAAACGTGCTCAGGTTTGCCTGAGTTTCTGATGAACACAAGTTGGGATCTTCACAAGTGAAGATATGGAACAAGAGGGCTTGTCCCTTGATTTTGTTGGTGATTTTGGTGGACAACATGCACCCCTATACTCAGTTGAGTATAGGGAGTCACTGGAAACACAAAAATAAGCAAGAGTAACACACAATCAAGCACAAAATGAGCAAGTCAAGTTACTGATTATGCTACAATAGGTCTGGGGGTGTTTGCTGGTTTACTAGGCACACAAATGATTTTCAATGGCCAATAACATGAACATAAGTCAACCAATCAGCAAACAAGCAATACACAACCCTAAACAAACCTAAAATCTAGCAGTCTTCCAACTTTGAAGCACAAATTTCACACAATTCAAGCAGAACAAGGCAGTTGACTATTTTATGCTACTTATACCAATTTTTTATCACACAAACTTGTTCAAAACTTAACCAAACTGAAAGCTATGGTAACATGCAACCTAACACAACCTAAAGAGTGTTTCTAACAGGTTTTAACACAAGAATCCTCCAAGAGGTTCAGTAAACATGCAAATCCAAACACCCTCTTATATTTCTGAAAATGAATTTTTCAAAGCAACTCTATTTAAATCCAAACCAAATTGATTCCTAATGCTACTAACATGCATATTATACCATAACAACTCAAATCAAACCAAAATAAACATGCAATCAAACAACTTTCATTCAAATCACAAAAATCTCATAATTTCTGAAAATCTGAAAATGGACAAGATTTTTACCTCAAGGGACCTACATCCAGGTCCCTTAGTGGCAGCTTAGCCACCTCCAATAGACTCGGGTCTATGCTGAACCTTGGACAATAAGCAAGCTCCCACTTGAACCTGCTCAAATCAACAAGAACAAACACAAAAATACACTTTCTGATTTTTCTTTTGAAAATTCTTTAAACCTTTTTACAATCCAACAAACCTTTTAACCAATGAACATGGTTAAGAAAGCAAGTGTAAACTTCAGATATCCAAGGATCCAAGTCCACTTTCACTTTCTTGGACCTTGGATTTCTGAAAATTAAAACTCCTTTTTAAAATCTCAAAAACACAAAGTGTTTTTACAAATGAAATGTGGAACTCAGAATCTAGCTATCCAATACCAAACTTTTAAAAAAAAGATAAAAGGAATTACAATTTCAATAAAAATACCAAACTTTATATTTCTTAAAAAGGCATTACAATGGCTTAGCTAGAAAAACTGGAACAAGAATAAAGGGACACGTGCGTCTCCTTTATATACTAAACTATAGAACTATCTAGAAAAGCAGAAACCCTAATCTTGAAAGTCCTATAATACCCTTTGTCTTGTGAGTTTGAATTTGGTCAAAAACTATCCATGTGATCTCTGAAAAGTCTTGGTGATGTCCAGCTATTGAAAAGTGATCTTGGCCGTTTAATTGTGCTTGGGGTCAAAGGAATTGAGCTGGGTCGTTGGTTTGGTCGGGTGTAGGGTTTTGAGGGAAAGGGACGGGGCAGGGGAGGGTCCCACAAGACACATGGGTGTGTCTTGTGCACGGTTTTGGTGTGGGATGGGGTGAGAGTGAGGTTAATTAAGGGTCTGGAGGTGATGGGTTAAAACCCCTTTGATTTGAGGTGAATTGATGCTGGGAATTAACTAGGGTTTATCTGGGATTAAGGGTGGGATTAATCCATTCTGGGAAAGAAAATATTTTAAAAATGTGTTATGGTGGGAAAGTTAGGAGGGGTTTGACCAGTTGACTGAGTTTATTTAATAAACTCAGCTAGTGGAATCTGACGTGGGTGGGGTGAGTGAAGTGGAGGTTTGTGATTGGTGGTGGTGGGTGATGTGTTAAAATGATTGGATGGGAGAAGTTTGATGGTCTGGCTGTTTTGGTCCCCCAAGGTTCACACTTCCTTCATGTTGTAAATAAATGCCATCAACGCCCAAATACACTTGTATCAACTTTGGAGGACTTGTCAAAATTGGCACAACTTGTTTACAAACTTTTCCAAGGGTTTCTTTTGTACTTCTTGGATTCTTCAAGGACTGATCTTGTAATATCTTCAAACTTTAGGGACCCTATTCATACTTTTGAATATTTGAGGGGTATAAAGTGTTAATCTTCAAAAGTTGAGGGACTAAAGTTGCCAATTTTCAATTCTTCAAGGGTATTTTTGGAAATTCCAGACTTGGGCCCGGTTCATTGTGCGGCTTCGTTTCCCGTGTTCGTTTTTGATTGATTCTTGTGATCTTTTGCCATTTCCTCAATATCCGTACCTAAAAGTACACAAGTAACAAACACGAGCATATATTTGGCAGTTTTAATGATATTTAATGCATTTTAAGACCGATTTGGACGATGAGACTATGTATAAAAGCAGTCTCATCACTCCCCCATACTAAACCATTGCCGTGCCCTCACGCAATGCTAGAATAAAGTATCGTAGCACCTCCAAAATTTAATTTTATTCACTTTATTCAATGATAAACTAGCTATACTACTACTATTTGCGTTTTAGACATAATGTATGATTTTCATCGCAAAATGGGACGTTTAGGTTCATAGAATAAGAACACGTGAATGCTTCGTTAGAAATAATTTCGTCTTCCTCGATTTTCACTCCAATTCCATGCCAAGCGTGCAACGAGATCATTGTCATTATAAGTTAGTAATGCTAACACTACTCATATGCCCTAATCACGTACTTATCCTCCCATTATTCCTAAGTTGTATCTCTTATATTTTATTATGTCTTGAATGTTCACGAGGATACATTGTTTGACTTTATGCGATAATAGAGATTTAGGTCTAAAAATAGAGTCCTAACGGTGTAACTAAGACCATCAAATCAATAACCCCTCCTAATAGACAACGATGTTAAAAAATTAAGTCGACAAGAAGAATCGATAAACACGGTTTTATAACGGTTTTGAACATGAGACTTATTACCAAGACTTTTATACGCCCCCTAACGGAAGGGCCTTATTATCTTTGGTTTACCTCCATCTTTTATTCAACTTCGCCATGAAGCTTTTATTATGACTTCGGTCTTGCCTTGCCTTTTATTATCCGCCTCATCGGTGGTTTTATTAGCCAAAGACGTATATCCTCACGCTAAAGCGAATTTTGGATCTTTAAAGCTTCGCAGATTAAGGCTTGATTCACTTTCAATTTTGCATAGATTTTAGGCCTTGTGGGGCTTCAAATTGTTTGCTAGATTTAGGTGAGCACTTGAAATCTTATTATTGGGTGAAGCTTTCGATTATTGGGGTGCCAATACTTCAAAACCGTGACGCTGGAGATACCTTAATGTCTTCCCAATTTAATTACACGGAAGCTACTAGAAAAGACTAGAAACCCAACAATCCTAACTAAACCGCTAAGTCAATATTTATTAAGCAAAAAACATTTACATGCGAAGGGAGAATAAGCAAACAACGAGAACACATGAGTTTTTGAAAGAATACGGGTACTCTACGTTTAGTATAGTAACTTATAATTAACTCTATCATTTCTCGTCCTCATTTAAGAGACTTAGCCTAATGTGTAGTTAAGGAACCAAAGCTAAGTGCTCAACACGCACGGTCGAGTCAAAAATCACTCTTATTCTCGCCATCGGAAAACCTACATTCGTGTCTTCAAACACTTATAAAACATGAGAAAAATTTTAAAATTTGGCCATTTTTAGCCTTATTTTGCAACAAAACGATAAACAAAACATAAACTTTGGAAAGCGTGAAAGTTTGGCAAGGCAAGTATCTATTCACCCCCCTATACTGAAGTTAAACATTGTCCTCAATGTTTTGAGTCTAGGGGTGCAAACACCCCCATACTAGAGACGTAGTCGAATGCCTAATCTTGCATGGAAAGGGTGTAACCAATGAATTAATAGCCGTTTATGAAGTGTGCTAAAAACCTAAGGTTAGAACAATCAAGGATATATCATTTAGATATTGGGAAAGTCTTCAAAGCAAACGATCGAGTGCTCCCATAAAACGAACACGAGAGGCTCCAATCGTGAAGATCATGATCTAAAAACCACAATGCACAAACAACCACGGAACAAAGGTTTGAAGGGCACAAATCCCCTCACATTAAACTAATTAGAAAGCAATAATATGTACATGGATAAGCATGGGACTCCCCCACGAGGCACCTTGTTTTTGATAACCGAGTCAAAAGCTCGACTCGAATCCCCATAAATGTGATCATTTAGGGATAATCATGGTGTGGTCAATTTTTGGTGGGGCTTACATGATAAACAAGGCCCAAAAACAACCGGTATAAAGGACTAAGTCCTTTGATGGTGCAAAATACCGGGATCGAAGATGGCGTTTTCGTTTTCGTTTTCATTGGAAAAACAAATCAACGCCACTTCATCATGAGTCAACAAAAACTCAAAGAGTTTCAAGAAAATAGGAGAGAAGAAATAGAAGGGTGGGACAATGGGTAAGTCTCTAAAAACATGAGCTACTCGAGGTAGACTCGCACCAATCAAATGAAAAGATTTTCCATTTATTGCATCGGTGGAAGACCGAGATTTCCCTATATAAGCAATTCCAGGATCAAATATCTCGTCCTCGGTGGAAAAAGGGGAGGAAACATAAGGTGATTCCCCCACACTAAGTCCACACAAAGCATCGTCAAAAGGAGAAGACGAGCTTGTAGTACTCAATACACGCGGTGATGACGGAGTTAGAATTGTAGAAAAATCTTTTAAATTCAATTTAAAATCTTTTCCTTTTTCATCTTTTACACTCTCCTTGTGAAAACCCGATTTGATAATGTCAAAAATATTTGGTGTATCTAAAGCAATGTTAGTCACGCTAAAAATTCTCACATTTTGAAATCTTTTTGGTTTAGGTGGTGGTAAGTTTTCAAATCTTTTGTCAACAAAGAAAACTTCCCCATCGGGATCAACGTATTCATCATCCGAAGAATCACTCGAGATTGGAATCGATGGCTTAACACTCTTAACCTCCACCGGCGGAGGGGACGGAACTTCATTTTTCTCAACAACTCCTAAAACTCTATTGGAAATCTTTTTGTAAATGTTTTTGACGGGATTGACATTATACAAAGATGTGATAGAATACACATGAGAAAGAGTGGAGTTTTGGGTTGCATTAATGACGAGTTCTTCCTCATTGAAACGAAGAGTGATTTTCCTTGCATGCACATCGATAAGTTCTCTCGAGGTATCCAAAAAAGATCGACCTAAAATTAACGGAACTTTAGGATCGATAGGAATGTCAACAACAATAAAGTCTACAGGATAGTAGAACTTTCCAACTTTCACAAAGACGTCCTCGGCTACTCCATAAGCTAAAATCATAGAATGATCGGCCATCTCGATTGACATTCTTGAAGGAGTGAGATTTGGAAGATTGAGCGATTTAAAAATCTCAAGAGGCATCAAATTAATACTAGCACCAAGATCGGCCAAGGCGTAGCATTCTTCCATGTCTTGGATAGCACATGGGATTAAAAACTTTCCAGGATCACCGACTTTTTAAGGTATGCGGCTTAGAAAAACCGAAGAACAACTAGACGATTTTTGCAATTTTTCTTTGTTATTCAACATACTTTTGAAGTTCGCGGCAAATCGAGGCATCATGACTAATGCGTCGGCAAAACTTATATTAAAATGCAAGTCACGAAACATTTTCATAAAGAGTTCAAATTGATAATTATTTCGTTCTTGTGCCTTTTCCTTGTCTCGTCTTGAAGGGTAGGGTAAAGGTGGTGTGGGTTGGGGCATAGTAGGCATCGGCCTTGGAATCTCGGGTTCCATGATTGGTATTGGTTCAACCGTAGGTGTGGTTTGAGTGGTACTTCGTGGGCTTTGGATTTGCTCCTTTTCTACCACAACCTCGGGTTCTTTCTCTTTTTCCTTCTCCATAGAAGTACTTGGACGAGAAATGGGTTCTTTGAAAGTTTTACCACTACGAGTAGTAATAACCTTCAACTCTCCTTTCGGGTTCACGATGGTATCACTAGGAAGACCACCCGAAGAAGAGGGCTTACACATGATAGCTTCAAACATCTTAGCCATACGGTCTTCAAACTTAGATTGCCTAGCATCCTCTTTTAACAATTCTTGCTTAATCTCATGTTGTCCTAATTCCATCTTTTGTTGGTTTTGTTGAAGACGTTGGACATTTCCTTCCATTTTATTAGCATGAGTTTTAAATTCATTAGCAAGTTCGTTTTTAAGCTCGTTTTTCAACTCGGACCTTAAGCTAACCATTTCACGTTGCATATTGTCAAACTTAGCATCATTAGCCTTAGCATAATTCAAAATTCTCCTTGAAGATTTTTGGTGTGATCATTTTGAAAACCTTGAGTCGAAGTTTGAAAATCACGGTTTTGGTTTTGGTTTGAAATTTACCCATTTCCACTTTGATAATTACCCTTGTTGTAATTTCTTTGATTTCCTTGGTAATTTCCACCTTGGTTGTTGTTTCGATAGTTATTAGCATTTTGATTTGGTGGAGCTTGATTTTGGCGGGAACCTTGACCGATTTGGTTATAAGTTCCCGTGGCTACATAAGCACTCGAAGTGTTACCATCCGCGGTAATGCACTCGGAAAGATCATGAGCTCCCCCACACGACAAACAACTCTTAGAAACCGCTTTGACCGAAGCGGAATTTGAAGCTTCTTGAGCTTTCCAATGGTTCATAAGGCTAGCAAATCTATCAAAAAATTGATTTTCTTCATTTGCTTCATCATGTAAGGCATTTATACTACGAGACGATGATGACGAGTCCAATTTGGCAACACTCGGTGTGTTACGAGGGCTATAAACCTTAGACCTATTCTCAATTATGACCAAAGCTTCCTCGACCGTTTTACACAAAAAATTACCACCCGCGGCGGCATTTAAATAATCTCTTTCATGATCATTAAGTCCAATGTAAAACGTGTCTATTTGGTGCAAGTCGGAAAAACCGTGATGAGGACATTCATGTAACATCTCCTTAAACCTATTCCAAGCCGTTGAAAAACTTTCATTTGATTCTTGTGAAAATTTAGAAATCTCATTTTTCAAATGCGTAGTCTTAGAGGGCGGAAAAAATTGGTTCACAAATTTTGAAACGAGATCCTTCCACGTCAATATAGAATTAGGTGGCTCTTTCTCTAACCAAATTTTAGCGGGCCCCGCTAAGGAATACGGAAAAAGAATCATATTAATCGAGTCATTCGAGACATCCTTGAATTTGCATGTGGCGGTAAGATGATTAAATTGGCGGATATGGTTGTGGGGATTGTCCTTCTCATCACCACGGAATTTGTTGTTTTGGATCATCGACAACAAACCCGTTTTCACCTCAAAATTCTCCGCAAGGATTGCGGGAATCACAATAGTTTCTCCATAACCCTCGGTGGGTGCTTGAAGTAACTCCATCATAGTTCGATTCGCCATGGTTGGTGCTTCTCGTACAATGGGTTCGTCAATAGGAGACTCCTCACTAGAATGAGTTGGAGTGGAAGTTTTGTTCTTTCGTCTACGTGCACGTTTTGCTTGATTACGAGTTAGCATAAACGTCACGTACAACGTGGAGACGAGCAAAGAAGATTCTTTTTGGTGTTTTGTATTTTTCAATTTTTTTGTGGTTTTTGATGGTATTAACTTTTTTTTGGAATTTGGTGAAATGTATTAAGTAGACAATAATCTACAAATCTCCTCCTTAATCAAATCTCTCGATTAAAGAAGCCTCAAGGAATGAAAACGATCACGTGAAGTGAACGCCTTCGATGACTTTAGAACGATGGTGGAACACCAAATCGTTCAAGAGGGTTTAATCAATAGAAACCAAGAAAATATATATGATATGTAGTAATACTTTGGGCGGCAAAACCCTCGATTCACTCTCAAAATCAAATACGCACAAGCAAGCGGAGGAAACGAGGCGGCGCGAAGCACTTAAGAGCCTTTTTCCTTTAGGTTGTGAAATACAACCGCCTTATACCCACCTTATAGTTTGTATTATCAAAATCGAGCTTCACGAAAGTATTTATCTATTTTTGCCTTTTTCTTTGGTTTGAGATTCGAATACAATGATTGGGTAATGACCTCCCAAGTCAAGGTTGTGATTGCTCACGTATTTGGAGTACTTGTGAATTTATTGTTCTACGTATACAATATATTAATAATATTTACACAAAAAACCGAAAAACGATAATACGTATTAGTAGAGTGCTACTAATACAAATACTATTTATGGCTATATATAAAAACAACAATTGTTCATTCAAAACACAACACGCCTCCCCGGCAGCGGCGCCAAAATGATAGTTGTATTTTTACCCCTTTAGGAAAAGGAAGGTAATTAGGGTAACTATTAACGAGCGGTTTAGGAAAACCACAACTTATGACCCAATGATGTGAGTTCGTTCTCGAGGAGGCTAGTGCGTTGTGAATTGAATTGATTTTGATTGATTTTATTAAGAAGAAAAGGAAAGAAAATATGAAAGGAAAGAAAAGACGGTTACGAAGACGGATCGAGCTAAGACGAAAACGCGTTCACGTAAAACCGTAAATAGTGCAAAAATTAAAATTTTACCCTAAAAATTCCTAAAAATTAATAAAAATCCACAATAAAATTCTAAGAGTTTACAAAAAATTCAAACTTCTTAAAACCTTTTAAGTAATTAAATAATGACTTTTTAATGCTAATTAAAGCCCTAAAAATCACAACTAATTATTAAAAATCCCTAAACAAAATTTTATAGTTTGTAAACCTCAAAAATATCCTAATTAAGCTAAAAACTAATTTTAAAAATTTTAAAACCAAATTAAACTATTTTTAAACACTTAAAAACTATTAAAATCTATTAAAACTTAAATTAATTCTAGAAAATAAATGAAAAGCCCTAAAAAGATTTGGGAAGTTACAAAGTTCCTAATTATGTGTCTACAATCTAGGAAAAATGAAAAAAGTAGAAAAAACAAACTTTCAATTTTTAATAATAAAATAATAATAAAATATTCAAAAAAATTCAAAGTTTACTAAAAAATTCTAAAAAATTACCAAAACTCCTAAATAATGTAACTAAAACAAAATTGCAAATAAAAGTTCCTAAAACCTTTTTAATAATTTTATATTAAATTTTAAAGTTAGTGAAAAACCCTAAAATCTTATAAAATCAAAAATAAGACTTTTTGAAAACTTTTTTAGCTGTGAACCTCAAATTACTTTAATAAAACCTAAAAACTATTTTTTTGGATTTTTAAAAAAACTTTTCCTATTTTTTAATTACTTTTCAAAATTTAAACTAAAAATAGTCCTAGAAAATTAATTAATAAAGGGAAAAATAAACTTTTTAAGTAGAAAAGTCCTAAAACTAAACAAAAACACAAGAAAAATACTAAATGGTAAAAATCCAAAAAGAATAAGCTTAAAACAGCTTATAAATAAGCTGTTTGCTAAATAAGCCCAAAAACAAACACTACTTATATATTAAACATTGCAAAGACTTAACAGTCAAAGACCCTAGGGCATGATGGTTAAGTTGTTTGTGTGTGGGAGGAGTGGCGCAGGTTCGAGTCCTGGCCACGTCCTTTTTGCACTTTTATATATTTTTTTTTCTAAACTTTAAAAATGCCAACTTTATACTTCTTAGATCACAAAAACACAAACACAAATCCAAAGTAAACAAGATTAAGACTTCAAAAGCCAAAAACATGCTCAGGTTTGCCTGAGTTTCTGATGAACACAAGTTGGGATCTTCACAAGTGAAGATATGGAACAAGAGGGCTTGTCCCTTGATTTTGTTGGTGATTTTGGTGGACAAAGGGCACCCCTATACTCAGTTGAGTATAGGGAGTCACTGGAAACACAAAAATAAGCAAGAGTAACACACAATCAAGCACAAAATGAGCAAGTCAAGTTACTGATTATGCTACAACAGGTCTGGGGGTGTTTGCTGGTTTACTAGGCACACAAATGATTTTCAATGGCCAATAACATGAACATAAGTCAACCAATCAGCAAACAAGCAATACACAACCCTAAACAAACCTAAAATCTAGCAGTCTTCCAACTTTGAAGCACAAATTTCACACAATTCAAGCAAAACAAGGTAGTTGACTGTTTTATGCTACTTATACCAATTTTTTATCACACAAACTTGTTCAAAATTTAACCAAATTGAAAGCTATGGTAACATGCAACCTAACACAACCTAAAGAGTGTTTCTAACAGGTTTTAACACAAGAATCCTCCAAGAGGTTCAGTAAACATGCAAATTCAAACACCCTCTTATATTTCTGAAAATGAATTTTTCAAAGCAACTCTATTTAAATCCAAACCAAATTGATTCCTAATGCTACTAACATGCATATTATACCATAACAACTCAAATCAAATCAAAATAAACATGCAATCAAACAACTTTCATTCAAATCACAAAAATCTCATAATTTCTGAAAATCTGAAAATGGAAAAGATTTTTACCTCAAGGGACCTACATCCAGGTCCCTTAGTGGCAGCTTAGCCACCTCCAATAGACTCGGGTCTATGCTGAACCTTGGACAATAAGCAAGCTCCCACTTGAACCTGCTCAAATCAACAAGAACAAACACAAAAATACACTTTCTGATTTTTCTTTTGAAAATTCTTTAAACCTTTTTACAATCCAACAAACCTTTTAACCAATGAACATGGTTAAGAAAGCAAGTGTAAACTTCAGATATCCAAGGATCCAAGTCCACTTTCACTTTCTTGGACCTTGGATTTCTGAAAATTAAAACTCCTTTTTAAAATCTCAAAAACACAAAGTGTTTTTACAAATGAAATGTGGAACTCAGAATCTAGCTATCCAATACCAAACTTTTAAAAAAAAGATAAAAGGAATTACAATTTCAATAAAAATACCAAACTTTATATTTCTTAAAAAGGCATTACAATGGCTTAGCTAGAAAAACTGGAACAAGAATAAAGGGACACATGCGTCTCCTTTATATACTAAACTATAGAACTATCTAGAAAAGCAGAAACCCTAATCTTGAAAGTCCTATAATGCCCTTTGTCTTGTGAGTTTGAATTTGGTCAAAAACTATCCATGTGATCTCTGAAAAGTCTTGGTGATGTCCAGCTATTGAAAAGTGATCTTGGTCGTTTAATTGTGCTTGGGCTCAAAGGAATTGAGCTGGGTCGTTGGTTTGGTCGGGTGTAGGGTTTTGAGGGAAAGGGACGGGGCAGGGGAGGGTCCCACAAGACACATGGGTGTGTCTTGTGCACGGTTTTGGTGTGGGATGGGGTGAGAGTGAGGTTAATTAAGGGTCTGGAGGTGATGGGTTAAAACCCCTTTGATTGAGGTGAATTGATGCTGGGAATTAACTAGGGTTTATCTGGGATTAAGGGTGGGATTAATCCATTTTGGGAAAGAAAATATTTAAAAAATGTGTTATGGTGGGAAAGTTAGGAGGGGTTTGACCAGTTGACTGAGTTTATTTAATAAACTCAGCTAGTGGAATCTGACGTGGGTGGGGTGAGTGAAGTGGAGGTTTGTGATTGGTGGTGGTGGGTGATGTGTTAAAATGATTGGATGGGAGAATTTTGATGGTCTGGCTGTTTTGGTCCCCCAAGGTTCACACTTCCTTCATGTTGTAAATAAATGCCATCAACGCCCAAATACACTTGTATCAACTTTGGAGGACTTGTCAAAATTGGCACAACTTGTTTACAAACTTTTCCAAGGGTTTCCTTTGTACTTCTTGGATTCTTCAAGGACTGATCTTGTAATATCTTCAAACTTTAGGGACCCTATTCATAATTTTGAATATTTGAGGGGTATAAAGTGTTAATCTTCAAAAGTTGAGGGACGAAAGTTGCCAATCTTCAATTCTTCAAGGGTATTTTCGGAAATTCCAGACTTGGGCCCGGTTCATTGTGCGGCTTCGTTTCTCGTGTTCGTTTTTGATTGATTCTTGTGATCTTTTGCCATTTTCTCAATATCCGTACCTAAAAATACACAAGTAACAAACACGAGCATATATTTGGCAGTTTTAATGATATTTAATGCATTTTAAGCCCGATTTGGACGATGAGACTATGTATAAAAGCAGTCTCATCATTAATGCACCAGAGAACATTCACAACGGGTTCGTACCCGGAAGGTCTGTACAAATCATATCAACCCTACAAGCACGTGCATTACTATCACATGGTTGCGAGGGCTATCTAGCTACTATACATGACATGGATGCTGAATCTCCATCAATTCAGAATCAGCCGATAGTGTCAGAATTTCCAGATGTATTTCTAGAAGAACTTCCGGGCATACCACCTGCACGTGAAGTAGAGTTTAACATCGAGCTCATCCCAGGAGCTGAGCCGATTTCCAAGACTCCTTATCGCATGGCTCCCATAGAGTTGAAGGAGTTGAAGGATCAATAGCAAGAACTTCTGGGACGAGGCTTCATTCGACCGAGCGCATCTCCATGGGGCGCACCGGTCTTATTCGTGAAGAAGAAGGACGGCAGTATGCGTCTTTTCATAGATTATCGCGAGCTCAACAAGATCACCATCAGGAATAGGTATCCTCTACCACGCATAGACGATCTGTTTGACCAACTCCAAGGGGCCAAACATTTCTCCAAGATTGATCTAAGGTCGGACTATCATTAGCTACGGGTTAAAGAGCAGGACATCGCCAAGACTGCTTTCCGTACACGCTATGGCCACTACGAATAGCAGTGTTCATGGATTTGATGAACAGAATCTTCCATGAATTTCTGGAAAAGTTCGTCATTATCTTCATTGACGACATCCTGATATTCTCTAAGTCCAAGGAGGAACACGAAGACCATCTTTGTATAGTGTTACAGATTCTTCGCCAGAAGTAGTTGTATGCTAAATTCTCCAAGTGTAAGTTCTGGTTAGAAAAGGTGGCGTTCTTAGGTCACATTGTATCAGCAGAAGGAATCACTATGGATCTAGCAAAGGTTGAGGCTATTACCAAGTGGCCAAGACCGACATCAGCGACTGAAGTTCACAGTTTCCTAGGCTTAGCTGGTTACTACCATAGGTTCGTGGAGAACTTTTCCCGTTTAGCACTACTTTGACCAAACTGATGCGTAAAGGGGAGAAATTCGCCTGGACGGAAGATTGAGAGAAGAGCTTTGAAGACCTAAAGTAGAAGTTAGTATCTGCACCGATTCTTACTCTCCCATCTGGTACAGGTGGATTTTAGATCTATAGTGATGCATCGGGGAAGGGACTTGGTTGTGTTCTCATGCAACATGGGAAAGTGATCGCGTACGCTTCACTGCAGCTTAAGCCTTATGAGGAAAATTACCCAACGCATGACTTGGAACTTGCAGCAGTCGTGTTTGCATTGAAGATATGGAGGCACTATTTGTATGGAGAATCATGTGACATTTTCACGGACCACAAGAGCTTGAAGTACATCTTCACTCAACGTGAATTGAACATGAGACAGAGGAGATGGTTTGAGCTATTAAAGGATTATGACATAAATCTGCAGTATCATCCTGGCAAGGCGAATGTAGTGGCAGATGCACTTAGCAAAAAGTCCGGAATGATAAACGACATTAAAATTGAGGAGGAAATTATAAGAGACTTGGAGCGACTAAACATTGAAATCATGGTACGTGGACATCACGGTTACTAGGCTAATCTTGGAATGGAACCCGAGTTACTCTCTAGGATCAAGGAAGCTTAGAAGGAGGATGGTGAAATCTGGGCGATAATTCAGAATTTGGAGAAGCAGACAGAATTTCGAGTAGACGTAGGCGGTATCTTATGGCAGGGCACGAGACTTTGTGTTCCTGATGATCAAGAACTCCGGGAAGCATTGTTAGCTGAGGCTCATATCTCCCTATTTTCTATTCATCCTGGTTCGACCAAGATGTACCATGACATCAAGCAATACTTTTGGTGGAGTGGTATGAAACAGGATGTTGCGACTTACGTCTCCAAATGTCTTACTTGCCAACAGGTTAAGATCGAGCATCAGTGATCTGGCATTCTTCTACAACCGTTAGATATTCTAGAGTGGAAGTGGGACAAGATCACCATGGATTTTGTTACCGGTCTTCCGTAGACAAACAGGAAGCACGATGCGATTTGTGTTATCGTTGATCGACTTACTAAGTCAGCTCATTCTTTCCGATCCGCAAGGAAGATTCGGTCAGTAAACTCGCCGATACTTACAAGAAGGATATCATGAGACTTCATGGTGCTCCATCCAGCATCGTCTCAGACAGAGATCCTTGTTTCACTTCGCGATTTTGGAGGAGTCTGCAGAAAGCTTGAGGTATAAAACTTAAGCTTAGCACGGCTTTTCATCCTCAAACAGACGGGAAATCGGAGCGAACGATTCAGACATTAGAAGACATGTTGAGGTCATGTGCGTTGGAATGGACGGGAGATTGGAACGATTACATATGTCTGGTAGAGTTTGCATACAACAATAGTTAGCACACAAGTATCACGTGTGCTCTATTCGAGATGTTGTATGACAGGAAGTGTGACAATCCGTCAATTTATGGTTGATATTTTATTCTCGAATATTATTTAAAAACATTATTTTAATGTTACAATATGAACTCACATATTTTTGGGAAGAAATTTGGATTTACGTCTTGGAGTAGCATCGACTACGTCTAAACCGGAGGATTCAACGTTACGTGCTTACGTTTACATACACCGTCTTTGGTGACAGTCCGACATTTCAGAAAATAAATTTATCCGTGAATATTATTTTGGAGTTTTAAATTTGTGTTGGTTCATAAACTCACAAATTTACGAGAAGAGATTAGGACTTACGATTTTATTTTAACGTCCTTTATGACTAAACCGGAAACCTTAGGATTACGTATTTACATTTTCGAACTCCGTTTTTGACGAAATAATTTTTATTGGATTCGTTTTGTGACGTTGATTCATAATTTATAAAAACATTTTTCGTAAAACGACCCGAGGGCACGCAAATCGAGGAAACTAGAATCGAGGAGTACCCGTAAATAAATCGGGATGAGACAAGTGGGACACTTGTCCCACCCCCAAAACCGGCCACAACTAGCTACTTAACACCATGAGGTGTCAAGAGTAGCTAACAAGCCTTACACATGTCTTAAGCTTAAACATTAAGCTACCTTACAACAAAACCACTTGCCATTTACCATTTCTTTCATTTTCACCATGCAATACCACTCAAAATCCTCTCTATCCTCTCTCTAGTTCGTCCCATATCTCTCAAAAACATCCATCATTGATCAAATTTAACCACAAAATCCTATGTTATTCATATACATGTCGATGCCCTTTTGAAGCCCTATTGATTGGTGCAAGTTATAACATCCAAGGAGGAGTATTCATGGTGTCTTGGGGCTGATTTTCCACAAGGAGTATATGAAGCATGGTGGTCTTGAAGATGGTCTTGGCTATGCACAAGTTTCTCCATCAAAAATCCATGTTTTGATCAACCTACATCATCATGGTGGTATAAAGATTGTCCTCCTCATCTTCTTGTTAATTTGATTATGTAAACATGTATTTTATTTCCTATTGTATATGTATATGATGATTATATGATGATAAAAATGTTATGTGGGGATTTGTTGTTGATAAACATGATTAAAAAGGTGAAAAACCATAAGAAACAAGGTTAAAATCTTGGTTAAATTTGATGGCTGTATAAAACAGTAAAGAACCATATGGTAAACTGATAAAATGATGAAGTAGAATTGATATACAGTAAGCTATGGGTCTTGTACACATGTGAGAGTTGGTCATGCAATGGAATCAAAATAATGAGTGAGATATGATCAAAACAAGTTTAGGGTATAAATCTGAGGTTACTGTTTTGGACGATTTTTAGAAAATACTTAAAGGATGATTCAACAGTAGATATAGAAGAGTTAAATGTAGCACATGTCATGTAGTTTATGTGATAAAAATTTGAGCTTCTATCTCCATGTAGAACTCAAGATATGGCAGTTTTGGTGAAAGTGAAGATAAAAATCAGATTTTTGGAAATTAAAGAATAATACTATTATATAAGCACTCAAATTTTAATAGTATAAATTATAATTAAAACCCACTAACTCATGAATTTTATTTATAAAAATATGTACAATGATAAATAAGTGGACATTTTATAAAAATGGTAACTTGTTATGTTTTATAAGATATAAAACTATAAACATGATTTTTACGACTTTTTCGGCTATTGCCGTAAAATTAACGTTTTTGTCAAATAAAACTTAGATGGTTGGACCCGTCTAATGAAAACTTTATAAAACTTATATACTGATATATAGACATGTATAACAAGTAAAAACCGATAAAAACCCGAACTATAAGAAATACGGACGTTAACGGACTAAATTAACGTTATTGGACTAATAATACAACAAAAATGGACTAAAACACTTATAAACTTATTATTGGGCTTAACCCATTTGGGCCCAACTTGTGAAGTTTAAGTACTGATAATATAAGTACAAAATAGATTAAAATAAGTTAAATAACTTATAATAGGCTTATTGGACCTAAAACACGTAAATGGGTAAAACTAGTAAACTAGTATAAAAGTTATCGACATATAACACTAAAATGAGTAAACGAGAATATGTAAACCCACTTGATCATCATATATATATAATCATCATATGTATACATAACTGTTATTTTTATAAAGTCATTGGACAAACGTCTAAGACCGATTATTATTTGTCTAGGTTTCCGTGATTGAAGCACGTACCGTACGACCGAATTGCCGATAACCCGCCTTCCCATATCAACGTGAGTTCATAGCCTCGCACTCTTTTAAATGTTTTATAAATGTTTTATAAACCCGCGAGGGAGATAACATGTTAGTTTTTACAAAATTAGGACACCATTTGTCCCGATTATTTGTTTATTGATTTTGGACCCGGATGAATGAATGACCCGATTGTATGACCCGATAAATGATTAAAGGACCCGATAGATGAAATCAAATGGATTATTAAAGTTAGGTTATGTCACTAAAAGTCCCATTAGCATGAATTGTGGACTACCGAGAGTTGGTAGACGCTTATGCATTTAATAGTACTATTTGTGGACGATCACCCCAGTTCGCGCCTTGACGGTTGATCCCCGTCGTGCCACATTGATTGGTAAGCGAATTTATGTATGAGAAGATTTCCATAGCGTGACCTTTGTGACGACACGCTACTTTAGATGGGCAAAATTGGTATCGGGTTAGCTACCCGTTGTTGGTTTAGTAAGGTAACAATGTCATGCGGCTTATAATAATCCACAACTAACGAAATACTGCTAGACGCTCCGAATTACGATGTATTGCCTGACTAGCAATACTGGGTCATACTATTGATATTATGTTTGTGTTTTGGTTCTCATAACCATATTCATATAACGGTTTTTATTTTCATACAACGTCATAAGACGTATTGTATGATGTTTTTACGACATTGGCTCGTATAATGATTTTTAAGGCAAATGCCTATATTATGATTTTCGATAAGGATTTGTATAAAATGACTTTGGCTATTTTATGGCCTATTACAAAGATTTGTATAAAATGATTTTGGCTATTTTACGGCCTATTACAATGATTTGTACGAATTGATTCTTGGTACTAATTTTATACCAAAGTTATATTGATGGAATTTATTAAACTCTATGAATTCACTCGGCGTTATCGCTGACCTTTTCTTTTAACATGTTTTATCTCAGGTACTTGAAGGTAATTCTCGGGAAGACAACCAGAATTCATGGCCCGCACTTAAACAATATTTTCCATTCAAATGTTTGTAAAACCTATATTAAATATAATGACTTGGGACCGATGTAACTTTGATATTTATGAATGGAAATGCTTTATTAATAAACGACGCGATTTTTAAGCGTTGTCTATGATGTGAGTAATGTGCTATCCCGTAACACCAACGAGTCTTCCGCTGTATTGAGTTGAATAAGTTTGGGGGTGTTACAGGAAGTGTCGCGCCCCAATCTGCTGGGATCAGGTTGGTGAGCGAACACTTGAGGGACCATATATGATAGAGTTGACCAACGAGAAGGTCGCAGTAGCTAAGGAGAAATTGAAAGAAGCACGGTCACGTCAGAAGAGTTATGCCGACAAGCATCGTAGGGACTTACACTTTAACGTAGGAGATCACGTTTTCCTTAAGGTATCGCGGGCACGTGGTGTTAGACGTTTTGGAATCAAAGGTAAGCTCAGTCCTCGATTCATCGGACCGTTTGATGTCATTGAGCGAGTCAGTGAAGTATCTTATCGATTAACGTTACCTCCGCAGCTTTCTCATGTTCACGATTTTTTCCATGTGTCCTTACTCAGAGGGTACAAGTATCATCCCCTTCACATGGTTCAGTATCCACTGGAACAGATTCGTGAAGATCTTACCTTCATAGAGGAACCCGAACGAGTTCTTGACAGGCAAGAACGAGTCATGAGGAGGAAGACGATTCCATTCGTCAAAATCCTTTGCAGGGATCATACCGAGCGGGAAGCCACTTGGGAAACAAAGGAGTCTATCCGGGCTTATTACCCTCATTTCAAGTTTTGATTCGGGTGTGTTCCTCTTTTTCCAGTTTATGTTATCTATAATTCGGGGATAAATTATTCTTTTTAGGGGGAAGAGTTGTAAAACCCGCATGCTTTTACCCTCAACAGTACACTTATAATCGTATGTACATGATTAAAACTTTCCTAATATAAAATGTTTACGTTTCACGAATGCTAATTACAAGTATTACGTACGTGTTATTACAAGATAAGTATTTAAGCATATTAATACACGATAATTATTATCAACAATAATTATAATCACGAACATGAAATCATGAACGTAAATAACCACGAACCTATTATTATGTATTTACGTAATTAGTATTACGATTATGTACAAGTATATATTATAACACGAACAATTAAGAATAAAATCACGTAAACACGAACACGAGAACACGTAATATTTTAGAACACGAAAAACATGGGGTTTCCACTTGTGGGCCCACCTACCTGCGACATGAATAAAAGAAAGGGGCCAAGCCCACTTTATTTTTAACTAAATTAGAAAAAGGGAAAAACATATTTTTCATAATTATAGAAGATTGGAAAAATACAAAACCCTAACTCCTCCTTTTTCTCCCTTTGGCCGCCGGTTTTAACACACAAGGAAGGGGTGTTTGTTGATTTTTGGTGATCCAATTCTAGTGAGATCGTTCGTGTTATTGTTCTCTTTTTGTTTCACGCATGGGTAATCCTTAATCCTTTTCTTTTTGAATATTTTATTAGATCAAGAACACATGAAATCATGATAAATAAATAACAAGATTTAAAAACATGATTAATTAAATCATGGGGGTTAAAATCATGGTGGTTTAGGGGTGTTTTGGTTCGGCCGACGCACACAAACCGAGAGCCGAAGCTCTTGGTGTCCCACGTGTGACCACAGCCGAGACCTTCGGGTCTTGGTGTTGGCTTTGTGGTTCGGCAGCAAGGCGAAACAAGGGACCCCGATGCGAGTCGTGGTGGCCTTGTGGTTTTGGGTGTCTCGGCTGATAAACAAACAAGCACCACCGGCTTAAGCCGGTGGCTAATATAACCAAGCAGGGGGAACACAAGCCGCGACAGCAGGGGGAACCACCGGTTAACTACCGGTGGGAACTTTTCTTAGCCAGCGGCTAGCCGAGAACCAAAGGGGAACCACCGGCTTAAGCTGGTGGCAGTTTTGCGAAAACAGTGGCAACCGGCCAAGCCGGTTCGCCACTGTTAAGGGGGTGTTTGTTTGGTCCGGTTCAAGGGTAAACACAGTCCGGTTCACGACATGTCTAAACTAAACACACGGGTTCGGTTCACGACTTAATTTTACAAGTTAATTATTTTTTTCAAGTTTAATTGTTTACAAGATTAATTAAATTAATTTACCATGTTATATAATTAATTTAATTTAGACATGACTTAGGTTAATTATTATTATTAATAATACATGATTTTAACCTAAGTATTTTATTATGAAATTTAGACTAAAGTAATTAACTAATTATTAAAACATGACATATAATTAATTAATTTTCATGACTTAGGTTATATTAATAATAAATATTAATACATGTTTTAACCTCAATATTTTATACACTTTAATTTAATTAAATCATGCTATATTTAATTAAATCTTATAACATATAGTTTATTTAATTTACATGTAATAATTAATAAACTATACTATTAAATCACATGACTTGGTATATTAATCAGTAAAACTTAAGCTTACCTTATTAGCTTAATAATCCAGCTTATTTCTAAATATGGAAACTTTCTATTTTTAGAAACTTATATATTTTAAGCAGTAGTCTATTTATGGAAACTTTCTATTTTTAGAAATATAATTATTTTAGGCGGCTATTTTATTTTTGGAAACTTTCTATTTTTGGAAACTTTCTACTTTTTGAAACTTTCTATTTTAGGAAACCTCTTATTTTTAGGAAGTTACTTATTATTACAGAACAAGTATAATAATACAAGAAATACAAGTAATACTTAATGAGAATATCCAAAATACATGATAAACACAACATAATAGTAAAATCAGTAAAACAAGACATGAACATATAAAACAAGCTAAGATATGATATAAAACCAGATACGTACTCAGTAATCAGAATACTTATACACGTATATTATGTATGTAGCATTAGTGAGATCGAAGTAGGACTCTCTTAGGTTCGTCTTCTTCGTTCACTGGATATAAGGTACGGATTTTCCGTCCTTTCAGTATGGGCATTCTTCCTTATTAGGATTCCCCGTATGCAGCCAATTGTTTTCCCAGTATATGATTTATATGTTTTGATTTGCTTATGTTTAATTAAATGCCTAAGCCATATACATGCATGACCAGTTTCACCTAGTTATGGAGGTACCATAACCATAACACTGGAGGCACCAGTGTTATGACTTCACCACGGCGGAGTGATAGCTCGAGGCGTCCCTTTCAGCTTTTGGCCATATTATTATATTATCATGTGGGGCGTATGGGTGTATCCTAGGTTACATGTTTTTACAGATTATTCAGCTGAATGTGGTGTGTGTCTTGCATCCTTCACAAGGAGCTGATCCCTCCCACCCAAACTTATATTAATCAGAGGCAACCCCTCTAATTGCATGACGAGGTCACCCCTCCAAGTATTCATGCACGTTGATATTTCATGACCTATATTCAGCTGAATGTGGTGTGTGTCTTGCATCCTTCACAAGGAGCGTACGTGCATATGGATTGGAAGCTTTCTAGCCTTCATTGCTTTATGCTTATCATCATACTTTTGCTACTTATTTCCATGGACATTGTTTAGTCCTTTTCATTTACAGTACTTATGTTTGTGTGTGATGAGCTTTACTTTGGGGTACCGATGTTTGTTTCCGGTATTTCCTTTTTGGTCATGTAATGTTTAAGACATTTATCCTTGTATGCTTTGATAACACGCAATAATCACGCGTGACATTCCATTTACCAAAATGGGGTGTTACAATTCCTACTACTCAAAATTCGTCCCTCCTATGAGGATTAACAAGGTTTAATTATCTTTTGAGATAAGTAGTATTGGTGTTCTAAGCTTTGTCAAGGGTTAGAAGTATCCTAAGATCAAACACACCTAGAACCATGGCCCTAGGGTCCAATTTATACATATTTGTTTCTTGGAGAAGAGGGAAAGACGTCCTAAGGTATTTATGGGAGGGAAATGATCAGCCTCCCATTGATGGTGGTGAGTAAATGGTTTGCTTAAATCTTATTTATCAAAACATGTTTTTGGAGTAGCTAACGGAAAGAAAATTAGCCAACAGTCATCCAACATGTATGGCGGCTCCTTTTGTTGATTGGCTGGCAACCACCTGACTTGGTTGTCTACTTCTTTTCCTACTGCCTACTTCGTCACCATCTTTTCCTTATTTCTTCTTTAGTCCTTACTCTCTGTTTCTTTCCTCCTTCTTTCTTCCAAACATTCCAAGACTCTTTATTCTTTGTATTATTCGTTATACGAGAGCTTTACTTTCATGTCTCATTCATCCTTTCGCCTCCAATTCTCGTCTTTTACTCCTTATCTCCGCGTTTCTTCTTCCTTGCTAACTACAAAACACAAGACCGAACTTCGCACAATATTAGCAATATTAGTCCGTTTATTACCATAATTCCTATATCAATAGTGAAGATAACGCTTATGAATACATGTTGGATTTTAGCATCATAAATATATGATCTATGTTCATGATTAACCGTATCAGTAAAAAAAGGGATGCAGTATTAAAAATACCATAAAGGCTGAGACAGGTTACCAAAAACCAAACTCAGGTGCTTTTGGGAGCATTGATAGTGTTGCTAGACTAGCTGTCAATGTTAGTATTAAATTACGATATGACGAAGACTTCCGCAAGTGTGAGATGTTGGAATTTGCGTAAGTTATAGATAGTATTTAATACGACCGAGAGTACTTGGGCTAAAGGGTTACACACTTAGACATCGAGATCATTTTTATTAAAGATATATAATAAATATGGCTATATTTAATTTGATAAAAGTTAATACTTAACAGTAATTAATTAGTAAGTTAAAAGGTTTAACAAGGATTAATTAATAAGACATTAAACTTTAAAGTAATTATTGTAAGTAAATGTTAAATTTATAGAAACTCAAAAAGTGAAACCAAAGGCACCCATAGGGGTGTTCATCCGGTTAAGGGGACAAGAAAAAGGAAGGAAACATTTTGGGATCTAGAAGGTTTATTACTTGGAGGTTAAGTTGTAATCTTTTTCATAAATAAACTCAAGGCTCAACTATATAAACAAGGGATTTGATTCATGTTTGATAGCATTAAACAAAACTTTTATCTCCCTCTTTTCCGTGGTGTTCGACGGCAATAGTAACTCAAAAAGGTTTTCGGGGTTTAATTTTTATTAAGTATTTTACTTAATTAAGATCTAGCAATCAAAGGTGACTGATTGAGGTGTTGTGTGAACTAATCTTGGAGAAGTCCTAATTTGATCTTTGGGTTTGTGGTATTCGGTTTTGGTGTATTGGATTTAGGGTTTGGTTGGTTGATTGATTTTTTTGTTAAGTGATCATCCGTTCTTGGACTTAAGGTATGCATTCTTTATTTTTATGTTAATTACATTATGTGCATAGTTAATCGATCATATCCGCTGCGTTTACTCTTGATGCATGTATACTTGATTCGTTTGGTTGTTAAATTCCAACAACGACAACATTAGAAACCCCGAATACTGTAAAACTGTGCCTCTAATCATGAACCGTTAGTTACCGAGGTTAGCATGAATGAAAGTGGATACATCTATTCAGGACAGTCACATCTGAGATTGGCATGTCATGTGACCATCAGATGCATTTGAAATTATGTCACTATAAAACAAGTAAATTAGGGCATACTAAAAGTTAAACTCTCGATTTCATGAACTTAGTACATCAATAGTATTACTTCTTATGTATGACTACATTATGTGGTCCCTCTTATCATCGTAAAGGTTTGAAAACGTAACTAAATCATTTTGTGAACTGTAGCGCTTATGCTAAACGTAGAATTATAACTTAACTTTGTGGTAAACGTTGTTTTTATTGAGAAACATTGATTTTATAAACGCTTTTACAATATTGCTTTCACTAGAAGTTGACTATATGGATTATTCGAAGTCTACATTTTAAGCATGTATTTCTCAGGTAATTGACTATATGAATTATTTGGAGTCTATATTGTGGTTCTGGCATATAGATGTCGTTCTCTCGGATCAAGCTTACAAATATTATGCAGTCACAACCCCTAAAGCTAGTCTCCCGTTGTAGTGCATTGAAATGTAATAGTATAAAACTATAAAAAGTTCACCAATTTTTACATTGAAAAATACATATTCTAAGCTTTCCTACCATAATATTTGAACATAAAAATTAATCTGCTAATTTATAGAAGTTGGTGAAATAAGAAGAGAACATTGATATCCAAACTCATTTATGTGATAAAACACTGACATGCCAGTTCAAATGCTAAACATGTTTTCGTAAAGTGGGAAAAATAATTTGAATACAATTCCAAAATAATCACCTGTTGTTAGCACAAAAAAATTAGTACTTATATGGATATTGCGCTTCGTGGCAGAGCTGTAGAACTAACGATGTAGTTGATCGGTAAGGCAAAAGACTGTTCGCGTCAATGACTGACATTTTTACGACATCTTGTAATTGAGTGTTAGGTGTTTCAACGTACAAATTAAGATCATACCACATGTGATATAACAAATGAGTTATTCTATTCGAAAAAACACCAAATAATCTATAAGATCGTACGCCAAAAATAAATTTGTTGCCCTTTTATTGAAAGATTACTAAATGCTTATGAGGATAATGTATATGTTAATAACGGTTTAAAAATATTCAATGTTTTAGAAAAAGTTGAAAGTAACTTTTAACTAAAAAAATGACGCATAAAGAGAGAAATGTAACATTCCATTTTTAATATGTGATTCAATTTTCGATTAACTAAATGATGATTATTGGAGGCAACAGTGTGATGGAGAAGGTATGTGGCGAGGGTAGACTCGTCGTGCCTAGGTGTCACCTTCGTCGGACGTCGTCGGTTTACTCCACTACACCTCCTTCCATTTGTCGGGGTTCGCCATTACGACGAGAGAGAAAAAAAACTAGTTCTTGGCAACGGCTAGATTTCTAATTTTCTCTAATTAAAACTTTTTACTATTATATATCCTCAATTTTTATATTTTTAACACACGTCTATTCTTAATTTAATATCAAAATACAAAAAAATGTCTAATTTCCTAGATGAAAAATTTTCATATCTCAAGTTCACTAGTCTTCTTAACACATCGAATCCGAATCCTTTGTCATCCTCTACCCCTCGACGGCATCGTCACAAGACTCTATTTCATCTTCTTTGTAATTTTCATGCTGCTCCAAATTTTTATTCGCCTCCCTATTCTCGTATCCTCCTTTTGGTCAAACCTATTTTCTCAAATGACACCAGAACAAAGTTTTCAACAACAACAACTCGCGTTTCAACACACAATTTAACAACCAATTATAAAATGTCCAAAATCAACAAGTGCGTGAAACACAATTCAAAGTACCAGAAACACAACCACCACCAAATGATCACCGTCGAAAAGAAAAAAGAATGTCAAAAAACAAAAGTAATTGATTTGTCTGCAGACGATGACATATATGACGTAAAATTTGTGGAGGCTCCGACTCGGACTGTTGTACGTTGGGCACGTGAAGAGGAGATATTACTGTTTAAGTGTTGTATTGAAGTATCGGAGAAAACCGACATTGGAAATGATCAAAACCTTAGTTGTTTTTGGGAGAAGATTCTTGCAGATTTCAACGAGACTACAATTCACATGCCTCGTACCAAGAATATGATTACGAGAAAATGGAGTCGGTTAAACCCCGAATCTCAAGTTCATTGCGATTTACAAAGGAGTAAATCGTAAAACTTGTATGAATGACGAGGATGCTTTGAAAGCTGCAAAGAACGAATATAGTTCTTTGTATGAGGGGGAAAAGTTCGCTTACGAACACGCGTGTAAGATCCTTAATCAACACCCTAAATAGGACAGGGCGGAAGTCTTTTTAGGGAAAAGTCTTTCTATATTTTTATTTTGGGTTTTTACCATTGGATTAAAAGCTTTGTGAAGATTTTTTAGATCAATTTCGGTAAACATCCTATTTTTTATATAAAAATATAAAAGATTACATTAAAAATAGTTTTCTAACTGTATTCCTTATGTAATACACTTTTTGCGACCTCAATATATTTATAATATAATATAAATATATAAATTTAATAATGGTTATAAATAGCGTGAGGCGTGGCTTGGCAGCATGTTCAAGTTACACGCTTTAGCGGTTAAAACGACGCTTTAGCGTTTCTAAAACGTGACTTATGGCGGCGCAACATATAAAAATATTTATTGTTTTATCATATTTTAATATTATATTTATATTAACTTCATAATAAGTGTTGTACATAATAACTAAAACTATAAAACTCTCCTTACACGTAACAATATTTATTTTTTAGAGTTGAATTCAAAAAATTACCGCACCTCATATTATAACGCGCTTTGACCTATTGCGTAGCGTGGAGTCTACTTCTCAAGCTTTAGCGCGCTTTAACGCGGGATATAGCGAGCTATTAATTTATACTTTTTAATATTTTGTGACGCTTAAATTCACGTTTTAAAAATTCCATGACTCATCATGGCTCGCAAAAGCGTGAGGTTTGACCATGCCGCCTTTTCACGCCTCACGTTATTTAGAACCTTGAGTAAAAGCTTTAGTTTATAAACTTGTTCGGTATTAGAGACATAATATGTATCAAATCTTTACAACTTGATATATTAAAGATACTCTTAGACTCTTAATCACCCACTATAAACTAAAATATCCTAGATAAACTTTTCTCGTGATTATGATATTTTTTATCAGTTTGTATGTTTATTACATTGAGTTAATTGGTTTAATCATTTTCGATCAAAAATTCAGATTAATTAAACTGGATTTCTAGATCTGATGAAACAAGTGAGGTTTAAGGTGACTCAGGTCAATCTGGTTTTCGAGACTCAACCGATTTTAATTGTTTCGTGTTCTTTTAAAAATAAAACTTGTAAATTATACATATTTGCAACATAATTTTATTTTTATATATTATATTTGTTGGTATATAATTTACACGCTTAATATATGAAACTTTTTATGATTTTTATATATTTAATTTTTTCAAATTGTTTCAAACATACATTTTTTCGTTAGAAAATCGAGTTAATCTAGGTCGAATCGATTGAATTAATAGCCCAATGACTGAGCTGATTAAAAACCAGTTTTTTTAAATTTACTGATTAATCTTCTAATCAAGGGAATAATATAACAAGAAAAAATAATTAAAGAAAAAAACACATTACTGGGGAAGAGGTGGATGGATGTCAACATTAGTAATTTAACATTAACTTAAAATAAAACTAGTGATCATAAGCTACCACATCAGAATCTTGCATAATCAAATGTTACTTAAGAATTAAGATATAATCCTTACATATTTAGCCATCATAATAAACACATTAGCTTAGGTACATTGAATCATTATTAAACTATTGTATTAAAACTAGTTTGGACTTTTAGTTTAATTGATATTCGCTAATAATTATAACCAAACGAGCGATCTGCTAATATATAACTAGACAAGATCTAGAAAAAGTTTGGTGCAAAGTGCGGACTTTTAGTTTTCGCTATGGCGTAACCACTCAACTCTTGTTAAGCAATGAAACTATAAAATATGAATCAATTTCGGTTTTTTGGTGGTTAGATTGCACGACTCGACCCATTAACCACTAATATTTGTCGTTCTAAAAAAAAAGTTGCAAGAGGTCTTTTAATGTTACATCTTAGAAACCTCGAATAAAATGTTACTAATATATAAAGTGGAATTAAACAGTAGCATTAAACAAAAATTAAATACAAACATAAAAGGCACAAATTAAAAGTCATATTTAACGACAAATTTTTACAACAACAATTATAAGCATCCACGAAAAATAAACACCCGCAATCCAAAGAAATCAATTGAACATACAACGACCAAAATTCCACAAGGTGATACAAATTGACACCGAACAACGAACTCGAGAATGCCATATTCTGTAAAACGATAATCAGACAACCCAAAAGAAATCAAATACAACACACGATAAGACCATCTAAATCAAATCAACCAAAAATAAAATCATGCAACAACTAAAGCCTAAGGATCGTTACCGAATAAAAACCATAAAACCCGACAACATACAATAGTCGCAGTAGAAGTGTACAATATCTCTAAATAGTTATTGTAACCTATCAACCACAACAAGTTGGTGCAATTGTCACAACGAACAAAACCCCTAAAATAATTACAGGTTTAAAAGGTCAAATCAACCCCCCAAACTAACTTCAACATAATTAAATTAAAACGTACGAATTACATGCAAGATGCGATCATCGATACAACTTACGTGTCACATGTATGATAAACTGGGTAACAATATGTGTGTGCCTCGATCATTTGTTGCGTGTCTGATTATTGATCTTTCTTTCTATGCATGTATCGACTTTTGAAGGCATTATCAAAACAAACATCATTTTCACCACTGATATTAGACTGCACGAACTAAATGATTCGTTTCAACCTTAAACGATGTTTATGGTCCATCCTACTTACACTGGCCTAACCCACCGCCAAAACAACGTCGTTTTTGAACCCTCAAAACAATGTCATTTACTTTGTTATTATATACCATCGTAATTTGTAAATTCTCATCAAATGAAAGGTATGTGTCGATGTGTCAATTGGTGTATGGCGCAGGTGTATTTCATAACAACACAAAAACGCATTTGACCCGTAGCATCGGGTCGAACATTAAATAAATTAAAATGCTTGGAAGAGGATCTGAAATATAAGTAGATATACCTTTGACTATAACAAAAAAATAGTTTCCTGCCCATACGATATTGACGTCTAAAAAAGTTCTTCGGATATTTTGGATTATTATTGTTAGTGCAAATATTACGATATTTAAATTACATTGTCTCTATATCTTTTGGTGATGAATAACATGTAAATTGTAAAAAAAATGTAAAGTGTGGAAGTTACTCGTATACTAAAACTATCATTTATAAGATCCATCAACGTCTCTCGACGTTACAAGTTTGCATTAACGCGGATACAAATTTGCACCCGACGTAAATCGCTAAAGGTATGAATAAACAATCTTTTAATGTATTAATTATCAAAGGAATACTTATTATCGTAAACCTTACACTTTGTGTAACAAAGTGTGTTTACAAAAGCTATTAGACAACATGTTTTTTTAATTAAAAGAAAAGGTTTATAAAATGCATAAATTTGAAATTTAAAATTTCCTCTTAAAAATCAGATAAGACTTTAAATGAATAGGACAAAAACGAGCGCCTTAGCTAAAGCACCCGGTGCACTTAATTTAAGATGTTGATCCTTTATGATCTTGACCTAGCTTGTAGACTTAGACTTAGTAGAATAAATTTCACTAAGTCTGAATAGAAACTCTAAATTACTATCAAAGAATGTGCGAAATCTACTTTTTAATATTATAAAGATTAAACAAATTGTAAGTGACAAAGTATTTCCCCAAAAGCTTTAATATTAATGATACGAGTACTATTTGTGAAAGTACTAGGGTTATAAAACCGTAAAGCTAATAATGAAGATGCAAGAATGAGATATCTCAAACTAAACCTATGACCTCCTTTTGATACAATGACAATACAAAAATGATAGCCATTAGTATTACGAAATTGAGATGATTAACGATAATAGTTCCTTACTAGTTAACACATATCAAGATTCACGGTTGTACAACGTCATCGATCTCTTCAATTTCATAGATCCTTATCTGTTAGGCATCATTCATTTATTAATAAAACATATCGAGTTTCATCACTGTGATGTCATGATCTTGCTGCAGATTAATTGTGATGAGGTATAGGCTTGTGATTTCGATCCCCCTGTATTTTTCTGTGATCAATTAGTTTACCGGAGGTTCGGATGGATCTTCGATTAGATGTTTGTATGTTTTATTAATAGATTCGACATGTCCTTTAGATCTGTGGATTACATTGGTGTTTTGTTTTCTTGGATCTCCCTTCAATCCAAATAGTTAGGGTTCATTACATTTATTTAAAAAAAATCATGTTCTTTGTTTCGGGTTCATTTAACAAGATGAGTAAATTTCGATCGAAGAAGGATGATGTGAGTAAGATCTCTACGTTGATTTATATTACAAACTATCCGGAAAACTGTTCAGCAAAGGAATTGTTTAACACTTGTAAACAGTACGGTCGTGTGGTAGATGCATTTATCCCTTTCAAAAGATCGTACGCAGGGAAGAGGTTTGGTTTTGTTCGGTTCATAAATGTTTTCAATGTGGAGCGTTTGGTTAGTAGTTTATGCACACTTTGGATTGATCGTTATAGGCTTCAGGCTAATGTTTCCAGATTCCAACGACCTCCTGTCAGTGGTAAAAAATCAGATTCAAAAGATAATTTTGGAGAAAAGGCTTATACTAACTCTTCTGCTGGTCATGATAGTGCCGCGGTTAAGTCCCATAGATTCGGTAAGAGTGGGCAAACATACTTAAATGTTGCCAAGGTTAATGTGAATGCTGGTAGTTTGGGGAATGATTATGATGCCTTAGTTTTTGATGATGAGTGCTTACAATCCAAGGATTTAGCTAATTGTCTGCTTGGGAGAGTGAATGAATTCGCCTTTCTTGCGAAATTGAGAAGGACATTATCTAATGAAGGTTTTACAGATATTAAGATTCAATACATGGGTGAGATGTGGGTGTTTCTAGAATTTGGGTCTTTAAAATCGCTTTCTTCCTTCAAAGATAGTGGCAATATTAGATCATGGTTTTCTCAAATCATTCAAGCAACTATGGACTTTGTGACGGAGAGTAGAATTACTTGGGTGGAACTAGAAGGGGTTCCATTTAAATTGTGGACAGAGAGTACTTTTAAGAAGATAGCAGAGAGATGGGGTAAGCTGTTGGATGTAGATGATCAGGAGGATACATGTTATCATTCGAAAAGATTGTGTATTCACATGAAGAGTCATTATAGGATATGGGAGGAATTTAGAATAGTGCACCGAGGTAAAGTTTTTTGGATCCGAGCATCAGAAACTACGGGTTGGGTTCCTGATTTTTTGGAGGAGGTAGAGGAAGAGGAGATGAGTGACATGGAGTCTAAGGAGGATAAATTGTCAGGGCATGATATCGGCAGTTGTAATGCTAGTGGTGGGGAGGAAGTCTTAGAAACCATATTTGATGATGATGTGATGTCATGTAAATTTAATAAAAAAGAAAAGGCTATTAAGAATGATGTGGTATCGAAATACCCTTTCAGTATTTACCCATTGTTTGATAAAGAAGATAAAAAGGAGGTGAGTAATAAGGAGTCTGAGGTTAGCAGGAAGTTTCCACCTGGTTATACGCAAGAAGAGGACAGTATTGGGAAAAGTAATAAAGCTGATATAGTCAATATGAATGTTAATGAGGAGAAAGATACTATGAAGTTAAAAAATGATAGGAATGATTTGGTAGGTTCTGGACATTTTAAAAAATCTGAGATACCTCGTACGGGTGGTTCTATTATGAGTTTACTTGATGAGGTGGTAAAAGTTGGTCAAGTTATGGGTTATAATATGGAGGGATGTATGGCTAATATGGCATAGATTATTGATTCACAAGGAGTGGTAGATGGTGATCGATGAATTGTATGTCTCTAAACATTTAAGGCCTTGCCCAAAAGGCTAAAAAAGATTGGGTTAAGGAGTTATGCGGTAAGCATAAGGTTAATTTTTTGGCGTTGCAGGAAACTAAGATAGAAAATATGGATTTGATATGTGTTAAAGCATGTTGGGGTAATATGATATTTGATTATGTTCATAGTGATTCAGTAGGGGCATCGGGTGGTATTTTGTGTGTTTGGGATCCTAATGCGTTTTGCAAGCATAATGTTACGGTATCAGATTATTTTATTTTGGTAAGAGGTAAATGGCGATTTATTGGTAAAGATGTGCTTTTTATTGTGGTTTATGCTCCACAAGATTTTAAGGAGAAAGTGATGTTGTGGGATTATTTGTCTCGTGAAATTGGTCGTTGGACAAGGTAAGTGGTGGTTATGGGCGATTTAATGAGGTACGTTTTAGAGAGGAGGGGTATGGTTCTTTATTCAATGTTAAAGGGGCAGATGCTTTCGACTCGTTCATTTCTTTAGCTGGTTTGATGGAGGTGGCGTTAGGAGGTCGTTCATTTACATGGTGTCATAAATCAGCGACTAAGATGAGTAAGTTAGATCGATTACTTGTTTCGATTAACTTATTTAATACATGTCCGAATATATCAACAATCACATTAGATAGATATTTGTCAGATCATTGTCCTATTCTTTTACGGGAACAACACTTTGATTATGGTTCGATCCTTTTTACATTTTATCATTATTGGTCGGAGACAGAAGGTTTTAGTAGTATGGTGGAGAGTGCGTGGAAAGAAAGCCCTAATCAGGAGTTGAATCCTATTGTTAATTTTTATGGTAAACTCAGATTTATTAAGAACAAGATACGTGATTGGAATAAAAAGAATATGACAAGTAGAAAAGCTGCTAAAGAAAGTTGTTTAGCTGAAATGGTGATAGTAGATCAGTTGATAGATAGTGGTAAAGGTAATGAAGATACGGTTAAAAAGAGGTCGTTACTTATTAAACATCTTCACGAAATTGATAAGATTAACCAGCTTGAAGTGGCTCAAAAGGCTAAAGTTAAGTGGGCGATTGAAGGAGATGAAAATTCCAGTTTTTTTTATGGCATGCTGAATAAAAAAGGGAATTCTTTATCAATTCGAGGAATTATGGTTGATGGTGTGTGGATTGAGGATCCAAAATCGGTTAAACTTGAATTTTTCTCTCATTTCAAAAACAGATTTTCGCACCCAGATAGTAGACGGGTGATGATTCAAATGCAGTTCCCGAATAAGATTTCAGTGGAGCAACAAATTGATTTGGATAGTATGGTTACGAATGATGAAATTAAGAGGGTTGTTTGGGATTGTGGAACTGATAAAACTCCGGGTCCGGATGGATTTACCTTTCGATTCTACCGTCATTTTTGTTTTCTTACAGAAGAGGATGTGTACAAAGCGGTCAAATATTTTTTTACCCACGGGGAGATTCCTAAAGGATGTAATGCGTCTTTTGTTGCTTTGATTCCTAAAAATCCAGGTGCGAACTTGGTTAAGGATTTTAGACCGATAACTCTTGTTGGGCGTTTATATAAAATTATTGCTAAAATTCTTACCAATAGGCTTGTTGAGGTGTTGGATAGTATTGTTAACGAGGTTCAATCGGCTTTCATTGCTAAAAGACAAATTCTTGATGGGCCGTTTATTCTAGATGAGGTGATCAAATGGTGTAAGAAGAAGAAGAAACAACTGTTAGTTTTTAAGGTAGATTTTGAGAAGGCCTATGATTTGGTGAGATGGGATTTTTTGGAAGAGGTTTTAAGAAAATTTTGTTTTGGTGATAACTGGTGTAAATGGATTTTAAGTTGCCTTAGATCTTCGAGAGGATTGATCCTTGTTAATGGAAGTCCTATGGAGTAATTTCAATTTTGTAAGGGTCTTAAGCAAGGTGACCCTCTTTCGCCGTTTCTATTCCTTTTGATTATGGAGAGTCTTCATTTATCTTTTATGCGTGTGGAGGATGCGGGTCTTTTTAAAGGTACTAAATTAGATGATTCGATTATGATTTCTCATATGTTTTATGCTGATGATGCTGTTTTTGTTGGAAAATGGTGCGGGAACAACATTAATACTCTTGTCCATGTGCTGGAGTGTTTTTATAGGGCATCAAGCTTGAGAATTAATATGAGTAAAAGTAAACTCATGGGCATTCACGTAGATGGGAATAATGTTAATAGGGCTGCTGAAAAATTGGGGTGTTTGACTCTTCAAACTCCATTCATGTAACTTGGTACGACTGTGGGTGGATCCATGTCCCGTATTCAGGCTTGGTCAAATGTGGTAGAACGGGTTAAGAACCGGTTAAATAGATGGAAGATGAAGACTTTATCTATTGGGGGGAGACTTACTTTAATTAAATCAGTCTTGGGTTCAATTCCTATTTTTCATATGTCAATGTTTAAGGCTCCGTTAGGGGTGATTCGTACTTTAGAGTCAATGCGTAGCCATTTCTTTAATGGTACGGATATTAATTCTAACAAAGCATCATGGGTGAACTGGAAAATGATGTTACATCCCAAAGACAAAGGATGTCTCAGTGTATCTAGTTTATTTGTGTTAAACAGAGGTTTGATGTTCAAGTGGATTTGGAGGTTCTTTACGCAAGAGCAATCATTGTGGGTGAAAGTTATTAAAGTGATATATGGTGCTGAGGGTAATATGGGAGGTAGAATGAAAATTGGGTATTCTTCCTGTTGGATGGATATAGTTGCAGAAACTAAAAATATGGTCAGTAAAGGTTTCGACTTTTTTAAGTATATGCGTTTCAAATTGGGAAATGGAGAGAGTGTTAGATTTTGGGAGGATAGATGGTATGAAGGTGTCATGCTTAAACAACAATTTCCACGTCTGTATGCTCTAGAGACGAGGAAAGAGATTACTGTGGCCACGAAGTATACACATCCAAATTTCTGTTTTTCTTTTCGCAGGAATACGAGAGGAGGTGCTGAACAAACGTAACTGGAAGAGTTAATGACGCTGTTGAGAGACATTCGCTTATGTCCTATGACAGATAGGTCAAGATGGTCATTAACAAGTTCTGGTGAGTATTCTGTGGAATCGGTTAGAAAGGAGATTGATAGTAATAATTCTTTGGAGGTCGCACATAAAACAAGATGGTGTAAGTATGTCCCTATAAAGATAAATGTTTTTGCTTGGAAAGTGATGTCTGATTCATTGCCTACGAGGTTCAATATTTCGTGCCGAGGAATCTTTATTGATTCTATTACATGTGGTACGTGTGAAGTGGGAGCAAAAACTTCAAATCACTTAGTTTTTCTTGTAATTTGGCTCGTCAGTTGAGTAAGTTGACTATAAAGTGGTGGGATATTCCTGAGGTTGATCTTCAGTCGTATTCGGAGTGGCTAGGTTGGATGGTCAATATCCGTCTTCCGTCCAAGAATAAAGGTATGCTGGAAGGAGTTTTTTATGTTTTGTGGTGGAGCTTGTGGATGTTCCGTAACAAGAAGATTTTTGAAGCTAAACCTCTTCGTAAGGAGTTGTTATTTGACGAGCTAGTGTCTAAGTCGTTCAATTGGTGTCGGAATATATGTAATATAGCTTGTAGCATGACTGATTGGTTAAAAAATCCTAGTCTCATATCCTTGTAATTTCTAGCAGCTTGCTAGTATATTTTGAAATAAAATTGTTGTTCAAAAAAAAACCCATGACCTCCTTTTATAGTATAAGGAGTCCTTTACATGATAAGTATAAGTAAACTAAGAAGATATACATAGAATATCTTCTTATGACAACTAATAAAACTTCAATCTTTATCTTTAAAAAGGATATCTTCTGCCAATATAACACGTGTCTTCAGCCTTTATCTTCTTACCAACATAAATTACCTCAACCGGTACTAATAATTTATCCGAACAAATTTGCCCGGTCATTACTAGTATTAATAAATTTCCTTATTAATTCCCCCCCCCCCTTAGTTGAGGAGAAGATCTTAAACTTACATATCCTTAACTGATCAAGAAGGTCTTCAACTAAAACCATCACCTAATACATGGGGCGTTTCACTGTTCAAAGCAACAGAAAATCATACCCTTTTGTAGAACATTTATGAGAAAGTTTGTGCCAAATGTTCAAAAGAAACCCTAGAAGATTTATAACTTTTTCAAATGGTTTTAAAAACTTTTTACAAATCAGTTAAAGTTTTTATATAATCCCTAACAATTGGATTTCATTCCACGCTTACAAATCTTTTCATCCAAAACACACACAACCTTTCTCTCTTTCAAAACACACAGAAACATAAATGGCAGAATCATCTTCCACCCCCAAGATTACCAAAATCACTCATAAACCATCCACTCATGTTAACTATCCCATTGATGACATCTTCTTCAAACCAAACAACATCACCTTGCTTAAACCTGAATCTATTAAGTCTGTTCCTGGGGAACAAGTTTTGACTTATCTAACCAAAAGTGTTTTAATGTATGCTTTATTTGAAGATCCTGGTATGATGTTTTAAAATGTGCTAAAAGAATTTTGGTTTACATCAGAGGCTTCTAACAACAAGAAGTCCATTGAGTTTTATTCTACCACGATGGGGATTCATGGTTGATTTGGGTTAAAATCATTTAGAAAAGTTTTGGGGTTAGATTATTTGGAAAAACCTAATGAGTATGAAGCAATACCTGATGATTTTATGGTGGTTAAAAATTTCTTTAAAGAAATTGGGTATACTGAAGAAATTTTTGAAAAGGGGGGTTAAAAATGAGTGCTTTGCCACCAAGATGGAAATTATTGATGACCATTCTCATCGAATGTTTTTTTTTGGGGGGGGGGGGGGGGGGGGGGGGGGGGGGGACTGGAGGTCTTGACCAGATCAACTAAAAAGATGCTATCATTCACTACTACAAAAAATGCCATAGAAACTGGTCAAAATAGCCTATGAAAAGTGGTTTTCGAACCAGTCTCCAAAGGGGGGTATCTCCATAATCGAGACACATAGAAACTGGTTTAATAACCAGTTTCTATAATAGGTATCAAGACTTGTTTTTGCTAAGAAGTTATCTCTAATGTGAAGGAAACAAGTTACCTATTATACAAAAAATACACTGGTTATTTTTTGAGAACTAGTCTTTTTGTAAATAAAAAAATAAAAAAAATGTTTTTGAACAAATTTCAAAATACCAAATTAATTATAAATATCAAAAAGTATACTTAAAAAAAACTACATCAACACACTACATGAATTCATATCAAAACCAAATTCAACCCCGAAAAAAATCAACAAACTAAGAACAAAGACACTAGAATTCAAAATATTCGTACATAAATCGAACCTTAAATTCATTGTTTTGGTCAGATCAATTCTATTGTCTAATAAACTAACACACTTGGTAACAATTTCTGCATATTTATGCAACACTGTCATTGATTCTTTTCCTTTTCTTTTTTTTAGCTTCCACCCTGCACAAACAAATAACAAATATTTGTTATCGTATTACAACCAAAACTAATGTCCTGACTGTTAATGAAAAATCAATTTACTTGAATATATATAGATTAGAGAAAACTACAAAGACGAGAAAGTAAGGATTAAGATTTCACATTTCACAACAATATGAGTTATCAACCTGGTACATAAGGCCGTATCAGAAAACCAAAATAATAAGTTTAATTAATGGCCTAAAACAGTACGTTTGTTAACTCTTCGTCTTCATGTGAATCTGAAAACAGCCTGTAGATAGTCGCTGGCGTGATTCCTGTATTTAGTGAGCAATGATGAGCTAGATAGCAACGTAACTAGCCTTATAATGATTGCAATTTTTGGAAGACATGACAAACATTGTCATTAGGTCTTATTTGGTATACCTCTTATTAACTTCTCAATACGACATACCTTTCTTTCGAGAGTCGATTCTTCTCCACATTTCAACTCATCTCTTTTCTTGAAAATTTACAAGACAACAAATAAAAGGCATGTCATGATACCTTCCATAGAAATGGGTAGACATGAGTGCAAGAGGGTTTAACCTATCGGTAAAGATGCCGTAGTGCTAAAGTAAAACAACAAGTAGTCTCAGTTCATTGGGGTTGAAAGATTTAACAAATCTTAGTACCCAACTCCTATTTAAAAAAAACTAGGCATGCATATTGAAAATCAGTTAAATTAAGGTACATATATAGCTGGATATGCACTGTTAGTAGGGTCTTATCGGGTTGGGTTGAGTCGGGTTTTGATTTTTATAAACTCACCCGCAACCGGACTCAATAAATAACCGAGTTATCGGGTTCGGGTCGGGTTAATAGGGTCCTCTTTTCTAGTTGAGCATTTAGATAAAAATAACAATCAAACTGGACGATCGTAATCTCCAATCATGCTTAAATGATACAAATCATATATCACGACAAACATGCAAAAAAGAAAAGAAGTGCAATCATAGATAAATGTCACACAACTAGGAATCTAGGATGGTTGGAGATCCTACTGATTACACTAAACAACTAAAGAAAACAATCATTGTTAGACAGTTAGACTAAGATATAACCAACCATATCAAAATGATAAAATGAACACAGTAGGCAATTTCAAATTTGTGATATGAATAACAATAATAGTAGTAAATTTTCCATGCATACTCGTAGGTTTATAAATTAATTTTCTACAATTCTTAGACATTCAGTGAAAAGACTCTTATCGATTTTTAACATAAATAACTAACTGCATTTTCGAGTTGACCCGATAACCTGACATCATAAATTATCTAACCCGAACCCGACCCGATAATAATGTCGGGTTATCGGGTTTGAGTCAAACCAACCAGACAAGACTTTTAACATGATTTAATCCGACCCGATAAGCCTTATCGGGTTTGGGTTCAGGTCAACCTGACCCTACTCACACCCCTAACTGTTAGCATCCATTTCATGAAACATGAAGTAAGATCTGCACTGTTTGTTCAAGTGTCAATATAATAGATTAGACACCAAATGCAGCTTGAAGTAGACGCACGACATTCGTCAAGGAAACTCTATTAAAAAACAAATAATACTTCAATTTTGTCAATGCCATCAAGTAAAAGCATAAAGAGAAAAATTAACGGTGACCATAAGGCGTAATCCTCGTCCTCTTCTTCAGCTTCTAGGTAGATATCATCGACATCAGCCTCAAGCTCTTCTACTCTAGGTGGTGTAACAATTACTAACACTACAAATAAAACCATCAGGCTAAAAGGGTAACCAGAAATCAATCCCAAACAGCCCCTGAAACTTTACGTCTACTCATTTCTTGTTTATATAAACAATTCAAAAGTATTCAAATCCGAGCTACTTATGCAAAACGATGTTTATCATACACAAAATGATCATATAAGAAGTATTACGATTTTGATCAGGCCTAGTCCAAGTTTTATCAATCGACCTAACTGCTCACGTATCACATCCAAATAGCACAAGTATCATGATTTAGAGAAACACATTCAAATAACACAAGTTTATGGATTTATAACATTCAAGAATAATTTGAAACCAGATGCAAGTAGATTTTTTTTGCAAGTAATTAACATATGCATAAGAACAATTAGTTCCTTAAAGCATTAGCATAAGAGCAGTACCATTCCTAACATATTTTGAAACAAGAATAATTTGTATATACAATCGATATGAAAACACATACCTAGTTGGTTAAAGAAAACGTGGTGGCGATGTCCAGCAGCAGGGCGAAAGTGGTGGGTCGAACGACATCAGCAGCGGTACTATACAAACAGAAACAAAAGTTAAGAAAAAAAAATCATATACACAATCAAAACTTAAACAAAATCAAATACGTATACACAATCATAAATTATATTTATTAAATCAAAGAACAAACAATGTGTACCTGAAATTCCTACGATTGGATAAAGTGTTATACATGACAAGCTGTGGTGGGTTAAGTAAATGAGATCTGTATTTTTGAAAAGTGAGGAGGCAGACTTTTTTTTTGTGTCGACGAACGAATGGGGAGGAGATGATCTGAGAGAAAAAGATGATAGGCTTTTTTTGTGTTTCTCCGATACTTGTTTTTATGGGTTTTAATTTTTTGTCAAAAAAAATGGTGGGATAACTCCCGCTTATTAACTTTAGCCAAAAAAATCAAATTTTTGGTGTAAAAATCCAAGTAAGTAAAACTTTTTTTAAAAATCGAGATTGGTTATTATAGAAGAACCGGTTTTCCTATCACTTCTACTATTTATAACACAACCAATATCTATGCGTTTTATGTTATAAACACTAGGTTGCTCAAGAAAACCAGTATGTATGCTACCTATTTTTTTAATTTTTCTAATAAAAACTGGTTATCTCAAAACCAGTCTTTTTGAGGAGGTGTTTATGGTTTTTTCTGTAGTAGTGATTTTATACTGTCTAGCCAAGGGGGTCAAAGCTGATTTTGGGAGGCTTATTTTTGAAGATCTCCATGGGAAGCTGGAGAAAAAGACTAGAGAGAAAAACGTTGTGTACACCAGATTTCTATCTCTCCTTTTTGCTGACCATCTTGGAAATGATTTTTCAAAATAACTTGAGAGAAACTAATTTTTAAGACCTTTGATCTTACTCGCTGGAACATTCCAGTCAGCACCATTGATCCTCCTCTTACACAACCCATGCTGGACATTTGCTCAGCAGATGGTCCAGTAGTGTACAAAGCTCCCAAAGACACTTCTCCAACTAGATAAGGGGATCTACAAGGCAAAAAACCTGGAGCTTCATCTGGACCTCGTTAGAAGCAAACGTCAATTAATACCAAGAAAGTTAGACGTGTGTCCAGAAAGAGGAAAACCCTCACACAATCTTCCTCGAAGAAGATTGATGATGATTCCCAAGGCCATGCTTTGAAGAAGACCAAGTCCCTGGCCAAGGACAAGAACCCCAGCCAACCATCACCTTCAGTCTCTGCTGGAGGAGATATGCATAAAGAGGCCCAGCAAGCAACCCATCTCTCAACTTCTTTAAGAGAGAAGGGTGAAGATGGAGCTCACCCTCAGCTCAGTAGTGTGGAGTCATCATTGGTAAGTACCTTCATTCTGAATACAAGTCATACTTTATTACTAATTTCTATCACTTGTCACTCTGAGTCTGCATCAGGGAATGATGTGTCATCAAATCCAATAGCTGATGCTGACCCTGGCCTATCCTTTTCTAATGAAGTAGCTCCCCCACAACAGGGTTCTACTGAAGGAACCAAAAACATTATCATTGATCTAAATTTATCAGGGACTCTTTCTCAGGATCCATCAGGTAAAACCAACCCTGGTGGTGAAGGGCTTGAAACTGATCCACACACTCATGATGATGCTGCAAAGATTACCAAGGAAGTGCATCTCACCACTGGAGCCAAGGTGGGACACTTGCCTACTTTTGTTGTCAATATGTCTGGAGATGATCTGGAAAAAGAACTTGGGTTCAATGAGAGAATTCTAGTCAATCTAGATGACAGTGATGAAGAACCTACTGATGCAACACAAAAGCCACTTTCCCCAAAAACTGAGCAGGTAATAGAATTAAGCAATCAAGTGTTGATTCTTCAATCACAGGTTGCCAGACTGAAGGAAGAAAAGGTGCTTGCTGACAGTGAAGTCTCAACCATCAAAGCAAGACCACCTCCTCCTTCTGCTGAACAAATTAAGGATGTCATCATTGTTGCTTTAAAGCCATTAGTCCTAGATGTGGCCACCACCACTTCCTTAAAGCAAGAGATGTCCTCTCTAATGGAGTCCATCAACGGTGCTTCCATGGAGTTTCCACCAGAATTCACACTAGTTCCTGGCCGAGTTAATACCTTGTGTGATTCTGTGTCCAAAATCAAAGATAGAGTGGCGTTGCTGGAGAAACAAAAGCTGACCATTTCTGAAGAGGTTCAGCAGAAGCTAAATTCCCTTGAAACTGTTCCAGCCATGCTGTCCAAGGTAACTACCACTCTTGATCATCTTTGTGGCTTCTTCCCTGATGGTGGGTTATCAGAAGCTGCTGGGCAGTCTTCTGCTGAGGGGGAGAAAAACACAATCCAGTAGCTATTTCAAAAACATGCCCAAAAGAAGGCTCAGAAACTATCCATTGAGTCACCTATTACTGAAAAGAGCCCAGTAAAGGGTAAGCGGGAGCCATCAGCCAAAGATGATGATATGCAAGGGCTGACCACAAGTGGGGAAACAACTGATAGTGGGTCACCTCCCTTTATACCCAAAAACAAAGGAGACCTTACTATGAATGACCGTTTGATCAGCGCTGGAGTGGCCTCTCAGGAAGAACTCAACGATCTATACAAGCTTCAGCAAGAAGAATAACTAAGAGACCTGAAGCTAAGCTTGTATGACCAAATTGGAAAAGTTAGAAGTAGAAAGTGTCTTCAAGAAGAAAGTGTTATATGAAAAGTTTTGTATAACAAGGCTTAACAGAAGAAATATCTCACCAATCACCAATGTTGACATGTTGACCAGCAAAGGCGACATTAATCTTAAGATCTATAGGGGTGATGGAACTGATGAGATACTTGAAAACTTTCAAGGAAAAGAACTTTTTTACTCTGAATGGATGGAAATGAGTGTGATGATCAAGAAAAGAAAATCCAAGAGATGGGATGAAGTTCGCACCAGAATCGAGCACTATATGAGAAATCATGAAAGATTAGGTGAAATTTCGAACATCAACACTCAAGTTTCTCTGGAAGATCAAGATCCAATACTAGAGCTGAACAGAAGGGAAAATCTGATACAACCTGAAGTTGGTGACATCTTTGTCACTACAAAGAAATACAAAGGCCTTGTTCAGTTTCAAAATCATCTCCCTGGTCATGTACTGGACGAACCAGAACTAGGAATGATTATGTTCAATCATCAAGAACGTCAAGACTTTGTGGGCATAAGTGATCTTGATGAAATGAACAATGAACTTATATTGAATGTTCAAAGGATCTTTTACTCTCTTCATGGTGGTCCAGGACTTACTGATGCTGCTAAAACCTTCAGCATGTGCTTGCTTGCCATATTGGACCACAGATTCTCAGATCCATTAACTCAGACTTCCATCATTGAAGAACTTAGGCATAAGGATAATTGAATAATCATTTGTAACAAGTTTTGTTGTAATTTGTAATGTTGTTGAATAAATGATTATCTGATGTTTATTAGTTATTAATTGTTTAGTGCAAGTAAGAAGAAGTTGTTATGCTCACTTACTACTGACATTAGACTTAGGCTATTTGTATATCCAAATAGGGGGAGATTGTTGGGTCAGTATTTACTGACACTGAAGCAACTCTAGGATTTAAATATAAAATCCCCCTAAGTGTTTCATGCTCAACAGTAAGGCCAGTCTGCTGATGGATGACCAGAGGAACAAAGTTTCTACTGAAGACTTTAAAGCTGAAGAAAGTTCAGCACTCCCCTTCCAGTGAACTTAGAAGACTAAGAGGTCTTCACTTCAAATACTAGACGGTCTAGTTGCTGAAGAACAAGGACTGAAGAAGGGCTTTCAGTTCAGTTTGGCTTGACAATACCAAACTGAATGATGTCGATCTCCTCTAGGATACTAAAGACTCTTCAGTACTCTGATGGTTTGCATTAGGCGGGAAAAGATTACTTTAAGTCAAAGTAGGTTGCTTGTATACTTAGATATAAGTACAACCTTTATCTTACCTAGAATAGTTTATTAAGTACTTTGTACTGTTTATCCAGCATGGGTATCAACCACCCACTGGATAAACTCATGCATTGGTACGTGCAAAATGCAAACCCTAATTTACACTGCCTATATAAAGGAGTGTACATTGAGAGAGAAAGGTAACCAATACAAGAACTTAAACTCTGGAAAACCTTTCTCTCTCGATACCAACTAAACCATATAGTCAAAGTTGCATATGAACGTTTAGATTGGAGCTTAAAGTTTAACTTTGGTTAAACGTTTAAGTAGAGGAGATCAAACCCCATTGTCATTCAACCACTTTGTTATTCCGCAAACAAAGTGGGTTATAGATTCTTTATTCGATTCTAATAAAAGACTATACGTTGAAAAGTATATTGGTATTGTTGTTTTAATCTTTCATAGTTCTTATCTAATGTTAAAACAATACACTTGAGTCAAAGTAATAGTTATTACTTAAGATAATAAGTAATATCGAATTACTAGGACCAACAGTTTCTTTTGTTTCTTTGTTGTAAAGGTTATACATTTGGGCTGAATGTAAATTCTAGGATGAGGTTGCTACGAAGGTTCATTGGGAACTTGACTTTCTTATTCATTCATGAAGCAATACTCAAGAAAGTTTTGTGTGATAATTATACACAGTTCTTTTTATTTTTATTGACCATAGGTGTACAATAGGGACCTTGTACAAAATAGGTGGGGGTATGAGAGTAGAAGTACCACTTGAGTAACTTGTTTTTAATTTTTCTTTTATATTTTGAAAATTTTATGTCAATTTGGTATATATTAAAATTTTATGGGTTTCATCTACATGATTCTGTTAATGCAATGATGCCTAAAAACGTTTCTTGCATTTTTTGGTCTCGCTTTGTTTTGATTATGACAAAATATAAAAACAAGCATTTACGAATTTTTTCATTTCAACCATTATCACTTAAGGTATGAACACACAAGTTTTCATCTTAATTAAGTGATCAAGGATTTAAGTTTTCTTAAAACTCACCTTTTAATAAATGTGACAAAGTTTTTTTTAATAAACTTTATTTTTAAGAAAATTTTTTATTAAATTAAATATTTGAAAAATTGAAAATGGCATATTCCATTTGGGTTTATAATATCCTTTGAGGATAACTATTCCACCAGATGTGACTACCCCAAAAAGACAAAAGGGAGCGGAGTCTACGACCGCGGTCCCTTAAAGGTCTATACAGTTCTTTATCGATAAGGAACCACAAGCACAATTAAGGCACCGCGCTCAGATATGACCTTTGGACCTTTGTCCTATAAATAGTGGATCATTCTCAGATTTTCTCTTCACCTGTTTTGCATACAAATTTTCAGATTCAAACATACTTCTTAAATCATTCAAATCCTTGATTATTTGGTTGATTACTACTTGTTTAGAAGTAAATCTTTCTCCTCACATCTCTTCCTCTTCAAGAGAAAAGAGAATAACACTTTCATCCTTGAAGTGTTGAGTCTACCTCAAGATCTATTGAAGATCAAGTTTTATTCATTCATTATAGTTGTGTAGTGTCGATCCAAGTAGTTGTGTTATTTGGAGTTGTGTTTTGAAGATCCAAGTAGTTGTGCTATTTGGTAGTTGTGTTGTGAAGATCCAAATAGGTTTGTCTATTTGGTAGTTGTGTATGTAGTAGGGTTAATAACTAGTCCTCAAAGTATATTGGTTTAGATTGGTCCTAGCTAAGATGAGGGCTCGACTGTTAGCTTAGAGTCGGAAATTGGATAAGCGACATTGTGTACTGTTTCTCCACCTTAAGGAGCTTGTTGATTAGTGAACTCTCGAGTAAGGAGTACTCGAGGAGTGGAGTAGGGATGAGGAGTGATCTATGTTGCCGAACCACTATAAATCTTTGGTGTTTGGTTTGATCTTTCTTTTCCTTATGTCTTTACATTCATTATTCTTTATTAGCATATACTTGTGATTATTAGTTTAATTGCACTATCCCTTGTTCATATTGTGTATAAGAAGATTTCACATAATTACTCAAGCCTAAGTTTTTGAAAAGGATTTTTGAAAACCCTCTTATAACAAGTATATTTTAAGAAACTATTCAACCCTCCCCCCCTTCTAGTTTCTACAGTTGGTATCAGAGCGTGGTTGCTCAAGCCTTTTTAAATATATTGTATTTTAAAACTTGAATCGATCTATTGATTCCAACAAGTACCAAGAAGGGCAATCTATGCAAAGACCACCTCTTTTTGAAACCGATAGTTTTATTTATTGGAGACTTATGTGAAATCAAAAGATTTAGATCTTTGGCATAAGTCTCAAAATATTTTGATTTCACATGCCAAAGATCTAAATCTTTTGATTTCACATAAGTCTCAAATCTATCGGTTTCAAAAAGGTACTAGTGCTCTTGATGACATGTTAAATAAGCAAATTCACACTAAGGAAAGACTAGGCTTAGGTTTTAATACAAATGAAGCTTCCACTAGCAAACCTAAACAAGTTAGTTTTTTAGAAAAACGACCCTCTGTCCATGGATTTCCAATCAATGGCGCGGTCCTTTATAATAATGGAACCACAAGCTATAATAAGGAACCCCGGACAGAAAGACAGATTCTTGAAAATTCTCAACTTTTTGAAAATCCCATTTTAGGTAAAATCCCAAAACGTCTTGTAGTTAACAAGGTTGAATTACCTATAATTAACAAAAAGGAACTTAATAAATTCTACAAGCCTTTAAGTAAACCTCTAATGGGAATAAGAAGTTTTTCAAGACAATCATCTACTCCTCCAAGAGTACTTAATGATTCAAGGCCTAGAAGTAGAACACCAACACCTCAAAGAAATGATCACTCCAATTCAAGACCTAGAAGTAAAACTCCAACACCTATAAACAACAATAAATTTAGGTCAAGATCAAGCACTCCTAAGAGAAACAATGGACACCAAAATAATCATATGAATTGTTACAATAATTGTAACAATTGTCAACAAGGTTTTTCTCCATGAGGCATGTGTCCTCCATTAATGCATCCCAATCAAATGCAAGAGATGTGTGGAACTAAAAACTTTGGACCCATGAGATATTGGGGACCAAATGTTTGAACTTGTGTGTTGTTACCTAGATATGCTTAAGAATAGATTTGGAGCCCGACGAGTGGATTAAGGATAGTGGTTGTTTTAAACACATGATGGGTAATCAAAGTTTGTTCTATAACTACAAAGCATATAATGGAGGTAACGTCACTTTCGCTAGTAAGCTACGTGGTAACATCATTGGCAAAGGTACGGTTTCTCTTGACTCTATGACCATCGAAAATGTGGAACACGTAGATAATCTAGGGTTTAATCTTCTAAGTATAGGTCAAATTTGTGACAATAAGTGTAAGGTCATCTTTTTGGAAAATGATAGTGAAATCGAAAAAGATGGAAAGATCATTGGAAAAGGTGTTAGAAAGCATGGGCTTTACGTCATGATGGTCAATAGCAAGTCAAAAGACAACTTATGTCTAGCGACTTTAGATGATAGTTCTACTCCTTGGCATAGGAGATTAGGTCACGCTAATATGCGTTTAATTCAATCTTTAGTCTCTAAGGAGTTGGTAAGACATCTCCCCAAGATTAAGTTTGATAGTCACTTTTGTGATGCTTGCAAAGTTAGGAAGCAAGTTCACTCAAGTCACAAGGCAAAGAATTTGGTATTGACCTCTCGGTGCTTAGAGCTCCTACATATGGATCTCTTTGGACCTTCCGTCATACGGAGTTATGGAGGTAACCTTTATACCCTAGTTATAGTTGATGACTATTCTAGATTCACTTTGACTAGATTTTTGGCTTCTAAGAATGAAGCTTTTGATCATTTTGAAACCTTTAGTCGAAGGATCCCAAATCAACTAGGATGTTCAATTGTCTCTATTAGGACAAATCATGGTAGGGAATTTGATAACGAAGTACAATTTGGTGCCTTTTGTGAAGCTCATGGTATTACCCATAACTTCTCGGCTCCTCGCACTCCACAATCAAATGGGGTAGTTGAAATGAAGAATAGGACTATCAACGTTAAACGAGCAATATTTGTCTTCAAAAATTTGGTGCAATGTCGTGGACACATCAACCTATATTCTCAACCGAATTCTTATTCGACCTTTTCTAGGAATGACCCCTTATGAGATTCTTAAAGGTAAGAAGCCCTCATTAGAATAATTTAAGGTGTTTGGTAGCAAGTGCTTCATTCTTAACACCAAAGATTACCTTACTAAGTTCGACCCAAAGTCGTACGAAGGTATCTTTCTAGGTTATTCTCAAACTAGTAAAGCCTACATAGTCCTCAATAGAACCTCCGGTGTAATCGAAGAATCACTCAACATGACATTTGATGAAACCCCTCCTACATCTAAGACACCACCTTTGGTAGATGATGACTTAGATGAATTAGACATAGTTATAGCCAAAGAGGTTAGAAAATTAAGTGTTGAAGATCTTAATGTTGAAAAGGGAGTAAACATTAGGGAGTCTAAGGATCATGCTCTCGATAACGTCATAGGCGACTTAAATCAAAGGACCCTAAGATCTCAAGTCCAAGATCAAAGTAACTTATTTTGTTTTGTCTCAATGATCGAACCAAAGAATGTTAAATAAGCTTTGACGGATGAGAGTTGGGTCATCGCCATACACGAAGAATTAAATCAATCATTGCTAATGACGTTTGGGAACTTGTTCTTCCACTACCATTGTAGGAACCAAATGAGTATATAAGAATAAGTTAGATGAGAACGGTGTTGTGTCTCGTAACAAGGCTAGACTTGTAGCTCAAGGCTATAATCAACAAAAAGGGATTGATTATGATGAGACATATGCACCGGTAGCAAGGTTAGAGTCCATTGGGATCCTTTTAGCTTATGCTTGTGCATTAGATTTTAAGCTTCAACAAATGGATGTAAAGAGTGCGTTTCTTAACGGGTTGATCAAAGAGGAGGTATATGTCACTCAACCTCCCGGCTTCATTGATTTTGAGAAACCGGATCATGTTTAAAAGCTTAAGAAATCTCTTTATAGTCTTAAACAAGCACCCAAAGCTTGGTATCATAGACTTAAAGCGTTTCTTGTAAAACATGAGTATACCATATGGATGGTAGACAATACACTCTTTATAAAGAAGAAAAGCTCTCACCTTATAATTGTACAAATATATGTTGATGACATTATATTTGGTTCAACTTGTCATAGTTTGTGTGATGACTTTGCCAAAATCATGCATGACGAGTTTGAATGAGCAAGATGGGAGAACTTAACTTCTTTTTAGGACTCCAAATTAAACAAATGGACGATGGTATTTTCTTTAATCAATCTAAGTACGTTAAAGAAATGCTAAAGAAATTTGGATTAGAGGACTCTAGACCAATGAAGACCCCTATGGCCTCAGATACTAAACTCATCGTAGATGATGATAGTGATTCGTTAGACAACACCAAATATAGAGGTATGATTGGTAGTTTGGTGTACCTAACGACAAGTCGACCGGATATCATGTTTAGTGTTTTCCTTTGTGCTCGCTTCCAAGAGGCTCCCAAAACCTCTCACCTTGAAGCGGTTAAGCGTATCTTCTGATACATTTAAGGCACTATACATTTAGGATTATGGTATCCTAAAGGGACTGGCGTAGAAACCATAGTATACGCGGACTCGAATCATGCGGGAGACTATGTGGACCGGAAAAGCACTAGTGGAGTTTGTACCTTCATGGGTTGTTGCTTAACTTCTTGGTTCTCCAAGAAACAAACCGATCTTGCTATATCCACCACGGAAGACGAGTATGTGAGTGCCGGTAATGCTTGTCAACAAGCTTTATGGATGAAGCAAGCGCTTGTTAATTACGGGATTTCACTTAATGATGTTCCCATCATGTGTCATAATAAGGGTGCAATAGACCTTAGCAAAAATCCCATGCAACATTCGCGAACTAAGCACATAGAGATTCGCCACCATTTCCTTAGGGATACTGTTTAAAAGGGGAAAATTTCAATTGAGAAGGTGCCCTCGGTAGAAACCTTATCCGACGTCTTCACTAATCCACTCAAGAGGGAACCTTTTAATTACATGTGTCTAGGTCTAGGTTTAATGGAACATATTCCTTAATTGCGCTTTACATTAATCAAGTCTTTCTCTTCTTTTAATCTTTTCATTTTCTTTGAGTGTTTGAGTCTCTTAAACCCTTTTTGAAAAATTCCTCTTCTCTTTTTTCAAATCTCTCAAAGTTCTTTCAAAAATGTTCGAGAAATGTTTTTGCATTGTCAATTCAATCTAAAAACGTTTTTCATAGCTTCTTACTATTGACATCGAGCATACATAATTCATATGTATGGGTCTCTCAAATATAGAAAGAACGATAATGAAATATGGAGGATCATTGTGTCATGACCATGTGTCTAGATTAACACACCTCCAACATCGATTTTATTTCAAATCCATGATTTTTGGTCAAAATAGTGTTTGGTGTGTTCTTATGTGTTTTCTATGTCTTTTTTTGATTCTTAGCATGTCTCTATGATTAGTTGGACTAGAAAATTAGGATTTGTTGAATTATAAAATTCTCCTTATCCCCCAAAACACACCTTCTGTACACGGTTCTCCAAATAACCCGCGGGTCCATATATATATGGCACCGCAGGTGGAGATAAGGTATCGCGGCCAGAACCTTCAAGTTTCGAGTTTTCTGTAACTCCAAATTTGCTCCAACACTTTTTGGAATCTTTGGTTCAAACCTTTGACCATCCCAAAAGTGTTTTGGGCTTTCTCTATTTAACCCTAAGCGTTTCGCATCCTTTCTCATATCAAAATGTCTTATTCACCAAATGAAAGCCTTGATTCTCCTCTATTTTCCCCAATCTCTTTCAATCCAAATTCACCCAAGAACACTCAAAATTACACTTCTTCTCCTTCTAAGAATGTTGAGTGGAACCTCTACCTTTCCACCACATCCTTTTTGTGTTCTTCCTCCTTCACATGATAATGTCATGCATCATGGAGCATATTGTTAATGTTGTCAATATCAACATCTTGCAATGGCCCATATCTATGAGGAGTTGATTTACATCAAGAGTCTCCTAGTCAAACCTCCTCTTCACTATGACTATGAGATCACTACCAAGCCACCACCACCTACTTCCGCCACCACTTTGTCTTTCATGTAAGCATATGGATTGCTTATCTCCAAGACATCTACTTCAAGCAAATCTTTAAGTTCTAGGTTAACTAGGATTAGATTTATGCTTTTCTTTTGGCTTGTTCTCTTTTTCATACCATTTTGTATGATTTTTACCTTGTATCTTTATTTCACGTTTCTATTTAACATGACTTATCTTGGATTTTAGTTGTCTTCTCTTTTCTTATCTTATTTTTATTTTTATGTGACCTATGCTATATCTTGTTGGGTGTATCTTTTCTTCTACTAATCCTTCCATGTAGCTTGTCACCATAGCTCGATTCCTTGGTTCCCCAAGCAAGGGGGAGTAAGCACCAAGAGGGAGCAATTGCAAAGTCCAATTCTTTTATTCCTCAAAGACTTTTGCATCCTTTTACTTAGACAAGGGGGAGCTCTTGCAAAGTCCGGTTCTTTTCTTCCTCAAAGACTTTTGCATCCTTTTTTATTCGACAAGGGGGAGAAATGAAATAAACTCATCTTCGGAAATCTTGTTTTTCATATGATTGAGTTTATGTGTTGTCGAAATCAAAAAAGGGGGAGATTGTTAATGCAATGATGCCTAAAAACGTTTCTTGCATTTTTCAATCTCGCTTTGTTTCGATTACGACAAAATATAAAAATAAGCATTTACGAAAACAACGAAAAACGAATTCTTGAGTTCAAGTATTTTTCCATTTCAACCATTATCACTTAAGGTGTGAACAAACAAGTTTTCATCTTAATTAAGTGATCAAGGATTTAAGTTTTCTTAAAGCTCACCTTTTATTAAATGTTACAAAGTTCTTTTAATAAACTTTATTTTTAAGAAAATGTTTTATTAAATTAAATATTTAAAAATTTGAAAATGGCATATTCTATTTGGGTTTAGAATATCCTTTGAGGATAACTTTTCTACCATATGTGACTACCCCACTAAAAGACAAAAAGGAGCAGAGTCTACGACCGCGGTCCCTTAAAGGTCTATACGGTTCCTTATCGATAAGGAACCACAGACACAATTAAGGCATCGCGCTCAAATATGACCATTGGACCTTTTTTCTATAAATAGTGGACCATTCTCAGATTTTCTCTTCACCTCTTTTGCACACAAATTTCCAGATTCAAACATACATCTTAAATCATTCGAATCCTTGATTATTTGGTTGATTACTACTTGTTTAGAAGTGAATCTTTCTCCTCCCATCTCTTCCTCTTCAAGTGCAAAGAGAAGAACACTTTCATCCTTGAAGTGTTGAGTCTACCTCAAGATCTATTGAAGATCAAATTATTCATTCATTATAGTTGTGTAGTGTCGATCCAAGTAGTTGTGTTATTTGGAGTTGTGTTGTGAAGATCCAAGTAGTTGTGCCATTTGGTAGTTGTGTTGTGAAGATCCAAATATGTTTGTTTATTTGGTAGTTGTGTATATAGTAGGGTTAATAATTAGAACTCAAAGTATATTGGTGTAGATTGGTCCTAGCTAAGATTAGGGTTCGACTTTTAGCTTAGAGTAGGAAATTGAATAAGCGACGTTGTGTACGGTTTCTCCACCTTTAGGAGCTTGTTGATTAGTGAACTCTCGAGTAAGGAGTACTCGAGGAGTGGAGTAGGGACGATGAGTGAGCTTCGGTGCCAAACCACTATAAATCCTTGGTGTTTGGTTTGATCTTTCTTTTCCTTATCTCTTTACATTCGTTATTCTTTATTGCATGTACTTGTGATTATCAGTTTAGTTTCACTATCCCTTGTTCATATTGTGTATAAGAAGATTCACATAATTACTCAAGCCTAAGTTTTTTAAAAAGATTTTTGAAAACCCTCTTTTAACAAGTAAATTGTAAGAAACTGTTCAACCCCCCTTCTAGTTTCTATAGATTCTCTTGACATCTTTGGATTACAGTATACTAGTGAGTAGGTTTGTTGTATTAGTACTTTTATGAAGTATGGTGATCGTGAGACACTTAATATCCTTCGAGATGTCTAATTATAAAAATGACTTTTATATGTTTTCACACTAAATTAGAAGAAATCTATGCCAAGCACACAAATTGAACCCATTATTCCATTTTGAGGTTAGATTTATCCATTTCCATGACTATACATAAATCCACCAAATATATGAGTGTGTCTCTAGTATTGTGGATGTTAGAACTTGACTTGTATCATCAATTTGAGACCGAATTGGGTGATATGGATGGTAACCATCCTAAGATTACAACCAAATTTCTTTTATATGTGTTTGTGTTTATCGACTTATTACACTCAGTTGTCGACACTTGTTCTCAAAATTGATCGCACTCATTTTAAGTGCCAACCACTGGTATAACCAGTAGACGCATTTACTTTAAGATTAAACCAAATGTTTTTGTTACAACTTTACATCAAGCCTCCCTTTGTAGTCGATTTTGGTCGATGAGTTATTGGCTATATGACAACCATTAGTTGTTGAAGATTGGTTCGTTAATTATGCTTATTGGGTTTATCATTATGATCTCAGAAGACCCTCAAGTTTTATCACTATTTATTGCAAGTGGAAGGTATATGTTTATTATCATGCTAAAAATGTATTTAGAAATAACTACAGTTGGTACGTATATAAACCAACAAGTGTTGCAGAATGGGTGTTATATAAAATCATAATAAGTGAAGATCAAGATTCTCGTGCTTTGAAGCTTAAGCTCATGGAGGAGTGATGGTGACTGGTGATGACATGTCCTCAACTACCTATTTTGTGTATTTTTTAACTTAAAATAAGTTTTAGGTGCATCTTTAGGAATTATCCTACCTTTATTCAACCCAAAGTGGCTCTAACCTTTAGCCTTTTCAAGTTGAGGAATCTGCAGTTGTGTGTGTCTCTTTCATCTTTCTGACTGAACATATTTAATCTTTGGTGCTCTTCTTCAGAATAGAGATTGGTTATAACTATCGAGCTTGTGTTATTAAACCCATTGCCATCTCATATCCCTAAGTGTGTGTAGATTTGTGTACATTCCAGGACTATGACTGATACATTGCTATAACTTTGCAATTGAGTGAACACCCCAAATATTACATCTAGATTAGGATGAGAGGTGATTAAATAGGATTTCTTAGTTGGTAAGGTGTTCGACCTAGGTATCTATCAGTAGAAATATTTTTAACTTCATATTTTTTAAGTTTTGCAGGAAATATCTTTTTAGAAATTGATTTTAACAAGTCTATTTAAGGACAAGTAGGACTTAAATGGGGGATATTTGATAAAAACCAATAGTTAAATATTTTTTTACCTCGGTATCCATTCAATTCAACTCAATTTAGTGCTAATTAACACCCAATTTGCGAAGATTCGTATATTTTATGTTTTACAAGTAAAATTGAGAAAGTAATGGAAAACGATGATTAAATGGTAGAATATGACAAGAAAAGACGCCAAACACAAGTTCTAAAAGTCATCTACGACGAGATGATTTCCAGACATACGTCGTAGATATATAGATGTAAGAGTTTCCTATTTTGAAGGCACCACGGCGTAGACGCTCATATGGTCTACTATGTAAGAGTTATTGGACTCACAAGACACGCTAGGCGACAAGATAAAGACTAAAAGAAGAAAGTGTACCTACAATGTAGGCTCTAGTTCCCTCTACGTCGTAGATTCATGCGTGGTCACAAAGGACTTACCATATTGAAGACCTACGGCGTAGGTCCTTGTGCCCTCTACGCCGTAGGTATCTCATTTTAAAAGGATAGAAAAAAACATGTCCCTACGGCGTAGGTCGTAATATCACATGTGTCATAGGTGATCTGAATAGTATAAATAGAGGGTCTTTTTCTTCTCCTTCGACACACACTTCCAACCATAACTCAATAACATGTTTTAGGCCATTTTTTAAAGGGGGGGGGGGGTGTTCTAAAGGTCATATTTCGACAAGCTTCCACCATTGTAAGAGAAGTATTTCTATTCTAGTAAGATTTTTTTAGTCATTCGTATCCAATAAAATTATAAAATTTCATATGATCATTATGATTATGTTTACTTGTTGTGTTGTTGCTATGAGAGGCTAAGCACCCTTGTGCTGACCTAATTATAATATTATTATATATGTTGTGATTATTGTATAGTTTATGTTTTGGTTGTTTAGGATATCCATATGCATGTTGTGTAACTCTTGTGTTTTGGTAGTATTGGCTTATTACAAGATTCCATTGGTCTATACATGATGTATAGGAACTGACTGTCGGTAACTTCAAGAAGGGATTTATAAGGGCTATGTTTGCAACTGTCCTGAGTGTATGAGATTTATCGACCACCGCCTTTTCTAAGCTACTTAAAAAAATTCAAGAAGTAACGTGGGAGTGTTTGAATAACTAGGTCATATGAGTAGTTGAGGTTCTATTATTGTTAACTTTGTACTTGGCTAGTCGCGAAAACGGTAGTTGAGATTTGAAAGACATAGGGAAAGGGCTATTGACCAATACTTCACACGATCAGGTTCTCTGACCCTTAATTCGTTGTACGTAGAAATTATTTTTTTAAATTTAAAACTTGATTAAATATATCTAAAAAATTCGCATCAACTGTAGAAATGCTAAATACGATCCGGTGGTCTAATGTGGTGGAAAATGGTGGTGGAAGCCATTGTTGGCTTAGAGAGAGAGAAGAGAGGTTGAGAGTAAAAGTGAAATGTATTCCCAAATGAACAAATGACAATCAACACCCCTCCTTGGAAGCTAAGGAGGGGTATATATAGTCACGCACACAACCTAAACTTTACAACGAGCCTAGTCTAGTCTAAATGTGCGTGACTATGATAACTAACGGGAATTCTTAAATGTCGTCACATAAAGTGAGTTTCCAACAATCTTCCCCCATGGGACGACGTGTAGAATTCCTTACAATATTCTTCCTAACAAGTACAAAATGATTAAGAATAAGAGCTTTCTTGAAGCATCCAATGCTGATGAAGTCTTCTGAGGCCTTCGTCTTCAAAACGACTCATCTTTAAAGTAACTTGTAGAAGAAATACTGTAACGGCACGAGCTAAGTAACCCATACACTTCTGGTTAAGGAGAAGCTTCTGAATTAGCTTCCCCCTAATTCATGCCACGTAAACTTGATGTAGAAGCATTTTAAATAGCTTCCCCCTAAACCAACAATCCTCGTAAGCAACTTCAAAGCTTTCAATAAAGCTTAGAATGATTAAGCGCACAGTGGAATCTAACTAGCAAATCCCATCATATAACATGATAATGTTGCTAAGAGGGATTGAAAGTTTGGGGCACACCAAGTAGATCATCAACTTTTCTTCTCACGCTTGAATAATTCTTCTGAATTTTTCTTCCCCCTGAGAGTTCAAGTTATGCATACCAGAAAGAATCAAGACACTTCTTCCCCCACATAGTTGAAGAAGGTAAATCAATCCCAATTATGAAGCTCAAATACTGAAGTGGACACTTTATCCCATTCATGAAGTTGACATCGTAACACCAGAGTCAATTAAGTCCCAGAAATGCACATGTCTTCTTCCGGAGATGCACCAGAGTCAATTAAGTCCCGGGAATGCATATGGGATAATGATGATGTTTAGTTGAAACAATCAAACAGTTAAACCTCGAATCAGTAGTGTACCGTTTGGAGATTGATAACGACACGAGTTAAAACACTGATTTTCTCTGCGGCTATGACAAATGTCATCCCGGAATATCTTCAAATCAAAAGAAGGTATGAAGTTCATCACGTGTACTCGTTGTGCGTTCAATGTGTCTTCTTCTTCCCCCTTGATGGTTTCGAAACTCGGAACCATCAATAAATTGTACGCACATGAACCTGAAATCTCGTGAGAATAATAAATAAGCTGAATTATATATTTTGTGAGAATCAGTTGTTGATCGAAAATCTCTTCTCATAAACTCTCCATGGCCACCTTTACCAACCCACGTGAAAGCAATTTGAAGTGACCACTGAAAGAATGAACCGGATACATCAAACGCGAAGCTGAATAAAAATCCTTCGATCTTGTGAGTTAAGCTTGCACTGTTGTTGAATGAAGAACGGTGGAGAAATCTCTAAGTACTCAATGCATCACTGAAGAAGTCTATAAGCACAACACCTCTTGAAATTATCCACGTCGACTAAGCGCGTGACACTGAGTACAACAATGTAACCCCTTTAAGTGATAGTTATCCGAGTCATCAACCATCCACCCCGAACCCGGAAACCAGATAACCAAGTCTTCATTCTAGTATTAAGCACGAGCAAGTTATCTATTAAAAGATAAAATAAATACACGCCTTCGAAAAATCCGTCTTCAACGTCACGTAATTAATACCCGATCAAACAAAATCTGTAGCCACTAAAATATCGCCCATTTTTTCTTGGTCTCGTCGTAAATAAATTCTCGTCACATTTGTCACGTCATTTTGTCGCGTCACATTTCTCGTCACCCAATCAGTGTCAAGAATAAATTAAAGAACCACAAATGCAACAAAAAAAAACTACAAATTCAAAAAAGGAATTTGTTTGTTTGAGCATCCATTCTCCTTAACAATGTCTCGTCACTTTTTGTCTCGACCCGATGACGACCGAATTAAAACTAAATACACAACAAATTTATTTAAAAATTTGTATTTTAAAAAATATTTGTGTGTATGTTTTATCAAAACACACGGTTCAAATCAAAGAATGTGAGTCCATCACATTTCAGCCTTCATGGCCCAAGAAAATTTCGAGCCCATTCACCATAACCCGGTCCATCCAATTTGGTTATAACTTTCCCAACCCTAATTAAATCTCACACAAGTCAACATAACCCTAAATACATTCCTCGTTGAATCCGCCTCCCCACCTAAATATCCTCTCACCAAACACCAACTTCATCTCCTCACTCAGAAACTTCCGCCTCGAATCCTCCGTCCCCCTTTTCACTCCCACAAACCAAACTGCATCTCCTCTCAACCTAGTAACCATCACCCTCCATCTATCTCTCCTAATCTCTCCATCAAACGCAGCAAAATCATTCACATAATCAAACCCATCTAAACACTTCACTGATTTTCAATCTCATCAATCGCATCTAATATCACAAATCATATGATATCTGTGATTGTTGACGAGAGAGACACAACTTCAAGATCAATGCGAATTGATCTCAGGTAGGTCATCGAATGCATGTTTGTTTATGTGATTGAATCGAAATAAAGAAATGATTATAACATGCTTGTTATAATTATTCTTAGATTTCGTATAATAAAAGTGATTAAAGTCCAAACATTTGATCTGTGAAGATTATTGATTTTCGTGTGAAAAGATCTACAAAGATTAAGAACAAACGTGTACGCCCATCCCATATAAACGTGTATGGTTTAGAAACGGGATGTACACGGCATCAAGATCAAGTTAAATTGATCTCGGGTAAGATTAATAATGATTGCATGTCGATTTGATGTGATAAATTCGAAACAAAGAGTGGTTTTAACAGATTTGTTAAAAACCATTCTTATATTCGTATAGAAATTGGGTAAAAACCCAATATAAGATCTATGATGGAGGAATTAATTTCGTGTGGAAGATCTTAATAGATCTATGGTTGCATGTGCAAAACACGAAAAAAATGAAGCTGAGATCGAGATGTGATATTTCTGTTTTTGGTCGAGTCTAGGTGGGATAGGTGACGATGGGTATTAGGTTTAGTTTTGGAGTTGTGGAGATAAAAGGTTGGCAGTTGAGTTATGGTCGACTCAGTGGGTTGACTGAGTCAACTCGGTAATTACCGAGTTGACTCGGTTGGTTTAGACGATGGGTTGGTTTTGGTCACAAAATTTGGTTCACAAATATTTGGTTGTGATGGGTAAATACTGAGTTAACATGGTCCATCGAATGTAAAAAAATCCCATCGGAATATTGTCTAAATAGTCCATCGGAATGTTTTGAATAAATCCCATCGGAATAGTTTTGAAAGTGTCTCATCGGAATGATTTAATTTGTGAGTCTGTCATCGGAATCAAACAATCACCCCAATCCGAATAACCAATCCGAATGTCAATCTGAATGTCAATCTGAATGTTTAATCTGAAAATCCAATCGGAAACCCAATCTGAATGTCAATCTGAATAAGCTGTCGGAAACCCAATCTGAAAAGGGTTTTGAAGGACCCGAAAATAGTGGATCTGCACATTTTGTCCTTTTCTAACTGCATAAACAAGAAAGACATAAACCCAGAAAGAGTGACCATATTTGAATGACATTGACCATGATATTGATGAAACCAAGACACAAAACATGTGACTGATTGGACAATTGGACAAAAGAATAAGACGTGACCCAAAAAAAATTTGTGACAATGGACAGAAATATTATATAACAAGACACAAAGAAATAACTAGACCACCAAATCGAATATATAAACACGATCCAAGGATAGAACCGTGGCTCTAATGCCAAATGTAGAAATGCTAAATACGATCCGGTGGTCTAATGTGGTGGAAAATGGTGGTGGAAGCCATTGTTGGCTTAGAGAGAGAGAAGAGAGGTTGAGAGTAAAAGTGAAATGTATTCCCAAATGAACAAATGACAATCAACACCCCTCCTTGGAAGCTAAGGAGGGGTATATATAGTCACGCACACAACCTAAACTTTACAACGAGCCTAGTCTAGTCTAAATGTGCGTGACTATGATAACTAACGGGAATTCTTAAATGTCGTCACATAAAGTGAGTTTCCAACATCAACGCCAATAGATTGGGACTTACCATGACTTTATAGCACTTACTTTCATCTTTTGCTTGTATTTCTTATTTGATGCACTGAACTTTTTCGTTTGGTCAAATTGATGGCCTGATACAAAATAACTTTCACATAAATGACTCGTGTAATTATCAACTTTTCAAAACAAAATATGTGATTTTGACTTACCACAAAGACGACTTATGTAATTAATCTTTTTTTCCGACCCAAAACAATACATGATTTAAAATACCAGTGTTTGGAAATTGAAACTTTTAAATATCAAGTGCTTAGAGAGTGGTAGGCTGGTGGTTGGTGTCATCGCCTTCTAGCCCTCCTCTTCTACGACGCACTATTCTTAACTTCGTGTTAAAAGTTCTAGCGTCAAAGACATCAGCTCAGAAAAGTCACGCCGTAGTTTCTTTTAATGTAATAAGTAGGTACATGTGGACCTATTACACCACTTATTTAGTACTTTGACACCACTTTTTATCGTGTCAATCACTTCCTGTAAAATGTGATGTCATAGCATTTCTCGTATTATAACTTACATGGCACACTTTTTCTATGCAATATCACAAAATGATGTCAACCGCTCTCAAGCTCTAACGAGATCTCACCTAATTTATAAGACCATGTTTTTAAGTTGGTGAAAAAAAACCACATTACTTGGCAAACTTGAGTGTTATCTACATTCAGACTCAATATTTTAGACAAAAACACTTACTCGATCATCTACTTAGCTCATACAACATTTCTTTGAGTCGACGAATTTTTCTTATATACTTAAGCCAACAACAAATTCAATCCATCAATATTTATAATATCACTTGTTGATTGGTGATTTTACGAAGCTATTGCCGTCTATTACGATTTCAAACAAATCCGCTTCAGAAGCCTCGTCATAATCTTTTGTCTTTCCTTTATTAACATTGATGTTATATTGTGCACCTCTTGTCATGGATTGATTTAACCATTGTGAATCTATTCTACCCATTGAAAAAAGCTCTTTGCTATCTTCGTAATTTGTCACTGGTCCTGTGAAGCAAGGATTTTGAGTTCTTTGCAGATTTGCTGGTTCGTATTTGAAAGTACTTTGCCCAAAATTAACTAGTACGGTAACATCACTATTCGCCGCTATAGCGGGATAGAGTGGAGTCCCGTATTCCTCTTCCTTACAATTGATTTCATGTACAAGTTTCGAATCAAGTGTGAAGAAAACCATTTTCTGGCTTGGGTTGTAGCCACAACCAATCACCTTCTCTGGCTTTTCCCATCTTTCGATTTCTGATTCAATTACCAATTTTATTCCTGCATAATCAACACCATCGGGACGAAACAAAGTTAAAAACTAGGTAAAGCGATCGTAGTGCATGATTTTTAAGATGCATGTATTACGTTAACTTTGTATTTCAAGGAAACTATTGACATGATAGTAAACATAAACAATTTAAAACAGTTAATCTACTATTATTTCATTGTTTTAAATTTAAATAACTACAAAAATCATACAAAGTATGAGATGTTCCCCTTTTAATATTAAAATACTTGAACAAAATAAGTTGTATTTGTGGGGCTCATGTCGTTAGGTGGATCTACCTTGCTTTTCGTCATATTATAATATTATACTTCCAAGTCCTAAACTCATAAAAAAATCAAACAATAGCAAAGTTTGTCCAACTCTAGACCAAATATGTTTATAACTATTTTAGGTAACAGTACTGTTGTTAAATGCTAACTAGTATGAAACTTTTTCTTTAAATAATGGAGTTAGAGCAAACGGAGTGGTCACGGTGAGGTTGGGCGTTGGTCGGCGTGATCACACCGTGCCAATCTACGTGAACCACAGCGTGATCACAGCCACTCGCGTAGAAAGACTTCAAATTTTTCAAAAACCCCTCATTTGCAACTTTACAAAAATCCCTTTTTGAAACTAAACATACCAAACACCCTCAATGGCTATATTTTGGTTTTTAAAAAGATTTGAATTTTTTTGAAAAAACCTAGTAGCCAACGGCTACTTTTTTAAAATAATTTTTTTAATAATTAAAATAGCCTAACGGCTAGTTGTATAAAAATAAAATAAAATTTAGAAAGTAGCCAATGATTAGTTTTTGAAACAAAAAAACTTTTTTTTAAATCCTTATATATACATAATAATATATCCTCTAAATTTACACACTCCAAATCCTCTTAATCTTTTACATATCACATACGAAATCATGTCTGGAAACCCAAACAAACCATCTTTCGTTGGCCTCCTTAACACTTTTACCAGAGCTCCGTCTTCACAAGAACTATATTCGGATGATCCGGAATGGCTAGAAATCCAACGACAAACATACGAAAATTTTCAACGACAAAAATACACTCAATTTCAATCCGACGAGGATATGGAATTCCAAAAGCTTCAAGAAAACCCACCATCCTTCGATGAACAACAATCCTAACAACCCACACCCCAACCAAAAAAAAAAACCTCGTAAACGGGCGGCAAAAAAAATGTTGATTTGAGTCAACTAGGGGCAGATTTCGAGAAAAACCCGGATGTGTCGAAAACTAAGTCACGTTGGTTGCATCGGAGGAGGCATTTCTTGCAAAATGTTATGTTGAGATTTCGTAGGACCCGAATGTCGAGAGATCTCAAAAAGGAGAAACATTTTGGTATAGGGTTATGGGGACTTTTAATAACCATAATTTTCAAAACCGTACCAAGGATATGACTTAAAGTAAATTTAGGGATTTGAACCATGCTTGCCAAAAGTTCAATGGTTGTTTCCGACGTAGCAATGCGGTAATCAAAAGTGAGGAAAGTGATTTGGATGTGATGGCGAGGGCTTGAACAATGTATCGGAAAGAAAATAAAAACAACACTTTCCACCTCGAAGACGCTTGGAATGTTCTGAAATCCCATGTGAAATGGGATCCTCCCGAAGCCGTTGATTTAACCGGCGACGTTCCGTCTCTTACAAATGAGGCTCTTTTTGCACCAGATGCAAGACCCCGTCCCCCCAACAAAGAACGAACCAGAAAGAAGGTAAGACCCGAGTCGACGAGCACGGGAACGAGTATTGGGTCGCACCCATTCGGGGATGCTATAACCGTCGAGTTTCGACGCAAAACTCAAGCCGTCCAAGAAGCCTACGAAGTGTCGATAAATAAAGACAATGAGTGGCTTATGATGGAGCAACTAAAATTTCTCACAACATCGACTAAAGGTTGTGAGGAAAACGAGGCTCGTTTGATCAATGCGAAAAAAGAAAAAATAAAAAAGAAACTTGATCGAAGTGAAAATTAGTTTTCTTTTTTATTTTCATATTGGTTTTTTTTTAATTTTCGTATTGTTGTTTTTTTATTTTAGGATGTAATGGTTTTTATTTTATGAATAAAGTAAATTATAATTTGAATAAATTATTTGTTTAGGGTATTTTATAAAAATAAGTGGAAAATTTGGTGTGGTGGTATGAAAATGAAGTGATGGTTAGATGTGTTTTTTTGGTGTGGCTATAAAAGTGAAAAAGCTGACGTGACAAGATATTTTTTGATTTGATGGTGTGATCACTCTTTTTTGCTCTTAGCTAGCTAATATCAGTATGGTCTACAATATACTTTATTCAAAGACTCACATATATTTCATATCAATGCATAGTTTAATTAATTAAATTACTGCTATTGCATAAACTAGTCTAAGATTATCTCTAATCATGATAAATGTTTTAATACAAAAGATCATACATATAATGATTACAAAACCAGTAGTTCGCATCTGTTAAAAGTGGGAACAAATGTTTAACAATATTAAATAGTAGTATAAAGTTTGTCCTAAACTTTAAAATCCTGTTATTTAACATATTTGTCGTAGGATCATTTTGGACACATTAGCCTAATCGGAATCAAAATAAAAACCTATTCAATATTACATGGAAAAGTCTAATTATTGACCGTTATGTACTTATATTAACTACCCTTTATTTGTGTCTCTTTTATGTCAAAGAATAACCATGATAGAAATTGACTCTATGATAGGTAAAAAAGACAATGAATGCAAACGTTTAAACAAATGAATTTATGGAAAAAAAAACATACCATCCAAGTAAATAGACCCATCGGAATTAAACCCAACTGATCCCGGATAACTTCCTGGGAGTCTTGCCGGGAGAGAACCACCGCCGGTCAGTCCCACGGACAACATAATACTCACTTCAGTTTTACCCTCAGTTATATCTTTTGCACAGTTTTGACCCTTCAACTCTTCATAATTACCATGCACACCCTTCACATTTACTACACCATTCTCTGGTATCAACTTAATATCCTCCCCTTCTCCATTTTCACAGTCATAATTCGACAATATCGTTATCTCGAAATACGCCTCTTGAGGAAACGGGGACGAGTTTCCTAACGTGGGACCGGGCAGTGGTAACGCGGATTTAATAACCGAGGCAGCTGTCATTGTTAAACTCGTAGACTTCACGATTTTATTTAACCCCGTGTTTAACCTAATCTTTTGCAAGAAATCACTTGATCCGTGATAAACATCCCAACTAATCTCCACAACATCATCCTCACCTCCTGTGACGTCACCAGCGCATGAACCTAGTAAGAAACGTTTCGATCTTACGGACGATGAGGAAATATAATCAGTAAAAGCGAAACGTGACCAACCATTCTCTACTGCGTCTGTTATCAAAGAAGGGTTGTCTGTCCAGCTAAAGAGTTTTCGAGAAACACCAACGTTGGAGTTTCTTAGTCTTTTGCTGTTGGATACGCTGTTTTCATTGTTATTTGTTCCGGTTGTAGGGTTTGGTGGTTTAGGGTGGTAGAAAAAGTAAAATAGGAGGAGAACGAATATTCCGGCGGATAGAACCACTAATACAAAGTGTACCAATGGAAGCATGATTTAATAATTTTGATGAAAATTGAAACGAGTGAAGATTGATGAGATGTTTATATATGTGAAGTTGGACGGCAGCCGTGGCAAAATTAACAAATATTTAATTAATGAATGAATAACAGTATTAGGTTTAATCTTTTGTTTCATGTTTATAACATCATCTTTGTCTTTTACAGCACATGATTTCACCGAGTTATCTCATGACTATGTTTGACATTTTATTTCCATTTATAGCATGTATTTTGATCGACGTCATTTTATCTTTTTCACATAGTATAGCTTGATTTGTTACTTAAAGTTGACAACACAACACATATGCTGATTTGTGATTTGTGATTTGTAATTTGTAATTTGTTGATTCTTTTCTCTTCCAAACCCGACAACCATGATCAATAACGCATATATACATTAGGGAATATTACTTGCTCCTTGTTAATTTAATAAGTTGGTTTGATATCACAAAATAATGTGGGTGTGATTGGGACTTAAAGATTAGCGTTTCTTAATTGGCCTCAATTTTAACAGTTATGTTTTGAAACAAGAACTTGATCATATGCGGTATGTGTGTCTAGGTAATGTTTCGATGATACACATTTCTCTAGTGAGTTGGCAATATATTATTTCTTTTATAAGCATATATAGGACATTTGTGCCAGATATATGATTAGTACTGTAGTATCTTCCTAGAACGTGTCATTTGAGGATGAAATGAGACTTGCTATGGATTACAACTGAGGATGTCATGTCTCAAGATCTACACTACATAAACATATATATATCATGAATTCATGACTTTGTATTTAAAAACTATTACTCCCACGAAAGTATACCATATAATTTTGTTACCAAAGGTCTTTTGTTCGGTTGATACTCATTTTTAAAAACCCATTTGGTCGGCCAAAGGTTCAAACCTCGAGTCTGGCATGGACGGCTGTCTGAAAGATTTTATAAACAATAGGTTAAACGTTCGGGTCTCAACTATTGCTTCCATTAGTTGGTGTCCCACTGCACAGACTAGCTAGGAGAGTTGGCAAAACTATTTCCTATTTGATGAATAATGGCTAATATCTAAAATTATCGGGCGTCAGGATGATGTTTTCCACAATTTACACATTTTTGCAGTTCATATGTCTTGTTCATCAAAACATTTAAATTTTAATAATTGTTTGCTATTATTTTGAATATTATCACACTGTCTTTTATGTCATTCTCTCAGTCTTTTCTAATTAGTCTTCTGATCAAGAAGATAATAAATCGAGAAAAAATAATTTCAGAAAAAAGAGAAATAATCTGCGGAATTAGAAGTAGATGAATGTCAACATTACTTATTTCGGATTCAATTAAAATAAAACTAATGTCCAAATCCGTATGCTACCACCTCACAATCTTCCAAAATTAAATATTACTTTTGCTATGATTCTCACATATTTAGTCATTATAATAGACACCTTAGCTTATGTACATTGAATCATTATTAAAAATATTGTATTGAGCACAAAAACGACTGGTTTTAGATTTTTTCGGTAAGTGATATAAAAACGAGCCCTGTAAAAAATACATGGTAACATTTCCTCTTTATTCTGACACTACATATAATCATTTTGCGATCAATATAAATCCATAATAGAAGTTAACTATGAGGTGATTCATTCAAATTTTTGCATGTTTTGTTTACTGAAAAAAATAAAGAAATCGGTGAACAACTATTCTTTACATCAGTTTGTCAACACTAATACTTATATCAGTAGTATATAAAAAGGCTGGCTATCTCAATATAATAACCTAGCAAATCAAATATATTATTGTTTTTGTTATCCGAAGAATACCAAACAGATCCTAATCACTACTATCCCTTTTAGCACGTATATATAATACCCTTTTCAATAGACCAGGTTATTTAATAGTCACAAAAGTTTAATTTACATATACACAGCTGGTCGTTTGAAAACATAAAATTCGATGTGCTAAAAGGAAATATTTTCGTTAAGCCGACTCAAAAACATTGTCTACATTGGACGAGAAGACATGAATCAACTACATAATTCCCTAGTTTCTTTTTCTTTTTTTCTTTAGCAAGTAACCAAATTCAGCATATTATTCAAACTATGTCTCTAACATGAATAATGGAGTTGGAGGAGAATAAGTTGGCTGAAGCCTGCAGTTTAGTAGGTGTGGGGAAGATGTTAAATTTAATTTGTTTTTTTTTTTTTTTTTGCGGGGCCATTCTTGAACAAGCATAAATAGCATATATGCATTTTTCCTAACCTATATTATTGACTTGTACATGTCAAGAAAAGTTTTTCCCCCGACATTTTGATTTTTGTATATCATGCAAGGTTGATATCACACTTGTTTATCTTATGTCTCAAATCAAGAATTAGATTGACAAACCTGTTAATGATGTTTGGGGTGAATACAAGCCTAGAATTTTCAAAAAAAATTGCAGCACATTTTTGGAGAAGTTTCGTACCAAACACTTTCTATCATAAATTCATAACTATTATACTTGAACCATAAAGAACTTTGAGTTTTATATGTGATGATAGCAATGTAGAAAAGTCATTAAACATAGTATGCTTGCTTTAACCTAGCCTTACCTCATGCTGAAATTTTAAAAGGTTAGTTGCTAATTGCATGTTATGATTTGGTTGTTTTTTTAATTGATAGTCTGTTCACGCTTTATTTTAAGTGTTGTTTCATTAACGAAGATGAAGAGGGCTCGTTTTATGTTTGTATTTTTTTTTTGTACGTTTATATTAAGTGTGGGGATTTTTAGTTATGTGAATTTGAAAGGTGAATATGATTAAAAAATGAAGAAAAATGTATAAAAGGAATATAAAAAAGTTGAATCCAAAAAACAGAAAGAAAGAGGAAGTGATAAAAAATAGTGAATATGAATAAAAGTTTGACGTGTTGGTTGTTTGTGAGGTGTATATCATTTGCACGAGTGCGAGCAGTGCCACACAAAAACTCAAATAGATCACTTTATACGGTTTTCATAAAAAATGATTTAATAAGCGAAAAAGAAAAAGAAATGTAATGAATAGATGGCTTTTGGCTTTTTAAGATAAAAACTGATCTATTTTATTTCAAAACAAGTTAGATCAGTCCTTAGTTAATAAACCGATGTATTCGACTCCAATTATTTTAGCGGGTATAATTTTTCATTTGCCGCCTCACTAAAATACGTTAAAATATTTGAACATATAAAACATTATACCTTTTTCACAAAGCGCTAATTCTTGAAATGCCTAAGATGTTATCCTCTTTTTTTTTGCATCTACCAAATGAAAATTTCCCAAAATGTTTTATGCAACTTATTCGACTTTTTCAAAAATAAAAAAAAAAGTTCAAAAATTTTCCAAAATTTTCCCAAAATTTTACTATTTTTTGGCATTTTGAGAAATTTTCATTTGTTAAATGCAAAAAGAAAAATACGGTAACATCTTGGGGCATTTCAACAATTGCCCTTTCACAAAATCCCCCTGCGCCTCCTTACTCTCACCAACCAAACCCTATCCATTTCCCTAAAAAGTTTACCAAAAAAACTTCTTATTTCATCTCTTTCACAAACCCAAACCTTCACAACCGCTAATCGATTGCTACCTCACAAAAAGCAGGTATAATTTTTACTTTCGTTTTGAAATTGTTTGATTTTGAACTTTGAACCTTATTCCACGAGGCCTGCTTATGACCTCTCAATTGGATACAGATTTGATATTTGTTATTTGTATATACTATAAATTCACAACTTAATTTTCTATTAACAAAGGGACATTTGATATATATGTGTTCGGAATTGTTCTGTGACAAAATAAGAATATAAGATAAACAACTAATCTCACATTCTAACTTCAAGTAGTGAATATGAGGGATTGTCGTAATGGTTATCAGAAAGGTCCACCATGCATGATCATCTATGGCCAAGCTACGGTCATACACTACCTCATATTACAACTATAATTAAAATATATGAGTATTGAACTTACTACAAAGAATTATAATGATGTAATAAAATTAAGATAACAATCGTAGCAAGAATAATGATAGAGCAAACAAATAAATCAGAACAAGATATTAAAGAATCATAATAATATTGAAATTAAATTGACCTTAACACATTGAAGTTCAATTACAAGTATGCTAAATTGAAGTCCTTTATCTCCTAGTCAAATACCCGGGCGAATCCTAAAGGATTCGCCCATATACACTGCTACAAACCTTCGCTTGCTCCCTATTGCTTTGTGCGGCCACGTACACACACGTGAATTCTCTAAATGGCAGAAAAACGTCTTTTATTTATATACTTCGACATATCTACGACGTAGCTAGATTAACCTCCAACGCCGTAGGTCATCCAAAACAATATGATATTCTGAAAATAACGTCTACATTGTAGGGCTTTGTCCTCTCTATGTCGTAGGTCTTCAAATCTTGCAAATATTCGCCCTGACCAACTTGTCTTTTCTCTTTTTAGCTATATTTGACGTTTACGACGTAGGCCTAAATCTTCCTACATCGTAGGCTCTTTGATATTCGTCTTTATCCATATCTTCTTACGCGTCTTTCCACTTTTATCTTGATTTGGCATTACGGTGAAGACCAAGATCTACCTACGTTATAGGCTCTTAAATCATTTTCTTTTTTGGCACGGAATCATCTACGCCTTAGACATAAAACCATCTACACGGTAGGTATTTTGAATACTTTATTTTTGGCGCATATTTCGTGTGTTTTCTGTTACTTGCTCGCTTTACTTTCAAAATACCAAATAATCGTTTCTTTGCACTATTTGGTCTTGTTAGTCCCATAAACGAGCAGAATTGAAGGGAAATTGTGATAAAAAGCATTAAATATTTGATGTATTGAATATACTCCAACTTGAGTTCTACTTGTCCTCAAGTAGACTTGTTAAATTAACTTCTTAAAAAGATATCTCCTGATAAAATCAGAAAATATAAATCTACAAACATCACTTATTATAGATACCTAAGCCGGCACCTCACCAACTAGGGAATCCTACTCACTCACTCTCATCCTAGTTTACGTGTAATATTTGGGGTGTTCACTCAACTGAAAAGTCATAGCAAGGTATGAGTCATAAGCTTGGAATGTACACAAATCTACGCACACTTAGGGATCAAAGATGGTAGTAGGTTTACTCACACAGGATAAAGTAGTCATTACCAATCTCTATTTCTAAGAAGAGCGCAAAAGACCACACATGCTCAGTCGTAAAGATGAAAGAGACACGGATGACTACACCGTCCTCAACTCGAAAAAGCTAAAAGTAAGAGTCACTTTCTGGTTTAACAAGGGGTAGGATAATTTCCTAAGGATACACCTAAAATGGTTTAAAAATATACAAGACACGAAATGGGTAGTCGAGAACATGTCATTTCCAGTAACCATCACTCCTCCATAAGTTTATGTCTTCAAAGCACGAAAATTTTGATATTCGTTTATTATGGGTTTACATAACACCCATCGTTCAATACTTGTTGGTTCATAGTACGTACCAACTATTTATAACAAACACATATTTTTTTCTTTTTTTTTCCTTTCTTTTAGTTTCTTCTTTTTTCCAAACTAATAAAAATATATCCCCACATGAGATAAATAGTGATAATATTGGGGGGAGGGGGGGTCTTCAGATATCATAATGAGATTTTCATAAGCGTATTTACGAACCAATATTAAAACACAAATAGTTGTCAAATAGCCAATAACTCTTTCATGCATAGTCAAATACAAAAGGGTAGGCTTGGTGTAAATTTGTAACGGAAATTGGTTTAATCCTAAAGGAAATGCTACTACGGGTTTGACTAGTGGCATAAACTTAAAATGAGTGTGATCATTTTTGAGAACGGGGGTCGACATGTCAGTGTAACAAGTCGATAGACACAAACATATATGAAGGCGATTTGGTTGTAATCCTAAGGTGGTTGTCATCCCTATCTCCCAATTCGGTCTCGAAATGATGATACAAACCAAGTTCTAACGTCTACAATACTACTGGTACACTCATATTTGGTGGATTTACGTAAAATGTAATAAAACTGAATATAATACCTCACCCATGGAATAAAGGGTAATAAATGTATGCTCGGAAAAGATTTCTTCTAATTTTGATGTGAAAAACATGTTCAAGTCAATTTTTAAGACATCCTGAAGGACATCAAGTGCCTCGACACTATTATATTTCGTACAAGAACTAGTACAACAACATCACTCACTACTGGAGCGCAATCCGAAGATTAACCGCCAAGAGAATCATGTAGATGAAACCTGAATTTTTGACATAAATTTTTCAAAAACAACTAGAAAAATAAAAACAAATACTCAAGTGGTAATTCTACTCCCATCCCCCATATGTTTGTACAATGTCCCAATTATACACTTATGTTCAATAAAAATAAAAAGGAATGAGTAGAATTATCACGAAAAATTTGGATTTGCTCGTCAGGAAGATAACATGCTTAATCAATACTCCAAATATGAATCTACGAGCACATCGATTACTTCAACACAACATACTAGAAACGCATCATCTCCTACTATCGAATTCGACTACTCTCGCTCGAATGTCATCTTATCAACTTTGATTAGTAACCTCGCACTTCACCATGTGCCTTAACATGTATTGCTACAAAATGACTAATGCACAAGCATATATCTTGACCAAAGCATTAAAACACACATTTATTCACACAACATAATAATACCTAACTCACTTTCTAGGAATCACGATTTTATTTAGCATATGAAACAATCCTTTTAAACCACCTGATAGCCTAAGTGGACGAGTGAAGTCTCGTGAGGGCTTCCCAGGAACATACCCACAAAGTTCATTAAAAATGTACAAGGTTTATGTGTATTCAAAAAGAAAATTTTAAAAAATTTCCTTTTGCAGGTGATACCTACGACGTAGACTAAGAAGGATCTATGAAGTACGTATTTGTTTACGACGCAGGTGGTGGCATCACCTACGACGTAAACAAGCTGTTCTAAATTAAAATTTAAAAACTTGAAAACGGACTACAACTTAAATGGTGGCAACAGTTTAGCTATAGTGACATTAACGTACCAATAAAATAAAGAGCGAAGCGGGACTCGACTCCATTACCTGTGAAGATACACAAAACCATCCTACTAGCAGAAAATATATAAACCTAACCAAAAGGATATGACGGGTTGTCTCCTGCGGAGCACTTTGCTTTATCTCCCAAGTCTTTAAAGTTAGACTTAAGCCATCTTCTCCTAGTTTCTTGGACATCTACAAACCATGTTCAATACTTTCATGATCTCCTCACGTTTTTACCACTGCTAATCCTGCACACTTAACAAACCTAGTGCATCAAATGTATAAGAACAATAAATCCGGACAACTACAGGAGAGGGTTATCATGTACTTGATTCTTGAATAACACCATATGAATATAAACATTTAAGGTGGAAAAGCTCAATATAAAAACACATATAGTATTAGAAAATATTATTAAGGTTCAAGTATTGCTCAAACTATTTTTGGTGTCCCAAACCAGATTAATAAACAAGCTTAGCCAAGTCATGTCATCCAAGTTAAGACGAATTTTTAAAAGTTTTTTTCTGATTTTTTTAAAGTTTCTTATACCGTAGATACTGCAACATCTACGTCGTAGGTTTTTTATCTACGCCTTAGGTAGGAACCTACCTACGTTGTAGATCTGTACAGAAATTGGAAATTTTTATGAAACAATAATCACTCACGATACGCAAACAATCAAACAAACACCCAAAGATAAGATAAGAAACAGGAATTCAAGCACGCACAAACATACACATACATATTTCAATTTGACAAATAAGTGTAACACCCCCACAATTGCTATGCGCAGCGGAACTACAACAATGGGTGCTACACAGTATTCATTGCACACAAGATATATCAAACGACGCTAAAAAGACGTCGACTTAAAACTTGAAATTTAAAATCGTTAGATGATACATGTCCACGGTTTTTCCAACCCCAAATAGTACACAGAGTTTAGCGTTTTCGGTCCCCATGAATCTCAACCCAAAAACTTCAGTTTTACAACCACATGACATTAAACATAAAAATTGTTTAAGTAGAAAAGGAGGGAAAAACAAGCGGACACCAAGCCGTACACACAACATCCATCCCATGCATGCTCCATCCTACACCTCAGCGGTTACCTGAAACACATGCCAAAAATTTGGTCAACGAAAACGTTGAGTGGAATTCATAGGTTTTTCAATCCATTTGAACGTATATATAATAAAAACCATTCGTGATCATTTATAGTCTTGTCGATCAAACAAACTATAATCAGGATACTGACAATTGTGTTTAAGCTCATGACACTAATCCGTTAACTCTATCACCCGCGTAATAATACCGGCGTGATTCAGATGAAACCAGTGCCCCTTCTAAAGGCATCAGTTGCAATTATACCTTATTTCTCATACAAAATAATCTACCGCAGAACTTACTATAAGTACAGCTTCTCGGCTAGCATTGGGTCGTTAACCCCGTAGTACTACAAATTGCATAAGCGGCTATTTCCCCCTACTCGAGGGCAGGACAATAGTTAATAGTTCATGAATTTAGGGACTTTTGCAACTTTGGTACTCAACACAATTTCTAAGGCAACTTTCGGGTCTAACAATCATTCATGATATACGTTCCTTTTAAAAACTAGCATGCATTTCCCTCGCGGGTAAAACAATTTGGAATAATATAAGCGAGGCTATAAATTCACACCTTATATCTTAAGTAGTCGGTAGTTCGAGGGATGATCACTGACGACGAAACGGATGCCCGGTTAAATCAACACCTATCACAAATAACGCGTAATGAGTAATCTCATCTAAATACTTACGGTACTGTATAAAATACATATATACAAGTCACTTAGGACAAGTATAACTCACGCCAAAAACAAAAACAACAAGTATCACTCATTTTATACCATTCGTTCTTATTACCTACGTTGTCCATTTTTACTCATTCTCGCCGGTACTCGACTAAAGTACGGGCTGTTTTACCTTATTTAACCACACTTATAAAATTTAACAAAATTTCCAAAAATCCTATATGACCTGTAGATAACATGTTTTTAAGCCCAACAAAAGTTTTTACTTTTACGACCCGTTACGCAACTCTTTTCCACGACTACATTTTACGGGCTGAAATTGCGCTTCGACCAATTTTTGACCTCTTTGACCTATATGAAAAATACCTTTGACTTCTTTGACACCTAAGTCAACATATAGACCCATTTATACAGGTTAGGGACCAAATTTTGACCCTTGACCATTTACCAATTTATACTTGTGACCCTCGGGATTTGACTAAAACTTTACACAAATTCGGATTATGAAAGTCCTCGTCTCCCGGTATCCGATCTTTAAAATGTCATAACTTTTAGCTCGTTTTGAGTCACGGGCTCTACCTTATACCAAATTAAAGCTAGGAAAACCCTCTATAACTACATTTAGTTTTTAAGTTCTGGAAAAAAAATAATTTTTATGAAATGGACCAAATGTTTCTGCCTAAAAATGACCATACCAAAAACGCACTTAGACTCGATTCTAAGCCTTCTAACCACCACTAATCATCATCCTAAGCCTTCCCAAACATATCCTAACATCAAACTTCAATCCTACCCCTATTGATCAACCAATCTCAAAATCAAAACTTCAAAGAAATAAACATGCAAGTAATGAAACCTATGTAAATCATCCTAAAACATTAAACCAAACACAAGAACAACATGCAAAATCAACAACCACCATGGCTCCCCAAACACCCCCATTGCCGTGGGGTTTGGGTGACCCAATCACCACAACCAAATTAATTTTGGTGGGTTTTCATGGTGTTTATACTTCCATAACACTTAAAATCAACATGCATTAGCTCATTTAGCCTCAAAAACGAATTTGGATCATATGGAAAAATCTTGAAAAATTTTTGTTAGTGCATGTTGGATTTGAGCACATGAACATGTGGGGAATGACCAAACTAGATGTGGTCTAACCTTAGATTTTTGAAAAATCAAGTGGAAAAAGATTTTTGGTGGATTTTCTTGTGGGTTTGGGGTGTCCGTCGGTTTGAGAGAGAGAGGAGAGGGAGAGTGTTTGATTTTTGATGCAAGTGTTGTATGTGTTTGTGTGTGTGACAATTTTGGCCTTTTTGGTGGGTTGGGAGGGGATTAAATGCAATTTTTAACTTCTTTTGGCCTTAAATGAAAAACGTCCTCAAAACTTTGCGGGTTCGACTCATTTGTCAATTTTGAAAATTTTACGGGAGTCGGAAATCTTCCCGAACGCTCCAAAATATTTTTGGGATACTTTAAATGTACTCGGAAGGCTATAAAACTCACCCGACTCAACTTAACACGAACCGTAAATAAAATCCTCGAAAAATTACATTATCGATAAATCGTCAAAAATTATATAAAATTGGGCATCCCTCGGGATCGTAATCGTCATCGTCCTTCTTAAAACGTCAATCGTAAAAATTATAACCTCGAACATCGGCTCTAACCAAAATACTTATAAATATAGAAATTAAAATTTATTAAAAATTTCAAAAATTAGCGTAATTTAGGGTATCGTTAATGACCTCGATTCTAGGGTGTCACATCCACCCCTCCTTAAAGAGAGCGACGTCCCGGCGCTCGCCTCTTCTTGTACTCACATTTCGTGCTACTGGAACAGATGAGGATACCTTTCCTTGAAAAAGTCCTCACGTTCCCAGGTGTATTCCGGTCCACGCTTAGAATTCCATCGGACCTTCACAATAGGAATCCTACTACGCTTCAACCGCTTGACCTCCCGGTCCATGATTTCCACAGGTTCTTCCACAAAGTGCATTTTGTCGTCTAGTCGAATCTCGTCCAAAGGAATCACCAATTCCTTGTCCGCCAAACTCTTCTTCAGGTTCGATACGTGAAACGTGTCATGAATAGCACTAAGCTCGGTCGGCAATTCTAACTTGTACGCTACTGGTCCAATTCGTTCAACAATCTTAAACGGTCCAATATACCTCGGACTCAACTTTCCTTTCTTCCCAAAACGAATTACACCCTTCCACGGCGATACCTTGAGCATAACCATATCCCCAACTTCAAACTCCAACGGTTTCCTTCGGTTATCGGCATAACTCTTCTGTCGGCTTCTCGCAGCAAGTAGTCGGTTCTTGATTTGCACAATCTTCTCTGTCGTTTCTAAAACCATTTCGGGTCCATTCAATTGACTTTCCCCTACTTCACTCTAACACACAGGCGATCTACACTTCCTTCCATACAATGCTTCGAACGGTGCCGCTTTGATGCTCGCATGATAACTATTATTGTACGAAAATTCCACCAGAGGCAAGTGGCGTTCCCAACTTCCTCCAAAATCAATCACGCATGCTCGGAGCATGTCCTCCATCGTTTGAATCGTTCGTTCACTCTGGCCGTCAGTTTCCGGGTGATAAGCCGTGCTTAAACTCAGTTCAGTGCCCATCGCACGTTGAAGCGATCTCCAAAATTCCGACGTAAATCTACTGTCGCGATCCGAAATGATCGATAACGGCACTCCATGTCTACAGACGATCTCCTTCACGTACACGCTGGCGAGTTTTTCCATGCTGTCCGTCTTCTTCATAGGTAAGAAATGAGCAGATTTCGTCAACCTGTCCACAATTACCCATATCATATCGCTTCCACTAGGAGTCCTAGGTAAACCCGTCACGAAATCCATTGCGATTTTCTCCCATTTCCATTCTGGGATCTCCGGTTGTACCAACAATCCAGATGGTTTCTTATGCTCTGCCTGAACCTTCGCGCAAGTCAAACACTTACTAACGTAACGAGCAATATCCGCCTTCATATTCGGCCACCAATAAACTTTCTTCAGGTCGTGGTACATCTTATCCGATCCAGGATGTGTCGAATACTTCGACTTATGCGACTCATTCATAACCAATTCTCGAACTCCAGGCTTTCCTTCCTCAGATGAACACAATGGTAACCAAATCCGATTCTCAAAATATCTCAGTCCGTCAGACCTAATCACGAAAAGAGGTTTCAACATTCGTCCCAAGTTTTCGGTTTCAACATTCCCTTTCATTAGTCCTCTCTCCTGAGCCTTCAGTATGGTTTCGGTTAATTCAACGCTCTCAGTCATCACTAAAGCTCTAACCCTCAAGGTTTCTCCCGTTCTTTCCTACTCAATGCATCCGCTACAACATTCGCCTTCCCAGGGTGGTAGCGAATTTCGCAGTCATAATCACTCAATAGTTCAACCCATCGTCTTTGTCGCATATTCAACTCCTTTTGATCTAAAATGTGCTGCAAACTCTTGTGATCAGTGAATACAACACACTTTGTCCCATACAGATAGTGTCTCCACAACTTCAACGCAAAAACTACCGCTCCTAATTCCAAATCGTGCGTCGTGTAGTTCTCCTCGTTCTTCCTTAATTGCCTCGACGCGTAAGCTATCACCTTTTCACGTTGCATTAATACTGCTCCATAACCTTTACGAGACGCGTCACAATATACTACGAAATCTTCGGTTCCTTCAGGCAATGATAAAATCGGCGCGGAACATAACTTATCCTTGAGCGTTTCGAAAGCAAGCTCTTCCTCATTTCCCCATTCATACACCCTATTCTTTTCGGTAAGCCGCGTCAATGGTTTTGCAATCAACGAAAATCCTTCAATAAACCTTCGATAATACCCCGCTAAACCCAGAAATTGTCGAACTTCAGTCGGCGTCGTCGGCGCTGACCATTCCCTGATCGCTTCGATCTTAGCAGGATCTACACGAACTCCCTCACTATCAATCACATGACCTAGAAACTGCACTGATTCCAACCAAAACTCACACTTAGAGAATTTTGCATACAGCTTCTCCTTCCTTAACAACTCCAAAATCTTTCTCAGGTGCTTCTCGTGCTCCTCCTTACTTTTAGAGTAAATAAGTATGTCGTCGATGAAAACAATAACAAACTTATCTAGATACGGCTTGCACACGCGATTCATAAGATCCATGAATACAGCAGGCGCGTTCGTCAACCCAAACGGCATCACTCGAAATTCAAAGTGTCCATACCGCGTACGAAAGGCAGTTACAGGAATATCCTCCTCTCTTACACGCAGTTGATGATACCCTGATCTTAAATCGATCTTTGAGTATACACTGGAACCTTGCAATTGATCGAACAAATCATCAATCCTCGGCAATGGGTACCGATTCTTAACCGTCAGCTTATTGAGTTCCCTATAGTCGATACACATCCTAAACGAACCATCCTTCTTCTTTACGAACAACACTGGCGCTCCCCAAGGCGATGAGCTCGGCCTAATAAATCCTTTGTCCATCAATTCCTTCAATTGATCCGATAACTCCTTTAACTCAGATGGTGCTAAGCGATAAGGTGCACGTGCAACTGACGCAACTCCTGGCACTAAATCAATTCGAAACTCGACCTCACGGTTAGGCGGTAAACCTGGCAACTCGTCTGGAAAAACGTCCGGATACTCGCGAATAACTGGTACCTCTTCAATTCTCGCCTCTAAATCACCATCGCTCGAAACCTGTGCCAAAAACACATCGCATCCGCTCTCTACGTACTTCATCATCTTTAAACACGAAATCACCTTCAAACGAGAAGTACATTCGTCTCCCTTTACCGTCAAAACCCTATTCCTCAACGGAATCTGAACCAATCTCTCACCGCAGACGATCGTAGCACTATGCGCCATTAGCCAATCCATTCCCACAATCACGTCAAACGATCCTAGCTCTATAGGCATCAAGTCGATTTTAAAAGCGTAATTTCCTAACTTCAAGGTACACCCTTTCAGTATAGAATTCGTACTCACAATTTTTCCATCGGCTAATTCAACATTATAACTAGTCGTTAACAACACCGGTTCTCTATCGATATGACGACTAAATCTAACGTCTACAAAACTCTTGTCGGAGCCAGAATCAAATAAAATACTAGCATAACAAGCGTCTAGCAAAAACGTACCGGTAACCACATTTGGACCCTGTGGTTTATCAGCAGTTCCCACTTGATACACAGCAGCCGCATTATTACCTCCCCGTCTGTTTCCTGCCTTCGGGCAATTCGCTTGCACATGCCCTCTTTCTCCACAACTATAACATCCTCTCATCCTGATAGCATTAGCCCCAGTGGCTACTCCTCCCGTTCGACAACTAGCTGTCCTATGACCTGCCTTTCCACACTTGCCGCATGCCGGCGGGCAATTTCCAACATGATACAAGTTGCACTTACCACAATGGGGATTCACTTTTGCACCTCTAGGGTTCGTCACTGCCCTCATCCCTTCGTTCCTTCTCTGATTAAACTGCTGATTACGGTTCGGCCCATGGTTGTTTCGATTTCCACCTCGGTTCTGGCCTTGGGATTGGTTGCTTTGTGCCGCTTCCCATTTCCTCTTGTTGCCTTCAGCAATGTAGTTCTGCTTGTCCTGAAGCTTGACGTCCATCAAAGCGTGAGCCATTTGAACCGCTTCATCAAATGTTCCAGGTTTTGACGAAGTTGTTTCACCTTTGATATTGCTAGATAAACCCTTTATATACTGCTTCATTTTCTTGGCATCATTGGCAAATATGTCCGGACACAAAAGACTTAACTCATTGAATCTCCTGGTGTAAGCAGCTATATCGTTGTTTTTCAAGGTTAAATGCCTCAATTCGTCCTCCAATTGCCCCAATTCCTCCTCTGGGCAAAACTTCTTAGTCAACAAAGCTTTGGTCGCATTCCACGTCCTTGCATTCGCTACAGCCAATCCAACCGTAGCTACCTGGGTATTCCACCAACTTAACGCATCATCCAGAAACGTAGCAGCTGCAAACTTTACTTTATCCGCTTCTGCACAACCACTGATCTCAAACGTACTTTCAACCTTTTCCAACCATCGTCTAAGTTCTAAGGCTCCACCCGTTCCACGGAACTGCGTGGGACCGCACTTCATAAAACTAGAATAGGTACACACCCTCGGGGCTTGCTGTCTCCCCGTGTTCCTTCCCTGGTCCTGATTTCTCCCAGCTCGGTCCGCTTCCAACGCATTTGCTATAGCTTCCTGAATCATGGTGTTAACACGATCGGCGGTCAACTTTGGAGGCATGGTGTTATCGAATATCTCTTTCTGCAAGACAAAGAAAATAGAAAAACAATGTAAGTATTCATATCAAGTTTCCCAGACATAAAATACATACAACGACACATCACTACGGAGTTACTAATATTCATCAATTCACACTACAAAAGATCAAATTTAAGACATATCACAGATCATGAAAGGTAACATAGATTGTATTGATAGTTAACCAAAATCGTGACAAGTATTGCCACTACAATCGTTCACCATAAAACATCAAGTACTTGAGTTTCTCGTCATAATGCCATCATACAAAGGTCTAAAATAGTTCTATTACAATGATCAAAGAAAATACAAAACAAGTAACTAGGCATGTGGTGATCCACACGGCCTCTTGGATGGCGGCTCGTCGTCGTCTTCCTCGGTTTCCTCATCACTAATGTCCTCATCCACATCATCCACTTTTCTCTTTCCTTTACCATCTGGCCCACATTCCATTTCCTTTTTCATCCCTGATGTGGATCCATACTCAATCGCTACCTGATTTCCCACTGAAATACAAGCACCTCCAGTAGGCGGCTGAACCATGAAGTCATTCGCCTCCATCTCCAAATCGTCCACGAATCTCCAATCCGGAGGCAATGAATCCCTCACACGATGCTCCCAACTCTGCATCCTCGACAACCTCATCTAATCCTCCCTAACACGGTCAAGACTAGCACTTAAATTCGCAACCATTGATCTTAAACTGTTGATGTCACTTTTGTTCACATTCCCGTCATACTCAATTCTTGCAGTCCTTTCCAACAGTCTTTCATCCGCCTTGTCATTCTCATCGAATCTACTGACCACCCTTGATTCCACTACATACCTCATGCACATCGATCCTTCCAAACCTCTCACAGTCCGTCGTACGAAATGATAAATCCTCGGTCCGGGACAGCAAATTCTTGGGATGCCTTGATGAAGAGAATTTGCGCTCATTGCACCTTCGGCTCTTCTGGGGATATCTGGTACACCAACCAGATGGGAAGTACGCATAGGCGTGGGGCAAGTAGTCCTCCTTGGGTCGGGGTCCTGGGCTCGTACATCGTTTCCGTTATCGTTAGGCGGTACCTCGGCCATTCCTGCAATAACAGCGAATTTCGGAGGGTACATAAGTAATTATACAATATTTATAAATATATGCATGCAAATGCAATGCAAAGGTGGTACATATGCCCAAAATGTAATAATATAATGCTCATGCATGATTAATACAAAAATTACGATGTCGGATATTTCACGTAAAATTTAACGTCTACATATAGTAATTCCATACTTATGTAATAATTACCCACATATATACTTTACTCAAAAGTATACGTCAAATGCCATAAATACAACAATAAATCTTACCGGAGCCATGCAGGATAGTTGTGTGTGCTTGGACCCTTTCTTACGACACCAAAAGTTATAGTTTAGGATTTTCAAAAACGACCTAGTTCTCTATAACTCGTGGCTCTGATTACCAATCTGTAACACCCCCACAATTGCTATGCGCAGCGGAACTACAACAATGGGTGCTACACAGTATTCATTGCACACAAGATATATCAAACGACGCTAAAAAGACGTCGACTTAAAACTTGAAATTTAAAATCGTTAGATGATACATGTCCACGGTTTTTCCAACCCCAAATAGTACACAGAGTTTAGCGTTTTCGGTCCCCATGAATCTCAACCCAAAAACTTCAGTTTTACAACCACATGACATTAAACATAAAAATTGTTTAAGTAGAAAAGGAGGGAAAAACAAGCGGACACCAAGCCGTACACACAACATCCATCCCATGCATGCTCCATCCTACACCTCAGCGGTTACCTGAAACACATGCCAAAAATTTGGTCAACGAAAACGTTGAGTGGAATTCATAGGTTTTTCAATCCATTTGAACGTATATATAATAAAAACCATTCGTGATCATTTATAGTCTTGTCGATCAAACAAACTATAATCAGGATACTGACAATTGTGTTTAAGCTCATGACACTAATCCGTTAACTCTATCACCCGCGTAATAATACCGGCGTGATTCAGATGAAACCAGTGCCCCTTCTAAAGGCATCAGTTGCAATTATACCTTATTTCTCATACAAAATAATCTACCGCAGAACTTACTATAAGTACAGCTTCTCGGCTAGCATTGGGTCGTTAACCCCGTAGTACTACAAATTGCATAAGCGGCTATTTCCCCCTACTCGAGGGCAGGACAATAGTTAATAGTTCATGAATTTAGGGACTTTTGCAACTTTGGTACTCAACACAATTTCTAAGGCAACTTTCGGGTCTAACAATCATTCATGATATACGTTCCTTTTAAAAACTAGCATGCATTTCCCTCGCGGGTAAAACAATTTGAAATAATATAAGCGAGGCTATAAATTCACACCTTATATCTTAAGTAGTCGGTAGTTCGAGGGATGATCACTGACGACGAAACGGATGCCCGGTTAAATCAACACCTATCACAAATAACGCGTAATGAGTAATCTCATCTAAATACTTACGGTACTGTATAAAATACATATATACAAGTCACTTAGGACAAGTATAACTCACGCCAAAAACAAAAACAACAAGTATCACTCATTTTATACCATTCGTTCTTATTACCTACGTTGTCCATTTTTACTCATTCTCGCCGGTACTCGACTAAAGTACGGGCTGTTTTACCTTATTTAACCACACTTATAAAATTTAACAGAATTTCCAAAAATCCTATATGACCTGTAGATAACATGTTTTTAAGCCCAACAAAAGTTTTTACTTTTACGACCCGTTACGCAACTCTTTTCCACGACTACATTTTACGGGCTGAAATTGCGCTTCGACCAATTTTTGACCTCTTTGACCTATATGAAAAATACCTTTGACTTCTTTGACACCTAAGTCAACATATAGACCCATTTATACAGGTTAGGGACCAAATTTTGACCCTTGACCATTTACCAATTTATACTTGTGACCCTCGGGATTTGACTAAAACTTTACACAAATTCGGATTATGAAAGTCCTCGTCTCCCGGTACCCGATCTTTAAAATGTCATAACTTTTAGCTCGTTTTGAGTCACGGGCTCTACCTTATACCAAATTAAAGCTAGGAAAACCCTCTATAACTACATTTAGTTTTTAAGTTCTGGAAAAAAAATAATTTTTATGAAATGGACCAAATGTTTCTGCCTAAAAATGACCATACCAAAAACGCACTTAGACTCGATTCTAAGCCTTCTAACCACCACTAATCATCATCCTAAGCCTTCCCAAACATATCCTAACATCAAACTTCAATCCTACCCCTATTGATCAACCAATCTCAAAATCAAAACTTCAAAGAAATAAACATGCAAGTAATGAAACCTATGTAAATCATCCTAAAACATTAAACCAAACACAAGAACAACATGCAAAATCAACAACCACCATGGCTCCCCAAACACCCCCATTGCCGTGGGGTTTGGGTGACCCAATCACCACAACCAAATTAATTTTGGTGGGTTTTCATGGTGTTTATACTTCCATAACACTTAAAATCAACATGCATTAGCTCATTTAGCCTCAAAAACGAATTTGGATCATATGGAAAAATCTTGAAAAATTTTTGTTAGTGCATGTTGGATTTGAGCACATGAACATGTGGGGAATGACCAAACTAGATGTGGTCTAACCTTAGATTTTTGAAAAATCAAGTGGAAAAAGATTTTTGGTGGATTTTCTTGTGGGTTTGGGGTGTCCGTCGGTTTGAGAGAGAGAGGAGAGGGAGAGTGTTTGATTTTTGGTGCAAGTGTTGTATGTGTTTGTGTGTGTGACAATTTTGGCCTTTTTGGTGGGTTGGGAGGGGCTTAAATGCAATTTTTAACTTCTTTTGGCCTTAAATGAAAAACGTCCTCAAAACTTTGCGGGTTCGACTCATTTGTCAATTTTGAAAATTTTACGGGAGTCGGAAATCTTCCCGAACGCTCCAAAATATTTTTGGGATACTTTAAATGTACTCGGAAGGCTATAAAACTCACCCGACTCAACTTAACACGAACCGTAAATAAAATCCTCGAAAAATTACATTATCGATAAATCGTCAAAAATTATATAAAATTGGGCATCCCTCGGGATCGTAATCGTCATCGTCCTTCTTAAAACGTCAATCGTAAAAATTATAACCTCGAACATCGGCTCTAACCAAAATACTTATAAATATAGAAATTAAAATTTATTAAAAATTTCAAAAATTAGCGTAATTTAGGGTATCGTTAATGACCTCGATTCTAGGGTGTCACAATAAGAAACTACAAAAGTCATTCCCCGACAGCGGCGCCAAAAAATTGATGTGTATTTTTGTTTAAAGAAATTATCCTAACAAGTTTTACGTTTATAAAACTCGATATACCTGTAGAAGCACTAACGAGCAGAGAACCGGATCGTGTATAATATATTACTGCTAAATCCGAGGTCAAACATGGAATGGATCGAATTGCCTAATTGTCCAACTAAAATGATATTCTACCTAGAAAGCAAGGAAAGAAACACTTAGCGCTTTTGATTTTATGTTTACTGTATTGCATTAAGCTTAATGGTCTAATGTGACAAAATGGACGTTCGCCATGTAACTATGTATAGTGGCAATCAACTAAGGAGAAGAACATAATCAAGTTATTATAATATATTGCAGTTCATCAAAATTACTAACTTACAAGATGTGTTATGCGCATGTTAGGCATAGCTTGGACTCCTACCAATTACAGGTAGGAACTCAAGTTGAGGAGCCTACTACATAAATTATCAATATGTTTCACTAACGCATCTAAGACTTACTCATATGATCAAGCCTAAAACTATTACCTTAGCCCTATATGCCATAATCACAGTCTATTCCTATGAAGAATCTAAGATAAATAAATAGTCTGACATTCTAACTTCAAGTAGTGTATATAAGGGATTGCCGTAATGGTTATCGGAACCATCCACAATGAATGATCATGTATAGCCAAGCTACGGTCATACACTACCTCATATTACAACTTTAATAAAAACACAAGGGTCTTGAACATAATACCCAAAATTATAATGATGTAACAAATTAAGATAACAATCATAACAAGAACAATGATATAGCAAAAAAATTAATCACAACAATATTTCAAATAATCAGAATAATATTGAAATTAAATTAAACTTAATACATTGAAGTTCAATTACAAGTATGTTAAATTGAAGCCCTTGATCTCCTAGTCAAATACTCGGGCGAATCTTTGCTTGCTCCTATTTTTGATTTGTGCGGCCACCAAACACACTTGAATTCTTTAAATGGCTGAAAAAATGTCTTGTATTTATAGTTTTCGATACGTCTATGACGTAGGTAGATTTAACTCCTACGTCGTAGGTCTTCTTACCAAAATATTATGCTATATTGCTGAAAATAACGTCTACGGCGTAGGTCTTTGTCCCCTCTACGCCGTAGGTCTTCAAATCTTGCAAATATTTGCCCTGACCAACTTGTCTTTTCCCTTTTAGCTATATATGACGTTTACGGTGTAAGCCCAAATCTTCCTACACTGTCGGATCTTTGATATCCGTCTTTATCCATATCTTAATATGCGTCTTTCCACTTTTAGCCCGATTTGCATTTAAAACGTAGACCAAGATTTACATACGTCATAGGCTCTTAAATCATTTCTTTTTTGGCACCGAATCATCTACGAAGTATACATAAAGACCAACTACCCCATAGGTCTTTTATATACTTTAATTTTGGCGCATTTTTCTTTTGTTTTCTGTTACTTGCTCGTTTTTACTTGTAAAATACGAGATAAATGTTTCTTTGCACTATTTGGTCTTGTTGTCGTCTCATAAACGAGCATAACTGAAGGGATATTGTGGTAATTTTTTTTATATTTGATTTTATAAAAAACAATAATCAACTGAAGAAAATTGAAGTTGAAGACCACTATAGGAATTTTAAGTTTTCAAATAAAAAACGTCTATAATTGTATGTAATGACAATTTGAATGCTAAGACCTAGAATATTAATTTCGTCTGTGTTACTTGTGGAAATTTTTTTCTTAATCTCAATCATGATTCTTGTGTTCTTCACTATATCAAGGGCGTGAATACTAGAACTAGAAAGCCTATGGCAGTGCCTATTAGTACTAGAGAACCCAAATGAACTTTGAACCAACCTGTGCACCACCACTTAAGAAAAAAGGTACCTTAATCTCCACTATACAGAGAATATAAATAGATTAAGAATGCTTTACAATAATACAATTAAGACACATAGAGGGTGGTACTCGAAACTTACACCACCAGGATACAAATGGGGACCTAAGTCTAGAAAAAATGTGAACAAGAACGTTAGCTTGCCTCTAGGAACTAAATCTAGGCCCACTAACATGTCGGAACCTAAATATGTTAATGGTTTTAATTTATCAAACTCTATATTGCCTATCAAATCTTTTGCAGCTCGTCCAAATATATCCTCTTCATAATGGACTCTGGATGCACAAAGCACATGACGGGAAATTTCAAGCTTCTAATTAACTTTGTGGAGAAGTTTCTAGGTATGGCGCGGTTTAAAAATGATCAGTTTGCACTAATACTTGGATAAGGAAATTTGGTTCAAGGGAATATCACAATCAAGCAAGTTTATTACATTGAGGGGATGAATCACAATTTATTCTCTGTTGGTCAATTTTGTGATGCGGATTTAGAAATTGCTTTTTTAAAATCTACTTGTTATGTTATAGACTACGATGGAAACAATCCTCTCACATGTTCTCGTGGCTTAGATCTCTACACCATCACTCTTCAAGAAACAACTTCACCTAATCCAATTTTCTTAATGGCTAAAGCCTCATCGTCCCAAGCATGGTTATGGCATCAACGTTTTTCTCATCTCAACTTTGACACCATCAATTTGCTCTCCAAGAATGATATTGTTACGGCCTTCCTAAGGGTTGAAACTCGTCAAAGATCATCTTTGTTATTCTTATGAGTTGGGGAATGAAAAACGTAAGTCTTTTAAGACTAAAACGGCCCCAATCTCAAAAGGATGATTACACCATCTACACATGGATTTATGTGGCCTCATACGTGTAGAATATATTAATGGGAAAAAGTACATTCACGTGATTGTTGATAACTATTCCAGATACACATGGGCTCAATTCCTGAGATCCAAAGATGAAACAAAGGAGGTTCTTAAAAAATTTCTCAAGATGATACAACGCAACCTTCAAGCTCAAGTTTTAACTGTGAGAACGGATAAGCATTCATGATTCTTGAATAAGACTCTACAAGCTTATTTTAAAGAAGAAGGCATCGATCACCAAATGTTAATTGCTCGAATAATTTAACAAAACAACGTTGTCAAAAGATGGAACCGTACTTTGATTGAAGTTGCTCGAACAATGCTTTCTGCTTTAAAATCGCCGTTGTTCTTCTGGGTTGAAGCTATTACACATGCGTGTTACACACAAAATTGTTCTCTCATAATACCTAGACATGAAAAGACACCATAACACATCATAAATGGTAGGAAACCTACTATTAAATTATGTCACATATTTAGATCTTTGTGCTACACTTTTAGAGACGATAAGAATCTTGATAGGATGAAAGAAAAAAGTGATAAATGCACTTTTTTCGGGTATGCTACCTTTTTGAAACGATATAGAGTCTACAACAAGAGAACGAGAATCATCGTTAAAACCATTCATGTAAACTTTGACGAATTTTCACAAATGGTACTTGATCACAGTAGCTCAAGTCCTGCTCCTCAATGTACAGAGACGACACTTACACAAAACAGTGTAAGTCCCGTGCCTGAAAGTCAACAAAATAATGATTTGGCGGATAAAACAAAAATGCATGAGTTAGGTTACTTATATAGTCCAATGTTCGATGAGTATTACAATGGAAATACTACTATTGTGTCAAAGCCTTCTGATGCCAATATTGTTGATGCACTCGATCGAAGTCAATGGAACACAACTCAATCTACTTCAGCAACCGTTGCTCAAGAGACGGTTCCATTGAATAATCACCAAAATCGAGGTATAATAATCCAACCTTCATCACTTGTTAATGCTGCAAGAAATAACAAAGATCAAGCAGTAAATGCACAATTTAGCGAAGACGATTTTAAACGCATTTGGTACACCGGTATTTGAAGCTGACGAGTCCTCTACTAGACATGTTGATCCATCAAACATGCATACATTCTACCAAAGATATCCATCCACTCACCATTGGACACGTGATCATCCATTGGTACAAGTTATTGAAAATCCTTCACAACTGTTTCGAACAAGAAGACAACTTGATACATATGGCGATGTGTGTATGTTCGCATTCACCATGCGTATAGACGAACCCAAGAACATCAAAGATGTCATGGCTGATCATGCATGGATTGAATCAATGCAAGACGGATTTCATTTGTTTCAAAGTCTATGTCTTAGAACTTGTTCACAAACCATATGGCATAACGTTTCTCAATATAAAATGGATCTAGAAAAACAAAATGGATGAAGAAAGCACGATCATCAAAAACAGTAGAATAAAGATAATCTATGATCTAACAAGAGGGTTGTTGTTTCTAGAGAGAGAAACTAGAGAGAGAAAGATGGAGAGAAAATGTGTGTTTATTATGTAAAAATGAAATAACCAACACCCTTTCCATCAAAGGAAAGGGTTTATATACCCAAGCCTAAGTGGGCTTGGGCCTTCGAAACCATGGACATTCCCATGGGCTAAGTGATTAATACAAATAAAGTAACTTACTAACTACGAGCCTACAACGTTTAATAATATTGTTGGAGTGACTGATACTTCTAATATACGTTAAAAACGTATTTCCAACAATCTCCCCCTAAGGGAGGTCACTCCAAAATACAAAGTCGTAAACCTAGCATACTATACTAAGTCTTCGTCTTGAGCTCGTAGTTGTTTTCTATTTTCTTCTTTTCTTTTCTTTTTGTGAATATGGTTGATTACCATAGGGCTCTAGCTTGATCATGTTCTTTTGGTCTTTCACGTGCAGTCTTTGCCTTCTTGTCATATTAGCCTCTTCGTGACTTCATGTCCCACATACCTATCCTTTGTTGAAGTCTTGAAAGTTTCAGAGTTGATACAGCGGAAGACTTTTAGGTCGTACTTTCTTGAATTTGCATAAATATTTGATGCATAAGGGATAAGTATGTGAGGACAACTTTAGCTGGTACACCGCAACGCCACCGTCTTCAAATACAGCAACATAATAAGACACGAATAAAATAGATTTGACATTTTATTCTAATACGATAGCTTTTTACCTCCGGTCGGTGAAGACCGTTGGAAGATAATAAATATCGTACTTGTGACATGTAGCTCTAATTAAAGATCTCCTTGACAAGATTTTGTGGGTAAACCCGTTCTCTTTATTCGACCGTCCAAAGCTGACTGCGAACATAAAGAGTGAATCATTTGGATTATAAAATCCGTATGATTGAAGCCGTCAATTCATGAATCATGGAACAAGTGAATTTCAATTAAGATTTTTACCATCGTTGCTTTCCAGTTGTCACGAGCTTGATTCTGATAGAATCTTGCTTGTCAGCTACCGTAGTGCTGTTTGATGTTGACACTGGAAGGATTTCCACTCTTCATTGTGAACACTAAAGAGTGTCAATCTGAGTGTTCTGGCAAGATCACTTAGATAACGCGTAGAGGCCCTGGAACAAGTTTAATCTTAATTAAGAGTTAAACCATCCTTTCTTTCCAGTTATCACAAGATTAGTTCTTAAAGAACCGTACGGGTCACCTACCATGAGCTTGTTTGATGTTGGCTCAAGCAGGATTTCCATCTTCATTGTAATACTTTCGTATCACTCAGATGTTCTGGCAAGATTGCAAGAATATTGCGTAGGACTCATAAAAAATCTTTCTTGTTTTCAAATTGTGTCCTAATGAGACTTTTGATGATCTCGTGGCTCTAGACTCAATAGTGCATTTTGTTTTGGTGAGCGGAGGTTGGAGAGGATTGCCACCTTTTCAATATCAATTTATTCGGAGTGAATAAACCGATAGATAACGTGTTGAACTCTGTGACATTAAAACAAATATCTTTTGAGAGATATTTGAGTTGGTTGGGAGGGGTTGTGCATCGCATCACTGGGTCCATGATACTTTTGTCTTCAAGATGAGTTGACCCGGTTTCTGCCTAAGTTGTAAGGAGGGCTTCTTTCTTTACACCCTTTATTTTTACATTTCTTTTTCATTCTTCAACCCCTTCAATGCTTACCAATACATCATCACTAGCACCTTGTTGTGATTTTTCCAGTGCTAACATCAGTACTTGGTCGGCATTCAGCTACGTTCACAATCCATTCCCCATCTTTCCTAAGGACTTCTATTTTCTAACTATGGAATTATCCTTGGGAAGATTCCTCCGGTTCTGGAAGAATCATTGGACTAATACCTAATCCTACCACCCTTTTGTCACCACATTCGTCGTGAGTTAAGTGTGTTTTGGGTAAGTATTCGTCTTCATGAAAAATTCCTTAAAAATCACTGAGGTACTTGTGATATAAATATCAAGAGTTTTTTGTACCTTCAGTGTTTTTGTCAACAAAATGCCCCCCCTTAACATATGCGTAGCATATATCAAGTTGGATTTTCTATTAAGCCCTTTTTCATTTTTAGCCACATATGTTTTACAAGTCTCCTTAATCCTATTTTCTCCCCTTATAACCATCAAATATTTTGGATATTAATCGATTAACCGGTCTTTGGGTAAGAAAATGAAATTTGTTGTTGGCCATAGAACATATTAATGGTCCCCCTCAAATTAATGCGGGTTAGTTGTAGTGTTTGAGTACGATATGTTTTGAAAGATTTAGAATCTCGTGAGAAGTTCTTGAAAAATATCATACTTTTACACTACAACATGCCACAAAAGCCTATGGTGCAGATATTAATATATTCACAATAAGATACATATGGAGTTGACCTGATATAAGACGATCCATAATTAAATGGATCATTCCGTGAGCCTGTGGTGAGCTCTATATGGTCTTCCACCTACGAATCGTTCCAAACTTCTTATTAACTGGCGCTTCCGTAACGTTGCCTCGATCTTCTTGATCGCGTAGTTGGCACTTCTCTTGCATTGATCTGTCCATGTGTACGTTACTACTGGAAGTGGTAGATTTGCATTGAGAACAAGCAGGCCATCACGAACATTTTTGAGTGTGCCATCACTGAATTTATGCAGTACAGAAAACCTCATGTACTGCATGACTCCTGTTGCATTCGAATAAAATATTCCTGCTTCTGGTTTCAGAGTCCCCATGTAAGGCAATTTACCCTTGTGGTATTGAGTGAGCTGGGTTGTGTGAGGACGTTGCAAGTTTAGTTCCTTTTGGTAACTCTTCACACCCAGTTGAAAGTCTTCAACCCGATTTTTGATGACGATCTTTTGTGTAAATTGACGAATGTTGGAACTTAATTCTATGACTTCGTCAGTATCTGAGTGAGCAACCTTTTCCTGAGCCAAGGTTAGAAGAAGGTCTTCAATGTCTTCAAGGCGAAGGTACTGAAGGTCACTTTCTTCGATTCTGTATTATTTCTTGTCAGTGTGTTTGAACCGGATTAGAGTCAAGTACTCATAACCGAGTATCGTCCTAGTGGTAGCTCCTTGGATGCTCATAATTCGATGATCTGAGATGATAAGAGACTCGTGTTTTTCTTTATTGAAGTGGTTGCACGCTAATCTCTTCTTTGAATTCCAATGAGAAACTCCAAGTGCTGCGTAGGGGTCGTATAATTCTAACAACTCTCTTCGCCAGATAGCATCAGGTACTTTGTCTTCAATCCAAGGTAGATTCTCCAGATTTATAGCCTTGACCATGGTAAGTGATGTAGCGTATTTCTTTGCACCGTTTTCTAGATACTCGAGATCATGACATACGAAATTTTCCATAGGAATAGTCGTAGAACCGGCAATGACTGTAGGTGTGAGAGGCTGTAATACTAGAGTCTGAATCCCGGCAGTCGTCGCTTTCATGGCCTTAGCAAGCTCATTGATGTGATATTCATCCTAATTGTTGCTGATCTTCATTGAGTCAAAGAAATTCACATCTACGGCTGTCATTATGAGAAGATATGGAGTCATTGTAGATTTCCCGTGAGTGTGCCTTAGGAAAGCTAAGAAATCGATTGGATTGTTGAGGAAGTTAGTAAGCTCGATCTCTGTTGTTGAATCGAAAGGATGTTGTGGAGCTGCATTGGTAAGCCAGAGTTGCTCGTGTACACTCTCCTCTATCATAAGAGATTCAGCAAAAGTCGGTTATGGTACATTTAAGTCCTCGACTTCCATGTCGGAATAATGCTGATCTACAGGAGGTGTGGATGGTTGTGCTTCTGACACCGGAATTTCATCTTCAGGCATAGACACTCTGGGTTCGTCTTCATGCATAGGTTCTACATGTTCTATAAGAGAGACAGTAGTAGAAACTAGTTCAGTAAACATACCTGTGTCTATATTTTGAGGTTCTGAGACAGTAGCATCCACAGTCTTTTCTTTTGTTCCAACAACGCTTTCTTCTTCTTCCTCATCACCTTTCTCAGTTTCCTTATCACATTCACCCTTGTTAGACTCATCACCACTTTTACCCGTATTGTCAATCTTATCACCCTTTCCAGTTCTATTCCCGTCACTGTCATCATCATCCTCATCCCCATCAGTATCTTCATCCTCGTTCTCGTTCTCCTTGTCATCCTCATCCTCGTCTTCCTCGTCCTCTTCCTCTTCTTCATCCTCATCCTCTTCCTCCTCTTCATCTTCTTCCTCCTCATCATTCTCTTCTTTATCTTCATTATTGACTTCCTCATCCTTAGTTTTAGGCTCTTCAGAGTCATCAGAGTCATCTTCAGGTGTGTCTTCAATGATGGCTATGTTGAGATATTGCAGAAGTTTTCTTTTTGTCTTCGATTTATCAGACCCGAGATTGTTCAGTCGGGTTTGCAACAATTGCATTAATTGAAGATCAGATAAACCAGAGGTGAATAGATTTGGTAGCTCTTGGTTGACATATGACTTTACTTCACGTTGAATGATGGTGGTCATATTATCATTTATGGAATCAAGGAATGCAGCATTTTCTTTGTCACGTGCTTCCTTTTCTGCAATGTGTATGTCTCTTGAATTTTGGATTCATCACGTTTCTGTGCTCTGAATGTATGTGTATCAATAGAAGTTATCCTTCCCTTCAATAAATCAATCTGTTTTGCCTGATCCTCCAATTGTTTTTGGAGGTGCTGAATCAGTGGATCATTGGCCGAAAGAAATCGAATGGAGGTGGATGGTACTTGTTGTACTGTAGTTGATGGAGGAGGTGTAACCACAAGTGTTAGAGGGGTTGTGGATGATACAGATTGTAGGGCGGTGGTTGATACTGGTTGTTGGATGGTCAGTTCAATCGGGGACACGGTAGTCACAACAGTGCTGAGAGTTGGTGGTGGAGGAGGTGTCTGTTGGATGATGGGAGATGGTGTGATGACAGTACTGATTAATGGAGGAATGAATGGTGGAATGGTATTAGTTGTAGTTGTAGTAATAGGGACATCCACCATATTTTCATTTGACGAGGGATCGGTATTTGTTACTTCAGTGTCTCCCACATCCAGGTTAAGATATTGCATAAAATTGTTAAAAGCAGAAGTGGACTTACTTTGAACTTGAGTTGCTGGAATGAGAGTCGTATGAGCATCCTCTGTGATCAAAGTGCTGGTTGCTTCCGGTAATGATGTGGTGATATTGGCATCATGGTATAGTGCTTCTATCTATGTGTTGTCACTGCCACCACTCCCCTCAGTATACTCACTGGTTTCAAAGCTGAACGGTTCAACGTGTTCAACATTAGGGTCTTGATAGGTTTCAAGGCTTGTGATTCCTTGGGTTTGTTCTTCCTCAGTTGTAGTAGTAACTGTATAAAAAAGATGGGTGTCTTCATCAGGTTCACCAAATTCATCTAAGTCGTCTACTGGTTTGGAACCGGAACCCTTGGATTTCGCGAGAGCCTCCTTTTCGCTTTTCCTAAGGATGAGTCGCTGTTGTTTGGCTTGAGAGATGTTTTCTGGAGCTGGTTCATTTTCATCAACAAGTGCTTCTTTACCTTTATCTTTCTTTGCCTTCTTTGCAGGTTTCTTTGACTCAATCTATTTAGATGATCTCTTCATCCTTTTGCCTTTAGGTAGGTCAGAAAAATCTCCAAATGCAACTCTTTTCCTCTGAATTTCAATTTCTCTCAAGACTTCACGATATGCGTCACTGTCCTTAACACCATCATTCAACATGCATTCTGGAATAAGAGTGGGAACCTTCTTATATTTACCCACTGTTTTGGGTCCTTCTTGTTTCATGTGGTCCAACACGTAATCATGATCTGCAGTGTGGTAAGAAAAATCTCCACGTCGACTAATGGTTGAGGGATTTGCCTTCATGAAATGATCTATGATGAGCTTTGTGAATCTTGGAAAGATCAAATGATTAGACTTCCTTTTGTTGTTTTTGAAGCCTTGAAAGTAAAATTCTTCCCAGATAAGGCTACCATAATCAATTTGCTGACCATTGTAAATCCCCCAGAGGATAGAAGCTTGAGGAGGTCGAAACGTATCTGCTCCCCTTGACTTTGTAGAAAAACATTAAGTGACGATGCTAATTATTGCTTTCCAAGGTTGTCCAATATGTAATGTATGAAATGAAGATAGGTTGGATAATTCGCCATCATACCCAAGAGATTTAATTAGCTCCATCAGTTGATCCTTAGTGGGAGGTGTAGCATATTTTGCACCACTCGCAAGAGAAGGAAATCCCAAGATTTTCCGGAATAGATCTAGACTGAGTGTCAATCGTTGACGGTCTATGTTGAAGTTAATCTGAGTGTCTTGTACGGTTACGTCTGATTTCCATAATTCATGCAGATAGATTTTTGGAACGGATGCTGAGGCCCTTAGGATTCTGTTGATAGGTGAATTGTCGAGTAAATCCGTTGCTAATTTGAATGCGGACTGAGGTGGATCAAAATCTTCCCTTAGTCTGAAATTGTTCTCTACGAATGGAAAGCGTTCTCCTTTTGGGACAAGTGCTTCATCAAGTATTTTTTGTTGTTCTTTGGTAATCGACATAATTCCTGCTTAAGATAATACATACATAATTGATATATACAAACATATACATCTCATTATCCATATAAATCCATAGCATAGAAAATATATCACAACAAATGTCACCACATTTTATAAAAACATATCAAGATAATACAGACAAACTTCATATGAAATACAAACATACATTCAAATTAAATCTTAAACACATGGTAGTATAACACAGATATTTTATTCTAAAAACATGACGGCTTAGAGTGAGTTCCCCGAGGATTTGGGTTTCCTGGTAGTCATTACCACTACTTCTGTGGGAGAAATAGTGAAAAAAGGACGATTAAGTTCAACCACCACCTCAGTAGGCATTGGCATAACTATCACCTCATTAGGTGATGGCAAAACTTCAACCTCAGTACGCGTTGGCAAAACCTCAACCTCAGTAGGTGTTGGCGTAACCAAAACCTCAGTAGGTGTTGGAATAACCAAAACCTCAGTAGGTTTGAACGTAGTATTTGGCAAAGGTGATGCAGTTTCTTCCATGGCCTGAATACAAGATGCGAGATATGGAATAAGTAATTTTATCTCTTTTGTTTACAGAAATATCAACTTATTAGATAAGATGAATTTTTATAATAAGAAACCTTTCAAGTATTCTTATGAGAAAAATTTAAGTTATACCAAAAATCTTGGTTTCGTTTTAATAGCCCTATCCTAATTAATTCCTTAAATAACCCGAGAAATCATCTTAAAACGAATGCATTAGAGCTGTAGTTATAATCTTAACTAATGTCTAATTTAACATTGCAATGTGGATAATACTTGATAACATTACCCTAATGAGTAACGGTGAAACAATATGATTCCTCAATCAGGAAAAACATATGATTCCTCAAAGTTATACATCACATGAACTCGCAATCACAAGAATCAAATGATTTCGTAATAACAAAAATCAAATGATTCCACAAACTCACTAATCATATAATTTCGCAATCTTATAACTCATATAATTCCACAATTATACATGTTATAACATTCCTCAACCACAGAAAGTGCATAATTTCGCAACCACGTGTTGAACACAATTCCGCAATCTCCTAATGTATATAATTTCGCAATCTCAGAAAGTGTATAATTTCGCAACTATCACACGTACATAATTCCGCAATCAAACATTTTTCATAATTTCTCAATCAAACATTGGATATAATTCCGCAATCAAACATGTACATAATTCCGCAACTATCACATGTGCATAATTTCGCAATCAAACCTTTGACATAATTTCGCAATCAAACCTTTGACATAATTCCGCAATCAAACATTGACATAATTTCGCAACCAAACATTTTATATGATTTCGCAACCATTCAAATGGCATGATTCCGCAACCAGTCAAGGGTCATGATTCCGCAACCAGTCAAGGGTCATGATTCCGCAATCAATCAAGGGTCATGATTCCGCAACCAGTTAAGGGTCATGATTCCGCAACCAGTCAAGGGTCATGATTCCGCAACCAGTTAAGGGTCGTGATTGCGTAACCAGTCAAGGTTCATGATTCCGCAACCACTCAAGGGATATAATTCCGCAACCAATCAACGGATATAATTCCGTAATCAATAAATGGATATAATTCCGCAACCAATTCAATGGATATAATTCCGCAACCAATTCAAGGTACCATGATTCCGCAACCATTATTAGATGGTCATGATTCCGCAACCCACGAGGTGCATGATTCCGCAACCGGCGGATTAACCAAGAAAAAATTTGGGTTTCTCATTTTTTCTTACCTGTGAGTGTGTTTGATCAAACCTAGTTCCTATCCTCCGTTTCTAAGCCCTCAAGGAGCAAGACACCCTTATCAATTACTCATATCGCATTTAATCATAACATAAACCCTAAGGATTAACTTTGAATAGTAATTGGTTTAAACAAATGAGTATTTAATCATGATAAACGTACGTGATATGAGAAAAATAGTCACAGATGTGATACCTTATGGAGGATTCGGCCTAGATCTTGATTAAAAACGTGGGTGTGTGGAAGGTCTAGCAATAGCGGCAATGTTGGGTGGTGTGAGTGTGTAACGAAAGAGAAAAGGAGAGAAGATCTGGGGGAAGGTTTGACTAGTCAAGGAACTTTGGCAGAATACTAAATACCCCCCCCCCCATGTTTCTACTTTTTTTTCTTCTTTTTCTTAAGTTTTACTTAATCACACTAACCGAGTAGCCTTAAGAATCATTAACGGCTCTTACATAACAAGCAATTAAGGCATACTCGACACACAAGCAATGTATCCTAATATCACTTAGATCACATAGCACTAAAGGTATCTGATAGTATGAAAACCGTTTAATTTTGCTTGAAACCTTTTGAAGACTGATTTTCTTTTGAGAACGATTTAAAATTTGCTCCCCCTTAAACCCAGACCCGTTTTCTATTTAAAGAGCTGTAGTCATTGTTTAAGGAGGCAAATACCCTTGAAGACATTTGCCGGTTTTATGTTTGTGAAACGATTCTGGTGGCAATAAAATTTCTCTTATTTTTACAAATAAGTGCAGTGAAACGTCCACGAATTTGTGTTAGACCAAGTTATAAAGTAAACTTGATCCCTTGTATGGTTTTAAAGTAAACCATACCCGAGAAAATTAATTCCCGTTGTGAGCCAACGATTTCGAAGGAAATACATGACTTTAATACGAAAAGCGGGTTGTAGTCAGAAATAACTACAAGCCATATGGGCATGTTTTAAAATATGTACAAATTTTATACGGACTCTATTTATGGCGCCATGTCAATTTTAATCGACATTTCTAAGGCCGTAAATATTACCGTACTAAAAGACATGGCCGATATAAAATGAAAAGTATTTTTGGATTTTCTTGAATTTATATTTTTTATGGTTTTTGTATGTTTTATATTTTTGTATTTTGCTTTTGGTGGTTTATATATATACGAAAATATATAAGATCACGATAAAAGGATACTCTAGAATAGTTTACCACCACTATTCTGTAGATTCTTCTGCCAACTCCTTAAGTGTCACCGGTGAGAATGATTTCATACCCAGCTTTTCGATCAAAAACTCTATACGTCCTCGATCTAAGGCCTTTGTGAATATATCCGCCAACTGATACTCAGTGTTGACAAAATACAGCTCGATCACTCCATTTTCCACTTGCTCTTTGATGAAATGGTAGCGAATGTCAATGTGCTTCGCCCGGGAGTGTTGAACATAGTTGCAGCAAAGGGCAATGGCACTTTTATTGTCACAGTACATCGGAATTTTGTTGAATCCAAGATCGTAGTCAGTTAATTGTGATCTCATCCATAGAAATTGAGCATAACAACCAGACATAGCAATGTATTCAGCCTCTATACTTGATATAGCAGCGCTTTTCTGCCTTTTGGATGCCCAACTAATCAGTCCATCTCCAAGAAGTTGCGCACTGCGAGAAGTGCTACGTCTAGTATCTTGACACCCAGCATAATCCACGTCTGCATATGATATTAGTGCAATAGAGGAATCCTTCGGATACCACCTTTAAGATATCGAAATATCCTTTTCACAACATGTAGATGCTTTTCGGTAGGCCGAGCCTGATACCGGGCACACATGCATATAGCAAATTGCAAATCATGCATGCTAGCAGTCAGATAGAGAAGGGTGCCGATCATTCCACGGTAAAGTTTAGGATCGACAGCAATCCCATCCCTATCCTCATCTAACTTGGATCTCTCCACCATTGGAGTATCCACGGGGTCACATTTTTCAAAATGATACTTTTCAACGATTCAAGAGCATATTTAGATTGATTAATGAAGATGCCTCTAGGATTTTGAGAAATTTGCAACCCTAAGAAAAATGAAAATTTTCCCATCATTGACATCTTAAAACGTGTGGACATAATTTTCTCAAAATGGTCAGATAGTCTTTGATTAGTGGCCGCAAAAATAATATCATCAACATAAATTTGTACCAGTATCATGTCGTTGTCCTCCTTGAGAATAAACAATGTAGGGTCCACTTTGCCTTTGGAGAAGCCTTCCGATATGAGATAAGACGATAGGAGATCGTACCACGCGCGTGGAACTTGTTTCAACCCATAAAGAGATTTCTTGAGCTTGTACATGTGATTAGGATATTCCGACTTAACGAATCCATTCGGCTGGCTTACGTAGACATCTTCCCTTAATTCACCATTTAGAAATGCCGTCTTAACATCCATTTGGTAGACGCTCATATTCATGTGAGCAACATATGCAAGGAATAGTCTAATCGCCTCCAATCATGCAACAGGAGCAAAGGATTCTTCAAAGTCAATACCCAAAGCTTGTTTGTAACCTCTAGCAACCAATCTAGCTTTGTTCTTTAACACTCCACCTAACTCATCAAGTTTAACCTTATATACCCACAACAATGTAAGGATGTCAACGTTGTCGGGTGAAGGAACTAATTCCCATACTTCAAGAAGTTGAAATTCATTATGTTCCTCTTGCATGGCTTCAATCCAAGATGATTGTGTCATGGCTTGTTGCCAAGTTTTAGGTTCAATATCAGAAAGAAATGAATCAATGTAGCAATATAATGCATGTTCTTGTAGTTGATGGCGTGTTAAGACTGGTCGATCGATGTCACCAATAATATTGCGTATTGGGTGATCCTTTGTCCATTTGGTGTTGTGATTTTCAATTCGTGGTGGTCCGGAGTGAACGATTGCAGGAGCTTCCTCTGAGGTAGACGCACCGTTAGGGTTTAGGGTATTTGTGAACCAAAGAATGGAAGCTCTTGTAGATGAGTGTTGGAAATATGTTTTACGTATTAAGAAGGATCGGTCACTCCATTAATAGTCCATGTAATAGCTCGTAGTTTAGTTAACTTTATTTATTGTTTAAACAAGAACAAGCCTAGCCTACAACATGTGTAGGCCGGCCCAAATGTAAGCCCAAGCCCATGACAAGGGCTTGGGTATATAAACCCTCTCCTTAGATGGAGAGGGTGTGTGTTCCTCATTTTTACACATAGTGAAAAAATGTTTTTCTTTCACTTTCTCTCTCTAAGTGTGTGTGTTCTCACCATCTCTCTATCTCTTTCTCTCTCTAAAACATAAGCAAGATTTACATATCCTACAAATGGTATCAAGAGCCATGGGATGATTGTATTGTTCATGTGTTTGTGTTCTTGATTCATACGCCATTTTTGATCCATTTTCACACGTCCAAATTTTTTTTTGTATTTTTGATGGTTTTTTCTTGATACAAATCTTCTACATAGTTGTGGTAGGGATTTGGTATAGTTACTTTGGCTAAAAACACAAATGTTTTGGGTGTTTGGATCATTTTTTGGCTTAAAATCACGAATTGGTTGAGTTTTGTCCGAGAAAAGTGGGAATTATTCCGATCAGGTCATCAGAAAAGGGTTTATAGGACATTCCGATCAGTGTAATCAGAATAGGGTTTAGGGATTCTGATTTTGGGTATTCCGATTAGGTATTCCGATCAGGTATTCCGATTAGGTATTCCGATTAGGTATTCCGATTAGGTATTCCGATTAGGTATTCCGATCAAGGTATTCCGATTTGATATTCCGATCAAGGTATTCCGATCAGGGTATTCCGATCAGCATTCAGATGATCACATTCCGATCAGCATTCCTATAAAGTATTCCGATAGGACATTCCGATCAGCATTCAGATCACTATTCCGATCAACATTCCGATAATCACAAATTTTTCCATAAAAAATTGTAATTTTGACTTGGAATTTTTGGTTTATTGAGAACATATTTTAGGGGATTTTAACATTGTTTCTCGACTTCAACTCACAACAACAAACACATTTACTTTCTTTCATTGATCGATCAAAGTTTGTAAATCTTCACTTATTGAAATGGAGTACACATCTCTTACGGATAAGTCCATCCTCTCGGGTACGGATAATCGTCCACCAATGTTGGTGAAGACTATGTATGAGGAATGGGCTTCCCGAATGGAACTTTATATGTTGAACAAGGAGAATGGACATCTCATTTGGGCATCGGTGCTCAATGGACCATTAGATTATGGTACAGTGATGGAAGGTACAACTACTCGTCCTCGCACAACGGGTGAATTGACTGGAGATATGAAGATTCAAGACAAATGTGATAAGTATGCTACAAACATCATTCTCCAAGCCCTTCCTCCAGATGTCTACAAACTCGTCAGCAAACATAAAGTTGCCAAAGAGTTATGGGATAGAATTCGTGTTCTCATGCAAGGCACCTCGTTAACTAAACAAGAACGAGAGTGTAAGCTTTATGATACTTTTGATAAGTTTGCCTATGTGCAAGGGGAGACTCTCAATGACTACTATATGAGATTTACCCTATTGTTGAATGAGCTCAATATCTATGGCATGAAAATTCCTACCTTTCAATTGAACACCAAGTATTTGAACAATCTTCCTTCAGAATGGAAAAAATACGTGACGGATGTTAAATTGGCTAAGGACTTGCATAACACCAATGTGGATCAACTTCAAGCTTTTCTTCAACAACACGAATGCCATGTGATCGAGGCTCGGTTGTCTACACCTCAAGTTCATGATCCACTTGCCATGTATGCTTCTCAACAAAACATGGCTTATACTTATCAACAACCGTCATACTTGCAGCAGCCACCACCACACACCTATCAGCAACCACATCAACCATCTTATCAACAACCAATGATGCCACAGCAAGCATATCAACAGAGTGTTCATCAACAATCTTTTCCGTAGCAACCACCATATCAGACATCACCATCACAAGCCAACACTTCTCCAATGGGCTATACTCCTCAGCAAGGATATTTTCCAATTAAAGCACAACCAGCACAAGCTTTCTACTCTAATGAACTTCCACCAATCCAAGCACCGGTCTTTACTCCAAATGATACGCCAGCTGATGTTCTAAACCATCTCACAGCCTACTTGTCAAAACTTGTTGCAACAAGAGGATTTCCACCAACAAACAATCAGCTCCGCACCTCATCAAATCCTCGACAACAAGCCACTGTTCAAGATGGTCAAGTGACGGTGCAACCTATTCAGGGAAGGCAAAATTCATATGGACCTCCTACAAGGACTGGGAACAATCAAGCTGTGAATTCTCAAGCTAGTGGAAATGGGAGTCCTATTGGTCCTAAGAAGGTTGTGACTTGCTACAATTGCCGAGGACAAGGTCATATGGCTAGGGAATGCACTCAGCCGAAAAGGAGGAGGGATGATGCATGGTTTCGTGAGAAGATGTATTTGGTTGATGCTCAGTCTAAGGGGAAGATTTTGGATTCAGAGGAGTTAGCATTTCTTGCAGACCCAGGGGCAGCAGATACTAAAGGCATTGTAGTCGTTTCTACTTCTAATGCAGCTTATCAAGCAGATGATCTTGACGCATATGATTCGGATTGTGATGACATTCACTCTGCCCAAGCTGCTCTCGTTGCTAATCTCTCTCACTACGGTTCTGATGTCGTCAGTGAGGTACCAACCACATCTAATAATATTGATGATAACTAACATCAAGTTGGGCATGAAAATGACAACCTCGAACAGCATTCGGGAACTAGTAACTCAAATGATGTGGTACCCAATCCTACACATTTGAGTGAACCTCAACCAAATGCTACGACGGGTATGAAATCTTATGCTCAACATGATTTGGTCATGGTGCCTAAACATATTACTGATCAAATGCATATGGCTCTCAGACAATCCGTAGATACGAATTCCACCCTAACTGCTGAGCTTGCGTTGCATAAAGAAAAGGTCAAAGCTTTTGAAATGGTCCCTCAAGAAGAGAAAATAACATGTTCTGAATTTGACCAATTTCATTTTGAAAAGATTGAACACTTGAAAGAAATAGAATCATTAAAAGCTAATCTTTCTAATAAATTAAAAGAAAAGGAGTCGGTTGTCAATGATTTTCAGAAACTTAAAATGGATTTCGAAACTCTCGAGTCTAAAAAGGTTGAATCAGAAATTAATGCTACCAAACTTCTTAAATTCAAGGAACAACAACTTTTAAAACAATACGCTTCCACAGAAAAGGTTCATCTTTTAACTAAATCATTTAAAGAACTCGAACTTAAACGTCTTTAAGATTTACCACCTAATCCCGGTTATGCAAAACAAGCTCAGGAATATATTCCCGGTCTTTATGATATGACCATAATTGGCAAATCGAAAGAAGCACCTTTTGTTCGTAGTACTGAGGAGACACAATCACTTGCGGATGAAACTCATTCTAAAATGCTTTCAAAATTCCATACAATTGATTATGATCAACATAACAAAGATCAATTTTCGAAAAAGACACGCATTCGCTTACAAAAGGAATTAGCTGAATTGACAGTTCTTGTGCCCCAAAGTTTGTCAAATGAAAACCTTCCTAGTACGTCTCCTACACTTGTTAAAACGGATTTAACGAAGTTAATTCCACCGGTAAGTAAGGCGTCCGTTAACTTAAATGCGGTACACCAACACTTAGCCGATTTTGACAAGGTCATTTTGGAACGTACGACGGCTTCGGCCATAACAGAAGGTGAATGGAACTTTGAGCACACTAGAGCTGCGTTCCGAAACGAAATTGTTCCGTTTGTAGACAATGTTAAAGCTTGTCTTAGAAATCTTGATCAAGATTTGTTTTTGGAACTAGAAGAAGTTAGACGTGTTTTCAATGAAATGGAAGGTGCTTATGAAAACAGTTTACTTGAAATAGAACGGGTTTCACGCCAAAATGATCTGCTTCTGAAGCAAGTGATGTCTCATGATCTAGTTTCCGTCTGTGTGAATAACAGTGTTGATAATGATTCTATTGTGCATAATGTTGAATCTGTGGATAATGTGGTAGATAGTACTTGTCACGAATCTGACGCTGAATTTTTAAAGCTTCAAGATTCATATTCTTCGCTTTCAAAACGTTTTGAAACGTCATTCAAAGGTGTTAATATCGATGATGCAAACTTTGAAAAGAATTTTCGATTGAATTTACAATCAAAACAGCGTCAGCCAAGTGACAAAGTTGCTACATCGTTGCCGATAGAAATAGAGAAATCTAAGGAGCTTAACTATGTGAACGTACTTGAGGCCGCTGAGAATCTTAAACTTGATCTAGATAATCGAGTTTCCAAGATTTTGTCCAAAGTTGATAACTTAAAACAGAAAAATACACGACTCTTCGATTCAGTAAAGCCCGCATGTGTTGATACCACTGCACATAATCAATCATTGATTGAACAATTGAATCAAAAGTCGGTAGAAATATCTGATTTGAGGGAACAAATTTGTGATAAGAATCTGGTCTTGGCTGAGTTAAAGGAAACACTTCGTACTCTAAAAGGTAAGAATGTTGTGGATAACGCAGCCACTGTCTCAGCATCGTCCTCTAGTGCAATCAAAAGGAACCTTATAGCCGTCACACCACTTAACAAGGGCCCTAGGACTAAACCATCTCAAAATTTGGTCACTAAAGATAAGGAAGAATCAAAACCAGCTTCTAATATTCCTGTGTTGCCTTCTACAGGAGTAAGCACCACTACTAAGGCTCAAGATCTAAGCTTAAGAGAAACAAGAAGAATGATAGGATCTTGCCCCCATCTAGTAGTCAAGTGAAGAAGAAAGTAGAAGCCCATCCTAGGAATGTTATTTCTGTTTTGAATAAAATGAATCATGTAGCTAAACCTAAAGGCTCTGCGGTTGTGCAGCGTTCTAAGCCTACTGTGAATTCTAATTTAAAATGTTGGAATTGCAATGAATGTATGTTTTCTCGTCGTCATGATTCTTGCCTTATTGACCATGTGAATGAGATGCATGCCCGGAAAAATGGATTAGAATGGAAACCGACTGGGAAAGTGTTAACCCAAGTTGGTTGGTTGTGGCGCCCCACTGGTAGAACTTTCACTATAGTAGGAAATACGTGCCCTTTGACTAGGATCACTCCCACTAAAGTGAAGAAAGCGTGCCCTTTAACTAGGAGTACCAAGGCTACCAAAACACAAGCGTGTCCTTTAACTAGGAATACCAACACTACTGTAGGAACAAAGTGCCCTTTAACTAGGTCTACTCCCACTGTAGTGCTCGCGGATAATCCAGAACCTAAGAAAGTTGGAACAGTAAAACCTGTTAGTGCTAAGACTCACATTAGAAAATGCAGGAAATCTAAGGATCTCAAAAATGTTAGCAATTCTGATAATTCTATATCTGTATTTGCTAACACTCCTGAACCAATAGTTTCCAATGCATTGTCTACTGTTGTTATTGAAAACAGGTGGTCCAAATTGTTCTCTGGTATTTAGACTCTGGTTGCTCCAAGCATATGACCGGAGATCACTCTCAGCTCAGAAATTTCGTCAGCGAGTTTCTTGGTACGGTTCGATTTGGAAATGATCATATTGCAAAGATAATGGGTTATGGTGAATATCATATTGGGAATGTTATAATTTCAAGAGTGTATTACGTGGAAGGTCTCGGTCACAACTTATTTTATGTGGGACAATTTTGTGATGCAAACCTAGAAGTTGCTTTTTGAGAGCATACCTACTTCATTCGTAATTTGGAAGGGGTTGATTTATTGAAAGGTACTCGAGGGAATAATTTGTATACTTTGTCTCTACAAGACATGATGGCCGCTTCTCCCGTATGTCTTCTCTCCAAAGCTTCGAAGACTAAGTCATGGTTATGGCATCGACGGTTATCTCATCTTAACTTTGATGCTATTAATCATTTGGCGAAAAACGAACTTGTTTGTGGTCTTCCTAAACTATCATTTCACAAGGATAATTTGTGTTCCACGTGTACAATGAGGAAAAGCACTAAGAAATCATACAAACCCAAGACGGAAGACACCAACCAAGAGAAACTTTATCTTTTGCATATGGATCTTTGTGGGCCAATGCGTGTTGAAAGTCTTAGTGGCAAAAAGTACATCCTCGTTATTGTGGATGATTACTCTCGGTTTACATGGGTGAAATTTCTTAAAGCCAAAAATGAGGCACCTAAATTCATCATCGGATTTCTCAAGATGATTCAAGTGCGTCTCAACACTACTGTCCGACGCATTCGTACAGATAATGGAACCGAATTTGTGAATCAAATCTTGCGTGATTATTATGAAGAAGTTGGCATATCTCATGAAACATCCGTTGCACGCACTCCACAACAAAACGGTGTCGTTGAAAGGCGAAATCGCACACTTATGGAAGCTGCTCGAACGATGTTAATTTACGCAAAGGCTCTATTGTTTTTATGGGCAGAAGCAGTATCTACAGCAGTGTACACCCAAAACCGGTCACTAACTCGAAACGCCATGGTAAAACACCTTATGAGCTTCTCCATAGAAAAGTACCAGATCTATCATATCTTCATGTATTTGGTTCTCTTTGCTATCCAAATAATGATGGTGACAATTTGGGAAAACTTCAACGAAAGGCTGATATTGGTATTTTCATTGGTTACGCACCCGCAAAGAAGGCATACCGAATCTACAACCGTAACTCTCGCAAGATCCTCGAAACTATGAATGTTGATTTTGATGAGCTGACAGCAATGGCTTCTGAGCAAAGCAGATCTGAACCCGCACTTCATGAAATGAGACCCAGTATTATTAGTTCTGGTCTTGTCCCAAACAACCCTACTTCATCATCATTTACACCACCTACTAGGAATGAATGGGATACGTTGTTTCAACCGTTCTTTGATGAATTCTTTACTCCTCCAATTATTGTTGCTCCAGAACCTGAGGTAATAGCTCCGGTAACCGAAGTTGTCGCTCAAGCAATCGTTGCACAATCAGATACATCTGCACCTACAATTGGTCAAGATATACCCTCAACAAGTAATTCTCAACCAACACATGTTTCAACTACCCACGTCATGCCTATTGATGATGAAGAGGATGATGATGATCACGATTTGGAATTCGCTCAAATGCGTGAACTTCCATTCTTTGGTGTACAAATTCCTGACCCTAATCAAGCCGGGTCGTCCACCTCAGAGGAAGCTCCTACTACAGTTTACTCCAATCCACGGATTCGTGAACATGACAGCAAGTGGACAAAGGATCATCCTATAGATTCTATTATTAGTGACCCTAATCGTCCGGTATCCACAGGAAGTCAGTTACAAGAAAGCGCAATGTTTTGTCACTTTGATGCTTTTCTCACTGAAGTTGAACCTAAGACATGGCAAGAAGCTTTTACTCAATCCTGTTGGATAGAAGCTATGCAAGAAGAACTTAATGAATTTATACGTCTTGAAGTATGGGAACTTGTCCCATGCTCGGATCAAGTGCAGTTACTCACTTTGAAATGGGTTTACAAGGTGAAACTCGATGAGTTAGGCGGAATATTGAAGAACAAAGCTCGACTAGTAGCTCGTGGATACAAGCAATTATTGGGCATCGACTTTATGGAATCCTTTGCACATGTTTCCCGTTTGGAAGCTATTAGACTATTCCTTGCTTATGCAGCCCACATGAATATGATCGTCTATCAAATGGATGTGAAGACGGCATTTCTCAATGGTGAAATCAAGGAAGAGGTCTATGTTCAACAGCCAGATGGTTTTATGAATCCTAATTATCCTAATCATGTGTACAAGCTTAAGAAGGCTCTCTATGGGTTGAAGCAAGCTCCTCGCACATGGTATGATCTATTGTCACAATTCCTCATTACGCAAGGCTTCGCTAAAGGCAAGGTGGATCCCACGCTGTTCATTTAGAAACGAGGTAAAGATATGATTATGGTACAAATATATGTTGATGATATTATATTTGCAGCCTCGACCCAAACCTTATCGGATGAGTTTGGGACACTCATTTCTTCCAAGTTTAAGATGTCAATGATGGGCAAGGTATCATTCTTCTTAGGTCTTCAGATATCTCAGAGTCCCAGAGGCATCTTTATCAATCAATCCAAGTATGCCCTTGAATCGCTTAAGAAGTATAAGATGGAATCTTGCGACCCCGTGGATACTCCAATGGTGGAACGAACTAAGCTTGATGCATATCCACATGGAGTTGCCGTTGATCCGACACTGTATCGTGGAATGATCGGTACTCTTCTGTATATCACAGCTAGTCGACCTGATCTTCAGTTTGCTATATGTATGTGTGCCAGGTATCAAACTAGGCCTACTGAGTTACACTTAGCTACTGTTAAAAGGATCTTTCGATATCTTAAAGGAACCATTAATCGGGGACTTTGGTATTCAAAGGACTCTTCTATTGCACTAATGGCATATGCAGATGCGGATCACGCGGGTTGTCAAGATATAAGGCGTAGCACGAGTGGAACTTTGCAACTACTAGGAGATCGACTAATCAGTTGGGCATCAAAAAGGCAGAAAAGCGCTGCAATTTCAAGTAAGGAAGCAGAATACATAGCTATGTCCGGTTGTTGTGCTCAAATTCTTTGGATGAGATCGCAATTAACCGACTATGGTCTAGGTTTCAACAAAATTCCGATGTACTGCGACAACAAGAGTGCAATTGCCTTATGCTGCAACAATGTTCAATTCTCCCAGTCAAAGCACATTGACATTCGCTACCACTTCATCATGGAGCAAGTGGAAAATGGAGTAATCGAGCTTTACTTTGTCCGATCTGAGTATCAACTGGCGGATATTTTCACGAAGGCTTTAGATTGCGCTCGAATTGAATTTTTGGCCGACAAGCTAGGAATGAGAACCTTCTCGCCTGAGACTCTAAAGGAACTAGCAGATGAAGCGAAAGAATAGTCTTGGTAAAACTATTCTCCGTATCCTTGGTGATCATCTGTATATATTGTTTATATTTTTATCCACTAAAGCAAAATACAAAAATATAAAACCCTATAAAAACCATAAAAATTGAATAATCTAGAAAAATCCAAAAATATTTTTACTTTATTTTTTAAAGGCATGTCTTTTGGTACGATAATATTTACGGCCTTAGAAATGTTGATTAATATCGACACGGCGCCATAAATAGAGTTCGTACAAAAGTTGTAAATATTTCATAAAACATGCATATATGGCTTGTAGTTATTTCTGACTGCAACCCGGTTTTCATATTAAAGTCAAGTATTTCTTATGAAAGCTTTGGCTCACAACGGGAATTAATCTTCTCGGGCAAGGTTTACTTTAAAACCTTGTAAGGGATCAAGTTTTCTTTATAACTTGGTCTAACACAAATCTATGTACGTTTCAGTGCATTTATTTGTTAAAACAAGAGAAGTCTTGTTTTTATGAAGTTATCATCTCTACAACCATAGAAATCTACAATTGGTATCTACATACTCGACGATGCGACTACTCAACCGACGACTACAGCTCTTTCAATAGAACACGGGTCAACAATTGAGGGGGAGCATATGTCAAGCATTCAGAATCTTCGACGCCGAATGTGCCAAGTTCACAAGTTGGTGTCAAGACAACAATACCAATCGTACATTTGGTGTCAAGAGATGACTTTAGACGTGACGAGGCGACCAACATATGCTGACAAGAACCATTTGATCTTATCATATGATGTTCTCATCAATCAGGTCCAACCTTGTCAATTCTTTTTAATATGGTGAATATGTGATCATGTTACAAATCGATATCATATCTCATACATTTGGTATCATGAAGATAAATGGACTTGCATTTTTCTTCCCAAAACCTTTGTTAAAACTTCATTAAATCAGTTGATATTAAAAACATCGATTGGGTTAATATTTTTAAATGGGGGAGAAATGTTTGACTTAATGTGCTGGCTCATCCCGACATATGCGAAATGTTTTCGAATATCGTGGCATATGTTAAGGGGGAGCAAAACGGATTTGCATATCAGAATGGATTTTCATGGTGACATATACTTACCCAACACCCATTTATTTCACGACGATGAAGATTGTGGTGACATAAGGATGGTAGGATAGGTTAAGTCCTATGATTCTTCTAGAACCGGAGGAATCTTCCCAAGGACATTCCATAGCTAGAAATAGTAATCCTTAGGAAAGTTGGAGAAAGATTGTGAACGTAGCTGAATGCCGACCAAGTACTTAAGTTAGCACTAGAACAATCACAACAAGGTGCTAGTTATGACGTATTGGTAAGCATTGAAGGGGTTGAAGAATGAAAACGAATTGTAAAGATAAAGGGTGTAAAGAAAAAGCCCTCCTTACAACTTTAGGCGGAAACCGGGTCAATACATATGCTATTGAGATCATTTTTAATGATTCTTGATATTGAAGATAGACATCATGGACCCAGTGATGCAATGCACAACCCATCCCAGCTAACTCAAATATCTCTCAAAAGGTATTTGTTTTAATCACACGGAGACAACGCATTATCTATTGATTTATTCACTCCGAATAAATTGGTATTGAAAAGGTGGCACTCCTCTCCAGCCTCCGATCACTAAAATCCAAAATGCACGATCGAGTCTAGAGCCATTTGAGATCATCAAATATCTCATTAGGACACACTTTCATATTTCCTTGCTTCTTCACACACTGTGAAAAGTAAGAAAGATTTTAAGAGTCCTACGCAAAATCTTCATGATCTTGCCTGAACATCCGAGTAATACGAAAGTATTTACAATGAAGATGGAAATCCTTCTTGAGCGAATATCAAAAAGCTCATGGTAGGTGACTTGTGCGATTCTTTATGAATCAAACTTGTGATAACTGGAAAGCAACAGCTGTTTAATTCTTAACTGAATTTAAACACGTTCCAGGCCTCTACGTAATATCTTAGTGATCTTGCCAGAACACTCAGAGTGATACCTTAGTGTTCACAGTGATGAGTGGAAATCCTTCTAGTGTTAACCTCAAACAGCACTTGGTAGGTAACTTGCAAGATTCTATACGAATCAAGCTCGTGACAACTGGAAAGCAACGATGGTGCGGTTCTTAATTGAATTTCACTTGTTCCAGGAACATGAATTGACGGCTTCAAATCATGCGGATATTATTATCCAAATGATTCACTCTTTATGTTCGCAGTCAGCTTTGGACGGTCGAATAAAGAGAACGGGTTTACCCGCGAAATCCTGTCAGGAAGTTACTTAATTGAAACTATCCGTCACGGGTACGATATCTAATATCGTCCAACGGTCTTCACTGACCGGAGGTAAAATGCTACCGATTTAGAATGAAATGTTCAAAGCCATTTCGTTCGTGTCTACTTATGTTGCGGCATTTGAAGACGGTGGCGTTGCGGAATCCAAGACGAAGTCGTCCCCGCATGCTTATACTTTATGCACTTAATACCTCATCTAATTCAAGAAAGCCTAAAAGTTAAGTCTTCCGCTGTATCGAACTCTGAAGCTTTCAAGAATTACGAAGGTATAAGTATGTGGGACATGGTATCACGAGGAGGCGAAGATCACAAGTGATGGATGCACGAGATCAAGGCAAGAAATTAATGCTCAAAGATTGATATCAAAGATCACATCCGCATATTTACCAGAAAAGAAAAAGAAAAAGAAAGACGAAGAGTACGAGCTCAAGACAAGCATAGTATGCTAGGTTTATTTAATTATTGTAACTTGGGTAATGCCCTTGTTTGGAGTGACCTCCCTTAGGGGGAGATTGTTGGATATACGTTTTACGTATTAAGAAGGATCGGTCACTCCATTAATAGTCCATGTAATGGCTCGTAGTTTAGTTAACTTTATTTATTTTTTAAACAAGAACAAGCCTAGCCTACAACATGTGTAGGCCGGCCCAAATGTAAGCCAAAGCCCATGACAAGGGCTTGGGTATATAAACCCTCTCCTTAGATGGAGAGGGTGTGTGTTCCTCATTTTTACACATAGTGAAAAAGTGTTTTTCTTTCACTTTATCTCTCTAAGTGTGTGTGTTCTCACCATCTCTCTATCTCTTTCTCTCTCTAAAACATAAGCAAGATTTACATATCCTACAATGAGCAATTTCTAAATCATGATCGTAGTAATCCTCTTCAACATCATTAGGAACAAGTGGGGGTGTTGATTCGGGTGTAGTTTGAGAATTGGTAGGGGAAGGTGCATCTGGTTCAATAGTAACTGTAGATGCATCTGAATGATTTCCATTATCTTGAGCAACAACTTCGGGAATCGGAGCTACTGCCGCAGGTGCTGGAGAATCATCACTTGGAGGATCAAAGAATTCATCAAACATAGGTTGAAATAACTCATCCCACTCAGGCCTTGTAGGTGGTGTAAATGATGGAGAAGCAGGATTGTTGGGAGTTAATCCGGAACTAATCGTACCAGTTCCCATCTCATGTAATACGGGTTAAGAGCTGTGTTCCTCAGAAGCCACTGCTGTCAGCTCATCAAAATCGGCATCCAAAGTTTCTACTATATTGCCAAGACAACGGTTATAAATTAGGTAAGCTTTCTTTGCGGGTGAGTAACCAATGAAAATTCCAATATCAGCCTTTGGTTGAAGTTTGCCCAAATTCTCACTATAAGTATTTGGATAACACAGTGCACCAAACACATGAAGAAAGGAAATATCGGGTTTGTGTCCATGAAGCAGCTCATATGGAGTTTTTCCATGGCGCTTACGAATGATGGAGCGGTTTTGGGTATAACATGCGGTTGCCACTGCTTCAGCCCATAAGAATAAAGGAGCATTCGCATAAATCAACATAGTTCTAGCAGCTTCCATAAGTGTACGGTTACGTCTTTCCACGACACCATTTTGTTGTGGAGTGCAAGCAACTGAAGTTTCATGTGAAATACCAACCTATTCATAATAATCTCGTAGAGTCTGATTGACGAACTCAGTTCCGTTATCGGTTTGAATGCGGCGAACAGTAGCATTAAGACGCATTTGGATCATCTTTAGAAAAGTAATAATATAATTTGGTACTTGATCCTTGGTTGCTAAGAACTTTACCCATGTAAACCTGGAGAAATCATCCACCATGACGAGGATGTATTTTCTACCACTCAGACTAGCCGTACGCATTGGCCCGCAAAGATCCATGTGCAAAAGATACAAAGGTTCCTGATTGGTGTCTTCAGCTTTAGGTTTATATGATTTCTTGGTGCTTTTCTCCAAATAACACGCGGAACATAAATGATCCTTGTCGAACTTAAGCTTTGGAAGACCACGAACAAGTTCTTTTTTAGCCAAATGGTTAATAGCATCAAAGTTAAGATGAGATAACCAGCGATGCCACAACCATGACTTAGTCTTAGATGCTTTGGAGAGAAGGCATACAGGAGAGACAGCCATCATGTTTTGAATGGACAGTGTGTAGAGATTATCCCCTCGAGAACCTTTTAACAAATCATTTCCTACAAGATCACGAATGAAGCCAGTATGTTGTCGAAAAGCAACCTCAAGGTTTGAATCGCAAAATTGTCCTACTGAGAATAAGTTTTGACCAAGTCCCTCCACGTAATACACCCTTGAAATCGTAACATTCCCAATTTGATATTCACCATAACCCATGATATTTGCAATATGGTCGTTGCCAAATTTAATCGTTCCTAGAAACTTGGCGACAAAATTTTTGAGCATCGAGCGGTCTCCGGTCATATGATTTGCGCATCCAGAGTCCAAGTACCAAAGGATGATTTGGACCACCTGAAAATATCACCAGACGAAGAAAATGTGTCGGAATCTAAATGTTCCTTTGTGTTAGCAGGTACAGATATATTTATCTTAGATTTGCTATCAGAAGGATTCTTAGGCTTCCAAATTTTCTTCCTAGATGCTGGCTGAGATTCTAGTTGTCTAATAACCTGAGGTACTTCTTCACTGGTAGGCACAATAGTGGACGTAGACCTAGTTAAAGGGCGCTTTTTCCATTTCTTAGTGTGCTGGAGTTCCTATTTAAAGGACGCTGAGACCTAACTTCAGTGGATGTGATCCTAGTTAAAGGTTACTTAGTTCCATTTGCGGTAAAGGTCCTACCAGTGGGTTTCCATTGCCAACCAACTTGGGTGAATTTCTTCTCCGTTAGAACCCATTCAATATTGTTCCTAATGGCATACATTTCATTCACATGGTCAACAAGGCATAAATCATGACGCCGAGAGAACATGCATTCATTACAGTTCCAACATATCAAATTAGAATTCACATTTTGCTTAGGCTTCTGCATAGAGGCAGAGCCTTTTGTCTTAGGTACATGATTTTATTTATTTAAAACTAAAATAACATTCCTAGGGTGAACTTCTACTTTCTTCTTTGTAGTCCTACTAGTGGAAGGCTTGATCCTATCTTTCTTGTCTTGAGATCCTTTAGCCTTAGTAGACATAATTACTCCTGTAAAAGCCAAGGGAACATAGTGACAGATTTTGATTTAGCCTTGATGGGTGTGTTTAAAACTGGCTTAGCTCCTTGGTTCTTATTGAATGGAGTCATGAAAATGGTGCGGGGTTTGTTGTTTAAGTGATGCAGAACTAGGTGGACCTATGAAAATAAGATATGATAGGCAACATTGAACTCACTTAATATATAAATGAGCAGCATTGTACTCGTTGTTTGTGGGATCAGATTCATATAAATCATCTAAAATGTCCCTACTAAGAAGCACATGCCTAATAGCCTTTTTCATATAATCTATGTAAACCGTTGAATTCTTAAGGTTCAGGTTCCTAAAAAGCACCACTTATTTTGTTTTTGGAGCACTAGAGGGCGTGGCAGAGATTGTAGCTGGATTATCAACAAGTTCTTGTCCTTTGATTTGAAGTGTCTCCTTTAATTCAGCCAAAACCATTTTTTTATCTATGAGTTAAATATTTAAGTCAGAGATTTCCTCACACTTATGGTTCAGTTGTTCAACAAGTGACTTTTGCTCTGCCGCATTAATAGCGAAGCGTTCTTCAAATGAACCATAAATTTGTGAAAAACCCTACTTTACTTTATCAAACTCCCCTAGCATAGAAGTAATTATATCTTCTAGGGCATGATTTTTAATTTCTATAGCCTCTAGTTCCAATTTCTCTGCTAATGATTCTCTTTTAAGTCTCATAATTTCTTCCTCTAAAGCCTGAACCACCTGAATCATCTTGTCACTAGTCTCAACGGAGTTTTCACAATCATTTATTTTTGAAGGAGTTTCATTTTTAGATTGATTTTCAATTTCAAGAGATATACAATGTTGTTGAAGCTCATCAAAACGTTTTGAAAGTGAGTTATAAGAATCTTGAAGCTTTAAAAATCCAGCGTTAGATTCGTGACAAGAATAATTATCTATATTATTCACAGGTTCAACAATATTCACAGAAAGATCATGCACATCATCACATTTATTCACAGCAGATGTAATCTCAATAGCACATTCAAGAGTAACAACTTGCATCACTTCGAGAAACACTACATGTTCCAAGAATTGGTTATATTCGGACAAAATATTTTCTTTCTCAATTATATGTTGCTCATAAGCATCATCCATTTCATAGAAAACTTTTCGAACTTTAGCCATTTCGAAATTAAGATTATCCCCGAGATCTAGAAATCCTTCTTTAATATTATGTACAAACGGAACGATCTCTTTCTCAAACACCGATTTCATGTGTTCGAAAGACCATTCTCTAGCGATTTGAGCCATTCGAGTCGTACATTCCTTAATGACCTTGTCAAATCTGGTGAGTTATCGCCTAATCTCTTTCATGCTTAGCAATACTGTACTTACCGGTGGAAGACCCTTTGGAATTTCCTTAGGTTCATTTGGATTGACAAGTGTAGGAAATATACTAAGGCTTTCTCTAGTAGACATGTAAGTTGGTGTATGGATAAATTCCCTTTGTATATTAAAGCGAATTCTAAAATCCGTTTTTGCATTCTCTGCATTAAGCTGTTCATAATCATACTTAGGATATGTAAAAATCACTTTTGACCGACTCTCTTCATGCAGTGACATATTTCGGATTCATTCGAAAACACAATCGGATCTAAGACCAATCCTAACTTGGTTGCATCATAAAGTCGTGGGTTGTGGTTAAATGCTTGCTTTGCATACCCCGGGTTAGGTGGTAAGTCTATTAGACGCGATAGAGTGAATTGCTTAAAAGATGAATGAAACAAGTGTATTATATGTGAAGAAGAGTATTGTTTTAAAAGCAAAACTTTAGTCTTTTTAACTTTCACAGACGCCTTAATTTCCGTTTCAACCCTTTTAGACTCGAGAATTTCGAAATCCGTTTGTAGTTTTTCAAAATTATTAACGACTGACTCTTTTTCTTTAAGTTCTTTTAAAAGATTTGCTCTTAAACTCACAATTTCTAGCAAGTTATCCATTTGGACTTTCCTAAGCCTATCAAATTCTGGATTGGTTAAGGTAGTGGTCACTGGAGTTAATTCCAAGGTTTTAACCTTTTCCTTATACAAAGCAAGATCGCCAGATAATGTCTGATTAACGCCAAGGGTTTCAAGGACCGCATTATTCATTTGGCCAAGCATAGATGCTGACACCATAACCAAATCTTGTTGAGCAGACGAATTTGTAGACGTAATAGCTCCTGGTTGTGTTTCACTCAAAGTCTGGGGACTTGTATTGATATTGCTATCATTGTTTGTCTCCTCGTTTGAATTACTAACCACCAGAGGCTGTTCCGGATACTCAGACACTTGCTCAACTTGATAAGGTACAATACTAGTATCATTGGCAGTGTTTGGTACCTCAGATATTGTATCAGCCCCATAAAGTGAAAGATTTGCAATGAGAGCCGCCTTAGCGGTATTGAGGTCATCATAATCTGAATCGTATGCATCAAGATCATCGCATTGGTATGATGCATTGTTGGTAGAAGCTACTATGAGTCCTTCAGTATCCGCAACTCCTGGATCTGCTAGAAATGCTAACTCCTCTTCATCGAGTTCTCGACCTTGTGCTTGAGCATTCACCAAGTAAATCTTTTCTTGAAACTAGGTACCATCCCTCTTCCTCTTTGGCTGCTTACACTCCCTAGCCATGTGTCCTTCCCCTTTGCAGTTATAGCAGATAATAATCTTCACTTTGCCACTGTTGTTTCCTCTTGGAGCAGTTAATAAGTGTGAAAACACTTATCCGTTTACCACTTAAGTATAATAATAACCAAGCCAAAACGTGTATTTTATGTCGTAAATGTCGAAATTATGCGTGGTTTGTGTTTTTATTGTGTTTTAGGACCAAAAGATGAAAAAGGAAGAAAACACGGGCTTTCACGGGCTTTTATCAAAGAAAAAAGGACAAAAGACGAAGTCAAAAGATCAAGAGTGCAAAAAGAACGGAAGTCAAAGGCCTATTCTGAAGATTTATCGAAGAAAAAGTCTAAAGACGGAAGTTTAACAAAGTCGAAGAACCAAGTCTAATAAAAGAAGAAGTTTAAAGACGAGTTCATTTTATTATTCGACAAATCCCAAGACAAAGTCGAGAAAGACGAAGAAATTAAAAGACAAAAAGATAAGAGAAAAAAGGAAGCAACAACAACTCCCCCTCCTCCTATAAATAGTCTTCCAATCCTTCATTTTGGAGTGTTAGAAAACTAGGAGTAGATTAGAGTAGGAGTAGGAGTAGGTGTTTTTACTTTCTCTCTCTAGTTTTTACTTTCTCTCTCTAATTTTTTCTTTAAAGTTTTAAGCTTTTCACTTTAATCTTGTATTTGAATCTTTAATCTTCATCTTTAATTTCAAGTTTTTCATAATCATTCTCATTCTTCTCTTCTTGTTTTAAAAATCTATTGTCTTGTTTGATTAATCTTAAAGTTTTCATCTTTATGCTTATTTTGATTAAAGTTCTTATCTTTTTGTTATTATCAATTTCATTCGATTCATGGTCTTAGCTTATTGTTCTTTTTGCTTATTTTGTGTCTAGCTTATTTCTATCTAAGTGTTTTTAAAAGCTCTATCTTTTTAAAGTTTAATCTTTTTCTTTTAGTTCAATTTATAAATTTTGCTTATTTAGCATCTTGAAAGTTTTTAAATTCGTAGCTTATTTTTGTTCTTCTTATTATTGTTTTGGTTAAATTCTTGGTTAAAGTGCCTATTTGATTTTTTGCTTATTTTACTCCATCCGAATTTTGTGATTTTTCAATCACAATATCATTAGGGTTTTGACATTGTGATAGCTTATTGTGATAGCTCATTGTGACAGCTCATTCCGCCGGCTTCATTGCGATCGCAAAGTTATAATATTCCCTTATTCCGATCGAGGATTGCGATTGCCCCTGGCATCGTGGATTACGATCGGGATTTAAGTCATATTGTGACGAAATGCTGCCCAAATTTTGACAGTCATATTGTGATAGTTTTCATATTATGATAGTTTCCATATTGTGATAGTTTTCATATTGTGATAGTTTTCATATTGTGATAGTTTTCATATTGTGATAGTTTCCATATTGTGATACTTTTCATATTGTGATAGTTTTCATATTGTGATACTTTTCATATTATGATAGTTTCCATATTGTGATACTTTTCATATTGTGATAGTTTTTATATTGTGATAGTTTTCATATTGTGATAGTTTCCATATTGTGATAGTTTTCATATTGTGATAGTTTTCATATTGTGATAGTTTTCATATTGTGATAGTTTCCATATTGTGATACTTTTCATATTGTGCTAGTTTTCATATTGTGATAGTTTTCATATTGTGATAGTTTCCATATTGTGATAGTTTTCATATTGTGATAGTTTTCATAGTGTGATAGTTTTCATATTGTGATAGTTTCCATATTGTGATACTTTTCATATTATGATAGTTTTCATATTGTGATATTTTTTCGAAAAGTTTAAGTTTTATCTTTTATTTAGTACCCGCTTTAGTTTTTGTCTCGTTTAGTTTTAAAGTAGCCACTTAGTTTTATTTTCTCCTTTTTCATTAAGTAAATTTTATTTTCAAGTCGAAAGTTAATTTCCTCTTTTAGTTTTGTTTTTATTAATTGTTTTGTTTTAATTTACGTTTTATTATTTTTTTTGCTTCTTTATTATTAGTTCTTTGTTTTTGGTTTATTTTTATTACGTTTTGCTTTTACCTTTTAAGTAGAAATAGATAACCAAACCTTCTTTTATTCACCAAAAACGATAGAGTCACACATTTAATCGGAGATCAATTCGTTAAGATACCGAGAACGAACAATGATATAATTTTTAATATACTAAAAAACGAGTATTAAATGGCGCCGCTGCCGGCTGTTTTCGTGAAGATTATCGGTTTTCTGTGAGAGACGCGTTGGATTTTGGGATCCTTTCACTCGTGAACGTTATTTTTCGTGTAAAAAATTTTCATAATAAAAAAAAATAAAAAACTTTCAAAAAATCCAAAAACATTTAAAAAATCATAAAAAGCATTTCTTTTTCAAAAGTTTTGCACCAAAAATATTCTTCTTACTTATCTATTGTGTTTAATGGATTCGTTTGTTTATTGTGTAGGGTGTGGAAGACCATCTTCTGGTAGTCAATCCTATCAATGATGTGCATGCGAACGGTATGGAATGGATATCCCTAATTACGAATTTGGCCACTGTCTATCGTGGAATTCGATCAATTCATACTTCAATTCATTCTTCCCTTCTAATGACACTATTTCACCCTCTCCCATATATGACGATCCATATCCACAAAATACACCGGGTTTCTCTCAATACCCGTGTTTCAACAATTGTGGGGGCCCTCACGATACTTCTTATTGTCAGCCGATGAATTATTATGAGCCAAATCCGTGTTCTAATTCTTTTCAACCGATGATTTATGATGGACCACATCCGTGCTATAATTCTGGTTTTCATAATTTTGAGCCCCCACAATACACCCTCGATCATCAACCTTCTTTGAATCCGAATGACGAAACACACGCCCTTATTTTGCAACTTCAAGAAGACGTAGTTCAACTAAAAGAAGCAAGGGAGAAGGAAAAGCGACAACAACAAGAGCAAGTATCTAAACTTAGTGATTATACTCCTCCTATTGTGCGTCCATACTACTACTATGATGATGACGAGGATGATATATATGATCTCAACCCATCTTCTGAGATTACTACTCCTACTCTTGATATCCCTAATGCGTCGAAGGATAGTGATACATCGAGTGAGATTAGTGATTGTGGTCTTGATAAATTCTTTGATGAGGTTTGTGATGCACCGAATTTTGTGGAGCCTACGGACGAGGTCGCTCTTAATGATGATTTTTCTCCATGCTATGAGGATTTCACCTCTGAAATTACTCCTTCTCCTCCGGGCGATGAAGGCGATGTTGATTTATTCTCTCCGACATACGAGAAGTTCACCACTGAACTTGGTCTTGTAGATGCGGTGGAAGACGTTATTCTTCGCGACAAATTACTGAAAGTTCATCTTCTTATTGCTAAAATTGAAGCGTTGAATTATGTTCCTATTTCTAAGTCTTTACCTCCGTCTATTACTTCAGTTGAGAATAATGATACAACTATGGAGGAAATTGACATTCTCTAAATACCTCCGGGTATTGATGATGATGACACGGAGGGGGATATTCTTTTTGATACCTTGATCCATTAAGATATTGTCCCAAGTCCCCCTCCCGAGTACCTTTCATCCCAACCTTTAGAGACCATTACTAAGGATGAGTGCTTTGACCCAGGATGTGACATTGACCATTCCATGATTTACACCTTTACGGCTTTGCCGCTCAATGATTATCATATGTATTTTGGGGATGACATTTTGATTTCTTTACCCACCCCACCTCCCGTGGATCACGACCTCACATACTTTTCGTATGTTGAGAGGACTTTTCTACCCTTTAAGACTTATCCTCCGGCCTCTCCTTTATTAATTTCCTTCGGAAACGAGGACAAGGTCTTTGATCCCAGTATTACATTCGAGGCTTCCCCATGGACCATTTAATTCGGGGATGGGTCAGGCTCGTGAGTCGGTGAACAAAAACAAGCGTTTTTTGGGAGGCAACCCGATCATCTATCTATCTTTATCTGTTTTTTATAATAAGTGTAGGGGGAGACCCTAGTATGTGTTTGTTGTTTTCTTTCTTATCATGTGCAGGGATTTGAGCTTTCAATATTCATTCTTGATGACTTTTGATGACCCGTTATTCCGTGTTCCCGTCTTCCCGCTTCTATCCTAAACTCTTCTGATTCACTATTTTATATTCTTCAATATTAAAATAGGAATAACTTTACTTGTCTCTTCCTTAGCAAGATTTAAACAAAGTGCACAATGTCCTAAGTGTAGGGGAGGTTACTTCCACATGCTTAAACATTGAGGGCAATGTTTATATTAAGTGTAGGGGACTTCTATCGAAGTTAAGTGGGCTTTTCCATGTATTTGTCCTCATTTTAACCGGAAAATTGATTTTTCGACATTTTTCAAAATTTTTGATCTATTTTGGCCTAGTTTTTTTTACCTTTGTTATAGTTATTTTCTTTCTTTACTAGAATAAACTTTAATAAAGTGGTTTTAATTTTTAAACGTTGTGAATCTTTTGACTCAACCCGAGTTTACTTATCCAAGTTTATTCTAGCTAGTATACTTAACGTGTTTAAGTCAAGTTTTGCTAGGCTTTTATATATGGAACTTTAAAACGCGAAAGTCTTAACTCTTATGGGTTAAGAACAAGAAATTTTCGCAAGTTCCTATAATTGATCCTAGAAAGTCGTTTATCAAGGTAACTTTAAAATACGAATTCTTAACTTGAAAAAGTCTAAGAAGTTGCAAGATCCTATAGATGACTTGAAAACCCAAAACTTTGATTTATTTGGCTAAGCATCCGCGAGTCTCATTCTGTGAGATTTTAAATTGTGGAGAGCGAGAGATGATAGAGTCAATTATAAGTTTGATATTCTTTCATGAATTTATGTGAGTTGATTATAAGCTTTTTCTCCCATCGCTTGTTAATAAACTTAATTGCTATAAATATGTCGTACGATTTGAAAAGTTACTTAGCTTCTAGCACAAGATCGTTTAAAAGTTGCTTGGTATTAATTAGAGTTCATAGCTAAGATATAACTTATTGAAGCGGGATGCGAAGATTGGCGAGTCCGAAAAGGCCCTAACAAGGCATGAGGGCTACATTTTGTTGTTAAAGATCCAAAAGTGATGTGAAGAATCATTTATCAAAAATCAATATGAAGGATCGAGACACACGGCGAAAAGAAAATACTCCCCTAAATATCATGGAGAAGTCTATCCGAGAAGACCCTAGCAATGTATGAGGATAAATAGATCCATGTCCTAAAAGGAGGCGGATCGTTGTATATAAAAATCCCAAATAAAGATTGGAGAAAAATGAAGAAGCCGTGGTCTAAGTTTGAAGAATCTCTTAAAACTTCAAGTGAAGAAATTCCTATTATAAAGAGAAGACCATTATTTCAATATCATCTCTCAAGATTCGAAGTATGAAGTCAATGCCAAATATCGGTCCGAGAAAGGTCTCAAATCGTGAAGCGAGTTATGCCAAGATATGAACTTTAGGAGGTCTCGAGAAGCAGTTTTAAAAGATTTTGTCCTTTAGCTAACTATTGATTAAATCGTCCCACTTTATTTTCGGCCTAAATAAACTATCGAAATAAGTCAAACAATGCATCCTCGTGATCATTTAAGAAAACAATAAAATATAAGAGATACACCTAGGAATAAGGGAGTCTAAGTGAATAATTGGGCCACATGAGTTCGTGTTAGTTTGCTAACTTATAATAACAATGATCTCGTTTTTAAGCTTGGTATGGGGAACGTGAAACATGAGGGTGATAAACATTCATGACATGTCAAAGCCTAATGTAAGTCTTTTATCTCTTTACTTGTTTTCTTCCTTTGAATATTTTATAATTTTCTATCTCTTTAATGTCTTGTGTTTAATAAATGCCAAGGTGGATTGATTATGATGGACAATGTAAAACTTGCTTTGTAATTAATGCATTGCATGAGGGCATTGCAATGGTCAAGTGTAGGGGATTTAATAAGTGTGAAAACACTTATCCTTTTACCACTTAATTATAATAATAACCAAGCCAAAACGTGTATTTTATGTCGTAAATGTCAAAATTATGCGTGGTTTGTGTTTTTATTATGTTTTAGGACCAAAAGATGAAAAAAGAAGAAAACACGGGCTTTCACGGGCTTTTATCGAAGAAAAAAAGACAAAAGACGAAGTCAAAAGATCAAGAGTGCAAAAAGAACGGAAGTCAAAGGCCTATTTGGAAGATTTATCGTATAAAAAGTCTAAAGACGGAAGTTTAACAAAGTCGAAGAACCAAGTATAATAAAAGAAGAAGTTTAAAGACAAGTTCATTTTATTATTCGACAAATCCCAAGACAAAGTCGATAAAGACGAAGAAATTAAAAGACGAAAAGATAAGAGAAAAAAGGAAGCAACAACAACTCCCCCTCCTCCTATAAATAGTCTTCCATTCCTTCATTTTGGAGTGTTAGAAAATTAGGAGTAGATTAGAGTAGGAGTAGGAGTAGGTGTTTTTAATTTCTCTCTCTAGTTTTTACTTTCTCTCTCTAATTTTTTCTTTAAAGTTTTAAGCTTTTCACTTTAATCTTGTATTTGAATCTTTAATCTTCATCTTTAATTTCAAGTTTTTCATAATCATTCTCATTCTTCTCTTCTTGTTTTAAAAATCTGTTGTCTTGTTTGATTAATCTTAAAGTTTTCATCTTTATGCTTATTTTGATTAAAGTTCTTATCTTTTTGTTATTATCAATTTCATTCGATTCATGGTCTTAGCTTATTGTGCTTTTTGCTTATTTCTATTTAAGTGTTTTTAAAAGTTCTATCTTTTTAAAGTTTAATCTTTTTCTTTTAGTTCAATTTATAAATTTTGCTTATTTAGCATCTTTAAATTTTTTAAATTCGTAGCTTATTTTTGTTCTTCTTATTATTGTTTTGGTTAAATTTTTGGTTAAAGTGCCTATTTGATTTTTTGCTTATTTTTACTCCATCCGAATATTGTGATTTTTCCATCACAATATCATTAGGGTTTTAACATTGTGATAGCTTATTGTGATAGCTCATTGTGACAGCTCATTCCGCCGGCTACATTGCGATCGCAAAGTTATAATATTCCCTTATTCCGATCGAGGATTGCGATTGCCCCTGGCATCGTGGATTGCGATCGGGATTTAAGGCATATTGCGACGAAATGCTGCCCAAATTTTGACAGTCATATTGTGATAGTTTTCATATTGTGATAGTTTCCATATTGTGATAGTTTTCATATTGTGATAGTTTTCATATTGTGATAGTTTTCATATTGTGATATTTTTCATATTGTGATAGTTTTATATTGTGATATTTTTCATATTGTGATAGTTTTCATATTGTGATAGTTTCCATATTGTGATAGTTTTCATATTGTGATAGTTTCCATATTGTGATAGTTTTCATATTGTGATAGTTTTCATATTGTGATAGTTTTCATATCGTGATAGTTTCCATATTGTGATACTTTTCATATTGTGATAGTTTTCATATTGTGATAGGTTTCATATTGTGATAGTTTTCATATTGTGATAGTTTTAAATTGTGATATTTTTTCGAAAAGTTTAAGTTTTATCTTTTATTTAGTATCCGCTTTAGTTTTTGTCTCGTTTAGTTTTAAAGTAGCCACTTAGTTTTATTTTCTCATTTTTCATTAAGTAAATTTATTTTCAAGTCGAAAGTTAATTTCCTCTTTTAGTTTTGTTTTTATTAATTGTTTTGTTTTAATATACGTTTTATTATTTGTTTTGCTCCTTTATTATTAGTTACTTGTTTTTGGTTTATTTTCATTACGTTTCGCTTTTACCTTTTAAGTAGAAATAGATAACCAAACCTTCTTTTATTCACTATAAACGATAGAGTCACACATTTAGCCGGAGATCAATTCGTTAAGATACCGAGAACGAACAAAGATATAATTTTTAATATACTAAAAAACGAGTATTAGCAGTGTTGAATGGACGTGCAGCAGTATCAGATGAGCTTGGTCTCCCCTGAAGTGGTTGCACAGTAACTCTACCATATTGAATTGTTGCTTGTTGACGAGAGTTAGAAGAAGTTCTCAACTGATTGTTTGTTGGATATGGTCCTCTATAACCTCTTTTGTTCAACGTTTGAGTTATATAGGCAGACATTTGTGCTAGTACATCAGTAGGATTATCCCCTTGTCTGAACTCGGGAATTAGAACCTCATCATCGTAGTAGAAAACCAGTGCTGGTGGAGCCACATACACACTTGAAGGAGTACTGACATGTTGTAAGTAGTGAGGTTGAAGAACTTCATGTTGTTGGTAAGTGATAGCAGGATTTGTTGGTGGTTGATAAGGAGAGTATGGTTGTTGAGCACATTGTGATGATAATGCTGGTTGTTGATATTGTTGCTGATATGATGTAGGTGGTTGTTGTAGAATCGAATACTGAGGAAAGCTTAGAGTTTGATACAAGGGCTGATATGAAGATTGTTGTCCCATAGCATACAGAGAGTTGTGATATGACAAAGTTGGATGATTTGCCATTTACGCCAATGGTTAAGAATAAGATCCTTGAGAGATGCATTTCTGGATCACGTGCTTCTCGTGTTGCTGCAAGAAAGCATAGATTTGATCTAAATTTGACTTGTGCAAATCCCGAATCATTTTAACATCAGTGACATATTGGCTCCACTCTTGGGGTAACGTATTCAAGAACTTGGTGTTGAGTTGAAACTGAGCAATCCTTAGATTATAAACATTAAAATCATTCATCAATGTAGTGAAACGCCAGTAGTAGTCATGAAGTGTTTCCCCTGGAATGTATGTGAACCTATCGAACAAGTCATAAAGTTTACACTCTCGTTCCTGCTTGGTGGGTGAAGTCCCTTGTAACAAAACAGTTAAGCGATCCCAAAGTTCCTTTGCTACGTTGTGTTAGCTTACCATTCGATAAATATCGGGTGGAAGAGCTTGAAGTAGGGTCTGAACGGCCTTGTCATTCGCATCGGAAATGATTTGATCAGCAGCCGTTAATTCATGAAATAACCTTAGCCGAATGACATTGTCTATAGTAATTTCGCCCTAATCGAGTGGACCTTGCTCAATGGATTGAACCATAAATCTTCCACTAGGTTTACCCATAATATAAGTCCTCATGCGACCTTGCCATGCTTCAAATATCTCTTTGATAAGAAACGGTGGACGGGTATCGGTACCCGAGATAATAGAAATATCGGTAAGCGATGTCATTGTCGGCATAAATATATGGGGATTCATTCTTTATCACTTGAAGAAAAAGATTATCTTTTGATTGTCCAATGAAATAAAGTTGTGAAAGTTGTAATAGTGATGTGAGAAGTCTTCAAAATAATGCCTAAGTCCAAAATAGTAACAATTCTGCAATGTTATAATCAAAGTAACACAATTCCTCAATGTTAACAGTGTGTATAATTCCGCAATATTTAGGTTTTAATTCTGCAATATGTAAAGTGACTCAATTCCTCAATGTGCTAAAATGATTCGATTCCGCAATGTGCTAAAATGATTCAATTTTGCAATGTGCTAAATGGATTCAATTTCGCAATGTTTGAAATCGATTCAATTCCGCAATGTACTAATAAAGATTCAATTCCGCAATGTTGCAAAATGATTCAATGTCGCAATGTTGCAAAATGATTCAATGTCGCAATGTTGCAAAATGATTCAATGTCGCAATGTTGCAAAAATGATTCAACTTCGCAATATGAATCAGGGATTCAATTTCGCAATATGAATCAGATATTGCGAAATCTTCCCAAAAATGTGGATCTCGGATGTACTTGTTGATTTTCGAGACTTTAAGCCAAAAATGAAGCCGAACACCCAAAAAATTTGTGTTTTTGACCAATCCAAGTATCACAAATCACTACCACGACTATGTAGTCGATTTGTCAACTAACTAAACACCACAAAACGCAAAATTTTTTGATGATTCGATCTCCACAAAGAAGAAAACTCATGAACACAAGCAACTATGAAGAACACGAATCTAACAACTTTATCTCACCCCATGGCTCTTGATACCAATTGTAGAATAAAGATAATCTATGATCTAACAATAGGGTTGTTGTTTCTGGAGAGAGAAACTAGAGAGAGAAAGATGGAGAGAAAATGTGTGTTTATTATGTAAAAATGAAACAACCAACACCCTTTCCATCAAAGGAAAGGGTTTATATACCCAAGCCTAAGTGGGCTTGGGCCTTCCAACCCATGAACATTCCCATGGGCTAGGTGATTAATACAGATAAAGTAACTTACTAACTACGATCCTACAACGTTTAATAATATTGTTGGAGTGACCGATACTTCTAATATACGTTAAAAACGTATTTCCAACAAAAACGAATCTCGTCTTTTGGCTAAAGGGATATTGTCAGGAAGAAGGACTAGATTTCGAAGAATCATTTGCGCTAGTTGCTCGGTTGAAAGCAGTCAGGATATTTCTTGCTTATGTTGCACATAAAGGATTTATCGTCTACCAAATGGACGTAAAGACAATTTTTGTTAATGGTCCTCTGTAAAAAAGAAGTGTATCTCTATCAACCGGATGGATTCGTTGATCCTCATGATCCTAGAAAAGTCTACCATCTCAAGAAAGAATTATATGGACTCAAGCAATCTTCAAGAGCGTGGTATGATGAACTCTCAAGCTTCTTGGTATCCAAAGGATTTTCTAAAGGTTCTATTTGATCCAAATCTATTCATTCGTAAATATGGAATGACATATTGCTTATGGATATTTATGTTGATGGCATAATTTGTTGATCCCTTATGATCTTGTTAGCCTAACTTGTAGACTTAGACTACACAGAATAAATTCTATATAGTCTTAGTAAAAACTTCGAATGATATCAAAGAGTATGTGGAATCTACTCTTGGATATTATGAAGATTATGTGTTGTATATGAAACAAACAGAGAATGTAAACCAAACACTTTAATATTATTATCAATAATACTAATACTCAAAAGCATAGTATTTGTGTTACAACCTTGAAGTACATAAAATGTAGATGCATAATAATAATCTACATCTAACCTAGGACCTCCTTTTATAACATAAGGAATCCTTTACAAGATAAACATTTACTAGAATAATTTAACCCTAGGAGATATACTCACAATATCCCCAAAATATAGTGCCACACGTCTTCAATATTTATCTTTAATCAGTATTAACAATACAACCAGTGTTGACCTTTACTGTCCATTTTGTCCAATTTTGTCAGAATACTACCAACACTAATAATATCACTACCAGTATTAAAAAACATTATAGTGCAAAGGATAATCTGTACTTAAAATTATTCCTAACATAATTTGTGGTTCCTTAAACCCAAAATTTTCAAAATGTTTTGAAAAATTCATGCACAGTAAATTTGAAATGTCAATGATGGGAGAACAAAAACTCTTTTTAGGCCTTCAAATTCACCAATCGCCGTGTGGTATATTTATAAACCAAGATAACTATGCTCAAGAGATACGTAAAAAACATGGTATGAATTCATGTGCTCGCTTAGTACACCAATGTGAACCACTTCCTAGACACTGATTTGAGTGGAATACCAATAGATCAAACGAGATATCGTAGTATGATCGGGTCACTCATGTCCTTTACAACAAGTAGACCAGATATTGTTCATGCAACATGCTATTGTGCATAATATCAAGCCAGACCTACGGAAAAGCACCTCAAGGAGGTTAAACGGATCTTTCGGTACCTTAAGAATACCATTCATATGGGACTCTAGTATGCGAGGGAAAGCGGTTTTCATCTAACAGCCTATTCAGATTCTGATCATGCATGTTACCTTGATACTCAAAAAAATCACTTGTGGTGGTGTACAATTTCTAGGAGAAGACAAACTTGTGGGTTGGTCGTCCAAGAACTAAGATTGCACTTCATTGTCGTCATCTGAATAAGTATGTGTCTCTATATGCATGTTGTGCTCAAGTACTTTGGATGAGAACACAGCTCCCATATTATGGGTTCCACTTTGATAAAATACATATGTGAATCAAAGTCGGCCATAGCCATCTATGGAAATCTGGTTTAACACTCTCGTAGGAATCACATCAACGTCATATATCACTTCATCAAGGAAGAACTGGAACAGACATTGTAGAATTATACTTTTCAGAACTGATTACCAGATAGCAGACTTGTTTACAAAATTTCTGTCACAAGATAGGTTTGAGTACCTCATCAGCCGTCTTGTTATGAGATATTTGACTCCAGCAGAACTGGAGATTCTGGCAAATGAATCTGCTTGATACATTCTAACATCAAACCTATGAATATTTTTGAAAAAAATAAAAATACAAAAATATAAAACATATAAGAACAAAATGGAAAAATAAAAAATATAAAAAATACCAAAAAGAATCATCTCGACATGTCTTTCGGTATCGATAATATTTACGTTCCTAGAATGTTGTTTAACAATCACGCGGGTTACATGTCAGATTATATCTTGGAGCTCATCGTATGGAAAGTTCAAATGTTTTAAACCATGTCATTTCTACTTCTTTACGACGTACATTTAAATGTCAGACTATATCTCGGACCTCATCGTATGGAAAATGTATCTTTAAATACAACTTATCCTAACAACGAGAAGGTAAATCTTTGATAACATCCAAATTATACATATTTAAACCGTTTCAATTATCCCATTTTGTATGAATAAAGGACTTTCGATACTTAAAACATTGCGTTTTATATGCAGGTTGAAAGATTGAAGGCCCAAAGTGAAAGAAATCAAAATGAAGTCCTTAGTTGCAATAAGAATAATTTAGCCAAAAGAACATTCTGGACGCTGATGAGATGGCATTTATACATGATCTCATCGTTCTTTTGGGCTTTAAATGCATTAAAATGTCATAAAATACCATATATATATATGCTTGTGTTCGTTCACTTGTGTATTTTAGGTATGGATATCGTGAAAAAGACAAAAGATCAAAAGAAACAAAGAAAAACGGACACGAGAAACGAAGCCGTACAAAGAACCGGGCCATAGTTCATGAATTATCCAAGATTTACCCTTGAAGACTTGAAGATATGCAAGATTGATCCTTAAACAATGAAGAAATGACACTTAAAATCCTTGTGAATTCATAATTACAAGTTTGGTCCCTTAAGTTTGTCAAATTTGCAAAAAGGTCCTTCAACTTTGAAGAAATGGCAAGATTAGTCCCTCATCAAATCTAATTTGTCAATTATGGTCCCTCATAAAGTCAAAGATACAATTAAGACCTTTGAAGATCAAGAAAGTCCAAATTCAGTCCTTCAAATATGGAAAATGGCAAAAACAACCCTTGAAACACTTTTGCCAAAGTTTTGGGGGCAAAAGTGTGAAAATCATAACTTAAACAACAAAGGAATGCGTTTAAATGAGCTGAAAAACTTGTTATGCATCTTTTCCAAAAACAAAGGACTAAAACTGCCAAGCTGAAAGTTCAAATTCCTAATAAAGCGGGTAACATTTACTGTTGAGATTTTACCAGCCAAGAACACCCTTTTACCCAGGATGAAAAATGAAGAAAACAAAGGGGAAATTGAAATTGGTTGTTCCCACGTGTAATTCACATCACCTCAATCACATCCCACACCAAAAACCTTAAACTCCACTACCAGAAAGATACCCCCACTCCCACTCACATGACGACACCTGGCAAAAGATCATGACATGGCAAAATCAACGAACTTAAGCCTTTCCTTACTCACCAAGTACTCATTGAACGTCCCTGATTCATCCAAGCAAGCTGGCAACAAGCCTAGAAGATTCTGCAAGGATAATTTAGGAATTTCAGTGCTAGGGTTTATGAATAGTGTTATGTATGTATTTACCTATAAAAGGAGACCTCAACTTGTGAGAGTCCCTTTGTTCCAGATTTTGGCTATAATATTTGTAATTCCTTTTTATTTAAATAAAATTTGAATTTCCTAAAATTTGTGAAATCTCTTTTGTGTTTATTAAAAGTTGGTGTTTGAATAGCTGAAATCTGTGTTCCATTTGATCTTTTAGACCTTCCTTAATCTTGTGGTTAAGGCACGTCTATGTTTGATAGGTTTTCAAAGGTTCAAAAACCTTGAAATCCTAGTTTCTGTTTTGGTTATTATCTTGTACTAACCCTTAGCCAAAAGCCTTAAGCTCCTTCAAGCTTGTTGACACCAAGCCTGAGAAGAGTTTTAAGCTCTTGGTTGAGTTGTTTGCTCATTTGTGTTGAAGAATCATCATAATCAAAACCTTGTTCTACTTTGAACATCAGCAGGTTTTGATCTTCCTTTTTGAAGAACCTTGGTCTTGTTCTAGTTGTTGAACAAGGTCCAAGGAGCATAGCTGGTCCTCCTAGGATGTTGTGGAGGACAGGTATAATCCCTTGTTTAAGTTTCCCCTAAAAATTTCATGATATTACCTGTTTTTTATTTTGGACTGTGATTTTGTGTTCTTATGTTTGTGCTTTGTGTTTTATGGTAGCAATCTATTAGTTGTCACCTAGTGTAGCTATTTGAACGATAAAATCAGTAGGTTGTGCTTAAAAATCACAAGTTGCTTTAAAAAGTTGTGGATTAAGGACTGTTTGGGTTTGCTGGTTCATATGGCCTTGTGGCCTTGTGCCCTTGGTTCTTAGGGTTTGGGAAGTCTAAACAAGTCATAATAAACAAGTTTTAGTCATTGGTTAAGTTTTTAAAAGTTTGGAAAAAGGATTTCATGTTTTGGAAAAATCTGATAAAAGTGTTTTTGAGATTGGTCAAACACATCAGATCCAATAACTTTTTTGTTAGTTGGATCTAAGGTCTGAAATCAGGTTTGGGAATAGTTTGGGTGATAAGCTATCTATTGGGTATCTGGTTGTTGAATTTGGTGGCTATTTGATTGTGTTATAGCTTATCAAAGTTGGCTGAAGTGGTCATTTGCATCAGCAAAGTGACCACCTCATTCGGTGCTTGCAATTGTATTTCTAGTTTGAGGCTTGTTGTTTTTTTGCTTGGATCCTATTTGTGTGCTGCTTGTGAGGTTATTTGGCTACTTGGATTGCTTTGTTGATAGCTTATAAGCTTACTGGCTTATTGGCTTATTTGTGCCAAAACTCATCAAGTCTACTCAACTGGTAGGCCTTGATCCACAAGGTTTGTACTCAAGCCTTGACCAGCAGGGTGAAAAACAAGTCTAAACACTTCATTAAGTCTGTCTACGTCCAATTTGTGCTTGTCAACGTTTGATTTACACTTATCAGCGTTTGACTTTTGGTCAAGCTTGGTCACATAGCTTATTGTATCTGTTTTGCTTATTGGTACATGCAACAACTTGGTTTTTGTAATAGAACTCATTTTTCTCAGCTTAATAACAAGTCTGGAAGGTTACAAGTCTTTTGGTTAAGCTTTTGCTAGGAAACTAGCTTATTTGGCTTTTTCAGCCAGCTTATTGGTTCTCACAGCTTATTCTACTTGGTTTTTTGTGATTTTCTTGATTGATTATTCTTAGTTAAGCTATTTGTGAGCTTTTGCAACAAACCAGAGCTTCTAAAACAGCCTAGAACTCTATCCTGACTATTTTGTCATTTTGTAGAACTGTTCTTGGCTTATTTCTGGCTTATTGAGTGTGCTTTTTCAAAATTTCTTTTTACAGATCTCTTTAGTATCCCAAAAGAAGGTTGTGTGTCAAATTAGAGCTTATGGCATTAGCTTATTGCTTAATGGGCTTAATGGCCCAATAAGGATAAGCTGTTTGTTCATTAAGCTGTGATAAGCTCACTTTCAGCTTTTAGGCCTTCAGAGTTTTGTGTTTAGAATTAAATTTTGAGTCAGATAGGGCTTTTCCAAGTCATTTGGGCTTATTTTGACTTTTTGGGCTAAAAAGCCCATTAAGGTGGACTGTTTTTGATTTTAGCCCATTTGGGGGCCCAATAGGGGTATTCTGGTCTTTTCACTTTCATTTTCTGTTTAATTAGGTCAAAACAAACTAGTTTGCAAGTTTTTAGAGTTTTTTTTATAATTTTTGGATTTTTAATATTATTTTAATATTATTTTATTATTATTATTCAAATTTCACATTTTTGCACGTTTTATATTTTTTCTTAGCTTATATACATTAAAATAGGATTTTTGCAACTCTTAGATTAATTTTATCATCTTTAGATTAGTTTTATAATTATTTTAAGTTTTAATAGTTTTTAAATCATTTTAAATAGTTTTTCTTAGTTTAATAATTTCTAAAAATAGTTTTTAATCTATTTAGGTCATTTTAGAGGTTTACCAATTGAAAAAATTTTATTTCGGCTTTTTGATAATTAATTTGATTTTTAGGGCTTTAATTAGCATTTAAAAATTAATATTTAATTAATCAAAAGGTTTGAAAAAGTTTTGATCATAGGTGAACTCTTAGTTTATTTATTTTGATTTTTGGTTAATTTTTAGTAATTTTTAGAATTAATTTTTATTTTTGTACTTTTTACGGTTTTACGTGTAGACGTAGTAGTAACTAATTTCACGCCTTCGTCATCCTCTTTTCTCATCCCCTTCTAACCAATATTAATCTCAAACCAATTACAAATTATTCACACACATATATCTCCTTGGGAAACGAACTTTCAACTCATTAGGGTCATTTGTACACGGTTTTCCTAAACCGTCGTATTTAATACTTTCCCTATTTACCTCCTTTTCCTAAAGGTGTGGTAAAACACTACAATCATTTTGGCGCCGCTGCCGGGGAGGTGTGTCGTGATTAATTTGTCTTGTTGTTTTTAATATTAACCATAAATAGTATTTGTATTAGTAGAAATCTACTAATACGTATTATCGGTTTTTTGGTTTTTCTTGTGAAATTATTATGACTATATTGTATTAAGTATCACAATTCAATACAAAATATCTCCAAAAGTGTGGAAACACGACCTTAATTGGAATTTGATCTCCTAATTATTGTATTCGAATCTCAAACAAAAGAAAAAGGAAAAAATAGATAAATACTTTCGTGAAGCTCGATTTTGAAAAATACGAACTATAAGTTGGGTATAAGGCGGGTATTATAAAATATACCCTAAGGAAAAAGGCTCTTAAGTGCTTCGCGCCGCCTCGTTTCCCCGCTTGCTTGTGAGTATTTTGAAATTTATGGCTAATCGAGGGTTTTGCCGCCCAAAGTATTATTACGTATAATATATTTTCTTGGTTTTCTTTGTGATTAAACCCTCTTGAACAATTTGGTTTTCACCAAAGTTCTAAAGTCATTCGAAGGCGTTCACTCCACGTGATTGTTTTCATTCCTTTGAGGCTTCTTTAATCAAGAGTTTGATTCGAGGAGAGATTTGGTAGATTGTTGTCTACGAAGATACACCAAAATCCAGAAAAAATTAAAAACAATCAAAAACACAAAAAATTGAAAATTCACAAAACACCCAAAAAGAATCTTCTTTGCTCACCTCCCATTCTTCGTGAAGTTTATGATCACTCGTAATCAAGCAAAACGAGCTCGTAAACGTCTTCAAAAGCAAGCAAATCAAGAAACGTTGATTGAAGAACAAACTCCAATTGTTGAACCTATTGTAGAACAAGAAGTCGTCATGGTTAATCGTACTATGATGGAGTTGTTACAAGCACCCACCGAGGGTTTTGGAGAGGCCATTGTGATTCCCGCTATCCTTGCGGAGAATTTCGAGATTAAGACGGGTTTAATGTCGATGTTGCAAGCTAATAAGTTTAGAGGTCATGAGAAAGACAACACGCATTACCACATAAGGAATTTTAATCGTCTCACCGCAACTAGCAAGTTTAAGGATGTTCCACATGACGCCATTAAGATGATGTTGTTTCCATACTCGTTAGATGGACCCGCTTAAATTTGGCTTGAGAAAGAACCGCCAAATTCAATTTTGACATGGGGTGATCTCGTTTCTAAGTTTGTGAACAAATTTTTTCAACCATCTAAAACAACACATTTAAAAAATGAGATTTCAAGATTTGTACAACGAAATAATGAAAGTTTTTCAATGGCATGGGAACGATTTAAAGAAATGTTACATGAATGTCTACACCATGATTTTTCGGAATTACATCAAATTGATACTTTTTATAATGGGCTTAATGATCATGAACGAGATTACTTGAATGCCGTTGCGGGTGGTAACTTTTTGTGCAAAACGACCGATGAAGCTTTAAAGATTATCGAGAATAGATCTAAGGTTTATAGCCCTCGTAACACACCGAGTGTTGCCAATTTGGGTTCGTCATCGTCTCGTAGCATTAATGCCTTACATGATGAAGCTAATGAGGAAAATCGGTTTTTCGATAGATTTGCTAATCTTATGACTCATTGGAAAGCTCAAGAGGCTTTGAATTCCGCTTCGGTTAAAGCGGTTGAAAAGAGTAGATTGTCTTGTGGTGGAGTTCATGATCTTTCCGAGTGCATTACCGCCGGTGGTAACACTTCGAGTACTTACGTAGCAACGGGAACTTACAACCAAAACGGCCAAGGTTCCCGCCCAAATCAAGCTCCACCAAATCAAAATGCTAATAACTATCGAAACAACAACCAAGGTGGTAATTATCAAGGCAATTCACGTAACTTCAACAAAGGGAATTATCAAAGTGGGAATGGACAAGTCACTAATAAAAACCAAAACCGTGATTTTCAAAACACTACACAAGGTTTTCAAAATGCTCACACTAAAAATCTTCAAGGAGAATTTTTGGATTATGCTAAAGCAAATGATGCAAGTTTGATAACATGCAACGTGAGATGATTAGCTTAAGATCCGAGTTGAAAAACGAGCCTAAAAACGAACTTGCTAATGAACTTAAAACTCATGCAAATAAAATGGAAGGAAATGTTCAACGTCTTCAACAAAATCAACAAAAGATGGAACAAGGACAACATGAGATTAAGCAAGAATTGTTAAAAGCTGATGCTACGCAATCAAAACTTGAAGACCGAATGGCAAAAATGTTTCAAGCAATCATGTGTAAACCCTCCTCCTCGGGTGGTCTTCCTAGTGATACCATTACAAACCCGAAGGGAGAAATGAAGGTTATTACTACACGAAGTGGTAAAACTTTCAAGGAACCAATCTCTCGTCCAAGTACTTCTACGGAGAAGGAAATCGAGAAAGAGCTCGAGGTGATGGTCGAAAAGGAGCATATTACAATCCCACGAAGTACCGCTCATACCACACCTACGGTTGAACCAATACCAATCATGGAACCCGAAATTCCAAGGCCGTTGCCTAATGTCCAACCCACACCACCCTTACCTTACCCTTCGAGACGAAACAAAGAGAAATTGCAAGAACGTAACAAACAACAAATCGAGCTTTTTATAAAAATGTTTGCACAAGTGCATTTTGATGTGAGTTTAGCCGACGCGTTGTTATATATGCCTCGTTTCACTTCTACTTTTAAAAGTATGATGAGCGATAAGGAAAAGCTTTCAAAGCTTGCTAATTGTTCTTCGGTTTATCTTAACCGCATACTGGAAAAAGTTGGTGACCCCGTAAAGTTTCTCATTCCTTGTGACATACAAGATATGAAAGAATGCCTCGCCTTGGCCGATCTTGGTGCGAGCATTAATTTGATGCCATTTTCCATTTGGAAATCGCTTTCGCTTTCGGCTCTTACTCCTTCGAACATGTCTATCGAGATGGCCGATCATTCTACGATTTTAGCATGTGGAGTAGCCGAAGATGTTTTTGTGAAAGTGGGGAAGTTCTACTATCCCATTGATTTTATAGTAGTTGACATCCCCGCGGATCCTCAAGTTCCTCTAATTTTAGGTCGTCCATTTTTAGACACCTCGAGATCGCTTATCGACGTTCTTGCAAGAACTATCACTTTGAGATTCAACGAAGAGGAACTTGTTATAAACGCTACTCAAAACTCAAAACCTTCTCATGTTTATGCAATCTCTACCATCAATCACATTGACTTAGTTGATGTGGTTTGCGATGAGTTTTCACAAGAAGTGTTAGGTTTTTCCGATAGCTCGTCAAGTGGCAATCCCACTATTTTGGATCTGATTCTTGCTAATTCTACACCAAATCTCACTCTATTCCAAGGAGGCGATTTTACTTCAAATGAAATCGACAATGAAGATGAGGTGTTTATTAGTGATGATACTTCTATTCCACCATTTCTTCTGCCGATGGAAGTTATGAGTGTTGAACCAAAATCTTCAATCAAGGAACCACCTATCCTTGAATGAAAGATCTTCCTTCTCACCTTGAATACGCATTCTTGGAAGGTGATTACAAGTTGCCGGTTATTATTGCAAGAGGTCTTGCTAATGATGAAAAAACCGAGCTCTTAAAAGTTCTTAAAGCTCATAAAGGGGCAATTACGTGGAAAATTTCCGACATTAAGGGTATTGACCCAAAATTTTGTACTCACAGGATTTTAATGGAGGAGGAATACAAACCTGCAATTCAAAGTCAAAGAAGGGTGAATCCCAAAATTCACGATGTCATTAAAAAGGAAGTTTTGAAACTCCTTGACGCGGGAATGATTTATCCTATCTCCGATAGCCCATGGGTGAGCCCAATCCATTGTGTCCCTAAAAGGGGAGGAATGACCGTTGTGCCCAACAAAAACAACGAGTTATATCCCACTCGTGTTGTAGCCGGTTGGAGGGTGTGTATTGACTACCGAAAGTTAAATGACGCCACTCGTAAAGACCACTTTCCTTTGCCCTTCATGGATCAAATGTTGGAGCGACTCGCGGGAAATGATTTCTATTGCTTTTTAGATGGTTTTTCCGGTTACTTTCAAATCCCTATCGACCCTCGTGATCAAGAGAATACTACGTTTACGTGTCCTTATGGAACGTTTGCCTATCGTAGGATTCCTTTCGGACTTTGTAATGCACCGGGTACGTTTCAACGGTGTATGATGGCCATTTTTCACGATATGATCGAGAAGTCGATGGAAGTATTTATGGATGACTTTTCGGTGTTTGGCAATTCGTTCACGTCGTGTTTATCTAATCTCGAGCAAATGTTAAAACGTTTTGAAGAAACCAATCTTGTGCTTAATTGGGAAAAATGTCATTTCATGTGTAAACAAGGAATCATCTTAGGACATAAGGTCTCGAAAGCGAGGATTGAGGTCGATAAAGCTAAGGTAGACGTCATCGCCAAGTTACCTCATCCCAAAACCGTTAAGGGAGTTAGGAGTTTCCTAGGCCACGCGGGCTTTTATCGTCGTTTCATCAAAGGCTTTTCGAAAATCTCTCGACCTATAACACACCTTCTCGAGAAGGATGCTCCTTTTAATTTCAATGAGGATTGTGTTAGAGCTTTTGAAACTCTCAAAAGGGAACTTACCGAAGCTCCCATTCTTGTTGCTCCTAATTGGGAATTACCCTTTGAAATCATGTGCGATGCAAGTGATTATGCTATAGGGGCCGTCTTAGGGCAACGTTATGAAAATCATTTCCGTCCTATCCATTATGCTAGTAAGACGATGACCGAGGCTCAATTAAAGTACACCACAACGGAAAAGGAATTCCTTGCCGTGGTCTATGCATTTGAGAAATTCCGACCTTATCTCGTCTTAACTAAAAGCATCGTGTATACCGACCATTCGGGTATCAAGTATCTCTTAGCTAAGCAAGATGATAAGCCTAGATTGCTTCGTTGGATGCTCCTCCTCCAAGAATTTGATGTCACCGTGCTTGACAAAAAAAGGAGCCGAGAATCTAGCGGCCGATCATCTCTCTCGTCTAGAAGATCCTCACAAAGATGTTTTCGAGAACAAGGAAATCACCGAAACATTTCCTCTTGAGACTCTCGGTGTAGTGAATTCTAAAGACACCACCCCATGGTTTGCCGACATTGCAAATTACCATGCGGGGAATTTTGTAATCAAGGGTATGACAACACAACAAAAGCAAAAATTCTTTCGTGACATCAAGTTCTATTTTTGGGAAGACCCTTATCTCTTTCGGGTTTGTGCGGATCAACTCGTTCGACGTTGTGTTTTTGGTGCCGAAGCTTCTAATATCCTTAGAGCTTGTCATGAGGGACCCACGGGTGGTCACCACGGTGCTAATCTCACGAATAAGAAAGTGTTCGATGCCGACTTCTTTTGGCCTTCTATCTATCGTGATGCACATGCACTTGTGAAGTCGTGTGATTTGTGCCAACGTCAAGGAAAATCGTCTCAACGTGATGAAATGCCACAAAACATAATTTAAGTGTGTGAGATTTTCGACATTTGGGGCATAGACTTTATGGGGCCGTTCCCATCGTCTCATGGTAACAAGTATATCCTCGTCGCTGTGGACTACCTTTCTAAGTGGGTGGAAGCTAAGGCTTTACCTACTAATGATGCTCGTGTGGTAGTGAAGTTTTTGAAACAACTATTCTCTCGGTTCGGAACCCCTCGTGCTATTATAAGCGATCGTGGAACCCATTTTTGTAATGACCAATTCGAGAAGGTCTTAAAGAAATATGGAGTTACTCATCGTCTTTCTACAGCTTATCACCCGCAAACGAGTGGGCAAGTCAAGGTTTCGAACCGAGCTTTGAAGAGGATTTTAGAGAGGTCGATTGGAGAAAACCATGCTTCATGGTCCGACAAACTCGATGATGCTTTATGGGCCTTTAGGACCGCTTATAAGACACCTATCGGTTGTACTCCTTATAAGTTAGTCTATGGGAAGAATTGTCATTTGCCCATTGAATTGGAGCACAAGGCATATTGGGCCCTTAAGCATGCAAACTTTGACTTAAAGACCGCGGGAGATCACCAGAAAATACAATTGAATGAATTGGATGAACTAAGAGACAATGCTTATGAAAATTCATTGATTTTCAAAGAAAAGACTAAAAAGTTTCATGATGCAAAGATTAAAAACCGGGTTTTTAATGTTGGTGATCAAGTGTTACTTTTTAACTCTCGACTTAAGATATTTTCTAGGAAATTGAAATCTTGTTAGTCGGGTCCTTTCACCGTTACACAAGTGTTTCCTTATGGGACCATCGAGCTAGCTCAAGATGATGGTCCTAACTTCAAGGTGAATGGACATAGGCTTAAGTACTACTTTGGTGGGGAAATTCCTTCAATGGTTGACCTCGACCAAGTCACCTTCCCCAATGATAATTAGCATTGAGGGGATCGAGTCGAGCTCATGACTCGGTAATAAAAAACGAGGTGCCTCGTGGGGGAGATCCCATGCTTATCCTTTTTATGCTTACGAATAACTAATTAGAGGGGATTTGTGCCCTTCCAACTTGTTGTCTCGTGGTTGTTTGTGATTGTGTTATCTAGATCATCATCATCTACGATTGAAGACTCTCGTGTTCGTTTACGTGAGCCTCCATCGTTTGCTTGAATAAGTTTTTCACAAATCCATTGACATATCCTTTATTGTTCTAACAATTATCTTTTAGCATAATTCATAAACGGCTTTAGATATATTGTTGATCACCCTTTCCATGCTAGATCCTAAGCATTCGATTCTTCGTCTCTAGTATGGGGGTGCTCCACCTTTAGACTCGAAACATTGAGGACAATGTTTACTTTTAGTATGGGTGGGTGAATAGATACTCGCTTTGCTACGCCCTCACGTTTTCCAACTTTCAAAGTTTTGTTTTTGTTGCTAATAAGGCTAAAAATGGCCCAATTTTAAAATTTTTCATAGTTTTCATAAGTGTTTTTAAGACACGAATATATATATTTTCCGATGGGTAGAATAAGAGCTAATTTTTGACTTGATAGGAATTTGGAGCCATTTACATTCCTTAACCCGCTCAATTCAAGTTTTGCTAGACTTTTATATAGGGAACTTTAAAACGCGAAAGTCTTAGCTCATTCGGGTTAAGAACAAGAACTTTTCGCAAGTTCCTATAATTGATCCTAGAAAGTCACTTATCAAGGGAACTATAAAATGCATTCTCTAAACTTGAAAAAGTCCAAGAAAGTGCAAGATCCTATAGGTGGCTTGAAAACCCAAAACTTTGATTTGATATAGTCTTAATGAAAGCTAATCCAAATTTGGCTTAATTTTGACTTGCATGGCTAAGTATTCACGAGTCTCTTTAATTAGAGGTCTTTATATAGTGAAGAACGAGAAGTGATAGAGTTAGACAAGTGATCATGCTGAACGTAGAAAATGAAAATGTTATTTCAAAAACTCATATGTTTTTAATTGTGGCTTTTTCTTCCCATAAGATCAATGCATTAGGAATAAAAATAATTGCAATAAGTAAGGTCGTACGATTTGAAAGGTTACTTAGCCTCTAGCGTAAGATCGTTTAAAAGTTGCTCGGGGTTGAATAGAGTTCATAGCCAAGGAATAACTTATTGAAGCGGGACGCGAAGATTGGTGAAGATCCAAAAAGGCCCTAACAAGGCATGAGGAGCTCTATTTTGTTGCTAAAAATCCAAGATGATGTGAAGTATCATTATTCCTAAATCAATATAAAGGATCGAGACACACGACGAAAAGCAATTACCCCCCTAAAGATCATGGAGAAAGTCTATCCAAAAGACCCTTACAAGGTATGAGGATAAATATATCCAAGTCCGAAAAGGAGGCGGATCGTTGTATATCAAAGTCCAAAATAAAGATTAAAGAAAAATGATGAAGTCGTGGTCCAAATATGAAGAATCTCTCAAAATCGTCAAGTGAAGAAATTCCAAATATATGAAGAGAAGACCATAATTTCAAGAACGTCTTCCCAAGATTTGAAGTATGAAGTACATGCCAAATATCGGTCCGAGAAAGGTCTCAAATCGTGAAACGAGTTATGCCAATATATGAACTTAAGGAGATACACGAGAAGCCGTTTTAAAAGCTTTTGTCCTTCGGCTAACTATCGATTAAATCATGCTACTTTGCTTTCGGACTAATAAATATTCAAATAATTCAATATGAATCACATGTGATCCATGACAAATAGTTAAAAAATGCTAGTAACCCATTTCCTTTTATAATAACTAGGATTGCGGGGAGAAAAAGTATTACACAATTTGGACGTATGAGTAGTGTTAGCATTGTGACTTGTACCAACAATGATCTCTGATAGGTGTGGAAACACCCATCCTTTTACCACTTATTTCTTGCTAAAACAAGACCAAAACGCGTATTTAATGTCATTTGTTTGGAATTATGCGTGGTTTGTGTGTTTGTTGTGTTTTTAGAGCCAACCGGATAAATATTGGAGAAAACATGGGATTGCACGGGTTTTATCGAGGAAAAAGACGAAAAGACGAAGTCTATAGTCCAAGAGGTGCAAAAGATTTGAAGTCAATGGGCCTATTTGAAGATTTATCGAAGAAAAGGACCAAAGATGGAAGATTTACACATGTCGAAGAAACTCAAGTCTATTAAATGAAGAAATTAAAAGACGAGTTGAATTTATTCGTCGACAAATCCCGAATCGAAATCGAAAACGTCAACTTTTCTGAAAAGAAGAGAAGACAAAAAGAAAGGAAGAAAGCCCACTCACCAACCAAGGGAGAAGCCTATAAATACTCCTCCCATTCAAGACTTTCCACGAGTTCTTTTCTGTTACAGTTTTTTCCTATTTCGTAGGAAGAAAACCATCTCCCTTAAGGAGTGGTTTTCATTTTTTTTCCTTCCAATCTTGTAAGTTTAATCTTTCCACTTTGTTTGTTGAATCCTAAATCATTAATACAAGTTTACTTTTAACCTTTCCATCATCTTTTTCTTCATCTCTTTATGATTCAAAGTTCTTAAGTTTTATTTTATTAGTTTGATCATCATAAGTAAGTGGGTTTTAAGTTTTTGTGGTTTTGGATTGATGTTTACCTTAGGTAAATGATTAGTGGTGAAATTGGTTTAAGTTTTGATTGAAAACTTGGTAAATTTTGGTGTTAAATTCGTGCCTTTGTAATTCCCTGTTCTTCGCTTATTGTTACTATATTCACCAGATTCCGAATAGAGGTTTATGACTTACTGTTGATTCGGAATTTTTCCATATTCCGGATCAAGGTAGAGAATTTGTTGTTTACTCGGAATATCTAATTATTCCGAGTAGGGATTATATTCCGCATAGAGCATTCTTTGATTGAGTTGATTATTCGGAATATCAAAATATTCCGGATAGAGTTTGAGATTTTGGTGTTGGTTCGGAATATCCAGTTATTCCGGATCGAGGTGTGAATGTGTTTGTTTACTCGGAATATCAAATATTCCGAGTAGTGCTAATATTCCGCATAGGGTTGTTCTTTCAATTATTCCGCATAGATTTTCTTTTCAAAACAATCCGTATAATGGTTCTCATCAAAACATTCTGAATAGGGGTATTTCGTAAATATTCCGCATAAGGGTTTCCATCATAATATTCCGAGTAGGCTTATTATTCCATATAGAGTTACTATTCCGCATAGAACCATTATTCAGCATTGCCGTATATTCCGCATAAGCCATATTATTCCGCATTATTCCGCATAGACTGACATTCCGAGTAAGAGCAAATATTCCGGATAGCCTTTTTTCCGAATAAGGTAAATTTCCAGTTTTAATTTCCAGTTTTCCAGTTTTACATTCTAGCTTTATTTTTACTCTCAGTAATTGCTTTTAGTTTAATTTTATTATTTCTAGCACTTATCATTTTAGTAGATTTAGACCAAAGCTCCCCCTTTTTAGTCACCAATTACAACGATTCCACTTTTGACCGTGATCAATTCGAGAAGATACCGAGAACGAAACAACGACATATTAAATTGGGTACGAGCAACGCAAAGAAAGATCTTGCAAGCAAAACCTTGTATTAACCAACCAAAAGTCAGTTATTAAAATGGCGCCGCTGCCGGCTCTTTTCATAAGGATCAACGGTTTTTTGTGAGAAAAATTGGATTTTGGGATCCGTTCTTTCGGAAACGTTATTTTCAAGCACAAAAATTTTCAAAAAAAAACCCATAAAAATCTAAAATTTTCAAAAATACAAAAACATTAAAAAACCTACAAAAGTCAACCAAAAATATTTTCTCTTGCATTTTCTTTTTAGTGTATGCGTACTCGATCAACGTCTTATTCAGAGCCCGAGACTCTCGAACAATTAGACATGGCCGGTGTACACAACAACAATAATAATCCACCCCTCCCAAACAACAACAATAATAATCCACCCCACCAAAACATGAATAATCCACCCTTACCCGACCTACGAACCATGGAGGAGCTATGTCAACCCACGATGAACGGACGTGGAGGCCCGATTGCACCGATGCATGTCACGGCTCAGGAGTTTTCGTTGAAGCATCACATGATCCAACAAGTGCAAACTAACCCATTTCGCGAAATTCCGGATGATGATGCCAACAAACACCTCGACAAATTCATTACCATCACCCAAAGCATGAAGTCCCCCGGTGTTTCTATGGATGACCTTCGCCTTCAACTCTTTCCCCATTCGCTTTCTCACCATGCCGAAAAATGGTTTGACCGTCTCCCGAAGAATTCTATTCATATGTGGAATGACATGACTCAACGCTTTTTGTCGCGCTACTTCCCCCCATCCATGGTCACTAGCCTTCGTAACCAAATCAGTGGATTCATGCAAGACAATGATGAATCGCTCTTTGATGCTTGGGAACGGTACAATGATTTGATCGACCGCTGTCTAAATCACAACATGCTCCCCGTCACTCTCATTGATACTTTCTACAATGGTCTCACTTTTCATGATCGTGACACGATCAATGCCGCCGCCGGTGGTACTTTTATGAAAAGGAGACCAGAGGAATGTAGATAGTTGATTGAAAACATGACTACTCACCACAAGAATTAGGATTCATCCGCATCCTCAAGATCTAACTCGAGAGTCAATGTTTCTTCTACTACTTCCAATCCTGAGATGACTGAAATTTCTCGACAACTCGCTGAGATGAACAAGAATTTCATGACTATGGCCACAAACCACTTTCAACAAGCTAAAGCCATTGCTATTTCTTGTGACACATGTGGTGGTCCTCATTCTTACAATGATTGTCCTTCTACCCAAGGCAATTTCTCTGAAAATGTTAACGCGGCATACGGTACTTATCCCACGGGAGGCTATCAAGCTCGCCCTCAAGGAGACCGTAGCTTGCTAAGTTATCGTTTAAACAATTATCTTGCTCCACCCGGTTTCCCTCCTTCAAACCAAAACCAACAACAAAGCTATAACCGAAACAACCAATCCCAACCTCGTGCTCAAAATCAATATCAATCCCAAAGAAACCCATACCCAACTTAAGGAAACTCTCAAGCTTACCAAGCTCCACCTCTCAATCAACCGATGGCATTAAATCAAGACGTCGAGACATTCATGAAGACTAATCGGGAGCTGGTGACGAATCTTCAGAGTCAAGTCATCAACTTGAAGGGCGAAATGTCGAAACAAGGGAACGATATTCGAGCCGAGCTTAGGAATGATATGGCAAAACAAAGCAATGAAATTCATGCAGACATCAGAGACTCTTTCAGCACTCAAGCGCTTAACATTCGTGATATGATTGGTTCGCTCATCCAAGGTAATCAACCCTCTTCTTCGGGTACTCTTCCGAGTAACACCGTTGCGAATCCAAGAGGGGAGATGAAAGCAATCACCACTAGTAGTGGAAAAGGTTATACGGAACCTGAGCTTCCTACACCTCCACCCGTGATTGTGAACAAGGAAAAAGAGCAACTTTCCTCACCTCCTTCACCTTCTACCCCCATTTCCCCACCACCCGTGGTTGTGAGTGATCCTACTCCCCTAAAGCCTTCTTCTTCATCCAATATACCTTATCCTTCAAGGTTGAGGAAAGAGAAGCAAAAGAGCAAGGATGATATTCAAGTTTCAAACTTTCTAAAAATGTTTAAACAATTGAATTTTAACATCTCCTTTGCCGAGGCTCTCGCTCACATGCCTAAATACGCGAAAATGTTTAAAGATCTTCTAAGTGACAAGGAGAAGCTTCTTGACATCGCTCAGACCCAACTTAATGAGAACTGCTCCGCCGTTCTCTTAAGGAAATTGCCCACCAAACTTGGTGATCCGGGTCGCTTCTTGATTCCTTACAACTTCCCGGGAGTAGAGAATTGCATGGCCCTAGCCGATCTAGGTGCCATTATAAACTTAATGCCATTAAGTGTTTGGAAGCAATTATCTCTCCCCGAGCTAGTCCCCACCAAAATGACCTTGGAATTAGCTAACCGTACGGTTGCTTATCCAGTGGGGATAGCCGAAGATGTCTTTGTTGGCGTTGACAAATTCACCTTCCCGACGGATTTTGTTGTCGTTGACTACGAGATGGATCCTCGTGTTCCATTAATCGTTGGACGTCCATTCCTGAGGACCGGTCACACTCTCATTGATGTAGCCGCGGGCGAAATAATCATGAGAGTTGGTGACGACAAAATTGTCTTCAACATGGGTAAGATTTCTAAGCAACCTTATTCGTATGAGAGTGTTAATGCTATTGATGTTCTCGATGAGGCTTGTGAAGAACATTTTCATGATGCTTGCAAAAGTACCCTCTCTTCTCTACCCAATGTTGAGACCGTTGCCTCAATTGCTCCGGCATTGACTCCTTTTGGAGAAAGTGACTTGGATGATTTCGAAGCTAGCTTGGGTCCTCTCGATATTAAGTATGATGATTCTTCCACTAATTGGGATGAAGACATTCGTACTATTGAGAGACTTCTCAATGAAGACCCGTTTCCTCCTCCCTCTCCTAAAGAGGTGACTAATGATGATCCATCGTTAGTTACACCATCTATTGAGGATCCTCCTACTCTTGAGCTTAAGGACCTACCTCCTCATCTTGAGTACGTTTTCCTTGAAGACAACGAGAAGTTACCGGTCATCATCGCGAAGGACCTGAAAGAAGAAGAAAAAGCCCGACTTGTCGCCGTGTTGAAGAAGCATAAAAGAGCTATCGCTTGGAAAATCTCCGACATTCGCGGAATTGATCCTCACTTTTGCACACATAAAATTCTCATGGAGAACGACTTCAAGCCCACAATTCAAAGCCAACGAAGGGTGAATCCTAAAATCCATGAAGTCATCAAAAAAGAGGTTATCAAACTTCTTGATGCGGGTATGATTTACCCTATTTTGGATTCACCATGGGTTAGTCCAGTCCATTGTGTGCCTAAGAAAGGCGGAATTACCGTTGTGCCCAATGCAAACAACGAGTTGATTCCTACCCGTCTTGTTACTGGGTGGAGAGTTTGTATAGACTACCGCAAACTCAATGATGCCACGAGAAAGGATCATTTCCCTCTACCTTTTATGGACCAAATGCTTGAACGTTTAGCGGGTAATGAATATTACTACTTTCTTGATAGTTTCTCGGGTTATTTCCAAATACCCATCGATCCCCAAGATCAAGAGAAGACAACATTCACTTGTCCCTATGGCACATTTGCTTACAAAAGAATGCATTTTGGCCTATGCAATGCCCCCGGGACTTTCCAAAGGTGCATGTTGGCTATCTTCCATGACATGGTTGAGCAAACCATGGAAGTCTTCATGGATGATTTCTCGGTCTTTGGATATTCCTTCTCTTCTTGCCTTACCAATTTGGAACGTATGCTTAAGCGGTGCGAAGACACTCGCCTTGTTCTGAATTGGGAAAATTGCCATTTTATGGTAAAAGAAGGCATTGTGCTAGGACACAAAATCTCTAACGCCGGTCTTGAAGTCGATCGTGCTAAAGTAGATGTCATAGCCAAATTACCTCCACCTTCAACCGTGAAGGGTGTGAGAAGCTTTCTGGGTCATGCGGGCTTCTATCATCGATTCATTCAGGATTTCTCTAAAATCGCTCGCCCGATGACCCACCTCTTGGAAAAAGATACTCCTTTTATCTTTTCTAAAGAGTGTATCGAAGCCTTCAATCTTCTTAAGGATAAGCTAACTAAGGCACCGGTCTTGGTTACCCCTAATTGGGAGCTACCCTTTGAATTGATGTGCGATGCTAGCGACTTCGCTATTGGTGCGGTTTTGGGACAAAGGATCAACAAACACTTCCAACCAATCCACTATGCTAGCAAAACAATGACGGGGGCTCAATTGCATTATACGACAACCGAAAAAGAGCTTTTAGCTGTTGTCTATGCTTTTGAAAAATTCCGCCCCTATCATGTTTTATCCACCACAATCGTATACACGGACCATTCCGCGTTGAAGTACTTGATGACTAAACACGACTCTAAACCAAGACTTCTCCGCTGGGTTTTACTCCTTCAAGAATTCAACATTGAAATTTGTGACAAGAAGGGTGCTGAAAACCTTGCCGCGGATCATCTGAGCAGACTTGAGGATCCATATCAAGGGGATCATCCGAACAAAGAGATCAATGACTCTTTCCCCCTTGAGACCTTAATGTCTATAAATCTCAATCTTGATGGCACCCCGTGGTTTGCCGATATTGCAAACTACTTAGCAGGTGGTGTTCTCATCAAAGGGTTAACATCCCAACAAAAGAAGAAGTTCTTGAACGATGTTAAAACTTACTTTTGGGATGACCCTTTTCTATTCAAACAATGCGCTGACTTGATTATTCGCTGGTGTGTTGACGGAACGGCAGCTTTTGACATTCTCCAAGCTTGCCACAAAGGACCCACCGGTGGTCACTTTGGTCCCAACTACACCGCCAAAAAAGTGTTTGACTCGGGATTCTATTGGCCCACCATTTACCGTGATGCTCACGAGATGGTTAAACATTGTGATGCTTGCCAAAAACAAGGCAAGATCACACATAAAGATGAGATGCCTCAAAATTTCATACAAGAATGTGAAATCTTTGATGTATGGGGCATCGACTTTATGGGGCCATTCCCTTCTTCTAAAGGCAACAAATACATCCTTGTCGCTGTCGACTACGTTTCTAAATGGGTTGAAGCCAAAGCTTTACCCACTAACAACGCGAGGGTGGTTTGTAATTTCTTGAAACAATTGTTTGCTCGATTCGGTGTTCCTCGTGCTATTATCAGTGACCGCGGGACTCATTTTTGCAACGATCAATTTGCAAGAGTCATGGCTAAGTATGGTGTCAATCACCGTCTTTCCACCGCTTATCATCCTCAAACTAACGGTCAAGCCGAGATATCCAACCGTGGATTGAAGAGAATTTTGGAACGTACTGTGGGAGAGCATCGTGCCTCATGGGCCGATAAACTTGATGATGCTCTGTGGGCTTTCCGTACCGCCTATAAGACACCGATTGGTTGTACACCTTATCGTCTTGTGTACGGGAAAGCCTGCCACCTCCCCATCGAGCTGGAACGTAAGGCATACTGGGCCTTGAAGTGGGCTAACTTCGACATCAGCAAAGCCGGGTGATCTTTGCAAGATTCAACTCAACGAGCTACAAGAATTGGGGAATGAAGCTTATGAGAACTCATTGATCTACAAGGAGAAAACCAAGATTATCCATGATGCTAAAATTAAGAACCGAGAGTTCCACGTTGGTGATCAAGTCTTACTCTTTAACTCTCGGTTGAAGATCTTCTCAGGCAAGTTGAAGAGCCGCTGGTCTGGTCCATTCACCATCACCAATGTTTTTCCCTATGGCACCATTGAGCTTTCTCAGCCAAATGGGCCCGACTTTAAGGTAAATGGCCAGCGTTTGAAATTGTACTTTGCTGAGGACATCTCTCATGAGATGATTCCATCCCTCACCACGTTTCCCATGAACTAGTTCGGGACCGAGTCAGGCTCGTGACTCGGTTAACAAAAACAAGCGCTCCTCGGGAGGCAACCCGAGTATCTATCCCACTTCCTCGTTTTTCATCCTAAGTATAGGGGGAGCTATATAGGTTGCTTGTATTTGTATGGTGATGTGATTACAGGGATAAGTGCACTCTTGGAACCTTTGAAGAACCGTGCTCCCATGTTATCTGCAATACCGGTTCTATCTCTCAACTATCGTGATTCGATCTTCTTCATACTCACATTTGAAATTGATCACTTTAGTCGTCTCTTCCTTAGCTTGATTTAACCAACGTGCACAATGTCATAAGTGTAGGGGAGAATTTTACCACATGCTTAAACATTAAGGACAATGTTTATCTTAAGTGTAGGGGAGACTTCTATCGAAGTTTTAAGTGGACTTTCCTATTAAAATGCCTTCATTTAACTGAAAAATCATCTTTTCAGCATTTTTCAAATTTTTAATTAACTTTGGCCATTTAGTTGTAATTTTTAAATATTTATTGTTGCTTTCATATGTATATATCCCGCAATAAAGTCAAAAATATTAGTAAAGTGGTGTAGCTGGTTTTGAAATCTTTGACATATTAGGCCCGTTGCGATTATTTTGACTCAACCTGAATAGACTTATCCAAGTCTATTCTAGCTAGTATCCTTAACCATGTAGACCTTAATTGGTTTATTAGGCTAAGCATCCACGAGTCACATTATTTGAGATTTTAAATTGTGGAGGACGAGAAATGATAGAGTCAATTATAAGTCGGTATTCTTGCACAAGCTCACTTGGTGTGATTATTTGCCTATTCTCCCATCACTTGCTAATAATTTATCTGTAATAAGTAAGGTCGTACGATTTGAAAGGTTACTTAGCTTCTAGCCCAAGATCGTTTAAAAGTTGCTCGGTAATGATAAGAGTTGATAGCCAAGGCATAACTTATGAAGCGGGGCGCGAAGATTGGCGAGTCCAAAAAGGCCCTAACAAGGCATGAGGATTCCATTTTATTGCTAAAGATCCAAGGTGATGTGAAAAGCATTATTCCCAAAATTGATATGAAGGATCAAGACTTACGACGAAAAGAAATCAACTCCCATAAAGATCATGGAGAAGTCTATCCGAAAAGACCCTAACAAGGTATGAGGATAAATAGATCCAAGTCCGAAAAGGAGGCGGATCGTTGTATCTCAAATCCCAATTAGAGATTGAAGAAATAATCATGAAGTCGTGGTCAACAAAGTTGGAGTACCCCTCAAAAGTCTCCAAGTGAAGAAACTCTATTAATGAAGAGAAGACCATTATCTCAAGAACGTCTCTCAAGATATGAAGTATGAAGTACATGCCAAATATCGGCCCGAGAAAGGTGTCAAATCTTGAACCAAGTTATGCCAAGATATGAACTTTTTGATATCCTGAGAAGCAGTTTTAAGAGATTTTGTCCTTTAGCTAACTATTGATCAAATCATCCTACTTTGCTTTCAGCCTAAATAAACTATCGAAATAAGTCCAAAAATGCATCTTCATGATCATTCTAAGACAAAAATAAATTATAAGAGATACACCTAGGAATAAGGGAGTTTAAGCATATAATTAAGCCATGTGTGTAAGTGTTTGAATTGCTAACTTATAATAACAATGATCTCGTTTTTAAGCTTAGTTTAGGGAACGTGAAACTTGAGGGTGATAAATCTTCGCAACACCAAAGCCCTAATGTAAGTCCTTGGTCTCTTTGCAAGTTATTTCCATATAGCTATTTTCAAGTGAAAATGGTTTCTATCCTTTTATCTCCTTTAAAAGTTTTAATTTCTCTTAGTATTTAAATTTTTGTTTATTAGTATTTTAATAAGGCCAAGGTTGATTGATTATGAGAAAAGTGTAAATTTGCTTTATCACTAAGCATTGCATGAGGGCATGGCAATGGTTAAGTGTAGGGGATTTGATAGGTGTAAAAACACTCATCCTTTTACCACTTATTTCTTGCTAAAACAAGACCAAAACGCGTATTTAATGTCATTTGTTTGGAATTATGCATGGTTTGTGTGTTTGTTGTGTTTTCAGAGCCAACCGGATAAATATTGGAGAAAACATGGGATTGCACGGGTTTTATCGAGGAAAAAGACGAAAAGACGAAGTCTATAGTCCAAGAGGTGCAAAAGATTTGAAGTCAATGGGCCTATGAAGATTTATCGAAGAAAAGGACCAAAGATGGAAGATTTACACATGTCGAAGAAACTCAAGTCTATTAAATGAAGAAATTAAAAGACGAGTTGAATTTATTCGTCGACAAATCCCGAATCGAAATCGAAAACGTCAACTTTTCTGAAAAGATGAGAAGACAAAAAGAAAGGGAGAAAGCCCACTCACCAACCAAGGGAGAAGCCTATAAATACTCCTCCCATTCAAGACTTTCCACGAGTTCTTTTCTGTTACAGTTTTTTCCTATTTCGTAGGAAGAAAACCATCTCCCTTAAGGAGTGGTTTTCATTTTTTTTTTCTTCCAATCTTGTAATTTAATCTTTCCACTTTGTTTGTTGAATCCTAAATCATTAATACAAGTTTACTTTTAATCTTTCCATCATCTTGTTCTTCATCTCTTTATGATTCAAAGTTCTTAAGTTTTATTTTATTGGTTTGATCATCATAAGTAAGTGGGTTTTAAGTCTTTATGGTTTTGGATTGATATTTACCTTAGGTAAATGATTAGTGGTGAAATTGGTTTAAGTTTTGATTGAAAACTTGGTAAATTTTGGTGTTAAATTCGTGCCTTTGTAATTCCCTGTTCTTCGCTTATTGTTACTGTATTCACCAGATTCCGAATAGAGGTTTATGACTTACTGTTGATTCGGAATTTTTCCATATTCCGGATCAAGGTAGAGAATTTGTTGTTTACTCGGAATATCTAATTATTCCGAGTAGGGATTATATTCCGCATAGAGCATTCTTTGATTGAGTTGATTATTCGGAATATCAAAATATTCCGGATAGAGTTTGAGATTTTGGTGTTGGTTCGGAATATCCGGTTATTCCGGATCGAGGTGTGACTGTGTTTGTTTACTCGGAATATCAAATATTCCGAGTAGTGCTAATATTCCGCATAGGGTTGTTCTTTCAATTATTCCGCATAGATTTTCTTTTCAAAACAATCCGCATAATGGTTCTCATCAAAACATTCCGAATAGGGGTATTTCGTAAATATTCCGCATAAGGGTTTCCATCATAATATTCCGAGTAGGCTTATTATTCCATATAGAGTTACTATTCCGCATAGAACCATTATTCAGCATTGCCGTATATTCCGCATAAGCCATATTATTCCGCATTATTCCGCATAGACTGACATTCCGAGTAAGAGCAAATATTCCGGATAGCAATTTTTCCGAATAAGGTAAATTTCCAGTTTTAATTTCCAGTTTTCCAGTTTTACATTCTAGCTTTATTTTTACTCTCAGTAATTGCTTTTAGTTTAATTTTATTATTTCTAGCACTTATCATTTTAGTAGATTTAGACCAAAGCTCCCCCTTTTTAGTCACCAATTACAACGATTCCACTTTTGACCGTGATCAATTCGAGAAGATACCGAGAACGAAACAACGACATATTAAATTGGGTACGAGCAACGCAAAGAAAGATCTTGCAAGCAAAACCTTTTATTAACCAACCAAAAGTCAGTTGTTAATCTCGTTTTTGCACTTAGCATGGAATGTATGACAATTAAGGATGACGAAATTTACTCTATGGGACATTTACTTGTTTCTATTCATTGACCTTAAAAGTCACATTCGTGATGAAAATCATACATTATGTCTTTACACATCTTCGTAGTATTATTGCAAGTCTTTTACTTTTCAATAAAGGTTAATAAAATTGAATTTTGGTGATGCTTAGATATTTTATTCTAGCATTACGTGAGGGCACGGCAATGGCTTAGTATGGGGGAGTGATGAGATGGCATTTATACATGATCTCATCGTTCTTTTTGGGCTTTAAATGCATTAAAATGTCATAAAATACCATATATATGCTTGTGTTTATTTACTTGTGTATTTTAGGTATGGATATCGTGAAAAAGACAAAAGATCACAAGAAACAAGGAAAAACGGACACGAGAAACGAAGCCGTACAAAGAACCGGGCCCTAGTTCATGAATTATCCAAGATTTACCCTTGAAGACTTGAAGATATGCAAGATTGATCCTCAAACAATGAAGAAATGACACTTAAAACCCTTGTGAATTTATAATTACAAGTTTGGTCCCTTAAGTTTGTCAAATTTGCAAAAAGGTCCTTCAACTTTGAAGAAATGGCAAGATTAGTCCCTCATCAAAAATTTGTTAATTATGGTCCCTCATAAAGTCAAAGATACAATGAAGACCTTTGAAGATCAAGAAAGTCCAAATTCAGTCCTTCAAATATGGAAAAATGGCAAAAACAACCCTTGAAACACTTTTGCCAAAGTTTTGGGGCAAAAGTGTGAAAATCATAACTTAAACAACAAAGGAATGCGTTTAAGTGAGCTGAAAAACTTGTTATGCATCTTTTCCAAAAACAAAGGACCAAAACTGCCAAGCTGAAAGTTCAAATTCCTAATAAAGAGGGTAACATTACTGTTGAGATTTTACCAGCCAAGAACACCCTTTTACCCAGGATGAAAAATGAAGAAAACAAAGGGGAAAGTGAAATTGGTTGTTCCCACGTGTAATTCACATCACCTCAATCACATCCCACACCAAAAACCTTAAACTCCACTACTAGAAAGATACCCCCACTCCCAATCACATGACGACACCTGGCAAAAGATCATGACATGGAAAAATCAATGAACTTAAGCCTTTCCTTACTCACCAAGTACTCAATCAACGTCCCTGATTAACCCAAGCAAGCTGGCAACAAGCCTAGAAGATTCTGCAAGGATAATTTAGGAATTTCAGTGCTAGGGTTTATGAATAGTGTTATGTATGCATTTGCCTATAAAAGGAGACCTCAACTTGTGAGAGTCCCTTTGTTCCAGATTTTGGCTATAATCTTTGTAATTCCTCTAAAATTTGAATTTCCTAAAATTTGTGAAATCTCTTTTGTGTTTATTAAAAGTTGGTGTTTGAATAGCTGAAATATGTGTTCCATTTGATCTTTTAGACCTTCCTTAATCTTGTGGTTAAGGCACGTCTATGTTTGATAGGTTTTCAAAGGTTCAAAAACCTTGAAATCCTAGTTTCTGTTTTGGTTATTATCTTGTACTAACCCTTAGCCAAAAGCCTTAAGCTCCTTCAAGCTTGTTGACACCAAGCCTGAGAAGAGTTTTAATCTCTTGGTTAAGTTGTTTGCTCATTTGTGTTGAAGAATCATCATAATCAAAACCTTGTTCTACTTTGAATATCAGCAGGTTTTGATCTTCCTATTTGAAGAACCTTGGTCTTGTTCTAGTTGTTGAACAAGGTCCAAGGAGCATAGCTGGTCCTCCTAGGATGTTGTGGAGAACAGGTATAATCCCTTGTTTAAGTTCCCCTAAAAATTTCATGATATTGCCTGTTTTTGATTTTGGACTGTGATTTTGTGTTCTTGTGTTTGTGCTTTGTGTTTTATGGTTGCAATCTGTTAGTTGTCACCTAGTGTAGCTATTTGAATGATAAAATCAGTAGGTTGTGCTTAAAAATCACAAGTTGCTTTGAAAAGTTGTGGATTAAGGACTGTTTGGGTTTGCTAGTTCATAAGGCCTTGTGGCCTTGTGCCCTTGGTTCTTAGGGTTTGGGAAGTCTAAACAAGTCATAATAAACAAGTTTTAGTCATTGGTTAAGTTTTTGAAAGTTTGGAAAAAGGATTTCAAGTTTTGGAAAAATCTGATAAAAGTGTTTTTGAGATTGGTCAAACACATCAGATCCAATAACTTTTTTGTTAGTTGGATCTAAGGTCTGAAATCAGGTTTGGGAATAGTTTGGGTGATAAGTTATCCATTGGGTATCTGGTTGTTGAATTTGGTGGCTATTTGATTGTGTTATAGCTTATCAAAGTTGGCTGAAGTGGTCATTTGCATCAGCAAAGTGACCACCTCATTTGGTGCTTGTAATTGTATTTCTAGTTTGAGGCTTGTTGTTTTGTTGCTTGGATCCTATTTGTGTGCTGCTTGTGAGGTTATTTGGCTACTTGGATTGATTTGTTGATAGCTTATAAGCTTACTGGCTTATTGGCTTATTTGTGCTAAAACTCATCAAGTCTACTCAACTGGTAGGCCTTGATCCACAAGGTTTGTACTCAAGCCTTGACCAGCAGGGTGAAAAACAAGTCTAAACACTTCATTAAGTCTGTCTACGTCCAATTTGTGCTTGTCAGCGTTTGATTTACACTTATCAACGTTTGACTTTTGGTCAAACTTGGTCACATAGCTTATTGAATCTGTTTTGCTTATTGGTACATGCAACAACTTGGTTTTTGTAATAGAACTCATTTTTCTCAGCTTAATAACAAGTCTGGAAGGTTACAAGTCTTTTGGTTAAGCTTTTGCTAGGAAACTAGCTTATTTGGCTTTTTCAGCCAGCTTATTGGTTCTCACAGCTTATTCTACTTGGCTTTTTGTGATTTTCTTGATTGATTATTCTTAGTTAAGCTATTTGTGAGCTTTTGCAACAAACCAGAGCTTCTGAAACAGCCTAGAACTCTATCCCGACTATTTTGTCGTTTTGTGGAACTGTTCTTGGCTTATTTCTGGCTTATTGAGTGTGCTTTTTCAAAATTTCTTTTTACAGATCTCTTTAGTATCCCAAAAGAAGGTTGTGTGTCAAATTAGAGCTTATGGCATTAGCTTATTGCTTAATGGGCTTAATGGCCCAATAAGGATAAGTTGTTTGTTCATTAAGCTGTGATAAGCTCACTTTTAGCTTTTGGGCCTTCAAAGTTTTGTGTTTAGAATGAATTTTTGAGTCATATAGGGCTTTTCCAAGTCATTTGGGCTTATTTTGACTTTTTGGGCTAAAAAGCCCATTAAGGTGGATTGTTTTTTATTTTAGCCCATTTGGGGGCCCAATAGGGGTATTCTGGTCTTTTCACTTTCATTTTCTGTTTAATTAGGTCAAAACAAACTAGTTTGCAAGTTTTTAGAGTTTTTTATAAGTTTTGGATTTTTAATATTATTTTAATATTATTTTATTATTATTTTTCAAATTTCACATTTTTGCACTTTTTATATTTTTCTTAGCTTAAATACATTAAAATAGGATTTTTGCAACTCTTAGATTAATTTTATCATCTTTAGATTAATTTTTATAATTATTTTAAGTTTTAATAGTTTTTAAATCATTTTAAATAGTTTTTCTTAGTTTAAAAATTTCTAAAAATAGTTTTTAATCTTTTTAGGTCATTTTAGAGGTTTACCAATTGAAAAATTTTTATTTGGGCTTTTTGATAATTAATTTGATTTTTAGGGCTTTAATTAGTATTTAAAAATTAATATTTAATTAATCAAAAGGTTTGAAAAAGTTTTGATCATTGGTAAAATCTTAGGTTATTTATTTTGATTTTTGATGAATTTTTGGTAATTTTTAGAATTAATTTTTATTTTTGTACTTTTTAGGGTTTTACGTGTAGACGTAGTAGTAATTAATTTCACGCCTTCGTCATCCTCTTTTATCATCCCCTTCTAACCAATATTAATCTCAAACCAATTACGAATTATTCACACACATATACCTCCTTGGGAAACGAACTTTCACCTCATTATGGTCATTTGTACACGGTTTTCCTAAACCGTCGTATTTAATACTTTCCCTATTTACCTCCTTTTCCTAAAGGTGTAGTAAAACACTACAATCAACGCAAAAAAGTGCGGCGCACTTTTCCAGAAGTGAGGCGCACTCGCCACTTCCAATGTTCGGCGCACATTTGGGAAAGTGCGGCGCACAACGACCTCCAGACAACACTATAAGTAGAGGGCTTCTATTCTTATTTTTATCATCCCACTCTCAAATAATACTCTCTACTCCGAGTATTTTAGCCACCTTTGTGCATTTTTAGTATATCTTTTGGGAAATAATTGTAACAAGAGTATCTTACTCTTTGGTTCGTGGAAAGTCGATACAATCGTGACACTTGTGTACTAGTCATTCCATATAATCTTAGTATGATTTTCTTTTACCCTTTCCCATTTGTTACTTTGATTACTATGTTAGGCTAAATTATTTGTGACGAGACGGGTACGTGATTATAATTAGTGACGATGCTATGGTATGATCCTTTATAAATCGATTTCAAGATAATGTTGTAAAACCACGTTGCCACTTAATTCTATTATATTGTTTTATCAAATGTGATTTGTTACAATAGCTTGAAGTCCGAAAAGGTCATGTTTTTAAAGAACTTGTCTATGGTTTTTGAATCTTTGGTTGGAGAGATCCGCTTAAATATTTTGATAAAAGATTGAACTTGTTGGAAACTTGTTTAAGCTTAGTCGCTTAATAGACATAAGTCTTGAATCAAACCAAAGTGAATTGTGAAAACGTCATTTTGACGAAAAAGGTTTATTACTTTTTATCTATCTTATCATATCTCGATCATTACTATCATCATCACGAAATTATATGATCTATCCCATTTAGTCATATTTGCTATCATATTATTACTTCAATCATTTTTATCTTCGATTATTATTCTGATTATCAAAACAAAACTAAGTCCTTGCGAACAATCCTCACTTACCACTACAAAGCTATATTACAAACGAAAGGGTATACTTGCCCGTGTTTGTATTCTAGTCCATTGTTTGGGCAATCCTTGTTATAAATTTAAGACTTGAAAAACCAACATCAATCTTCTCGGTCATGAGCTTGTCATAAAACATTCAAAGTTTTGAGCTCATGGAAATGGTTTGTAATAAACTCAGATTGCAACCTGGACCACGTAAGGGGAATCTACGCTTCAGTGCGCTTTCCCTAAAAGATATAAGAGAAGTCATCTAACATGATATATTTTTATAACCATCGAACACAATATTTCAAGAAATTCTCAAAAGGTTTTTCTAAATCTTTCAAAATTCTGTGTTCAAGATACCCTTCCTTATTATAATTTTTATATGTGGATCAATGTCTCAAAAATATCATATTTTATATGGATCACTTTTTGAGCGGGAGCATTTTAAAATCAAAGTCTTTGAATGTCGTGGGATACTTCTCATAAAATTTAGATTTTATGCATCCAACACATTTCGAGAATTTCAAAATGGAACATCAATGTTATATGAATATTATAGCAAATAAGGCATCTCAACTCCGTACCTCAACATATTTTGTGGTGTCATTTTTATCATGTGGTGTCTAATTTTAATTACATGGTGACACGCATATATTGTTGAGGGGGAGCAATAAAAAAGTTCCATTAATCATGTTATATTCACATTTTTCTCTATAAACATTTTTTTAAAACGTCATTGTAATCAACTGATATCTATAATTTCAAAAGATTTTCTGTTATAGATAAGGGGGAATGTGATTAAAATATGATAAAAAAAAAATTGATATTAAAGACTCAAGTGTGTGCTCTTTCTCACTTGTGCAGAATGTCTAGTTAAATTCTCTCGCATTATGTAACACATGTGTAGGGGGAGCAAATGGATTGAATGTAAAACTTTTAAGGTGTTAAAAGTTTTTATTTATATCAATCACTTTGATTGGGTTTTCACTGGTTTTATCGTTACGATTTATACACAAACAACCTATTAATTCATGATGGAACAATAGAGTCAAAAGGTGTTTAGGATAGAAAATTAAGTCATATGATCCAACCAGATACAGAAGGATCTACCAAAGACATCCCATAGTTAGAAATAGTTGTCCTTAGGAAAGATGGAGTTGATAGTGAACGAAGCTGAATGGACACTAATGACTTACACTAGCACTAGAACAATCGAAAGAATATGCGAGTGATGACGTCTTGATAAGCATTAAAGGGGTTGAAGAATGAAAAAGAAATGTAAGGATAAAGGGTCTAAAGAAAGTATCCCTCTAGAAAACTTAGGCAGAAACCAGGTCAATGCATTAACTATCAGAATCACAAAGATGATTGCTCGTATTAAAGACAAGTCATCACGGACCTAGTGATGCACTACACAACCCTTCCCCAACTATCCGAGTTTCTATCAAAAGAAACTAGTCTCATTTATCATGAAGATAAACATGTTATCTATTGACTTTCTCACTCCGAGTTAGTTGATATTAAAAAGGTGGCAGTCAACTCCAGCCTCATATTACTAAAGCTAAAATGCACTTATCGAGTCTAGATCCAAAAGAGATCAATCAAAAATCTCATTAGGACAAAATCCATGTAAAACACTTGATGTTCATCATCTAGATTACAGGTGATAATGAAGAGTCCTACGCATTATCCTTATGATATATCTAGAACATTTAAGTGATACAAAAGTATTTACAATGAAGATGGAAATTCTTCTTGAGTCAACATCAAACAAGCTCATGGTAGGTGACTTGTGTGATTTTACACGAATTAAACCTGTGATAACTAGAATGCAATAAAGGTTTGATTCTCAATTGATTCAAACTTGTTCCAGGTTTCTTCTACAATCCTTATGATCTTGCTAGAACATTTAGATTGACAATTTTAGTGTTCACAGTGACGAATGGAAATCCTTTTAGTGTCAACATCAAACAGCACTGCGATAGGCGACTTGCAAGATTCTTTATGAATTGAGCTCTGACAAATTGGAAAGCAACGATGGTGCAATTCTTAATTGAATCGGGCTCGTGATGACACTAATCAGACAGATAATATATCCAACTGATTAACTGTTACTCTCGCGGTTTTCTTTGAGATGTTCAAGTAAAGAGAACAGGCTAGTATAACTGTGAAACCTTGTCAAAGAGGTTCTTAATTGAATCTACCTGATCACAGGTACGGTATCTAATACCATCTAACGATATTCATCGACCGGAGGTAAAACGCTATCAATTTAGGGCAAATGAAAAGGCCATTTTGTTTGTGTAATGTGGCGTCACGGTGTACCAACTAAAGTCGTCTCCAAATGCTCATACAAAAAGTTTAAGACTTCAAATAATTCAAAAACGCTAAAGATAAAGACTTCTATTGTGTACTGATATGAAGACATCTTCCTCAATGTCAAGATGTAATTTAAAGTTAATAAAGGAATATTGTTAGAGGATTTCAAGAAATCAACAAAGTATGAGTGTGACGATCTAGAAGTCACAAGATTGCAAGATGATAAAGATCAAGAAGGAAAAATCATACAGTGATTCAAAACAAGGATATATTAAAGATCTCAAGCAATTAATGTCAATATAAAGGCTCAAGATTAAGATCATAAAACCATGAAGGAACAAATCCATTACAAATGAGATCAAGACCAAATAAGGCAAATCTTAAAATCAAATGAAGATAACACTATAAGCATGTAATTGGTCAATCAATAATTAAGCTTAAAGATGACTTATACATTGGGGTAGGGGTGAGCATGGTGCGGGGCGGTGCGGATTTTCTCAAAAATCAAACCGCATCCACGATTACGGTTTTTAGAAAAGTGTGAATCCGCACCGCGCGGTTTTATGCGGTTTCGGTTTTGCGGGTTTTTACGGTTTTCGTGGATTTTGCGGATTTTAACCGAACCACAACTTATGATTTGTATAATTGATGTGGGTTCTTGCGGTTTTTGGTTCACGATATAAGTATTTTTAATTATAACAATGCATAAATCTATTGTAAACACACATTTCTTAGAATGTTAATGATAATATGCACTAAAACCCTTATAACACACGTTAAATAATCGATATGGCCATTTTTTGGTTATATAATTAATGTGTGGTGTGGTGCGGATTTTGTGGTGCGGTTTTACGGGTAAAACCGAAACCGCACCGCATTTGCGGTTTTTCTTTTTTCTTAAAACCGCTCCATCGGTTTTTGTCGTGGTGCGGTTTTTGCGGTGCGGTTTTTGCGGTGCGGTTTTATGCGGTTTCGTGGTTTTGCGGATTGCGGTGCGGTTTCTGCTCACCCCTACATTGAAGAATATTATTAGCCTTATAATTAATATATTCAGACAAGAATGTAATTGGTCATCTTAGTCGTTATCGATCTTGTAGTGTAATAGGCTAGTCGGGTTTAACGAGCTTTGACTTTAAGCTAATATTCTCTAGGCTTCGGGCCTTAAGCCAAAGTGAGCCAAGCCCGGCACATATCAAAGCTCACGACCCAACTAATAGGCGTGGAATATAAATACCATCTTCCATGTGTGAAAGAGGGGTAGTTGGTTCATTTGTTTCATATAGTAACAAGTAAACTTTCCACCATTTCTATCCTTTCTCTCTCTACTATTCTTCTACTTCTCTTTCTAGATTTCTACTAAATTATGTGTTTGGGTTAAAGTATTTTAGGATAACATGTGGTATCAAGAGTCTAATATAGATGGATGATGATTCCTTTTGTGGTTTTTGATTTTGATTCGTGTCCCTTTATTCCATAAAGACAACACGATTTTTTTTACAAACCATTTCTTTTGTTAAAGTTTGCTACTTTTTTATTTCTTCTTTGCATAGGCTAGTTTTACAAGGGACACCTTGGTTTATCTTCAAAATCATGATCTTTTAAAGATTTTACTCGAACAAGAGGGCTTTGTACTATTTTCTTGATTTCAAATTTTTTTCGTCTTAAAACAGTTAAAGTTTGTATTTTAAGGTTCTACTAGTGTTAGATAGGCAAGTTGTGCAAGAAAAATGAAGTGAAAACTTTAATAGGTGAGTCTTTTTAGTGTTTTGAAAAGTTTGTATTCGTAGTGCGGGAACCGAAATTTACATCATCATCGAAACTGAAACGCCCATTTCCCGACTTGACCAAAAACATAAGAATTTTGAACTTTTACTCGGAAACTACTTTACTAAAACATGACCTTTTGTTACTCTTTTATAGACTGACAACAATCTACGAATAATCAGACGTTGAAAGTATTTTAACTTAAAATTGACGTAAAGATCTTTCCAATGATATATGATACAACCTATAACTTCTTACGGTTCATTATATACAAAATAAACAAAATGACTAAAATCTGGCAAAACCCTTTTGTGCACTAAAACACCCCTCTTGTGCACTATTTTCTACAAAACCCTTCTAGCGCACTAAAGGTACCTAAAGTGCATTTTTTACTGGGAAAACCCCTCTAGTACACTAAAGTACCCTTCATGTGCACTAGTTTTTCCTGCATACTCCATGTGTACTAAAATACCCTCCAAAGCACTATTTTTCTTTAAAACACCTCTTGTGCACTTTTGACCCATTTTTCAAGAAAATTTCCTCTATAACTCAAGACGACATGAGACTTTCCAGAAATCGGTACCGTAACATACTTCATAAATTTCATAAATAAATGTAGTCTACAATGACCCATATACGCATACTTCACGGGGTTTTCCAAACACCCCTTTTGACCCATTTTACATAAGACATTTGAAAGACTTACATGACCATCAATTCCAACAAATACTTGGACTTATACACTTCAACAAGACACTAATAATTCAATAAACAACAATTGGGGGTTCAACCTTGATTCGAGCTTGGTATCTATACTAAGCTCAAATATATAAACAAATTGCTTCTAATCCATTTATCCAACTCGTAAGTCTTTTAACAAGGCCTTACTTTTTTCACATAACACCTACAAAACGTTAAACAACTAAACCATAAGCACGAGGCTTAGTAAGTAAACAACCATAACATTCCATCATACTTTATGACACAATTATGCAACAATAGCATTAACACACATCCATAAGTACATTCATACAGCTGCAATACACAATCCATATACTTATTGTTTTGCTATCACATCCTTAGTTAGTTATGCCAAACTAACTTTAAACACGTCAAATAATCACATTAATATTCAACCATTCATAATAATAACAAATAAGCAACATAACACATAATGTGGCAATCTATATAATAACACATTGTAAGTGATTTACTTACCTTGAATCCATGATAATACAAATAATGCATCATCATCACCATCATTCCTTAACTTCTAATCAAATAAGCATTAACACCTATATTACACAAAATCAATGTCAATAACAAAGGATTTATCTAACCCATTACTCATCTTATCATTATCTCTAATCATCATATAATCATATCTTTATCATATGATGAAATCTCAAATCACCCAATAAAGCATAAAGCATTGAAGGACACAAGTCCTTACCTTTAACCATCCTTAATCATAAACAATACCTTTTAAATTCTTATATGATCATTCCATGATCATCTCCTAAAATCACTAATTCTTTCTTATTTCATTAAATAATAACAACCCTTTATCATTAATACTTCATTATAGGTCTTAGAACATCAATTACCCAAAACCCCAAATTTGGATACATGAACCCTAATATATAATTCTCAATTAAACACTAATTGAGACACTTACTTGGTGTGAGATCATTCCTATGGATACCTTACTTGAATTGGAGCCTTAATTTTCTCCATCAAAGATCATCAATGTTGTCTTCTTCCTTTCCCTTTATAAAGCATACAACACACCCATTTTTTTTTTGAGTAAAGAGATAAAAGTTGAAGAATCCAGGAAATGATCTATAGGTACTAGTTTGATCCCATGACCATTTTGGTCCCTCGAGTATCATTATTCATTATGTGACCACAATAGCTTATATATTTCATTTATTTACATGACAACTTTAGTCCTCTAACTCATCACTACTCATACTTGGGACATGTTATATTTTATAACTCCATATTACACATACTTGACAATTAGTTTGACTAACGGGTTTGACTAGCCAATCGCGTCTAGTCTCGACTTATAAAAGTCATATTCAAACTTAGCTAATGGCATTCTCGTAATTTAATATTTTAAAGTCGGTTTTAGGGTGTTACAAATCTATCCTCCTTATTTAGATTTTGTCCACGAAATCTTGATTGCTTAACGCTTGTGACCATTCACAATTTTTTTATATTTTATGCTCATTTCATCCCCGTTACTATAATCCATTTCCCTTCAATTTCTACAATACATATATCTTAACAATCATAAATCATTAAAGTAGTAGTCAAAAATAGAAAAAGCTTTACTTAAATCACTTAATTAACAAAATATATCAACTATTCCTAATGACACTAAGTCATTAGCATTATAACACTTTATGAAATTCTTCTACTTCACACAACATTCTATAAAGGTTAACACATTACATCAAAAACTCAGTTAAAATTTCCAACAATGACGACTTGTCATTGGAAACATTTACCTTTTTGACTCTAAACGAGTCACACTTCTACAACATCTTCACGTCACACCGATACACTAGAATGTTTTATAGTTAACTGTAAGTTCATTCCATATTCTACTTAATAGTAACACGTATTTTCTAATATGATTATCACTAGCCTCACAATTCATATTTCAAAAATCGATATCTCATTTCCATCATATAATAAACACCTTCTAAACAATATTAAATTTCCAAGCTTATACATTACTTAAGAAAATAAATAAATTTAACTACCCATTCATCTTCACGACTTATAGAACAATGTCAATTTAAGTATGTATCTTAACATTTCTCTCACACCTTAACGCGTATATAAACTTTTCATTCTCATCAAATATTATTTCCTATAATATCTAACTTCTTTCGATTTTAGTTTCCATTCCCTAACTCGTAACCCGTACTCATGTCATATCGGATACACAAAAGCCTACTCATTTACAATTCTCTAGTTACATAAGAAGCGTCCCAATTTATGTAAGTGAAGAATTATAAACTTATGGTTTGATGATTTACAACTTCCTTATTTAAAAGAAAAGGCGTCACAATCCATTTAAATAAAGAGATTATAAATCATCCTACTCAAGCATCTCCGTCATCACACTCACACTTGTATAATCTTTCATTACTTATCATTGATCATAAAGTAAAAACTTATTTATTTCAATTTCATATTTTCTTAGCCTTGGATCCAATCTCATTAACGTTTTCTCGAAGGAAACTTGGCTCTTTCCCCGTAGGGATTCACCCATTATCCATACCTTTGTGGTATCATTAATATCCCGAAGGATACCATCACATTAGACTATCACGGAGGATACCATCACATTAGGCTATCCCGAAGGATACTATCACATTAGGCTATCCTAAAGGATACCATCCATTAGGATATCTCAAAGGATACCATCACATTAGGCTATCTCGAAAGATACCATTATATTAGGATATCCCTAAGGATACCATCACATAAGGTTATCTCGAAAGGTACCATTACATTATGATATCTCGAAAGATACCATCACATTAGGATTTGGATCCAAGCTCAATTTAAATGTATCATTCTTTACCTTTTCGCCATTTACGTATTTTTCTAATCATATGTATCTTTTCATTCCATTTATTACCTTACGCAATTCTACTTCGCACTTTATCATCTTACTTTAAATTTGAAAATATCCATGTGATACTTTTATATTCATATTCATACCTACAATGCACTTACATGTTGCTATTATCATATTCTTATCAACCTAAGTTGACCTCTTGCTTCATTTTACACAATATATCACTTTAGACCATTAAACTTATTTATGTACGATAACTTCAAGTTCTATATGGTTTAGAACATACACATTAATCCATTGTATTCATCATATACCACTTCCATTCATCAACATGAATATATTCATTCTTTATCATTCCTTTAGCGCATTAAGCATCATATAAATTTTTAACGTAACTTTACTTAAGCATCATTCATTTATCACATTTATCCATATTTCGCTATTGCGATTAAGTTACCATGTTATATACAACATATCTCATTACTTCTTATAATTCATTTACTCATAATAATATATTATATTTATGGATTTAAGAAAACTCATCTTTCTTCCTCATTCTTATAACAATATCTTTCTATCATAGCATTTTGCATTCGTTAAGTCATCATGTTTCAATTATACAGTTACATAACATTCTTAAAAGCATCTATTCTTGATACATTTAAATTATTGTAAGCCCTTATTCAATATTATACTTAACATATAGCTAGACCATATATTGGTCACACATTACAATCTAATTATATTCGCTTACCACAACTTTTAATATTTAAATTCTGGTGATTTATATTTATGCCTTATTCATCAGTCATATACATCTCATAAGATCTTAGGGTCACACCTTCATTCAGTACATATACATAAAATTACTACCCTAGACTTTAATTCATAAACATACACGTAATTGCACTTTACACTTTTCAACAAGTAGTTTATGTTCTTAACGCCCTCGAAACATTTATTCTATGGTAAAATAATACATACTACATTTCATAATCATTCAATGTCTAAGCATCTTCATTATAATCAAAACCACAAGTGCTAACTATCTTATAACTAAGGCATTCACGTTCTTCGCTAGTTACACTTACGTTTTACGAATCTACGAGTGGTCTAAGTTTAGGCAACCTATAGTGGAAACGTGTTTCACTTAGACTGAAGCTCTGATACCAAGTTGAAACGCCCATTTCCCGACTTAACAAAAAACATAAGAATTTTGACCTTTTACTCGGAAACTACTTTACCAAAACATGACCTTTTGTTACTCTTTTATAGACTGACAACAATCTACGAATAATCAGACGTTGAAAGTATTTTAACTTAAAATTGACGTAAAGACCGTTCCAATGATATATGATACAACCTATAACTGCTTACGGTTCATTATATACAAAATAAACAAAATGACTAAAATCTGGCAAAACCCTTTTGTGCACTAAAACACCCATCTTGTGCACTATTTTCTTCAAAACCCTTCTAGCGCAATAAAGGTCCCTAAAGTGCACTTTTTATTGGGAAAACCCCTCTAGTACACTAAAGTACCCTTCATGTGCACTAGTTTTACCTGCATACTCCAAGTGTACTAAAATACCCTCCAAAGCACTATTTTTCTTTTAAACACCTCTTGTGCACTTTTGACCTATTTTTTCCGGAAAATTACCTCTATAACTCAAGACGACATGAGACTTTCCAAAAATCGTTACCGTAACATACTTCATAAATTTCATAAATAATTGTAGTCTATAATGACCCATATACGCATACTTCACGGGGTTTTCCAAACACCCCTTTTGACCCATTTTACATAAGACATTTGAAAGACTTACATGACCATCAATTCCAACAAATACTTGGACTTATATACTTCAACAAGACACTAATAATTCAATAAACAAAAATTGGGGGTTCAACCTTGATTCGAGCTCAGTATCTATACTAAGCTCAAACATATAAACAAAATGCTTCTAATCTATTTATCCAACTCGTAAGTTTTTTAACAAGGCCTTACCTTTTTCACATAACACCTACAAAACATTAAACTAAACCGTAAGCACGAGGCTTTGTAAGTAAACAACCATAACATTCCATCGTACTTTATGACACAATTATGCAATAATAGCATTAACACACATCCATAAGTACATTCATACATTTGCAATACACAATCCATATACTTATTGTTTTGCTATCACATCCTTAGTTAGTTATGCCAAACTAACTTTAAACACGTCAAATAATCACATTAATATTCAATCATTCATAATCATAAAAATAAGAAACATAACACATAATGTGGCAATCTATATAATAACACATTATAGGTGATTTACTTAACTTGAATCCATGATAATATAAATAATGCATCATCATCACCATCATTCCTTGACTTCTAATCAAATAAGCATTAACACCTATATTACACAAAATCAATGTCAATAACAAAGGGTTTATCTAACCCATTACTCATCTTATCATTATCTCTAATCATCATATAATCATATCTTTATCATATGATGAAATCCCAAATCACCTAATAAAGCATAAAGCATTGAAGGACACAAGTCCTTACCTTTAACCATCCTTAATCATAAACAATACCTTTTAAATTCTTATATGATCATTCCATGATCATCTCCCAAAATCACTAATTCTTTCTTATTTCATTAAATAATAATAACCCTTTATCTTTAATACTTCATTATAGGTCTTAGAACATCAATTACCCAAAACCCCAAATTTGGATACATGAACCCTAATATATGATTCTCAATTAAACACTAATTGAGACACTTACTTGGTGTGAGATCGTTCCTATGGATACCTTACTTGAATTGGAGCCTTAATTTTCTCCATCAAAGATCATCAATGTTGTCTTCTTCCTTTCCTTTTATAAAGCATACAACACACCCATTTTTTATTGAGTAAAGAGATAAAAGTGGAAGAATCTAGGAAATGATCTTTAGGTACTAGTTTGATCCCATGACCATTTTGGTCCCTCGAGTATCATTATTCATTATTTGACCACAATAGCTTATATATTTTATTTATTTACATGACAACTTTAGTCCTCTAACTCATCACTACTCATGCTTGGGACATGTTATATTTTATAACTCCATATTACACATATTTGACAATTAGTTTGACTAACGGGTTTGACTAGCCAATCGCGTCTAGTCTCGACTTATAAAAGTCATATTCAAACTTATCAAATGTCATTCTTGTAATTTAATATTTTAAAGCCGGCTTTGTGGTGTTACAAATCTATCCTCCTTATTTAGATTTCGTCCTTGAAATCTTGATTGCTTAACGCTTGTGACCATTCACAATTTTTTTATATTTTATGCTCATTTCATCCCCGTTACTTATATCCATTTCCCTTCAATTTCTACAATACATATATATTAACAATCATAAATCATTAAAGTAGTAGTCAAAAATACAAAAAGCTACTTAAATCACTTAATTAACAAAATATATCAACTATTCATAATGACACTAAGTCATTAGCATTATAACACTTTATGAAATTCTTCTACTTCACACAACATTCTTTAAAGATTAACACATTACATCAAAAACTCAGTTAAAATTTCCAACAATGACGACTTGTCATTGGAAACATTTACGTCACACTTCTACAACATCTTCACGTCACACCGATACACTAGAATGTTTTATAGTTAACTGTAAGTTCATTCCATATTCTACTTAATAGTAACACGTATTTTCTAATATGATTATCACTAGCCTCACAATTCATATTTCAAAAATTGATATCTCATTTCCATCATATAATAAACACCCTCTAAACAATATTAAATTTCCAAGCTTATACATTACTTAAGCAAAAAAATAAATTTAACTACCCATTCATCTTCACGACTTATAGAACAATGTCAATTTAAGTATCTATATTAACATTTCTCTCACACCTTAACGCCTATATAAACTTTTCATTCTCATCAAATATTATTTCCTATAATATCTAACTTCTTTCGATTTTAGTTTCCATTCCCTAACTCGTAACCCGTACTCATGTCAAATCGGATACAAAATCCTACTCATTTACAATTCTCTAATTACATAAAGAAGCGTCCCAATTTATGTAAGTGAAGAATTATAAACTTATGGTTTGGTGATTTACAACTTCCTTATTTAAAAGAAAAGGCGTCACAATCCATTTAAATAAAGAAATTATAAATCATCCTACTCAAGCATCTCCGTCACCACAGTCACACTTGTATAATATTTCATTACTTATCATTGATCATAAAGTAAAAACTTATTTTATTTCAATTTCATATTTTCTTAGCCTTGGATCCAATCTCATTAACGTTTTCTCGAAGGAAACTTGGCTCTTTCTCCGTAGGGATTCACCCATTATCCATACCTTTGTGGTATCATTAATATCCCGAAGGATACCATCACATTAGACTATCACGGAGGATACCATCACATTTGGCTATCCCGAAGGATACTATCACATTAGGCTATCCTAAAGGATACCATCCATTAGGATATCTCAAAGGATACCATCACATTAGGCTATCTCGAAAGATACCATTATATTAGGATATCCCTAAGGATACCATCACATAAGGTTATCTCGAAAGGTACCATTACATTATGATATCTCGAAAGATACCGTCACATTAGGATTTGGATCCAAGCTCAATTTAAATGTATCATTCTTTACCTTTTCGCCATTTACGTATTTTTCTAATCATATGTATCTTTTCATTCCATTTATTACCTTACGCAATTCTACTTCGCACTTTATCATCTTACTTTAAATTTGACAATATCCATGTGATACTTTTATATTCATATTCATACCTACAATGCACTTACATGTTGCTATTATCATATTCTTATCAACCTAAGTTGACCTCTTGCTTCATTTTACACAATATATCACTTTAGACCATTAAACTTATTTACGTACGATAACTTCAAGTTCTATATGGTTTAGAACATACACATTAATCCATTGTATTCATCATATACCACTTCCATTCATCAACATGAATATATTCATTCTTTATCATTCCTTTATCGCATTAAGCATCATATAAATTTTTAACGTAACTTTACTTAAGCATCATTCATTTATCACATTTATCCATATTTTGCTATTGCGATTAAGTTACCATGTTATATACAACATATCTCATTACTTCTTATAATTCATTTACTCATAATAATATATTATATTTATGGATTTAAGAAAACTCATCTTTCTTCCTCATTCTTATAACAATATCTTTCTATCATAGCATTTTGCATTCGTTAAGTCATCATGTTTCAATTATACAGTTACATAACATTCTTAAAAGCATCTATTCTTGATACATTTAAATTATTGTAATCCCTTATTCAATATTATACTTAACATATAGCTAGACCATATATTGGTCACACATTACAATCTAATTATATTCGCTTACCACAACTTTTAATATTTAAATTCTGGTGATTTATATTTATGCCTTATTCATCAGTCATATACATCTCATAAGATCTTAGGGTCACACCTTCATTCAGTACATATACATAAAATTACTACCCTAGACTTTAATTCATAAACATACACGTAATTGCACTTTACACTTTTCAACAAGTAGTTTATGTTCTTAACGCCCTCGAAACATTTAGTCTATGGTAAAATAATACATACTACATTTCATAATCATTCAATGTCTAAGCATCTTCATTATAATCAAAACCACAAGTGCTAACTATCTTATAACTAAGGCATTCACGTTCTTCGCTAGTTACACTTACGTTTTACGAATCTACGAGTGGTCTAAGTTTAGGCAACCTATAGTGGAAACGTGTTTCACTTAGACTGAAGCTCTGATACCAAGTTGAAACGCCCATTTCCCGACTTAACAAAAAACATAAGAATTTTGACCTTTTACTCGGAAACTACTTTACCAAAACATGACCTTTTGTTACTCTTTTATAGACTGACAACAATCTACGAATAATCAGACGTTGAAAGTATTTTAACTTAAAATTGACGTAAAGACCGTTCCAATGATATATGATACAACCTATAACTGCTTACGGTTCATTATATACAAAATAAACAAAATGACTAAAATCTGGCAAAACCCTTTTGTGCACTAAAACACCCATCTTGTGCACTATTTTCTTCAAAACCCTTCTAGCGCAATAAAGGTCCCTAAAGTGCACTTTTTATTGGGAAAACCCCTCTAGTACACTAAAGTACCCTTCATGTGCACTAGTTTTACCTGCATACTCCAAGTGTACTAAAATACCCTCCAAAGCACTATTTTTCTTTAAAACACCTCTTGTGCACTTTTGACCTATTTTTTCCGGAAAATTACCTCTATAACTCAAGACGACATGAGACTTTCCAAAAATCGTTACCGTAACATACTTCATAAATTTCATAAATAATTGTAGTCTATAATGACCCATATACGCATACTTCACGGGGTTTTCCAAACACCCCTTTTGACCCATTTTACATAAGACATTTGAAAGACTTACATGACCATCAATTCCAACAAATACTTGGACTTATATACTTCAACAAGACACTAATAATTCAATAAACAAAAATTGGGGGTTCAACCTTGATTCGAGCTCGGTATCTATACTAAGCTCAAATATATAAACAAAATGCTTCTAATCTATTTATCCAACTCGTAAGTTTTTTAACAAGGCCTTACCTTTTTCACATAACACCTACAAAACATTAAACTAAACCGTAAGCACGAGGCTTTGTAAGTAAACAACCATAACATTCCATCGTACTTTATGACACAATTATGCAATAATAGCATTAACACACATCCATAAGTACATTCATACATTTGCAATACACAATACATATACTTATTGTTTTGCTATCACATCCTTAGTTAGTTATGCCAAACTAACTTTAAACACGTCAAATAATCACATTAATATTCAATCATTTATAATCATAAAAATAAGAAACATAACACATAATGTGGCAATCTATATAATAACACATTATAAGTGATTTACTTAACTTGAATCCATGATAATATAAATAATGCATCATCATCACCATCATTCCTTGACTTCTAATCAAATAAGCATTAACACCTATATTACACAAAATCAATGTCAATAACAAAGGGTTTATCTAACCCATTACTCACCTTATCATTATCTCTAATCATAATATAATCATATCTTTATCATATGATGAAATCCCAAATCATCTAATAAAGCATAAAGCATTGAAGGACACAAGTCCTTACCTTTAACCATCCTTAATCATAAACAATACCTTTTAAATTCTTATATGATCATACCATGATCATCTCCCAAAATCACTAATTCTTTCTTATTTCATTAAATAATAATAACCCTTTATCATTAATACTTCATTATAGGTCTTAGAACATCAATTACCCAAAACCCCAAATTTGGATACATGAATCCTAATATATGATTCTCAATTAAACACTAATTGAGACACTTACTTGGTGTGAGATCGTTCCTATGGATACCTTACTTGAATTGGAGCCTTAATTTTCTCCATCAAAGATCATCAATGTTGTCTTCTTCCTTTCCCTTTATAAAGCATACAACACACCCATTTTTTATTGAGTAAAGAGATAAAAGTGGAAGAATCTAGGAAATGATCTTTAGGTACTAGTTTGATCCCATGACCATTTTGGTCCCTCGAGTATCATTATTCATTATTTGACCACAATAGCTTATATATTTTATTTATTTACATGACAACTTTAGTCCTCTAACTCATCACTACTCATGCTTGGGACATGTTATATTTTATAACTCCATATTACACATATTTGACAATTAGTTTGACTAACGGGTTTGACTAGCCAATCACGTCTAGTCTCGACTTATAAAAGTCATATTCAAACTTATCAAATGTCATTCTTGTAATTTAATATTTTAAAGCCGGCTTTGTGGTGTTACAAATCTATCCTCCTTATTTAGATTTCGTCCTTGAAATCTTGATTGCTTAACGCTTGTGACCATTCACCATTTTTTTATATTTTATGCTCATTTCATCCCCGTTACTTATATCCATTTCCCTTCAATTTCTACAATACATATATATTAACAATCATAAATCATTAAAGTAGTAGTCAAAAATACAAAAAGCTTTACTTAAATCACTTAATTAACAAAATATATCAACTATTCATAATGACACTAAGTCATTAGCATTATAACACTTTATGAAATTCTTCTACTTCACACAACATTCTATAAAGATTAACACATTACATCAAAAACTCAGTTAAAATTTCCAACAATGACGACTTGTCATTGGAAACATTTACGTCACACTTCTACAACATCTTCACGTCACACCGATACACTAGAATGTTTTATAGTTAACTGTAAGTTCATTCCATATTCTACTTAATAGTAACACGTATTTTCTAATATGATTATCACTAGCCTCACAATTCATATTTCAAAAATTGATATCTCATTTCCATCATATAATAAACACCCTCTAAACAATATTAAATTTCCAAGCTTATACATTACTTAAGCAAAAAAATAAATTTAACTACCCATTCATCTTCACGACTTATAGAACAATGTCAATTTAAGTATCTATATTAACATTTCTCTCACACCTTAACGCCTATATAAACTTTTCATTCTCATCAAATATTATTTCCTATAATATCTAACTTCTTTCGATTTTAGTTTCCATTCCCTAACTCGTAACCCGTACTCATGTCAAATCGGATACACAAATCCTACTCATTTACAATTCTCTATTACATAAAGAAGCGTCCCAATTTATGTAAGTGAAGAATTATAAACTTATGGTTTGGTGATTTACAACCTCCTTATTTAAAAGAAAAGGCGTCACAATCCATTTAAATAAAGAAATTATAAATCATCCTACTCAAGCATCTCCGTCACCACAGTCACACTTGTATAATATTTCATTACTTATCATTGATCATAAAGTAAAAACTTATTTTATTTCAATTTCATATTTTCTTAGCCTTGGATCCAATCTCATTAACGTTTTCTCGAAGGAAACTTGGCTCTTTCCCCGTAGGGATTCACCCATTATCCATACCTTTGTGGTATCATTAATATCCCGAAGGATACCATTACATTAGGCTATCACGGAGAATACCATCACATTAGGCTATCCCGAAGGATACTATCACATTAGGCTATCCCAAAGGATACCATCCATTAGGATATCTCGAAGGATACCATCACATTAGGCTATCTCGAAAGATACCATTATATTAGGATATCCCTAAGGATACCATCACATTAGGATATCTCGAAAGATACCATTACATTATGATATCTCGAAAGATACCGTCACATTAGGATTTGGATCCAAGCTCAATTTAAATGTATCATTCTTTACCTTTTCGCCATTTACGTACTTTTCTAATCATATGTATCTTTTCATTCCATTTATTACCTTACGCAATTCTACTTCGCACTTTATCATCTTACTTTAAATTTGACAATATCCATGTGATACTTTTATATTCATATTCATACCTACAATGCACTTACATGTTGCTATTATCATATTCTTATCAACCTAAGTTGACCTCTTGCTTCATTTTACACAATATATCACTTTAGACCATTAAACTTATTTACGTATGATAACTTTAAGTTCTATATGGTTTAGAACATACACATTAATCCATTGTATTCATCATATATCACTTCCATTCATCAACATGAATATATTCACTCTTTATCATTCCTTTAGCGCATTAAGCATCATTTAAATTTTTAAAGTAACTTTACTTAAGCATCATTCATTTATCACATTTATCCATATTTCGCTATTGCGATTAAGTTACCATGTTATATACAACATATCTCATTACTTATTATAATTCATTTACTCATAATAATATATTATATTTATGGATTTAAGCAAACTCATCTTTCTTCCTCATTCATATGACAATATCTTTCTATCATATTATTTTGCATTCGTTAAGTCATCATGTCTCAATTATACAGTTACATAACATTCTTAAAAGCATCTATTCTTGATACATTTTATATATCGTAAGCCCTTATTCAATATTATACTTAACATATAGCTAGACCATATATTGGTCACACATTACAATCTAATTATATTCGCTTACCACAACTTTTAACATTTAAATTCTGGTGATTTATATTTATGCCTTATTCATCAGTCATATACATCTCATAAGATCTTAGGGTCACACCTTCATTCAGTACATATACATAAAATTACTACCCTAGACTTTAATTCACAAACATACATGTAATTGCACTTTACACTTTTCAACAAGTAGTTTATGTTCTTAACGCCCTCGAAACATTTAGTCTATGGTAAAATAATACATACTACATTTCATAATCATTCAATGTCTAAGAATCTTCATTATAATCAAAACCACAAGTGCTAACTATCTTATAACTAAGGCATTCACGTTCTTCGCTAGTTACACTTACGTTTTACGAATCTACGAGTGGTCTAAGTTTAGGCAACCTATAGTGGAAACATATTTCACTTAGACAGAAGCTCTGATACCAAGTTGAAATTCCCATTTCCTGACTTGACCAAAAACATAAGAATTTTGACCTTTTACTCGGAAACTACTTTACCAAAACATGACCTTTTGTTACTCTTTTATAGACTGACAACAATCTACGAATAATCAGACGTTGAAAGTATTTTAACTTAAAATTGACGTAAAGACCTTTCCAATGATATATGATACAACCTATAACTGCTTACGGTTCATTATATACAAAATAAACAAAATGACTAAAATCTGGCAAAACCCTTTTGTGCACTAAAACACCCATCTTGTGCGCTATTTACTGCAAAACCCTTCTAGCGCACTAAAGGACCCTAAAATGCAGTTTTTACTGGGAAAACCCCTCTAGTACACTAAAGTACCCTTCATGTGCACTAGTTTTTCCTGCATACTCCAAGTGTACTAAAATATCCTCCAAAGCACTATTTTTCTTTAAAACACCTCTTGTGCATTTTTGACCCATTTTTCCGGAAAATTACCTCTATAACTCAAGACGACATGAGACTTTCCAGAAATCGTTACCGTAACATACTTCATAAATTTCATAAATAATTGTAGTCTACAATGACCCATACACGCATACTTCACGGGGTTTTCCAAACACCCCTTTTGACCCATTTTACATAAGACATTTGAAAGACTTACATGACCATCAATTCCAACAAATACTTGGACTTATACACTTCAACAAGAAACTAATAATTCAATAAACAACAATTGGGGGTTCAACCTTGATTCGAGCTCGGTATCTATACTTAGCTCAGATATATAAATAAAATGCTTCTAATCCATTTATCCAACTCGTAAGTCTTTTAACAAGGCCTTACTTTTTTCACATAACGCCTACAAAACATTAAACTAAACCGTAAGCACGAGGCTTTGTAAGTAAACAACCATAACATTCCATCGTAATTTATGACACAATTATGCAACAATAGCGTTAACACACATCCATAAGTACATTCATACATTTGCAATACACAATCCATATACTTATTGTTTTGCTATCACATCCTTAGTTAGTTATGCCAAACAAACTTTAAACACGTTAAATAATCACATTAGTATTCAACCATTCATAATCATAAAAAATATGAAACATAACACATAATGTGGCAATCTATATAATAACACATTATAAGTGATTTACTTAACTTGAATCCATGATAATATAAATAATGCATCATCATCACCATCATTCCTTGACTTCTAATCAAATAAGCATTAACACCTATATTACACAAAATCAATGTCAATAACAAAGGGTTTATCTAACCCATTACTCATCTTATCATTATCTCTAATCATCATGTAATCATATCTTTATTATATGATGAAAGCCCAAATCACCCAATAGAGCATAAAGCATTGAAGGACACAAGTCCTTACCTTTAACCATCCTTAATCATAAACAATACATTTTAAATTCTTATATGATCATTCCATGATCATCTCTCAAAATCACTAATTCTTTCTTATTTCATTAAATAATAATAACCCTTTATCATTAATACTTCATTATAGGTCTTAGAACATCACTTACCCAAAACCCCAAATTTGGATACATAAACCCTAATATATAATTCTCAATTAAACACTAATTGAGACACTTACTTGGTGTGAGATCATTTCTATGGATACCTTACTTGAATTGGAGCCTTAATTTTCTCCATCAAAGATCATCAATGTTGTCTTCTTCCTTTCCCATTATAAAGCATATAACACACCATTTTTTTTCTTGAGTGAAAAGTGGAAGAATCCAGGAAATGATCTTTAGGTACTAGTTTGATCCCATGACCATTTTGGTCCCTCGAGTATCATTATTCATTATTTGACCATAATAGCTTATATATTTCATTTATTTACATGACAACTTTAGTCCTCTAACTCATCACTACTCATACTTGGGACATGTTATATTTTATAACTCCATATTACACATATTTGACAATTAGTTTGACTAACGGGTTTGACTAGTCAATCGCGTCTAGTCTCGACTTATAAAAGTCATATTCAAACTTATCTAATTGCATTCTCGTAATTTAATATTTTAAAGCCGGTTTTGGGGTGTTATAGAAACCGGAAACGATATCGTCTTCAAAAACAGAAGTGTCATTTTGTGTAGGGGACGGAACTGATATTTATGTAGGGGCCGGAATAGACAAATTAATTGTAGCCAGAATTGACACAACCATTTGGAGCCGAAATTGACTAAACTTTTTGGAGTCGGAATTCTCAAATTTTTTAGGAGCCGGAATTGACAAAACTTTTTGAAGCGGAAATTGCAAAAATTTTAGGAGCCGGAATTGTCAATTTTCCTTAGAGCCGAAATTGAAAAAAAATTAAGGAGCCGGAATTGTCAATTTTCCTTAGAGCTAGATTTGACAAAAAAGTTTAAGGAGTTGGAATTCCCATTTTTTTCAGAAAATGAAATTTTCATCTAAGAACTTTTACGGTTTATCTCTTTGGTCCGTAAAATCCCACGATAAAATAATTTCTCGATTTTCCAAAGATTTGTAAAATCTCGTATTGTTCTATAATTAAAGAATTTTTTGGTGGGAGATCCAAAGTAAACTTCATTTTTTCCTATAAAGTTTTGACCTAATATTCAAATTTTTGGGCCAAAATTTAAATTTTTCGATAAAAATCAACGTTAAAATTTTTAAACATCTAATTTTTTTTCTACGATCTTAGAAGTGGTTTCTTAAGTGATTTTTTAAGTTTGACACTAGAAGTATTTAAATTTGTTTTTGGCGGGAAAATTATGAATTTAATAATTAAATCATAATTCATCACAACATATCTACATAAAGATCCGTAATCCATTCACAGTCATCGACAATGTTAAACAACAATGATGAAATTGAAAGCTGCAGATCTGGGAATGATAAGAAAATTTCTGGGAACAAAGTGCATAGTTTATAGCTTGATTACCACCTCTGTAATGAACAACATCTCAAATCGGATTCGAAAGATGTTCATGCAATTAAATACAAGATGTCGAAATCAAAAGAGCGATGCATGGAACATTTCAGATTACTTCAGTTACACCTTCAACCTCTTTCAAAAGAAGACTTAAAAGGCACCTGTATCGAAATCAGATTCAAACGAGCATTCATGATACTATTTGGTCAACCTGGTGAGATATTCACAAGCACGATACTACTCAATATGGATTAACTACACATGCAACTTGACAAAGATGAATTTAAGATGAATCTGTGACAGCTTTTTAGTTCTCATCAATTAGTTTCAGCAATTCATTGATTCAAAGGTCTCTAGAGACTATGATCGAGAGTTCACAAGAAAATACTTTGTCAAATACACAAAAGTAGATCTTCAAGAGTTCAAAGAGACACTTCTTCAACACATGATTAATGTAAAGAAGTCCCTTCCTAAAACAATACATCATAAACAATAATTTGAATGTCGTGTGAATAAAAGAATGATGCGGACGAAAGAGAGTAATGTTGATAATGGTAAAGCATTAGAAACTTGTTCAGTTGATACATAAAGCAGTGGAAAAATTAACGAAAGCAAGATACAAGGAGCAAGTCAGGAAATGATTTAGAAGTTGATGATGCAGATATAAAACTCGTACATGATGATGAGCCAATGGCTAAGGTAGAACTGACGAGCATAAAACTCCTAATTATTCCTATCAATCTCTCGAGTTTGAGATTTTTTCACTCAAAAACGCCATTCCCCAACTTCAGAAAGGTTTTCCTAAAATGGAAGCACATTGTGTAAACCTTAAGCTTAAATATCAAATCAGGCTTTAAAAGAAGGGCAAAATGGTCGATTTTTAAATGAAACACGTAATAGAGTGAGACTTAAACATGATATAGATGTAATTGAAAAAGTTAACATCGAGTTGGAACAACATACGTTAGATTACGTAAACAAAATGAGCATTAATCAAGCAAAATGAGATAGTGAAACAACATTATCACGAATTGTCTAATACCATGAAAAGATCTTGTGCTAAGACCATAGATCAGAAAACTTCTTTGATTACTCAAAATGCAAAGTTTAAAGCTCAAATTAAAGAAAAAGTTTTTGCAATTGCATTAGTGAAAACTGAATTAAGGAAGATAAAGGAAATTATGTGGATACTGAGTTTTCAAATCCAAAAATCTTGGGAAAACCTCCTTCTAAACCATTCAGAAACCAGTAAGTTGCTAGACAATCGAATGCGTTTAAATTTGAACGACCCAAAACGTCTAAACCAAGGTTTGCCTCCCAAGTTGACGTGCTAATTCATCAAAACCAGTCACTCCACGATCTAGACCTACCTTAAGAAAATATGTGTTTGCAAAACCTTATCACATGCCTGCATCTAGCGAATCTAGAAAGAGTTACAAGAACATGCCTAAGCTTAGTTCAAATGACATGGGTCATAAACACTATATAGAGGATGCTAACAAAAGGACATAAGAAAGATATAGGAATTCCAAAACTAGTGTGGTGTCTTCTACTAGATTTCATAACACTACCTATGGTAGCAAACCAAAACCTAGGAGTGTAAATAAAATGTCTAGGAATTGGCCTGCATCTAAGAGTAGTAGTGTAACGCTAAATGCTGCGCATAAAGTAGATCACTATAGGAATTCTAGTTCTTTCACGGATGTCGAATACTTTGTATGTTCGACATGTCACAAATGTGTCTTTGATGCAAATCATGATGCTTGTGTAGCCAAAGTCCTCAAAGAGGTGAATTCACGTGTCAAGTATCAATCCCATAAGAGTAGAAACAGTAACAAACCCGTAACACAATAGAGTAATACTCAAAAGCATACTAGGCATATCGTCAAAGAGAATAGGTTTTATCCCAATAAGACCTCAGTTGTGCATAAGCAAGCAACGCCTCCTAGATCGTGTCTAATGTGGAAACAAACTAGTAGTGTTTTTAAAACTAATGGTCTTAGGTGTGTTTCTATAGGAAAGATATTCACTTATTTCACAAGCAAGGTTCATTGTGAACACCTACATGATTCGAGTATAGATATCAGTAACCCACATGAATGCATACCAACTCCTAATGAAAGTGCAGGTACATAAATCAAGGTTCAAAAAGAACAAAAGTTTAAACTAATTACAAGTACCTCATACAATGCCATTAAGGACAATACCAGAGGTTGGTTGCCGAAAAGGCTTATGTCTAAAAATCAAGTGTCTCAGGGGATTCACAATTAAGCTTCATAAACGACTTCTAAGTAAATGTCATCTTAGAACAAGGACTTCAAAGAAAGGAAAGTTTATCTTGTACGATAACTTTTCCTCAAAAAGAGAAATTCCTACAACAGATTCGGCAGATACAATGTCAATTAAAAAGTTGGAAACCGTTTTTCAATAAAGATAATAAGATTGCTTCAAAGTCTTCTGTTGTTGATACTGCTGATGCACGCGATCAACATCAACAAACAACTGGACTCAACTTCATCTACGTCAATTCAATAACCATTGTCACTGCTAATGGGAACTTCAATGTGTAAATACTTTTGTTATATCTCTTTATTTTGATTTATAAATATTTTGAAAAAAATTACAAAAATATAAAACCTACAAAAAGAAAACACAAAAATAGAAAATTTCAAAAATACCATAAAGAATCTTCTCCACATATCTTTCAGTGTCGATAATATATATGTGCCTAGAAATGTTGTTTAGCAATGACACGGGTTAGTAAATAAAGCTCGAATGAAAGTTCAAACGCTTTAAAACATGTCATTTCTATTTTCTCTACGACTTTCAGTTAAATGTCAGACTGTAACTCGAACCTCAATGTAAGGAAAATGTATCTTTAAAGATAACTTATCATACCAACGAGAAGGTAAATCTTCCCGGTCATGAGCTAGTCACAAAACAATCAAAGTTTTGAGTTCATCAAAATGGTTTGTAATCAAAGTTTTTGAGAAAGCGCACTAAACCATTTTTGTTGTAAGGGAAGTGTACGCTTTTGTGCGCTTTCTCTAAAAGATAGAGTCTCTATCAATATATTTTTTAAAACCGTTAAACACAAATTTTCAAGAATTACTCAAAAAGTTTTTTTAAATATTTCAAAATTGTATGTTCAACACTCTATTTATCATAATAATTGTGGATCACTGTCTCAAAATGTTATATTTTATGTGAATCAATTTTTAAAGGGGGGGTTTTAAAAACAAAGCCTTTAATGTTGTTGGGTAATTTCATAAATGTCAAATTTTATGTATGCAATAAATTCCAAAAAATTAAAAAAACATACATCAATATCATATTAAATATATAATATCGAATAAGGCATCTCAATTCGTACATCAACATAAAGATGACTATATAAATAGAAGTGAGACTCTTAATTCGAGAGACATCTTCTCTCGCAACACATCATCATTTCTTATGTCGATATTGGAGGGTTGCATATATAATCATGTATGTTATAATAATTTTTATTTTCACCTTTAATGTTTTTATAATTAAATCCACTTTTTAGGAATTTTAATTTTTATATCTTAAACATGTATAATTTATTGCTTCTATTACTCACAAAAACGAAATTAAACAGAAATATACCTAAAATTAAAAAATGCATGTTTACTTTTAATTAAACACATATGATTTAAAAAATAAGTTATAATTTAATTATTATCAAATAGAAAATTGATTTTTAACTAAACTAAAAAATTTCCACAAAGCGTTTTACTTTAATGTATAAAATATTTTGTTCCCTAAATTTTATCATATGCATGACACTCATAAGTTGCTTCAAACAATTGTTATACCTACATATTGCTCATTTTCACATTAACTCGAGAAATAATCTGATTCACAAACATAAAAAAATTGATTATTTGATTCTTACGATATGAAACAACATAATCAAATTTAAATACGCTATTTAAAAATCACATTTTGTATCCGCGAATTATCTTGCTATGCGTTTCTAAAACACATAACTTATTTTCAACAAGCAATCCAAAAAACCGCTTTGCTAGATTAGTATATCGGTTATTATGAATCCTAAAGGCAGCTTGTTTTGTCAAAAGAATGGGCCACAAGAAGAGTCACTTGCACCCGTATACACATTCATATGTAAAACCCATTAGGTAAGAATCTGAAGTTGGGCCACACCCCCGTTATTTATATGTATGTAATTCATTGGCTAAGCGTATAAAAAATTTACCAAGTTTTTTCAAATAAAAATAAACCGGGAAATAATCTAAATTATTAAGAAGGAAGTGTAACTGAGCTATACGAGTGTACTTCAAAAAAAAAAAGCTATACGAGTGCATCCTATTTTCAAACTTGACCCATTGATTAATACGTACTGTAGATTTAGCAGCCGATATTTTAACAAACGAAAAACCTTAAAGCTATAACTATAAGCGAGTCTTATCCTAAAGGTCCAAAAGACCAGTTGACCATTTGACATAGGCTTCATTTGTTTTTTCAAAGTTTTTTTCTTTTGATCTGCAAATCATGTTTACAGAAAAAAAAAATACTTAAAGTTTTCATCTGCAAAAAGAAGACCGTTTGTTTGTTTTTGTTAAAGAGAATAAGAGAAGAAAAGAGGTAGTGTTTGGAATAGTGGTGATAAGGTTTGTGTTTTAAAAAGAGAAGAAAAGTAGGTAAAAGAGAAAGATAATAGTTTATATTAGGAAAAGGAAGAAAGAGTTTTTTTTCCCACTTTTGTCGGACAAAACAAACAAAAAATAACTGCCCTGTTTTAAAATTAAAGACAAAAAGAGGCAAAAAGAAAAAAAAGAAAAAAAACAAACAAAGCCATAGTCTGTAACAAGCAGATGCGGAGTTAGACAATTTGTTTAGTGAGTACAAAACTAATATTATCAAGTTTGTATACAATAATATCAGTAGGTTTAAAACCAAACTAATGCCAAATAGGGAACGTAAAACCATATGCCGGTAATTAGACTAACGAAACAAGTGAACAATAAGTGAACTAAAACCGGTATATCATGATGATTTGCTTTGTATCACTCACATTCATACGTGCCACGAGTTCAAAAATACTGATCGTGTTAAAGTGCATAAATAAAAGGGTAAATTGCAAATTCCGTTATTTTGCTTTGTAAAAATGACAAATATGCTATTGAGTGAAAAGTTCTCCAATATTTGTCTTTATACTTTGTATTTTTATGCGGAAAAAACCCCGAGTCCTCTCTTTTAACTTTTGGGCGTTAATCCCGGTTAACTCTCTCACGCGTCATGTACGTGAGGGTATTTTCGTCATTTCCAATCTCCCTTCTCGCGTCAGCACATCTCCCACCTTCCATTCATGCTAAATTGGTCCCCAAAAGTATTTTTTTCACCCGACACATCAACCTCCACCTTTCGTTTATGCAAAATGTGTCCCTGAGAACGTTTTGTCGCAAAAAAAAAAAGTTGATCGTCCATATTCTGATACATTTTCAAGGACGTAAATTGCACGACCGCTAAATAACTTTTAATTAAACTTAATTTCAAAGACTTAATTTGCACGACATTTGAAAGACTATATATTGGTACGACCGGTTCCTCTCGTTCATCAATTATCTCTAACCCTAATTGTTTCAAAAACCCTTTCAACTAATTAATTTATCTCAATTAAAATGGCTAGAAGAACTCCAATCCTTAATGAATTGAAGGAAGTATGTGGAGATTCAGAGCTCAACGAATGTATGGGGCTGTATATTGGTCAAATGGTTGGGCTGAACAAGTTTTTGTTGATGTGTTGCGCGGTCAATGTGACCAACTGAGGAATAGCCTAGGCGATATTTGAATGCTGATCAACGAGATCCAGACTAAGGTTGATGAATATGAAGATGGTTGGGTCGTTCTCTTGAAAGAAGTGCGTGATAGTGACACAAAAAAGTTGGCTGATGTGACCAACTTGATTGAAAAAGCTGCTATTTGCCAGAAGCAAGCTTATGTGGATCTCAGGGAGGATAGTGATTAGGATGTGTTTTAATGCTTTGATGTTCTTCTTGTAATTACCTTGCTTTGATCGGTGTGAAGTTTGACATTTTTGTTTACTAATGAAAGTCGTCGAAGCATCTACCCCCTTTATTTTAAGTACCAAAATTGCACAATGTTTCAACATTCACGTCTATTTAATACATACTCTATGCACATACTTTCTCATTCGAAAAAAACTTTCTTCTCTACCATACAATGTCAAACATTTAACTTGAATCTTTTTCTAGATCCACAGACTTAGCTACTAGCCTAATTGGGTTCATGGAAAAGGAATTAAACAATGAGCTGCAATTAGAAGAGAAATTTAGAATTTTATATTCTGGGGTGGAGGAGACTGTCACAAAGAGAGCAAGGTTCATTAAGGAGATGGAAAGTTATCTGCGGATGGAGGATAACGATGACGCTTACCAAACTGCACGAGTCTTGAAGCATGCTAAAAAAAGGATATGGAGAAGGCAGTTCATCTCCAAATTATGAATGATCAATCTCATCTTGGTGCGGGGGAGATGGTAAATCTTGTAAATAAATTGAAGGAAGGAATGGTATGATAATGTTTAGATGCAAGTGGTTAGACCTGTGTGTTTTGGATATCTTGATGTACCTTTGTTTTTCTCATGTTTAATAGAAAGAATTTCAAAGCCTTACCCTTGTTTTGGTAGTTTGACTTGGACTTTGGTTGGTTTCCAATTATGTTTGAATCTAGAATATCAAACATCCTAAGAGTTTGATTTAGATTTGCGTGTTTCTAGTTTGACATGGATTTTATCACCATTTAGACAAACTGCAAATTCATGTGATGTATGATTGCCTTATATTATATCCAAACAACCCATGTCAATGAGCAATTAAAGATTGTCGTACATTTGCATTCACCATTTAGATAGTTTGACATGGATTTTTTGTAGGCTTCAAATGATGCTTGACTCTAAAATGTTAAACATCCTAATAGTTTGATATGGATTTGCAAGAGGAAGTGATCGAATTTGTAGTTTGACATGGATTTTTATCACAATTCAAACACACTGCAAATCTAAGTCAACTCTGCAAATGATATCCAAAGCTTATGTTAATCTCCTATAAATTCATTGTTAATGCAATTATTCCTAAAAACGTTACTTGCATTTTCGGTCTCGCTTTGTTTTAATTACGATAATATATAAAAACAAGCATTTACGAAAACAACGAAAAACGAATTCTTGAGTTCAGGTATTTTTCATTTCAACCATGATCACTTAAGGTATGAGCAAACAAGTTTTCATCCTAATTAAGTGATCAAGGATTTAAGTTTTCTTAAACCCACCTTTTATTAAAAGTGTCAAAGTTTCTTATTAAACTTTATTTTTAAGAATACCTTTTATTAAATTAAATATTTGAAAATTAAAAAATGGCATATTCCATATGGTTTAGGAATATCCCTTGGGGATAAATATTCCACCAGATATGACTACCCCACTAAAAGACAAAAGGGAGTGGAGTTTACTCCCACGGTTCCTTATGCGGCTTCTTATCAATAAGGAACCGCGAGCACCTTTAAGGGACAACGCTCAGAGATAGCCGTTGGAGCTGTCTTATAAATAGTGGATCATTCTCATATTTTCTCCTCACCTCTTTTGCACATATAATTTCAGATTCATTCCTACTTCTTAAATCATTGAAATCTTTGATTATTTGGTTGATTACTACTTGTTTAGAAGTAAATCTTTCTCCTCCCATCTCTTCCTCTTAAGTGCAAAGAGAATAACACTTTCATTCTTGAAGTGTTGTGTCTACCTTAAAGCTTTATTGAAGATCAAACTTTTATTTTTCATTCTTGTGTTATTTTTGTGAAGATTCAAATAGTTGTGTCTCTTTGGAAGTTGTGTATGTAGTGTGGTTAATACTTAGTCCTTAAAGTATATTGGTGTAGATTGGTCCTAGCTAAAATTAGGTGATTGTGGTAAATATAATTGTTTTAGGAAAAATAAAGTATAAAGTGGTAAATATCAAATGCACGTTTAGTGGAACGTAGCACTTATGACCCTTTACGAGATCGTTCACCAAGGAGGTTAATTGTGTGTGTTAAACTCGTTGTTCTTGATTAATATTAAGGGAAAGGGGAAAGAAGATGACGGATTATGATGAAATTACATTAAGAAGAAAAACGCGTTTTCACGCAAAACGAGGCAAAAATTAAACTTACTCTAAAAATTCCAAACAATTACAATAAATTACTAAAAATATACAAATAAATAAAACTTCTTGAAACTTTTTAAATTAATTAATATTTCATTTTAAAATGCTAAATAAAGCTCTAAAAATCAAATAAATTATCAAAAAGCCCAAACTAAGATTTAAGACTTTGAAAACCTCAAAATATTTTAATTAAGCTAAAAACTATTTTTCCAAAATTTAAAACCTATTAAATCTATTTAAAAACCCTAAAAACAAATTTTAATTAATAAAATAATAATTACAAATCCAAAATTTATAAAAAAATTCTAAAAACTTGCAAACTAGTGTATTTTTATTTAATTAAAACAAAAATGAACTTGAAATTACCAAAATACCCCTATTGGGCCCCCAAATGGGCTTCAAATCAAAACAGTGCACCTAAATGGGTTTTTGGCCCAATAAGCAAAAATTTGTTCAAATAAGCTAGAAAAGCATAGTATTACTCAGAATTTAATTTTAAGCACAAAAGTCTAAAGGCCCAAAAGTTAAAAATATGCTTATCACAACTTAACCAACAATAAGCTAAACCTTAATGGGCCAATAAGCCCATTAAGCTATAAGTCAATGCCATAAGCTCTGCTTAAACACACAACCTTTTTATGGATATTCAAGCTTATTTTCAAAAATAAATTCTGAAAAGACCAAGAAATAAGCCAGAAAGTTGAAATACTTTTTCACAAAAAGACGAAATAGTCGGGTTAGAGTTCTAGACCACTTCAAGACTTGATTCTTTTTTAAAAAGCTTTTAAATAAGCAAACTAAGAATAATCAACAAGAATTTCTAAAAATCTAAGTATAATAATCTGTGGAACACAATAAGCTAGCTGAATAAGCACAATAAGTTGATTTTCTAGTAAAAGATTAACCAAATGAGCTATAACCTTCCAGAATTAATAATAAGCTGAGAAAAATGATATCTAATACAAAAAGAAAGTTGTTGATCACACCAATAAGCAATAGAATCAATAAGCTGATTTTTGGTCTTATTTGACCAAATCCTCAAAAGTCAAAGCCTGTTCTAATGGTTCAAATGCACTTGTGGGATGATTATGAGGCAATATTTATCACTTTTGGAGGAAGTCTTGAACTCAAGATCAATGAACCAAGTCCACCAGTTGGTGAACTAGGCTTAGGTTTTGGCACAAATTGCTCAATAAGCCAGTGGGCTTATTAGCTTGTTAAATAACAAACCAGCACTTAAAACACAAAAACAAGCAGCAAAATAATCAATGGCAAGCAATGGATTTACAAAGCAACAAGTAGAAATGCAAATGCACCCCAAAACAGATTGGTCACTTTGCTAATGCAAATGACCAATCTAGTGACTTTTGACAGCTTTTAGCTTATGCAATAAGCTCCCAAATTCAAGTACCAGATATTGCACAGATGGACACCAACAAAAACTACTTTCAAACCAATTTTCAGCCTTTAAATCTAACAAATATAATGAACAAGTTATACCTGCTGATGTGTTTGGCCAAATTTTATACTTGAAAACTTGATTTTCCCAAAACTTGTGCGATTCTTTTCCAAACCCTTTGAAACTTAACCAGTTATGAAAACACTTATAAAACACCCCAATGAGAACTTTAAACCACTAATGGACCAATGTCCAAGGCCCTAATGGCCTTTGATAGTTAACCCCAAACAGCCTTTTAAAATCCTTTTTCAAACAAACTTTTTAATTTTCCTTTTAACAATCTCTTTTTATGGATTAAATAGATTAACTATGAACAAAGTAGCAGGAAAGAACAATAAAATCAACCACATAAAGCACTTATCACAAAATCACATAGCAACATATGCTTATGACAGAAAATAAAAAGAAAGGAAAGAAATGTGAACCTCTTCCCTATAACCTCCTAAGGGAAGTCAACAAAGCTCACTTGAGTTTATCCAACTACTAGGATAAGCCAAGGGTGTCTTGGACAAGGGATAAAATACCTTGTTGATGGTTCGATAGCTGAACCAAGGTCTTTATGATATTTTGGATGAGATCTTCAACACAAACAACAAACAAGCCAAACCAAAGCTCATAAACTCTGAATAAGCTTGCTAGAAACAAGCTTATCATAACTTATGATCCTAGGATTAGGGTTAGTACACAGTAAACAAGATCAAAACAGTAAAGCCTTTTGAAACTTTTTTGAACCTTGAAAACTTTATGAAACAAAAACGTACCCAAACCAAACTATCAAAACAGTATCATAAGATATTGGAACACAAGTTTCAGCTTTTATTATACCAACTTTAATGAAAGAAAAAGGAATTATAATTGCAAATGAAAAATACCAACCTTTCATTCACTTGAAAGGAATTACAAATTACAAAGCTAAAAAATGGAACAAAGGGACTCTCACAAGCTGAGGTCTCCTTTTATACTACTACAATGAAGATACTAGAAGCTTAAAACCCTAATCTATGATTCCAGAAATGCCCTTGAGTCGTTTGAGGATATTAGCTGTCCAAATATGATCTCAACCCTTCATTTGGTGCGTAAGGAGAAAGCAGTTGACGTGGGATGTAGATTAAGCCATGTGGCATTCCTTGGAGGTTAAGTAGTCATGTATTGGTGGAAAGATGGGACGTGTGGGGACCATGGTGATGGGAAGGATGGTTTGAGTGTGTGGAGTGAAGCGTGGGAGAGTGAATTGTATTTTGGTGTGGGTAATTTAAATTAACCCCATGGTAATTTAAATTAACCCCATGGTTAAGGTGAAAATTGAAACTGGGGTGGAGGTGAATAGTGCCACGTTTGATCCGAAAAAGATGGATTGTGCTTGTGTTTGGCGCATTTTTGAGATTCAAATGCTTGAGTGCACATAAATGGCCCCTAGACTTTGGCAAAACTTGTAAACAAAGTATTTTCATTAACAAAAACGCATTCCCTTTGTTAACAAACTTTCTGTTTTCATACTTGGCCACAAATAGTTTTCCAAAGTATTTTTAGGGTTTATAACACTTAGGCATAATTACATAACCAGTCCTTTTATGTTTTAAACTTGAAATAAGGATTATTTATGCAATCTTCTTGAACTTCAAAGGTCTTTATTGTATATTGAGCATACTTTAGGGACCAAGCTTGTAATTTTGAGATTTACAAGGGTATAAAGTGTCAATTCTTCAAAGTTGAAGGACTATTCTTGAACATCTTCAAATCTTCAAGGTCTTTTATTGGAAATTCACAACTTGAGCCCGGTTAATTGTGAGACTTCGTTTCTCGTGTTCGTTTTTGCTTGTTTCTTGTGATCTTTTGTCTTTTTCACGATATTTGTACCTAAAACACACAAAGAGCAAACACGAGTATATTTTACGGCATTTTCGCACATTTAAAGCTCGTTTAAGACGATGAGACTATGTATAATCGCAGTCTCATCATTAGGGCTCGACTTTTAGCTTAGAGTCGGAAATTGGTTAAGTGACGTGTACCACCTTAAGGAGCTTGTTGATTAGTGATCTCTCGAGTAAGGAGTACTCGAGGAGTGGAGTAGGAACGAGGAGTGAGCTTCGTTGTCGAACCACTATAAATCCTTGGTGTTTAATTTGATCTTTCTTTTCCTTATCTCTTTCCATTCATTATTCTTTACTTGCATACTTGTGATTATTAGTTTAGTTGCACTATCCCTTGTCCATATTGTGTATAAGAAGATTTCCCATATTTTCTCAAGTCTAAGTTTTAAAAAGGATTTTTGAAAACCAATGTTTAACAAGTAAATTTAAGAAACTATTCAACCCCCCCTTCTAGTTTCTACAATTGGTATCAGAGCGTGGTTGCTCTAGCATTTTTAAAATACATTGTATTTTAAAACTTGAATCGATCTATGGATTCCAACAAGTACCTAGAAGGGCAATCTATGCAAAGACCAACTCTTTTTAAGACCGATATTTTATTTATTGGAAAATAGATTTGAGACTTATGTGAAATCAAAAGATTTAGATCTTTGGCATGTTATTACCAATGGTGACTTTTTGCCTTATCAATATAATGAAGTTTCTTAAAAGAAAGAGTTAGTCACTTTTAAAAATTCTAATCATGACACTAAGAAGAAAAGCTAAAAATAATAAGGCTAAAATGGTGATTTATAATGCTTTACCTAAGAAAGAGTATGAAAGGATTTCCATGTGTAAAACCGCTAAAGATATTTGGAATACTCGTTTAGTAACCCACCAAGGTAATAGCCAAGTCAAAGAAAGTAAAATCGATCTTCTTGTTCAACAATATGAACAATTTGTCATCTTAGAAGATGAAACTATTGATAGTGCATTTGCTAGGTTTAATACTATTATTACTAGTCTAAAAGCACTTGATAAAGGTTTTTCTAGCAAGAACAATTTTAGGAAGTTTCTTAGGGCATTGCATCCAAAGTGGAGAGCTAAACTCACGGTGATGGAAGAATCAAAGGACCTTACTACATTATCACTTGATGAACTTATTGGCAACTTAAAAGTTCATGAAATGATAATTTTGAAGGACACGGAAATGGTGAAAACCAAGAGTGAAAGAAAGTCTAGCACTAAAAGCCAAGAAGGTGCAAAGTGACCATGATAGCCCCTCATCGGAAAGTGATGATGAGGAATATGCTATGACGGTTAGAGACTTCAAGAAGTTCTTCAAAAAGCGAGGTCAACATGTAAGACAACCAAGCAACGACAAGAAAGTCTTTTCCAAAAACCGATTTGCCAAGAATGACAAAGGTGATAGGAAATGCTTTAGATGTGGGGACCGAAATCATTTCATCGGTGAATGTCCCAATCCATCTCGCAACAAGAATCACACGGGTTTTGTTGGAGGTTCATGGAGTGACAGTGGTGAAGAATGCGACGACAATGCTAAAGTCGAGAAGTGTCTCATGACCCATTCTTCCAAAGAGGTACATTCTGAAATCGAATATTATAGCAATGATATTTCTTCTCTAGATGATTTAGAATTAGAAGGTCAATATAACAACCTATGCAAACTAAGTCTAAAATTCATTGAAAAGAACAAAGTGCTAAAATCAACTAGGACCAATCTTGAAAATGAGATTAGTGAGCTAAGAGATAAATTAGCTAAGCTTGAGAAATATAAAGAAGTTGATTTAGATTGTCTAAGTTGTGAAAGTATTAGACAAGAGAATGAAGATCTCAAGAGCACCTCCAATAACTTGGAAAAGTTCATAAAAAGTACTAGTGCTCTTGACGATATGCTTAGTAGGAAAATCAATTCTAGGGAAAGACTTGGATTGGGATTTAACACCAACGAAGCATCTACAAGTGAATCAAAACAAGTTAGGTTTGCTGAAAAACGTCCCACTGCCCGCGGTGCTCCAAAATATGGGGCGGTTCCATATCAATATGGAACCGCAGGTTGCATTAAGGAACCGCGGACAGAAGACGAATTTTGTGGAAACTCTTAAGTTTATGTGAAGTCCATTTTAGGTAAAGGGCCAAAACATCTTGTTGTTAACAACGTTAAATTACCTATAATTGATAAAAAAAGAACTTGATAAATTCTACAAGCCTTTAAGTAAACCTCTAATGGGAATGAGAAATTTATCAAGACAATCATCTACTCCTCCAAGACTACATAATGATTCAAGGCCCAGAAGTAGAACACCAACACTTAAAAGGAATGATCACTCTAAGTCACGATCTAGGAGTAAAACACCAACACCTAGAAACAAAAATAACTCTAGGTCTAGATCAAAGACTCCTAAGAAAAACAATGGACACCAAAATGCTCATATGAATTGGGATAACTTTCAACAATGTTTTTCTTCGTGGGGTATGTGTCCTCCATTCATGCATCCCAACTAAATGCAAGGGATGTTTGGAACTAACAACTTTGAACTCATGTGATATTGGGGACTAAATGTTTGATCTTGTGTGTTGTTACCTATATATGCTTGGGAATCGACTTGGAGCCCGATGAGTGAATTAAGGATAGTGGTTGTTCTAAACACATGACGGGTAATCGGAATTTGTTCTCATCCTATAAATCGTATAAGAAAGGTAACGTCACTTTCGCTAGTAAGCTACGTGGTAACATCATTGGTAAAGGTACGGTTTTCTTGACTCCATGACCATCGAAAATGTTGAACACGTAGATAACTTAGGGTTTAACTTACTAAGTATAGGTCAACTTTGTGACAATAAGTGTAAGGTAATCTTTTCGGAACATGATAGTGAAATCGTAAAAGATGGAAAGATCATTGGAAAATGTGTTAGAAAGCATGGGCGTTATGTCATGAAGGTCACTAGGAAGTCAAAGGACAACTTATGTCTAGAGACTTTAGAAGATAGTTCTACTCTTTGGCATAGGAGATTAGGTTACACTGTTATACGTTTAATACAATCTTTAATCTCTAAGGATTTGGTAAGAAATCTCCCCAAGTTTAAGTTTGATAGTCACTTTTATGATGCTTGCAAAGTTGGGAAGCAAGTTCACTCAAGTCACAAGGCCAAGAATTTGGTATCAACCTCTCGGTACCTAGAGCTCCTACATATGGATCTCTTTGGACCTTTCGTCATACGGAGTTATGGAGGTAACCTTTATACCCTAGTTATAGTTGATGACTATTCTAGATTCACTTGGACTAGATTTTTGGCTACTAAGAATGAAGCTTTTGATCATTTCGAAACCTTTAGTCGAAGGATCTAAAATCAACTAGGATGTTCAATTGTCTCTATTAGGACGGATCATGGTAGGGAATTTGATAACGAAGTGCAATTTGGTGCCTTTTGTGAAGCTCATGGTATTATCCATAACTTCTCGGCTCCTCGCACTCCACAATTAAATGGGATAGTTGAAAGGAAGAATAGGACTATCCAAGAGATGAGTAGGAAAATGTTAAACGAGCAATCTTTGCCTCAAAAATTTTGGTGCAATGCCATGGACACATCAACCTATATTCTCAACTGAATTCTTATTCGACCTTTTCTAGGAATGACCCCTTATGAGATTCTTAAAGGCAAGAAACCCTCATTAGAATACTTTAAAGTGTTTGGAAGCAAGTGCTTCATTCTCAACATCAAAGACTACCTTACTAAGTTCGACTCAAACTCGTACGAAGGTATCTTTTTAGGTTATTCTCAAACTAGTAAAGCCTACATAGTCCTCAGTAGAACCTCGGGTGTAATCGATGAATCACTCAACGTGACATTTGATGAAACCCCCTCCTTCATCCAAGACACCACCTTTGGTAGATGATGACTTGAATGAAGTAAACATAGTTAAAGCCAAAGAGGTTAGAAAAATAGGAGTTGAAGATCTTAATGTTGAAAAGGGAGTAAACATTAGGGAGTCTAAGGATCATGCTCTCGAAAACGTCATAGGCGACTTAAATCAAAGGACCCTTAGATCTCAAGTCCAAGATCAAAGTAACTTCTTTTGTTTCGTCTCATTGATTGAACCAAAGAATGTAAAGATGCTTTGATGGATGAGAGTTGGGTCATCGCCATGCAATAAGAATTGAATCAATTCATTGCTAATGATGTTTGGGAACATGTTCCTCCACCTATAAGTACTACCATCATAGGAACCAAGTGGGTATATAGGAGTAAGTTAGATGAGAACGGTGTTGTGTCTCGTAACAAGGTAAGACTTGTAGCTCAAGGCTATAATCAACAATAAGGTATTGATTATGATGAGACATATGCACCTGTAGCAAGGTTAGAGTCCATTAGGATCCTTTTAGCTTATGCTTGTGCATTAGATTTTAAGCTTCAATAAATGGATGTAAATAGTGCGTTTCTTAACGGTTTGATCAATGAGGAGGTATATGTAGCTCAACCTTCCGGCATCATTGATTTTGAGAAACTGGATCATGTTTACAAGCTTAAGAAAGCTCTTTATAGTCTTAAACAAGCACCCAAAGCTTGGTATGCTAGACTTGAAGCGTTTCTTGTAAGACACAAGTATATCATGGGGATGGTAGACAATACACTCTTTACAATGAAGAAAGGTTCTCACCTCATAATCGTATAAATATATGTTGATGACATTATATTTGGTTCAACTTCTCAAAGCTTGTGTGATGACTTTGCCAAAATCATGCATGACGAGTTTGAAATGAGCACGATGGGAGAACTTAAATTCTTTTTAGGACTCTAAATTAAACAAATGGACGATGGTATTTTCTTTAACCAATCTAAGTACGTTAAAGAAATGCTAAAGAAATTTGGATTAGAGGACTCTAGATCAATGAAGACTCCTATGGCATCAGATACTAAAAACACCATAGATGATAATTTTGAGTCGGTAGACAACACCAAATATAGAGGTATGATTGGTAGTTTGTTGTACCTAACGACAAGTCGACCGGATAGCATGTTTATTGTTTGCCTTTGTGCTCGCTTCCAAGAGGCTCCCAAAACCTCTCACCTTGAAGCGGTTAAGCGTACCTTCCGATACATTAAGGGTACTATTCATTTAGAATTATGGTTTTCTAAAGGGACTGGCGTAGAAACCATAGTATACGCGGACTCAGATCATGCGAGAGACTATGTGGACCAGAAAAGCACTAGTGGAGTTTGTACCTTCATGGGTTGTTGTTTAACTTCTTGGTTCTCCAAGAAACAGACCGCTCTTTCTATATCCACCACGGAAGCCGAGTATGTGAGTGTCGGTACAGCTTGTCAACAAGCTCTATGGATGAAGCAAGTACTTGTTGATTACGGGATTTCACTTAATGACGTTCCCATCATGTGTGACAATAAGGGTGCATTAGACCTTAGCAAGAATTTCGCGCAACATTCGCGAACTAAGCACATAGAGATTCGCTACCATTTCCTTAGGGATAATGTTCAAAAGGGGAACATATCGATTGAGAAGGTGTCCTCGGTAGAGAACTTAGCCGATATCTTCACTAAGCCACTTCAGAGGGTTCTTTTTAATTACTTGCGTCTAGGTCTAGGTTTAATGGAACATATACCTTAATTACGTATTTTATTAATCGAGTCTTTTTCTCTTTTGATTCTTTTCATTCTTTGAGTCTTTGAGTATCATAAACTCTTTTTGGAAAATTTCTCTTATCTTTTACAAAATTCTTAAAGTTCTTTCGAAAATGGTCGAGAAATGTTTTTGCATTATTAATTCAATCTAAAAACGTTTTTCATAGCTTCTTTCTATTGATAACGAGCATACATAATTCATATGTATAAGTCTCTCAAATATAGCAAGAACAAAATTGAACCATGGAGGATCATTGTGTCATGACTATGTGTCTAGATTAACACACCTCCAACATCGATTTTATTTTAAATCCATGTATTTTGGTCAAAATCTTGTTTATTGAGCTCTTGTGTGTTTTCTATGTCTATTATTGCTTTTTAGCATGTCTCTATGATAAGTTAGACTAGAAAATTAGGATTTGCTGAATTGGAAAATTCTCCTTATCCACCAAAACCAAGCCTCGGTAGGCGTTCTCCAAATAACCTGTGGATCCATATATATATGGAACCGCAGGTGGAGATAAGAAACCGTGGGCAGAGCTTCTGATTTCGATTTTTCTGTAACTCCAAATTTGTTCCAACACTTTTTGGGATCTTTGTTTCAAACCTTTGACCACCCCAAAATTGTCTTGTGCTTTCTCTATTTAACCCTAAGCATTTTGTATCCTTTCTCAAATTAAAATGTCTTATTCACCAAATGAAAGCCTTGATCCTCCTCCATTTCCCCCAATCTCTTACAATCCAAATTCACCCAAGAACACTCAAAATCATATTTCTTCTTCTTCTAAGAATATTGATTGTGGAACCTCTTCTCTTCCACCACTATCCTTTTATGTTCTTCCTCCCTCACATGATAATATCATGCATCATGGGACATATTGCCATTGTTGTCAATATCAGCATCTTGCTATGGCTCATATCTGTTGGAAACTCACTTTATGTGACGACATTTAAGAATTCCCATTAGTTATCATAGTCACACACGCTTAGACTAGATTAGGTACAATGTATAGTTTAAGGTTCGTGTGTGACTATATATACCCCTCCTTAGCTTCCAAGGAGGGGTGTTGCTTGTGTTTCTTTTTCACTTTCTATTACATTTTCTTTCTTTCATCTTACACATACAACCACTCTCTCTCTAAGCTCAACAATGGCTACCACCACCATTTACCACCATATTAGACCACCGAATCATAGATAGCAAATCCCACAATTGGCATCAGAGCCTTGGTTCAATCCTTGGATAGTGTTTATTGTTTTCGATTCGGTGGTCTCAAATTTTTTTTGGTCCGATTTATTCATTTTTGTTGTCACGTCTTGTTATCTGATTTGTCACATCTTATTATTTGTTGTCCAAACTGTGTCATTATTTTATCTTTGTCCAAATCTGTCTAAACAGTCAAGTATCTTATCACAGCCCACATATGGTTTTCATAACCAACTGGCTTTGAGGTTTTGAGTCCCTGGTCTCACGGTTTTACATTGGGTCAAATATCTTCTTTCTGGTCAATATGCATGTCTGAGGTTCAAACTTTATAGGTTTCTTTACTCTTTTTTTTGAAGATGAAGGTGAAAACCCAGATTTGCCAGAAAAAAAAATTAGACTCAGAAACATGTTCCTGAAAATATGGAAAAAGGACAGTACTTTTGGATAAGCTTTCAGATCGGAATATTGCGATCGCAAAAACCACTGGTTTCTACATTGCGATCGAATATTCCGATGGAACACTATCGGTGCATTCCGATGGAACGCATTCCGACGGATGCATTCCGACGAATGCATTCCGACGGGGTGTAGAAGAGAAGACATTCCGATGGATTTTTTTTAAAACATTGCGATGGAAAACAAAAACATTCCGATGGGACTTCTTTTAGACATTACGATGGACTGTTTATAAAACCAGTGGACCAAAAATTGTGACCGAGACCTATGCCAAACATAACAGCCTACATTTTCACATTCAATCCAACACCAAGTCTAGCTATAAACCCATCGTCACTTTTTATCTCACAACAAACCCCGACTCGATCTATAACCCTCCGTCTCTTATCCCAACTAGACTCGAACCAAAACAGAAAATTATATTGGATCTCATATTTAATTCGTTTCAGACATGCATGCCAAGATCTATATAGATCTCACGAATTTCAGTCATCACAGATCTGTAAATGGTTCTTACCATCTTTACTATTCGAATATAATTAAAGTTTCATAACAAATATGTTACAAACCTTAATTGTTTCGATTTATGAGAAACACATCAAACCTTACCCGAGACCCTTTACAACTCTTGTAAAGCCCTATGCTCCTTTGATATTCGAATGTATGAATGATTGATAACAATTTTCGTTATAATCATTTCATTGATTCGTTTAATTTAAGACACATGCAATCACAATTAAACCCTACCTGAGACCACATATGTGATCTTGAAGATGTTTCATGATCTGATTCGTGCTCTAATGATGTTAAGACCGGATTTAGGCTTGAATGAGATGATATTCGCATATGTGTGTTGTTGGGAGACGAGGATATTGGGTGTGTTAGAAGGGGGCGGTATGTTTGAGATGAGTACTAAGATTCGATTGATTATCTCAGTATTTTTTGATGGAGATGTATCTGATTTGGTGGAGAAGCAAATGAGATTTAGATGAGATTAATATTTTTCTGATGGCTGAGTATTGAGAGGAAGAAAGAGACGGAGGTTTTTAGGTAAATGATTTTGGGAGAAGTGTAGAAGTTGGGGGCGGTGTAAAATGAGAATAGGGTTAAGAAATACCTAATCTTTAGGTTTGGTACTATTTATATCCTAATTCTAAGTGGATCGAGCATCATTTTTGATGGGATAATTATTACTGGTATTAAACTTGGGCCACGTTATTCTATCCCTCACGATACACTTGATATACGTAGACATATTAGCTATACTATTTATCAAATATGGGCCTACATTCATTTATTTTTAGGCCAAATTGTTATAAAATGGAAATGGGTGTCGATGGACGAAATTTTGGCTACTTTTTGACTAATTAACGCATATGCAAATTTTGGCTATTTAAGTTAAAGTTTGTAGTATGTGGTTAATGATTGTATATGCGGTTTGCATTGGTAAAAGGGATGTGATAAAGTGACGAGACAATATGACGAGACTGAGTGACAAAAATTTATTTGAGACGAGACCAAGAAAAAATGGGCGATTTTTTAGTGGCTACAAATTTGTTTAATCAGGTATAAATTATGTGAAGTTGGAGACGGATTTTTCGAAGGCGTGAAATTATTTTATCTTTCAAAGATAACTTACTCGTGCTTCATATTAGAATGAAGACTTGGTTATCTGGTTTCCGGGTTCGGGGTGGTTGGTTGATGACTCGGATAACTATCACTTAAAGGGGTTACATTGTTGTACTTAGTGTCACGCGCTTAGTCGACGTGGATAATTTCAAGAGGTGTTGTGCTTATAGACTTCTTCAGTGATGCATTGAGTACTTAGAGATTTCTCCACCGTTCTTCATTCAACAATAGTGCAAGCTTAAGTCACAAGATCGAAGGATTTTTATTCAGTTTCACGTTTGATGTATCTGGTTCATTCAATCAGCGGTCACTTCAAATTTCTTTCACGTGGGTTGGTAAAGGTGGCCATAGAGAGTTTATGAGAAGAGATTTTCGATCAACAGCTGATTCTCACAAGGATTTATAATTCAGCTTATTTATTATTCTCACGAGATTTTCAGGTTCATGTGCTTACGATTTATTGATGGTTCCGAGTTTCGAAACCATCAAGGGGGAAGAAGAAGACACATTGAACGCACAACGAGTACACGTGATGAACTTCATACCTTCTTTTGATTTGAAGACATTCCGGGATGACATTTGTCATAGCCGCAGAGAAAATCAGTGTTTTAACTCGTGGCGTTATCAATCTCTAAACGGTACACTACTGATTCGAGGTTTAATTGTTTGATTGTTGCAATTATTCATCATCATTATCCTATATGCATTCCCGGGACTTGATTGACTCTGGTGCATCTCCGGAAGAAGATATGTGCATTTCCGGGACTTAATTGACTCTGGTGTTACGATGTCAACTTCATGAATGGGATAAAGTGTCCACTTCAGTATTTGAGCTTCATAATGGGGATTGATTTACTTTCTTCAACTATGTGGGGGAAGAAATGTCTTGATTCTTTCTGGTATGCATAACTTGAACTCTCAGGGGGAAGAAAAATTCAGAAGAATTATTCAAGCGTGAGAAGAAAAGTTGTTGATCTACTTGGTGTACTGATAGGTGTGTAAACACCCATCCTTTTTACCACTTAATTACAATAATAACCAAGCCAAAACGTGTATTTTATGTCATTTATGTCGGAATTATGCGTGGTTTGTGTTTTTGTTGTAATTTAGGACGAAAAGGTGAAAAGTGGAGAAAACACGACATTCACGGGCTTTTATCGAAGAAAAAGACGAAAGATGAAGTCGAAAGATCAAGAGTGGAAAAAGAACGGAAGTCCAAGACCAATTCTGAAGATTTATCGAAGAAAAAGTCAAAGATGGAAGTTTACTAAAAAGCCGAAGAACTCGAGTCTTATTTATGAAGAAAATACAAGACGAGTTTGAAGAAATCCCAAGACAAAGTCCAAGTATTAAGAAGACTAACAAAAGATTAAAGAGATCAAGGACCCAAGTGTGCAATTAAGAGAAAGAAGAAAGAGGGAGGAAGCTTCCTAAGGTCCTCCCTAATCTCCCTATAAATACCAACCAACCTCATTTGTAGAGAGTGGTTGGTGGTTTGACAACCCATCCTTCCACCATTTTCATTTTCATGTTCTTTAATTTTATGCACTTTATCTTCATGTAATGCACCTTTAATTTTCTTTTAATTCCAAGTAAGTTTCCATTTAATTGATGTTAATCTTTACTTTATTGTTAATCTCCTTCTTCCTTTCTTACTTGATTTGTTCTTAATCTTTGTGTTCTTGTTCTTGAGTTTTCTTATTTTCAATCAAGTGGGTTTTGATTGATTTGACTTTGTTTGTTAGTTTTGATAATTTGTTTTGATTGATTATTGTTAATTGATGTTTGTTGATTGTTTTGGGTTTAATCTTTTGGTTTGATTTGGTTAGATTTAATTAATTTCGTGCCTACTGTTCTTATATGCCGTTACTGTAACTTGCCAGAACTTTCCGAATAGGTTTTTCTTTGTCCTTCTATGCGGAATATTTTGATTATTCCGAATTGCTGCTTAGTTTTCTTTCTATTCGGAACATTTTCAATATTCCGAATCACTGTTCTAAAAATGTTCTATGCGGAATGTTCATTTATTCCGAATAGGGTATTCTATGCGGAATGATTATTTATTCCGAATAGGAAATTCTATGCGGAATGATTATTTATTCCGAATAGGAAATTCTATGCGGAATGATTTGTTATTCCGAATAGGATTTTCCATGCGGAATACTTGAATATTCCGAATAGAGTCTTTTTCCGCATAGCCCTTCTTTTCCGCATAAGCATTTTTATTTATTTATTCCGAGTAGCCCTACTTTTCCGCATAGAGTAGCTTTTTATTATTCCGCATAACCTTTATTCCGCATAGGGCGTTTGTCCATTTTTATTCCGCATGATTAACATTCCGAATAGCTTTTATTGGATTTTTAGTTTTCAGTTTTTAAACTTTACTTTTTCCCGCCTTTTCTTTATTTGCACTTTTACTCGCTTTCCTTTTATTTCAAGTTTTAATTTGTGTCATTTATTTTTATTGCCTTTGAATTTTCGTCATTTATTTCCAGTTAAGTTTTAATCTTTCATTATTGTTTTCTTACTTTATCTTTAATTGTTCCAAGTCTTTATTTTCCTTTAGTTTTAGACAACGACCACTCTTTATTTGATTCACCAAGAACAACTAATCTCACACAATTAACCCGAGATCAATTCGAAGAGATTCCGAGAAAACGAACTTTTAATTGATATAAAAATCAGATATTATGTACCCCTTACTTTCAATCCCTCTTAGAAACGTTATCAGGTTATATTATGGGATTTGCTTGTTAGATTCCGTTGGGCGCTTAATCATTCTAAGCTTTATTGAAAGCTTTGAAGTTGCTTACGAGGATTGTCGGTTTAGGGGGAAGCTATTTAAAAGCTTCTACATCAAGTTTATGTGGCATGAATTAGGGGGAAGCTAATTCAGAAGCTTCTCCTTAACCAGAAGTGTATGGGATACTTAGCTCGTGCCGTTACAGTATTTCTACTACAAGTTAAATATGAGTCGTTTTGAAGTCAAAGGCCTCAGAAGACATCATCAGCATTGGACGCTTCATGAAAGCTCTTGTTCTTTATCATTATGTACTTGTTAGGAAAAATATTGTAAGGAATTCTACACGTCGTCCCATGGGGGAAGATTGTTGGAAACTCACTTTATGTGACGACATTTAAGAATTCCCATTAGTTATCATAGTCGCACACGCTTAGACTAGATTAGGTACAATGTATAGTTTAAGGTTCGTGTGTGACTATATACCCCTCCTTAGCTTCCAAGGAGGGGTGTTGCTTGTGTTTCGTTTTCACTTTCTATTACATTTTCTTTCTTTCATCTTACACATACAACTACTCTCTCTTTCTCTAAGCTCAACAATGGCTACCACCACCATTTACCACCATATTAGACCACCGGATGATAGATAGCAAATCTCACAATATCTATGAGTTGAATTACATCAAGAGTCTCCTAGTCAAACCTCCTCTTCACTATGACTATGAGATTACTACCAATCCACCACCATCTCCTTCCGCCATTACCTTGTCTTTCATTTAGGCATGTGGATTGCTTATTTCCAAGACATCTAATTCAAGCAAATCTTAGAGTTCTAGTTTAACTAGGATTAGATTTATGTTTTTCTTTTGGATTGTTTTGTTTTTCATACATCTTTGTATGATTTATTTCCATGTATCTTTATTCATGTTTTCCATTAATATAACTTATCTTGGATCTTGGTTAACTTCTCTTTTCTATCTTATTTCTCTTTTTGTGTGACCTTTGCTATATCTTGTTAGGTGTTTCCTTCACTTCTACTAATTCTTCTATGTAGCTTGTCACCATAGCTCGATTCCTTGGTGCCCCAAGCAAGGGGAGTAAGCACCAAGGGGGAGCACTTGCAAAGTCCGATTCTTTTCTTCTGCAAAGACTTTTGCAACCTTTTTGCTTCGACAAAGGAGAGAAATGAAATAAACTCGTCTTCGAAAATCTTGTTTTTCATGTGATTGAGTTTATGTATTATCGAAATCAAAAAGGGGGAGACTGTTAATGCAATGATGCCTAAAAACGTTATATGCATTTTTCGGTCTCGCTTTGTTTTGATTACGACAATATATAAAAACAAGCATTTACGAAATCAACGAAAAATGAATTCTTGAGTTCAAATATTTTTCATTTCAACCATTATCACTTAAGGTATGACCAAACAAGTTTTCATCCTAATTAAGTGATCAAGGATTTAAGTTTTCTTAAAACTCACCTTTTATTAAATGTGAGAAAGTTTTTTATTAAACTTTATTTTTAAGAAAATGTTTTATTAAATTAAATATTTGAAAATTTGAAAATGGCATATTTCATATGGTTTAGGAATATCCATTGGGGATAAATATTCCACCAGATGTGACTATCCCACTAAAAGACAAAAAGGAGTGGAGTCTACTCCCATGGTTTCTTAAATGCCTATGCGGCTCTTTATCAATAAGGAACCGCATACACCTTTAAGGAACCACGCCCAGAGATAGCCGTTGGAGCTATGTCTTATAAATAGTGGACCATTCTCAGATTTTCTTCTCACCTCTTTTGCACATATATTTTCAGATTCAATCCTACTTCTTAAATCATTCAAATCCTTCATTATTTGGTTGATTACTACTTGTTTAGAAGTTAATCTTTCTCCTCCCATCTCTTCTCTCAAGTGTAAAGAGAAGAACACTTTCATCCTTGAAGTGTTGTGTCAACCTCAAAGATCCATTAAAGATCATACTTTTATTTTTCATTCTTGTGTTATTGTTGTGAAGATCTAAATAGTTGTGTCTATTTGGAAGTTGTGTATGTAGTGTAGTTAATACTTAGTCCTTAAAGTATACTGGTGTAGATTGGTCCTAGCTAAGATTAGGGCTCGACTTTTAGCTTATAGTCAAAAATTGGTTACGCGACGTGTACGGTTTCTCCACCTTAAGGAGCTTGTTGATTAGTGAACTCTCGAGTAAGGAGTACTTGAGGAGTGGAGTAAGAACGAGGAGTGAGCTTCGTTACCGAACCACTATAAATCCTTGGTGTTTGGTTTGATCTTTATTTTCCTTATCTCTTTACATTCATTATTCTTTACTTGCATATACTTGTGATTATTAGTTTAGTTGCACTGTCTCTTATCCATATTGTGTATAAGAAGATTTCACATATTTGCTCAGGTCTAAATTTTTGAAAAGGATTTTTGAAAACCCATATATAACAAGTAAATTTAAGAATCTATTCAACCCCCCTTCTAGTTTCTACATTCATGTCTTAAACGGATTTGGAGTGATCCTTTAGACAAATTGCCTAATCAATGACAAATTGCTCATATAAGTCCACTATTTTTGCCGAATTAGTCAAACTGCCTATATGTGATTCATAAATTGTCAATGTTAGGCTTCTTTACCATAACTTATTACATAGCCAAAAGTTAGATTAAAACATAATACCACATTGACATAATCTTCTACAACTTAGCCATAACAAAAGATTAAGCTTGGAACAATTTATTTAGCTTTATTATACTCTTGCTTGTTAGTTATCACCGCCATCCCTCTTCTCCTCTTGAGGTCTTCCACCAGCTCTTGTGCAACAACATCATCGCCATCATTTGCCTCTTTCTTCACCTTAATAGCCTCTTTCTTTACCTTAATAGCCTATGCTTTCACCTCAACAACCTATGCTTTCACTTCTTCATCTCGAATCACTAACTCAACATCATCTTCATCCATTTGTTGTTGATAAAAAGCAAAAATGTCATCCAAATATTTAGTTTGAGTTACTTGCTTAAGCTTATCCAATGCTTGATCAATGTCAGCAAACATATCACTAATCTCTTCAGGCTCATCATCAAGATGGTATGGATCATCATTACAATCAAAATCTATGGCTTCATCCAAATCTACATCATTGTCCCATGTAAGAAAATCCCTTGACTTGCCACTCATTTTATCACTATTATCAGTATCATACTGATGAATCTCCATCCCCATATCAAAATCATCAAAATCAACCTCACCAAAAGAGACATCATCACCATTGACAACGTTTGAAACTTGTTGTTCTTCCTAGCTTGAATCATCAAACCCAAACTCGTTGTCAAGCTCTTCAAATATTCTCTTGAACTCATACTCATCACTCATCCTTCTAGTCATATCTTCAAAAAAATTTCCCGTTGACCATGGTGGTGGGAACTCAATGTCATCATCATAAACACGAAAATCATTAACTACAGTCCCCCCCCCCCCCAACAAAGCTAGTCTATAAAAATATCACCATTTTCTCACTGTTGACACTGTCTAGATCTAACTCTTTCACGATAGCATCACCAACATTTTCTTCTACCACCACAGCCTTACCCTTACGTGCCTTTTACTCCACCAGGTGTTGTTGTACCAAGAAAACACATGTTTCGGTATACACCTCCATTTCCTTAAACCTAGGAATAACGTCTTATTCATACGATAGTGATAGCAAAGTGTCATTCAATGATTGTCTAGGTATCCTAAAATGCGAGAACAAAAGCATACCTTCTATGTACCCTAAATCCTTAAACATTTCTTCTAGTGTGTACATACCAAACATGTCACACTGAACTAAGTCAAATCAACTTATAGTACCAAAGTGATATATTCTTTCTAGTGGTGAGGTAAATTCACCATTGTGATGAATTTGCACATTAAACGCGTTTTTATTCGATTCTCTGAAACAAAAAAAAAAAAAGACAAAACACATATCATCATTAACTAGGCAATTTACGCAAGAATATGAGCATATCCAAACTAAGCTTACCATATAGAAGACATAAAAGAGAATGAAGCTTACCATAAAGGAGACCCAAATCAGGGATGGTGGTACTGCGAGAACGATTTTGCCAAAATTTTCCTTTTTTTTATTGGTGTTCTTGTTGTGAGATACATAGTGAGGCAAGGAAATGAGATGATATATTTATAACATAAATGAGAGATACTTTAGATTGCAAATTTAGACCTCGAAGTGAATGTTTTACCAGAAAAGAAAAAATATCGGGTGGGAAAATGTTTTTGAGGACTAAATTAGCATGAACGAACGGTAGGAGATGTGCTGACGCGAGAAAGGAGATCAGAAATGACGAAAATACCCTCACGTGCATGGCACGCGTAAGGGAGTTAAGTATGGTTAACGCCCAGGAGTTAATAAAAGAGGACTCGTAATTTACAGTTTACCCTAAATAAAACATGAAGACCCGTTGCTTCACTTTTGGGGCGTGATTTGTTTGCCTTTATCTGATTCCACTTATTTAAAATACATAAAGCAAGCAGATATTTTTGCAATGTATTATTTGTTCGTGTTATGCGTTATCTTTTGCTGTTGTACATACTGATACATGCTCACATCGATAATGTATGATATGCTGGTCAATTCCACCAAGTTTCTCCATCTTAAATGATGAATGTAATGTAGGCCATGGGTCCACCTTGCTTCCGTTATACTGAAACGAAAAGATATAGAGGGATGAAAGCAGCATATTTTCAAGGAAGATGACGGATGAGAAACAACAAACGAGTGCTCGAGTGGGGATCATAAACAGTGGAAGTATGTCCTATCTCTCTTTTTTAGCTCAATATATTGCTACCATTTTTAGTTTATCTAATGCTGATCTGATATCATCCATGTGCTTATTCCTCCTGGACCCTATGTGTCAACACGTACAATTTTATTTGCTTATGCTTTTTTGGGATGGTTATAACATGTGGGACATTCTTTGGTGGACATACTTGCAATCTAATCAACTTTAACTTTGTTTATTTCGTTAATGCAGATGGTTCATACAACTATACAAGCCTAGATAAAATATCCCTTGGTTGTCGGTGCCCTCCCTTTAATGTGCTTGCTATGCTGACTTATACATATCTGTAATGCTCTTTTCTGCTATGGTAACTCAGTTACTCAAGAGGCATTGTTACATCTACAAAGTGTGGCATTCTAGTTCGTTAAAGGGACCATATCCATAGAATACTGAGGGCGCCGTGCATTTAGAGTTGTCCCGTTTGGTCACTGGACTATAAGATGCAAGGCGCGCCAGGTCACACAAAGGCAATTTTTAATGTGCCACTTACATTACACACGGGGCGGACTCAGGATTTTTAAAGAGGTGTTAGCACAAAAAATATTAAGTTAATTAAATTTACACAGTAAAAAATTAAGACAACACAAATTTTGTAAGGGCCGCACAAACAAAAAAGCAGCAATTTTAAACTTCGTGACCTCAAAACGGATGTAACCTGTGCCACACCCGGCACCTATATGTCCGCCCCATAATTTACACAGCAATGATGCATAAGTTACAGGCCACACCCTTGCAATGCAACAGAATTTACCTAAACAATCATTTTACCATTTTCTAGCACTAAAAAATGGATAAATAATTTCAATCAAAAGGTTGAGTAACCTCCTTTGCACTTATTATTGCTAAACGGTCTAAGTGACGTGCTTTTAGTACAACATCAACATTGGCTCGATAAATTTACGATGTAGATGAGTCATGCTTAACCTTATATTCCAAACTTAGTGTTCTCAGTTCTCTATACGTGGCGTGTGTCATGAAATTTTGACTAGATACATGATGCATATGATTATGATGATGGAAATAGTGTCAAGAGGACCAGAAGTAGTGCTGGTCTTTTTAAAAATTGATTGTAAGTGGAAAATGTATGAGCTCATTAACAATCATATCTCCTAGTGCTGGTTTATGTCATTGAACATGCTATTGTCACCATTAAATATAATCTGGTAACAGTTCCATTCTAGTTTTAATTCAGGGGATGCCGACACAGGTGCTATTTTACAACCTGAATCGAAAGGTACCCTGATGTTACCTCCAGTTTCGAGTCTGTATGATGTCGATTTACTCCAACCGAACCGAACCAAACCAAACCCATGGTCCAGTCATGGTCAAGTTTGGTGGGAGAAATGAGAGGAGAGGAGCAAAACAAGGACATGTAAATGTATGTTGGCAATTATTTCGCTAAGTTGAGTGGTCGGTTGATGGCCCCATTTCCATAAAAGAATGTCGATCACGATTACGTTTTTATTTATTACTTATTAGGTCATTAGTCAGTAGCAAAGCAATGTTGCAAGTTGCAAAAAACTTTGTTTGGTGCACACCCTTTTCTGGGTGTCTGTTTAAAAACGTCACAAATCATGTACCATTATACCAACTTGCCCCTTTACGATACAATGGATATAGCATTGTGTTCTTGGAAAATTGTTATTAAATTTGTACATCTTAACTGTCGATATTGCTTGTTTCAACATAAGATTACGTATTCCGGCGATGACTTGTATAGTGTTTAGTACAACTAGTCATTTTTGTGTGAAATTCGTGTATAACTAATCGAAACCAGCTTTAATTTGGAGTCTCTTGATTCCGCTAATTTCCCTTTAGTAGGTGTCTTGATATGTAGCTAAGAGGTTATAAACATAAAGTTAGAGATGTGGACCAATTGGCTTTTGGTTCAATGTTATCCGTGAAATTGTTATATCTTCAACTAAGAGGTTTTGGTTCAACCTCTGCGAAAGATACAATTGAGATTGTAGGTTTATGTGATAATAAGTTTATCACAATTGTGCGTCCGAGTTGACCTTCTATCTAAAGGAAAATAGTAATACAGATATTATGTATGTAATATTGAGGTAGTACAAACGATGAGAAATAAAACAGAAACTACGTATATCTCTAATCACACGAAAAGATTATTTGTGTAGTAACCAAAAGACGTCGACGCGAAATGAGTGACACGAGCCACTTAACAAAGATTGCATGGTCCATGTGGTGGATTTTAAACAGAAACAAAATATTATCCTTTTACCTAATTACATGACAGGCGTATATAGAAGAACAGGGAGGTGGAATAGAAAAAAAAACAAAATAAAAATAAAAGAAGGAATGTCGGTATTAATTTAATAATAATAATAATTGAATGAAAACTACATAATATATACATGCCCCCTTGGCATATATTGATATTTATGGTTTCCATATCTTACACGGAAAGTAATTTCCACCACCGACCTAAATTCCGTTAGAAACATGCAGCCTTTGTTTTTGTTTTTAATAGTTGTCAAAGCCGCAAATATTTAATTTAACTGCTGATTTTAACACCGCCGTCACCAAGTCATATTTGCCGTCATCACGCAAATATTTATCTAGTATTACATGACAAATAGAAGAAAAAATGCACGTAGACGAAAGTTTACGTGTTGTATAAAAAACGAGTATAGATGTTACTTGGAATCAAACTAAAACAATTTAACATTTAAGAGATCAAGAAAAAAAAGTAGTCGAGTTGATTTGCTTATGTGTTCGTTAGTTACGCCGGCAGTTAATGCTCAGGTGTAAATGTCCTCTTAAGCTGGTGGGAGTGGCAACAAAGTCACTTATCGTCACATCAGCTTTTTAAGAAACTCACTCAAATTTCTCATATAAAGTAATGACACTCACTCAAACTCACTACAACTCACTACACATCACCCCAACTTTTTTATTAAACATTTTTTATTCATATAATACTTAAAAGTTAAATAAAAAAGGATAAAAGTTAAAATACTTGAATTCGAATACAATACGAAAGGAGATACAATACAAGATAGATAAAATAAAAATACATAATACGATTAGTCAGTTCCCAGATCCGAATCCGAAAACTGACCAGGTAACTCCCAACGCATTGTTTCTTCTTCATCTTCTTCGGCCATTATTTGGGCCTCTGAGTCCCTTCGTGCCATTTCTTCTTGCAGACTTTCTCTCAACGCTTTTTGATCTAGGTATAGTTGATACACCTCATGGTCAGGGCCGGTCCTGAGATTTCAAATATCTTGAGATGCCTTGGGCGAGATGCTAAAATAATGCCCCACTTAGGGGCTGTTTGATAAAAAAATGATTAAGTGCTGAATCAAAAAGCGCACTGAATGATTTAGAATGATCTGTATGAATTTGCTACTGAATGAAAAATGACCGTTTGGTAAGCGTTTTGAACAGCAATCTGAGTGACAAAAAAATATCATTCTAACCTCGTATTCTCTCTTCCTCCGTCCCATATTAAATGTCTACTTGGACTTTTTCGGTATTTCTTTGTTAACGTTGACCATAAATACTTTTGTTTTAAGTGTACTTTTATTAATATAATCTTTATCAAGTATTATATAACACACCTAAATTTATTTACAGCCCAAGATTAAAAAGAAAAAAGAAATCAAAATGGATATTTAATATGGTACCGAGGTAGTATTTGATTTGAAGTTGAATACTATACCAATGTTTTCAGACCCGGGTCGACCCGGCCGGGTCAACCGGTTGAACCGGTTCCGACCGAAAAAACGGGTCATATTGACCCGGGTTTTATATTTTCGAAACCCGGCTTGACCCGGCGGGTTTGGGGTGACCCGGGTCAACCCGGTTCTCAAGACCCGGCCGGGTTTCGAATTTTTCGGGTTTTTTTAATTTTTTTTTTTTAATTTTACGTATTTGCGGCGAAATTTTATTTTTACATATTTTGGTTGTTAAACAATTTATATTTTCAATATACGTAAGTTTTTTTAGTTTTTATAAGTATAATTTTATTAATTATTAAAAATATAAAAAAAAATATTTTTTTTAGAAAACCGGGTTAACCCGGGTCGACCCGGGTTGACCCGGACCCGGCGACTCGACCGGGTCAATCTAAAACCCGGGTTTTAAAACATTGTACTATACAATCATTTTTACCATTACAAATGACCAAGTTTGTAAATAAAACATGTAAAATTAGTATACAATTATACATAGAGAAAAAATAACGAATATGTTAATAAGTTTTTTAAAAATATTGAGAACCTCGGTAAAATGTGAGGAATGCTACATCCACATAAAGTTTACAAAAATAAATCCACATAATTATGTGTAAGTTAATTAGTGGATGCACATATGTGAAAAAGCAAAAAGTATGAAAGAGAGTACCAATCATATTCATGACACATCATTGTGTGGATTTATATTTGTAAACTTTATATGGTTTTAGTATTTCTCGTAAAATGTGGCACAAATGTGTCATGTCTAAAGAAACTTTTTAAAATAATACGTAGTAAATACAAAAACATTTGCTACACGTGAACATGAGCAACAAATATGTTAATAAAAAATTAATAATTTTGCTATAAAGAAAACATTTGATAAAGATAAGGACAACAAAAATATTAATAAATTAACAAAAAAATATTTACTTTTAAGAAAACATTAAAATAGATAGAAACTTATTAAAAGGAATATAGGATAGATGCAACTGAATGACTGAGGATAAAATTCACGCTACATAATTCAAAGGCAAAATGAATCGGCCAGAGGCCTAACTATTTTCTATCAAACATAATATGCGCTGACCGAATTAGTGATGTCCTCTTAATTGGCCCATTAAGAGGCTATCAAACACCCCCTTAGTGGTTTATCATATAAACAAACTTCACGTACTATTATGAATTTTCCTAAAGTAACTATTACGTTGAATTTACTTGTAAGAAATAAGTTACGACTCATATTAAGAAAAATGAAACTAAAAAAAATAATCAATTATTTCATATACATTGTTATTATACTGAAAGAAAAAATCATATATGTTGTGGTGTAATTTTTATAAAGTAAAAGTAGATTAAAAGATACATATATGTTTTAGGAAAATATTTTACTAGTACCAAATAAGAGATAAATGAGAGATGAAAGTAATAAACCTATGAGGTCTTAAGTGAAAATTAATTGAAAGGTGAAGGTGTAATTTTGAAATAGCCTTATTAATAGTAATATAAGCAGTCGACCTTTTCTTCTTCCTCTCAAAAAGCTGATACTTTCTTTTTCATGTGTCCGTGTCCGGCCATTTCTTGATTCGAGTTTCTCTCTTTTTAATTATTCTTAATTAAATTTGAAGCACAAAGAAGCCAAGCAAGTAATATTTTCAAGAACTCGATATTTTCTCACATAAACGGACACACTAGTCTAGAAAACTTGATGCCCCCTCTTCTTTTGATGCCCTGGGCAGTCGCCCGCGCTGCCCATAGCCAGGGCTGGCCCTGCTCATGGTCAGTCATTCTACCATCTGAGTCGTTTTTAATTGGAAAGGGTTGATCGGGAGACACATTTCGGCGTCGATGTTGTTGTGACGAAGAACCGATATGAGTTGTTTGAGATCGGGATGAAGAACCGATATGAGTTTGAGACGAAGAACCCAAGTTATTCAGCTATTCAGTATTTTTCTGAATTCGAGCCTCCAATTTTGCCGATTTTCTAAACAAAGATCCGCAGATGTTGAAATCGGTATCAGATTGATTACTTATATACGTGTCGATTAAATGACGTTTCTGTAGGGAAAGATCACGACATTTCTCACATGTCGTGCGCAGTGTCGTATTAGCTTCGTACGCGGCATCGAAATCTTCAGCTAACCACTTAAGCGCATCCTGACGACGTTGTTGTTGATTTATTTGTTTCTGAAGCAGAGCCTTAATCTTGTTATTAGTGTGTAGAAAAGAGCATGTCATTTTTTATTTTAGAAATTAGGTTTAAAAATACATAAAGTTGTGTGTGAAAATAATAAAACCGTGTGTGATAAAATTTAGTATTTAAAAAAAAATGATTAAAAATATATATAGGAGAGGATCCCACAATCTTTTAACTCACACTGAGTGAGTCTGACCCTTTTTTTCAAGGGACAAAGTTGCGCGCGACTTATTGTGTGTCGCTCGTGGCTTTTGATCCACTCCCACCAGCCTTATAATCAATTTTTACTATTAGCCAACTGTTTGTTAATATTCTTTTTGATTTCTTCTTGGTTAAACAAGTACCATACTCTTTTGTTACTAAATATGTTAAGATCACTTGAAATAAATTTGGATTGATTAAATATATATTTAACTTATTTGTCAAGTTGTTTTTCTTTCGGTTTAGCTCTATAGATGGTATAGATTGCATGCTTGAAAATGGTCTTTTGTTTATACGAAATAGTCCAATTATTCTAAAACAATGGGATCTGGATATGAATCTTTTAAAGGAAGAGGTTCATAATGTTCCGATTTAGGTCAAATTTTATAGTGTTTTTATGAAGACGTTTAGTGAAGATGGTCTTAGTGCAATTTCCACTAAACTTGTCACCCCTTTGATGCTTGAATCTTATATTTCTGAGATGTGTGTGAAATCATGGGGGAAGTCGAGTTATGTAAGGTAATTGTTAAGCCTAATGCCGATGTGGAGTTGACCGGTATTATTGTAGTGGTTATGCTTAAACTTAAAGGTGAGAGTTTTATTTATGTATTATTTGTGTGTGGAATATGACTAAAAATATCTTGTATGTTTGATTTGTTGGATGTTAGATCATGTGTTAGAGGAATGTCATAAGGCTACAAGCTCGGAAGGGACACATAATGTGAAAAAAATTAAGCAATCTATTAAAGGCTGCTAAAGGCGTGCCGATTGCCCGAAGGTGCATTTTAAGTTTGTTAATCAGGAGTATATACTTGTTCGAAAGAAGATTAACGATACTAGTGGTAAAAATAAACAAGGTGTGGCTTCTAGTAAAAAAGTTAATAACTCAAAACTTTTTAATGAGCTTAAAGTTGTTGAGAATGATGTTGATTTAAGGAAAAATTGGACCACTTCCAACCTGGTGGATTCAGGGGATAATTAGAGAGGTTCTTAGCCTCATGATGCTTTTTTTCATCTAGAATCTAGTGGTATTAGTGCTACACCTATCATTGAAAATGTTATTTAGGCTCAAAAGATAAATTATTTGGGAAAAACTTACTCTTGTAGATGATGAAAGGAAGTCATTATCTAGGAAAATGATTTAACATCTGAGTCATCATGATGATTATGATGTAGTTGAACATGTGGATAATGATATGACAAGATTTCTAGATGCTAACTCGTCTGATATGGGATATGGGACTAATATTATGCGGGAGCAATGGAAGGAATCTCATGGGAATTCTGATAACGATTATGACCCATATGATGATGATATGTATGAAGATGAGATAATTTCGGACAATGTCCAGACCATAACTGAGTATTTTGAAATCAAGGTCCGAAGTCGTAAGAAGCATTAGATTTCTATTTGTTTTATATGACGTTGTAGCCTAGTATTTTGTGTTTCCTTCCTATAAGGAAGTTGGTTTCCTACGTAACATGCGGAGATATGAGATTCACCCACATTCTTTGTACTTAAATGTTCTTTTGGAGTAATCTCATAAGTTTATAAGAGCCAAGAAGGTCAAGTATTGCACTCCATTCCTTAGGAAACCCTCGTAATTCCCTTACCTTCATTACGTGGTTAATGTTTGTTATCGTTCGATTCTCGTTTAGTTTATCTTCATCATTCATATAAGATTTGTGTACTGATTTATAATGGTTATTGGCTATCACCTAGCCATGTTTATATAATTTTAATGTTTTATTTGTTTATAATTAAGTGTCTCTTATTAGACGCGTGTTGAATTATGCTTATCACCATACTCGCTTATGTCCTTAAATTTTTATCCTAAAAACTGGATTAGGATACATCTAGTAATTTATATAGCTGAAATAATAGGATAAAAATGACGTGATTGTTTCACATGTCTTCATCGTCATATCCAGGATCCATATGATCAAAACAACATATCATGAGCATCGTTAAATAAAGAACAAAGAAAATGGGGGCATGAACCCTAATAATAATATGCTATTGTTGAATCGAATAGGGTTTTTTTTTTGTTTACAGGATCCTATCCTATAAATATGGAGTGAATCGGTGTGATTGCACCCTTTCTACAAAAGTAATCGACACAATCTCTAATCAAAGAGTTATAACCTACAACTACCATCTAATGGGTTTCGGGTTTGGGCCTAACAGCCCGGTTCTTTATTCCTGTTTTTTTCCTTCCTGATGTTGTAGGCTTTATTCCTTTTTGATATCTTTTGCACACTTTAATCCCTTTTGGCGTCTAAGACAATAGACTGGTCCAACAGTTCCCCCTAATGTCGAGATACCAAAAATCTTCTTGCACTCCCTGTGGCTATTTGTTCTCTGCACTCCCTACGCCTATTTGTAATATGCACTCCATGTGCCTATTATCAATCTGCACTCCCTGTCCCTATTTTCTTATTTATGCACTCCCTGCGTAGTTTCTGATTTCTGGGTATGTGATCAAACCCGCCTCGTTGTTGAAAGTCAAATCCGTCTAGCAAATAATTGTCACGTCCCCTTCATGCTAATGACAACTATGTCCGCTTCACCACTATTGACAATCAAACCCGCTTCTCCGCTGTTGATCTTGATTAATCCTACCTTCTGGCTAATGATCTCAAACCCTTGACCAAACTTCTTTCTGTTTCTCTAGTTCTTGATTAAACTTGTCTCGCTGTTGAATGTCAAACTCGTCTTGCCAATGATTATCAATCCCGCATTCTGCTAATGACAATCAATCTTGCTTCTCTGTTTCTGACAATCAAACATGCTTCCCCGCTGTTAATCCTAACTAATTTCGCTGTTAATATTCAATCCCGCTATACGCAGGTCTCCCTCTCTGTTTTCTCTTTCGTCTGCTCTTTTCCTTCTTTTCTGAATCTTGAATCTCTTGAATGATGTCTCAAACACGAATCGTTTGTTGCTTGATCCCTCGCTCTGATACCAATGTTTCACAGGTCATCATCGTCATATCTCCAGGATCGATTTGATCAAAACAACATATCATGAACATCATAAAATAAAGAACAAAGAAGATGGGGGTATGAACCCTAATAATAATCTGCTATTATTGAAACGAATAGGGTTTTTCTTGTTAGTTTACAAGATCCTATCCTATAAATATGGAGTGAATCGGTGTGATTGCACCCTTTGTACAAAAGTAACTGACACAGTCTCTAATCAAAGAGTTATAACCTACAACTCCATCTAATGGGTTTCGGGTCTGGGCCTAACAGCCCGGTTCTTTATTCCTATTTTTCCTTCCTGATGTTGTAGGCTTTATTCATTTTTGATATCTTTTGCACACTTTAATCCCTGTTGGCGTCTAAGACATTAGACTGGTCCAACAGTGATATCTGTGTCTTTAGTTTAGTAAACAAGTTAGACTATCAGGTAACCTAGGATTAACAAATAACATCATGGTTCCTTGAGCTTAAACTTGGACTAATGATCTATTGGCATATAAAGAACCGTTAGGTGATAAGTTAGTAAAGTCTCGATGAGCTAGGATCTAATAAGATCATTATTATCTCCTCCTAAGATAGATTATAACCGATACTGATTGTTTTGTGTGGATGTGCTAAATTATGACAGAATTAGCATGTCTAGGTTTTAAGAAAAAGTATCGCCTAAATTTAAGAATGATATACTATCATTATTAAGACAATCAGTGTACTAATAAAAAATATTGTGTTAGATTTAAGTAAACATGGTTAATATAGTTTTCTTATCATATGTTTGACCGCCCTTCTATCTATTGTTATTTATCTTACGTGTGTTAAACTAGAGAAAATAGGTTATTGACATCACAAAACATATGTGAATCTCTCAAATTGAGCACCTCCCCCTTCTTTTAAACTTTAGAATTATGAGTAAGTTTAACATATCATACTAATAAAATTAGAATTGAAGTTCTCGCTCTTAGTGATAGACACTCTACTTACCAACTAGTCAATTATCTAACCATATACATTGTCCATAAGCGTTCTCTATTAGGTAAAGTTTACAAAGTAAAAGTTATAAAATTTGAAAAAAATAATAAGCAAACATATAACAACCCCAAAGAGACATCAAGTGCATAGTAAGTAAAAATAAAAAAGCTTATTAGTCTAAATTAATCAATTATTTAAATATAATATTAATTATATTGCTTTTTATAATTTAATCTAGTAACATTTTTTATTTTTTAGTTTCTTAAATTAATAGTAACCATATCTCTTCTTTCTATTTAACATATATAGATATGATAATATATATGCATTTATTATGTTATTTTACACAATTATATTTAATAAAATTGTCATTTCATCAAATATATACATCTTATCATTTAACCCTAAACCAAAATGCATTTATATATATGGTGACAGGTTTGATTTATGTTCTTTATTAAAAAAATAAGGTTTGATTTATGTTCTAATATAGTGGATGTTCGGTTAAAAACAAAAATGTAAAAAGAGTTGATTTAATGTTTAAATACATATCGTATTTTATGTGTCATTATCTTATTTGCGATGACAAAGATGTCATTTTTTTCAAACAAATAGATTAATTTGTTGATTTCTTTACATGTTTAAATTTTGGAAAGCAGATTCAAGGAAAGATTTGAACCGCATCCAAAAATTATAAGCTCACAGTTTTGGATGTTAATTTGTTCAAATTCTCTCTATCTCGAAGCTATTATGTAAATAGATGAAATCAAAACCATGGTATGAAGTTGTTCTGGTAATAAGGCCTCGGGCCCGACTAATTTTAACTTCAATTTTATTAAAGCTTATTAAGATATTATGAAATTCTACTTTTTTGGTTGCATAAAACATTTTAAAGGAACCGAAAAGCTTAAAAACGGTTGTAATCCCTATTTCATGGTTCTTATTCCTAAAAATAAAGACCCGCTTGGTTTCTCAGATTTTAAACCTATAAGTCTTATTAGTTGCATGTATAAGGTAATTTCCAAAATCTTGGCAAACCGATAGCTAAAGTTATTCCAACAATTCTTTGTCTAGAGACAAATTCTTGATAGTTGTCTCATAGATAATGAAATCATTAATATGGTGAAGCATTGAGATTAAAAACATTTACTTTTTAAATTAGACTTTAAAAAAGCTTTTGATAGCGTCAACTGGGATTTTCTTCACGATATCATGGTAGAAATGAGGTTTGGTGTGAAATAGAGGTAGTGGATTGGCTCTTGTCTTTCCTCGGTCACTAATTCTGTTCTTGTAAACGGGTCTCTCTTAAAAGATATTCGTATGAAAAGAGGGTTTCATCAAAGAGATCCGCTCTCCCTTTTCCAATTTCTTTTAGATGTTGAGACCCTTCAAGTTACCATCATCAAGGCTTGTAATAAAGGTATCTTTACGAGAGTGTTCTTACGTGAATGTGGTGATAATATTTCTCTTCTTCGATGCGCCGATTATGCACTTTTCTTTGGGAAGTGTTCTACTTGAATGCAAAAAGATATGATTAATATCCTAAAGGCTTTGAGGATGCCCCAGGTCTTAAAGTAAATCTCGCTAAAAGTAGACTTTTCGGAGTTCGTGTTGATATTCATGAAGTTGAGTCTGTTGCATCTTTTATTGATTGTTCTCATGGAACTCTTCCTTTTATATATCTACGTCTCCCGGTTGGAAAAAATATGAACTTTTGTGACGGATGCGCCGAGGTAAATGATAGACTTTAAGATCTTCTTTCATGTTGGAAAGCAAAGAATCTCTCGATTGGTGGTCGGCTCACACTTGTCCACTCATCTCTTGGAAGTGTTCCCTTTTATATTCTATCGCTTTTCAACATACGTCCAAAGGTTATTAAAAAGTTAGAATCTATTCGTTGTCGTTTCTTTCCGTGTTCCAAGGACGGCCATAGAGGCATTTCTTTGGTTAAATGGGGCTCAATTCTCTCTAGTTATAAAATGGGAGGACTAGGTCGGTTTTCTTTTGGTTAAACATCTTGGTCTTCTAAGTAAATGAAAATGGCATTTTTTTACTGACGATGATGCTCTTTGTAGAATGGTGGTTATATCATTTTATGGAGAAGATGATGGTTTTAATAGCTCGTTAAGAGATGGTATAAAAAGAATTGATAACATTGATTCATTTTCCCATACTTCATTTAACAAGAAAATTGTAAATGGGTGTAACACTTTATTGTGGAAGGATGTTTGGTGCAAAGATGGAGTCCGTCTCATGGATCATTTTTCTCGCTTATTTGCTCTTGAAACCAATAAAGATTGTTTCATTTTTTAGAGGTGGGCTCATCTCGATAGTGTTCGAATGGTGTTTGGAATTAAAGAACCCTCATCGTGGTAGATCTTTGGATGATATCTCTAGCCTTTATTCTCTTATTGGTGATTTTTTCTTATCCTTGGAAGGCTGTGACAAACGGCAGTGTGGTCTCTTGATGCTTTTGGCGTTCTAAAGGTAAAAACTATTTCCAACTTAATTCACGATAGATTGCTCGCATGTAGTAGTCTTGTAAATCATTATACTCTGAACTCTTTGGTTCCTAAAAAAGTAAATTTTTGTGCTTGGAGGGCATCGCTTGATAGGCAGTCATCTCGCATTAATTTGGTAAAGAGGGCATCAATTCTGTAAGTTGGAGGATGAGACCCTTGAGCATTGTTCGATCAAATGTTCTCATGTTCGAATCTTGTGGCATAAGGTGTGAACTTGGCTGAGATTTAATACCGCGTTTTCAACTCCTTATGCACCATTAGAGATTTTGCAGCACGTAACGTTGGTATCACAGGAAACCATGTGTTAGCAAAAAGTTTTCACTATGTGTTTCAATGTGTGTATTGGGCGATATGACGTTGGAGAAATACGATGGTCACTTCCTTCCCGGATCTGTCATTCTTGCAAAGTCAAACGACATTTATGCCTCTATATACTCAGAGGCTCTCGCTATTTTAAATTTGTTCCCAAGTTTAAGGTGGAAAGAAGACAAAGAGTGTGGGAGGATGAGGAGTGTAGTGAAGAGGAAATGATTGAAATTTTTGTGGTCCCGACCTGAGGAGAAAGATAAGGAGTATATAACCTTTTTGTGTTCCTGGAAAGAAGAGTGAAAAATAAATAATTTTAGTTAAATTAAAAAAAAGACATCCTCTTTGATTTCTTTCCATATCATCCAAAATCGGGAAGAAAATTAAGAATGAAATTCTAAGGTAATTTACTCTCATTTACTTTCCTCTTCTTTTTTCTAAAAATCTAAAGAACACAATTTATTTTTATTATCATCTCAAAACTTTTTCTTATACACTAAAATTCAAGAGATGGGATCGGATATTTTAGTTTTTTCGAGTTTTTTATTTCTCGTTTTCTCATGCATGTACAACTTGTTGTTTAGGCTTTTTCTTTGAGCCTCTTTTCGTAAATTTTGCTTTTAAGGTTTTACAATAATATATTAAATGTAAAAATATACGAAACATAAATTTCGAAAGGGAAGTTCATACGCCCTGAAAACAATGAATTTCAAAATTCCATTTCCTTCCATGTCACAAACCACAAAATCAAGTTTCAGTCACATCAAATTTCTGAGAAAAGTTCTCAAATCAAACAGGACCATAACCATTAACATCATGCTAGCATACACAATATTAATATCAACACTTATTGTTACATTACATTCCTCCAAGTTCCGAAAAGTCAAGCTGTCTTGAGTTTAAACCAATTGTAGCCATTAGTAATTATCCCATATTATAAGAAAAAATTAAAAATAAAAAAATCTTAAAAATATTATACACTCCATAGTCCCATATATATATATAACACTTGTCTTTCTTTGTTTCAAAGATTCATAATACAACCTTTCTTCTCCCCTCTTCTCCTCCTAGTTTCTCTCCTCTAAGTCAACGCCGTCGTATGCCATCGCGACACATGGAAGCACACGGCGGATATTCACCATGCTCACCAACATCTAGCGGCGAAAAAAGAAAGAAGAACGATGTCAACAAACCCTACAGAGGGATAAGGATGAGGAAGTGGGGCAAGTGGGTAGCTGAGATACGCGAACCTAATAAGCGTTCGCGTATCTGGCTAGGTTCTTACTCCTCCCCTATAGCTGCAGCCCGTGCATATGATACCGCGGTGTTTTATCTCCGCGGGCCCACTGCACGGCTAAATTTTCCAGATTCTATAGGGGAGGATGGTTATCTCCAGGATTTATCAGCTGCTTCAATAAGAAAAAAGGCAACTGAAGTTGGAGCTAAAGTTGACGCCCTACAGAACCAGAACGGGTCTGCTAGGGAGTCGTACTCTGGCCGGGTTTGTTTAAACCCGGACTTGAATGAATACCCTAGTCCGGAATCATCGGATGAAAATTAAGGGTTAGATAAGAATTGAAGCAAGATTATCTGTTGATATGGATGGTTTTATTTATATTTTTCTTCTTCATAAGAAAGCATATAAGTGATAGATAGAGAGGATGTATCATGTATGTATTAATTAATCCGAAGGGATTATAATACAAGTTGATGGCTTTTCTAATTATGATTATGATCGATGGTATTCTTAGATGAATTTATAGTTGTAAGTTTGTAACATCAATCAAGAATTAAGTACAATTGTAGCCTTTTCATGGTTACCTCTTAATCATCTTATTATGTTTTGTTTATTTTTAACTTTTTATTATCTAAAATGAATGAGTATGTTGTTACCACCTTTTCGGGTAGTATCGGTATAACGCACCATATCTCGGGGCGTAACATATGTCTTGTTGATTATCTCTCTAAAATTTCTTACTGCTGAAATATGATAAAGTATCAACGATTTTGAAATTGGAGATCACTAAGTTTTTGTAATGCATCCTTTAGAAATACGTTTGCATATACTCTAGTTTTTATAGCAAGATGTAGGATGGATTTTATTATTAGAAATATTTCTGCAAATCCTAAACTCAATTATCTATCAATTTATCAGGTGAAATAACGATGTATCTATGTATCAAGGGTTATGCACGTACGTAGGTTATACAAGTGTCAAACTTTAAGATTTCTTCGTTGGAGTATAAATTATTATACATGTATCTCTAGAAAAAAAAAACATCGTTAAACTGATCTTTTCCATGAACATATAGAACGAGAATTGGTTGTCATGAGACCTATTTTATATTAGGCTGGTCACACCCGTCAATAAAGAAGTATTCTCATCCAATCATTGATGAGAGAACTCTAGTTTCGCAACATAAAATATTTTTGTATATTACTTTAATTAATATATATGAACTATTTTAATTTTAATTATCTGGCTAAGAAAGAAGATCGCCATGAACGTTTTAAAGTATGGCATAATTTTATTTAATTATAGACTCATTTCTTCAACAAAAAAAATCGCAAGCTTAGTTCGTAAATTAAAAGTATTGCATTTATCTCGTACAAACGATTTTTTATCCAAAAGCTATGGTACTTTAGATGGTTTAAACCGCACCGAACCACGTATTTAGAGGATTAAATTGTGGTGGTTATGTCCAAAATTAAAAAGTGAGGGTTTCTATTTAAGCAATATTTGCGTTAAATATGTGTGAAACCTTCTAAATGCTCGAGGTGTAAGGTTTTTGATCATGTACTTGAGGATTGATCCTGAGGTTACGAGATCAATTGGGCTAAAGAATGTGAACAAGCTTAAGCAAGTAGCTGCGGGTGTACCGTTTGGTCCTAGGGTGAACTTTAAACGGGTTAGTCAGGAATATCGAATGATAGGCAAGAATAATACTATTCAAGTAGTAGGAAGAAGCAAGTTGATGCGAGTACTAGTAAATAGATTATTCCAAGTAAAGAGGTTAGTAACTCAAATTCTTTTTATACGCTTATTTATGTTGAAAATAATGATGGTTTGAGTAAGAATGGTGGGACTTATGAATCGGTTGGTTTGAATGACTCACCGGGTGGGTTTATAACTCAGGATGGTAATCCTAATACGGAAGCTAGCTATTCCTCAATTACTGAAAAATTGACAAGATTGAAAAAAAAAAGTATTGTTGAACGATAATTTACTCATATAGATGACAAAGGAAATCCGTTCCTATGAAAATGGGTGATCTTTCAAGGGAGATTAATGACGAGAATGTAGTTGAACTTGTGGGTAATGATATGACAAAAAAAATCTGTTGTTAAAATGTCTGATATATGATATGAGACTAATAGTATATAAGAACAATGGAAAGACTCTTATAAGAATGTTGATGAAGTACGGCCCATATGATGATGATCAAGATATTCCGCGCAGTGTCGAGTCTATAATTGATAATCTTGGAATCAAAATCCGTGGGAGCATGAAACTTTAATATTTGTTATGTTATATGTGACTTTGAAGTCATATTTTATATGTTTCTTCCTATTTAAAAAGTTGTTTGCCTATGTGACAAGAGGATATGTAGTTTCACAGGCATCCTTTATACTTCAATGTTTTTTAGAGTAATAAATTTATCGAAAAAACCTGTTTACCCAAAAAGTGAATTACAAACATCTCATTAAAGGATTATAATAGACTTTGATTACGACCATCAATAAATAGATAAACTATGAGCTTTTAGACATTTAACAAATCTGTTGGTATGATTTTATTATTGACCACTATCTATAAATTACAAGGTATAATAAACCCTAGTGAACTCGAAACCCACGAACCGAGCTTAGGTCTTTTATCTACTAATACTCTCTCGTCGTACTAGCAACCCCGCAAAATCTTGGACTTGAGCAGTAAAGTAGAAAACAGAAAACAGAAAACAAAACATTAACGTAATAAAAGCATAATTTTAGTCGAGTGGTAACAAAAACATACCAATGACAAATTTAATTGACTGATAACAAAACATATCAACGATCTATTTTAGGAGACTGGAAACAAAGCTGTATCAACGATCGAATTTAATCGACTGGTAATAAATCAATCTCAACGATTGGGTAAAAACAAATAATAAAACAACTAAAACATTGTTTTAACCAAAAAATAGATATATTCACATTTACTTAATAACAATAAACATACCCTCCGTTTAAATTGTGACCCTTGGAGAAATTCTTCCATGCATAATCGGTATATCACGCTCTTAAAAATCTATTAATATCATAAACATGGTCTACGTATTTGAAGCGGGATATTTGTTCAACTCGGTAAATTACAGCCTTTCTTCTTAAGTTTTGGCATATCATCATCTAAAAGATCTTCTTGCTAAAAAGATTATTCGGGATCTTTTAATGGACACGTATGATTTTGAGGTGGTAGAAGAATTTTTAGAGTTTTGTTTATGGATTGGTATGGGTTGAAGCGGTAAACAGGATTTTATGGTTGTTTCTAAGGATAATGTTTTTAGGGTTACGATCTTGTCTCTAATACCATGTTACACATAGAATAAATATGTTGGTATAATTTTTATTGACCATTGTTTACAAATTAAAAGGTAGAGTAAATCCTAGTGGACTCGAAACCCACAAAATAGATGTTGGCATATTTATCCGTTAATACGAACTAAGCCGCTAAAAGTTCCTATTGATTAGTAAAATTAACCTCTAACATAATAAAAAAAAATAGAAATGGAGCGTCCTCACTAGGTACTAGGAGACTAACATACAAAGATTAGCTGCAGAGGATGTTTTGTGGGTTACCGAATCACAAGATCTAGTTTAGGCTACTGACAAGGGGTCGATTATCAAATCGGTCGATCGAATTCGAACTCGGTCGACCTAGTTGCAGCGACCGAGTCGAGTCGGTCAAATAGCCGAAGTCGTTCCCAGCCACGACCTATTCAAAAAAGAAGAAATGTTTTATTCTTACATATTTCCGCTTTTGATATTTAAAAAAAAATACTTTTTTTAAAATTTAAATTTTAAACCCTATATCGTTACTGGTTGTGAGAAAGTTACCGCCACGTCATACCCTATTTTATTTTCTTCTTAATTTTTTAAATTCGCAAACTAAAAAGGTAAACGTAAACACTTTTTATTCGAAAATTAAAACATTTATTCCATATGTAAAACATTAAAATACTGAAATATAAATACAACACGAAAGCAAATACACTACTAGATAGATAAAATACAAATACGTAATACGATTAGTCCGTCCCCATAAAAAAAACTCCTACCGAAATTGCGCTTGTTCAGCTTCTTCGGCTGTAACTTTCTCCTCCCACTCCCTTTGTGTCCAAGCTTCTTCCTCCAATGTTTCTCTCAATACCTGTTCATTTAGGTATGATGTAGCCCAATATCAGTAAGTAACCATTTGATTTGTTTACAATTGGATATGGTAGATCGGGAGAAACATATTAGCGTTTGTGTTGTTGTGATGAAGAACTGACATGAGTCTGGGTAAGGATGTTGTTCAGTCATTCATTTTTACTTTGAACTTGAGTCTCCATTTTTCTCGTCTTTCTAAACAAGGCTTTTTCATGTCATAATCATTGTCAGCTTCTTTTTGTTAGAAACGTACCAATTAAAACATGTTTCTCTAGGGAAATATCATGGTAATTCTCATATGCTCCGCGCAGTTTCATTTTATCATCACTTGCATTATTGAATTCAAAGGCTAACATCATGAGTGTAAGCTATCGACGTTTTTCTTCATCGATTTTTTTCTGCGCCATAACTTTGATCTCGTTAACGATGTATAGAAGAGAGCACGCCATTTGATTTTTAAAGTTGTGTGTGAAAATAATGAAAGTAAAAAAGTATTGGTAAATAGTTGTGTGTGAAAATATTGTGTATGAAAATGAGGTATTTATAAAGAAAGAAAAGAGAAATTTTTTTATTTATTAAATATATATAATTGAACTTGGTCACCTTGTAGTAGAAACTAGGTCGCCAGAGAGAGAAAGTTGATGTGGCAAGAAAAATATAAGTCGCACTAAGTCGTTGTTGCATGCAACCTTATATCAACCTTCTTAAACTCGCTAAAAATCGAGTTAAATAAAAAAACAATTTAATGTCATTAAGGAACAAGTATTTGGACTACCATTTTATGAAGAAAGACGTCTCGTCTCGGAATCTCCAAAAAGTGGTCAAAGGGTTGTTTGCATGACAACATCGGGTTGTATCATTTGATGAGCCAGATTGAGAATTATATTTCCTAGGTTTATCGCGTTTGAAGAAGAAGTGTGAGTTATCCTAAATTATCCATCATGTAAAAACCATCGTCCCAGTCTCAGTAGCATTATAGCAAGAAGTAAAAAAATGTTTCTCTGTCTTTATATCCTCGTCACAGACAGAGTATGGTGTTGAGTCTTATTCAACACCTCTTCGATTAAGGTTAAATCTATTTGGCAGCCTCTTGTGAAGTATTCTCTAAGATAAAATTTGATTTTGGATGGGAAAGCGAACGAGAATTAGGAAAGTGTCAACAACACCGGCCTTCGATTATTAGCATCTCAAACCATGCCAAAATGCAGCTGCAATGAACGACATATGAAAGTTCACAGTAGTGTTTTAGGTAGATTTTGAGGAACAATCTCAATCATCTCTAGTACGGAGTACATTTCTAGTCCAAATAAAGTTATACATTTAAAGTCAAAGTCGCGTTTAAGACTTCGTTTGTTGTTTTAGAAGTTTTATCTCCTCATCTATAAACCATGTCTGTAAAAGAAGAGGCATCTCTAATGTATTCATCTGCAAAGAAAAATGAAATGATGGCTACGATTTTTGATGTTTTAAAGAGGGGATAAGGGTTTTTTTCCTAAAAAATTGAATAGGAGAAAAGATATTATATCCTCTATTATTTTCAAAAAAACAAACAAAATGCCTTCTTTTTTCCTCTTCCCACTTAAAGAAAAGAGGTAAAAAGTACTTTTGCCCAAAAAAAACAAAGAAGCCATTTTATTCTTGAACCTTCATTCTCGTCAACCCACAAAATATGAGTAAAGCTTCTAAACAAAAGCTTAGATCTTGCATATATTTGGGTTAATCAGGTACAGATAACTTCGTCAGGCTTGATCAAAGTAAAATGGGTGCAAAATTTCATTTGGAAAAATGGGTCATTATCTTGTGCAAATACTACTTGTAGAATTGATGAAGAATTGATGAAGGTTTAAGTATCGATGAATAGATTAATTTATTTTTACATATTTAAAATCGGATAAAAAAAAGTTTATTAAAATGGGTATAATTAGGGCTTTAAAAAGAGTTAGAAGGCCTGTAACCAAATTGAAAGAAAAACGAGGAGAACGTGTTTGTAATCAAACTTCGTCTGGTTATCGATTTTTCGAGGCTTTTCTGTTTAACTTCTTTACATTTTATGTTTTTTTAATTTTATGTTGGACTTGTTTTTATTTTAGCTCACGACCCATTTGTCTTTTGAGGTCTGTTTCAATTTGTTAGTGTATTTAAATAATATGATGTAACTTCAACCACTCTGTTTTATAAACTAATAAAAGTTAATTATTTGCCGCTGTTTATCGAAAATTTACCTTGATAACCGACATTCATTCGAATCAACGATTATTGAAAGAATTATTTCTAATGCTCATTTTAATCGACAGATTCAATTTATTATCTCATGTTATATTCTACATTAAGAATAAACATTTTGAGAAAGAAAAAAACTTAAAGGTAAAAAAAGATTTCTAGCTGAAGATAATTTTTTTTATTTCGTTTAAAACCCGATATACTTTAATAGTCGCTTGAACAAAAGAAAGAATAAAAATCACTAATGTAAAAGAACGAAACGTGTGCCGTGACGGCATGTTCTATCTACACGTTTTAGTGGTTACGGCAAAGTTTTATCGTTTTCTAAACGTGGCTTATAGTGGCATAACATATAAAAATATTTATGTGTTTTAATATATTTCAATATTATATTTATGTTTAGTTCACAATAAGTGTTTTACATAATAACTAAAGATAGAAAACTCTCCTTACATGTAATAATAATTATTTTTTTATTTGAATTCAAGAAATTATGTCGTAGCACACCTGAACTTATTACGTAACGTACAGATTACGCTTTAAGCTTTAGCGCGTTTTAAAACAAGCTTTAGCGGGCAATTTAAAACCATACTTATAAACATGTTTCTTTGTTTTCTCCTCTTCTTCTTGCTAGTTGGTCTTGCTTTAAATGAAATCATCGTTAAAAGAAAACATCATGAAGCAACATGGATAAGAAGATAAGGTCTAAGGTTTTATAAATGAGACATTTATAAAACAAATATTTATTTATTCCAAATATTACATAAAACCTTTTGTAATATCACATGGGAGACTTACAGACAAACATTCTTAAACATAATTTTATTCGTCACGGACACTTAAACACGCGCTTAATTAAACATGGATATTACAACGATATTAGACTCGTAAACACGGAAAAAAACACATCACAAACTAGTTCAAACTAAGGTTCCCCATGTCATCGTAAAGGTCGTGAAGTAGTGCAGCTGAATCCATTGTGTTCCTATCGGGGTTGCGGTACAACTCTACTGTACTCTCAAGTACCTTAATCATTCCATTCAAGCGCACACAGTTTGCACACGTTGAAGAGTTTGGAGAAGAAATTGGAATCGTTGAAGGTCTGAGAGAAGAGTTTGGAGGAGAAAAGCTCGTTGAAGGTCTTGAAGAAGAGCTTGGAGGAGAAAAGCTCATTGTGAACCTCCAAGAGAATTGATTAGTAGTTGGACGCGTTCGTCTTTCCATAAAAAAATTTTGCATCCATATGAAACTGGAGGTTGAACCCGTGAACGTGTACAAGCATAGTACAGTCTACCAAAGGATTCAGTTCGCCACGATTCTCGAAGAACTACATCTCCATGTCCACACTTGCACGGAAAAGCCTCATACTTCAACATCTTCATAATAACAATGTGTTTGTGATGATAAGTGTGTGTGATCTGCTGGTGGTTGTGATGATAAGGAGTGTGTGTGGTTCTCCTTTTATGCTAAAAAAGTGAGGGAAATTGTTAACATTTTCCCTCCAATGTTTTCCCTCCAATATTTTCCCGCCAATGTTTTCCCGCCAAGGTTTTCCCTCCAATGTTTTCCCGCCAATGTTTTCCCTCCATGTAATACGATACTACATTGACTCGTATCATGTAATACGATACCCTATTGACTCGTATCATGCAATACGATACCCTATTGACTCGTATCATGTAATACAATACCACATTGACTCCTATCATGTAATACGATACCACATTGAGTCATATCATGTAATACGATACCCTATTGACTCGTATCATGTAATACGATACCACATTGACTCGTATCACGTAATACGATACCCTATTGACTCATATCATGTAATACGATACCCTATTGACTCATATCATGTAATACGATACCACATTGACTCGTATCATGTAATACGATACCCTATTGACTCATATCATGTAATACGATACCCTATTGACTCATATCATGTAATATGATACCCTATTGACTCATATCATATAATACGATACCACATTGACTCCTATCATGTAATACGATACCACATTGACTCCTATCATGTAATACGATACCCTATTGACTCATATCATGTAATGCGATACCCTATTGACTCCTATCATCTAATACGATACCCTAATAACTCATATCATGTAATACGATACCACATTGACTCATATCATGTAATACGATACCACATTGACTCCTATCATGTAATACGATACCACATTGACTCATATCATGTAATACGATACCCTATTGACTCATATCATGTAATACGATACCCTATTGACTCATATCATGTAATACGATACCACATTGACTCATATCATGTAATACGATACCACATTGACTCGTATCACGTAATACGATACCCTATTGACTCATATCATGTAATACGATACCCTATTGACTCATATCATGTAATATGATACCACATTGACTCATATCATGTAATACGATACCCTATTGACTCATATCATGTAATACGATACCCTATTGACTCATATCATGTAATACGATACCCTATTGACTCATATCATGTAATACGATACCCTATTGACTCATATCATGTAATACGATACCCTATTGACTCATATCATGTAATACGATACCACATTGACTCGTATCATGTAATACGATACCCTATTGACTCATATCATGTAATACGATACCCTATTGACTCATATCATGTAATACGATACCACATTGACTCGTATCATGTAATACGATACCCTATTGACTCATATCATGTAATACGATACTCTATTGACTCATATCATGTAATACGATACCCTATTGACTCATATCATGTAATACGATACCCTATTGACTCATATCATGTAATACGATACCACATTGACTCGTATCATGTAATACGATACCCTATTGCCTCATATCATGTAGTACGATACCCTATTGACTCATATCATGTAATAGATACCCTATTGACTCATAGCATGTAATACGATACCACATTGACTCGTATTAATATTTTATATAAATAAAATAATTTGTTAATATTTTATATAAATAATTTAGTAATTTATAAACTCTATTTATTAACTTTTTAAAACATTTTAAAATTAAAATTATTCTAGTTTCGAAATTTACTATTTTAAAACGTAATTATTGTAATTTAGAAAATAAATTTACCTAAATAAAATATATTAGTGATACTTATTAATATTTTATATAAATAAAATAATTTGTTAATATTTTATATAAATAATTTAGTAATTTATAAACTCTATTTATTAATTTTTTAAAACATTTTAAAATTAAAATTATTATAGTTTCGAAATTTACTATTTTAAAACGTAATTATTGTAATTTAAAAAATAAATTTACATAAATAAAATATATTAGTGATACTTACTAATATTTTATATAAATAAAATAATTTGTTAATATTTTATATAAATAATTTAGTAATTTATAAACTCTATTTATTAAATTTTTAAAACATTTTAAAATTAAAATTATTCTAGTTTCGAAATTTAGGGTCGAAATTTCGACCCTAAATTGGCACCAAAAGTTTAATTTCCAAAAAATTTCACGAAAATTTTAAAATTTCATACCAAAAATTAAAAATTCGCGGTTAATATTTAGGGTCGAAAATTTCGACCCTAAATCTTTAAGTAATTTAGGGTTGAAATTTTCGACCCTAAATTTCGACCCTAATTCTTATCCACAAAACAAAACAGACTGCCTCTCTTCTCTTTACCTTTTATCATCTTCAACCACCACCAAAATCACCATCACCAAATTCGTCAAATTCATCAAATTCAACCATATTCCAGCCATTACCACCCTATTCCAATCACCCACACTACCATTTTCATCACCCATCTCCATTATCCATCACCCATTTTCATCAAATTCATCAAATTCAACCACCACCACATTCTACCACCACCACTAATTTCGACAGCCACCACCACCACTGTTCACCGTCATCTTCATCTCCCATCTCTAAAAGTTTAATCCTTTTTCTTTCAACCCTCTATATGATGATTCTTATAGTTTAATAAAGGTTTGATTTTTTTGATTTAATTTTTAAAGTTAATGATATGATAATAATCAGTTAGTTATTTTTAACTAACTTTTTTATTTATGGCAGCGGTGACGGTCTTTGGTGGTGGCAGTCGGCGGCAACGAGAAAGTCAGGCGGCGACACGACAATTAGGCAGCAACAACATCGAAGGTAAGTGTTATAACTTTTCTAGTGATTTTTTATATGTTTTAGTTATTAGTTTGATTTAAATGTATATTGAATTGCACCCTTTAGGATTGTTTTAGGATTCTAATCGATTAATTTTGGAAAAGCCCCGTCCGAAATTAATCAACCTTAGAAAACCAATCGGAAATTAATTTATTAGAAATTAATTTCGGAAAGTCCCCAGTTTTGGGACTGCTTTTTGAATGTTTTGTCTCATTTAGGATATGAATGCGTATAACTGGTTTATTATTTGAGATGATTTCGATAGCGTTTCTCCTTTACTCCTACGAATATGTCTGAAGAATAGTGATAATCTTATGAATCAATAAGGTGGGTTGATGGTTCTAGAGAGAGAAAGTAGTGAGAGAAAGTGAGAGAGAAAATGTGTGTATTTTATTAAATGGAATGTGAAAAACAACCAAACAACCAGCCCCCTTTCCATGGTGGAAAGGGGTATTTATATCCAAGCCACTAATGGACTTGGGCCGGCCCATGACAAGCCTATGGGCCGGTTTTACTTAACAAATTAAACAAGTATTTAATTACGAGCTATACAACATTCAATAATATTGTGGAGTGACCGATACTTCTAATATACGTTAAAAACGTATTTCTAACAATCTCCCCCTAAGGGAGGTCACTCCATGTTACACAGTTCTAAACCTAGCATACTATACTAAGTCTTCGTTCTTCAGCTCGTAGTCTTTTCTTCTTTTCTTTTTGTTGTGAATATGTTGATTTGATCTTTTAGGCTTTGGCTTGAGAGCATTGTTCTTTTGACCAATCACGTGTGATCTTTGCCTTCTTGTGAATCTTGCCTCCTCGTGACTCCATGTTCCACACACTTATGTCTTTTGTTGAATTCTTGAAAGCTTCAGAGTTTGGTACAGCGAAAAACTTCATTTTGTACTTTCTTGAATTTTACTAAACTTTGATGTAGAAAAAACATAAGCATGTGGGAACGACTTTAGCTGGTACACCGCAACGCCACCGTCTTCGCAGCAACATAATAGGACACGAATGAAATGGCTTAGAACATTTCATTCTAAATCGGTAGCGTTTTACCTCCGGCCGGTGAAGACCGTTGGACGATATTAGATATCGTACCTGTGACGGATAGTTTCAATTAAGTAACTTCCTGACAGGATTTCGCGGGTAAACCCGTTCTCTTTATTCGACGATCACTAAGCTTGACTGCGAACATAAAGAGTGAATCAATTGGATCAATTATCCTTGTGATTGAAGCCGTCAATTCATGAGACCTGGAACAAGTGAATTTCAATTAAGATTTTCACCATCATTGCTTTCTAGTTATCACGAGCTTGATTCATAAAGAATCTTGCACGTCACCTACCAAGTGCTGTTTGATGTTAACACTAGAAGGATTTCCATTCGTCACTGTGAACACTAAAGAGTGTCACTCTGAGTGTTCTGGCAAGATCATACGATAATGCGTAGAGGCCTGGAACGAGTTTAAGTTCAAGTAAGAATTAAACTACTGTTTCTTTCCAGTTTTTCACAAGATTGGTTCTTAAAGAACCGCACGTGTCACCTACCATGAGCTTGTTTGATGTTGGCTCAAGCAGGATTTCCATCTTCATTGTAACACTTGCGTATCACTCAGATGTTCTGGCAATATTACATGAATACTGCGTAGGATTCATAAAGATCTCTTACTTTTCACAGTGTGTGAGAAAGCAAGGAATAAATGGAAAGTGTCCTAATGAGACTTTTAATGATCTCGTGGTTCTAGACTCGATAGTGCGTTTTGATTTAGTGAGCGATGGCTGGAGAGGAGTGCCACCTTTTCAATATCAGTCTATTCGGAGTGAATAAACCAATAGATAACGTGTTGATCTCCGTGTGATTAAAACAAATACCTTTTGAGAGATATTTGAGTTAGCTGGGAAGGGTTGTGCATTGCATCACTGGGTCCATGATGTCTTTCTTCAATATCGAGAATCATTAACAAATGATCTCAATAGCATATGTATTGACCCGGTTTCTGCCTAAAGTTGTAAGGAGGGCTTCTTTCTTTACACCCTTTATCTTTACATTTCTTTTTCATTCTTCAACCCCTTCAGTACTTTCCAATACATCATCACTAGCACCTTGTTGTGATTGTTCCAGTGCTAGCATCAGTAATTAGTCGGTACTCTGCTACGTTCACAATCTTTCTCCATCTTTCCTAGGACTTCTAATTCTATCTAGGGAATTGTCCTTGGGAAGATTCCATCGGCTCTGATGAATCATTGGACTAATACCTATTCCTACCACCCTTTTGTCACCACATTCGTCGTGAATTAAGCGTGTTTTGGGAAAGTATAGTCACCATGAAAAATCCTTGAAAATCACTTAAGGTACTTGTGATATTGAAATCAAGAGTTTTGTACCTTAAGTGTTTTGTTCATCAAAAAACGCACCCCCTTAACACGTGCTTTACACATATTAAGTTGGATTATCGTTAAGTCTTTTTCATCTTTTAGCCAAGTATCGTTTAAGTCTCCTTAATCCCATTTTCTCCCCTTATCCAAAATGTTAACCATTAATATTTGGGATATTGAATGGGTTAACCGGTCTTTGGGTAAAAATGAAATCAATGTTTGGCCATAGAACATATTAATGCTCCCCCTTAAATTAATAAGGGTTAATTGTAGTACTTTAGTATGATATATTTTGAAAGATTTAGAATCTCGTGAGAAATTCTTGAAAAATTATCATACCTTAACACTACATCAAGCCGTAAAAGCACAATATCCACAAAATTTACATATTCACAAATAAAACCAATATAGAGTGGACCTGAGATGTACGACCCATTAAATGGATCGTTGCAGTAACTTGTGGTGCACTCCATATGGTCTACCACCAACGAATCTTTCTAAGCTCCTCATCAATCTACGTTCCCAGAGCTTTCCATCAATCTTCTTGATCACATATGTCGCCATTTTCCGATAACCCGGATGCCAATCCTCAATCATTTCTGGTAATGTCCCTCCAGAATTAAGATGCTCCAATTTTCCTCTAACATATATGAGAGTCCTATCACTGTATTTATGAAGCTCACCTACCCTCATAAACTTCATGATCCCACGACTGTTCATGTAGAAAATCCCGTACATCGGAACGGTCGTGCCGGTATAGGGACCTCTTTTGACATGTTGAGGTAGAACTTGATTCATTGGATGGGTCATGTTAAGCTTCCTTTGGTAGCTTTCAACTCCCAATTGAAGATCTTCAACTCGTTTCTTGATAACAACGCTTCGTGTGAACATACGAAGTGCTGTATTCAAGGCAATGATTTCTTCACGAGTAAGATGGGTAAGCTGATCACGGGTCATCATAAGCAACATGTCTTCGATATCTTCAAGGCAAATGATAGAAAAATCTCCCTGCTGTATCATGTATTCTCTGTCATCCTCCCTTTTTAGACGAATCTCCGTCACATGATGATAGCCATTCTTGGGTTCAATCTTCAGTCCCAAAATACTTGAGATGCGAATATCGGATTTGACAATACTACCTGAGTTGGCTAAGCAGCAACCTCTGTATGCCCTTCGGACTCGCTCGTCCCAATGTGATGCTCCTATAGCAGCATACATGTCATAATTACGGCTTACCTTTGGGACCCAGAGTCGATCGACCTTTTCCTCGATAAAAGGTATTGTCGCCCAATTAGCAGCTTTCAACAAGGTCAGGGAGGTCGCGTACTTGGATGATCCCTTGAGGAGATACTCAAGATCATAGGTGACAAAGAAGTCAAGAGCAATTTGATTATCTTGAGAGGGATCAAGTGAAGGTGGATCTCTTTCTGACTCATGAAGGCCTGGCCTTTGAACGGTATTGAGAGCTTTCAGGACCTCGTCAGCATAATACTCATACTCCATGAGGCTTAACCTGGTTTTGGCGTGAAGTCTCTTGTCCTTTAGCGCTCTCTTCACCAAAGACAGAGTGACCAAAGATTTGAACTCATGAGCCCAAAATGCACACATGTCTATCAGACTACAGATACGGAGATATAGAACATCTCTATCAGCGTCTGTGATTGGATCATATTTTGCAGCTGCCGTGATCCAAGCTTGTGGCGGTGCAGTTTCATCAATCTCCAATGTATCCGCCCAGTCCCGTGTGCTTGAGTCGGGAACAGTAGATTCTGGTTCCTTTTGTAGAGGAGTAGAAACATGAACACTTGCTGGTTCTGATTCAGGCATTTCGGCGGTATCATGAATAGGCGAGTGTTGTGCAGATTCAGGTTCAATTACTGGTTCTGCAATCACAGGAGCAACAAAAGAACTAACAGGATTAGTGGCAACAGGTATAGAAACAGAAACAGATGTACCAGGAATCGATGATGCAGTAGCAGCATTCACATCATGGCGCCACTTGGTTCGTCCTAACTCCGTAGATGTGGACTTTCCCTTTCGGGCAGCATCTTTCTGAGTCTTGGTACCAGACTTGGATGGTTTCTTTTTGCTGGCAACCTTGTCCCCCGTTTCATCGTCATCGGACTGATCAGGCTGGTCATTTTTACCACCACCATCATCCTCATCATCATCCCCGTTGCTACCCTTATCACTCTCCTCATTTTGATCACCACCATAACCATCATCATCATCATCACCATCATCATCATCATCACCATCATCATCATCATCATCATCATCTTCACCATCATCCTCTTCTTCACCATCATTCTCCTCTTGCTCACTATCTTCCTTTTCCTCCTCATCCAAGATGTGGTAAGGTACCACACTTCCAAATGTCTTAAACAACCGATCATCCTCCAAGATAGCTTCATTGAGTGCTTTGTAGAGTGTCCGCTGAACTTTAGACTTGTCAAAAGATCCAACTTCCTTCATGCGAGCTTTGAGAATCTTCTTTAGTTTAAAATCTGTTAAGTCATATGCAATTTTGTAGGCTGACTCGGAAGGGTTGGACGACTTAATCATCAAGTTATCAGCCGCAAGTTTCCTCATCTCTTCACGCAGCTTTGGCATAAGAGACTCAACAGATTCATTCACTCTCTCTAAAATAGAAGCTTCAAGTGTTTCTTTCTGCTCCTTATATCTATCCTTTATGGCTCGAAGTCTTGTAAATCGTGCTTCATTCTTATAAGCTTCAGCCTGTTTGACCTGAGCAAGTTCTTCTGCATGAGATTTACGTGTCAACTCCATCTCTGCAGTGAACTTAGCTAGCATCTCTTCTTGGGCTTTCTTGGATGCCTCTTCACTTTGCACTCGTCGAAATAGCTCTTCTCGAAGTTGAGCCATCTATTTTCTTTGACTGTCCATGTGTTTATCCAACATTTCTGCCATTACGAATGCAGCCATTGAAGATGGTACAGGGCTACTCTGGGATGGTTGAAAAGGCACGGATGTGATTACAGTACTCATGACGGAAGTAGGTGGAGGTGGAGGGAATGGTAGTGGTGTTGGCACCGGTCGTGTTGGTAAAGGCTGGATTGGTGGAGGTTGAGTTACAAGAGGCTGTGTAGTCACAATGATTGTAGTAGCACCAGACTCCTTCTCAACACTTGTTGTATCAGCAATGGATGTCTCTTTCGATGCTGAGTAACGTTCGGGTGATCCAAACTCACTAATGTCATGTGGCTCCTCGTATTCTTCTTCAACATCCATCTGTGCACCCGAACCACTACCGCCTGTGTCTCTCCTACTCTTTTCAATAGCCTTCTTCATTAACATTTTCTCAGTCTTGCGAGTTAGCTCGGGAGTAGGATCGTCATCAACATGTTCTTCATCGTGAAGAACAAGCTTGTCAGTCGTGCTCTTACCCTTCTTAGCCTCAGTCTTTGTCTTTTTGGTTGTGGGTTCAGATAAAGCAACTGTTTGCTTGCGTTTACCTTTACTCTTGACCGTAGTAGACGAGTCTTCTCCTGTCTGAATGCTTGCTTGTTGGTTCTTGATTTCTATTAGCAGTCACTTGTAATCAGCATAAGCTATAATCTTATCTGTCAGGAGATGACCGAGAATAGGACCAGGATTAACAGCACTAGAGGATCCTTCATGCCTTAAGTCCACAAGGTCATCATCCTCTTCAGTGTGGTGACGGCTTTCTGCACGCTTATCAATAGAAGCATCATTCTTCATAAGATAATGAATTATAAGCTTGATAAACCGAGGTTAAGGAAAGACATTAGCCTTCTGCTTCTTGTTTTGGAAGAGTTGAAAGTTAAACTCTTCCCACAACAAGGATGCATAATCTGTATTTAAGCCTTTGTACATTCCATAGAAGATGTTCATAATTGGACCACGCACAGCATCATGCCCAGTTGTTTTAGGTGTAAGACATCTACTAAGGATACCAAAGATAGCTCTCTAAGGTTGACCCACTTTGGTTGTGGTAAAATCGGACACTATTCGTAGGTCAGGACATCCAAGAGCACGGAACATCTCCATGAGTTCGTCTTTGGTAGGGTTCCTTGAAAATGACAGACCCTTGGGTGTATCCCGAATTCCAAATATCTTGCGGAAGTCTGAAGCGGTGAGTGTCTGTTGCTTGTTGTCGAGGAAGAAGGTGATTTTGTTTGAAGTACTTTCCTTGGTAGCCTAGAATTCGTACATGTAATCAAATGGCACCGAAGCGGTACTCCTTAATGCATTCTTGAAGTGAGATTGATCAAGGATTGCTAAGGAGACTTTGAATCCAAGGTGAGTGGAATTAGAAACTTCTTTTAGCCGGTAATTGTTCGGTATGAACTTGAGGTCTTTTGCCTCGGCAATTGCGGCTGCTCTATCATCTTGGAGTTCTTGCACGGTTGGATTAGTCATGGTTTCTGCTTAAGATAAGACATAAAAGGTTGATACACAGAATAATATATAAACCATCTTCAAGTAATTATAACAAGCAAACGATTATCAATCCAACACTCCTTCGTTCGGAACTTTTTCGTTCGGAACTCCTTCTATCGGAACTCCTTCGTTCGGAACACCTTCGTTCGGAAGTCCTTCGTTCGGAAGACCTTCGTTAGGAAGACCTTCGTTCGGAAGACCTTCATTCGGAAGACCTTCGTTCGGAAGACCTTCGTTCGGAAGACCTTCGTTCAGAAGACCTTCGTTCGGAAGACCTTCGTTCGGAAGACCTTCGTTCGGAAGACCTTCGTTCGGAAGACCTTCGTTCGGAAGACCTTCGTTCGGAAGACCTTCGTTCGGAAGACCTTCGTTCGGAAGACCTTCGTTCGGAAGTCATTCGTTCGGAAGTCATTCGTTCAGAAGTCATTCGTTCGGAAGTCATTCGAAAAATCCATCTATCCGGAATAACCTAAATCCTTGTTCATTCGGAATGCACTAAATTCGTTCTATCATGAATTATTCTAATAGCATTCGTGTGTTTTAAGGCATTCTAAGGCAACAAGACTCGTTCTAATCCTATTCCAAGACAAACCCAGCTAAATCCCCTAATCAATTTGACCTAATTAAAGCATAAGCCCTAATTTGATTAATTTAATTATAACGAATTCAATTAATTGGATTTAACTAGTGAATTAGGCGAAATAGATGAGTTGTACCTTGTTAAATGAATGAAACGAATTGGAGATCAAGAAAAAACGCGAGTTGAGAGCTTGAGTATGTGTTTTATGTGTGTTAATGGCGGCAATAAGAAAACAGAAAGAAGAAGAGAGAAGACGGGGGGGGGGGGGGAGTTGACTTGGTCAAAACTTTTCAACTTTTACCCTTTGTCATTTTTAATCCCCCATTTTAAAGTCTTGTCACTTATTGTCCCTTAACTTTTTGTTTGTCTTTTCTTTTCCTTTTCTTTTCATTTCTAGTGACTAACCATCGTTAGACTTAACCATTTTAACCTATCTTAGCGATCACACAACTTAACTATACACAACAAATCACGAATAAATACAAGACGAATACCAAAGCAATTTCAGTCATTAACCATTTTGCCAATTAATTTTCCTCGAAAACTTTTGAAGACCTTTTTGATGACGAAGACGACTTAATATTTTCTCCCCCTTAAACGATGACCCGTTTTCTATTGAAAGAGCTGTAGTCATTGTTTAACGAGGCACATGTTGATGAAAACATTTTTCAATTAATGTCTTGAAAAGATTGATTCGTGGTGGTAATAAGATTTCTCTTATTTTGACCAATTAATGCACTGAGACGTACACTAACTCGTGTTGGACCAAGTTATAAAGTAAACTTGATCCCTTTGCATGATTTGGCTTGTAAATCATGCCCGAGAAAATTAATTCCCGTTGTGAGCCAATGTTTTCCAAGGAAATACGTGACTTTAATGCGAAAAGCGGGTTGCAGTCTGAAATAACTACAAGCCATAATGGGCATGTTTTATAATACTTGAGCTTTTAGGCCTCGTATCAAAATTCGTTATCCCAAGTCTTTTCGAATTGAAAACCGATCTTAAGTGCGACTCATTCGTCTTTTGGTGAATCAAGAGAATGGTTTGGTTGATTAATTTTAAACTAATAGCAAGTAAATAAAGTGTCGTTTAGTAAAGTGGAAGAATAAAGATTAATATTAAAAGTGGCGAATAAAAATAAATGCTCAAAAACTTAAAGGTGACAATGGGAAAATACTAGCACACTAAATAAAACTAACACTTGGAAAATTTTCTGAAAATAAAAAGTACTATAAGAAAGTAAGATGGAAAGAAACCAAAACAAGTCAAAAGAACCCCCGATCGGAATGTTTTCCGATCGGTTGATCGGAATGCAGGGAAATGCACACAATCGGAATGTGTACAAAGGGGGTCAATCGGAATAACTACTAATGGGTACCAATCGGAATACGGGGAAAATAACACAATCGGAATGACCAATCCAGACTAAATCGGAATAACAAGGAGACTACCAATCGGAATAACAGAATGGGCTACCGTCGGAAAGTCAAAACCCTTTTCCGATTGGACTCAATCGGAAAGAGGGGAGGGTTGCTCGAAAAAAGGGTACCAATCGGAAAGGGGAGTTATACCCCTTCCTAAAATTGTGGAATTCGGTTAAGCAAGTGAATAGGCTATATTTGAGAGTTTATCACAAAACTAACCCGAATCAATACCTAAACCGGATCAAATAAGCACTAGAATCAACTTATCAAACCGAAATTAAGCAACTTTTTAGATTAAACAATAAAAACATAAACTTTTTAAGGAAGATTTTTATAAACTAAATAAGCTAATCATAAAAATAAGCCAATAAGCACAAAAGTCTTAAAGCTTAATTAAATGAAAACTTATGAAATGATCAAGAGATTAACTTTTTAAGCACAAATTCAATTAGAACAACACGGATCACATGATAATCGCACCAAAATCAATCTTAAATCAAAGAAAAGTAGAATGAGATTAAGAAATAAAAGCTTAAAATAGAACTTGATTAATAAAAAAAATAAGCAATACAAAGTGTTTAATCTTGAAAGATTAAAAGAAAAAGATGAACTAGTGAGAGAAAGTTTAAGACTTTCTCTCTCTAAAACTAGAGAAAACTAAAAAAGGTAAAAATTAACTAAAAATCTAACCACTCTCCTAATGACTATTAGGAGGGTATTTATAGGGAAGGTGGAAGGAGTGCATGTGTTGCATCTTCTTTCTTGCTTTCTTCACGTTTTCTCGACTCGACTTTAATTCTTCGTCTTTGTCGTCTCGGGATTTGAACTTGTCTTTTAATTTTCTTCTTCTATTAGACTTAAGTTCTTCGACTTCGTTAAACTTCCGTCTTTTGACTTTTTCTTCGATAAATCTTCAGAATAGGTCTTGGACTTCCGTTCTTTTTGCACTCTTGATCTTTTGACTTCGTCTTTTCCCGTTTTCTTTGATAAAAGCCCGTGAAAGCCCGTGTTTTCTTCCCTTTTCATATTTTGGTCCTAAAACACAATAAAAACACAAACCACGCATAATTCCGACTTTTACGACATAAATCACACGTTTTGGTCTTGTTATTATTAGAAATAAGTGGTAAAAGGATAAGTGTTTTCACACTTATTAAATCCCCTACACTTGACCATTACAATGCCCTCATGCAATGCATTAATTTTAAAGCACGGTTTACATTTTCCATCATAAATAACCCACCTTGGCCTTTATTAAATACTAATCATAAAAGATAGAAATAAGTAAAGAAATTAAAAACTTACATTGGGTTTTGGTGGCCATGAACGTTTATCATCCTCAAGTTTCACGTTCCCCATACCAAGCTTAAAAACGAGATCATTGTTATTATAAGTTAGCAAACTATCACGAACTCATGTGGGCCAATTACTCACTTAGACTCCCTTATTCCTAGGTGTATCTCTTATATTTTATTTTTGTCTTGAATGATCACGAGGATGCATTGTTTGACTTATTTCGATAGTTATTTAGTCCGAAAATAAGGTGAACGATTTAATCAATAGTTAGCTAAAGGACCAAATCTTTTAAAACTGCTTCTCGGGACCTCATAAAGTTCATATCTTGGCATAACTCGCTTCACGATTTGAGACCTTTCTCGGATCGATATTTGGCAGCGACTTCATACTTCGAATCTTGAGAGACGTTCTTGAAATAATGGTCTTCTCTTCATAATAGGGATTTCTTCACTTGAAGTTTTGAGAGATTCTTCATCTTTGGACCACGACTTCTTCATTTTTCTCCAATCTTTATTTTGGACTTTGATATACAACGATCCGCCTCCTTTTAGGACTTGGATCTATTTATCCTCATACCTTGTTAGGGTCTTTTCGGATAGATTTCTCCATGACTTTTGGGGAGTTCTTGCTTTTCGTCGTGTGTCTCGATCCTTCATATTGATTTTCGATAAATGATTCTTCACATCACTTTTGGATCTTTAGCAACAAAATGTAGCCCTCATGCCTTGTTAGGGCCTTTTCGGACTCGCCAATCTTCGCATCCCGCTTCAATAAGTTATGCCTTGGCTATGAACTCTAATCCGTACCGAGCAACTTTTAAACGATCTGGGCTAGAAGCTAAGTAACCTTTTAAATCGTACAACCTTATTTATTAGCAGATAAATTTATTTAACAAGCGGAGGGAGAATAGGCTCATAATTAACTCACATAAATTCACGAAAGAATACCGAACTTATAATAGACTCTATCATCTCTCGTTCTCCACAGTTTAAAATCTCAAGGAATGAGACTCGTGGATGCTTAGCCTATTAAATCAAACTTTTGGGTTTTCGAGTCGCCTATAGGATCTTGCAAATTCTTGGACTTTTTCAAGTTTAGAAATTGCATTTTAAAGTTCCCTTGATAAACGACTCTCTAGGATCAATTATAGGAACTTGCGAAAAGTTCTTGTTCTTAACCCCTGAGAGTTTAAGACTTTCGCGTTTTATAGCTCCCTATATAAAAGCCTAGCAAAACTTGACTTAAACACGTTAAGGATACTAGCTAGAGTAAACTTAGGTAAGTAAACTCGGGTTGAGTCAAAATGTTCACGACTAAGAAAAATCTAAAACCACTTTATTAAAAATTTATTCTAGCAAAGGAAACATAACAAAGGCAAATACACTATACAACTAGGCCAAAATAGATTAAAAATTTTGAAAAATGTCGAAACATCAAATTTTTCCGGTTAAAATGAGGGCAATTTCATGGAAAAGACCACTTACTTCGATAGAAGTCCCCCCTACACTTGAGATAAACATTGTCCTCAATGTTTAAGCATGTGGGAGTAAACTCCCCTATACTTATGACATTGTGCACTTTGTTTAAATCTTGCTAAGGAAAGGACAACTAAAGTGAATTCAATGTGAACATATAAAATATGAAATATTGAATCACAAGAGTTTAGGATAGAACCGGGAAGATGGGAAACACGGTATCACGGTTCGTCAAAAGTCATCAAGATGGATCTTCGAAGCTTGAATCCCTGCACAGCACAAGAAACAAGACAACAAACATATGTGGGCCCCCCTACACTTATTATGAAAGCAGTAAAGGATAGAACACGGGTTGCCTCCCGAGAAGCGCTTGTTTTTGTTCACCGAGTCATGAGCCTGACTCGACCAAATTTTAGTTCATGGGGAACGTGGTGAGGGATGGAATCATCTCATGGGAGATGTCCTCACCAAAGTACAGCTTCAAACGCTGGCCATTCACCTTGAAATTGGGCCCATTCGGCTGAGAAAGCTCAATGGTCCCATACGGAAAGACTTTGGCGACGGTGAATGGACCAGACCAGCGGCTCTTCAACTTGCCAGAGAAGATCTTCAACCGAGAGTTAAAGAGCAAGACTTGATCACCAACGTGGAACTCTCGGTTCTTGATTTTAGCATCGTGGATCATCTTCGTCTTCTCCTTGTAGATCAGCGAGTTCTCATAAGCTTCATTCCTCAGTTCATTTAGCTTGTTGAGTTGAACCTTGCGATGATCACCGGCTTTGATGATGTCGAAGTTAGCCCACTTCAAGGCCCAGTGCGCCTTATGTTCCAGCTCGATGGGTAGGTGGCAGGCTTTCCCGTACACAAGACGATAAGGTGTACAACCGATCGGGGTCTTGTAAGCAGTACGGAAAGCCCACAGAGCATCATCTAACTTATCGGCCCACGCGGCGCGATGCTCTCCCACAGTACGCTCCAAAATTCTCTTCAAGCCACGATTGGAAATTTCGGCTTGCCCATTGGTTTGGGGATGATAGGCGGTGGAAAGACGGTGATTGACACCATACTTTGCCATGTGTGACAACCGTGGTTTTGGGTTTGTCACTTGGTCTTACTTTTAGGTTATTTTATGTGTGCTTACTTGAATTGTGTGTTTACGTGTTTATTTTGTGTGAACGAGGTTGGTGTGGTTATCGTTTATGAGTATAGAGTACTCATAAGTAAATCGAGGAACGGTTATTTCATGTTCATGAGCTCACAAGTGGTGACTATGAAATGAAAATGGTGATATTGTGGTGTTTACGTATACGTATAAGTATTATAGTAATAGTATTTTTTTAGGATTTACGGTTTAGCCTTTAGAGGTCTCGGGTGAGGTAATTATCCATATGAATATTTTTCGGGATGGTTTTAAGTCATTTAGGACTTAGTTATAAAGTTTATTTCAAAATTTGAGATTTTTTTTAAAAGTGTATATTTTACGTCTTTTACGGTAAAACGCGTAAATTTGACTAGTTTTACGGTTTTGAGGTTTTGGGAGCTTTAGGAGCTGAAATAAATTAAGGTAAATTAAGGTAATATTAATAATACATATATTAATAATAAAAAGAAATAAAAAACGAATTTTGATGGGTATAGGTCGGTTATGTGAAAAAAAAGGAGAAGAAAAAGGAAAAAAAAATAAAAAAGGAAACAAGGCTTTTATAATTGGGTAAGGATTCTTTTGTTTAACCATATAATGTTTTTAATTGGACCAAAACACATCATAATCCCTGGAGCAAAGAGAGAATTCGTGAGTTTCATAATAAATTAGGGTTCTTCATAAAATTTGGGGGTTTTCATAAATCAAAGGTAAATCTTCAATAATCCCTTTTAACTAAATTGTTTTTATGTTTTCTTTAATAATCTTATGATGGATTTAGGTTAGGGTTTAATATAAAAACAGTAAATTAATGTTGTAATAATCATAATATAATGATTACATGGTTTAGGGCTTGTAATTAGAGGGATTAGGGTTAATTAATGATGTTGATTTTGTTAAACCCGTTTTTATAAACTGGGCAGAATTTTGAGTCAATTGTTTTGATCATATCGGGAGTTCTACAAACTCTTATTTTGCGATCCACATACCCCTGAAAAGGTATTTGAAGTGGCTTTCCAATGCAAGAAACTAGAACTAAATTGGAGGTTGGGAAGGGGGTCAAAAATAGGTTACAACAGTCGGAGGTCAAAACAGTTTTAAATTCAGCCTGTTTTCTTTTTAAGTTTTGGGTTGTTTGGGGTACTTAGGGTTGCATTGGGATCTTCTCACGAACATGAGAGATGGTTTATATATTGTAATAAGGATCTGCACTTGGGCTAAGGTTGTGGTTTAGGGTAAGACCCCTTAATGGTAACAAACTTTTAGTACGTTTAAAATCAGGAAATATGGAATGACAAAAGTAGATATATGTATATCGGGGCCTTAACAGTAGCTTTAAGGTTAGGGAAAGTGGGAGGTGTTAGCCAACATATGTAAGGGTATGAATATTCCTTTTACAGAAACCATAGGTATGTTTAAGTGGACATTTGACTTAAAGTTTTGAGACCTAAAAACTGGGACTGTTTTGTGTAAAATATGAACGGGATAGTTATTAAACTTAACCAAGTTAAGGACTTGTTAAGGAAGGGTAATGGGGTGTTTAGAGTTATAAATGGGGTATTTATATGAGAGGTGGGTTAGATGTCCATCATAGGTTGATGAACCATTTTAGAGGTTGGTTCATGTATTGATTTATGTGTTTTTGGTTTGTTAGCTTGTTGCTAGAGCAAGGACTTTGGAGAAGCAATCAGGTGAGTTCATAGTCCCATTTTACTACGTTTTTAAATGTTTTTTCTAGTATGGGATGGAGATGACACTTGAAATGTTCTTTAACATGATTTAGTACTATGTTTTAAAATGTGTGGACATAAATGTGTTATTGTGTGACTTGCGTGCTTATGTGTTCTCATATGTGCTTTGGTACGTGTTCTGCTATATGAATCTTGTTTGGATTGTGATTGGCTTTGGTACATAGATGTATGGGCGTCTATGGGACCAGTTGTGATGTGTGTGGAGCGTGGGGCACGATCCGTCCTGAGTACTTGTGCATCGTCTCTTCGGAGGCAAGATATCTCGACGGGGATATAGTTCATCTTCCACAGGTGGTGTGGGAAAGATCCGGATAGTGTGGTGTGTGTTCTTGTGCGTGTGACGGGATACTTCTTGATTGTTATAATGTGCTTTGTGAATTGTAGATGTGATTGGTACTTGGCTTGAGTTTTGTTGTGGATGCATGTAGCATGATTATCACATAATGGTCCATTACTATAAATTGTTTTTCTTCAACTTATTTACAGCGGTTGACAAGGTTTCTTATGATGTTCTAGATAACTTAAACCTATGTTCTCACCAACTTTATGTTGACAGATTTTAGTGTCATTTTCAGGTGAGGTAGTTGAGGTGGATGAGGTTAGAAGTGGCTAGAGTATAGTGGCTGCTAGGATTGCATTAGGAGGATTCCCTTTCCTCTTAGATTTTATTTGGTGTTTTGATTAAGTGAACTTTGTGGTACCTATATGTTTGATGTTTGTTTATTTGTATGTTTTTGGTAAGAGGTAGGTATGTTACCTACTTACCTAGACGCCTGCATTGTTGAGATATTGTCACGACATTTGTGTCGCCATTTATGATATTTCAATTTCATTTAGTTCTCTCTATAGACACGCTGTTGTTGTGATGATATTCATACGTCGCGCCCCATATTCCGCCATGGTGGGGTGTGACAGAATGGTATCAGAGACAGGTTATAGAGAATTAGGTTGCCTAGTCGTGTAGCCTAGTCTATAGCTTAAGGGTCCCTGCATATAGGCGTCATAGGAGTATGTGTGCATTTTATAGTAATTGATGTGTTAGAATATTATTTTTGCAGTATTTGTTAGGTTATGAACTACTATGGTTCATACTTAACTACATGTTATTTTCTTTACGAGTTTTGATTAGTGTGGGTGGAACCATGGTCGTATACGCTAGTCATTGTTGGATTTCGCTTAATTATGTTTTCATGTTCTTTATACATTTTGAATTTTGTCTACGCTGGTTCAGCTGGACTACGAGTTTATGTGTTTCATGCACTGGCTATGTTATTTTAATACATGGGGTTTTGGATCTTATCTTGTGTGGTTATGTGCTTGTGAGTTGTTGGATTATGTGTTATGTGTAGTATTAATTTCTTATAAGTGTCATCATAGGAGGGAGTACATTGGTGAAAGGGAACAGGTATAATTATGGAGGCCTACATAATTATACATGTGCCACAACACCACTGGACTTTCAAGTATGATTGCATGAAAGAGAGTTGATACATGCTTGTAGAGTATATGTTGGATGAATTTGAGTGTATGTATGCATATGTCTATATATGTATAATTCCATTCTACTTATCGGTTGTATTCTTGGGATGTTTTGCTAGCTCGTTCCTCTTCGAGATGTTTAACTTCCGTAGTAGTACATTTATCGAGTTCTCATTTCTTGTGTTCTTTTGTACGGTACTTTTGGCGTGAAGGCTTTTGAGATGGTGGAGATTTCTTTTTGGGGTAACGATATCTTTTGTTTTGAGTCTTACATGGTAAAAAATGGAACTTGCAAATAGTAAAAAAATTAGTTGTTGGTAGTCCATAAAATGAGGGTAAAGTGTCGAAAACGTGTTTGAAATAAAGTGGAATATAAATTTTTTTGTTTTTTTTTTTTTCATTTAAGCATGGCTTGTTTATTTTAAAATATTTTGGTTTTGATCACCTAAAGTTATTGTTCTTTAGTTAGAATTTTTTTTATTATTAAATTAAATATGTTAAAGTCATGTATTTAATCATATGATGGGTGAGAGTTTTAATTTTCTGGAATTAAAATAAATTAGGGTTTAAAATCGTTTTTGGGTATAAATCGGAGTAGGCAGAAACTGTCGCTAAACTGTCAAAATTCATCGTTAAACTGTCAGAAACTGTCGCTAATGCCTAGGCAGATTTTGAGAAAAATCGTTTTGGTCATAACTTATTCGTTTTTAAAGGTTTTTGGGTGATTCAAAAGCCTAAAATTATGTACTCGGAACATACTTTTCAAATATTCAGAAAGTTTTGTAATTGGAAGTCAGTAGCTTGGTCGAATTAATTGTACAAGTGTCGAGTTCAAGGTTAATTTTCGGACAACATTGATTAAACTTGTGTTTTGGGTATTTTGTGGTAATGAACACTTGGAGGGTTAACATAGAGATGAGTTAGGATGGAATGTGAGAGTTCTTTAGACTTTAGAATACGTGGTTATATTTGATGAGTGTTGATTTATGGTATTTATGAGTAAGACTGAAATCGGGGTGACAGATTTAAACCCGTCGAGTTATGTGATGGCTCCTAACTTGGTTTCAAGACAGTTCTTGTTTGATGAGTTGCGAGATTTAGTTAGGTTGGTTACATAACTTTATGGTTTTAATAAGTTTCCTCGCGGACGGTTAAGGCTCATGTCTTGTTGGTTGAGATTATTTTAGTATAAACTGAGTTCACGTTTGAACGTGGAGGTTTTATCAAGGATATGTATCCTCGTTTGTTTGCTGAGAATAAGTTGGAGTTTGGGAGTAAATCTCGGGACGAGATTTCTATTAGGAGGGAGTGATGTGACAACCGTGGTTTTGGGTTTGTCACTTGGTCTTACTTTTAGGTTATTTTATGTGTGCTTACTTGAATTGTGTGTTTACGTGTTTATTTTGTGTGAACGAGGTTGGTGTGGTTATCGTTTATGAGTATAGAGTACTCATAAGTAAATCGAGGAACGGTTATTTCATGTTCATGAGCTCACAAGTGGTGACTATGAAATGAAAATGGTGATATTGTGGTGTTTACGTATACGTATAAGTATTATAGTAATAGTATTTTTTTAGGATTTACGGTTTAGCCTTTAGAGGTCTCGGGTGAGGTAATTATCCATATGAATATTTTTCGGGGTGGTTTTAAGTCATTTAGGACTTAGTTATAAAGTTTATTTCAAAATTTGAGATTTTTTTTAAAAGTGTATATTTTACGTCTTTTACGGTAAAACGCGTAAATTTGACTAGTTTTACGGTTTTGAGGTTTTGGGAGCTTTAGGAGCTGAAATAAATTAAGGTAAATTAAGGTAATATTAATAATACATATATTAATAATAAAAAGAAATAAAAAACGAATTTTGATGGGTATAGGTCGGTTATGTGAAAAAAAAGGAGAAGAAAAAGGAAACAAGGCTTTTATAATTGGGTAAGGATTCTTTTGTTTAACCATATAATGTTTTTAATTGGACCAAAACACATCATAATCCCTGGAGCAAAGAGAGAATTCGTGAGTTTCATAATAAATTAGGGTTCTTCATAAAATTTGGGGGTTTTCATAAATCAAAGGTAAATCTTCAATAATCCCTTTTAACTAAATTGTTTTTATGTTTTCTTTAATAATCTTATGATGGATTTAGGTTAGGGTTTAATATAAAAACAGTAAATTAATGTTGTAATAATCATAATATAATGATTACATGGTTTAGGGCTTGTAATTAGAGGGATTAGGGTTAATTAATGATGTTGATTTTGTTAAACCCGTTTTTATAAACTGGGCAGAATTTTGAGTCAATTGTTTTGATCATATCGGGAGTTCTACAAACTCTTATTTTGCGATCCACATAACCCTGAAAAGGTATTTGAAGTGGCTTCCAATGCAAGAAACTAGAACTAAATTGGAGGTTGGGAAGGGGGTCAAAAATAGGTTACAACAGTCGGAGGTCAAAACAGTTTTAAATTCAGCCTGTTTTCTTTTTAAGTTTTGGGTTGTTTGGGGTACTTAGGGTTGCATTGGGATCTTCTCACGAACATGAGAGATGGTTTATATATTGTAATAAGGATCTGCACTTGGGCTAAGGTTTTGGTTTAGGGTAAGACCCCTTAATGGTAACAAACTTTTAGTACGTTTAAAATCAGGAAATATGGAATGACAAAAGTAGATATATGTATATCGGGGCCTTAACAGTAGCTTTAAGGTTAGGGCAAGTGGGAGGTGTTAGCCAACATATGTAAGGGTATGAATATTCCTTTTACAGAAACCATGGGTATGTTTAAGTGGACATTTGACTTAAAGTTTTGAGACCTAAAAACTGGGACTGTTTTGTGTAAAATATGAACGGGATAGTTATTAAACTTAACCAAGTTAAGGACTTGTTAAGGAAGGGTAATGGGGTGTTTAGAGTTATAAATGGGGTATTTATATGAGAGGGGGGTTAGATGTCCATCATAGGTTGATGAACCATTTTAGAGGTTGGTTCATGTATTGATTTATGTGTTTTTGGTTTGTTAGCTTGTTGCTAGAGCAAGGACTTTGGAGAAGCAATCAGGTGAGTTCATAGTCCCATTTTACTACGTTTTTAAATATTTTTTCCAGTATGAGATGGAGATGACACTTGAAATGTTCTTTAACATGATTTAGTACTATGTTTTAAAATGTGTGGACATAAATGTGTTATTGTGTGACTTGCGTGCTTATGTGTTCTCATATGTGCTTTGGTACGTGTTCTGCTATATGAATCTTGTTTGGATTGTGATTGGCTTTGGTACATAGATGTATGGGCGTCTATGGGACCAGTTGTGATGTGTGTGGAGCGTGGGGCACGATCCGTCCTGAGTACTTGTGCATCGTCTCTTCGGAGGCAAGATATCTCGACGGGGATATAGTTCATCTTCCACAGGTGGTGTGGGAAAGATCCGGATAGTGTGGTGTGTGTTCTTGTGCGTGTGACGGGATACTTCTTGATTGTTATAATGTGCTTTGTGAATTGTAGATGTGATTGGTACTTGGCTTGAGTTTTGTTGTGGATGCATGTAGCATGATTATCACATAATGGTCCATTACTATAAATTGTTTTTCTTCAACTTATTTACAGCGGTTGACAAGGTTTCTTATGATGTTCTAGATAACTTAAACCTATGTTCTCACCAACTTTATGTTGACAGATTTTAGTGTCATTTTCAGGTGAGGTAGTTGAGGTGGATGAGGTTAGAAGTGGCTAGAGTATAGAGGCTGCTAGGATTGCATTAGGAGGATTCCCTTTCCTCTTAGATTTTATTTGGTGTTTTGATTAAGTGAACTTTGTGGTACCTATATGTTTGATGTTTGTTTATTTGTATGTTTTTGGTAAGAGGTAGGTATGTTACCTACTTACCTAGACGCCTGCATTGTTGAGATATTGTCACGACATTTGTGTCGCCATTTATGATATTTCAATTTCATTTAGTTCTCTCTATAGACACGCTGTTGTTGTGATGATATTCATACGTCGCGCCCCATATTCCGCCATGGTGGGGTGTGACACCATGACTCTTGCAAATTGATCGTTGCAAAAATGAGTCCCGCGGTCACTGATGATAGCACGAGGAACGCCAAATCGAGCGAAAAGCTGCTTCAAAAAGTTCACAACCACCCTCGCATCATTCGTAGGAAGAGACTTAGCTTCAACCCATTTAGAAACGTAGTCGACGGCGACGAGGATGTACTTGTTCCCTTTGGAGGATGGAAATGGCCCCATAAAGTCGATGCCCCATACGTCAAAGATTTCACATTCCTGTATGAAATTTTGAGGCATCTCATCCTTATGTGTGATCTTGCCTTGGCGTTGGCAAGCATCACAATGCTTAACCATTTCGTGAGCGTCACGATAAATGGTGGGCCAGTAGAATCCAGAATCAAACACTTTCTTAGCGGTGTAGTTGGGACCAAAGTGACCACCGGTAGGTCCTTTGTGACAAGCTTGGAGAATGTCAAAAGCTGCCGGTCCGTCAACACATCGACGAATAATCAGATCAGCACACTGTTTGAATAAATAAGGTTCATCCCAAAAGTAAGTCTTAACATCGTTCAAGAACTTCTTCTTTTGTTGGGATGTTAACCCTTGGATGAGAATACCACCCGCTAAGTAGTTTGCAATGTCCGCAAACCACGGGGTGCCATCAAGATTGAGGTTTATAGACATTAAGGTCTCAAAGGGGAAAGAGTCATTGATCTCTTTGTTCGGATGACCCCCCTGATATGGATCCTCAAGTCTGCTCAGATGATCCGCGGCCAGGTTTTCGGCTCCCTTCTTGTCACGAATTTCAATGTTGAATTCTTGAAGGAGTAAAACCCAGCGAAGAAGTCTTGGCTTAGAATCGTTCTTAGTCATCAAGTACTTCAACGCGGAATGGTCCGTGTATACGATGGTGGTGGATAAAACAAGATAGGGGCGAAATTTCTCAAAAGCATAGACAACAGCTAAAAGCTCTTTTTCGGTTGTCGTATAATGCAATTGAGCCCCCGTCATTGTTTTGCTAGCGTAGTGGATTGGTTGGAAGTGTTTATTCACTCGTTGGCCCAAAACCGCACCAATAGCAAAGTCTCTAGCATCGCACATCAATTCAAAAGGCAGCTCCCAATTAGGGGTAACCAAGACCGGTGCCTTAGTTAGCTTATCCTTAAGAAGATTGAAGGCTTCGAGACACTCTTTAGAAAAGATAAAAGGAGTATCTTTTTCCAAGAGGTGGGTCATCGGGCGAGCGATTTTAGAGAAATCCTGAATGAATCGACGATAGAAGCCCGCATGACCCAGAAAGCTTCTCACACCCTTCACGGTTGAAGGTGGAGGTAATTTGGCTATGACATCAACTTTAGCGCGGTCGACTTCAAAACCGGCTTTAGAGATTTTGTGTCCTAGCACAATGCCTTCTTTTACCATAAAATGGCATTTTTCCCAATTCAGAACAAGGCGAGTGTCTTCGCACCGCTTAAGCATACGTTCCAAATTGGCAAGGCAGGAAGAGAAGGAATCCCCGAAGACCGAGAAATCATCCATGAAGACTTCCATGGTTTGCTCAACCATGTCATGGAAGATAGCCAACATGCACCTTTGGAAAGTCCCGGGGGCATTGCATAAGCCAAAAGGCATTCTTTTATAAGCAAATGTGCCATAGGGACAAGTGAATGTTGTCTTTTCTTGATCTTGGGGATCGATGGGTATTTGAAAATAACCCGAGAAACCATCCAGAAAGTAGTAATATTCATTACCCGCTAGACGTTCAAGCATTTGGTCCATAAAAGGTAGAGGGAAATGATCCTTTCTCGTGGCATCATTGAGTTTGCGGTAGTCTATACAAACTCTCCACCCAGTAACGAGACGGGTAGGAATTAACTCGTTGTTTGCATTGGGCACAACGGTGATTCCGCCTTTCTTTGGCACACAATGGACTGGACTAACCCATGGTGAATCCAAAATAGGGTAAATCATACCCGCATCAAGAAGTTTGATAACCTCTTTTTTGATGACTTCATGTATTTTAGGATTCACCCTTCGTTGACTTTGAATTGTGGGCTTAAAGTCGTCCTCCATGAGAATTTTATGTGTGCAAAAGTGAGGATCAATTCCGCGGATGTCGGAGATTTTCCAAGCGATAGCTCGTTTATGCTTCTTCAACACAGCGACAAGTCGGACTTTTTCGTCTTCTTTCAGATCCTTTGCGATGATGACCGGTAGCTTCTCGTCGTCTTCCAGAAAAACGTACTCAAGATGGGGAGGTAGGTCCTTAAGCTCAAGAGTAGGAGGATCCTCAATAGATGGTGAAACTAACGATGGATCATCATTAGTCACCTCTTTAGGAGCAGGAGGAGAGAACGGGTCCTCATTGAGAAGTCTCTCAATAGTACTAATGTCTTCATCCCAATTGGTGGACAAATTATCATACTTAATATCGAGAGGACCCAAGCTAGCTTCGAAGTCATCCAAGTCACTTTCTCCAAAAGGAGTCAATGCTGGAGCAATTGAGGCAACGGTCTCAACATTGGGTAGAGAAGAAAGAGTACTTTTGCAAGCATCATGAAAATGTTCTTCGCAAGCCTCATCGAGAACATCAATAGCATTAACACTCTCATACGAATAAGGTTGTTTAGAAAGCTTACCCATGTTGAAGACAATTTTACCGTCACCAACTCTCATGATTATTTCGCCTGCGGCTACATCAATGAGAGTGCGACCGGTCCTCAGGAAGGGACGTCCAACGATTAATGGAACACGGGGATCCATCTCGTAGTCAACGACGACAAAATCCGCCGGGAAGGTGAATTTATCGACGCCAACAAAGACATCTTCAGCTATCCCCACTGGATAAGCAACCGTACGGTTGGCTAATTCCAAAGTCATTTTGGTGGGGACTAGCTCGGGGAGAGATAATTGCTTCCAAACGCTTAAGGGAATTAAGTTTATACTGGCACCTAGATCGGCTAGGGCCATGCAATTCTCTACTCCCGGGAAGTTGCAAGGAATCAAGAAGCGACCCGGATCACCAAGTTTGGTGGGCAATTTCCTTAAGAGCACTGCGGAGCAGTTCTCATTAAGTTGGGTCTGAGCGATATCAAGAAGCTTTTCCTTATCACTTAAAAGATCTTTAAACATCTTAGCGTATTTGGGCATGTGAGCGAGAGCCTCGGCAAAGGAGATGTTAAAATTCAGTTGTTTAAACATTTTAAGAAAGTTTGAAACTTGAATATCATCCTTGCTCTTTTGCTTCTCTTTCCTCAACCTTGAAGGATAAGGTATATTGGATGAAGAAGAAGACTTTAAGGGAATAGGATCACTCACAACCACGGGTGGTGGGGAAATGGGGATAGAAGGTGAAGGAGGTGGGGAAAGTTGCTCTTTTTCCTTGGTCACAATCACGGGTGGAGGTGTAGGAAGCTCGGGTTCCATATAACCTTTTCCACTATGAGTGGTGATTGCTTTCATCTCCCCTCTTGGATTCGCAACGGTATTACTCGGAAGAGTGCCCGAAGAAGAGGGTTGATTACTTTGGATGAGCGAACCAATCATATCACGAAGGTGAAGAGCTTGATTATTAAAAGAGTTTTTCATGTTCGCATTAATCTCATTGCTGTGTTTGGCCATATCATTCCTTAGCTCGGCTCGAATATCGCTCCCTTGTTTCACCATGTCATTCTTCAAGTTGACAAATTGACTCTGAAGATTCGTCACTAGCTCACGATTAGTCTTCATGAACGTCTCGACGTCTGGATTCACTGCCATCGGTTGATTGAGAGGTGGAGCTTGGTAGGCTTGAGAATTTCCTTGAGTTGGGTATGGGTTTCTTTGGGATTGATACTGATTGTTTGCACGAGCTTGGGATTGATTGTTTCGGTTAAAGCTTTGTTGTTGGGTTTGGTTTGCAGGAGGGAAACCAGGAGGAGCAAGATAATTGTTGGAACGATAACTTAGCAAGCCACGGTCTCCTTGAGGGTGTGCTTGATAGCCTCCCGTGGGAAGTGCCGTAAGCTGCGTTAACGTTTTCAGAATAATTGCTTTGGGTAGAAGGACAATCATTATAAGAGTGAGGGCCACCACATGTGTCACAAGAAATAGCAACGGCTTTAGCTTGTTGAAAGTGGTTTGTGGCCATGGCCATGAAATTCTTGTTCATTTCAGCGAGTTGTCGAGAAATTTCAGACATTTCAGGATTGGAGGTAGTATAAGAAACATTGACTCTCTGATTAGATCTTGAGGATGCGGATGAATCCCAATTCTTGTGGTGAGTAGTCATGTTTTCGATCAACTCTCGGCACTCCTCCGGTCTCCTTTTCATAAAAGTACCACCGGCGGCGGCATTGATCGTGTCACGATCACGAAAAGTGAGACCATTGTAGAAGGTGTCAATGAGAGTGACGGGGAGCATATTGTGATTAGGACAGCGGTCGATCAAATCATTGTAACGTTCCCAAGCATCGAAGAGTGATTCATCATTCTCTTGCATAAATCCACTGATTTGGTTACGAAGGCTAGTGACCATGGATAGGGGAAAGTAGCGCGATAAAAAGCGTTGAGTCATGTCATTCCACGTATGAATAGAATTCTTAGGAAGACGCTCAAACCATTTTTCGGCATGGTGAGAAAGCGAGTGTGGAAAAAGTTGGAGGCGAAGGTCATCCATAGAAACACCGGAGCACTTCATGCTTTGGGTCATGGTAATGAATTTGTCGAGGTGTTTGTTGGCATCATCATCCGGAATTCCACGAAATGGGTTCGTTTGCACTTGTTGTATCATGTGATGCTTCAACGAAAACTCCTGAGCCGTGACGTGCATTGGCGCAATCGGGCCTCCGCGTCCGTTCATGGTGGGTTGGCACAATTCCTCCATGGTTCGTAAATCAGGTAGAAGGACATTGTTGTTGTTGTTGTTGTTGTTATTCAAATTGTGTTGAGGTGGGTGATTATTGTTGTTGTTAACACCAGCCATATCTAAATCTTCACGAGTCTCGGGCTCAGAATAGTTGGAAGATCTAGTACGCATGCACCTGCAGAAGAAAAATATACACAAAGAGAATATCTATATAATCTTTTTGGTTTTTATAAGTTTTTTTTTTAAATGTTTTTGTATTTTTGAAGAGTTTTATATTTTTTAGGATTTTTGAAAATTTTTATAGCAATGAAAATAACGTTCAAAGAACGGATCCCAAAATTCAATGCGTCTCTCACTAGAAACTATTTATCTTAACGAAAAGAGCCGGCAGCAGCGCCATTTAATACTTGAGCTTTTAGGCCTCGTATCAAAATTCGTTATCCCAAGTCTTTTCGAATTGAAAACCGGTCTTAAGTGCGACTCAATCGTCTTTTGGTGAATCAAGAGAATGGTTTGGTTGATTAATTTTAAACTAATAGCAAGTAAATAAAGTGTCGTTTAGTAAAGTGGAAGAATAAAGATTAATATTAAAAGTGGCGAATAAAAATAAATGCTCAAAAACTTAAAGGTGACAATGGGAAAATACTAGCACACTAAATAAAACTAACACTTGGAAAATTTCTGAAAATAAAAAGTACTATAAGAAAGTAAGATGGAAAGAAACCAAAACAAGTCAAAAGAACCCCCGATCGGAATGTTTTCCGATCGGTTGATCGGAATGCAGGGAAATGCACACAATCGGAATGTGTACAAAGGGGGTCAATCGGAATAACTACTAATGGGTACCAATCAGAATACGGGGAAAATAACACAATCGGAATGACCAATCCAGACTAAATCGGAATAACAAGGAGACTACCAATCGGAATAACAGAATGGGCTACCTTCGGAAAGTCAAAACCCTTTTCCGATTGGACTCAATCGGAAAGAGGGGAGGGCTGCTCGGAAAAAGGGTACCAATCGGAAAGGGGAGTTATACCCCTTCCTAAAATTGTGGAATTCGGTTAAGCAAGTGAATAGGCTATATTTGAGAGCTTATCACAAAACTAACCCGAATCAATACCTAAACCGGATCAAATAAGCACTAGAATCAACTTATCAAACCGAAATTAAGCAACTTTTTAGATTAAACAGTAAAAACATAAACTTTTTAAGGAAGATTTTTATAAACTAAATAAGCTAATCATAAAAATAAGCCAATAAGCACAAAAGTCTTAAAGCTTAATCAAATGAAAACTTATGAAATGATCAAGAGATTAACTTTTTAAGCACGAATTCAATTAGAACAACACGGATCACATGATAATCGCACCAAAATCAATCTTAAATCAAAGAAAAGTAGAATGAGATTAAGAAATAAAAGCTTAAAATAGAACTTGATTAATAAAAAAAATAAGCAATACAAAGTGTTTAATCTTGAAAGATTAAAAGAAAAAGATGAACTAGTGAGAGAAAGTTTAAGACTTTCTCTCTCTAAAACTAGAGAAAACTAAAAAAGGTGAAAATTAACTAAAAATCTAACCACTCTCCTAATGACTATTAGGAGGGTATTTATAGGGAAGGTGGAAGGAGTGCATGTGTTGCATCTTCTTTCTTGCTTTCTTCACGTTTTCTCGACTCGACTTTAATTCTTCGTCTTTGTCGTCTCGGGATTTGAACTTGTCTTTTAATTTTCTTCTTCTATTAGACTTAAGTTCTTCGACTTCGTTAAACTTCCGTCTTTTGACTTTTTCTTCGATAAATCTTCATAATAGGTCTTGGACTTCCGTTCTTTTTGCACTCTTGATCTTTTGACTTCGTCTTTTCCCGTTTTCTTCGATAAAAGCCCGTGAAAGCCCGTGTTTTCTTCCCTTTTCATATTTTGGTCCTAAAACACAATAAAAACACAAACCACGCATAATTCCGACTTTTACGACATAAATCACACGTTTTGGTCTTGTTATTATTGGAAATAAGTGGTAAAAGGATAAGTGTTTTCACACTTATTATTTTAAAAATGTTCAACTTTTATACGGACTCTATTTATGGCGCCGTGTCAATATTGATCGACATTTCTAAGGCCGTAAATATTACCGTACTAAAAGACATGCCCGATTTAAAAAGACGAAAATATTTTTGGGTTTTCTTGGTTTTATATTTTTTATGGTTTTTCTTGGTTTTATATTTTTTATGGTTTTTGTAGGTTTTATATTTTTGTATTTTTCTTTTTGTGGTTTATATATATACGATAATATACATGATCACGATCAGAGGATACGCAGGAATAGTTTACCACCACTATTCTGCTGATTCTTCTGCCAACTCTTTGAGAGTCGCTGGAGAGAAGGATTTCATGCCAAGCTTGTCGATCAAAAACTCGATTCGTCCTCGATCTAAGGCTTTTGTGAACATATCTGCCAGTTGATACTCAGTGGTGACAAAATACAGCTCGATCACTCCGTTTTCCACCTGCTCTTTAATGAAATGGTAGCGAATGTCGATGTGCTTTGCCCGGGAGTTTTGAACGTAGTTTCAGCAAAGGGCAATGGCGCTCTTGTTGTCACAATACATCGGGATTTTGTTAAATCCAAGACCGTAGTCAGTCAGTTGTGATCTCATCCAAAGGACTTGAGCACAACAACCGGACATGGCAATGTATTCAGCCTCCGTGCTAGAAATTGCAGCGCTTTTCTGCCGTTTTGAAGACCAACTAATCAATCTGTCTCCAAGGAGTTGCACATACCCAGAAGTGCTACGCCTCGTGTCTTGACACCCAGCATGATCGGCATCTGCATATGATATTAAAGCAATAGAGGAATCTTTTGGATACCATAGAACACGATGAAGTGTTCCTTTGAGATACCGAAAGATCCTTTTAACAGTATGTAGGTGCTTTTCGGTAGGCCGAGCCTGATACCGGGCACACATGCATACGGCAAATTGCAGATCAGGCCTGCTAGCAGTCAGATAGAGAAGGGTGCCGATCATTCCACGGTAGAGTTTCTGATCGACAATAATCCCATTCCTATCTTCATCTAACTTGGATTTCTCCACCATTAGAGTATCCACGGGGTCACAGTTTTCAAAGTTATATTTCTTTAATGATTCTAGAGCATATTTGGATTGATTAATAAAGATGCCTCTGGGATTCTGAGAAATTTGTAATCCTAAGAAAAATGAGATTTTTCCCATCATTGACATCTGAAAGCGTGTGGACATTATTTTCTCAAAGCGGTTTGACAATTCTATGTTAGAGGCAGCAAATATTATATCATCAACATAAATTTGTACCAGTATCATGTCGTTGTCTTCCTTGAGAGTGAATAGAGTGGGGTCCACTTTGCCTTTGGAGAAGCCTTCCGAAATGAGATATGTTGAAAGGAGATCATACCACGCGCGAGGAGCTTGTTTCAACCCATAGAGAGCCTTCTTAAGCTTGTAAACATGATTAGGAAACTCCGTGCTAACGAACCCATCCGGCTGACTAACATAGACTTCTTCCCTTAGTTCACCATTCAAAAATGCCGTCTTCACATCCATTTGATAGACGATCATGTTCATATGAGCAACATACGCAAGGAATAGTCTAATAGCCTCCAATCTTGCAACAGGAGCAAAAGATTCTTCAAAGTCGATACCCAAGGCTTGTTTGTATCCTCTAGCAACCAATCTAGCCTTATTCTTCAAGACACCACCCATCTCATCGAGTTTAACCTTATAGACCCACAACAAAGTAAGGATGTTAACCTTGTCAGGGAGAGGAACTAATTCCCATACTTCAAGTCTTTGGAATTCATTTAGTTCCTCTTGCATGGCTTCAATCCAATAATATTCCTAATTGGGTGATCTTTTATCCATTTGGTGCTGTGATTTTCAATCCGTGGTGGTCTGGAGAGAACGATTGTAGGAGCTTCTTTTGAGGTAGACGCGGCTGAAGGATTTTCAGGTATCGGTATACCAAAGAATGGAAGCTCTTGTAGGTGAGCATATTCCAAATCGTGATCAACAGAATCCTCTTCAACATCATTAGGCACAAGTAAGGGTGAAGATTCAAGTGTAGTTTGAGAATTACTTGGTGGAGGTGCATCCGGTTCAATGTTGATTGAGGATGCATTTGATGAAGCTTAATTAGCTTGAGCAACAACTTCAGGGATTGGAGCTATCACTACAGGTGCTGGAACTTCATCACTTGGGGGATCAAAGAATTCATCAAACAACGGTTGAAAAAGTTTATCCCACTCGGGCCTTGTAGGTGGTATAAATGATGTAGAAGTAGGATTATTGGGAACTAATCTGGAACTAATAGCACCGGTTCCCATCTCGTGAAGCGCGGGTTCAGAGCTGCGTTGCTCAGAAGCCATTGCTGTCAGCTCATCAAAATCTGCGTCCATAGTTTCTACTATCTTACCAAGACGACGGTTGTAAATTCGTTATGCTTTCTTTGAGGGTGAGTAACCAATGAAAATACCTATATCAGCTTTCGGTTGAAGTTTGCCCAAATTCTCACTATTAATGTTTGGATAACAAAGAGCACCAAACACGTGAAAGAATGAAACATCGGGTTTACGGTCATGTAGAAGCTCGTAAGGTGTTTTTCCATGGCGTTTCCGAATGATAGAGCGGTTTTGGGTGTAACATGCAATAGATACAGCTTCTGCCCATAAGAAATGGAGCATTCGCATAAATCAGCATAGTCCTAGCAGCTTCCATAAGCGTACGATTCCGTCTTTCAACGACATCGTTTTGTTGTGGAGTACGTGCAGCGGATGTTTCATGTGAGATACCAACTTCTTCATAGTAATCACGAAGAGTCTGGTTGACAAACTCTGTTCCATTATTAGTACAAATACGGCGGACAATAGTATTTAAACGTACCTGAATGAATTTCAGAAAAGTGATGATAGCCTTCGGTGCTTCATCCTTTGTACGTAGAAATCTAACCCATGTAAACCTGGAGAAATCATCCACAATAACAAGGATGAATTTCTTACCACTCACACTTTCGGTTCTCATTGGTCCACAAAGATCCATATGCAAAAGATGAATTTTTTCTTGATTGGTGTCTTCAGCTTTGGGCTTGTATGATTTCTTGGTGCTTTTCCCCCTTGAACACGCGGAACATAAATGGTCCTTGTAAAATTTGAGCTTTGGAAGACCACGAACTAATTCGTTTTTAGCCAAATGATTAATAGCATCAAAGTTGAGATGAGATAATCTGCGATGCCATAACCATGACTTGGTCTTAGATGCCTTGGAGAGAAGACATACTGGAGAGGCGGCCATCATATCTTGTAGGGACAAAGTATAAAGATTTGCACCACGAGACCCCTTCAACAAGTCTTTTCCTTCCAAGTTGCGGATGAAACAAGTATGTTGTTGAAAAGCAACCTCTAGGTTGGAATCACAGAACTGTCCTACTGAAAATAAATTATGACCAAGACCTTCTACATAGTATACCCTAGAAATCGTAACATTTCCAATCTGATATTCACCATACCCCATTATCTTTGCAATATGATCATTACCGAATTTAACCGTTCCAAGAAACTTGCTGACGAAATTTCGGAGCATCGAGCGATCTCCAGTCATATGCTTTGAGCAACCGGAGTCCAAATACCAGAGGATGATTTGGACCACCTGAAAATATCACCAGGCGAAGACAATGTATAGGTTTCAGAATCTGAATGTTCCTTGTTATTAGCAGGTACAGATTTAATGATCTTAGATTTGCTAACTTTAGGTTTCTTAGATTTCCTAGCCTTCTTCCTAGTTGGTGGTGTAGATTCAAGTTGGCTTAAATCCTGAGGTATTTCTTCACTGATAGGCACTATAGTGGGGGCTGACCTAATTAAAGGGCGCGGTTTCTATACTTTAGTGCTAGTGTGCCTAATTAAAGGACGTTGAGACCTAACCTCAATGGATGCATTCCTAGTTAAAGGGCACATTTTTCCATCTAATGTAAAGGTCCTACCAGTGGGACACCATTGCCATCCAACATGGGAACGAGTTCTCCCAGTTGGCTTCTATTCAAGATCATTCCTAATGGCATTCATTTCATTCACATGATCAATAAGACACAAATCATGACGTTGAGAAAACATGCATTCATTACAATTCCAACATTTTAAATTAGAATTCTCAAATGGTTTAGGCTTCTGCACAGGCGCAGAGCTTTTAGTCTTAGCAACATGATTTTTTTATTTAAATCTGAAATAAAATCCCTAGGGTGAGCTTCTACTTTCTTCTTGATGGTACTACTAGTGGAGGGCTTGATCTTATCTTTCTTGAGTGGCGGTCCTTTAGCCTTAGTAGACTCTTTTATTCCTGTAGAAGGCAAAGTGGGAACATTAGCAACATATTTTAAAGGTGCCTTAGTTGATAGTGCCAATAACGGTTTTGCTCCTGGGGTCTTATTGAATGGAGTTATAGCAACGGGTCGATTAGTGAGTAGTGCAGAACCCGGTTTTCCTATGTATTGCAAATATGCTAAGCAATATTGAACTCGCTGAATATATGCATGAGCTGAATAATAGTAACTGCTTGAGGGATCTAACGCATACAAATCATCTAAAATATCCCTAACAAGGTCCACGTGCTTAATTGCATTCATCATATAAACATCGTAAGTATCCGGATTTTGCTTATGGTGCGGGTTCTTATAGATCACTACTGAATTGGTTGATGGAGCACTAGAGGACGGTGCAGAGTTGGTAGCTAAGTTATTAACAACTTCTTGTCGGGTAAGAAGAAGTGTCTCCTTTAACTCGGCCAAAACCATGTTTTTGTCAATGAGCTGGATATTTAAGTCAGAGATTTCCTCACATTTTTGGTTCAATTGTTCAACATAAGATTGTTGTTGTGCCGCATTAAAAGCGAAGCGTTCTTCTAGTGAACCATAAAGAGTGGACATTCCCTGTCTTGCACGATCCATCTCCCCTAGAATAGACGAAAGTCTAGTTTCAAAGCACTGGTTTTTAGACTCTGCAGCCTCTAGTTCCAATTTTAGTGTTTCATTCGATGACACATCTCTCTTTAATCTCATAATCTCTTCCTCTAATGCCTTAACTATCTCAATCATCTTGTCACTCGTCTTAACACTGTTTTCACAACCATTTGTTACCAAAAGATCCTCATTTTGAGTTTGGTGTTTTAATTCTAAAGATATACAATGTTGTTCAAGTTGATTAAAACGTGTTGCAAGTAAATTGTAAGAATCTTGAAGCTTTAAAAATTCAGCGTTAGACTCGTGACAAGAATGATTATCTACCTCATTTACAGTATCAGCAACATTTACAGAGAGATCACACACATCATCACATATATTCACAGCTTCACATTTAATCATAGCGGATGTAAGCTCATTCGAATAATTAACATTCACAGTAGTAAGCACATCACACGAAATTACTTGGGACAAGAATCGGTCATACTCGGATAAAATCTTTTCCTTTTCAATTAATTGTAGTTCGTAGGCGGTGTCCATTTCATAAAACACTTTTTGAACTTCTTTAATTTCAAAATCGAGATTTTCCGAAAGAGATGCAAAACTTCCTTTTAGATTTTCGACAAAAGGGTTGATCTCATTCTTAAACACCTCTTTCATGTGTTCGAAAGCCCATTCTCCGGCGTTTAGACCATTTGAAGTCGTACATTCCCGGATTACCTTGTCAAAACTAGCAAAGTATTGATTAATCTCTTGCAAGTTTATCCATACAGTGCTAATAGGTGGAAGATCCTTTGGAATTTCCTTAGGTCCTTCCATTTTGACAAGTGTAGGAAGTGTACTAGGGTTTTCTTCATTTAACATGTAGGTTGGTGTTGTGATGAGATCTTTATCCATATGGAAGTGAATTCTAAAGTCTGATTTTGCAAGCTCTTGATTCATTTTAAAATAATCACACTGGGGATATTTTGCAAAGTTGTATGACCGACTCTAATCAACTAGAGCCTTATTCTCACGATCCTCGAAAATAACAATCGGATCTAAGACCAATCCTAATTTGGTTATATCATAAAGTCTTGGATTATGGATAAAAGCTTGTCTTGCATACCGTGGGTTAGGGGGAAGGTCTTTTTGACGCGATAAGTTAAACTCTCTAAACGATGCGTCAAATAAGTGCACTAGTTGAGAGGCAGCGTATTGTCTTAAAAGCAAATAATCTAAACTCTTAATTCTATTAGCTGCATTAATTTCCATTTCATTCTTTTTAGACTCGAGTAATTCAAAATCCGTTTGAAGTTTGTGAAAATTAGTGACCACTAACTCTTTTTCTTTAAGTTCGTTGGAAAGATTTGCTCTTAAGGTTTCAATTTCTTGCAAATGACCCATTTGTTTGTTTCGAAAATGATCATATTCGGGATTTGTTAGAACATTGGACGAAGGAACTAATTCCAAAGTTTGAACTTTTTCGTTGCACAAGGCAAGCTCGGCCGACAGATTCTTATTCGTAGCTAGGGTTTCTAAAAGTGCAGTATTCATTTGGCTAAGTAACTTTGCAGGAACCATGACCAAATCTTGTTGAGCAGGAATATGCGTATGCGAAATAACTCCCGGTTGTGATTCACTTAAAGTCTGGGGACTTACATTGATATTGCTATCATTGATTGTCTCCTCATTTGAAAGACTCGCCACCGAAGACTCATTCGGATCAGCACCCTCTTGCCCAACTTGATGTGGTTGAATACTAGTATCAGTGGTATTAGTAAGTACCTCAGATATTTTATCTGACCCAAAGCTAGAGATAGTTGCCATAAGAGCTGCCTGAGCAGATTGAAGATCATCACAGTCTAAATCGTAAGCATCCAGATCATCTGCTTGGTATGCTGCATTCTGTGTCGTGAGAACTTCTTGTTCCGCAATCCCTGGATCAGCAAGAAATGCTAGCTCCTCTTCATCAAGTTCATGTCCTTGTGCCTGAGCGTTCACCAAATAAATCTTCTCTGCAAACCATTGACCATCCCTTCTCCTCTTGGGTTTTGTGCAATCCCTAGACATGTGACCTTGTTCCTTACATTTGTAGCATGTTATCATTCTCAACTTACTTGTGGAATTAGCCCGTGGAGCAGTAACCATTGGAGGAGTGTTGACCATTGGAGCAGGATTGACCATGCGTGCATTGGTGGTTGATGTAGTGGATCTCCCCTGATAAGGTTGAATAGGTTGAACCATTACCCTGCCATTCTCAATGGTAGCTTGTTGTCGAGAATTGGATGAATTCCTCAGTTGATTGTTAGTAGGAGCTGGTCCTCTAAATCCTCGTTTGCTCAATGTCCTTGTGAGGTAAGCAGACATAGTAGCTAACACTTCAGCTGGGTCAGTTCCTTGTTTGAATTCAGGAATGGGAACCTCATCATTATCACAATACATTGCTTGGTCTTGTTGAGCAACATAAGCACTAGAAGGAGTACTTGTATGGTCAGAATAGCTTGGTGGATATGCTGCATTTTCTTGACATGGCGAGTATGATGACTGAGCATAGGGTGAGATGCTTGCTGGTGAATATGGGTGAGGTTGTAGAGCATATTGTGATGCTTGTGGTTCTCTCTGAGACAAAGATGCATTAAACCGATATTGTTGCTGATGTGAGGTGGTGGTTGAGGTAGAATCGAATATTGGGGAAAGCTTGGAGTCCTGTAAGGTGATGGATGATAAGCTTGGTGTCCCATGATATAAGGAGTGTTGTTATATGACAAGCTTGGTTGATTTGCCATCAAAGCTAAAGATTCAGGGTACATACCTCGAGGCGAACGGTGCATGATCACGTGTTTCTCATGCTGCTGGAGAAAAGCATAGAGTTGATCCAAATTGCACTTATGCACATCCCTGGTTAACTTAACATCGGTAATATACTCACCCCATTCAGCTTGAGATAAAGTATTCAAAAACTTGGTGTTAACCTGGAATGGAGCAATCACGAGATTGTATACATTCAAATCATTCATTAGAGTAGTGAATCTGAAGTAGTAGTCGTGAAGCGTTTCCCCTGGACTGTACGTGAACCTATCAAATAGATCATACAACTGACATTCCCGTTCCTGTTTAGTAAGAGACGTACCTTGTAGCAAAACCTTTAGACGTTCCCATAAATCCTTTGCAACCGTATATTGACTTACCATTCGATAGATGCCATGTGGAAGAGCTTGGAGAATGGTTTGAAGGGCCTTTTTCATCTGTATCGGCAACAAGTTGTTGAGCTGGCGTAAGTTCTTCAAACTCCCGTGGTCGAGTCACATTGTTAACAACGATGGTACATTAATCAAGTGGACATTTAGAATTAACTTGACCATAAGCCTCCCATATGTCAGTTTTCCCTTAATGTATGACATCATACGGCCTTGCCATGCTTCAAAGACTTCTTTAATGAGCATTGGAGGGCGATTATCCGTTCCCGTAATGACGGAAATATCCGTAAGTGATGTCATTTGAGGCATTAATGAACTCGGATTCATTTTCATCACTTTAAAGAATCAAAGATTATCCGTTGATTGAGCAGTGAAATAAGGTTGTGAGTTGTGTTGTGTTTTTGTGTAAGAAACCAAGATTAAATCCTCTAAAAATCGTCGAAAAAACAAGTAAAATATCCCTTGGTTCGGAATAATTAAGTTTATTCGGAATATCACTGATCCGGAATAGTTGTTGATTCAGAAGAGCTTGGTTCGGAACTTCCTTGACCCGGAAAAGTTGATTCGGGAGAGCTTGGTTCGGAACTTCCTTGATCCGGAAAAGTTGATTCAGAAGAGCTTGGTTCGGAACTTCCTTGATCCTGAATAGTTGTTGATTCGGAAAGACTTTGGTTTGGAACTTCTTTGATCCGAAACAGTTGTTGATTCGGAAGATCTTGGTTCGGAATTCTTCGATCCGGAACAGTTGTTGATTCGGAGGATCTTGGTTCAGAACTTCCTTGATCCGGAATAGTTGTTGATTCGGAAGACTTTGGTTCGGAACTTCCTTGATCCGGAATAAACTGTTTGGTTCGGAATAAACTGGAAGAGCTAGTTCGTGTGTTTTAACAGTCGAATAAGAATATTAAGAACGAACCCAGATTTTTACCAAATTACCCGAAAAGTTTTGTGATTTCTACCAAAATAAGTAAAACCCAATACTTATCTACTAATCCCAACAACAAAATCACCAAAAAAACTTCACGAATCAAGATAGATTTTCCTAAAAACACTAATACAATCAAAAACTAAAGAACAACACAAATCATTACCTTAAATCACCCCATGGCTTTGATACCAATTGAAGAATAGTGATAATCTTATGAATCAATAAGGTGGGTTGATGGTTCTAGAGAGAGAAAGTAGTGAGAGAAAGTGAGAGAGAAAATGTGTGTATTTTATTAAATGGAATGTGAAAAACAACCAAACAACCAGCCCCCTTTCCATGGTGGAAAGGGGTATTTATATCCAAGCCACTAATGGACTTGGGCCGGCCCATGACAAGCCCATGGGCCGGTTTTACTTAACAAATTAAACAAGTATTGAACTACGAGCTATACAACATTCAATAATATTGTGGAGTGACCGATACTTCTAATATACGTTAAAAACGTATTTCTAACAATGTCTTTAAACACATATTTGGGGAGTAGAGGGGAAATGCTGCCGAAATTTTCTTGAATAGTAAATCAGTTATACGCATTCATATATGAGACGAAACATTCAAAGAGTGGGTTAGGATTTCCTTCCATAGTGCACTAGTAGGTGAAAAAATATTCCTGATTATTTGTTATAAGGTGTTTAATTAAATCAATTATTTGAATAATGTTTATTTGCAACGCATTTATGACAATTGATAAGAGTTGGAAAACTATATCCAATCGTAATTCCGATGACTTTTTATATGGTCTTTTTGGATTCATCGAGCATTGTAAGACATTTGTGCACCCCATCACACAAATGATCCGTTGCCCATGTAAACGTTGTTGTAACTGTGAGAGATTGGTTGACCTCCACACTCTTGAGGTACACTTATCCGAACACGAATGGGACGAATATTATACCACTTGAAAATATCACGGTGAACCGATTCTTCCGCTTCCTACACCAGTATCACATTCATTTGAACACCTTGACATGAATACGGTCTTAGAAGATATTTATGTAACTAATGTCGAAACTCCACCGACTCAAACTCCTCCGACTCAAACTCCACCTGATCAAACAACGGGTCCTAATAACGAGTTTGAAGAGTTAGTTAGTAGGTCCACCCAAAAGTTGCACACGCTTACCAATTTGACTACATTGGAATTTACAACAGAGATTGCACACATCAAGGTTTTAAATAAAATTAGTGATGTCGGGTTTAACCAGATTCTAGCTTGTCTCCAGAACTTTTATACCCGTAGTCAAGGTTTCAATTTCCCATCGTCATACTATGAAATCATGAAGACATAAAGAAAGATCGGGTTAGGATACGAATCGATATTGTATAAACGATTGTTTTTTTATATTGGGGATCAGAGGATAACAAAAAAAGGGATAGTTGTCCAGTCTGCAGAGAGAGTAGATATAAAGGCCCAAAGAAAGCAAAGGGGAAGTTGGTTGCAAACAAGGTGGTGCGTTACTTTCCGTTAAAACCTAGACTTCAACGTATGTTCAACACAAAACACATAGCAAAGTGGATGACTTGGCATGCTACTGGACAGTCTAAGGATGGCAAGTTGAATCACCTGTGTGACGGTAAAGCATGGAAACATTTTGACATGATGCTACCTGATTTCAAGAGTGACCCTAGAAACGTTCGATTAGGGTTGGTTGCTGATGGTTTTAATCCTTATGGCATTATGAGTCAAAGTTACAGCATGTGGCCGGTCATATTGACAGCATACAACACACCACCGTGGATGTGTATGAAAGAAAATTCTTTAATGTTGATGATGTTAATTCCGGGCCCTAAATCACCTGGAAAAGATATTGATGTTTTCTTGGCGCCTTTGATTAAAGAACTCAAAGATATATGGAAAGGAGTCAGGACGAAAGACGCTACTACGGGTACTTATTTCGATATGAAAGTGGCGCTTTTATGGACCATCAATGATTTTCCAGTTCGGAGTAGTCTTTCTGGGTGGGTTGGGCAAGGCTACTACGCATGCCCCACTTGTAACAAGGACACTCCATCGATGGCTATCAAGAACAAAATCGTTTATGTTGGTCATAGAAGATGGTTAAGAACAAATCATTATCTAAGGAGTAAAACTAGGCAATTCCATGGTAAAGCCGAACGGAAGCCTAAACCGGGAAAGTTTATCGAAATGGAAATCCAGTTACAAATTAATAAACTCTTGAAACGTAGGTCGGGGAAGCATCCAGATATTAAGAAAAACAACCCACCTCCTAATAGAAATGTTGAATTGAATTGGACTAAGCGTTCTATCTTTTGGGAGCTAGAGTATTGGCCCTTTCTTCTACTAAAACACAATTTGGATGTCATGCACATCGAAAAGAACGTGCTTGAGGCAATACTGAATATCTTGCTACAAAACGACGAATCCAAAGACACGGAAAAGGCAAGGCAAGACTTGGAAAAATTGGGAGTTCGACCCGAGTTGTGGTTAGTTCCAAAAGGAAATGGGAAGTTTGAGAAGCCTCATCCAAAGTACTCTTTCACCAAAGCTAATAGGGAACTTTTTTGTAAATTCATCAAAGGAGTTAGACTACCTGATGGGTTTGGATCCAACTTTAATCAAAAAGTCACCGCTAATTATGACAATATAACGGGCATGAAATCTCATGACTATCATATAATGATGCAACGGTTACTTCCTTACGGAGTACAACAATACTTGCCCAAAAACATTGCAGATCCTATAATCAACCTTTGCTTGTTTTTTAAGCAGCTTTGTTCTAGAATTTTGACGGAGGAGGACATGGTAAAAGCTAAAAACCAATTGATCAGTGTGATGATTAATTTAGAGCAAATCTTTCCTCCTGCTTTTTTTTACATAATGCCTCATTTGGTTGTACATCTACCCGATGAGGCTATTCTAGGTGCCCTCATTCGCTGCAGGTGGATGTATCCATTTGAAAGATACATGAATAAGCTAAAGAATTATGTCCGAAATAAAGCAAAGCCTGAAGGTTCTATTGCGGAGGGTTATGTTACAGAAGAAGCATTAACTTTTTGTTCGCGTTATCTTGCTGAGGATGTCGAGACGAGATTTAACCGTCTTGACAGGAATGACGACGGTTTTCCTGAACAAAAAGATAAATTCCAGGTGTTCCGGTCCTCATGCAAACTGATGGGTAGAGTCAAAGATGCTCATATGAGTTTAGATGTTACGCGGGCAATTGTATGGTATATACTTAACAACAGTCCTGAAATCGAATCAGACATCTTGGCTTACAAAGATTATGTTTCTTCCTTATCTATATTTAAAAAAATCTTCTTTCGGGATGACTTATCCTAATATCATGAACTTTTGCAGAGAATCGCCTGATAACGTGAAACGAGGTTTCCTACCTGGTTTAGTGACAAGGTAAATACATTAGATATACTACCTTGGAGTTATTGCTCATATATCTAAATATGTTTGTATCTCTTTCGTAGATTCGTGAAAAAAAACGACAGGCGACTGTAATGAAGAGTTATTCTTTTTGGCATGTGGACATACTAGTGCATGTACATACCCCGCTTGCATAGTTAACGGTGTGAGGTTTGTGATACATGAACGCGATGAACTTCACACCACTCAATGCAGCGGTGTTTCAACAGCCGGACTTGATGGAGAGATGTATTATGGTCAACTCGAAGAAATTCTGGAGCTCACTTATATCGGCAACCGCAAGGTTGTGTTGTTTCAGTGTAAATAGTTTGACACCATTAACCCCCCAAATTGTACGAAACGTAATAGACGTTCTTACATTGATCAGGGCATACATCATATTTTGAATAATAAGGAATTTCACAAAAATAACCAATACATTCTTGCGACACAAGTATCACAAGTATTTTACCTTGAAGACCGTGCTAGAAAACCAAAGGGTTGGAAGGTGGTCGAACATGTTTACAGTTCAGAGAGAACTTTTTTCGTTGAGAATTCCTCGTTCCCTCTCGATAGCTTGACCGCCTTACCGGTCATTGAAACACAAGCAATGGCAACGTTGAAGAGTTCGATCAAGATGTTATACATGGTAGCATTTCATCACATTTTACGCTGAATGTTGGTTTGACTTATTTGGAGGATACAAATTTGAGTTTGAATGACGAATCGGCAGAAGTGTCCGCCACACAGGTTAATGAAGACGATGATGATCTAATCAATAATGAAGATGATGACATTGCACATGCCCTTGATGATGATGATGCTGAAATGTATGATGATGATGAAGTGAACCCTAATAATGTTGTTGAAGAAGTTTTATCTAGCGATGATTCAGATTGTGATAATTGATCTTAAGTTGTAATTTGAATGAAACAATGATTTAATCTTTAGATGTGTAATTTTTTAATGGAATTGTTCTTATATGTTTAAATGTGTAGATTTTTATGAATTTGTGTATTAGCATTAACCGGTCCAAGAAATTGTGTGTTCACGTACTTGTTATATTACAGATGGCGTGTGTAGGTGGTAGATCACACAGTGGGGATGCTGGTGGTACTCCACCTAGACGACCTACAGGGTCCGTACCTGGCAATTGCGAAAGTAAGAAATTGTGATTTATTTTTATTTTATGTCAACTCTTATTGTTATTTTTTTTTGCTTGAATTTTCACGAATCAATAACTTCAATAACTAATCTTTTCAGGTGACCCGATACCACATATGGTTACGGTTAATATGAACCTAAGGAGGGCGGTTAGGGCGCATGGAGGACCTCTGCCAGTTACATTTTCTATTTATGATCTCCATAGCTTCCATCCGTTAGGCATTCATGCTACGATGTTAACAGTCCGACCACTTCTACTTGCTTGCGAGTGGGAAGAGATACCATTGCATCTCAAAATCCATATCTTTCCTACAATTGAGGTATTAATTGTTTGCGTTACATCTAGTCTTATTAACTGTTTTGGTTGAAAATTATTTGTTTATTTAAATGCATATGTTTACATGTAGACCTATTTCAACCTGACGGGTTGGTTGGATAGTCGTGAAAGTGTGACTTATGGCGGGAAAACATATGTAGTAGGAGAAAGGATAAAAACTGGATGTAACTGTAAGTTGAGGCTACTTTGGCGCAAAAATAAGAACAAGCTGAAGGCTGACTATTATTCTGTCCATGAGTGGCCACCCGAGGAGGCGGAGCTTGTACTGCCCCCGTCGAGTTCTACGTGGGGCAACAGATCAGCAGGGGAGTGGCTTGATTTGTGCCGGTGATGGTCCCACCCGAATCGGGTGAAGAGAAGTGAAGTTAATACAGTTAACCGCTTGAAAAACAAAGTTTCTACACATCAAGGGAAAAAATCATTCGCTCAAGGAAGGAACGAATTTGTAAGAATCGTTATAGTTTTTGTGATCATTTAAAGGTTTTTATATTGTTTATTTGTATCTTGTTATAAATTTATTTGATATTGTACAGAAAGTCGCGCATGGGGCTTACGAGGACCTTATACAAACTTGGAAGAGGGAACGCACAAACAAGAATGGCACTATGTCCGAGGAAAATCAAGACAGATATGTAAGTAATTTAATTTATACATGCTTTAATAACATATTTTTATTTGTTTTTAACTTCTTTTTTCTCTTTCTTTTTCGCAGTCGAGAATGATGGCCATAAAAGATGCGATTCTTTGCGGTGCTGAGCAGTTCAAAACTGATCAAGAAATAATTGATCTAGTAAATCCGAGCCGCAACACTCAAAATATCGTCGGCAGGGGGAGGAAGTTGCCGGGTGGTGGTACCTCATATGGATGTGGGAGTAGTTCTTATAATGAGGGAGTGACTCGATAACAGCTCTCGGAGCTAATTAGGATTCATGAGCAAGAAAAAGAGCTGGTGAGGAAGAAAACTGAGGAGGCGCAACAACGGGCTAATTTGGCCCATATGTATGCTAGTGTGGCGCAAGAAAATGCTGAGGTAAACAACGCCCGCCTATGTCATTTAATTTCTCATTATACTTCACATGACATGGGTCGAGGGTATACCGGACCTAATAACCCTTTTGTACCGCCACCCCAATTCTCTTCTATACCTGGCATGTCTCAGTTCTCTGGTATGCCTCAGTTCCTGGTATGCCTCAGGTCCCTGTTATGCCCCAGTTCCGTGGTATGCCTCAGGCCCCTCCCGGATTTCCATATAATGCTCCACTCAACCCACTCCAACCTCTATTCTCTAATCAGTTGCAAGTTCCACTTACCCAAAATAACAGTTTCAACAACTGTCATCGAACCGTTGTCAACACCACTGGCCCCTCGAGTTCTAACTCCCGGGAAAGTCCCAACTATACCGTAAGCCTAAATCCTCATCAAAATGATACTCGGACCATCGAAGAGTTGGCTCAAGATCTTGAGAATGCCAACAACGTGTTCGATAATGAGCTAATTAACTCGGATGCTGATGAGGGGGATGATAATGAGGGGGACTATTCAGATTAGGAGTTGTTGTAGGTTTTAGACTTTTTATTATGTGCAATAACTTTAGACTTGTTAAATTGTGAAACATGGATTTATTGTGATGTGTAATAATTTTAGACTTGTTACATTTGTGAAACAAGGATTTGGTGAAACGTATTCTAACGTTTTGGCTATTTATCGTATTGTAGATTATTAGTATTGTACCTTGTAGTGACTTGTAGTATTGTGGATTTGTTGAAATATAGATTTTTTCCGGAAAAGATACCGAAAAAAAAAGATGAAAACAAGCTGCTTAATGCAGTTTTTTTTCCCAGGCAACATTTAGGGTCGAAATTTTCGACCCTAATTATAGCTTTAGGGTCGAAAACTTCGACCCTAATATTTAGGGTCGAAATTTTTGACCCTAAATTTCGACCCCAAATTAAAGTCCTGCAAAATCAACATTAATATAAAATGAGTAAATATTTAGGGTCGAAATTTTCGACCCTAAATATCAAAGAAACTTTCGACCCTAATTTAATACATTAAAACTAATAAAATCATTTTCACAATGTGTTTTTATTTACACGTGGATAATATTTAGGGTCGAAATTTTCGACCCTAAAGTACAAAGGTATTCGACCCTAAATTTTGGTCAACAATTTGGCTTAAAAGTTGTGGGCCCGTTTTTCGACCCTAATTTACAAAGTGTGTTTCGACCCTAAATTTTTAGGGTCAAAAGATTTGGGTCGCCAGTTTAGGAACGAATATTTCGACCCTAAAGTTTAGGGTCGAAATTCTTTGAGGTTTAGGGTCGAAAATTTCGACCCTAAACAAGGCGATTCTTGTAGTGTTCTTCGGCTGTAACTTTCTCCTCCCACTCCCTTTGTGTCCAAGCTTCTTCCTCCAATGTTTCTCTCAATACCTATTCATCTAGGTATTGTTGATGTAGCCCAATATCAGTAAGTAAGCCATTTGATTTGTTTACAATTGGATATGGTAGATCGGGAAAAACATATTGGCGTTTGTGTTGTTGTGATGAAGAACTGACATGAGTCTGGGGAGGGATGTTATTTAGTCATTCAATTTTACTTTGAACTTGAGTCTATATTTTTCTCGTCTTTCTAAACAAGGCTTTTTCATGTCATAATCATTGTCAGCTTCTTTTTGTTAGAAACGTGCCAATTAAAACATGTTTCTCTAGGGAAATATCATGGTAGTTCTCATATGCTCCGCGCAGTTTCATTTTATCATCACTTGCATTATCGAATTCAAAGGCTAACATCATGAGTGTAAGCTATCGACGTATTTCTTCATCGATTTGTTTCTGCGCAATAACTTTGATCTCGTTAACGATGTATAGAAGAGAGCACGCCATTTGATTTTTAAAGTTGTGTGTGAAATTAATGAAAGTAAAAAAGTATTGATAAATAGTTGTGTGTGAAAATATTGTGTATGAAGATGAGGTATTTATAAAGAAAGAAAAGAGGAATTTATTTATTTATTAAATATATATAATTGAACTTGGTCACCTTGTAGTGGAAACTAGGTCGCCAGAGAGAGAAAGTTGATGTGGCAAGAAAAATATAAGTCGCACTAAGTCGTTGTTGCATGCAACCTTATATCAACCTTATTAAACTCGCTGAAAATCGAGTTAAATAAAAAAACAATTTAATGTCATTAAGGAACAAGTATTTGGACTACCGTTTTATGAAGAAAGACGTCTCGTCTCTGAATCTCCAAAAAGTGGTTAAAGGGTTGTTTGCATGACAACATCGGGTTGTATCATTTGATGAGCCAGATTGAGAATTATATTTCCTAGGTTTATCGCGTTTGAAGAAGAAGTGTGAGTTATCCTAAATTATCCATCATGTAAAAACCCTCGTCCCAGTATCAGTAGCATTATAGCAAGAAGTAAAAAAATGTTTCTCTGTCTTTATATCCTCGTCACAGACAGAGTATGGAGTTGAGTCTTATTCAACACCTCTTCGATTAAGGTTAAATCTATTTGGCAGCCTCTTGTGAAGTATTCTCTAAGATAAAATTTGATTTTGGATGGGAAAGCGAACGAGAATTAGGAAAGTGTCAACAACACCGGCCTTCGACTATTAGCATCTCAAACCATGCCAAAATGCAGCTGCAATGAACGACATATCAAAGTTCACAATAGTGTTTTAGGTAGATTTTGAGGAACAATCTCAATCATCTCTATTACGGTGTACATTTCTAGTCCAAATAAAGTTATACATTTGAAGCCAATGTTGCATTTAAGGCTTCGTTTGTTTTTTCAGAAGTTTTATCTCCTCATCTATAAACCATTTCTGTAAAAGAAGAGGCATCTCTAATGTATTGATCTGCAAGAAAAATGAAATGATGGCTAAGATTTTTGATGTTTTAAAGAGGGGATAAGGGTTTTTTTGTCTAAAAATATGAATAGGAGAAAAGATATTATATCCTCTATTATTTTCAAAAAAACAAACAAAATGCCTTTTTTTTTCCTCTTCCCACTTAAAAAAAGAGATAAAAAGTAGTTTTTGCCAACAAAAAAACAAAGAAGTCATTTTATTCTTGAACCTTCATTCTCGTCAGCCCACAAAATATAAGTAAAGCTTCTAAGCAAAAGCTTAGATCTTGCATATATTTGGGTTAATCATGTACAGATAACTTCGTCAGGCTTGATCAAAGTAAAATGGGTGCAAAATTTCATTAGGAAAAAGGGGTCATTATCTTGTGCAAATACTACTTGTAGAATTGATGAAGAATTGATGAAGGTTTAAGTATCGATGAATAGATTCATTTAATCTTAAAGATTTATAATCGTATAAAAAAAAGTTTATTAAAATGGGTATAATTAGGGCTTTAAAAAGAGTTAGAAGGCCTGTAACCAAATTGAAAAAAAAAACGAGGAGAACGTGTCTGTAATCACACTTCGTCTGGTTATCGATTTTTCAAGGCTTTTCTGTTTAACTTCTTAACATTTTATGTTTTTCTAATTTTATGTTGGACTTGTTTTTATTTTAGCTCACGACCCATTTGTCTTTTGAAGTCCGTTTCAATTTGTTAGCGTATTTAAATAATATGATGTAACTTCAACCACTCTGTTTTATAAACTAATAAAAGTTAATTATAGGCCGCTGTTTATCAAAAATTTACCTTGATTATCGACATTCATTCGAATCAACGATTATTGAAAGAATTATTTCTAATGCTCATTGTAATCGACATATTCAATTTATTATCTCATGTTATATTCTACATTAAGAATAAACATTTTGAGAAAGAAAAAAACTTAAAGGTAAAAAAAGATTTCTAGCTGAAGATAATTTTTTTATTTCGTTTAAAACCCGAGATACTTTAATAGTCGCTTGAACACAAGAAAGAATAAAAATCACTAATGTAAAAGAACGAAACGTGTGTCGTGACGGCATGTTCAATCTACAAGTTTAAGTGGTTACGGCAAAGTTTTATCGTTTTTTAAACGTGGCTTATAGTGGCATAACATATAAAAATATTTATGTGTTTTTAATATATTTTAATATTATATTTATGTTTAGTTCACAATAAGTGTTTTACATAATAACTAAAGATAGAAAACTCTCTTTACATGTAATAATAATTATTTTTTTATTTGAATTCAAGAATTTATCGCATCTTATGTCGCAGCACAACTGAACTTATTACGTAACGTACAAATTACGCTTTAAGCTTTAGCGCGTTTTAAAACAAGCTTTAGCGGGCAATTTAAAACCATATTTATAAACATGTTTCTTTGTTTTCTCCTGTGCTTCTTGCTAGTTGGTCTTGCTTTAAATGAAATCATCGTTAAAAGAAGAAATCATGAAGCAACATGGATAAGAAGATAAGGTCTAAGGTTTTACATTTTTAAAATAACAAATTATAATATTATGACATGTCATAGATATGAGTGGTAACATGGTAGTATAGTATGTATATGGAAAGGAGAATAGTGGTCCATCGACAGAGATATAAAGGTGGTCACCGTCATGGGGGAGGTTTAACCAAATTGTTTATATGTAAGTTGGGTGACGTCAAGATTTTAATACGTGTTAAATGCATACATACGTTTTCCATTTGCCAACTATTGTACAAAGCTCAAATTCGGTATAAACGAAAATAAATGAATATGTCGATTTAGAGTTAGAAAATTTTATTAGGACACCAAACTTAGGTCTCGAGATCAGAGACGATATACCGAAGTCAGTAATTAATGCTAAAAAGATGAATATAATTTTTTTTTTTTTAAATGCTATTTTCTCTTTAGGGAACAGAGGACGGAATTAAACCATTGGTACGATATACCCTAACAACAACGAAAATGGTCTTGTCTCTGCTTATGTTCACCAGCAGTCAAACAAATATCACCATCTAGCCAAATACTCGATCGGCACCGGCCGTAAAATAGCACAAGTTAGACAAGAGACGGGAAATAAAATATATCATAAAATTATGAATTTTAAAGGCTAAGTGAACATTGCTTAGCAACGTCCCAATTATAAATTATAAATTTTATTTATAAAACACATTTTATAATAAAAATTGTAAACTTAAACTCAGAATATACAAAAAAAAATCAAAAGAGTTTATTAGGTAAATATACTTTTTATAGATAAAAAAAGATTTTTAAAGTCTCATCTTCTTCCTCTAAAAGACATAGATAAAACAACACACACAAAAACAATTTTAAAAACCACACACGAAAAAAAAACACTTACAAAAACAATCCTAAAAACCAATCTTGGTAATAATCTCGAAGACGATTTACAACTAGCGGTTCACATTTGGCCTTAATCATTTTTCTCGCGAATAACCTATAAATTGAGATATTAAAACATAAACTTTATGTTAACGATATATTAGAAACTAGAGAAAATATAAGTAATTGTAGTATAATACCTTATGTTTTTTCATTTGGACACATTTTTGTGTTTTGGAGTAAAAATCATCAATTCAGTGCAAAGGGTACGAACAATCTCTCTTTCAATAGTAAGAATCAAACTATTTTCAAAAATTCATCGCTCATTATGCTACGAAGTCTTGTTTTCACAAGTTTCATATTTAAAAAGGCTCTTTCATATGCTGTCATTGAAATGGGAAGGGTCGATATAAGGCGAATCAATGTGTCAATAAGAGTATAAATTTTCGAATTCTCCGTTTCTTGCAATCCTTTACACAAGTTTGACAATGAAGTAATATTCTTCAATGTTGGATCATATTATCCAACTCATAATGTTGCACCTCAAGTTTTAACTCAATTTTATCTTGTTCTGTAAAATTTAAAGGATAATACTTCATCACCAATTTACATATGTCATTACTATTGAAAGATTTTCTTGGATCCAACGTAGCCTAAGACGAATGAGCTCTGAAACGGACTCACTAAATCTAGTCTTTAGCTCTTGCAACTAACTATCGATAGCAACAATAAACACATCAACCCGATAATGATTCTCAACAGTCACATCATCTTTCTTTTCTTTGACGTGGCTGAATTATATCTTTGTATGTTGCATTCATATAGGTTCATGAATTGTATATTTATCACAAAAACTAACAACTTTATCTAGTAGTGATTCCCACCAATCATCCTTTAGTGCATGAATTAATGTCTTCGTGGTTGAAACCAAAGTTAGTGAGACTTGTTTTGCAAAGCTTGTGTGTAAGCCCCATTATTTCTTTCATAAGGTGCAAAACAAGAACAAAATCAAATGATAAAATGTGTGTAAAAGCAAATTTGGCATCACTTTTTGCATAACCTGTTGAACGTCTAAGATCTATGTCATTTAATACCACGCGTTGGATTAAATAATCTTAACAAACTAACTGATTTGAAGTGTGCTTTGAGGCTAGTTCTATCTAATTTTATGCAATTATGTAACTTAATGTATTTTAATTGGAAGTAGTTATAAATTTCATTGATGCACAAGGCTTTCAGATAAATTAAGTTTATTTCAATATTTTGATTTCATATAGAGATATAAGAAAAAAAATATTATGCTTAATGTTTTGTAAATATGATATTTGTAAAACTAATAATTATTCACATTGATTCATAAAAAATTCTTTATGTTTCATCTATCAATTCCTCTACCAATTTTCACATCCTTTATTTTTTTTACCAACTTAGGAAGAAAATTGATTTTTATTATTTTTAACAATCTAAATTTAAAAATATTATTAATTAAAGAAAAATTAATTTTTAAACAAATAAAATCTCCAACAAAGCGTTTTTAAGTAAATGATATGTTACTCCAAAAGATGTAAATCGATAGAACATCCCGATTCTATGTATCTCTTAATGACAATCATTTTTTTAAATTAACTTCATGCAAACTAACGACCTAATTAAGTATGTGTTAACAATATTAAGATCATAATCAACTTTTGAGTATCAGTGGGGATAGGCAAACATGAACCTCTCTATTTTTGGGTATAAATAGAGAATCACTTAGCTCATATTTTCTATCCCTGTGATTTCGTTTCCTCTTGCTTTGGTAGAAATCAAGAGATCCCTCGGGTGGAACCCCGGGGTTTTGTACCATACTAGAGTATTCGTGAGAATACGTTAGTCTTGAACTAGCATTTGGGAGTTCTATGTAACGTGTAGTGTGGATGTACGTAGAGGTCTCCTACTTTGGAGACTGTAAAACCCGTATTTAAAATCAGAATATTAAATACACAGTTTAATTTTAATAAACTATATAAGAAGAAATCGATAGACAGATATATAAACGCAGAAATTAAATACGCTATTCCCAGTTTATTTAAATATTACAGATAATACTTATTCAGATAATAATTATTAAGCCTCAGAAAAATATTATATTTGTATTACTTATTTACAGTAAAGAGTATTACGTTTTTTAGGAAATTTAAACACGATATACGAACACGCAACTTTATATTTTTAAACAAGCGAAACGAAAACGAAAGAACAAGTATAATTATGAAAGCATAATACTAGTTAGGGCTGTTTTTGACAAATTAGAAAATATTGGGACTTGGGCTCAAGGCCCAAGGGGGATTTTAGCCGTGTATAACAAAAAGGGACGGGGTCCTTTTGTTTTCTTTCTATGCCGACACACAAAAACACTAGTACAAAACCCTAAAAGGATAACAGCCGCCAGTGATTCCTCTCTTTGTTCTTTTGCCGCGACCTACACCAGGGAAAACAGAAAAATTGGATCGATGGTTGATCCTGGAAGACCAAGAAATTCGTTTTCTTTTGATACCCTAAACCCTAACACGAACACAAGGTAAGAAACCCTAATTCGTTCTATTTTCTTCTTTTAATCCGAGTTCATGGGTTTTAATCATGATCGGACAGTAATATTGATGGGGGTTTCGTTTGCTTGTTGTTGGGTTCGAAAAGCACACAAACCGAGACTCATATGAGTCTCGGTGATGACTGGAATGCACCAGCCGCAACCCTAATTAGGGTTTTGGGGCTGGGTTGTGCTAGCAGTGGGAACCGTAGGGGTGTTTGGTCTAGCAGTGGAAACCGAGAGCATAAGCTCTCGGTGGAAACTCAAAACTGGCAGGGATAACGGACCACAGACAGGGGGAAACTGTTCAACTGCCAGGGGTAACTGGCAGTTAAGGGGCGTTTGGCAGTGGGGTTTGTAACAGGTTTAAGGGGGTGTTTGGCTTCCAGTTTTAAAAGACATTAAGGGGGTTGTTTGGCTCGGCTTATTTAAATACGTAACACGAGTTTCACCTTTCAAATTAATAAGACACGGGTTCGGTTTTCGATGTGTTTTAATAAGAGAATACAAGAGTACGTGTTATTATTCTACGGGATTATTTTACTTTACATTACTTCTTAATTTTACAAGGTAAATAAAATTTAATAAAACCCGACTTATTATTACGAGTGCATTATATCTTTATTTAATTAAATCACATTATATTTAATTAAATGCCTTTAACCTATAGTTTATTTAAATGACATGTGATAATTAATAAACTATACATTATATTATTATGACTTAGAATACGAATCAGTAAACACTTAAGCTTATTTATTAGCCTATTTAGTCAGCTTATAACTATTTAGGTAAACTTTCTATTTTTAGAAACTTATATATTTTAAGCAGTAATTCTATTTATGGAAACTTTCTATCTTTAGAAACTATTTAATCAAGGCAGCTAATCTATTGTTGGAAACTTTCTATTTTTGGAAAGTTACTTAATATTGCTCAGTAAGCATAATAATACATGAAATACCAGAGATACTAAATCAGATTTATCAGAATATAAGATAAACACAGATTAAAGCTTAAAACAGTAATCAGACGACTTATTTTTCCGTCCGTTATTTATGTAGTACCCGTGAAGTCGGAGTAGATCTTTCAGCTTTCAGTCTTATTTCAGTACTGGACACGAGGTACGGATTTTCCGTCCTTTCAGTAAGGACTTCCTTTCCTATGCATGATTAGGATTTCCCGTCTGCAGCCAAATGTTTTCCCCAGTATATGTTTAAGTTTATCAGTAATCATGTTAATAACTAAATAAATTGCCTGAGCATTATATACAAGCACGACCGGTTTATGTACTAGTTACGGAGGTACCGTAACCACGGCACTAGAGGCACCGGTGTCGTGACTCACATGCAGGAGAGTGATATCCTGCATCGTCTCACTCAGCTCAGCTTGGCCATTTTATCAGTATTTTTAGTGGGGTGTATGGATGCATCCTAGGCTTATATGTGTTACAAGTTATCAGGGTGAATGTGGTGTGTGCTCTACATCCTTCACATTGGAGCTGATCCCTCCACCCAGCACAGTTATTTAGAGGTCACCCCTCTACAGCATGACGAGGTCACCCCTCCAGTTATTCATGCACGGTTGTTACAGCACGTGACCTATATAAGCTCTGGAAAATAAAATATAGTAAATGCATGTTTTCAGAATTAATAGTTATATTTCAGTATCAGTATATATGAACCAGGTTGCTCAGATTTTATGCAAAGTTCTACCACATGTTACATATCAGTCTTACAGCTTATGTATTCTATCGCCTGTTTCATTCAGTATATTCTTATCATGCTTTATATCCGTTCACTGAGCGTTATGCTCAGCCGTAGTTCCTTTCATGTTCTAACGGCAGGTACACCAGGATGCTTTTAGGATTCTAAGAGCATGTACATTTGGATGGAAGCTATCCAGACTTCTTACTCTATGTATTTCTTACATTATTCTGCTTATTTGGACATTGTTTAGTCCTTTCTTCAGTATTTTACTTTTCATGTTTTGGGCTTATGTTTGGATTACCGATGTTTGATTCCGGTATTCCTTTACGGTCAGTTAATGTTTTAGGACATTTACCTTATGCTTTGATGACACGCCATAAATACACGTAACGGTCCACTTATCCAAGTGGGGTGTTACAATTATGGTATCAGAGCTATAGGTTCGACCTGTAGGCTCTAAAACTTGACCTGTGACTAGTGGGTAGTCACCAGGAACTTCCCAGATTTTGGCGTTGTTATCTTTCATGTTTCTCATGGATTATTCAGTCAGTTTTCTTCATTTATCAGTCAGTTTTCTTAAGGTTTTGACTAAGTAAAAGGGTTGGTACATAACTAGCCATACTTAGTCACATGTGCTTTTTAGCGAGTTATCGTTTTGGTGAATTGACTATAGGCGTTCACCCTTGCCCGTTCGGATTTTTGTATAGATGAACTGATCATGGGCGCTTATCCTTACTCATGTCAGATTCATGTTTTCAGTCCAATATTACGTGGTGAACCAGCCCATATACGTTCACCAATGTTCAGATCAATTTCATGATTTTCAGTCAAATGTTGTTTTGTGAACCGATCCATAGTTCACATTTGTCATATCATGACATTCTATAAATTTTGACAAGTATGGATTGGACCACAGTCATCCATATTTAATATCAGATTATAAATTTCTATACATGACAGTTCTCAGAAAATTTTGACCAGTATGGATCGAACCAGAATAACCCATACTTAGTCTCATGTTTCCTTCCTTGAAGTACGTGGATTGAACCATAGCCGTCCACATCAGTTAATATTACACCTCAGTTGGTTTAACTTTTTGTGTTCCTTATAACAGTCAAATTTCATACCCTCACGTTGATGTCATCTATATGATGATTCAGTTTCATGTCTCCTTACGAGGATTATGTTTTCAGCAAAGTGATGATGCCTTCAGGCTAAAATATAGAAGGATTACAGTAAAATCCTATTTCATGATAAATCATGTTCTGGTCTTTATCAATCATGTCTTCTGTCTTCATACTGAACATTGATGAAACTCTGTTTAATCATACTTTCAGCCTCTATACAACCAACATTAAGTCTACGCAGAAATTATCAGCCTATCACGTTACCCATTTCAGTTCAGTTTACTACCGTTTAAATCAATTCATCTCTTTGATAATGTCAGACAAGCGACACCAGTATCGATCATCCCATAAAATTTCCACCAGCTCCATGTACAGTATTCCATATGTACCCCATGTACAGTGTCTCAGTTATACTCCATGTATACTATTTCACGTGTACTCCAGGTACAACGTCTCGGATATGCTCCATGAGCAGTATTCATTTTGTACTTCATGTACAGTAGTTCAGGTGTACTCCAGGTACCATACTCCATGGATATTGCTAATCGATCCTTAATCATCTCAGGCGTTTCCACTTGTCGATATTCTACCAGGTGCTGATGCTGCTCGTGAGTTGAAGATTTTACCAGATGCTGATGTTGCTAACACTCTGAAGACCACACAGATGCTGATGCTGCTGAACTTTGGAGATTTCTCAAAATGCTGATGCCGCGGAACGAGGACGAAAACTATAAACTTGAAATTTCTGACAAGAATAAATTCAACCATCAGACACTACCATTCGATTTTATGCTGTTACTTTCTCAGTTAGATGTCACAGTTCACCCAGCTAACTTTCATTCAGAAGAGTGGGAACCGGAACCCAGCCGGCCACTCAGCAGAAATAATTTCATTAATCACGGTCATGATAACGACCGTCAGGAAACTGGCAGACAAAGTAGTAGTGACAACCACCGTGCTTATAATTAATCAGTCAATAACCATTGGAACTCCGGTACGGACGTGATAAGAAATACAAAGGTCAGTAGTCTAACTGGTCCACCAATCCTCGACAGTTACCAGAAATTGTTAACCTTATTTAGACTCACCCATTAAAATACATGTCCAGACAACAGTCAAGACGTGGGTCTCAGGTATCATTTCTGAAGACACATGTCAGGATACCAGTCATCTCAAGGCACTAGTCAAGACTCATAATTCTAGTATGCCTTCTAAACCAGGTCCTCAGTAATTCAGAGAACCCTCCAAAGGGGTATACTGTTTTGTCATGACACGCATAGGTCAGACCATCAAAGATCTAGTTACCACCATTAGAGTACTATTCAGGTTAGACACACAGTGTTCATTCTGTGAGGTTACAGACGAATACAATCAGTGAAAGTTGCCACGTTTACTTCAAGTATTCATATGCCAGCTTTATCCTAAATCAGGTAGTTACCTGCCTCTCAGCCAGAAAGGACTCAACAGTATCACCATATTTATTAAAGTCTTATTTTCAGTTAACGACGAGATCCGTCTTACTAAATCCCAAATATATTCATTATATATTTCTGCTAGGAAAATCAGTACAAGTTGTTTCTGCCTTACAAACGCGTGATTTATCAGTCCATAGCTACGAAGATTTTCTAGCCACCAGTTATAATTCACTTCCGAAATTCCTTAAGTTCATGATTAGCAGATTATTCCAGAGCTCCGGATATAAATTCAGAAGGTTTCCAATAAATTCCTTCCTAACCACGAGACAGGAATTTAAACATCGAACTAGTCTCAAGAACAGAACCTGTTTTCAGAATTCTTGATCACAGGGCTTCAGCTAAGTTAAAAGAGTTGCAACAAGTGCTGCAAGAATTACCGGAACGGGGCTTTATTCGCCCTAACGCACCACCAGGAGGTGTATCGTTTCTGTCCATCAGAAAGAAGGCCGCTATCATGAGATCATGTAGCGACCACTGAAAATCATTACAAGATCATCATTAGAAATCGATGTCATCTCACATATAGAAGGTTTATCTGACCTGCTACGACATCTTAAATATTTTCCAGAACAATTTCCGATCATACTACCATCAATGGTGAGAGAAAAGAACATGATGTTTCCAGACTGCTGTCGCACATATTATAGTCACTATAAAATCTTTGAATTATACTTCTGAACTCCCTAATGCTCTAGCTATAGTGTGGAATTTATGAATAAAATTTTTCTATGATTCTCAGACAAAATCGTCAGCGTATTCATTGATCACATTTTGGGTCTGCTAAATTCTAGAGAAGAATACGAGAGTTATCTTCTCACAGTTGAATAGAATCTTCGATAGGAGGTATTTATACACAGCTTTCCAGATATGAATTCCTATCTGAACAGAGTGGCATTTCTGAGCCATCCTATTTCAACAGAAAGAAATTTCAGACAATCCTGAGAAGGTGAAGGCCATCACCTGATGGTCCCGACTGACGACTATGAACGAAGTACAAAATTTTCTAGAACTCAAATGACTACTACCGTAGAAATTGCCGACAGTTCTCACAAAAAAAAAATGTTTTATGACTATTCAACCAGATTTCCACCAGAATGTTCCAAAATCCCAGACAAAACTTTAATAGAATTTGCATCGCGCATTGATGAAGCTATGTTCATATCTAATGCCTGACACACCTCAGGTTCAAGATAGAACACCGACATGCTATTAATACAAGTAGAAATTCTATACCAAAAAGAGACAAGACTCCATGGAGATTGTTATCAGTTTACCACAGACTCAGAGAAAGTATGATACTATCTAAGTTATCATCAACCATGTAATCAGCCTGCGCGTCTCTTTCATCCGAAAGGATCACGTAGTAGCAGATCTGCAGAAAATTTTAAAATTCAGCAGTAAATCGTACGAATTCAAGGCTTTCCTTTGACCATCATATCAGACAGAATTCATGTTCACGATCAAGTGTATGTTTACGCCCACGTTAAGTTCATGTTTATTTTCACTTTCACGTTTACGTCTCATTCGCAGTATGATGCTGTTTCAGTTCATTTTTTTTATGCTATCTCATGATTTAAGCTCACGTTAACGTTCATAACGTTGTTCACATTCAGGTTCGTGTGCCATTTCACGATACACGTTTCTCAGTTTATTACCGAGTATGGGTACAGAAAGCTTGAAGAAATTAGACTCAAGTTTAGCACAACTATTCCATAACCAGGCAGACGTTTCACATCTCAGGCCGTAACGTTTGGCATTCATTCCTCAGTCAGCATACATTCATGATATGTTCTAGTATCACATTCACAGTATGCTTCACGTATCACATTCATGATATATTTCATGCACAACGTTCCTTATATAATCGCGAACCACGTTCACAATTGCTCACGTAGCACGTTCATAATTGTTCACGTAGTTCATCCCTATAAATTTTCAGCAGTTTTCTCAGAGATATAAATATTATCTTTTCAGAATAACTATATGTACCGTTTCATGTATACTACATGCTATAGCTTATTCATTCTATCATATTCATAAAATCCATCTTAAGTATGGAACCAGAAACCAGTCAGCATCATCAGGACAGGGTCAACAGGACCAAGATTTTATTTATTATGTTAGACATTTGAAGGGATCGTTCGAGCGGGAGGCCACTCGAAACAGAGGAGTCCATCCGGACCTCTCATCCTTTTCTTCAATAAATCCAGTTAAGTTCTTTCAGTCAGGTTACGTTCTATGTCCTCTTCAGCCATGTCAAATTCCAAGTTCACTTCAGTCATGTCAGGTTTATACCTATCAGCAGCATTACGTCTTAATTAGAAGACAATTTACCCTCCAGTTTAATTGTCTTTTCAGTCTACGTGCTTTCAGTTCTTATAACTTTATCAGCTAATTACCTCTAATTCGAGGACGAATTATCTCCTTTTTAGAGGGGAAGAATTGTAAAACCCAGTATAGTCGTATCTTTAATTCGGGGACGAATTATTGTTTTTAGAGGGGAAGAATTGTAAAACCCGTATTTAAAATCAGAATATTAAATACACAGTTTAATTTTAATAAACTATATAAGGAGAAATCGATAGACAGATATATAAACGCAGAAATTAAATACGCTATTCCCAGTTTATTTAAATATTACAGATAATACTTATTCAGATAATAATTATTAAGCCTCAGAAAAATATTATATTTGTATTACTTATTTACAGTAAAGAGTATTACGTTTTTTAGGAAATTGAAACACGATATACGAACACGCAACTTTATATTTTTAAACAAGCGAAACGAAAACGAAAGAACAAGTATAATTATGAAAGCATAATACTAGTTAGGGTTGTTTTTGACAAATTAGAAAATATTGGGACTTGGGCTCAAGTGGCCTTCCATTTACAAGGATGCCCAAGAGATGGTGAAATTTTGTGATGTTTGTCAAAGACAAGGAAAAATTACACAACGTGATGAGATGCCACAAAATTTTATCCAAGAGTGTGAGATATTTGATGTATGGGGAATAGATTTCATGGGACCTTTTCCATCCTCTAAGGGAAACAAGTATATACTTGTGGCGGTGGATTATGTGTCCAAGTGGGTGGAGGCTAAAGCCTTACCTACTAATGATGCTAGAGTGGTTGTAAAGTTCTTGAAACAATTGTTTGCTAGATTTGGTGTACCTCGGGCCATCATAAGTGATCGTGGTACGCACTTTTGTAATGATCAATTCACGAGAGTTATGAAGAAATATGGAGTGAATCATAGACTTTCTACCGCGTATCACCCTCAAACAAATGGTCAAACCGAGGTCACAAATCGTGGTTTAAAGAGAATCTTAGAACGTACCGTGGGAGAGCATATAGCTTCTTGGTCGGATAAGCTTGATGATGCTTTGTGGGCGTTTAGGACGGCTTTTAAAACACCAATTGGTTGTACTCCTTATAGGCTTGTCTATGGAAAAGCGTGCCACCTCCCATTTGAGTTAGAACATAAGGCATCTTGGGCTCTCAAGTGGGCTAACTTTGATTTAAACCAAGCCGGTTCACATAGGAAAGATCAAATCAATGAGATGGATGAGTTAAGAGCCAATGCCTATGAGAATTCTTTGCTTTACAAGGAAAAGACTAAGAAATTGCATGATGCTAAGATCAAGAATCGTGAGTTCAAAGTTGGAGAGCCGGTTCTTCTTTTTAACTCAAGATTGAAGCTTTTTGCGGGCAAGCTTAAGTCGAGATGGTCCGGTCCATTCACTATTGCTCAAGTGTTTCCATATGGAACTCTTGAGTTATCCCAACCCGATGGTCCAAATTTTAAAGTGAATGGTCACCGTGTTAAACATTACTTTGGGGAGGACATTTCCGTTGAAATGGTCCAAGAGGTCCCCATTTTCCCCATGAATTAATTCATTGAGGGACGAGTCGAGCTAGAGACTCATTAACTCAAGCATCGTATAACTAGGTTTAGAGTGTTGTAGGTTAGAAATAAAGGCATAGACTTGGAGATAAGTGTAGGGGAGACCTTCTTTTGTCTTCATGCTTGTTTGTAGGGTTGCTCACTCATCTCATGCTTTGGAGCTTATGGAGGAGGCCCTTGTATCCGGTTCACTTCGTTACTTTAGTGAATTTTCATTGACACCTTGTGCTTAAACATGATTTCACTTATAGTTGTCCTTTCCTTAACTTGGGTTAAGCAAAATCTATTCATTGTCATAAGTGTAGGGGAAGTTTTTATACTTCCATGCTCTTAAACATTGAGGACAATGTTTAGCTTAAGTGTAGGGGGTCTTCTATCGAAGTGACCTTACCTAGAACTTGTCATTGTCTTGCATGATAACATGGATAAAATGAAGTTTCAACATTTTTCAAATTGTTGATCTACTTTGGCCAACAAAAATATGCATTCATAATTTTTGCATCAATCATTTTTCATTTTGCATAACACATTTGCATTGTATATATATTTCTTCTTTTATTCAAAAATATATAAAAAGGAAAAATATAATAAAACATGGTTTTAACAAATTTAGACTTCTTTGACATATTAGGCCCGCCATGGATATTTTGACTCAACCCGAGTTTGCTTATCTTAGCACTCTCTAGCTAGTATCCTTAACCATGTAGTCCTTCATTGGTCTATTAGGCTAAGCATCCACCAATTTCATTATTTGAGATTTTAAATTTGTGGAGAATGGGAAATGATAGAGTTGAAGCAAGTGTAAAAGGGCTAGATAGACTTCATGGCAATTACTTGTGGCTAAACCCTTCTCTTCTTAACCTCTAATTTCTTCGCATGTATATGATTGTTAATAAATAATCAAGTACGGTTTTAATTGGTTTGTAATCTCTTATGCATTTTTGGCTAATCATTTATGGTTGATATGAGTACGTCTTAAGATTCTAAGTTAGCACGTTTTATGTGTACTAGACTTATGTCATGCTCCATACTTAGCGGGTGTTTTTCCTTTTCTTCTTTTCAAATTTCTTTGTGAGGAATAAAGAAAAATAAGAGCGGCTTATGAAAAAGAAAAAAAATGAGTGGCTAGAAAAAAAAAAGAAAAAAAAAAATAATAATAATGCAAGACTCCCAAGAGGGGCAGTGTGGTGTTAATTATAGTGACTATTGAGTTCCAGTATTACCTTGACGGGTTGCGGGGATTCAATAGATTGCTCCAATCCAATATTACCTTGACGGGTTGCGGGGTTGAAGATCCAAAATCTCAAAAAGATGCGGATGTAAATTATTGCGTGAGTTTTATTTTTCTTTCCTTAGCGAGTGTGTAGTTACTTATGAAAGCATGACATTAGGATTTTACACATAAGGCGAATGACTTATTACTCTTAATACGGACTTGTATTAATTGTGAGCGGTTTTTCAAGTAATGGATGAGAAGATTACTTAGGATTAAAACCGTGCTTCCTTATTTTTGGATTTTACACTTCTTATACTTCACACTTGAATAATGACAAATTTGCCCATAAGCAATTTGCTCAAATAATAATCGGTTCCACATTTAATTGTCATGAATAAGTTGATGCACTTTTTACTTGTGAATGCAATGATCCCATTTTTAAGCTTGGTATGGGGAAAGTGAAACTTGAGGGTGATAAATGTCCATGGTATCCAAGCCCTAATCCAAGTCATTGAATTCTTTATGAGTTATTCCCATCAAAACCATTTCAAGAAAAATCAAAAAGATATAGATAGAATTGTAATTTGATTCATTGCATTATTAAAAGTCAAAAATCATGCATCATTTAGTTTAGAGTAGCATAAATGCATCTCATATGGCCAAGGTGGATTAATTATGAGGGAAATGTAAAATTTTGTGTCTTAAAATATAAAATTGCATGAGGACATGACAATGTTCAAGTGTAGGGGAATTTGATATGAGCTTAAACTCATATCCTTTTAATAACAAATAACCCTAAAACATGAAGCAAAATACCAATTTATTTGGCAAAAACAGTGTTATGTGGTATGTTTGTGTTTGTGTGCACTTGTGTAGGTAAAAAGATACATTTTCAAGCAAACAAGGAAAAATCAAGCTCAAATGGATGAAAAAGACAAAAGAGGATCAAAAGTGACAAGACTTTGAAGTATAAGGACCTATCTTGACAAGTTATGAAAGTTGAAGGACTTAAAGTGCAAATATTGTAAAGTCAAGATTCAAGTCAAACTTGGTCAACTATCAAGTCAACTCAGTCAAGGGACCATTTTGTTCAAGGATGGAAGTTAAAGGACCAAATATGTCAAAGGAATGTAGCTACAAGCTCAAATTTACATTCTGCCAAGTTAAGGGGCTAATTCTGCCAAGATTGGAAAGTTACTTAAGTTTGATCCATGTGTCAAAGAGTTCAACCAATGAGAAGGAAGAAAAGGAAGCACACGGATTGCCATTTCATCACATTTAATGTCCACTACCGCCGCCTCACATTTATTACCAAATCCAAACAGTTTGATCCATGTGACTGATTTTCAACCAATAAAATACTTACACGTGTCATCTTCTTCAAAGGAAAATTTTCCCAGAATCGCGTTTGAGATAGAAGCCATTTCATGGAAAGATTTAAACACCAAAGTTGATCAATTTGGAGAGACGAACTTAATGGTGCAACTCAATTAACATTTCATCCATCCAATCAAGAAACCCCAAATCCTTGTTCATACCTTCAAAGTGCAAAATGCAGAATTCTCCACGTGGCAAGCTGGGATTGGTTCTGACACGTCACCAACCCCAACAAACTCTTCCTTCATGTCTATAAATAGCTGGATTGTACTTCATTTTCAGTGGTAGCTTAACTTTGTAAAAACACCTAGTTCAACTTTTCCTTTCTCTTTTCCTTCAATCTTACCCTAGCTACTCAAGAGTCTGACAAACTCTTGAGTTAGTTAGTTAGTTACTATCCTTGTAACAACTTTGTAACCGTTTTTCAGTAATAAAATTCAAATTCACTCTTTCCCGCCAAAATTGTTCTTATCATTCCAGTTCATTTCTTGCTGCTGTTGGATATTATTGTTGCTGTTGAGTGTTTGTTATGATCAATCATTGATCATAACTGACATTGGTGAAGTTTGCTAAGCTGTTTGATCACAATTCAGTCATTACATAGTTCTTATGGAATTTTCAAACAGAATGATGGATTCTAGTTGATTAGTTGATTGATTCTTGTTGATTGGTTGATTTCTAGTGATAAGGTGGTGGTTATCACTAGGGCAAGAGAGCTCAGCGCTCCTCTTCTTCTCAAAGGAATTCTACAATAGGTTTTAAGCTTCTTGTTTTTGTTCCACTCAACAAGTCTAATTCATGCTTTATTTTCCTAGTATAATCTGATGGCTGCCTGATAAAGTTGTTTGTAGTTGCTTATTGATTGATCTTTGTGAGTTTGAAGTTTATTTCTGTTGCTTGTTCTTTGAATTTGATTTAGTTTCTAGTTAACTGCATTAATTCAGCAACTTTTAGCCTTGTAGATTGATTGCATTGCTAGTAGAGATAAGTGTTTGTAAACTTCTTTCAAAACTTACATTCTGATCATTGAAACTAGCTAGCTATAGATTTTCTCTCAGTTACTTTTCAGAATCAAAAGGTCTTTACAAATTTTCATACAAATCAGTAAAGAAGTGTTTGGGTGTAGAGTAAAAAGAGTTGTCAAGTATTAAGATTTGGAATTTTAGAGTTGATTTATGGTTAATAGGTGTTATAGAAGAGTTTTCAGTCATTTGCAAGTCAAATACAAGGTCAAACAGGCAAATGGCACCCAAAATGTTTGGGTCAGTCTTATGCAGTTTTGGTGTTTAGAACTTGTGATTTTGATTTGATTAGAACTCATTCATTTCTAGATGAAATTTCCCCAAATTTGTTTTCATTCATAGCTTATATCATATAGTTTCAGAATCCAAGAGCATTTTCTACAGTATTCCATAATCAGATAGTAATAAGCATAATTCAGATAAGCTCACTTAACTCAAGTTTCTGTAAATGAAAGCTGAGATTTTGTATTTCCTTATTCTATTCATAAACATGCCCATTTTTCTTCACAAATCCTATTAAGTCATTGAGTTACATGATTTTTGAGAAAATCAGCTTTTTGAAAAATAAGCTGGTCAACGCTTGGTCAACATAAGCCCATTTTTAGCTTAATCCAGATTTAGAGCTTATTACTTGATGAAAAAGGTTCTAGTTTGATTTCCCGTTCATTAATTGGATAGCTTAATCAGTTTCATTAAAAAAATCAAGTTGTGGTTGATCAGATTTAGCTGTAGCTTATTTTGTGCTTATTAATAAGCACTCATTTGCTTATTTTGAATCCTTAGCTAATTTCCTTGAACACACGTAGCTTAAATGAGATTTTAAGAGTTTTGCAAGTTGTTTCATCAAATTTGGTTGAGTAATAAGCCAGAACGAGCTTATTTCTTCCTTTGTCCCGTTTTTACTTAAAAAGTTTTAGAAATTGCACTTTAGTCCTTATTGTTCTAAACCTGTGTTAACTTTTGGCTAATTTCCATGTTTTTAGGGTTTGCTAGAGTTTAGTCCTTATAGTTTCAGAAGTTGTTAAAATTCAGTTAGGTATTTGTTAGTTTGTTACATTTTTGGCAAAGTTGTTATAGTTGTTGCATTTTTGATCCTTATAGTTTACTGTCTTGCACTTTTAGTCCCTATAATTGTTAGAGTTTACATTTCAAGCATTTACTTTTCATAGAATTTACAATTTTAGTCCCTTTAGTTTCAAATTTTGCATTTTAAATTTTTACTTGAATAAAAACGTGGTATTTGCAATTTGTTTTACATATACGTAGGTATTATTTTTTTTCCTTTTGGCAAACATTTGTTGAATTAGCAATAGATTAACCAAGCAAGCTTAACAACCAAGAACAATTAAAAACCCGATATTGGTTGGACTTTCTATTAGCAAGAACAGAGAAAAAACGAACTGCATTATACTCAATTTCAGCCCAAGGGGGATTTTAGCCGTGTATAACAAAAAGGGACGGGGTCCTTTTGTTTTCTTTCTATGCCGACACACAAAAACACTAGTACAAAACCCTAAAAGGATAACAGCCGCCAGTTATTCCTCTCTTTGTTCTTTTGCCGCGACCTACACCAGGGAAAACAGAAAAATTGGATCGATGGTTGATCCTGGAAGACCAAGAAATTCGTTTTCTTTTGATACCCTAAACCCTAACACGAACACAAGGTAAGAAACCCTAATTCGTTCTATTTTCTTCTTTTAATCCGAGTTCATGGGTTTTAATCATGACCGGACAGTAATATTGATGGGGGTTTCGTTTGCTTGTTGTTGGGTTCGAAAAGCACACAAACCGAGACTCATATGAGTCTCGGTGATGACTGGAATGCACTAGCCGCAACCCTAATTAGGGTTTTGGGGCTGGGTTGTGCTAGCAGTGGGAACCGTAGGGGTGTTTGGTCTAGCAGTGGAAACCGAGAGCATAAGCTCTCGGTGGAAACTCAAAACTGGCAGGGGTAACGGACCACAGACAGGGGGAAACTGTTCAACTGCCAGGGGTAACTGGCAGTTAAGGGGCGTTTGGCAGTGGGGTTTGTAACAGGTTTAAGGGGGTGTTTGGCTTCCAGTTTTAAAAGACATTAAGGGGGCAGTTTGGCTCGGCTTATTTAAATACGTAACACGAGTTTCACCTTTCAAATTAATAAGACACGGGTTCGGTTTTCGATGTGTTTTAATAAGAGAATACAAGAGTACGTGTTATTATTCTACGGGATTATTTTACTTTACATTACTTATTAATTTTACAAGGTAAATAAAATTTAATAAAACCCGACTTATTATTACGAGTGCATTATATCTTTATTTAATTAAATCACATTATATTTAATTAAATGCCTTTAACCTATAGTTTATTTAAATGACATGTGATAATTAATAAACTATACATTATATCATTATGACTTAGAATACGAATCAGTAAACACTTAAGCTTATTTATTAGCCTATTTAGTCAGCTTATAACTATTTAGGTAAACTTTCTATTTTTAGAAACTTATATATTTTAAGCAGTAATTCTATTTATGGAAACTTTCTATCTTTAGAAACTATTTAATCAAGGCAGCTAATCTATTGTTGGAAACTTTCTATTTTTGGAAAGTTACTTAATATTGCTCAGTAAGCATAATAATACATGGAATACCAGAGATACTAAATCAGATTTATCAGAATATAAGATAAACACAGATTAAAGCTTAAAACAGTAATCAGACGACTTATTTTTCCGTCCGTTATTTATGTAGTACCCGTGAAGTCGGAGTAGATCTTTCAGCTTTCAGTCTTATTTCAGTACTGGACACGAGGTACGGATTTTCCGTCCTTTCAGTAAGGACTTCCTTTCCTATGCATGATTAGGATTTCCCGTCTGCAGCCAAATGTTTTCCCCAGTATATGTTTAAGTTTATCAGTAATCATGTTAATAACTAAATAAATTGCCTGAGCATTATATACAAGCACGACCAGTTTATGTACTAGTTACGGAGGTACCGTAACCACGGCACTAGAGGCACCGGTGTCGTGACTCACATGCAGGAAAGTGATATCCTGCATCGTCCCACTCAGCTCAGCTTGGCCATTTTATCAGTATTTTTAGTGGGGCGTATGGATGCATCCTAGGCTTATATGTGTTACAAGTTATCAGGGTGAACGTGGTGTGTGCTCTACATCCTTCACATTGGAGCTGATCCCTCCACCCATCACAGTTATTTAGAGGTCACCCCTCTACAGCATGACGAGGTCACCCCTCCAGTTATTCATGCACGGTTGTTACAGCACATGACCTATATAAGCTCTGGAAAATAAAATACAGTAAATGCATGTTTTCAGAATTAATAGTTATATTTCAGTATCAGCATATATGAACCAGGTTGCTCAGATTTTATGCAGAGTTCTACCACATGTTACATATCAGTCTTACAGCTTCTGTTTTCTATCGCCTGTTTCATTTAGTATATTCTTATCATGCTTTATATCCGTTCACTAAGCGTTATGCTCAGCCGTAGTTCCTTTCATGTTCTAACGGCAGGTACACCAGGATGCTTTTAGGATTCTAAGAGCATGTACATTTGGATGGAAGCTATCCAGACTTCTTACTCTATGTATTTCTTACATTATTCTGCTTATTTGGACATTGTTTAGTCCTTTCTTCAGTATTTTACTTTTCATGTTTTGGGCTTATGTTTGGATTACCGATGTTTGATTCCGGTATTCCTTTACGGTCAGTTAATGTTTTAGGACATTTACCTTATGCTTTGATGACACGCCATAAATACACGTAACGGTCCACTTATCCAAGTGGGGTTTAGTCAGATGTTTTGATGGTGCACGTGATTAACATACGTGAGTGTTCTCGAAATCTTCTCGAGTGCGTCTATAGCTTGGTTGCTAGTAAGTGTGTTCGTTTTTATCCATTTTATTTACGTTAATTATATGTGTTACGTCTTTTCCTTTTCGTTGCATTTTACTCATGGTTATTAGTTTAATTGATTATATAAATACATTTCGATTGTTATTATTTTCGAAATAATGATGAAAAGGTTGGTTGGAGTAAGCTAGTTATTCTAAAAATATACCAAAACATGAATTTATACTTTGGCTTTTCATTCAAGGTAAGCTCATGATAACAATAAAATCTAACATTCTTTTAGTCGCGTTATCTGTGCTTTTGTATATATATTTTGGTTATATTTTTATACTTTTGTTGCATATTATGTCAAAGTGTGTTTGCAAGTCTATGTGTAGCAAAATACAGAAAAAAGAATAAAAAGACGAAAAAAACGAAGAAAAAGAAAAGATAAGTACAAGTACGAAGAATCCGCCAAAGTTCAAGACTCATATAAGTTACAAGCCTTTGAAGACCTAATTTCGGGTGATAGAACAAGTGTTTTAAAGAAGTTACAAGCCTCACAAATAATCTCGAGCAAGTGAAATGCAATCGGAATAAAGATACTACTTGTGTTGTATTTTGTACAAAAGACTCAGCCACAGCCACAGGCAGAGATAGGAGCCACCAGCAGGATATGGTAGCCTTTGGCCACAGACTCGTCAGCAGCCACTAGCGATGCTTCAGCAGCCACATGCTCCTTCCTCATCAGCAGCCACAGACTTGTATGATACTACATAATATGATATTGGAAGATGAAAAATACACAGTTAATATGAGAGATATTTACGTTGATCCACAACCGAATATATTTCAAACTTGGATCGAACGTCGTGAGATACATGCATGGAAAACCAAAAAATTTCGAGACAGAAAAGTGCACAACAAGCTTCGAGCCGACCTGATGGAGCATTAGCGAACCGTTATGAACAAATTGTATTCTTTAATTTTTGTGTATGATGTTTATTTTCTATTTTGATGTAATGTTTTTTTTTTAATTTAATGAAGTTTATTTAAGTTATATTATATATTTAAATAAATTAAAAACCAAAAATATTAGGCATTATATTTTTTGATGCCAATCACTTCCCGTGTAAATATGGTGTTAAAGGAATTCTAACGCCAAAACAAATTTATTTTATAGGTTTCATTCCACTAGTACAATGCCTGGTCGTTTGATTTCCTCTCTTCCGAATTATTCAATTTGAATTTTTTTTTTGGATGAACTGTCCCCGAAAACGGTTTTCTGAAAAAGAAAGTGATCCGCTATCCTTACTCCTTTGCTATTTCCGCCGAGAAATGACGTTATCAAGCCGTCTTCGCCTATACCCGACCAACGAATCGTTCGTGACACTTACTCCATGGCCGACGTGAATCTCTTTCAAATAATTGTAAGGTACCGACGAGCCCTTTCTTACGTGGCTTACCACGAATGAACTTCTACACAACGACTGAGAGCAGGGGGAATCCACTCCTTTGGCGAGGCGCCAAGGCCATCGCGGTGGGCTCCGTGGTGCTGCGCCGTCGGGCTGGCGCCACGGCCACCAGCTCTCGCGATGGGAATTGTTTAATATATATATTTTTCTTTTGAATCTAATGGTAACATAACCGTGGGGGGGGGGGGGGGGCAGATTTTAAAAAAAAAAACCCAAAAACTCCATTTTTACCCTTTAAAAAATCTATAAAACCCCTTTTTATCACCAAACTTCACACACACTTTCTTATACTCTTCTATCTCACATTTCTTAAAAAAAATGAATCCTAATTCCAACCCCAACCAAACACCTCAATGGGTTTTCGGTATGATCAACGACCCAACCAACCCAATTCTGGGTTCGTCTTCGAATCCGGGATACGTTCCCCAATACCAACCTCAATACTCCGCATCTCGATTTGCTAGCTCCGAAGATTTGTTGTTGTTTCAACAATTTAAGGCGCAACAAATGCAACAACAACAAACACATCACACCACTTCGCAACCACCTTCCGAGCACGCATCACACCACTTTGAAGAAGTCCCCGACTCCTCATCCGATCAAGAAGTCGTTCCGACCCCTACGTCGAAGAAGTCATGCAAGAAGTCGGTGGCCAAAAATAATAAAGGAAAAGATCATGTCACCTAAGAAGAAACAAAACAAATGCGTGCGTTTTGGACTCAAGCTGAGGAAGAGCTTTTGGCGGAGACTTACATCCAAGTGTCCGAGGATCCAAAAGTCGGAGCGGATAAAAAAAAGGCTTCTTTTTGGTATAAAGTGTGCAATGAGTACAACGCGGTCGGGAAAAAGAAGGGTTTTAAGGAGCGTACAAAAAATATGATAACGGGCAAGTGGACTCCGATGAACCAAGCGATTAAGAAGTTTAATGATTTGGTGAACGAAACCGCAGTTCATAGTGGGGAGAGTGATGGCAATTGGATGTCGAGGGTGTACCGGTTGTATGAGCAAGTCGTTGGGGGGGGGGGGGGGGGGGGGAGTTTAAGCATCAGGATGCTTGGAACTTTTTGAAAAACAAACACAAGTAGAAAAACCCCGACTCTACTGTTGAAAGAATAAGTCGTCTAATGGGCACCAACGGAGAACCGAAACACTTTGGAGACGATGCTTTGCCTCAACCACCAGGTATGCACCGAATTAACAAAAGTCAACGCACAAGTTCCAACTCGACCGCTAGCACCGGTTCTAACCCGTCCGCTTACACAGAATTTATGTCTGAGCAATACAAGTTGGACAGTGAAGCCAAATTGTCCGTGCTTGCTTCCGAGAGCGAGGACCGAAGATGGTTGATCCGAGCTCAAAAGATTGCGGAAGACTTAAAGGTGCTACAAATTGACACAAGTGGGATGCATCCGGTCGACGTCGCAATCGTCGAGTCCCAAAAGGCACGAATCCGGGCAAAGTATCAACCAAGTGACTAGTCGACGCTCGAATAATAATGTTTTTTTTTTAGTTTTATGTCTTTTAGTTTCATGTTTTTTAAATTTTATGTTTTTTATGTTTCTTTTTTATGTAATGTTTTTTTTAATTTGAATGAATTTTATTTTAATTTTAAAATGTTTATTATTATTACTTAAAAAAAAATTTCTCACAGCTCAGAAATACCGGTGAAAACTGGTGCCGTGGAAAAAACTGATACCATAAGAAAAAAAGTGAGGCCAGCCATGACTCACAAATTCCCTTTGCTCTGACAAACCAATGGCACTTACTTTTTCTTTAAGACTACATTTAAGCCCCAACCATTCCCACTAGTTTAAGAATTACTATGTTCAAACCATGACATTTTTATCTTATGTAGTTACTATGCTCCAAATGTTCGAATCATAATACACAACTATTTTTTTGTTTTTCTTTTAGACTGTGGGGAACGCCAATGCCAAACCTCGGCTCCAATAAATAGCACGATAATTATGAACGACGCATGACTCCGGTGTTGGTGTTGTTCTCTTTCGCACCGTTCTTAACAGCCCATGCGATTGAGAACGACACGATAGAACGACACGATAGAACGGCACGACGCATCATTCCGGTGATGGTGCCGCTCTCTCGTGCCGTTGAGTTTTTTTTTTCTTTTTGTGATTTAGTGGGTATATATGTACCAACGGCACCACATTTTCTCGTTCCTACGGATGCCTTACAAAATATGATGCCGTTCGTTTTTTGATGTCGTTCTTTATTTTGCTGACATCTCATACTTTTTTGAGAACAGCATAGCCAACGGCTGATGAACTCCTAGCACTCTTAGTATTCCGTTTGTAACTAAGTAAATTTAGCAGGTAATGTAGATTTTGTGCCTATTAGGTCAGTTGACATTATGTAGTCTGTTTAATAGGTATCCTGCCCATTTTATTAACTAGCACTACTACTACTCTTTCTCGAACGTTTCATATATTTCATGCCTAATTTTACATTTATTCAAGTTAAAATTTGCATTTGGTCCCCGCAAAATTTCCTACCAAGCTTACTGCCAGCTATTATTGCTTTCAATGTGTGTCGGTCGACATAGGCAAAGAATAATCTTGTAGCTATTGCTTTCAATTTGTTTCTGGTCCATGATATAATAAAATATCTTCATGACATAAAAAAATCTTCGTTCGGGTCATTATAAAAGACAATATATTATGTTTTGCCGAAAAGAATGAACTAAGTTACTAAGAAATTAGACACCTAAAATTGGGCTATTAACAAAACCAGCCCACTTCTGAACCAAGCCGCCACACCTATTATAATTTTAGTCATGATTGTGAAGTAAAAAACTGTAACAGAGATCTAAGGATGGGCCAATAAAAATTGGGCTGGACTTCTAGTTACTTTCCTTTTTCTTGTATGTTCATTTTGTCCCCAAAAAATAAAAAATATTTCAAGAATTCAGTAGATGTCATGAACATCTATCCGTTATTATATCGATCTCGTCTCGAATTATTGGTATTGATTTTTTCTGAGCATTAATTTATGGTATCGGTATCGAACGAAATGTGATTTGGATCCAGTATCAGTAATGAAAAATCAGGATTTTCTCGTTGACATTTGGGAATTTCTTGATTTGATACCGGTCTCGTATCGAATTGGTAGTCCTGATTTTTTTACTTTATTTCGTAGTCTCGGTAGCATACCATATACTGAGAACGGCACAGTTCATGTTCAGTTCCGTGATAGTTTCAGGATTCGAGTGAAAATGCTCGTCCTAGTAGATGCGATACTCCGTCTTACTTATGTCTTATGCGTATAATTTAATGAAACATCTGGAAAAAAAAAACAAATTCGTATTTTAGATTTCTTTATAAAAGAACAGAAAAAGAAGAAAATAATACATTTGTCTAAATTTCTATTCAAAACTTTTTTCTTCAAAGTAGGATGATTTGAAAATAAGTTATATTAAAAGAAAAAACTTTCAATAAATATAATTTTTAAAGATTTTATTAATAACACAACTTATATATATAATTAAAAGTATAAACATAAAATCATCATTCATAAATTTTTTTTTTCTTTTAACTCAAAAACACGGTATGAAACATTAATTTTTTCACCTTCTCTTCTTTCCTATCTACTTTTTACTCTTTCTCTTTTTTTTTCTTTCAAAAACTCGTAAACAGAATATTGATTAAACAAGTAAAGAGTTCTGAAATAATTACGAGAATAGAATATAAACACAAATTGTATTCAATATCCACTCAATTTAAATGAAATTCTTACTCCTGTTCTAGTTCCGACAATGTGATTTGTCGGCCTTGTCGACTATTCCCCGTCTCATTGTTATCCAAGGTTAGAAGGAGGTGAGAATGAGGATAATGAATTATATAAACATATCATAGAAATAATGAATACGTTCTCACTATTCTCCGTCTCATTGTGATCCAGGGTCTACCTAAAATACGGATCAAACTCAAGAGTTTCAGAAGATAACATATATATTAGGTTAGGGACGGAGCCAAGGGTGTTCCGTCAGCTGCCCATGACATCTATGAATTTTATTAATTTGGTGTTCATTATCGGGAAAAACATTGATTTCTCTTAAATATATCTTATGTGCACCCGGTGCATCGAAATGTGTTTGTAATCTTATTTAATTAGCAGACTTAAAAAGATTTGAACTTTACTAAATTACGGTTCAAAAAAATTTGTGCCCCGATCATCTTTGTTTCTGACTTCGTCCCTGTATTAGATACGTAAAGGTTTCTAGGAGAGCAGATATGACCTATGTCTAATTGGTATGTGATGACGTATAGTCCCAAACCGGTTCATGAACCCGGCCCACGGGTACTACCTGCATCCGGTCCATCACGAATGGGTTGGATTAATGTCAGTTAAGCTTATGGGCTTGAATGGACAGTGGCCGCGTAAAGTATGTGCGGCCCACGGCCTGGCACAACCGGGACGGGGTTAGACAGAATCACAATCCTATCGGGATTGGGATTTGCCTCAAAGAATAGGATATATACTCACCATAATTAGAAGATAGCAATCAAGCTAATTATGGTGATTATCTTATGCTTGGGGCAGAAGTAAACAGTGAGCCCATTAGGGTTTCACTGCCTATATAAAGAACCCCCAAGGGTTCCACAAAGGTATTACATTCTCCATACTCTCACCTTACATCCCATTCATAACCCTAACCGATTACTTACTCTCACTCCAGAGTCTAATCGTGGGATACGCTCCCACGGTAAGTCTAATGCGTGTTGCCTTAATGTGCAGAGCCGGAGCCCAGCCTACCCGAATTAAGCCTAATTCGGGTCAAGCAAGGATCATCTAACTTTTGTATCAACAAGTTGGCGCCATCTGTGGGACCCAAACACTAAGCTAGAACCTCAATCAACAATCTCTTTTAATGACGAAGGGACATCCGCAAGAGAATCCCAGGAACATGAATCCTGTGAATCAGAAGTCCACGGGGGATGGGATACTTATCTCCACCCAGTCCCCTGGCAACCAAACAGGCGGACCGAATAACCGAAACGTTTTTCAACCTTTTAGTGGGGCAGGCACGTCCGGCAATACCCCACCACCAACCATTACCATGGATAATCCTGATCCGGGGAGTGCGCCTAACGCCCCTAACAAGGAGCCGCACAGGTCATCAATCGAGACGAAATTAGAAGTGGAACCACTTACTGACGAAGACCTCGCCCATGTTCTCACGCAGAACTTTGACAGGATCATCCCGGGTATCGCGTTAAGGTTAAACCTAGGAAGGAACCTCCAATCTAGGCTCAACTTTGGTAGGACTGCGTCCGACACCTCTACTCAAACTCAAAAGAAGAGGAGGGCGCGCCCGCAAGAACGAACCCCCCTTGAGGAAAACCCTCAACCTCGGAATGTGTTCGAGTGCATAAGGGATCGCGTTATGCAGGAATTACTACAATCTCGTGAGGAAGGAGATAGGTCCGACGGCTCTGCCGAACGCCCGGTGTTGGAATCAACCAGGAACAATCGCCGCACCAGCGTGTGGGATAGGATGAATAGTGGGAAGAAAGCTCCTAGCTCTTCTCATAAAAGTGGTCCTCAGCCGAGAAGTGGGGTACCGCCCCCTCTTCCCGGCCCTTTGGGGTCAGATTCAGATGACCATCCCCCCAAGCGTCGCCGACCTAGGTATACTCCCCCACCACCATCTGACGATGAGGGATACTATGATGATACCTACTATCGGAACGAGGAGAAGGATCTCTCCCGTCCATCGTGCGACGACAGAGAAGATGCCTTCACTCTCCGCATACGGAACTACTCTGAGGATAAGAAGCGTCGTATGCCAACGTGTGTTAAAACCTATGATGGGTCTGGTGATCCTGATGATCACCTAAAGATATTTGATACACAGGCGAAAATTGAACGATGGCCGATGCCTATATGGTGCCAGATGTTCAACTCGACCTTGATTGGCAATGCCTGTGATTGGTTTGAAAGGCTCCCTTTCCGAAGCATTGATAGCTTCGCCGAGCTACGCACTGCGTTCAAAAACAATTATACTCAGCGAAAGAAGTATAATAGGGATCCGGTCTCATTAGCAACCGTCAAGCAGCAGCCCGGAGAGTCCACAAAGGACTGCACGGAACGTTTCAATGACGAGTGCACGCGCACAAAAACGATGCCAGAGCTCCTTAAAATTTCTGATTACATGCATGCCCTAGCTGATAAGGAATTAATTAGGCGCCTCAATGACAAGCGACCAGAGAGGTATGACGACCTCATGGAAAGGGTCAGAAACTTTGTAGAAGGAGAAACCACGGTAGCCACGACATATCCTACAAAGGGAAACCATAACTATCGATCGAACGACCAACCCAAGAGGCAATCAGGGGGCCGAAGCACCCAAGGCAATGTAAGGAGGTCGGATTACAAGAGTCGGAATAAAGGAGGGCGGTCGGATGACAAATTCACCCCTCTAAAGATGACTTACCGGGATATCTTGTTGACGGAGGGGGCAAACTTCCCAAGGCCTCCCCCAATGACAACTCCAGTGGACCGTCGTCAATGAAATCGCTTCTACGAATTCCACAATGACAAGGGCCACGACACGGAGGAATGCTTCCAGCTCAAGAAGCACATTGAGTCACTAATCAAATCAGGCAAACTCAAACATTTGGTCAAGGATTGGAAGGATGGGAAGGATAACAAAAAGTACGATAAGAAGGACCCACAAAAGGACAAGCCTTCAACCATATATATGATCCAATCTTGGCAGTGCCGCACAAAGCAAAAAGTTAGTCAAAAAATTTTAAGCGGCAGAGAGATCTCATTCCCTCCTATTACGGCAAGCAACGTGGTCGATGCACCTCTCACGATTGAGGTAAGTATTGGAACACACAAGGTTCATCGTATGTATGTGGACGGAGGATCGTCGGCAGAAGTTCTCTACGAACACTGTTTCGTACAGCTACGACCAGAGATAAAGAGCCAGTTAGTGTCAGCCACGTCGCCGCTCATTGGCTTCAGTGGAGATACTATCTGGCCAATAGGACAACTGCGTCTACTGGTGACCATTGGGGATAAAGAACATTCCACTACGGCGTGCATGAACTTTATGGTGATACGTTCACATTCCCCGTATAATGGTATTATCGGAAGACCAGGGATCTTAGCCATACGGACTGTCCCATCCACAGCTCATGGTATGATTAAATTCCCAGTCGAAGGGGGAATTGTTACAATTTATAACTCGATCGTGCCGACATCTGAATGTCACGCAGTGACAACACCAGTCCAGCCTGTTCCCATCAAGGAAGGATCACACCCCCTAATTGGAAGGTGGTAATCCACCCTGACTACCCGGAGCAAGAGGTGGCCATAGGGGGAACACTATCAGATAACGGGAAGAGGGCCATGTGCTCTCTCCTAAAAGCAAACCTTGATATATTCGCATAGGAGCCCAAGCACATGACAGGTGTGCCGCGTTCGATACCAGAACATAAACTTCAAATCCGCCAGGGATATCCTCCTGTTAAACAAAAGAAGCATGGTCAAGCACCAGAACGCAGACAGGTAATACTGGATGAGGTACGAAAATTAGTAGACGCAGGAATTATGCGTGAGGTATACTACCACGAGTCGTTATCTAAGCCAGTCATGGTCAAGAAGCATGACGGGAGTTGGCGCATCTGTGTGGACTTCACGGACTTAAACAAAGCTTGTCCGCAAGACTGCTATCCGCTACCAGAAATTGATTGGAAGGTATAATCCTTATGCGGATACCCTTTCAAGTGTTTTTTAGATGCGTACAAAGGATACCATCATATCCCGATGGCGGAGAAAGATGAGGAGAAGACGGCGTTTCACACTAGTCAGGGCGTGTATTGTTACACAAAAATACCGTTCAGACTAAAGAACGCCGGAGCGACATATCAGCGACTTGTTGATAAAGCCTTCGACTCCCTGATAGGCCGCAACCTTGAGGTCTATGTTTACGATCTGGTCATCAAGAGTCATACGGAGGAAGCACTTCTCCGTGATATCCAGGAGACGTTCGACACGTTGAGGAGAATCAACATGAAACTGAATCCAAAAAGTGCACGTTTGGGGCAACCGAAGGGATGTTAAAAATCCAAACGGCATCAAGCCTTGTCCGGAGAAGACGGACGTTGTGATACAGTTACCATCCCCCAGGACACTCAAGGAGGTACAATCACTAAATGGAAAGCTGGCCGGGCTAAACAGGTTTTTGTCGGAGTCCGCGGAGAAATCACTACCTCTATTCAAAACACTCAAGAAGTGCATGAATAAAAAAGATTTCCGTTAGACAAAGGAGGCAGGGGAAGCCTTTGAGCAGCTTAAACAGCACCTCGCGGCTCTTCCTATGCTAGTTGCACCCCGACCTAAGGAGGAACTCATCATGTACCTATCCGCTACGTACGGAGCAATAAGTGCAGTCCTTATGACCGATTGATACAAGCGTTTTGTGTGGGTTCAAAATAATTCTCGATATCCTCTCGAATTGATCTCAGTTAAAAGTGGAATGATTTGTTCTTGGTGACAAAAAGTGGATTTAGTTTTCTAATCTAAATAAATGATAATGTTATATAAACTTAAAATAAGCAACAAATAAAAAGCTACACTTGAATTAAAACAGGAAAATACCCTATGCGTAAAGATGTCTTACACTGAATAAATCCTTATGCGGAAAAAGTGGCCCTATGCGGAATATAAATCTCTATGCGGAAAGATGGCTTATGCGGAATAAATTAGATGTGCGGAAAATTATGTCTATGCGGAAAAACAACACCATTCGGAAAAATTGTTCTATGCGGAAAAAGGATCCTATTCGGAAAACATGGCTATTCGGAACAAAAAGTCTATGCGGAAAATATTTCCTATTCGGAATATTTAAAATGTTCCGAATAAGGAAACGAAGAAGCTGGCTATGCGGAATATTGCAAATATTCCGAGTAAAAGAAAAGTAAAACCCTCTATTCGGAATATCCAAAATATTCCGAGTAAGAGAAAAGTGAATTCGCCTATTCGGAATAAAAGGTCTGTTCGGAAAGATCTGGTAACGAAGAACAGTAACAGTAACACCAAAACAGGGAAAACGATTTAAACACAAAATCAAATCAAATACTTAAAAAGATTTTACCAAATCAAACACAAATCATTTAGATACCGTAAGAAACAAATCCCAACATTAAAAACACTAAATCAATAACTTTTTGGAATCAAACTAGAATCAAATAAAAACTTAAGAACTTGCAATAAAAATGGAGATGAACAAGATGAATGAAAAGATGGAATAGATTGATTAATGGAAAAGTAACAAGAGTAATGATTCACACTTACAAGATTGAAAGAAAGATGAAAAATCACCAAACTCCCTAATGGAGTTGGTTAAGGAACGAACCAACAAGAACTGGAAAAAGAAAAATGAACTAACTCCTAAATTGTGTGAAGGGAGTATCTATTTATACTCCTAGTGGTTGGTTGGTGAGTGGGCTTTCTCCCTTTCTTCTTGTCTTTTCAGAAAAGTTGACGTTTTCGATTCTGATTCGGGATTTGTCGTCGATTAAATCCAACTCGTCTTTTAATTTCTTTGTTAAATAGACTCGAGTTTCTTCGACTTATGAAAATCTTCCGTCTTTAGTCCTTTTCTTCGATAAATCTTTGAATAGGCCCAGTGACTTCAAATCTTTTGCATCTCTTGGACAATAGACTTTATCTTGAGTCTTTTTCCTTGATAAATCCCGTGCAATCCCATGTTTTCTTTAATATTCATCCGGTTAGCTCTGAAAACACAATAAACACAAAAACCACGCATAATTCCAAACAAATGATATTAAATACGTGTTTTGGTCTTGTTTTAGCCAGAATTAAGTGGTAAAAGGATGGGTGTTTACACACCTATCAAATCCCCTATACTTAACCATTGCCATGCCCTCATGCAATGCTTAGTGATAAAGCAATTTTACATTTTTCTCATAATCAATCAACCTTGGCCTTATTTAAATTCTACTAAATAAGAATCAAATTACTAAGAGAAATAAAAACTTTAAGAGAAACAAAAGGATGGAAATAACTTGTAAAGAAATCAAGGACTTACATTAGGGCTTTGGTGTTGCGAAGATTTATCACTCAAGTTTCACGTTCCCCAAACTAAGCTTAAAAACGAGATCATTGTTATTATAAGTTAGCAATTCAGACACTTACACACATGGCTTAATTAAATGCTTAGACTCCCTTGTTCCTAGGTGTATCTCTTATATTTTATTTTTGTCTTAGAATGATCATGAAGATGCATTTTTGGACTTATTTCGATAGTTTATTAAGGCTGAAAGCAAAGTAGGACGATTCGATCAATAGTTAGCTAAAGGACAAAATCTCTTAAAACTGCTTCTCGGGATATCAAAAAGTTCATATCTTGGCATAACTTGGTTCACGATTTGAAACCTTTCTCGGGCCGATATTTGGCATGTACTTCATACTTCATATCTTCGAGAGACGTTCTTGAGATAATGGTCTTCTCATCATAATAGAGTTTCTTCACTTGGAGACCTTCGAGGGGTACTCCAACTTTGTTGACCACGACTTCATGATTATTTCTTCAATCTCTAATTAGGATTTTGAGATACAACGATCCGCCTCCTTTTCGGACTTGGATCTATTTATCCTCATACCTTGTTAGGGTCTTTTCGGATAGACTTCTCCATGATCTTTATGGGAGTTGATTGCTTTTCGTCGTGAGTCTTGATCCTTCATATTGACTTTAGGAAATGCTTTTCACATCACTTTGGATCTTCAGCAATAAAATGGAATCCTCATGCCTTGTTAGGGCCTTTTCGGACTCGCCAATCTTCGCGCCCCGCTTCATAAGTTATGCCTTGGCTATGAACTCTTATCATTACCGAGCAACTTTTAAACGATCTTGGGCTAGAAGCTAAGTAACTTTTCAAATCGTAAGACCTTACTTATTGCAGATAAATTATTAGCAAGTGATGGGAGAGTAGGCAAATAATTACACCAAGTGAGCTTGTGCAAGAATACCGACTTATAATTGACTCTATCATTTCTCGTCCTCCACAATTTAAAATCTCAAATAATGAGACTCGTGGACACTTAGCCTAATAAACCGATTAAGGTCTACATGGTTAAGGATACTAGCTAGAATAAACTTGGATAAGTCTATTCGGGTTGAGTCAAAATAAACGCAACGGGCCTAATATGTCAAAGATATCTAAACTAGCTACAATACTTTATTAAAATTTGACTTTATTGCGGGATATATACATATGAAAGCAACGATAAAAATTTAAAAATTACGACTAAATGGCCAAAGTTAATAAAAAATTTGAAAAATGTTGAAAAAGGTAATTTTCCGGTTAAATGAAGGCATTTTCATGGAAAAGTCCACTTAACACTTCGATAGAAGTCTCCCCTACACTTAAGATAAACATTGTCCTCAATGTTTAAGCATGTGGGAAAAGTCTCCCCTACACTTATGACATTGTGCACGTTGGTTAACTCGAGGTAAGGAAGAGACGACTAAAGTGATCAATTTCAAATGTGAGTGTGAAGAAAATTGAATCACGATAGTTGAGAGATAGAACCGGATTTCGGATAACACGGGAGCACGGTTCTTCGAAGATTTCCAAGATTGCATTTATCCCTGTAATCACATCACCACACAAACACAAACGACCAAAATAGGTCCTCCCCTACACTTAGGGGGTTAAAGGGATAGATACTCGGGCTGCCTCCCGAGGAGCGCTTGTTTTTGATAACCGAGTCACGAGCCTGACTCGACCCAAATTCAGTTCATGGGGAACGTGGTGAGGGATGGAATCACCTCGTGAGAGGTGTCCTCACCAAAGTACAACTTCACTCGTTGGCCATTCACCTTAAAATTCGGTCCATTAGGTTGAGCGAGCTCGAGAGTACCATATGGAAAAATTTGGGCGATGGTGAATGGGCCGGACCAACGAGATTTGAGCTTGCCCGAAAAGATTTTCAACCGAGAGTTAAAAAGTAAGACTTTGTCTCCAACATGGAACTCTCGGTTTTTGATCTTGGAGTCGTGAATGAGCTTAGTTCGTTCCTTATAGATCAAAGAATTTTCATAAGCCTCATTACGGAGTTCATTCAGCTCATTGAGTTGGATCTTGCGTAGGTCACCGGCTTTGTTTATATCAAAATTAGCCCACTTCAAGGCCCAGTAAGCCTTGTGCTCCAACTCAATGGGGAGGTGGCACGCTTTCCCGTACACAAGACGATAAGGCGTACAGCCGATCGGGGTCTTGTAAGCAGTACGGAAAGCCCACAAAGCATCATCAAGTTTATCAGCCCATGCGGCACGATGCTCTCCCACAGTTCTTTCAAGAATTCGTTTCAGCCCTCGGTTTGATATTTCAGCCTGGCCATTAGTTTGTGGGTGGTAGGCTGTGGAAAGACGATGGTTTACACCGTACTTAGCCATGACTCTAGCAAATTGGTCATTGCATAAATGAGTCCCACGATCACTAATAATGGCACGAGGCACACCGAATCTAGTGAATAAAGCTTTCAAAAAGTTACAAACCACCCTTGCATCATTAGTAGGTAAAGCTTTTGCTTCAACCCACTTTGAAACGTAGTCAACGGCTACAAGGATGTATTTGTTTCCTTTAGATGAAGGAAATGGCCCCATAAAGTCGATACCCCAAACATCAAAAATTTCACACTCTTGAATGAAATTCTGAGGCATCTCGTCTTTATGTGTGATTTTGCCTTGCTTTTGGCAAACATCACATCGCTTAACCATATTGTGAGCATCACGATATATGGAGGGCCAATAAAATCCCGAATCAAACACTTTCTTAGCGGTGTAGTTGGGACCAAAGTGGCCACCGGTGGGTCCTTTGTGGCAAGCATCAAGGATTTCAGACGCTGCCGGTCCATCAACACATCGACGGATAATCAGGTCGACACATTGTTTGAATAGGTAAGGGTCGTCCCAAAAGTAAGTCTTAATGTCGGTAAAGAATTTCTTCTTTTGCTGGGACGTCAACCCTTCCTTGAGAATTCCACCCGCCAAGTAGTTTGCAAAGTCCGCAAACCACGGGGTTTCATTCAGCTTCGAGTTTATAGACATTAAGGTCTCCAAGGGAAAAGAATCATTGATTTCTTTGGTCGGATGATCCCCTTGGTATGGATCCTCAAGTCTGCTAAGATGGTCCGCGGCTAAGTTTTCTGCTCCTTTTTTATCGCGAATTTCGATTTTAAATTCCTGGAGCAGCAAAACCCAGCGAAGAAGTCTTGGTTTGGAATCTTGCTTTGTCAACAAGTACTTCAACGCGGAATGATCGGTATATACGATGGTGGTGGAAAGGACAAGATAGGGGCGAAACTTTTCAAAAGCATAGACAACAGCTAAAAGCTCTTTTTCGGTTGTCGTATAATGCAATTGTGCCCCAGTCATTGTCTTCCTAGCGTAATGGATCGGTTGGAAGTGCTTGTTCACTCTTTGTCCAAGAACCGCTCCAATAGCAAAATCACTAGCATCGCACATCAACTCGAAGGGAAGCTCCCAATTAGGGGTAACCAAGACAGGTGCCTTAGTTAGCTTATCCTTAAGTGAGTTGAAGGCTTCAAGACACTCTTTGGAGAAGATAAAAGGAGTATCTTTTTCCAAGAGGTGGGTCATCGGGCGAGCGATTTGAGAAAAATCTTTTATGAATCGACGGTAGAAGCCCGCATGACCCAGGAAACTTCTCACACCCTTCACGGTTGAAGGTGGAGGCAACTTTGCGATAACATCGACTTTAGCACGATCTACTTCAAGACCGGCTTTCGAGATCTTATGTCCAAGCACGACGCCTTCTTTTACCATGAAATGGCCTTTTTCCCAATTTAGAACAAGGCGAGTGTCTTCGCACCGCTTGAGCATACGTTCCAAATTGGCAAGGCAAGAAGAGAATGAATCCCCGAAGACCGAGAAATCATCCATGAAGACTTCCATAGTTTGTTCAACCATGTCATGGAAGATAGCTAACATGCACCTTTGGAAAGTCCCGGGCGCATTACATAAGCCAAAAGGCATTCTTTTGTAAGCGAAAGTGCCATAGGGACAAGTGAATGTAGTCTTCTCTTGATCTTGGGGATCGATGGGTATTTGAAAATAACCCGAGAAACCATCCAGAAAGCAGTAATATTCATTACCCGCTAAGCGTTCAAGCATTTGGTCCATAAAAGGTAGAGGGAAATGATCCTTTCTCGTGGCATCATTGAGTTTGCGGTAGTCTATACAAACTCTCCACCCAGTAACGAGACGAGTGGTAATCAACTCGTTGTGTTCATTGGGAACAACGGTTATTCCGCCCTTCTTGGGCACACAGTGGATTGGACTAACCCATGGTGAATCCGAAATAGGGTAAATCATACCCGCATCAAGAAGTTTGAGAACCTCTGTTTTGATGACTTCATGTATTTTTGGATTCACCCTTCGTTGGCTTTGAATTATGGGCTTAAAGTCATCCTCCATGAGAATTTTGTGTGTGCAGAAGTGAGGATCAATTCCACGAATATCCGAAATCTTCCAAGCAATAGCCTGCTTATGATCTTTTAACACAGCGACAAGTCGAGCTTTCTCTTCATCCTTCAAATCCTTAGCAATGATGACTGGCGACTTCTTCTCTTCTTCGAGGAAAACATACTCAAGATGGGGCGGCAACTCCTTAAGTTCCAAATCCGGAGGGTTTTCGACGGGAGGCGTATTCGAAGTCGGAGTCTCGATAGCAATAACAGTGGGAGATGGAGGGGAAGGATTGTCTTCTTTGAGGAGGTTTGCAATGAAACTGAGGTCTTCATCCCAAGTGGCAGTAGAATCGTCATTGGTTTGCTTCACATCTTCCAAGGTGGCTTCCAAATCTTTCCAAAGGAAATCACTTTCTCCAAATAGAGATAGTGATGAGTCGATAGAGGAAACGGTCTCAACATTGGGAAGAGAGGTAGGAATGTTTTTACAAGCATCCTTGAAGTGTTCTTCACAAGCCTCATCAAGAACGTCAATACAATTAACATTCTCGTAAGAAGAAGGCTGTTTAGAAAGCTTTCCCATGTTGAAGACTACTTTATCGTCACCCACTCTCATGATAAGCTCACCGGCTTCAACATCAATGAGAGTGCGACCGGTCCTCAAGAATGGACGACCAACAATGAGTGGCACACGGGGGTCCATCTCGTAGTCGACGACAACAAAATCAGCAGGGAAGGTGAATTTGTCGACTCCTACAATGACGTCTTCGGCTATCCCCACTGGATAAGCAACCGTACGGTTAGCTAATTCCAAAGTCATTTTGGTGGGGACTAGCTCTGGGAGAGATAATTGCTTCCAAACACTTAGAGGCATGAGATTAATACTGGCACCTAGATCGGCTAGGGCCATGCAATTCTCTACTCCCGGGAAATTGCAAGGGATAAGAAAACGACCCGGATCACCAAGCTTAGTTGGCAATTTCCTTAAGAGCACTGCAGAGCAATTCTCATTAAGTTGGGTGTTGGCAATATCGAGGAGCTTTTCCTTGTCGCTCAGAAGATCTTTAAACATTTTGGCATACTTGGGCATGTGAGCGAGGGCCTCAGCGAAGGAGATATTGAAATTCAGTTGTTTGAACATTTTAAGGAAATTCGAAACCTGAATATCATCCTTGCTCTTTTGCTTCTCTTTCCTCAACCTAGATGGATAAGGTATATTGGAAGAAGAGGAAGGCGTTAAAGGAATAGGATCACTCACAACCACGGGTGGAGGAGGGGTAGAAGAAAGAGGTGGAGAAATCGGGGAAGGAGAAGGAGGAGGAATAGGAGCAGGCGACTCGGTCTCCTTAGTCACAACCACCGGTGGAGGTATAGGAAGCTCGGGTTCCTTGGTACCTTTGCCACTTCGAGTGGTGATTGCTTTCATCTCCCCTCTTGGATTCGCAACGGTGTTACTCGGAAGAGTACCCGAAGAAGAGGGTTGACTACTTTGGAAGAAACTAGCCATCATGTTCCTCAAATCATTAGTTTGGCTATCCAACGTATGTCTCATATCGGCTCTCAAATCATTTCCTTGCTTTACCAAATCTGCCTTCAAATTGCGCACTTCCTCTTGGAGATTTCCCACAATCACATCATTGGTCCTCATGTAGGTTGCAACCTCTTGGTGTAAAGCCGTGGTGGTTTGGTTGGGAGGAGCATTGTATGCAGGTGGTTGGTAAGCTGGTTGTTGGTAGACTTGATTGTTACGTTGAGGCGGTTGTTGCTGCTTGTGAGGTGGGATGTATGGTTGTCGAGGTTGTTGTTGTTGTTGAGGAGGACGGTTAAGGTTTTGTTGTTGGTTTGGGTTGGTAGGAGGAAAACCAGGTGGTGAAAGATAGTTGTTTGATCGATAGCTAAGCAAGTTACGGTCACCTTGAGGTCTGGCTTGATAAGCAGGTTGCTGGTAGGTGCCATATGCCGCATTCACATTCTCTGCAGGGTAATCTTGGGTGGCGGTACAAGTTGTGTAAGAGTGAGGACCACCGCATATCTCACAAGGTTGGCTGACAGCGTTCACTTGAGCGTTTTTGGCGTTGTTGCTGCTGTTGTTGCTGACGGTGTGGGTGACAAGCGATTCAAGAAGCGTAGTGATTTTATCTAATCGCTTGTCGCTGTCATTAGTGCTAGCACTAGCAACATTGGTCCGAACACTCTTGGTTTGCACACGAGATTTATTCTCAATGATGTCCCAAGCAGCATTGGAAGTCTTAGCCAATAAATTACCCCCTGAGGCACTGTTCAGTGAATCTTGGTCACTCATGCTTAAACCATTGTAAAAAGTATTAATTTGATGTACTTTGGTAAAACCATGTTGTGGGCATTTTCTTAAAAGATCTTTGAAACGATCCCAAGATTCACTGAACGACTCATCGTACTTTTGTTCAAAGTTTATAATCTCATTCCGCAAAGCGGTAGTACGAGAGGGTGGAAAAAAGTAATTGATAAACTTTGTTTCCAAATCCGTCCACGAGAGAATACTCTGTGGCGGTTCCTTAGCAAGCCAATGCCGGGCTTGTCCCTCTAAAGAAAAGGGAAAAAGTTGTAACCTTATAACCTCCTGTGGAACCCCATTGAACTTGACCGTGTTGGTGAGTTGTAGAAATCTCTTGATGTGGTCGTGTGGATCATCAATGGTTCGTCCCAAGAATGGCTGTGCGGAGACCATCTGGATAAAGCCTGACTTTAGCTCGAAATTGTTGGCGGCAATTGGTGGTATAACAATTGGATCCGTGTTGCCATCGACATGAGCTTGCAGCAATTCAATCATTGGGCGATTATCCGAAAGGGGCTCATTATTGTTGTTATTGTTCATGTTGTTGAAAGGTGGGTTGTTGTTGTTATTATTGTTGTTCGGAGGTGGTATGTTATTGTTGTTTTGTACACCAGCCATGTCTAAGTTATCGAGAGGCTCGGGCTCTTGATAAGACGTGGATCGAGTGCGCATACACCTGCAAAAGAACGAACAAAGAAAAACAAAGCAAAAATATTTTTGGTTTTTATGTTTTTTACTTTTTAGGATTTTTGAAAATTTTATATTTTTTTTTTGTGTTTTTGAAAATTTTTATGAAAAAGTAACGTTCACGGTGAACGGATCCCAAAATCCAAGTTCTCACAAAAAACTTTTGATCTTAACGAGAGGAGCCGGCAGCGGCGCCATTTTGATACAAGCGTTTTGTGTGGGTTCAAAATAATTCTCGATATCCTCTCGAATTGATCTCAGTTAAAAGTGGAATGATTTGTTCTTGGTGACAAAAAGTGGATTTGGTTTTCTAATCTAAATAAATGATAATGTTATATAAACTTAAAATAAGCAACAAATAAAAAGCTACACTTGAATTAAAACAGGAAAATACCCTATGCGGAAAGATGTCTTACACTGAATAAATCCTTATGCGGAAAAAGTGGCCCTATGCGGAATATAAATCTCTATGCGGAAAGATGGCTTATGCGGAATAAATTAGCTGTGCGGAAAATTATGTCTATGCGGAAAAACAACACCATTCGGAAAAATTGTTCTATGCGGAAAAAGGATCCTATTCGGAAAACATGGCTATTCGGAACAAAAAGTCTATGCGGAAAATATTTCCTATTCGGAATATTTAAAATGTTCCGAATAAGGAAACGAAGAAGCTGGCTATGCGGAATATTGCAAATATTCCGAGTAAAAGAAAAGTAAAACCCTCTATTCGGAATATCCAAAATATTCCGAGTAAGAGAAAAGTGAATTCGCCTATTCGGAATAAAAGGTCTGTTCGGAAAGATCTGGTAACGAAGAACAGTAACAGTAACACCAAAACAGGGAAAACGATTTAAACACAAAATCAAATCAAATACTTAAAAAGATTTTACCAAATCAAACACAAATCATTTAGATACCGTAAGAAACAAATCCCAACAATAAAAACACTAAATCAATAACTTTTTGGAATCAAACTAGAATCAAATAAAAACTTAAGAACTTGCAATAAAAATGGAGATGAACAAGATGAATGAAAAAATGGAATAGATTGATTAATGGAAAAGTAACAAGAGTAATGATTCACACTTACAAGATTGAAAGAAAGATGAAAAATCACCAAACTCCCTAATGGAGTTGGTTAAGGAACGAACCAACAAGAACTGGAAAAAGAAAAATGAACTAACTCCTAAATTGTGTGAAGGGAGTATCTATTTATACTCCTAGTGGTTGGTTGGTGAGTGGGCTTTCTCCCTTTCTTCTTGTCTTTTCAGAAAAGTTGACGTTTTCGATTCTGATTCGGGATTTGTCGTCGATTAAATCCAACTCGTCTTTTAATTTCTTTGTTAAATAGACTCGAGTTTCTTCGACTTATGAAAATCTTCCGTCTTTAGTCCTTTTCTTCGATAAATCTTTGAATAGGCCCAGTGACTTCAAATCTTTTGCATCTCTTGGACAATAGACTTTATCTTGAGTCTTTTTCCTTGATAAATCCCGTGCAATCCCATGTTTTCTTTAATATTCATCCGGTTAGCTCTGAAAACACAATAAACACAAAAACCACGCATAATTCCAAACAAATGATATTAAATACGTGTTTTGGTCTTGTTTTAGCCAGAATTAAGTGGTAAAAGGATGGGTGTTTACACACCTATCACCGATCAAGACTCGGTCCAGACTCCGGTCTACTTTATAAGCAGAGCATTGCAGGGACCGGAGCTGAACTATTCATCTATGGAGAAGTTGGTTTTGTCATTGGTGTACGCCGCGAAAAGGTTGCGCCGGTACTTCCAGGCGCACCCAATTGTGGTTATCACTGATCAACCAATAAAACAAATCATCTCTAAGCCAGATGTGATCGGGAGGCTATAGAAGTGGAGCGTTCTATTAGGAGAATATAACATCTTCTATAGACCAAGGACAGCGGTCTAGGGCCAAAATTTGGCAGACTTCCTAATTGAGAAACCAGAGGAGGACGGACCAATGGTACAAAAGGAGGAAATTCTAGCGGAACCATGGGTTTTGTTTACTGACGGGTCTTCGTGCACGGATGGATCAGGAGCCGGCCTCATTCTTACGAATTCGGAAGGAATGAAGTTTACCTACGCCCTGCGTTTTGAGTTCACAGCCACGAATAATGAGGCGGAATATGAAGCATTGATTACGGGTTTAAAAATCGCCGCTAGGATGGGAGTCCGCAACCTTGAGGCCTACATGGACTCACGACTTGTCGCGAATCACATCCTAGGAGGATACATAGCCAAGGAGGATAACATGATCCAATACTTAGAGAAAGTCAAGTCACTCATAGCCACTTTTGGGAAGTTTTCTATCAAACAGGTACCAAGAGGTGAAAACAAGAAGGCGGATGCTCTTAGCAAGATTGCGTCCACGAGCTTCGCCCACTTATCCAAACAAGTGTTGGTGGAAATACTCAAGGAAAAATCCATTATAGGAGGGGAAATCGCAACTATAGTTGAAGAAGAAGGACCTACATGGATGACCCCAATCATCAACTATTTAACTGACGAAAACCTTCTAGACGATGAAAAGGCGGCACAACGTATCAAAAGGAAGTCGCAGCATTTCGAACTCCGAGAAGGTATTCTGTACAAACGTTCCTTCCTACAGCCGTGGTTGCGATGCGTCAGGCCGCGCCTGGCTAGCTATGTGATTAGTGAAATACACGAAGGTTCATGCGGCATGCATGCAGGCCCTAGATCCGTAGTGGCACGAGCTTTACGCACATGGTACTATTGGCCGACTATGCAATGGGATGCACGAGACATGATTCGTAAATGCAGTGATTGCCAAGTGCACAGGCCAGTACCGCGACATCCACAGCAAGAGCTAACACCCATCACATCCCCATGGCCATTATATAAGTGGGGGATCGACATCGTAGGACCTTTTCCCTTTGCTGCAGGAAGAGTTAAGTTCTTGATCGTCGCAATGGACTACTTTACACGCTAGATAGAAGCTAAAGCGGTTAAATCCATTATGGGCAAACAGATCAAAAAGTTTGTTTGGGAAAATACTGTGTGCCGCTTTGGCTTGCCAGGAGAAATCATCTCGGATAACGGGAAGCAGTTCACGGATAATCCATTCAAGGATTGGTGCGCAACATTGAACATCACGCGGCGTTTCACATCAGTTAAACACCCGCAGACTAATGGTCTCGTGGAGCGGGCAAATAGAAGCCTAGGTGAAGGCATCAAAGCACGCCTAGATGAGCGAAGTGCCAAGTGGGTAGATGAGCTGCCGCATGTTCTATGGGCACATAGGACGATGATCAAAAAATCCAATGGGGACACTCCATTCGCGCTGGCCTATGGAACTGAGGCTGTTATCCCAGCAGAAATTGGGATGCCAACCATCCGCACTACGGAGGTTAATGTCGTCACGAACGATGAGCAACTCCGGATTAATATGGACTTGTTAGAGGAAAAAAGAGAGATAGCGGCCATCAATGAGGCCAAGTCCAAGGCACGGATGAAGGCTTATGACGATTCTAAGGTCAAAGGTGTTTCCTTCCGACCGGGGGATTTTGTTTATCGTGCTAACGAGACAAGTCGCGCGAAGAATACAAGAAATCTGGGTCCCAAGTGGGAAGTCCGTATGAGGTTACGGAAGCTTTGGGACTAGGCGCGTACAAGTTGCGTGATATGGATGGCCGTGACCTGGAACGTACATGGAATATTTGCAACCTTAACATTGCTATCTTTGAAAGGCTACGGCCTCCGCATGGACACTTCGCTGTGGTTGGCTTCAATGAAGATCCATGTATTTTTTTTGTTTTCATGCTTTCTAGGTTCTATTTGTCTTAGGATTTTAATTCTATCAAAAAAATCGTAAACGTTCTAATAAAATGTCGTGGTGCCTAGCTAGCTCCACAGCCTGTTCTTGTGCAAATTATGGTCTCATGTCTTAGATTTATTTGTTATTTCCATAATGTGCTATTTCTTATTCATATGCATTCATTCAAACCGTACATGTACTATTCGCTCCCAGGCGGGGTAAGAGGATTAAGTGAACCTAATAATTCAACTTGTCGCATAAGAGGGATGCAACCCCAGTGACACGGATCATGTATCCTTACTAGACACCTTATTTACAAGACGTTGTAATAAGTTTCCGCATGCCGTACTTACATAGTGCCGGACATGATAAAGACACACACTGCACGTCTAGTAAAATATAGACTTAGTTTTATTCTTGATAAGCCGTGACATGTCATGCAACACAGATACACGATATCTAAAGAAAATAAACAAGTTTCCAACAATCAAAAATTGCCGTGATAGCCACGGACCCATACACATAATATTCTAAGTGTTCAAATAGTGTTACAAAAAAAAGTGTCGTGGACATCCATGGACGAATATTTGTTACAAATTAAATTGTTCATAAGTTTTCATAAAGTGAAGAACGCCCTACATAGGGGGAGAAACTTTCCTATCTCCCTCTGCTCTTTAGCCAGTTGAGATGATGTTTCACCATGGTTTTTCTTACCAAGAGCCCGAGCCGCGTTCGCCTCCAACGCCTCACTTAATGTCTGCTCACCAACCACGATCCTGGTGACATCCTCATAAATGGGAAGAGTGAGTTGGCTGGGGGACGGTATAAACTGAGTCCTGGAATCTCCCTTACCTTGAGAAAATGCGCCTAGACTTAGTTTTTTCATGATCTCCTCATTAGACGCATCCTTTGTAGACTCAAGCTCGGCCAAGAAGGGTTACTCCAAATCCGTCATAGCAGCCATGGACGCGGTCATCTTCTCTGCGACTCCAGGGTTGAAGTAGGCATGCTTAGTAAAATTCTGCTTCTTGCTTATCAACTCTGCAGCCATGACCATACCTTCGTGACGACCATGGTCGATACCATCGGATAGAAGATCTGCAAATTACTGCACAAATTGAGGAGCCTCTAATTCTTTCATAACAGCTAGACGCGACCCATGGCTCACCATCCACCTGCGGCCAACAATGGCTGCTAGTAGTTGGGGGCAAAACACCTCATCATGGTCTGTGGTAAGGGCGTCCAGCTCCACGTCCTTTTGTGCAGAAGCCTCCATCACCTGTTCTAGCACGGTCCTTTCCTTCACCAGCTCTTCTTTCAAAGTCTCTTCGCCTTGCACCAATGCCTGTACATCTTCAAGCTCCTTCAAGAGGGTAGCCACCTGGTCTATGGAGGTCTTCGCCAAAGCTTCTGCGACATCCATCTGTGTGTGATATACTAAAGTTAGAATAAATCATCATATGGAAAGGCGTATGATACCGTACAGATACATACCTTAACTTTTGAAGCCTCAAGCTGGGCTTCAAGCTCGGCAACACGTTGGTCGTGGGCATTGGCATGCGCGGCTTGTTCTTTGATGGTGGCCTCAGCGATGGAGAGTTGGGACTAGAGAGTTGCAATCCGGGATTCATTGTCTTCAATCATTTTTTCCCTCCGGCCGTTCTTTATTTTTAAAGATTCGACGTGATCCAGGGCGGCCTCAAATCTTACCCGCATGGAGGACCCATAGCCATCTGATGCACCAAGGCTCCATTGTACTCATCTACTAAGTCTGGATGACTTAGTGAATTTATATCCTTTACAAGACCAGGCGGAATACAGTGGTTCTGGTAGTCCTGGCATTCTTCCGCGTCCCTCATCCTAGCAGTGGTGGATGTTTTCCACTCGGGGTTAAAGTGTGTGGGGGAGCCGGACACCGGAATTTCCTGTGAAGCCGTGGGAGTACCTTCCTCAAAGGCTGGACCAGATTTGGTCGTTGTGGCGTGCAGGACAGGTTCCTTCCCTTTCCTCGTCCCTTGTGCAGGTGCGGCACCAGCCTGGTCATCCCTGTAACGAACATTGCCATGCACATTAGTGTTATTACGAAAGGACATACCTTTTACTTGGAAGAGAGACATAACGACAGGCATGTGCGGATGACTTACATGTTGGTTTTCTCCAGCTGTGACATAGTGGGAGGAACCTGAGTGACCGGCTCCACAATTGGGGGTGGCACGTTCTGAACTATGTGGGCATCCTGCGCCGTCCCTAAAGCTTAATTTGTGTTTTCCCCAGATTGATAGAGGGGGTGGTCTTCGCGCAATCTCTTAGCGGGGGCATTGTGTTCTCCTATCACGGCCTCGGTAGTTTTTCTTACCCTCTTATTCTTTCTGTGGGTACGCTTTGGGATGGGTTGAGCTTCTTCCTCCTCCTCTTCTTCTACTTGCTGCGCCTCCTCCTCATCATCACCCAGCATTTGGCGGAGGCTGGAGGTAGTTCTCTCCATATTATCGCCCTGCTCCTCCTCATGAGCATGGGTGGTAGTCTTTGGCGGGGAGGAGGGCCCAACTTCATTCTCCAGCATCAGATTGTCCCCGTCTTCGTTGTCAAAGTCTACGGGGGTCTTCACAAGTGTCGTATCCTCCTCGACAGATTGGGGGTCAGGTACGGCTGCCAAGACGACGGTCACATTTTTTGTTCAAGAAGTGGTAGCTCGTTTTCTCGTCTCGGGTGTGCTCCCTCCGGGATAGCCTTAGGATCTCACTGGCGTAGAACTCCAAAGAAATTCATTTTTGCAAGGCACAGAAGTACGTTAGTTACGGAAAACGCATTTATATGTCTTTAAGGGTACGTATACTATACCTACCTTCGCCATGGCATCTCCAAAATACAGGGTATATGTTCGACGGGCCAAAGTAGTTACGACTAATCCCTAGCAGGCAAAGGAATGACTCGGGTAGATTCCTATGAAACCATGTCCTATTTCTATCTATTTCTTGAGCGTGCTGGGCGTTGTATGTACCGGCTCGGGGAGGAAAGTCAAGACGTAGCCTATGCTTATATACAAACTCAGTTGGCCATACCACTGCGTCAATAAAAAAAGTAGTGGTCATACCAGTTTTTCAGCGAGTCCATGGCTTTATTGTGACTCATGGGGCTAGTGGGGGATCGTTTCTTAAAGGAAAGCCAACCATTCACTAAGTTGGGAGTATAAAACAACCTAAATAACTCTACGATTGGGGGGATGCTTCGTGCACGGCATATGATTTTGAATTGGCTAATCTTACATGCGCCTATGCAGTGTAACTGGGTGATATGTACATCATAGTAACCTAGTAAATCTACAAGGAATCTGGTAAAAGGGATGCGGTAATTGGCCGCATCAAAAAGACGAGTGTATAGGCCAACCTTTCCCTGAGGGGCCTCAGTTATAAGATCCCCGACACCAAGGAGAGAGGGATGAAGGTTGCTAGGAATAAAGAAGTCAGAGCAAAACTCTCCTAGTTTTTCTTTCGTTATTACATTCAGCACGGATCCGATGGTAGGGTTGTTCCTATGAGCCATAATTATTAAGAAATGATGAAAGGCGTGGTATTCTAACCTGTGTGGGGGAAGATCCGTACGAAAGAAGGTGGTGGTAAGGAAGAAAGCATTAATGGCGGAAAACTAGCAAAAGAATGTGTGTCACAGACAGCCGTGTGGGCAACCTATTTATAGGGTTGTCTCGTTGGAAATGGTTCGTTGGATTCATGACACGTGTCTTCCACTAACCTAGATCGTGGGGTTAGGGAGGTAAGTGGCAAGTAAACAGTCAGGCGGGACCCACGGGTCACTTCTGACTCAGAAGATTGCGTCGCTCGAGGTACTGACTGTTTGCACTTTGTCAGTCAAAATATCAGGTGAACAGTCAATTGTGTCGGGATATGCGGTCATACGTAAGACCATATTCAATGTGTCTCGGTCGTCATGTGCGGCTGGGGTATCATAGGGATACTTTCCTCACAAGGTTGCCACGTGCGGCCAAACCATGGTTTCCAAATTCAACATTTCAAGATGTTCTTTCTTGGTACGTCCGAGGGGCATCTTGTTAGTCTAGATATTACGCCTTCGGCTGTAACAACTAGACTGGGGGGACATGATGACGTATAGTCCCCAACCGGGTCATGAACCCGGCCCACGGGTACTACCCGCATCCGGCCCATCACGAATGGGTTAGATTAATGTCAGTTAAGCTTATGGGCTTGAATGAACAGTGGTCGCGTAAAATATGTGCGGCCCACGGCCTGGCACAGCCGGGACGGGGTTAGACAGAATCATAATCCTATCGGTATTGGGATTTGCCTCAAATAATAGGATATACACTCACCATAATTAGAAGATAGCAATCAAGCTAATTATGGTGATTATGTTATGCTTGGGGTCGAAGTAAACAGTGAGCCCATTAGGGTTTCACTTCCTATATAAGGAACCCCCAAGGGTTCCACAAAGGTATTACATTCTCCATACTCTCACCTTACGTCCGATTCATAATCCTAACCGATTACTTACTCTCACGCCGGAGTCTAATCGTGGGATACGCTCCCACGGTAAGTCTAACGCGTGTTGCTTTAGTGTGCAGGATCTCAGCAAGTTATTCACTTGGTGCAAGAGTCGGAGCTCAGCCTACCCGAATTAAGCCTAATTCGGGTCAAGCAAGGATCATCCAACTTTTGTATCAACAGTATGAGTAAAATGTATCATATACAGCTTTTCGGGGTCTTGTCAATTTGACATGGTATTGGAACAGGTTTAATCCACCAATAATATATCTGTTGATTATCTTACATAATATTCGAGTTTTAGGTAAGATTCATCAATAAAACTTGTTATTTCTAGTCACCGACAACACGCTGGTGATCAAAAAATGTCCTGTTATATTTCGTTCGTTTTTATTTGATTAGAATTTTTTTCATATCCATTGCTAAAGCCATAAACCCTAAACCATAGCCATCATAAATACGCTAAACATGTCGTGAACTATCACTAAAACATATTTGCTTTCCTCGTCAAATTGTTTTTGTGATTGAAGTTAATAACAAAGTTGACCAACAAATTGTCACTCCATCCAAAAAAGCAAATGCGTGACGTAAAAAACCGCAAACGCCATCAAAAGGGAGTTGGCCGCAAAGCAATATACAACTATGTCATCAAACATAAGTACATATTTGCGCAAATGAACAACATTTTACTCAGTTTTTACCTTCGAACCCTTCATTGTAAATTGAGGATTAGATGATATGTTAAGTTGTTCAAAAAAAAAAAGATACATCAAGTTTCAAGTCTAATTAAAAGTTTAAAGTTTATTAAGTTGGGGACTATTTTAGATTATTTTCAAAGCCATACTTTATTACTTTCTTTGTTTCATATTAAATGTATGTTTTATCTTTTTTTTTACAACTTTAATCATAAATTTTTTATTTGCGTTATATAATACTTTATATAAAGCATATAAATAGATAAAGTTTTAAATACGTTTTCATTGCTATATTTTTTTATCAAATATTATATTACACAAAAAAATATTTATTGTTAAACTTAGAAAAAAAACCCAAAAAATATTAAAATGAACATTTAATATAGGACAAAATCGTCTAACGTTCGGCGCTGTTTATATACATACGTTATAAGATACTGGGCTAGATTTCACCTTGTGGAGATATAAAGTCTGAGAGAAATGCAATGTTTTGAAATTTGGTTAGATTTGGCAGGTTTAATTGGTTTCGGTCGAAAAACATGTCAAATTAAACGAGACTTCATTAGATCTGTCAGTTGAAGTGACCCGGGTCAACGCCAGTTCTCGGAACTTGTTTGGGTTTTGTGTTCTTTTTGTGTTATTTTTATAAATAAAACATGATAATTGTATATATTTGTGACCTAATTTGTTTTACACATTAAATTTGTTGGTAAAAGAATTTTAGGTACGCAACAATTCATGATTTATTATACATATGGCTTTTTTCTATCACTGCGTATACTTTTTATTTTTTTTCTTGTAGAAGATCGGTTAATTCGGTGGTTAAGTCAATTGAATCGGTAATTTGATAATCTGATCGGGTCGATTTGTGACTCGATTTTTAAAAATCATAGAAATGCACAAAGATAAATTTTGATTTTAAAGTAGAGAAAATGGATGACAGTATCAGACCAATTGAACTGGTGATGTGATTGGCATTTCACATTAATCTCCACATTCTCTTTGCTTTTTCTGTTTCTTTTTGGAACCTTTTAAGTGGTGTTTGCAAAAGAGATTAAAGTTTTAATTCTTGACTTCTACTACCAAAGTCCAAGCTGTTCTTTTGCTTTCATCTTTTCACTGTAAATATGTAGCGATTCAATTTTCTTCTAAGAAATGATATCAAGACAGCTATATAACGTCTATATAAGCTGTCCTGCATATACAACCAGGGGCGGAGCTAGGATTTTCAATAGAGTGTTGCACAAAAAAATTTTAAGCTAACTAAATTTACACCGTAAAAACAAAAGTAGCACAAAAAAATTTTAGGGGTTGCACAAAGCCACAAACCATAAAAACAACAATTTTAAAGATTTTTTGCACTTCGTGATCTCAAAACGGGTGTAGCCCGTGCTACACCCGGCACCTATGTAACTCCGCCCCTGTATACAACGCTCTTTGCTTGAAAAGCCTTTTGTTTGTGCTCATCCAAGTCTTTGTGATTGCGAGAGCATCGTTAATTTTGTTGGTCCTTTTTCGCTATTTAAAAAAAAGGAAACTAAATGTTGTTCCTTATATAATGCAGCGCCTTATGAGATTTGAGAAGTTTTAGTAATTAAAGGAGGTTGTATACGGTCTTTTGACATCTATGAATTTTTCAATGTGTTCGGAGATCATAGATCAATTGCTAAGTCCTAAATTCAGTCATCGGAAAAATCTCTATGGTTTAGCCAAAATACATGTTTTGCTCGTGTCGCGTGAAGATTTTAAGAACAATTTTTGCAATTTACTTTTTCTTTTTAAACGTATTTTAAATGCACACAATTACATCGAAACATGTTTTGTTATATTAGTGTTTAAATACTTTTGTATTCATATTTTGGTCATAGTTATGTCAAAACATGTAAAGGTTTAAATAAATTTTGTACACCTATTCATATTTTATGTCGCTGTTAATAAAAAATACAGTAGTTAAAAGGCTAAAAAATTACATAGTTCTGTAGTATAGTATATGATTGAAATTTGACATGACCCGAATTAAACCTTTTTTCGAGTTTGTGGACACACCACAAAGAGGTTTACAAGGACAAAAATTCCTAAAGTCAAATTGGAAAATTAATTAAAGGGTTATTTGCAAAAATCAAAGTAAGATTTTCATTGTGATTGATGCCACCATTCATCAAATTTGGTTTTCTGTCATCCAATTTTTCTTTGACAAAACCCTTCCCAATTAAAACAAGTTTTGTACCAACTTTTCCCTACAACAAGTCGACCAGATTCCTTATTATAGTTTTATTAATATACAGAGAATGTGAGAATAGAAGATTAAAAATACTTGATGTTTTGTTATACCTTAATTGTGTTTTCATTACAAGAAATTATACTAACTCTTTTAATCATCACCAAAAATTTTAAAAAGGGCTAGATCTTTTCTTAAAACTATGCTTCATCATCCGATCCCCATCATTGGAAGAGTGCTTTAAGTTGAAGATCCTCATAACCATATGACGCACCAAGAATCTGTAATGAATCTGTAATAAAGTGTTACACAAATTTTTTTAAGATTATTAGTATTAAAGTCGACCTACATTACGTAAAATTGAGTGTTGCACGTGTCGAAAAATCTCTATTTTATATAAAATTTACCCTTTGTGATTTAAAATAGAGTGTATCACGTACCACATCTGACTTTCATGTGAGTATGTGTAAACAGTATCCAGTGAATGTATAGAACATGACGTATTATATGATGACTAAAACGTTAACAAAGTAACTTCTGATAAAGAAAAATCTTGTAGATAATGTTAAGGATGTTGCATGTGTAGAAAGACTTTTATGTAATGGTGGTGAATGGTTACGGGTTCGAATGGTGTACATATAAGTAGTAGATGGACATGTGTCCATTGTTGGCTCATGATTTCTTATGAAAAAGAAAAACTAAAGTAGAAAGATATAGTGGAAAACATAAAGTTATTAATAGACAAATTAAAATATATTTCAAGATCCTCATAATGAAGTTGGTGGAAGTAAATAATGAGGTTCAATCAAAAGAATGATGCCAACCTAACCCACAATCAGTTCAAGTCTTTAACTTTATTTGGCATATTATTTCGCATGAGTGAGTGTTACTTTTTGATGCAAATCTAGCACCAATTCCATTCCTATCAAATTTCCAAAGCTAAGCTATCAGTATCAATGAAATGTCCAACCAAATGGGGCTAATGGCTTTTTAATGTATCATATTTGTCATAATTTATTTTTATATGTATTGAACAACTTTTTTTACAATCGTATATACTAAACTTTTATTTTATTCATTTAAGTGTATTTTATAACTATTTTGCCATTTATTTTACCATCATTGGAGTGGTAAAATTATCGTAAGATACACTAAAAATACAAAAAATACAAGTTTGGTACATAGAATTGCAAAAAAATTGTTCGATACATATAAAAAAAAATTATAACAAAAAAGTTTATGACAAGTATTATACATTTAGAGACCATAGCCCAACTAAAAAACTAGCAAGAGTGGGCAAAGTTGACTTCTCTGTTAAAAGTATACATGTAGAGACCATTAGCCCAACTAAAAAAACTACCTTATTATGTTACGAGCTAAATTTTGAAAGTTGGATTTTGTTTAGAAAAGACATGAATGCGAGAATTTTTATGTCGGTCTTTCTAGAGTGTTCAACGATAAAGGTGTAGTACGTGTTACGAGTAAAGACTAGACATGGTATTACACCGGTATGGAGTTGGAGCCGCTTCCCTGATGAGTCCAAGGCAGGACGCGGGATGGAAGGCTGGTCCTTGTCGGTGTCAAGACGTCACGCAAGGTCTAAAGGATGACTCCGTTACAAGTGGTATAAGAGTCAAGTCGGACCGAAGCAGAATCGTTCAAGGTTATTCTCCTAAAAAGTTCTTAAAAGTGTATGGTTGCACAAAGGGACAGGAAAGAGTTCCTCAGATATCGAAGAGTCAATATGATATTGCGTGGAATTCTTAATATCACATTTGATGAAACACATTTGATGAAAGTCAGAGAGAGTAATTTACTAATTCAATTGGTGGATGTCAATTGTTGCACGATAAATCTTAAGTCGTTAGAATGAGTAATGGACTAACGTGTAGTTGCTGTATGTTAGGATCCAAAGAGTCAACACTTGAATGTCCTTTTAAGCCAGAAGAAATTGTAAAGTGAAAATCATTTGAGGATAGTCGTTCATCGATGCGAAAGACTATGCACGAGGTTAGGGCTGAGCGGTGGACCCAGATCGGACCGGACGGAGGACTGAATTGGTCCAAAACCCCGGACAGAGACCGGACTAAAATGGTCTGATCCGATCCGGGTCGGTCCGGTCTTGTCCGGCCTTCGGTCCGGTCAGATCCTAATTAGGCAAAATAAACGAATTTTTGATTAGACCGGACCGAGGACCGGACCAAATTTGCTCGGTCAGGTCTGGTTCAGTCCGGTCCGGTTTGGTTTTCTGGTCCGGTCCGACGGTCCAGATGGCCACCCTTACACAAGGTCGTGCATGAACTGGTGATGGGAGAATGTCATGAAGTCAAATTGTGAATGTCGGGTTCTGCTTGGAAGGCATACATGAATGCAAGGGTTCTTGGTTTACTTCATGTTGGTCCAACATTTGTCTTGTTAAAGTACTCTAACGCAAAGGGTGTAGTACGCGTCACGAGTAGAGACTTAATATGGCATTATAGTGGTAAAGAGTTGGAGTCGCTCTTTTAATGAGTCCAAAGCAAGACAAAAACCTTTATTATACGCGGGGTGATGGCTGATCTTTATCGGTGTAAGAACGTCACGCCAGGTTTAGAAAATGATTCTGTGACTTTTGAGTTAGATTCATCAATAAAATTTGTTATCTTCCGATCATTTATAATTCGAAAGGGTCTCAATTTTTGTTCTATATCAGTTTAAGTTATTTTAAGTTATTATACAAAATCTAGCCCTAGAAAAACTATATTCTTTTTTCCTCATCAAATTGTTTTCACTGTTAAAAATATTGTCGTTGACAATAAAATTGATCATCAAACGACAATAAAAATCAAATTGCCGCTACCTCTAAGAAGTAAAGCAAGCCACGGCGTGTAAATAATAGCAAACATGATAAAAATGGAGGAACCGCGAAGCGATATACAATTATGTCGCTGAGTTCAAGTCCACCAATTATGTGCAAATGAAAAAAAAAAAAAAAAGAGAGAAAAAAATAGACAAGAAAGTGATTCAAACATTTTATCCAGTTTATAGGTCCGAAAATCTCTCATTCAAACTGTAAAGGTGTTGAATGATATGTTAAAGCTGAAACTCTGTAAACAAAGAAAACAAATAAATGTCCAGGCTTGACATTGGAATGATTAATTGAGTCAAGCTGAAAAACTATAACTACCAGGAGATGTTAGTATATGTATGTTCGTGCGGATGAGTGCATGGTTCATTGTGGCTTGGTCATCGACACGTGCAAATGAAAGCTGGCATGCAGCATTAGAAATAGCTAGATATAGAATGAGTGATGATGATGATGATGAAGACTGAAGAATTAATCCCACCGATTCATCCACTGTGTAGGCCCATGTCGATCGTTACATTTGACCAACATTCCTTTACTAAAGTTCCCCGCTCAGATTTCACCCGTACACACTAACATACGATTCAAGTCCTGCCAAAATTATAAACAAAATTCTGTGCATTCAAAGTGTACCTCGGCTCAAGTGTTAATCATGCATATGCACACATGCATGGACAGATACATTTATGGTTTTATACATTGCATATGTCAATATATGGTTGCTTACCATTGCTCTTAATCATCTTGTTACTTTTAGGCCAAAGTTTTATTTGTAAAACATGGATTGATATAAGACACTTTCATCACTTAACGGTTACAGATGTCATGACTCATGTCAATATATTCGGCCTAACTAGTGTATCCATGAACATTTTTTACCTTTTAAGCTAGGAGATTTTCATATGTCAACTGAAACATGTATAATATCATATTTACTCAATACAAGTTTTCAATGCATAACATGTTTTGAGTAAATATGATATTATGTAAGTTTTAATGAATATATATGAAATTGCCCTTTTAAACTACAAGGGATAACTGCTTTATATTGTTAAAATGTGTCTGAAAGAAAATCCTGGTACTCAATTTTACAGTTTGAGTTTCATATAATGAAACTTAATTGCCGAACATTGGATATTTGGATACAAGCATACTCAATTTACTAAAACAGTGAAAAAAATGTGACTGTGTAAAAAACTAGAGGTCAAAATGACTCCATAGCCCAACATCATTTAGCCAACTACGGATTCGGGCCCAGTTTAAAGCTACTATATCCTTTAACTAAGCAATTTGCTAAGATTTGGTCACTTAAATTTGTACATGTGAATCGTGTATGCTTGTACGGGCATGAAAAGTAGTCATGCATATAATTTATGCTAAGCTATTCTAATCAAATCAAATGTCACAAGGGAAAATTTAAAACACTAACAAAAAAAAAGTTGGGTATTAAGCCATGTTCTTAAATATAAATCTTTTTATACATGTAATCATTATTTTACCTTTTTTAAATTAAATATCTAACTTAGCCTCTTCTTCTCACCTTTGTCACCAATGTTAAGAAGTGAATATTGCCGACAATATATGGTGTACGTAACTAACTCAGGTAATTTACATTTCATTTGCAATCGAGTAGTACGAGTTTCATAGCCATAGTATGTAATCATTGGCTAACCTACCCATTCCTAATCACCTCCATAATAGATGCTGTACTAATATTGATTTAGATTCTTAAAATGTCATAGGCCATGAATCCAATGAGGGTTTTTATTTTTGCTTGTAAAGGAACTTTACCTTAAAGTTCGTATAAATTTTAAAAGATCCATGTCCTTTACAAATTCAGGTCATTTAGCTGAAATACGTTTGTACGTGTTCATTTCAAGTTAGGCGCCTTAGCGTAAAAGAGCAGGAGGCATTGGTTCCAATTGATAGCATGGTGAATATTCTTAATATTGCTAGACACATGTGCACGATATGATGATGAAAAGAATAACTACTTTATATACTATAAAATTACCGGGTGCACTTTTTTTTTTTTTTTTTTTTTTTTTTGGATAAAAGGTTAGTTGTTACGTCTCGTACATGTGCTACTAAGAAACATTTAAATACATAAAATAAACTTAATCTCACTTCTTAACTTTTAGAGCACTTTGTATAGTGGTGTGGTGTCGTAATTAAATGTGGTGTCATAGCTGACACGTAAGTTATGACACCAAAATGATATGACATCATATTTTATGGGGTAGTAGTGAGCCGTGGTAAAAGTGGCGATATATGAGTAAAAAGTGGTATAATGGTTCCACATATACCTCCTTTATTATATAAAAACAAAAAAAAAAACAAAAAATCCAAAACGCCAACTTTTGTTGGCTGAGAAATACGTCGGTAGCCTCTTTGGCGTCAAAGCTGGTGTGGTGCCCAAAGCTTTTGTTGGGTGGGGTGTATGACGCCATTTAGCAGCCAAGCGTACCGTGAGCTCTTAGCTCGAGGATTAGAGAGCTGGTAGCCTGGTTGATGGGCTTTGGCGTCATCTCTCTCATGGCATAGCACTCCTTGATTTATAAAAAGCCTGCGTTGGGGCTTGAATGTAGTCTTAAAGAAGTTGGGTATATGTGGCGTCATCTCTTTCATGGCATAACCACTTTTGGCATTGTAATTCTTTTATAAATATAATGAAGTTGGGTATATGTGGACTTATGACACAACTTTTTTATTTTTGGGCAACACATTTTCTTTAGTTGACCACTCATCACAAAATGTAGTGCATAGATTGAGAAACAAGGTTTTACTTATTATCATTAATCATGTCTATGTTTTTTATGATTATATGTTCTATATTCTCTTCTCTTGCTATGTTAGGCTATATCTTTTGCTATTTATCTATGATTGCATGAAAGTTATAATTTGATCTTCTTGTGTTTGTTGTTTTTTGGCTTGATTGTGTGCACGTAAGACTCTTGAAAACAAGACTAGATCTTCATATCTTAACTGTTGATATGTCTAGGAAAACGTCAGTGATAGATGATGCCTCGCTTCATAGATCCATGTTCTTGGTCGTGAACTCCTTGACTGGGTCGTCAATTGCATGGTAGTCTTGTTGTTTCGTGCTGTCGGATTAAGTGTTTGTTAATGCATCTTTTAATGAATAGATCTAGGGTTTGTCAGTGATTCTAGGTTTATGAGTTATTACATAGACGATTATAAGGATGTATGTCAAATGTGTAAGAACTAGTAAATGTTGACATACCACTATGCTAGGGTTTATTTCTCTCACATATGACTTATAATTAATACAAACGAAAACACTTACATATTTATTCGACAAGATGTAACGAGTAGCAAACACAGTAAGAGAATATTGTAGTAAGTACTTCATGATTAGGTAAACACATTTCATTTACTTGGTGAAATTCTACAACTTAGGTTAGGTTAATTAGAGTCTAAGTCAAAACTTCCTCCTTTACCTCGATATTTTACTTTCTTTTATAAAACATAAAAATACAAAAATAATCTTCTTCCCACCTCTAGACCTTTTGTTTGTTAGACACTAGCCTCCCAAACTATTCTCCGAGAGAACGATAAAAACTCTGAGTCCTTACCTATACTATATCTACACGACCGGGTACACTTCCCGAGGGGTTTTAAAACTCCTTGAAGTGGGTATTCTATTTTCCAGAGGGAAACCCTATTCACACCTCATCAACTTTTTGGCGCCTCTGCCGGGGAATAGTGAAGTTTAGTGTTCAACTAGCTTTAGGTATCCTCACTCGATTCGTTCCGAGTGAGGCCATCTATCCATTTATATAATTTTATGCTTTTATCCTTCTTTGTGCTTTATCATTTCTTTGTGTTAATTGTTCTTGTAAAAAATTTCCATTGATTATTTCATTTTTCAGCAACGGAGAACACGAATCCATCTATTCAGGATCCGAAAAATAGAATCCCACCGTATGTCTCGCAAGAGCTTTTTGAGTTTTGGGCCATTTCAAATATAATTGACTCTCGTCGTGCAATATTACGCCAAACTTACAATTTAACTTATTCTTTGCATGACGATTTTTAATTTCCAATATGTTTGAATTTGACGGTTTGGATTCTGACACACCACTCGGCACCCCTTTCATTGAGTCGGATAATGAATCGAATGACAAATTGAACAATAGGGAGGTGATTAATGGTTCTAACGTTTTCGGTAACACGGGAAGACCTAATGAGCTTAGGTTATCAATTCTCATGATGGGTGCGATTTAGCGTTTCTTTGCACAATATGATTTAAACACTTTATACCATACTCATGACCGTCCCGTGGATTCCGGAGGCCATATGCCAACATTACAAAATAGGACCTCTAAAAGCAAAAGTTTTAAGTGTTGTTTTCTCCTTTTAAGGTTTCCATACACATATGTTGGTTTGGATTTAGACAAAAGTTTTAAGTGTTGTTTTCTCCTTTTAAGGTTTCCATACACATATGTTGGTTTGGATTTAGAAACAAACTTTAACTATACAAGTACAACAGATATGTTAAGATAGATCAATTCGAATTTAAGTTCTTTTAATCCAAGTTAACTCCTATGTGATCAACATATATAAGTTACGTATAAAAACTAAGAAAGAACCCATAAAAAAATCTATTATATAAACTTTTTGATGGAAAATATACACTGAATCCCACTAAAAAGATTTTCGAGTATTTAAAAACAATATTTTTATACAAGGGTTGAAACTAGAAAATATTAGTTCTAGAGGGAAATGCAGAAATACTCCATGTGGTTTGCTCAAAATGCAGGCGGCCTCCTCATCTTGGCGAAAGTGCAGGTAACCTCCCCAACATTTAGTATAAGTCTGAAGGCGGCATCCGCGACCTCTAACACTGTTAATGTTGACTCGTTATCTTTGTTTGACTAAGGGCATGACTGTTTTTCAATATTAAAAAATTATTAAACCCATTTTTGTCTAACCCGTGCCCATTTAACCAGGTCCAGTACCCGTTTGTATAAAAACTCTATCCCCTTTCTTCCCCATTATTGAAAACGTATTCATTACCCACCCATCAAAAGCCCCATTGATCAGTTTGAGTTAGAATCAAAGGAGTTGAGCCTGTTTGAGTGAGAGTCAAAGGCTTCTTCTTCTTCTTCGATCATCCAAAAACTAAGTCGTAACAAAACCCTAATCACAACTCCCAACAACCGCACTCGGATCCTATCTTCACCCACCCATTTACCCGACCCACCAGTCCCCTTCTTCAACAACATCAACCCACCCAAACCAAACCCTAACCTTAACCCTAACCCTGAAAAATTCCCAGTTTTCTACCCCACTTTTGCATTTTAGTCATTTCTCAACCCAATTGGGTATATTCATCAAGACGAAAAGGATGATGTCGTTTAGGGGGAGGAGGATAATGAGAATGTGAATGTGATTTATGAGGATAGCGTAAAGAAGAAGCGAAAGAAGAAGATGAATAAACATAAGTTGAAGAAGCTAAGGAAGCTTCTCCGTAGGAAAACTTAGGAGGTTCTTATGTTGTTTCGTTTCGACTTCTTTATCGGAATTTTGTTTGAATACTATATGATTATGTGAAGCCCTCTTTTGATACTAATGTTGCGGAAAGTTTATCTTTCGTGAGAATTGAAATGACTTTAATAATGGGTTTTGGTTTTATGAGTAGTTGTGTTGTCAAGTGATTTATGTTGTTTCGATTATTAGAAGTTTATAACCACTGTAGAATGTTTTAGTAAAATGCAATGTTAAGAAACTGTAATGTCTTTTTAGTTAGGCGTTAATGTGTGTTGGGATTCGTTGATACCATATTATTGACCTAAAAACCGCTCATTAGTTTATAGACTTAGTGACGGGGATATGTTAGTATGTTACTAGTTGATGCCCATGAGTTTAGCATTGGAAATGAAAATGATGGATGAATACAATATGTGGCTAACTTAATCTACTATATTCAAATATTGTTGTTTTATCTTCCTTAAAATTGCATGAATACGTTTTCAATAATGGTGAAGAAAGGGGGATCGGTTTTTTATACAAACGGGTACTAGGCCCAATTAAATGGGCACGGGTTAAACAAAAATGGGTTTAATAATTTATTAATATTGAAAAGACGGTCATGCCCTTAGTCAAACAAATATAACGAGTCAACGTTAACAGTGTTAGAGGTCGGGGAGGCTGCCTACAGACTTATACTAAATGTTGGGGAGGTAACCTTCACTTTCGTCAAGATGGAAAGGCCACCTGCATTTTGAGCAAACCACAGGGAGCATTTCTGCATTTCCCTCTTAGTTCTGACTTGACTTCTGAGATACCTATTTCTTCGTTTGTACTTATTGAGAAGCCAAAAACTACAACTATATAATAGTAGGACAAAAATGTAAAAAACATAAACCTTAGGATGAAAACTAAATATTATCAATACTTATCATCTTCCTCATCAAGCATCATGACTATTACTGGTTTTTCATTTTTTCTCATTGAATCTCTTATATTTTGTTATCTTCGTTTTGCTTCAATAAAACCAAATATCTTAAGTTAATCACTTTCATGAAAAAGCTACAATTAAATCAACACGACATTTCTAACATTGGAGTCCTCATAATTTTGGGGCCCCTGTGCGGTTGTGCACTCTACACACCTCAAAATCCGGCCTTGACCATACTTAAACCCCTTTCTACCCTTTAATGTAATCACTCGCAAGGCTTTTAACACAGTCTCCATAGAACCATTGGAAAGCACAAGAAAGAACATAGTTTCTATTGTTTGAAACATATATGTATTGGAAGTTTCACCAACGGTGTCGATTTTGTGGTAATAGAATACATAAGTGAGTTCCTTGAGGGGCATCTTTTCGAGTCGTGGTGGGGCTGTCATTTACGGCAGCCGCTCCTATGTAGTATGATTACAATGAAAGACTGATCTCGTACACTATGATTTTTTGTAATATCACTTTTCAAATGCCATGAATATTTAGTGAAAGAGACTTAATAAACGGGTTTAAACAACCACATGAAAAGATTAAGATAATGTATATTAATTGCTTGAATTTGGGTCCGAAATATCAACCTAATGAAGGATTAAAAGAAAGACTCCTTCATGGGGATGCAAGTGTTCAAGAGGTGGGACCAAGTCATTGGTAGAGTGACCCATGGTCTAGCTAAAAGACTCGTAAAATAAAGAAAGGCGCTTGTTGGGAGGCAAGTCAACTCTTTTTCACTTTATGCATCTTTGATTTTTAATTTTATGTGTCTTGTGTTATTTTAGTGTAATGCAATGTTTCTTAAATGCTATCTTTTTTGCAATGTGATCATACATTATTGTGTTCCTATTTTACATGTAGAGATATTTCACGTAAGAAAATAGGTTTAGGTAGACTTGTCAATTGGTTGATAATCGCACATGTTTGTTTGTTTTTATTGTTTGTTTGTTGTGTCGTGTATATTTTTAATGTTTTCCTTGACGTGTGCAGTAAAATCTCTCCAAAGAAAACACCCATTAACTATATGTAGAAAAAATTTGTATAACAAAAACAAAAGTGTGAATCTAAACAGTACCTATCGCCGCCTTCAAACCTAAAGCCTGTCGCCGTCACGTTTTAGCTACAGTAGTTTTTTTTTTGCATTTTTTAGTTTTAAAGTTTTTCATACGTAAAATATCTATTTTTCAATTGTTTATTAGACTTACACGTTTGTTTACTATAAGGGTTTATCATATTGTTTACCGCGGATTTTACTCGGGGTAGTGTGTTCTTGTCTTTGATTATTAGGTTTTATTTGTTAGAGTGTCCTATTGAAGATTATTCTAGGCGATTGAAGATTAGTGGCGACTCCAGGACGACAATTTAACCTAAGATCAAGCTTCTATTCATACATGCCTAAATTAGGGGAGTATTAGTTTCTCTCATCTCTTTACTTGTCTTCTCTTTTAAAATACTTTTAGAACACTGGGGACAATGTTCGTCCGAAGTGTAGGGAGGGTAAATAAGAGCCTTAGATTCTACTCTCTCTTGTTATTTGCTTACGACTTAAAATGATGAGTAATATACCGAAATATAATTAAAACACATGTACTTGATTCTATAAACATAGTTAAAAAGGAAAGTGTATTTGATTTGAAACTATATGAGTGTGCCAGTAGTGTACTTGATTCTAGAACTTGACATAGTAACGCTTTCCAAGACCGCAAGTGAGATTAAGTTCGTGCAATTGGTATTTTAGTAAGTGATTAGACGCATTAGGAGTAACCTATATGACAAGCCTTTAGATATATGTGGAGTTATGATGATCACATCGATCATATAATTCTCCTAACACCCTATACTTAGCACTCTTTTTAGTGGAAGTCACCCTATTACACCCCTCCGAGCCTATCCTTTTCCCGTTTCTCTTTAACTTTAGGCTTAATCTAGATTGTTAATGAAGAGAATTGTTTACACCCCAATATTACAACAAAATCGCTTAGCCTTCCGTGTATGCACTCTTTTTAGTGAATTATTGTTAAAACCCTCATATAAAACCCTAAGCTAATCATGTTTCCAAGTCGATAAGCATTTGTATACATTTTTAGAGTGATTGATGAACCTATTCTCGTTTTAAAGAAGAATGGGAAAATACATTATTACCCCATGTGTGCTTATTGAAGAACTTCATGTAAGTTGACCCTTCTAATTCAAGTCATAGGAGTAGTTATGAGTTTTAATAAAACTCATGTGTAAGGATGCTACACATCCCTTCACAAGTTTATTTCATTTACTTAAAAAAGAGAGTAAAATAGAAAAGCAAAAAAATAGCTCTATTGTAAGGTATTGTATGTAGCAAGGCGTTGTATATTAAAGAGTTTGGAAGTCGCGTATCGTCTTGAGTAACATTATGAATATTGTGCATACGGTTGACTTACCACCTTAAAAATCCCATGCCTATCCATACCTATGATCCCATACCTTTAATCCCCCCTCCCCATTACCACCCTTTGTAAAGTCCTCTTTGATAGTAAATTCTAGGTGCTTACACCATTGTGGTGGAGGTTTGATCCTTTATCAAGCCAATGTAATCAATATGTTGCGTCAGGTAATGAGTGAATAATTATTTTTTTGTTTCCCATTGTATTACATGAAAAATACACTTGAGCTATGTAAGATTAAACACTTATGTGAGAGGCTAGCATTCGTAATTTCCGTGCATTACTAGCAAAAGCATATATATATATATATATATATATATATATATATATATATATATATATATATATATATATATATATATATATATATATATATATATATATATATATATATATATATATATATATATATATATATATATATATATATATATGTTTTAATTGTTTTTATTACTAAGTCGAATACCCCCTGTACAACTATCTTAGGTAGAAAAGCTCATTCGCTTTAAGACAAGCAAATCCCAAGTGTAGGGATATTTGACGAGATGTCGTTTTATACACTTTTAGGGGTCATTTCACCTCGTTATTTGTCCTAAAATGCCCTAAAAGTGTCTTAATCCCTCTCTTTTTTATTTTAGGGGTCACTTGAAGCATTTGGGTCGTTTTTGAGTTGTTTTCTAGCATTTTCAAGGCTTTTAGAAGAAGTATGGAAGTGACTAAGTCAAGAATGCACAAAATTCTAAAGTAACAAAAAGAGTTGTCATCGGGTCGCATCGGCGATGTCATACTCAACACTTGACGTCGTCGCAATCATCGACCAGACGACATCACCCTTTAAGTCTGACGGTGTCGCAACTAACCGACAATAGAAGCCCACAAAAGATTCTTGGGCCCGACGGTGTTGCTCGTATAACCTAACACCATCATAGCCGAAACTCTATAAATAGACTCCTAGTAAACATACAATTCAGGTAGAATTTTGGGTTTAGCTTGGAGCAGCCATAACCAGACGATTTTAAGGTTTCTTAACCCTAAAAAACTTGAGTATTTCACCCATATCAATTGAAGAACAAGTTTTTACTTATTTTCATTAATCATGTTTATGTGTTTGATGATTATATCTTATGTCTTTTCTTCTCTTGCTATGCTAGGCTAAATGTTTGGTTGTTTATCTATGATTGCATGAAAGCTATAATGTGGATCTTCTTGCGTTTATTGTGTCTTAGCTTGATTGTGTACACGTTAGGCTCTAGAAAACCAGACTAGATCTTCATATCTTAACTGTTGAAATATATATAAGGAAACGTGGTGATAGATGATGCATCGCTTCGTAGATCCATGTGCTTGGTTGTGAACTCCCTTGTTCGGGTCATCAATTGCATGGTAATCTTGTTTCTTCATCCTGGCGGATTCATTTAAGTGTTTGTTAATGCAACTTTTAATGAGTATATCTATCGTTTGTATGGGATCTTAGGTTTATGATTTATTACATAAACGATAATAAGGTTATATGTCAAATGGGTAATAACTAGTAAACGTCACCATACCACTATGCTAGGGTTTATTTGTTTCAGATTTCACTTGTAATTAATACAAACGGAAACACTTACATATATAGTCGACAAAATGTGACGGGTAGAAAACAAATTAAGAGAACATTTTAGTAATTATTGCATGATTAGGTAAACACATTTTAATTACTTGGTGAAATTCTACAAAATTAGGTTAGGTTAATTAGATTGTTAGTCAAAAATCCCTCCTTTACCCTGATATATTACTTGATTTTATAAAACATAAATATACCAAAAGAATCTTTTTCCCACCTTTAGACCTTTTGTATGTTTGAAACTAGGCTCCCAAACTATTTCCCGAGATAACGGTAACAACCGGGAGTCCTTACCTATACTATATCTACATGACCAACTACACTGCCTGAGGGGTTGTAAAAATCCTTGAGGTAGGGATCCTTTTTTCTAAAGGCAAAACCCTATTCATACCTCATCAGATTCACATCATAACCAACTTTCCAATGCTTATATAAACTATTTGTTCCATCTCCATCCCCGGACTTAAATGCCATGAAACTTACGATTTCATTAAAATCCGTATCAACGTCACCGTCGTTCTCTATCTTCGAGGATACTTTCCTTGTTCTTCTTTATATTCGAACAAACCGTTTCCCTGTTTGTCCCACGAATCCTTGTGGCCGCGTCACAGTATCACTCGTTTTGTGTATTCCCCCATATGAACCTAATTCTTCATCATTTTAAATGGTCTTAAGTGCATCTAACAGATTCAAAGTTCTTACCTTTGGTTCGTTCCAGCATTCTTTTTCATACAACTTGTACTCACAACGTTCTCTTTTAAAAACCAGATTGATATACATGTTGTAAACTAAAACTAAAACTAAAACTAAAACTTCCAGACCATATTAATACAATAAAATTTTCTTCTAAAACTTGTTAACAACCATCATTATTTTGGCTAATTTTCTTCTTAGGTTCATCTACAACATGTTTGAACATTTACGTCCTCATGACAAAATGCCTTACACACTTTACACCTAGGTGGTTTCCATTCGTATTCCACCATAACCATATTGAGAACATCTATACTAGCCTCCGAAATTGGTATAGCAGTATACCATGATTTTCTTAAGCTCTCTATTAACCCTAATATCAATCAATGCATAAACATAATTCAAACGACCCCCATGATTGCATACACATAAAACTAGAATAAGTTTCAAGCATAATCGGCTAACCAAGTCTAGTAGCCATTGCACTTAAGTCATCCTCGATAAAAGCTATAATGGGAATATCGGATTCATTTAAGTGTTTGTTAATGCAACTTTTAATGAGTATATCTATCGTTTGTATGGGATTTTAGGTTTATGATTTATTACATAAACGATAATAAGGTTATATGTTAAATGTGTAATAACTAGTAAACGTCACCATACAACTATGCTAGGGTTTATTCGTTTCAGATTTCACTTGTAATTAATACAAACGGAAACACTTACATATATAGTCGATAAAATGTGATGGGTAGAAAACAAATTAAGAGAACATTTTAGTAATAATTGCATGATTAGGTAAACACATTTTAATTACTTGGTGAAATTCTACAACATTAGGTTAGGTTAATTCGATTGTTAGTCAAAACTCCCTCCTTTACCCCGATATATTACTTGCTTTTATAAAACATAAATATACCAGAAGAATCTTTTTCCCACCTTTAGACCTTTTGTATGTTTGAAACTAGCCTCCCAAACTATTTCCTGAGATAACGGTAACAACCGTGAGTCCTTACCTATACTATATCTATATGACCAACTACAATGCCTGAGGGGTTGTAAAACTCCTTGAGGTAGGAATTCTTTTTTCTAAAGGGAAACCCTATTCGTACCTCATCAGGTTCACATCATAACCAACTTTCCAATGCTTATATAAACTATTTGTTCCATCTCCATCCCCGGACTTAAATGCCATGAAACTTACGATTTCATTAAAATCCGTATCAACGTCACTCTCGTTCTCTATCTTCGAGGATACTTTCCTTGTTCTTCTTTATATTCCAACAAACCGTTTCCCTGTTTGTCCCACGAGTCCTTGTGGCCGCATCACAGTATCACTCGTTTTGTGTATTCCCCCATATGAACCTAATTCTTCATCATTTTAAATGGTCTTAAGTGCATCTAACAGATTCAAAGTTCTTACCTTTGGTTCGTTCCAGCATTCTTTTTCATACAACTTGTACTCGCAACGTTCTCTTTTAAAAACAGATTGATATACATGTTGTAAACTAAAACTAAAAGTAAAACTAAAACTTCCAGACCATATTAATACCATAAAATTCTCTTCTAAAACTTGTTAACAACCATCATTATTTTGGCTAATTTTCTTCTTAGGTTCATCTACAACATGTTGGAACATTTACGTCCTCATGACCAAATACCATACACACTTTACACCTAGGTGGTTTCCATTCGTATTCCACCATAACCATATTGAGAACATCTATACTAGCCTCCAAAATTGGTATATCAGTATACCATGCTTTTCTTAAGCTCTCTATTAACCCTAATATCAATCAATGCATAAACATAATTCAAACGACCCCCATGATTGCATACACATAAAACTAGAATAAGTTTCAAGCATAATCGGCTAACCAACTCTAGTAGCCATTGCACTTAAGTCATCCTCGATAAATGCTATAATGGGAATATCATAAAGTTTAACCGAAAAAGTAATCTTACACAAGTCATCCTTAACAAATAACACATAGGGTTTATGATAATTGATATCCAATATCACACAATAATATAAGTAAATAACACTACATTAAAAAACCATAAAGCGAAATAAAAAGAACCATAGAACAACTAAAAACCTAATAGATAAGAAAAAAGAGTGTGTTAATGAAATCAAATGAGTTTAATCATTAGCATGAACATTAAAGAATGAATACATGGTTCAAAATCATATAGGATTGGCATGGATGATTGTAATTAAGGTTAAGGTTTGATCATTATTTTTTACTGAAGCGGGGGAGTTTTTTCAATAATGTTTATTGTTCTTTGAATAAAGAAATAGGATAAATTTAAATAAAAAATAGGATTGTTGGATAAAGTTTCCAACAAACTTGATAGACTAATGTAGATTCAATCAAAACACTTAAATGTAAAATAATGTCCTAAATAACGCAAGAGATTTTATAAAATAATGAAACACACACCAAGTATACCCTTCAACGCTCATTTATTAACATCCGATAAATAATTACATCCAAAAAAAAATATGAATTGGTTGTATATCTCCTTATATTTATTGAGATTAGAGTATAATCCTTATAAAACTCTAGGACTTTATAGTATCTTTTCTAGCTTTGTACACCAAACAATCATATTTTAAGTCAAATCAAAACTTTCTATTTCACTCGGTAGAAAATACCTAGACTAGTTACACTTTAACCTACTATGAATTGCTAATCTATCACAAGTATTTTCACATTATTATAGATCTCTTAGTCTATATTGAAACTCAACGTCTCCATCCAATGTTGAAATTTGAACCAACTACGACCTTGTTAATCAAGTGTTGTACATTATCAAATATCCAAGTTAGCTACATTAGACCTTGAATGCAATGATTCCTAAAAATGATATTTGCATTTTTCGGTCTCGCTTTGTTTTGATTAGGACAAAATATAAAAACAAGCATTTACCAGAACAACGAAAATCGAATTCTTGAGTTCAAGTATTTTTCATATCATCCATAATCACATAAGTTATAAATAAACAAGTTCTTAACCTAACCAAGTTATAAAAGATTTATAATTTTCTTACAACTCACTTTTATTTGTAAGTGAGAAAAGTTTTTGAATGAACTTTAATTTTAAGAAAATATTTTATTAAAAAGAAAATGGACATTTGAAAATAGGATATTCCAAATAGATAAAGTATATTCCTTTTAGATAAAACTTTCACCAGATGGAGTTTCCCCACTAGAGGACAAAAAGGACCGGACTCTAGAGGGAACACATCATTATAGGTACCTACGGTTCCTTAGTGATAAGGAACCGCCGGGCTAATTATTGAGCCGCGCTCAGACTAACCGTTAGACCCTATCTTCTAAGAATAGTGGGCAATTTCTAGATCTCCTTTTCACCTCTTTTGCACACACATTCTTAGATTCAAAACCCCTTCTTTACTCACACAAATCCTTGGTTATTTGGTTGATTACACTTGTTTTAGAAGTGAATCTTTCTCCTCCCATCTCATCCCCTCAAGTGCAAAGAGAAGAACACTTTCATCCTTGAAGTGTTGTGTCAAGATCAAGATCCAAACTTTGTTTCAATCTTGTGTCATTGTGAAAATCCAAATTGTTGTATAATCTGGAAGTTCTGTATGTATTGTGGTTAATACTTAGGCCTTAGAGTATATTGGTATATATTGGTTCTAGATAGGATTAGAACACGACTTTTAGCTTAGAGTCGGTAATTGGTTAAGTGACGTGTAAGGTTTCTCCACCACAAGGATCTTATTGATAAGTGAACTCTCGAGTAAGGTACTCGAGGAGTGGAGTAGGGATGAAGATAGAGCTTCATTGTTGAACCATTATAAATCCTTGGCGTTCGGTTTGATCTTTCAGTTCCTTACCTCTTTACATTCTTTATTCATTATTGCATATACTTTGTGATTATTAGTTAGATACACATCACTTGTTCATTGTGTATAAGAAGGTTTCACAGAAACCACTCAAATGTAGCTTTTTGAAAAGTATTTTTATAAACCGATCTTTTAGATCATCCAACTAGTGAAACTATTCAACCCCTACCCCCTTCTAGTTTCTACAATTGGTATCAGAGCCTAGGTCATTCAAGCTTTTGAAGTATATTGTATTTTAAACCTTGGATCGATCTACGGACTCCAATAAGCACCTAGAAGGACAATCTATGCAAATACCACAACGTTTTAGAATCGATAGTTTATTAATTGGAATAATAGATTTGAGACTAATGTGAAATCAAAAGATTTTGATCTTTGGCATGTTATTACGAATGGTGACTTTTCACCTTTACAATATAGTGAAGTTTCTAAAAAGAAAGAACTGGTTTCTTTTGAAAATTCAAATGATGACACTAAAAAGAAACTTTCTAAAAATAATGAGGCTAAAATGGTTATTTAAAATACTTTGCCTAAGAAAGATATGAAAGGATTTTTATGTGTAAAACAGCTTGTTAATGCAATAATGCCTAAAAAAGTTACTTGCATTTTTCGGTCTCGCTTAGTTTTGATTACGACAATATGTAAAAACAAGCATTTACGAAAACAACGAAAAACGAATTCTTGAGTTCAAGTATTTTTCATTTTACCCATTTTCATTTAAGGTATGAATAAACAAGTACTAACCTTAATCAAGTGATCAAGTGATTTAATCTTTTCTTAAAACTCAATTTTTATTAAATGTGTTTTTAATTAAACTTTCTTTTTAAGAAAATGTTTTATTAAATTAAATATTTGAAAATTTGAATATGGCATATTCCCTTTTGATTTGGAATATCCTTTCTGGATATTTAATAATCAGATATGACCTCCACCACTAAAGGACAAAAAAGGAGCGGAGTCTAGTCCGGCGGTTACCTAGCGCCTAGGCGGTTCCTTATCGATAAGGTACCGCCGGCTGAGATACGGAACCGCGGGCAGATATAGCCGTTGGTCCTTTGTCCTATAAATAGTGGACCTCTCTCAGATTTTTAATCCACCTCTTTTGCACACAAATTTCCAGATTCAAACTTACTTCTTAAATCACTCAAATCCTTGATCATTTGATTGATTACTACTTGTTTAGAAGTGAATCTATCTCATCCATCCCTTACTCTTCAAGTGCAAAGAGAAGAACACTATCATTGTGAAGTGTTGAGTCCATCACCAAAGATCCTTTGAAGATCAAATTTTATACATTTATTGTTGTGTAATAGTTGTGAAGATCCAAGTAGTTGTGTCTATTTGGAAGTTGTGTATGTACCAAGTATAGTAGTGTAGATTGGTCCTAGCTACGATTAAGGCTCGACTTTTAGCTTAGAGTCGGAAATTGGTTAAGCAACGTGTATGGTTTTCTCTACCATAAGGAGCTTGTTGTATAGTGAACTCTCGAGTAAGGAGTACTCGAGGAGTGGAGTAGGAACAAGGAGTGAGCTTCGTTGCCGAACCACTATAAATCCTTGGTGTTTGGTTTGATCTTTCTTTACCCTTAACTCTTTACATTCTTTATTCTTTGTGCATATATATTAGTTAGTATTAGTTTAAATTACACTATCATTGTTCATATTGTGCATAAGAAGGTTTCACTTATTCTCTTAAGTCTAAGTTTTGTTTTTGAGAAAAAGGATTTTTTGAAAACCATCATTTAAAAAAGTAAATATAAGAAACTATTCAACCCCCCCCCCTTCTAGTTTCTACAATTGGTATCAGAGTGGGTTGCTCAAGTATTTTTAAAGTATATTGTATTTTAAAACTTGAATCGATCTATGGATTCCAACAAGTACCTAGAAGGGCAATCTATGCAAAGACCACCACTTTTTTTAAACCGATAGTTTTATTTATTGGAAAAATAGATTTAAGACTATGTGGACCGGAAAAGCACTAGTGGTGTTTGTACCTTCATGTGTTTTTGTTTAACTTTTTGGTTCTCCAAGAAACAAACCGCTCTTGCGATATCCACCACGGAAGCCGAGTATGTGAGTGCTGGAAAAGCATGCCAACAAGCTCTATGGATGAAGCAAGCGCTTGTTGATTACGGGATTTGTCTTGATGATGTTCCCATCATGTGCGACAATAAAGGTGCTATAGACCTTAGCAAGAATCCCGTGCAATATTCGCGAACCAAGCACATAGAAATTCGTCACCATTTTCTTAGGGATAATGTTCAAAAGGGGAACATTTCAATTGAGAAGGTACCCTCTGAGGATAACTTAGCCGACATCTTCACTAAGCCACTTAAAGGGGATCCTTTTAATTACTTGTGTCTAGGTCTAGGATTAATGGAACATATTCCTTAATTTCTTTCCCTTTATTGAGTCTCTTACTTTCTTTTGAGTCTTTTATCACTTTGAGTCATTGAGTCTCCTAAACTCTTCTTGAAAATCTTCTCTTCTCCTTTTCAAAATCCTCAAAGTCTCTTTCGAAAATGGTCAAGAAATGTTTTGACATTGTTAATTCAATCTAAAAACGTTTTTCATAGATTCTTACTATTAATCTTGAGCTTACATAATTCATATGTATGATTCTCTCAAACATAGCAAGAACAAGATAGAATCATGGAGGATCATTGTGTTATGACTTAAGGTGTTGTCTTACACACCTCCTACATCAATTTTTAAAATCCATGTATTTTGGTCAAATCCCTATTTGGTGAGTTAGTATGTGTTTAATTTGTCTATCTTTGCTTTTAAGCATATCCCTATGATACGTTAGACTAGAAAAATAAGATTTTCTGAAAAATCTTCCTTCATCACCAAAACACAGCCTCTGTAGGCGGTTCCATATATGAACCGCGGTCCCTTATCAATAAGGAACCGCCAGAAGCAATAAGGAACCGCGTACATTGCTTCCTTTTTTTTCGGGTATTTCTGAAATTCCAAATTTGTTCCAACATTTTTGAGAATCTTTGCTTCAACCCTTTGACCACCCCAAAAATACCTTGAGCCTTCCCTACTTAACCATAAGCATTTTGCCATACTTCACATCATAAAATATCTTAATCTCCTAATGAAAGCCTTGATTCTCCTCTATTTTCCCTAATTGCTTTCAATCTCAACTCACCCAAGAACACTTTCAATCCAACTTCACCCAAGAACACTCATAATCACATTTTTCCTACCAAGAATGTTGATTGTGGAATATCTTCTCTTCCACCACCACCCTTTAGTGTTCTTCCTCCTTCTCATGATAATGTCATGCACCATGGGACATATTGTCATTGTTGTCAATATCAACATCTTGCTATGGCATACATATATGAGGAGTTGAGCTACATCAAGAGTCTCTTAATCAAGCCTCCTCTTCACTTTGATTATGAGATCTCCACTAAGCCACCACCACCACATTCCGCCACTACCATGTCTTTCATATAAGCGTTGGTTGCTTATCCTCAAGACACCTAATTCAAGTAAATCTTAGAATTCTAGATTAACTAGGATTAGATTTATTCTTGTGGCTTGTTTCCTCTTTCATACATCTTTTGTATGACTCCTTTTATTTTATATGACTTCAATTGGATCTTAGTCTTTGTGTTCTCTTCTCTATTTTTGTGACCTATAGCTATCTTTTGTTGGTTGTTTCTTTTGTTCAACTAACCCTTCTATGTAGCTTGTCACCATATCTCGATTCCTCGGTGCCCCAAGCAAGGGGGAGTAAGCACCAAGGGGGAGTCTTTGCAAAGTTCGTCTCTTCAACACCGACTTGTGCAACCTTTTTGCTTCGACAAAGGGGGAGAAATGAATAAACTCGTCTTCGAAAAATCTAGTTTTTTGTGTGATTGAGTTTATGTATTGTCGGAATCAAAAATGGGGAGATTGTTAATGCAATAATGCCTAAAAACGTTACTTGCATTTTTTGGTCTCGCTTAGTTTTGATTACGACAATATGTAAAAACAAGCATTTACGAAAACAACGAAAAACGAATTCTTGAGTTCAAGTATTTTTCATTTTACCCATTTTCACTTAAGGTATGAATAAACAAGTACTAACCTTAATCAAGTGATCAAGTGATTTAATCTTTTCTTAAAACTCACTTTTTATTAAGCATGACAAGTTTTTAATTAAACTTTCTTTTTAAGAAAATGTTTTATTAAATTAAATATCTGAAAATTTGAAAATGGCATATTCCCTTTTGATTTGGAATATCCTTTCTGGATATTTTATAATCAGATATGACCTCCACCACTAAAGGACAAAAAGGGAGCGGAGTCTAGTCTGGCGGTTCCCTAGCGCCTAGGCGGTTCCTTATCGATAAGGTACCGTCGGCTGAGATAAGGAACCGCGGGCAGATATAGCCGTTGGCCCTTTGTCCTATAAATAGTGGACCTCTCTCAGATTTTCAATCCACCTTTTTTGCACACAAATTTCCAGATTCAAACATACTTCTTAAATCACTCAAATCCTTGATCATTTGATTGATTACTACTTGTTTAGAAGTGAATCTATCTCATCCATCCCTTCCTCTTTAAGTGCAAAGAGAAGAACAACTATCATTGTGAAGTGTTGAGTCCACCATCAAAGATCCTTTGAAGATCAAATTTTATACATTTGTTGTTGTGTAATAGTTGTAAAGATCCAAGTAGTTGTGTCTATTTGGAAGTTGTGTATGTACTAAGTATAGTTGTGTAGATTGGTCCTAGCTACGATTAGGGCTCGACTTTTAGCTTAGAGTCGGAAAATGGTTAAGCGACGTGTATGGTTTTCTCCACCATAAGGAGCTTGTTGTGTAGTGAACTCTCGAGTAAGGAGTACTCGAGGAGTGGAGTAGGAACGAGGAGTGAGCTTCGTTGCCGAACCACTATGAATCCTTGGTGTTTGGTTTGATCTTTCTTTACCCTTAACTATTTACATTCTTTATTCTTTGTGCATATATATAGTTAGTATTAGTTTAAATTACACTATCATTGTTCATATTGTGCATAAGAAGATTTCACTTATTCCCTTAAGTCTAAGTTTTGTTTTTGAGAAAAAGGATTTTTTGAAAACCATCATTTAACAAGTGAATATAAGAAACTATTCAACCCCCCCCCCCCCTTCTAGTTTCTACACAGCTAAAGACATTTGGCAAACTCTTTTAGTAATCCACTGAGATAATAGTCAAGTCAAAGAAAGCAAAATCGATCTTCTTGTTCAACAATATGAACAATTTGTGATCTTAGAAGATGAAACTATTGATAGTGCATTTGCAAGATTTAAAACTATTATTACTAGTCTCAAAGCACTTGATGAAGGTTTTTTTAGCAAGAACAATGTTAGGAAGTTTCTTCGTGCGTTGCATCCGAAGTGGAGAGCTAATGTCACGGCGATTGAAGAATCAAATGATCTCCCTAAATTACCACTTGATGAAGTTGTTAAACTTGATTGTTCGCGAGATGATACGATCAAGAGTGAAAGAAAGTCTCTAGCATTGAAGGCCAAGAAGGTGCATAGTGATCATGAATCCTCATCCTCCGATAATGAATATGAAGAATATGCTATGGCGGTTAGAGACTTCAAGAAGTTCTTCAAGAGATGATTTCAATACGTGAGACAACCAAGCAACGACAAGAAGCCAATTTCTAAGAACCGATTTGTCAAGAATGATAAAAGTGAAAGGAAGGGATATAGATGCAGTGATCGGAGTCATTTAATTAGTGAATGTCCCAAGCGACCTCGCAACAAGAATCACGCGGCGTTCGTTGGAGGATCTTGGAGTGATAGTGGTGAAGAATATGAGGAAAATAGTAAATACGAAAAGTGTCTCATGGCTCATTCTTCAAAAGAGGTACATTCCGAAACCGAATACTATAGCAATGATAGTTCTTCCTTAGACGATCTAGAAATAGAGAGTCAATATGATAATCTATGCAAACTAAGTTTAAAGTTCATATAAAAGAATAAATTGCTAAAATTAACTAAGGCTAAACTTGAAAATGAGATTAGTGAGCTAAAAGGTAAATTAGCTAAGATAAAGAAAAATAAAGAAGTTGATTTAGGATGTCTATGTTGTGAAAACCTTAGGCAATAAAATGAGGATCTCAAGAGCACATCCATTAAGTTGAAAAAATTCGTGAAAGGTACTAATTCTCTTGATGATATGCTTAGTAGACGAATTCATTCTAAAGAAAGACTTGGTTTAGGTTTTAACACTGATGACGCAACTACAAGTGAAACTAAACAAGTTAAATTTTCAAAAAAAAAGTGTCTGCTGATCGTAGATCAAGATTGTACTCCGCGGTTACTTATAATTATAGAACCACGAAAATAGCTAATGAACTGCGAATAGAAGGTCTAAAATCCGAGAAAATAATTTTTTTTTCTAAAAAATCTGTTTTAAATAAAGGGCCAAAACATCTTTTCATTAATAAAGTTAAAGTACCATTTATTGCTGAAAAAGAGTTTGGTAAATTCTATACACCTTAAGTAAACCTTTAATGGGAATGAAGGATGTAATGAGGAAATCATCTGCTCCTCCGAGAGTAAGAAATAATTCAAGGCCTAGAAGTAGAGCATACGTACCTAAAAACAATGATCATTCTAATTCAAGACCTAGGAGTAAAACACCTACACCTAGAAACAACAATCGTTCTAGAACAAGACCTAAGATACCTAAAAAAAATGGACACAAAAATACTCCGGTAAATAGGAATAATTTTAGACAACAATGTTTTTCTCCGTGGGGTATGTATACTCTATTAATGCATCCCAACCAAATGTAATGGATTTTTGGAACTAACAACTTTAGACCCATGGGATAATGGGTACGAGATGTTTAATTTTGTATGTTGTTACCTCGATATGATTGGGGATTGATTTAGATCCCGACGATTGGGTTATGGATATTTGTTGTTCTAAACACATGACGGGAAATTGAAGTCGATTCTCTACTTACAAATCATATAATGGAGGTAACGTCACATTCGCTAGTAAACTACATGGTAACATCATTGGCAAAGGCACAGTTTCTCTTGACTCCATGACCATTGAAAATGTTGAGCATGTAGGTAACTTAGGTTTTAAATTACGTAGCATTTCGTCAATAAGTGTAAGGTCATTTTTTCCGAAAATGATAGAGAAATCGTAAAAGATGGAAAAGTCATTGGAAAAGGTGTTAGAAGCATGGGCGTTATGTCATGAGGGTTAGTAGCAAGTCTAGAGACAACATATGTCTTGCGACTTTAGATGAAAATCCTACTCTTTAGCAAAGGATATTAGGTTACGCTAATATGCGTTTAATTAAATCTTTGGTCTATAAGGAGTAGGTAAGACATCTCCCCAAGATCAAGTTTAATAGTCACTTTTGTGATGCTTGCAAAGTTGGGAAGCAAGTTCACTCTAGTTATAAAGCCAAGAATTTGGTTTCGACCTCTTGGTGCCTAGAGCTCCTACATATGGATCTCTTTGGACCTTCTGTCATACGGAGTTATAGAGGTAACCCTTGTACCTTAGTAATACTTGATGATCATCTAGATTCACTTGGACTAGATTTTTAAGAATGAGGCTTTCGATCATTCCAAAATCTTTAGTCAGAAAATCCAAAATCAACTTGGATGTCCAATTCTATCTATTAGGACGGATCATGGTTGGGAATCTGATAATGAAGTGAAATTTGGTGCCTTTTGTGAAGCTCATGGTAACCTATAACTTCTCGGCTCCACGCACTCCACAATCAAATGGGGTAGTCAAAAGGAAAAATAGGACTCTCCGAGAGATGTGTAGGACTAGGTTAAACGATCAATCTTTGCCTGAGAAGTTTTGGTGTAATGTCGTGGACACATCGCCTTACATTCTCAATTGAATTCTTATTCGACCCTTCCTAGGTTAAAAACCCTTATGATATTCTTAAAGGTAAGAAACCCTCATTAGAATATTATAAGGTGTTTGGAAGCAAGTGCTTCATTCTCAACACCAAAGATTACCTTACTAAGTTCGACCCAAAGTCGTACGAAGGTATTTTTTAGGGTATTCTGAATCTAATCAAGCCTATATAGTCCTTAATAGAACCTCGGACGTAATCGAAGAATCATTTAACGTGACATTCGACGAAACTCCTCCTTCGTCTAAGGCCCCGCCTTTGGTAGATGATGACTTAGATGAATTAGACATAGTTAAAGCCAAAGAGGTTAGAAAACTAGGAGATGAAGAAGTTAATGTTCAAAAGGTAGTAAACATTAAGGAATATAAGGATCATGCCCTAGCAAGGGCGGAGAGGATAGGGTAGCTAGCAGGTGCTAGCCCCCCCTCCCAATAGCCCAATAAGCCCAGTACTATATAAGAGATATCCTATATAAATTTTACAAAAAGTATACTTGGGCCCCTGCTAATCCCATATAGTAATTTTATTTAGTTACTTATTATAAGAAAAGTTGAAGAAAATATAGGAAACCAACCGTCTATAGTCTCTTCCTTGTTCCTCTCAATATACGGATCATTTTTTTCAATCATCAATAGAGGTATTAAATTCTCTTTATTGTTTAGTATTTGTTAATGATCAAAATTAATGGTTTGTGTTTAAAACATTCACAATACGGATGAATTTTTGTATAACTTGTATTGAAATTGAATGACACATTAATGATCAATTATAAATTATCAATTCATTGCTTATTTAGCTAATTTACTTTAAACCGAATCATGATCTACCGAATATGTTTGAGCTTTTAAGCATTTATCCATTATTCCTCTTTAAATGTACTTAAAGTTATTTAGTTATTAGTGTTCAATTTATATAAATTAGAAGCAGTTGGTAATTTGGTAATTGGTACCAATGTATTATTTGAATACATGTTATTTTTAACTTAGTGTCTTCATTGTCCATTTGTATAATAGCAACAGACTAGCAGTTGGTATCCATTAACTTAAAATCATTTTGAGTGTGAAAATGATTGTTACCTTATACAATTACTCTTTACTACTGCAGTAGTTTATATAAATTAGTAGCAGATGGTTCATTGGTCCCCATCTAATATAAATTAGCGTTAAGTTAATAGTCACAATATAAGTGTGAAACAATGACAGTTGCTTGCAACCTATCTGAATATTTGTTAAGATTTCAGGATGTTGATTATTGACTTATGATTACATTTGTTACAGCCAAACAATATCAAGTATGAGTAAGAAGAGAACAATTGATTCCTTTTACAAACCAGCAAAAGATGTTCATGAGCCCGAAATACGAAATCAAACTCGAACTAATGGTGATAATAACATGGGAGAGTCATCTAAAGCTAGAGTTGAACCAATAGTTCAACCAGAAACAAATACTACCTCAAAATCAGACGAGGCGAGATCAGATTCTTTGATTCGTGATCCAGGCATACGACCTCCATTTTCTAGTTATCCAAGCAACCAACAAGATGAAATTAGAAGAACTTATATTAGGCTCGGACCTTATCAACTTGTTAAAGCACACTATCCTCTTAGGCAATGTGGTTTTCATAAGCGTAGCTTCCAAGCAGCGTGGTTTAAAAGATTTTGGTGGTTGGAATATTCCGATAAGAAAGATGTTGCATTTTGTCTTCCATGTTATCTTTTTGGTAGGAAACCTATTGGTAGAGTCGAATCAGACACGTTTACTAATAAAGGTTTTACGAGTTAGAGAAAGGTTAATGGTGGTAAAGGTTGTCCTTTCGTCACTCATGAAGGTACGACTCCTCCGTCAGCTCATAATTTTTCTGTGAGATGCTATGAAGATTTGAAAAACAAAGTATGCCACATAGAAAATGTCATAGATAAGCAAACGGAACAAGAAATCATGGACAACCGACTACGACTTAAGGTAAATATTGATAGTACTAAGTGGCTTACATTATAGACATGTCCTTTGAGGGGCGGTGATGAACGCCCTACTTCAATAAATCGAGGAAATTATCTTGAGTTAGTAAAACTTCTTACTTTATACAACAAAGATGTTGCTAGAGTTGTGGAAAATGCTCCAAAAAATGCCAAGTATACTTCACCAGATATTCAGAAAGAAGTATTGCAAATGTTTGCTACGAAGGTACAAGAAGTCATCCGAGACGAGATCGGAACGACAAAGTTTTGTTTGATAGTCGATGAATCTCAAGATGAATCTAAGAAAGAGCAAATGGGTATTGTTGTGAGATTTGTAGACCGAAATGGGTATATCAAAGAAAGGTTTTTGGACTTGGTTCATGTTAAAGACACGAATGCACTGACTTTAAAAGATGAGATATTAGCGTCTTTATCTCATCTTAAACTTGATGTCCAAGATGTTCGAGGTCAAGGTTATGACGGAGCTACTAATATGCGCGGAGAATGGAACGGGCTAAAAGCATTGATCTTGAACGAATATCCTTTTGCTTATTATGTACATTGTTTTGTGCATCAACTGCAACTAGCTCTTGTTGCGGCATCAAAAGATGTTTCTGAAGTGCATAATTTTTTAAGGATTTAAACTTCATTGTTAATGTCATAGGTTCTTCAACTAAGCGTAATGATCAGTTACAAGATGCTCAACTTGATGAAATCTCGCATCTAGCTGAAATAGGAGAACTTGAGAGCGGAAGAGGAGCTAATCAAATGCAAAACATACAAAGGGCCGGGGATACAAGATGGAGTTCACACTTTAAATCCATTTGTAGTTTGCTGAAATTGTTTGGTCCGACTCGTGTTGTATTGAATGAAATCTGTATTGGACGGTCTACTGGTTCTAAAAAAGGTGATGCTAAATATGCTATTACACATCTATTATCATTTGATTTTATTCTTGGTTTGCACCTTATGAAGAATATAATGGAGATTACAGACAAACTTTGCAAATTTTTGCAACATAAGTCTCAAGATATTGTGAATGCACTCACTTTGGTCTCTACTACAAAGACATTAATTCAAAAACTAAGGGATGACGGGTGGCAATCACTTTTAGATCAAGTTACTTGTTTTTGTGATAAGTATAGCATTCCGATTCCTGATATGAGCGTGACTTATAGAGATATAATCCAGTCTCGTAGTAAGAAAGACGATGTGACTGTGGAACATCATTATCGGGTTGATGTGTTTATTGTTGCTATCGACAGTCAGCTGCAAGAGTTGAATAATAGATTTAGTGAGTCTGTTTCGGAGCTCCTTCGCCTTAGTGTTACTTTGGATCCAAAGAAATCTTTCAATGCCGATGACATATGTAAATTGGTTACAAAGTATTATCCTTTGGATTTTATCGAACAAGAGAGAATTGAGATCAAACTTGAGTTGCAACATTTTGAGCTAAATAGTGATCCTCAACTGAAGAATGTTAGTTCACTTTCGGATTTGTGTAGAGGATTGCAACGAACCGAGAAGTCAGAAGTGTATCCTCTTATTGATAGATTAATTCGTCTCATCTTAACTCTCCCTGTTTCAACGGCAACATCTGAAAGAGCTTTTTCAAAGATGAAACTTGTGAAAACAAGACTCCGTAATACGATGAGTGATGACTTCCTAAAGAGTAGCATGATTCTTAGCATTGAAAGAGAGATTGTTGGTACCATTTGTAATGAGAAAATTATAGATTATTTTTACAACAAATCACACCGTCGGGTCCAGATGATGAACAAGAAGCGCAAGGTACAATTTCTTTAAAAGTGAAATGAGTTGTTTTTTTAACTTTCTAGTTTTGGCTTTAGCTTAGTTTATCCTCTCATATATTAATTGTACTCTGTCACTTGCAGGTCATAAATGATTAAAGATGAAATGTCCAAATGTTCAAGGGTTCGTCATTAGAATTCTTGTTTTGTCCATTAAGAATATTAAAGTTTTAACCAGGTCAAGTGTTCAAGGGTTAGTCATTAGTATTCTTATTTTGTCCATTAAGAATATTAAAGTTTTAGTACAGGTTGTTAGTTTAATAATGTTAATGGAACATGTCTTTTGGATCTTGCACAAGTTGATTTTGTTTCATGATACAAGATTTTTAATTTTATCATCTCTTTGGTTCTTCATTTATTTTTGCGTTGTAGTTTTTGAAGTATGTCGCGAGTAAAAAAAAGTTTAGGCCCCCGTTAACTTGAAATCTTGGCTCCGCCCCTGTGCCCTAGATAATGTCATAGGCGACCTTAACCAAAGGACCCTTAGATCTCAATCCCAAAATCAAAGTAACTTCTTTTGCTTCGTCTCTCTGATCTAACCTAAGAATGTTATAGAAGCTTTGATGGACGAGAGTTAGGTCATCACCATGCAAGAAGAATTGAATCAATTCATTGCTAATGATGTTTGGGAACTTGTTCCTTCACCTATAGTTACCACCGTCATAGGAACCAAATGGGTTTATAGAAGTAAACTAGATGAGAATGGTGTAGTGTCTCGTAACAAGGCTAAACTTGTAGCTCAAGGTTATAATCAACAAGAAGGAATTGATTATGACGAGACATATGCACCCGTAGCAAGGTTAGAGTCCATTAGGATCCTTTTAGCATATGATTGTGCATTAGACTTTAAGCTTCAACAAATGGATGTAGAGAGTGCAATTCTTAACGGTTTGATCAATGATAAGGTATATGTGGCTCAACCTCCGAGCTTCATTGATTTTGAGAAAGCGGATCATGTTTACAAGATCAAGAAAGCTCTTTATGGTCTTAAACAAGCACCCAAAGCTTGGTATGATAGATTTAAAGCGTTTCTTGTAAAACATGAGTATACCATGGGAATGGTAGATAATACGCTCTTTACAAAGAAGAAAGGATTTCACTTATCATTGTTCAAATATATGTCGACGACAATATATTCGATTCAACCTGTCAAAGTATGTGTGATGAATTTGTTAAAATCATGCATGACGAGTCCGAAATGAGCATGATGGGTAAACTTAACTTCTTCTTAGGACTCCAAATTAAACAAATGGGCGATGATATTTTTTAATCAATCTAAGTATGTTAAACAAATGCTTAAGAAATTTGGATTAGAGGACTCTAAGACTAGGAAGACTCCGATGGACTCGGATACTAAAATCACCGTAGATGATGATTTTGAATTGGTAGACAATACCATATATAGGGGTATGATAGGAAGTTTGTTGTACTTAATGGCAAGTCGACCCGATAAAATGTTTAGTGTTTGTCTTTGTGCCCGCTTTCAAGAGGCTCCCAAAACCTCTCACCATGAAGTAGTTAAGTGTACTTCCGATACATTAAAGGTACTATACATTTGGGATTATGGTATCCTAAAGGGACTTGCGTAGAAACCATAGTTTATTCTGACTCAGATGATGCGGGAGACTATGTGGACCGGAAAAGCACTAGCGGTATCTGTACCTTCATGGATTGTTGTTTAACTTCTTGGTTCACTAAGAAACAAAGCGCTCTTGCTATATCTACCACGGAAGCCGAGTATGTGAGTGTCGGTAAAGCTTGTCAACAAGCTCAATGGATCAAGCAAGCCCATGTTGATTATGGGATAACACTTGATGATGTTCTAATCATGTGTGATAATAAGGGTGTAATAGACCTTAGTAAGAATCTCGTGCAACATTCGTGAACTAAGCACATAGAGATTTACGACCATTTCCTTAGGTAGAATGTTCAAAATGGGAACATTTCTATTGAGAAGGTACCTTCGGTAGATAACTTAGCCGATAGCTTCATTAAGTCACTTAAGAGAGAACCTTTCAATTACTTACGCTTAGGTCTAGGTTTAATGGAACATATTCCTTGATTGTGCATGTTTGATCGAGTCTTTTCCCTTTTTGATTCTTTTATTTTTTAGTCAAAATTGTATGGGTTTCAAATTTTTTACTTTGTTTTTCGTCCAAAAATATAGTCTCTGACCACAATTCTTTATCTTTAAGGAACCGCGGCCGAGCTAATGAACCGCAACTTCTTTTATTGAACCACGATGCCTAAATGTTTTATGGTCATTTTCGTTTCTAGAGTCTTTGAGTTTCTGGGGAAAATATTGTGTTTTTTAAAACTTCCTTCCTTGATTTCAAAAGACCTCAAAGTCTTTTTTAATGGTCGAGAAATGTTTTTTGCATTGTTAACTCAATCTAAAAACATTTATCATACGTTCTTGCTATTACGAACGAACATACGTACGCAATATGTTTGGGCCACACAATCATAGCGATAACAACATTGAATTATAGAGGATCTATGGATTATCAAAAATATGTCATGACTACGTGTCTAGATAATCACACCTCCAACATGGTTTTTACTTGCAAACAAAAAGACTTTTGGTCAAAGTGTGTTTATTGGTTCTTGTGTGTTTACTAGTCTTTATTTGCTCTTTAGCATAACTTTAAGATAAGTTAGATTAGAATATTAAGATTTGCTGAATTGGAAGATTCCCTCAATCCTTTTAGACACCCTTATGCCCATGGATCATTAAATATCTGTGGCTCCTTATATTTATGGAACCGCATGCATATTTATTGAGCCGCGGTCAGAAGCCTTAAACTTGTGTTTTCTTAAACCTCTTTTTCTGAACCACCCTAACTATTCGAACAATTTCTAGAATATTAGTTTCAAACCTTTGACCATTCCTAGAAAATCTTGTGCTTTCTCTACTTAACCAACACATTTTTTCCCTCTTCCATACCAAAGCAAAAATGTCTTATTCACCAAATGAAAGCCTTGATTCACCATCATTTTTTACAAATTCTCTCAACCTAAATTCACTTAAGAACACCCCAAATCAAATCACTTCTCCTTATTAGGAAATTGATTTTGGAAATTCTTCTATTCCATTTAATCCCTTTTGTGTTCTTCCTCCATCACATGATAATGTCATGCATCATGGAACATATTGTCATTACTTTCAATATCAACATCTTGCCATGTCTCACATCTATGATGAGTTGAATTACATCAAATGTCTTCTAGTAAAGCCCCCACTTAACTATGACTATAAGAACATTACCAAGCCTTCTACACCAAATTCTGCTACCACATCATCTTCTAATTAGGCAAGTGCCTTGCTTATTAATAAGACATCTATTTAATCAAATCCTAGGATTCTAGTGTAAATAGGATTAAAATTATGCTTAAGTTTTAGGCTTGTGTTTCATACATCTTTGTATGATTTTTTTTATATTTTCTTGTATCTTTTCATGTTCTTCAACTTAATTTATCTATGGATCTTGGATCTTCTTTTTCTTGTGTTCTTTTTTTGTGACCATTGCTATATATTGTTGAGTATTTCTTTCTTTTGTCTAACCCTTCTATGTAGCTTGTCACCATAGCTCGATCTCTTGGTGCCCCAAGCAAAGGGGAGTAAGCATCAAGGGGGAGCTTTAGCAAAGTCGTTTCTTCTCTTCTTCAAAGACTTTTGCTACCTTTTTTTTGACAAAAGGGGGAGAGATGGAATATACTCGTCTTCGAAAATCTTGTTTTTATACTTGATTGAGTTTATATGTTGTCACAATCAAGAAGGGGGAGATTATTAATGCAATGATGCCTAAAATGTTATTTGCATTTTTTGGTCTCGTTTTGTTTTGATTACGACAAAATATAAAAACAAGCATTTACCAAAACAACGAAACTCGAATTCTTGAGTTAAAGTATTTACCATATCATCCATAATCACTTAAGGTATGAATAAACGAGTTCTTAACCAAACTAAGTGACCAAGGATTTATATTTTATTAAAACTCACTTTTAATTTTATATGACAAAAGTTTTTTAATAAACTTTAATTTTAAGAAAATATTTTATTAATAAGAAAATGGAAATTTGAAAATAGGATATTCCAAATAGATAAAGAATATTCCTTTTGTATACAACTTTCACCAGATGAAGTTTCCCCACTAGAGGACAAAAAGGAGCGGACTCTAGAGGGCGCGGATTATTTTAGGTACATGCGGTTCCTTAGTGATAAGGAACCGTCAGGCTATTTATTGAGCCGTGCTCAGACTAGCCATTGGACCTTGTCTCCTATAAATAGTGGACCATTTTCAGATTTCCTTTTTACCTCTTTTGCAAACACATTCTCATATTCAAAACCCTTTCTTTAATAACTCAAATCCTTGGTTATTTGGTTGATTACACTTGTTTAAGAAGTTAATATTTCTTCTACCATCTCATCCTCTCAAGTGAAAATAGAAGAACACTTTCATCCTTGAAGTGTTGTGTCAAGATCAAGATCCAAATTTGTTTCAATCTTGTGTCATTGCTAAGATCCAAATTGGTGTATAATTCGGAAGTTGTGTATGTATTGTGGTTAATACTTAATCATTTAAGAATAATGGTATTGATTGGTTCTATCTAGGATTAGAACTCTACTTTTAGCTTAGAGTCTGTTATTGGTTAAGCAACGTGTAAGGTTTCTCCACAACAAGGAGCTTGTTGATAAGTGAAATCTCGAGTAGGGTACTCGAGGAGTGGAGTATGGACAAAGATAGATCTTTGTGGCCGAACAACTATAAATCATTGGCGTTCGGTTTGATCTTTCCTTTCCTTACCTCTTTACATTCTTTATTCATTATTGCATATACTTTGTGATTATTAGTTTAGATACACTATCACTTGTTCATACTGTGCAAAGAAGGTTTCACATAAACCACTCGAATCAAGCTTTTTGAAAAGGATTTTTAAAAACCGGTCTTTTAGATCATCCAACTAGTGAAACTATGCAACCCCTCACACCCCTTCTAGTTTCTACAGACTATTATGCGCCTTCTTTGTTTTAGTAGCATGAATTTTTGTACCATTTTTGATCAGATACCCTGCTTTCTATATTGTGTGCTCTCACCTTTGCACCAAGGTGCACCTGCTTATTTAACTAACAATCCATGTTTTTCATTCCTTCTCATTGTTTAATCTCTAACTTTTTTAAGCACCACAACATCATCCTAATCCCGAGTTATAAAGCTTCATGATTTTCCTAAGCTATTTGTAGTTCCACTTCAAACCAAACGCGCTTTTGAACACCATGGACTCATATTTAAACACTGGAACCATGTTTTTTGAACCTAACTTTTTTTGAACCCTCATACTTTTATAAATAATTTTGAACGATCTTTTCAATGGTAAAAATAGTACTTGTACTATCCATTTATCTTCAAACCTTGATTTAACCACGTCGAGTTGATTTAAACCTTTAGACACACTAAAGACGAAACTTCCTCAACAAGCGTCATACGTTGTGAGCTAAACATTCTTTCCTAAAAGCTTGATCTACTTACTTTCTAAAATCACCTAAGGATTTAGTGTTTTCACATCAAATATACAAAACATGTACTTCAAGTGATCCTTCTTCTGCATCATCATAAACATCTAAACCTTGTGTGTCTTCTTATTTAACACCAAGACTTGATCTTCAAAAAACTTACGAGGCCATCAATACCCGGTTTAATTAAAACCTTGCCCCATGATAACCAACAAACTCTTGAAGCTTCTTAACCTTCAAGATTTGTTATCGTCAGGGAACTATAAAATCATTACCGTTTGAAGCTTTTAAACCCTTTTGACAATCTCTTTGTACATCAAGGCTCACAAACCAATTTGTGAATAGAACTTCCAATAAACCTTGAGGGCTTAGCACGAAACTAATCGAAAACCCCACAAGAAAAAAATTAGTACCCTTAAGATCACAAGAGATACGACAAAAGAAAGAAAAACACCTTAAGTATACCATCAACCCCCTTAACCCATATCAACTCTATTTATATAGTGTATGAAATAATAGATCCCTATATAAATAAAATTATATAGCATGCTTTCTAGGCTTGCACATCAATTAGTCATAGTCTTAGTTGAGAGTAAGAATCTTTTAAAGTTCATATGAACTTTAAAGGAAAAGTTCTCTCACAAACATAACATCGAGACATAATATAAAACTCAATTATCTTTATTTATGTGTAAGAACTTTATTTATAAAGTTCATATAAACTTTAAAAGATACTTACTCTTTAGTTTAACATTTACTTTATACAACTATGTACAATTCAATCACTTAGCATAAACTGACTACACATTAGTCTAAAAACTATTACAACAAGGATACATTTCTATTTTGAATTGTCTACATTCATATGATCATGCATATAATTTCTGTTTAGTAGATGTTAAAATACATATTCATAAATGGGATACCTTTATAGCTAATTGCACAAAAAATGATATTCGTAACATTTTTTATACTATAATATTAAACTTTCAGTTATCTTTTTCTTTCCAATTTACATAGAATAACGAAAGAAGAGAATCGTAAGGAGGCACTTGTTTCATAAATATTAGAATTAACCATGACAATCATAGTCATTTTAAATGTTTCGTTGATGATTAATTGTCAAATTATGATCTCAAGAATGATAAATCCATATCAATTGGGAGGGTGACTTTTGTTAATCATGCTCGTGAGGCCGGCGTATTATATTATTTCCATTACAAAAGTAATAAAATTTGAGCATTTAAATGAACTTATTAAATGTGATACCGATGATCCGTTGGGATCTCAAAATAAATCAAAAGAGAAAATAAAGGGATATGGGATGGAAGCATGCAAGAGTTATCTCTTCCTAGTTTCCTGCCTAATAACTTTGACCCATAAACTTAAGCTTATCATTAGGTTTCGTTATAAATAGGGCTTAGAAAAAAAACATAAAGGCATGCCTCATTAGCCACGTAAAAACATTGTAAAGAGAAAAATCAATGTCTTGTTTTTTAGAGAGAATAATTACATAACAATTACCTCTAATTTCCTTTTCATTATTATCATATTCATTATGTTGTATGGTATTTATAACATCCGTTCAGAGACGTTGTGATCGAAAACTCTAAATTGATCAAGTGGTATCAGAGCCTTGTTCGACTTATATGGTGCAAACCAAGTCGGGGTACAAGTCATCATGAGAACCTGTTACCATTCCTCAATAACATCTCCGACCACCGCGGGCTAAAGAAACAACATCAATGATGGCTAATACCAATGAGAAATTTGTGGGTGGTCAAGATGACCTCGCAATAAAGGTTGATAAACTCGCTAAACAACTGGAGTCTATTATGGGTTGGATTCAAGCACAACCATCAAACCGACCCAAGGCTCAAGAGACACCCCAAAAAGGGAACTTATAACTTTCCTGGTTCTCACCGACCATTTAAGGTTGAAGCTAATATTGACATCCCGACGTATGATGGCACCATATATGCGGAAAACTGGATTCGTGGCTGGATCAGTTGGAGACTTACTTCACTTTATATGGGTTTCGTAGCAGCGATAAGGTTGTCTTTGCACGACTGAAGTTAACAAGCCATGCAACGGGTTGGTGAAATTGCCAATCAAAAATCATAGGTAATGAAGAAGTTACATGGAAAACATTCACTCAACTCTTACGCAAAGATTTTTACCCCATGGGGTATGATCAAGATCAATGGACACAGTGGCACAATTTACGTCTATAAAGAGGTCAGAATGTACAAGAATACACTACTGAATTTCTTCGACTCGCGGTGACATTGGGGATTTCAATAGATAATGTAGATATATTAACGAAATATGTTGTTGGCTTAACTATGCAAATTTAAAATGAGATGCGGTTGCACGTGATAACAAATATCGTTGAACAAAATAATAAAATTGTGGGAAGAAAGTTTGAAGATGAATTGAAGGTTCAAGGGACGAACTATAGAAATCACAAGAAAGAGTTTAAAAAAAGAGGTTGACATACTCCTCAGATGAAACTAAATATTACAGTAATTCTAAGATCACTGGACACACAGTGTAACACCCTATTTTGATAAATGGAATGTCACGCGTGATTATGGCGTGTCATCAAAGCATACAAGGATAATGTTGATCCCAAACTTAGATCGATTAGCTTTGTGTATACGAGATTAGATCAAGTATAGCACGTAGAGAAACCTTTGTATATGCTTTGTAAATCTAAGTGTTATGCGGAATTTAACACTTAAACAAGAACACAAGATATAAACAAACTTTCACTTTGATTATCAATATCGAACTTGCTTACAATGAAAGATGTTTACGAATGAAAACTATATAAAACTTGATATTAAACATTAACCTAAAGGCCTTCTTTTATAGACTAAGAAGCCTTGTACAATAAGCTACGTATCAACTATTCTAGGTAAAGATAAACATAGAAAATACACTGTCGTTTCTATCCTTACTAGAAGTATTCTAGAATATAATAAACGTGTAGCTTATATCTTCCATCAGTGCTTGTCTTCAATCTGTCAACGCTTGACTTTAACTTGTCAACGCTTGAGCTGTCAGCGCTCACTTTGTTCTTGTCAACGCTTGAGTTGTTCTTGTCAGCGCTCAAGTGATCTGGCCTTAATTTATTCCCAACAATCCTCCCCTAAACTTGATATCCACTCCTATGATCAAGTTTCTGAATAAGCATTAAGAACTAGGAGGAGTCTGACAAATCTTATCATATTGGTAATAAATAAATCTGATCAAATCCTTTGCCACGTCACTTGAATAATCTATCTCCAGCTGAGTGTCCTTCATCTTTTCCAAAATAGCTTTGGATATAAAATATTGAGCATCCACAAGTAGATACTCAGCAAACTTTGTAGAACTCAAATGATATACACCAGCAGCTGAATATAACCTCCATTGAAGACCACTGAGGTCATCTTCAATATCCTTCCATATTTCAGGATCTTCTTCATTTGTCCCACACATTCTTTTGAATGTGGTCCAAAGTTTTATTCCATTAGCTGAAGTTGGTGCTTCAGCCTCATACTTGGTCTCTAGCAACCTCCAAAGGTCTACCAAGTCTTCTCTATCACAACTTGCAAATAAAGATATGAGAGTGGTAAAAGTGTGTACCTCCTTGCCAAATCTGCCAATCTTCCAGAATCCACATTCATCCTCATCATAACTCACAATTGGATTCCTGGAATCTAATGGTAACACCTGCACCATATCTGAAGCTTCTAATGGGGAGAGCTTGAGGCTCTTTCTTATAACTGATTCACCTAGATATAGTGGATCCATATCTTTTGGAAATTCAAATTTAAATCCCTTCTTCACTGGTCTAGGAATTATCATAGCTTTCTTGATTTCCATTTCTTCTGCAAGTTGCTCCCTTCTTTCATCTGAAAGAAGTCTGAGAGTGTTTGCTTCCTGCACTCTCACCCAAATAGGATAAGCCCTATGTTCCAACTCATCAAATGTCAAAGCCTTCAACTTCTGATGTGTCCATCCAACTCCATGACATCTGAGCAACATAAAGTAGAGCTCTCTTCTATCCCTTTTTAACTCTGAGAGAATATTGCTTGCCTTGTGCTTCAATATCACCTTACAATCCTTCTGAACTCTAAGAAGAAGCTCCAAACCCCATATTTGATCTGAAATGGTCAAGTCTGGATTATCCATGCAGCTTTCTTCCCAAGAATTGTACATCTGAACCACCTCTGGCATGTCAAAGTCAACCTGCAATTTTAAATCTCTCAACTTTTCCCTAGCAAGCTCATCACCATACTCAAGCCTTTCTGGTTCTATAATCATCACACTTGAGTCAGAGCTAGATCCATCACTTTCCTCTTCAGAAGTCACAACAAATGGTGACTTTTCCTTTTCACCTTGTTCCATCATTTGTTCAGCCAATCTTCTATCAAATTCAACTTGGGCTGCATCCTTTGGAACAATTTCTTCTACCAATTTACCCTTACCCTTATCTGATGGTGCAATGGTTGGTAAGGTAGATGGTAATATCTGAGTAGAAACTTCTTTGATGATAGATGATGACTGGAATACATCACCCTCATGTGCAGGTCTGTCAACGCCCAAATTTCCTCTATCAGCGCCCAAAATACTTCTATCAGCGTCCAAATTTGTCTTGTCAACGCTCAAATATTTTCCCTCAGCGCCTTGTGTAACCTCTCTCAACATAGCTGTAAATGATAAATTTAGATTGGTTGGAGAGATTAAGGACGTATCAAAACCTGTTTGTTCCTTCAAAGTTGTAAGAGCTTCAGCAACATCCATTGATTGACCATCTTGACTGCTCTTATCACTCAGATTTCTTTGATCTTCCTCCCCTTTGGAAGACTCCTCCATACCCCTCCTAGCATTATCACTCTCCAAAAAAACAATCCTCTCCCTCAATTGCTTGAGTTCAAGGCCTTGTGAGCTGACAATGTATACTAAGTCTACATTTTGCTTTTGCAAGCTAATGTAGACTGCCGTCAATTCCAAAAGAGTCATTGGTTCCAGTCTGCCCTCTTCTAAAATGGGGATTTGACCTCCCAAGTCAGGTCATTGGGCATGGATGAGGACTTAATGATGGTGGGACTGTCTTGGCCAGCATCTAAGCCAGAACCAATAGTCCCAGCCTCATCCAGGTCACCAGCCACACTTGTGGTGGTGGTTCTCTCTGCTACATGGCTAGGACCACCAGAGGAGAACAATCCAGTAGTCCTTTGGCGTTTTATCAACCTATATTCAGGTGTTGTAGAAGATGGTGTGGAAGAATGAGTCGATGTGGGTTGGTTAAGGGGTGTTTGGGATTGTGATGGTTGTGTGTCAGCGTTGGAAATAGGCACATCAACGCCAACATTTGATGTGTCAGCGTCAAAGGGTTCTTGGTCAATTTGAATTTGTTCAGGTGAGGGTAAAGGTTCAGGAATGGGTTCAAGTTGTGGTTGAGGGTCAATTTGAGGTTGGGGGTCTGGTTGGGGTTGTGCTGCTGCAATAACAGCAAGCATGGCTGGGGTTAAAGGTAAGTCTCTAAGAGGTGGTGAATTCATCTTTGTAAAAATAGCCTTCTTTTGTTTAGGGATCTTATAAAAATCATTGTGATCCCTTGAACAATAACCTTGATCATCAAAAATCATTTGCAGAAAACGGGGATAAGCTAAAGTCATTTTTGTCCCCTTGTTTTTACACATTCCTTCAAAAATCATTTTAGAATAGTTATATTTTTGCCCTGTTGCAATGCACACAATAGCACTGGCAATGGATCTATTGATCTCATTGTGTGCAGTACATTTGGGACTCAACATTGAAGGAGAATGTGAATGAGGTACTTCCAGGCTGGGGGAAATTCCTGCTTATGATACTTGTTTAGAGTACCTTCATCAGGAAAAGGATATCCCAAAGCCCTAAGCCCTTGTTCTATTTCAGTTATGGGAAGAATGGCTACACCATCAGCATCATCAAGATGCAAGGCCTGGCGTACCAAGGCCTCAGTAACCACCCAAGATCTCCCATGAACAATAGAAGTCAATGTGGTCACTCCATTAACTGTTGAGGAACTGACAGTGTTCCAAAACTGCTTAATGTGTGTGACTGGAATGAGTGGTGCATGAGAAAGAGCATACCTTAATGGGGATGCGTTCAAATACGCCACCATTTGTGTGTATTGAGAAAACAAATCATTATCAGCAACAAGATAAGCAATCATGTTGTGTTGAGACTTGAACCCCAAATCCAATTCTGCTGAGTTAAACTTTGGTGCCATTGATGAAAGCTGTTAATTTGAAGTGTAGAAGATGAAGTTGATAAGAGAAAAGTGTTAGACAAGAATTATAGATACCCTGTTTAAAATAGTTGCCAAATTTATAGGAGAAAAAGAATGCATGTGATTGGCCCAAAAATAGGCAAAGATTTTCAAAAACTAATCATGAAAATATTGAAAAATTTATAAGTTATCTCATGCATTTAATGAAAGTAACGACTCCTAAAATTACGGCTTGAAAATATGTCAAAAAGTAACAACTGGGTAGGTCCCATTGAGTGTCAACGGTCAAAAATAACCTATCAACGCCCAACGGCTATAATCTTGTCAACGTTCGCCTAAAGCCATGTCAGCGTCTAATTTGGTCACAACAACGCTTGGAAAATTCTTGTCAGCGTCCAAAAATAAAATTGTTTTAAAAATTGAAAAATGACCTAAACAAGTAATTTATCTTAGAGAAGATAACCAAAAGCTGATAATTATCATAGGGCGACAAGCACTGTCCAGTTATGCACACTTGCATAAGCAAGATAGACATAACAGTCCTCTAGTGTCCCTTGCTAACCAAAATTCTTAACAACAAAGTTACCTTATAAAATCCTTGTTACTCCCAGGTAAATCCCATATCAAAATCATTCCCAAGTCTCCCAACAGACCACAACCAATTCTAGGCCAAAAATGTCTTGGCAGCATGCAAAGTTGATATACTATGCATGCTACAGTGCCTCATGGTTTAGTAAAACTAACCCATACTCACCTGTGGACACAATCTAGAATTGTGATAAGAGTATCATATGGATACCCAAAAATCCTAAAGGTTCCTAAAACCTCCCCTTAAACCATGATACAATAAGTTTGCTAAAAACATGCATGAAGAAAAAAAAATAAAAAAATTTATGTCAAGATAGGACAATTAACCAGCTCCCAAACATCCTGAATTGCAAATTGGTGAAGCTCATCCTGCATTGCTTCCACCCAACTTGGTTCTTTGAGAGCATCAAATATCTTCTTGGGTTCTTCTTGTGACAGAAAACATGCAAACAAACATGCTTGCACAAGAGGGGTATCAACCTTCTTGTGTATATTGGCAATAAATCCACCAAGTCCTTGATGAGATCTTCTTGTCTGAACTGGAGTCATAATATCACTAATGATCTGAGATGGGGGGTGATTCTTCATTGTGGAAGTGAGAACTCCTCCTTCAAAAAGTCTGGTGTCCTCAACCTCATGCTCCATGTTGCCAATGTCTTCTTCATCAGACTCTCTTATGTCAACATAAGGATGACCTTCTTCATGTGAATTGGAAGGTTCTCCTTGTTCAAAAGTGGAAGAGAACAGATGTGCAAAGGTGTTGTCAACGTCTGAACCTTGTTTGTCAGCGCTTGGGCTAACAACGCTTGAACTGTTGTTGTCAACGTCTGAGCCATCAATGTCTGAATTGGTCTTGTCAGCGCTAGATTTGCCTTTGTCAGCGCCTGAAGAACCATGCATGTTTGTATCTGGTGGTATTTGGAAACCACCATTTTCTTGTCCAGCAGCAGCAGCAGCAGCAAAAGCATCTGTCCAAATGGGAATTGTGACATATTCAAATGTAGGAGATGCCTTTTCTACTTGTGATCCAATCTTCTCATGAACCTGTGTACCTGAAACATTAACAACTTGTTCCTCCACAACATTTGAAGTTACCTTCACAATGTCTGGATTAGTAACAGGCATATAATTTAAAGTTCTAGATAAGGGTTCCAAATCAAACAACCAATTAGGACCACTTTCAGGATCACTAGGTTTATTCTCTAAGAACCTAACATGTACTCTCTCAACAATACGTTTGTCCTCTTTAAGATAAACCCTATAACCCTTGCTCTGGACTGAATACCCCATGAAGTAACCTTCATCACCTTTTGCACTAAATTTCCCTAAGGCATCACTAGTATCCAACACTACTACATGACAACCAAAAGGTCTGAGAAAACCAATATTAGGTTTTCTACCCCAAAGTAACTCATAAGGTGTTTTGTTCTGAATTTTGTTAACCAATGCTCTATTTTGCACATAGCATGCTGTATTAACAGCCTCAGCCCAAAAGGCTATTGGAAAGTGAGCATCAGCTAACATTGTTCTGGCTGCTTCAATTAGGGTTCTATTTTTCCTTTCAGCAACCCCATTTTGTTGTGGGGTTCTAGCAATGCTAAATTGCCTAGTAATTCCTTTCCTGGCACAAAAATCATCTAGCTTCTTGTTCCTAAATTCTCCACCATTATCACTCCTAAGTATTTTAACCTCATTGCCAGACCTTTTCTCAATTTGAGTGATAAAATCAATAAGAACATCAGCTGTGTCACTCTTCATAGCTAGAAAGAATGTCCAAGTAAACCTAGAAAAGTCATCTGTGACAACAAAACAATATGACTTGCCATTCAAACTTTCTATATTTGTTGGACCAAAGAGGTCCATGTGAAGCATATGAAGAGGTCTAGAACTAGTATGCACCTTTTTGGACTTGAATGAGACCTTGTGCTGCTTGCCTTTAAGACATGCAACATAAGAGTGGTCATTGTGAAAGGCCTTCTCAGGCAAACCATCAACTAAACCAAGCCTCACAAGTCTGTTTATATTTTTAAAGTTTATGTGCCCTAGTCTCCTGTGCCACAAATTACTTTCATCTACTGAGGCCTTAGCATAAAAACAAGACATATTTGCATTCACTTTAATCCCATTTAAATTCACATTATATATGTCCTTATGCCTAGGTGTTCTATACTCAATATATTTCTCATCAGGGATCTTAAAATCCTTACTTAACACCAAGCACTCAGTATCAGTGAAAAGAACCTTATTTTTGTTATCACAAACTTGTGATACACTGAACAGATTATAATCCAGTTCTTTTACCAGGAAGACGTTCTCAAAACGTAGATTATTGGTGAGAAGGGTTCCTTTGCCTGTAATGGTGTCGTAGCCACCTCCAAAGTACACCTTATCACCATCTTTAATAGGAGTGAAGTTCGTCAGATAGTCTTCCTTTCCTGTCATGTGCCTTGAGCATCCACTATCCCAATATCCATAATCATTGATCTGTCTTTGAATGCCCTGCACATAAAGAAAACAAATTAGTTTTCTTTGGGAACCCAAGTCTCAAAAGACTTGGATTCATCTGGTTGTTCAATAAGAACAGACTTAGTTCTCACAACAACCCCATTCTCATCCCTTTTAGGATGAAATACCCAGTTAACCCCAATAGGTTTTGTAATGACCTTTGAAATGTAATTAAATCTATTGCAAGTCATTGAAATTCCATTATTATTAGGGTTTTGATCTTTCTTGGGTCTCCATGTTAAGCTTGAAGAAGCTTTAGACCCCTTACCTTGTGGCTGCAAATACTTAGGTCTGGTCACGTTTCTGTCAGCGTTGGATTTTGTCCTTTCAACGCTGAAATTACCCTTGTCAGCGTTGAACCTAGGGTTTGCTACAGGAACCCATTGCCTATTTGACCAGGTGTTTGTCTTTTGAAAAGGTCTTTGTCCATGAGTGTTAGACCTTCTAGAGAAGAATGGGGCAGGTCTAATCACTTGTGGACTTTGCTGCACACAAGGTTTGGGTCTGACAACGTTTGACTTCCTAACAACGTTGACTTTCTTCCTATCAGCGTTGAACTTGTTCCAATCAGCGCTGGCTTTGGGAGCGTTGACACACTTGTATGCCAAATGTGAAAAGCTACCACAAGTATAACAGGCTTTCTTAGACACACTCTTAGGTCTAGAAGAGAAGAAACCTGTTCCATGATTGTTAACTTGGCTCTTGGGTGACCTATTATTCCTATACATCTCTGCATATTTAATGGTAGGTCTTCTAACAGTGTTTGAGCCTAGGTCAACAGCTTTACCAGTGACTGGGTGAGTAACCTTAATGGGTGGTGATTCATTGGGACTTTCACATAGCAAACCTCCCTTAACAAATAAAGTAGGGTTAGCTTTCTTCCACTCATTTAGGTCAGTCAGTTTTTGTTGATACTCTTCCACTGGAGTGACAACTCTTGGTGGAGGAATGAATTCCTCTTCTTGGCATTCTGGTATACCAGTCCAAGATAAATCCTTTCTAAGGACACCATAGAAGTCACCAGCTGGTGGTGGAACCAGAGAGTAATCATTCATCCCAATCCCAGTCATGTCCTTAGGATCCCTTTGTTTAGCTACACAGTCTCCTAGGGTTTGGGTGACTCTATCAAATCTTTGAATTTTGAGGTCAACATTATCTTTATTCTTAATGGCCTCATCTAACTTAGCCTGTAGGTCTCTATTGACCTTTGTCATGATATTTCTAATATCCATACTACCCTCTAGCTCATGCTTTAAGATATTTATCTTATCTTTTAAGTCAAATTCCATTTTCTTATATTCAGAAACGGTTTTCTTAGTTTCAGTAAGAGCTAGTTGGTAATTGGACAATTTACACCTTTCAGTGCTCATATCATCTTTTAGTTTTAACACCTCTTTGTTAAGTCTATCAGTGTTTAACCTACAACCTTTGCTACAAAAAGCACCATCATATACCTCATTATCAGATGAAGAGGAGGAGTGTGCCATGAGAGCATATTCAACATGCTCTTCTTCTTCAATATCAGCAACCAAAGCTTTGTCCTCTTCAGCATTCTTAGCCAGATAGCTCCAATCCCATCCTGTGCCATCAATTCCTTGACCTGCAACCATGGCTTTGGAATCCTGAGCTTTAACAACCTGACTTGAGGGTTTACCAGCATCAGATCTTCTAGGAGATCTACATTCCCTCATGAAGTGCCCCATACGATGGCAGTTGTAGCATTCAACTTTGGATTTATCAAATCCAGCTGTGTCTTTAGCATTGAAGGTCATCTTCTTCTTGAACCTTCTATTCCACCTATTTGCTCTTATACTAGCAAGAGCCATGTTCCACTTGATGTCCATCTCTTCCAAGTGCTCATCACTTATCTGCTCAAGGTCCTCATATGTAATCACTGAACCATTGGGCAAGGAAGCAATGTAAGCACACACAGTATCCAAATCCAAACCAGCAGGTTTAACTCTTGGGGAGTCATTCATGAATGTGTCAGCGTCTGAAAAGGAGACGTTGACAGGACTTGTTCCAGCGCTGACAAATGATGATCCAGTAACTGGATGCATAAAAGAGTCCTTTTGATTAAACTGACCTTCACTATGAGAGAAGAAGGCCATGTTGCTGGTGCTAGATTTGCTTCCATGATCTGAAAGAGTTTCATCTTCCAACAGTCTTAGTTTGTTGTAGATGTCATCAAACGAGGAGCTTTTGTAAGTATTATTGGCAAGAATAGATCTTGCCTCAATCTTCCATGCCTCACCAAGACTTTTCAGAAAGGTAGCATTGGTGTCAACATCACCAACTTGTGTCCCCATGAAGGACAACTTGCTTGTGATGTCAAGCAATCTGCTTCTCACACTACTCAATTTCTCATTGGGCTGAGCTTTGAAGACAGCATAATCATGCAGAAGTTGCTTTTTCTTTTCTTCCTTAGTGTCTGCATTGCCACCATATGCAACTTCAAGTGCTTCCCAAAGATCCTTAGCAGATTCATAGCCTCTATATTTGTGCTGGTTTTCTTGTCCCAAAGAAACTTTCAGAATATTTAGGGCTTTCATGTCAACCCTTTTCTTTGCAATATCTTCAGCACCTACAGCTCTACCATCTCCAGGTTTTTCTTTCTTATCTTCATCAGGACATCCTTCAACAGCTGATCTTTAAGTAATGGCATCCTGAATCTTTTGAGCCTTATTGAATGAGTTTCCATATTCAATAATCTCCCAGAGTGTGTAATCAAAGATCCCCAGATATTGTTCAAAGTTGAACTTCCATAAGTCAAAGTTGGTTGCATCAAGCATGGGAATCCTAATGTTTGGTAAGGGTGAAGAAGAGGTGGTTATTGCTTCAGACATGATGTTTTTAGGGTTTTGAGAAAATTAGGGTTTTGGTGTTCGTATATGATTCTGGTGTTCTTCAAAGATCAAAAGTTCCTCAACAAGCTCTGATACCACTTGTTGATCCCAAACTTAGATCGATTAGCTTTGTGTATACGAGATTAGATCAAGTATAGCACGTAGAGAAACCTTTGTATATGCTTTGTAAATCTAAGTGTTATGCGGAATTTAACACTTAAACAAGAACACAAGATATAAACAAACTTTCACTTTGATTATCAATATCGAACTTGCTTACAATGAAAGATGTTTACGAATGAAAACTATATAAAACTTGATATTAAACATTAACCTAAAGGCCTTCTTTTATAGACTAAGAAGCCTTGTACAATAAGCTACGTATCAACTATTCTAGGTAAAGATAAACATAGAAAATACATTGTCGTTTCTATCCTTACTAGAAGTATTCTAGAATATAATAAACGTGTAGCTTATATCTTCCATCAGTGCTTGTCTTCAATCTGTCAACGCTTGACTTTAACTTGTCAACGCTTGAGCTGTCAGCGCTCACTTTGTTCTTGTCAACGCTTGAGTTGTTCTTGTCAGCGCTCAAGTGATCTGGCCTTAATTTATTCCCAACAGATAAATGTATAAAACATCACATGACCATAAAAGAAATACCAGAATCAAACATCGGTACCCCAAAAGTAGAACTCATCACACACAAACATAAGTACTGTAAATGAAAAGGACTAAACAATGTCCATGAAAATGAGTATCAAAGTATAAAGAAATGCATAAAGTAATGAAGGCTAGGAAGCTTCCAATCCATATGCACGTACGCTTAAAGTCTACGAGCGTCCCTGAGTACCTGCCATTTTGGGAACATGAAAGGAAAAACGGCTGAGCATAACGCTCAGTGCACGGATATATAAGTAAAGCATGAATAACATAAGCATATAAGCATAGAGCAGCAGAAAAGACTAAGTCCTGAATAACCTGGTATATCTTAGTGAAACTGGTTTTATCGTTTGAAAAGCCTTATGTTTATCTTGTAAAAACTGTTTAACATGTTTACCATTAGCCAATATAGGTCATGAAATATCAACGTGCATGAATACTTGGAGGGGTGACCTCGTCATGCAAATTAGAGGGGCTGCCTCTAATTTAATATACTGGTGTGGGTATGAGGGATCAGCTCCTTGTGAAGGATGCAAGGCACACATCACATTCACCTGAATAATTTGCTGAAAACATGTAAACTAGGATGCACCCATACGTCCCACATGAAAATAATAATAATATGGCCAAAAGCTGAAGGGACGCCACGAGCTATCACTCCGTCATGGTGGAGTCATAACACTGGTGCCTCCAGTGTTATGGTTATGGTACCTCCATAACTAGGTGAAACTGGTCATGCATGTATATGGCTTTAGGTATCTAATTAAACATAAGCAATTCAGAAACATATAAAACATATACTGGGGAAAACAGTTGGCTGCATACGGGAAATCCTAATAAGGAAGAATGTCCATACTGAAAGAACGAAGAATCCGTACCTTGTGTCCAGTGAACGAAGAAGACGAACGCAAGAGAGTCCTACTTCGGTATCACTAATGCTACATAAATACATACGTGTATAAGTATCTAATTACTGAGTACGTAACTGGTCTTATATCATGTCTTAACTTGTTTTATATGTTCATGTCATGTTTTACTGATTTAGGCTTTATACTGCGTTTATCATGTATTCTGTCTATTATGTCTAAGTATTTCTTGTATTTCTTGTATTATTATACTTGTTTTGTAATAATAAGTAACTTTCTAAAAATAGTAGGTTTCATAAAATAGAAAGTTTCCAAAAATAGAAAGTTTCCAAAAATAGAAAGTTTCCAAAAATAGAAAGTTTCCAAAAAAAAGAAAGTTTCCAAAAATAGATTTACTGCCTAAAATAGATAAGTTTCTAAAAATAGAAAGTTTCCATAAATAGATCAGCTGCCTTAATTTAATAAGTTTCTAAAAATAGAAAGTTTCCATAACTAGAAATAAACTGGATTATTAAGCTAATAATATAAGCTTAGGTGTTTACTGATTTATATTCTAAGTCATGTGATTAAACAATATAGTTTATTAATTATTTCATGTAAATTGAATAAAATATAGGTTAAAGTATTTAATAAAATATATCATGATTTAATTAAATAAAAAGGTAATAATACTTAGGTTAAAACGTGTATTAATATTTGGTATTAATATAACCTAAGTCATGTAAATTAATTAATTATAAGTCATGATTTTAATAATTAATTAATTATATAGTCTAAATAAAACGATAATTACTTAGGTTAAGATTCATGTATTATTAATAATATTAATAACCTAAGTCATGTATAAATTAAATTAATCATGTACATGTTTTAATTAATTTAATTTAATCTTGTAAAAATAATTAACCTTGTAAAATAATTAACTTGCAAAAATAACCCATGAACCGAACCCGTATTTTAATTTAAACATGTCGTGAACCGGACCGGTTTAACCCATGAACCGGCCAACCAAACGCACCCTTAACAGTGGCAAACCGGCTTGGCCGGTTGCCACTGCTTGCGTATAAGGTGCGACCGGCTGAGCCAGTGGTTCCCTTGGTCTTGGCTAGCTGCTACCAAGCGGCGGTTCCCCCTGCTTTCCTTAATTAGCCACCGGCTTAAGCCGGTGGTGGTCCTTGTTTCTGTCGTGACCCAACCGAACACCAAACATACCCCCGATAAGGTCGGGGGTTCCTTGCTCTTGCGGCCGAGACACACAACACACACCGAGACCTTGAGGTCTCAGTTGGTGTGAAACAAAAGCAAGCCGAGACCCCCCCCCCCCCCCCCCCCCCCCCCCCGTTGGTCTCGGTTCCATGCGTCGGCCAAACAAACACCCCTTAAACCCTAATTAATTTACCCCCATGATTTATTAACATGTATTTTACTTGTTTTTAAATAAACCATGATTTCATGTGTTCTTGATTCAATAAAAACATAAAGAAAAAGAGGTTTAAGGATTTACCGATTACGTGAAACAAAGGGGAACGATAACACTAACACACTTGCAAGAAATCAATCACCAAAAATCAACCAACACCCTCTTTTGGTGTTCTATACCCGTCGGCCAAGAGAGATAGCAAAAGAGATTAAGGTTTTGTTTATTTTCTAATTTTTGTAATTATGAAAATACCTTTTTCCTTGTTTTAGTAAAATTGCATGGGCTTGGCCCTTTTCCTTGTGTCTAGCCGCGGGTAAGGGGCCCTCATGGGGTAACCCGAATGTTTTTCCGTGTCTAATATTATTCATGTTCTCGTGTTCGTGTTTTACGTGATTTAAAGTGTCTTATTATATTTATTCATGATCGTAATAAATAAACATAAATACGTAATACTAAGCTCATGATTATTTACGTTCATGATTTCATGTTTGTATGTTCGTGATTATAATTATTATTGAAATAATTATCGTGTCTTAATACGTATTAAATACTTATCGTGATATATCACGTACGTAATACTTGTAAATCTTGTTCGTGAATCGTAAACGTGCTATAAAAGGAAAGTTCTAATCATGTACGTACGATCATAAGGGTACTATTCATGGTAAAAGCATGCGGGTCTTATAACTCTTCCCCCCTAAAAAGAATAATTCGTCCCCGGATTATAGATAAAGTAAACTGGAAAAGAAGAACATACCCGAATTCAAAATATTAAATGAGGGTAAGAAGCCCGTATAGACTCCTCTATTTCCCAAGTGGCTTCCCGCTCGGTATGATCCCTCCAGAGGATTTTGACGAATGGAATCGTCTTCCTTCTCATGACTCGTTCTTGTCTGTCAAGAACTCGTTCGGGTTCTTCTATGAAAGTGAGATCTTCACGAATCTATTCCAGTGGATACTGAACCATGTGAAGGGGATGATACTTATACCCTCTGAGTAAGGACACATGGAAAACATCGTGAACATGAGAAAGCTGCGGAGGTAACGCTAAACGGTAAGATACTTCACTGACTCGTTCAATGACATTAAACGGTCCGATGAATCGAGGAATGAGCTTCCCTTTGATTCCAAAACGTCTAACACCACGTGCCGACGAAACCTTAAGGAAAACGTGATCTCCTACGTTAAAATGTAAGTCCCTACGATGCTTGTCTGCATAACTCTTCTGACGTGACCGTGCTTCTTGCAGTTTCTGCTTAGCTACTGTGATCTTCTCATTAGTCAACTCTATCATTTCTGGTCCTTCAAGTGTTCGCTCACCAACCTGATCCCAGCAAATTGCGGCACGACACTTTCTGCCATACAACATCTCGAAAGGAGCACACTTGATACTTGCGTGCCAACTGTTGTTGTATGCAAACTCTACCAAACAGATGTACTCGTCCCAATCTCCCGTCCATTCCAACGCAAATGACCTCAACATGTCTTCTAATGTCTGAATTGTTCGCTCTGGCTGCCCGTCTGTTTGAGGATGAAAAACTGTGCTAAGCTTAAATTTTGTACCCCAAGCTTTCTACAGACTTATCCAGAATCGCGAAGTGAACCGAGGGTCTCTGTCTGAGACGATGCTGGATGGAGCACCATGAAGTCTCATGATCTCCTTCTTGTAAGTATCGGCGAGTTTACTTACCGAATCTTCCTTGCGGATTGGTAAGAAATGAGCTGATTTGGTAAGTCGATCAACGATAACCCAAATTGCATCGTGCTTCTTCTTTGTCGGCGGTAGACCAGTAACAAAATCCATGGTGATTTTGTCCCACTTCCACTCTAGAATATCTAACGGTTGAAGAACACCGCCATATCGCTGATGCTCGGTCTTAACCTGCTGGCAGGTAAGACATTTGGAGACGTAAGTCGCAACATCCTGTTTCATACCACTCCACCAAAAGTACTGCTTGATGTCATGGTACATCTTGGTCGAACCAGGATGAATAGAGAATGGGGAGCTATGAGCCTCAGCTAACAATGCTTCCCAGAGTTCTTGATCATCAGGACACAAAGTCTCGTGCCCTACCATAAGATACCATCTGTGTCTACTCGAAATTCTGTCTGCTTCTCCAAGTTCTGAATTATCGCCCAGATTTCACCATCATCCTTCTGAGCTTCCTTTATCCTAGAGAGTAACTCAGGTTCCACTCTAAGATTAGCCCAGTATCCGTGCTGTCCACGTACCATGATCTCTATGTCTAGTCGCTCCAAGTGTCCTGTAATGTCCTCCTCAATTTTAATGTCATTTATCATTCCGGACTTTCTGCTAAGTGCATCTGCCACTACATTCGCCTTGCCGGGAAGATACTGCAGATTAATGTCATAATCCTTCAACAGCTCTAACCAGCTCCTTTGTCTCATGTTCAATTCACGTTGAGTGAAGATATACTTCAAGCTCTTGTGGTCCGTGAAAATGTCACATGATTCTCCATACAAGTAGTGCCTCCATATCTTCAATGCAAACACGACTGCTGCAAGTTTCAAGTCATGTGTAGGGTAATTTTCCTCATAAGGCTTAATCTGCCGTGAAGCATACGCGATCACTTTACCATGTTGCATGAGAACACAGCCAAGTCCCTTCCCCGATGCATCACTGTAGATCTGAGATCCACCTGTACCAGATGAGAGAGTAAGAATCGATGCAAATACTAACTTCTGCTTAAGGTCTTCAAAGCTCTTATCTCTTTCTTCAGTCCAAACGAATTTATCCCCTTTTCGCATCAGTTTGGTCAATGGTAGTGCAAACCGGGAAAAGTTGTCAACGAACCTACGGTAATAACCAGCTAAGCCTAGGAAACTGCGAACTTCAGTCGCTGATGTCGGCCTTGGACACTTGGTAATCGCCTCAACCTTTGCTGGATCCATCGTGATTCCTTCTGCTGATACAATGTGACCTAAGAATGCCACCTTGTCTAACCAGAACTCACACTTAGAGAATTTAGTATACAGCTGCTTCTGGCAAAGAATCTGTAGTACTGTACGAAGATGGTCTTCGTGTTCCTCCTTGGACTTAGAGTAAATCAAGATGTCGTCAATGAAGACAATGACGAACTTGTCCAAAAATTCATGGAAGATTATGTTCATCAAATCCATGAACACTGCTGGAGCATTGGTAAGGCCAAATGGCATGATTACAAATTCGTAGTTGCCATAGCGTATACGGAAACCAGTCTTGGCGATGTCCTGCTCCTTAACTCATAGCTGATGATAGCCCGACCTAAGATCAATCTTGGAGAAATATTTGGCCCCTTGGAGTTGGTCAAACAGATCGTCAATACGTGGTAGTGGATACCTATTCCTGATGGTAATCTTGTTGAGCTCGCGATAGTCTATACAAAGACGCATACTACCGTCCTTCTTCTTAATGAATAAGACCGGTGCGCCCCATGGAGATGCGCTGGGTCGAATAAAGCCTCGCTCAATTGATCCTTCAGCTCCTTTAACTCTTTAGGATCCATGCGATAAGGAGCCTTGGAAATCGGCTCAGCTCCTGGGATGAGCTCGATATTAAATTCTACTTCACGTGCAGGTGGTATGCCCGGAAGTTCTTCTGGAAATACATCTGGAAATTCTGACACTATCGGCTGATTCTGAATTGATGGAGTTTCAGCATCCATGTCATGAACAGTAGCTATATAACCCTCACAACCATGTGAAAGTAATGCACGTGCTTGAAGGGTTGATATGATTTGTACAGACCTTCCGGATACGAACCTGTTATGAATGTACTCTGGCGCATTGACATCACAGAAGATGACTCGATATGAATGGCAGTCTATGGTAGCATGATGCTTGGATAGCCAATCCATGCCCAAAATCATGTCAAAATCATTCATGTCCAGCGGAAGTGCGTCAACAGGACGACCCTTGTCATCAAACTCTAGGGGAAGGCTCTTGTACACATGGGTTATGCGTACAGAGTCTCTTAAAGGCGTGGAAATATTCAGTATATTCTTTAGTGGCATGGGGAGTATCCTAACATTCTTGGCATAAGCAGTAGAAATGACCGAGTGAGTAGCACCCATATCAAACAGAACACATGCAGCTTGACCATACATATACAAGATTCCAGTGATGGTACCTGTAGACTTGTTGGCCTAATCGTGAGATGTCGTGTAAACGCGTCTACTAGTAGGAGGCGGCTTGGTATCAGCATGTCCCGATGTACCCTCCATCTCGCCCATGCGGCAATCCTTCATGCGATGGCCAGGAAGACCACACTTGTAGCATGCGTCGCTGTCACGGCGACATGGCCCTGGGTGCCTACGGTGGCAGGTAGAGAAAAGAGGATGAGTATATCCTCCAGCAGGTGTCCTGACTGGCTGAGAGCCTGATAAGAACAATATACATGAGACATGGTAAAAATGTACAAAGTACATTGCGGATAAATCGTATGATAGAATACTAGTGATAGCTTGACGGTTAGGCTGTGAACCTCTCTGGTTCTGGTCCCCCCCGTTACCATGATTCCTGGTAGAAGATTCTCTAATGTGTCAGAATTTAGAACTATAACATGTAATCATAAGAAAATGAGTAAGTATAAGGACCTTCCTGCTGTTGGAGTGTCCAGCGTTATTACGGTAATTATCATTACCGCCACGCCTATCCGTAGCAGAACGGTCGTGAGTCTGACCATTTTGGTTGAGTGGGTTGTTGCTGAGTAGCCGGCTGAGACCGGTCCCCAGTCTTCTGCCTGGAAGATACAGTTTAAAAGAGATGAAATATTGACATGTACTGAAAGAATACAGATTGGTCACCATTTAAATACGAATGTCTACCTCTTATTGGGTCTCTATGCTTCCTCGAACTCATCTCTTTCTTACAGCATCTCCAGCTTACGTTATGCATCGGCCACTTGTGCTACCGTGTTGAACGTAGCACCTCCTAAGTTATTGGCAATCATTGGAGAAAGAGCCCAACGAAAATGTTGTGCCTGCTCTTCAGTAGTGCCCGCGGTTGCTCTCAGGACACCAGCGAACCGAAGGAAACGCTGCATAAAATCATTGTTATTTTCCTAACGTCGCTGGCTAATAGTGTAGTATTCACTCATGAGCATATTCCTTCCTTCCGTGGGAAAGATGCGAGGTGGGGGAGGATAGTCCTGCGAGTCTGCATTGGCAGCTTCAACCATCTCCTGGTTATTGTGTGTGTTTACCATCTGACAGTATAACATAAAATACATGGTTACACTGATCAAAACATAAACTATATACATGAAAAAAAAATTATACCAATAAATCATGAGAAAAATTTATGTAGGAAAAACTAGTACATGAATGCATGATGTAGTTTTATGAAAACTTTTGTATGCTCGAGAGTGAACGCCTATGGTTAGTTCACTCAAAACAAAAGACATGGTGAGGGGACGCCGATGGGTCGATCCCAAAGTTAAAAGTTTCGATAAAACACATGCGACTAAATAGTGCCAGTCCTGTACCAACCATTACTTAGTCATAAACGTGCGACAATGACATATATATGTATGCTTGAAAATGATGAATGCATGAAAACCGACTGTCAGTTCTAAGAAGACCATAGTGACTACCCACTAATCACAGGTCGTGTTTTGAGAGCCTACAATTCGAAGCCCTGGCTCTGATACCATAATTGTAACACCCCATTTTGATAAATGGAATGTCACGCGTGATTATGGCGTGTCATCAAAGCATACAAGAGTAAATGTATAAAACATCACATGACCATAAAGGAAATACCGGAATCAAACACGGTACCCCAAAAGTAGAACTCATCACACACAAACATAAGTACTGTAAATGAAAAGGACTAAACAATGTCCATGGAAATGAGTATCAAAGTATAAAGAAATGCATAAAGTAATGAAGGCTAGGAAGCTTCCAATCCATATGCACGTACGCTTAAAGTCTACGAGCGTCCCTGAGTACCTGCCGTTTTAGGAACATGAAAGGAAAAACGGCTGAGCATAATGCTCAGTGCACGGATATACAAGTAAAGCATGAATAACATAAGCATATAAGCATAGAGCAGCGGAAAAGACTAAGTCTTGAATAACCTGGTATATCTTAGTGAAATTGGTTTTATCGTTTGAAAAGCCTTATGTTTATCTTGTAAAAACTGTTTAACATGTTTACCATTAACCAATATAGGTTATGAAATATCAACGTGCATGAATACTTGGAGGGGTGACCTCGTCATGTAAATTAGAGGGGCTGCCTCTAATTTAATATACTGGTTTGGGTAGGAGGGATCAGCTCCTTGTGAAGGATGCAAGGCACACATCACATTCACCTGAATAATCTACTGAAAACATGTAAACTAGGATGCACCCATACGCCCCACATGAAAATAATAATAATATGGCCAAAAGCTGAAGGGACGCCACGAGCTATCACTCCGTCGTGGTGGAGTCATAACACTGGTGCCTCCAGTGTTATGGTTATGGTACCTCCATAACTAGGTGAAACTGGTCATGCATGTATATGGCTTTAGGTATCTAATTAAACATAAGCAATTCAGAAACATATAAAACATATACTGGAGAAAACAGATGGCTGTATACGGGAAATCCTAATAAGGAAGAATGTCCATACTGAAAGGACGAAGAATCCATACCTTGTGTCCAGTGAATGAAGAAGACGAACGGAAGAGAGTCCTACTTCGGTATCACTAATGCTACATAAATACATACGTGTATAAGTATCTGATTACTGAGTACGTAACTGGTCTTATATCATGTCTTAACTTGTTTTATATGTTCATGTCATGTTTTACTGATTTAGGCTTTATACTGCGTTTATCATGTATTCTGTCTATTCTGTTTAAGTATTTCTTGTATATCTTTTATTATTATACTTGTTGTGTAATAATAAGTAACTTTCTAAAAATAGCAAGTTTCCTAAAATAGAAAGTTTCCAAAAATAGAAAGTTTCCAAAAATAATAAGTTTCTAAAAATAGAAATTTCCAAAAAATAGAAAGTTTCCAAAAATAGATTTACTGCCTAAAATAGATAAGTTTCTAAAAACAGAAAGTTTCTATAAACAGATTAGCTGCCTTAATTAAATAAGTTTCTAAAAATAGAAAGTTTCCATAACTAGAAATAAACTAGATTATTAAGCTAATAATATAAGCTTTAGTGTTTACTGATTTATATTCTAAGTCATGTGATTAAACAATATAGTTTATTAATTATTTCATGTAAATGGAATAAACTATAAGTTAAAGTATTTAATTAAATATATCATGATTTAATTTAATAAAAAGGTAATAATACTTAGGTTAAAACGTGTATTAATATTTGGTATTAATATAACCTAAGTAATGTAAATTAATTAATTATAAGTCATGATTTTAATAATTAATTAATTATATAGTCTAAATAAAACGATAATTACTTAGGTTAAAATCCATGTATTATTAATAATATTAATAACCTAAGTCATGTATAAATTAAATTAATCATATACATGTTTTAATTAATTTAATTTAATCTTATAAAAATAATTTACCTTGTAAAATAATTAACTTGCAAAAATAACCCATGAACCGAACCCGTATTTTAATCTAAACATGTCGTGAACCAGACCGGTTTAACCCATGAACCGGCCAACCAAACGTACCCTTAACAGTGGCAAACCGGCTTGGCCGGTTGCCACTACTTGCGTATAAGGTGCCACCGGCTGAGCTGGTGGTTCCCTTGGTCTTGGCTAGCCGCTGCCAAGCGGCGGTTCCCCCTGCTTTCCTTAATTAGCCACCGGCTTAAGCCGGTGGTGGTCCTTGTTTCTGCCGTGACCCAACCGAACACCAAACATACCCCCTACAAGGTCGGGGGTTCCCTTGTTCTTGCGGCCAAGACACACAACACACACCGAGACCTTGAGGTCTCGGTTGGTGTGAAACAAAAGCAAGCCGAGACCCCCCCTTCGTCTCGGTTCCATGCGTCGGCCAAAACAAACACCCCTTAAACCCTAATTAATTTACCCCAATGATTTATTAACATGTATTTTACTTGTTTTTAAATAAACCATGATTTCATGTGTTCTTGATTAAATAAAAACATAAAGAAAAAGAGGTTTAAGGATTTACCGATTACGTGAAACAAAGGGGAACGATAACACTAACACACTTGCAAGAAATCAATCACCAAAAATCAAACAACACCCCTTTTGGTGTTCTATACCCGACGGCCAAGAAAGAGAGAGCAAAAGAGATTAAGGTTTTGTTTCATTTTCTAATTTCTGTAATTATGAAAATACCTTTTTCCCTTTTCCTTGTTTTAGTAAAACTGCATGGGCTTGGCCCTTTTCCTTGTGTCTAGCCGCGGGTAAGGGGCCCACATGGGGTAACCCGAATGTTTTTCCGCGTCTAATATTATTCTTGTTCTCGTGTTCGTGTTTTACGCGATGTAAATAGTTATCGTTCGTGCCTTATTATATTTATTCATGATCGTAATAAATATACATAAATACGTAATACTAAGCTCGTGATTATTTACGTTCATGATTTCATGTTCGTATGTTCGTGATTATAATTATTATTGAAATAATTATCGTGTCTTAATTCGTATTAAATACTTGTCGTGATATATCACGTACGTAATACTTGTAAATCTTGTTTGTGAACCGTAAACGTGCTATAAAAGTAAAGTTTAAATCATGTACGTACGATCATAAGGGTACTATTCATGGTAAAAGCATGCGGGTTTTACACACAGAGGAAGAATGCTGGAAAGTACATCCAGAGTTGTTCCCAAAGAAGTGGGTAAAAGATGATCGAAGCAGAAAACATACAACTGCAACTGCCCATGTCAACCACGTAGTAGAACTTGAGCCGGTTCAAGAAGCATACAAGATTTTGTTCTTGATGGTGAAGCAAAAAGTTAGGTTGTTAAGTACGAGTAACATACTTGATTATAAGGAAGAGTTATTCACTCTTAATATCCAAGTGAAACAGGAACCAATTAAGGCTATAGTCGACAGTGGAAGTCAAAAGAATCTAATCTCCGCTAGTCTTGTTCAAAGATTAGGCTTGAAAACTACTCCACATCCTAATTCACTCTCTGGGTTGGATTCAAAAGGATAGGGATACGCACGTCAACAAGCAATGTAAGTTTCGTTTTGCTATCACGAATCAGTAGGTAGATGAAGTATTATGCGAAGTAGTTCCATTAGATATCTGCCTTGTAATTTCTGGAATCCCGTACCTATGGGAACGAAATGTCGTATATTTTCTACGTGCGTAAAAGTATTAATTCGAGAAAGATGGGGAAAATATCTCATTAATAAGAGCAAGGGAATGAGGAATGTCGAGTTGGCAACGGCTTTCCAAGCACGTCGATTGGTGAATGTGTCTCTAGTGGTCCTACTGTCACTTGTATGCCCTATGCAAAGCTCAAATAAGGTTTTGGAAAATGATAAGGTACAACGGCGTTATGGTCACCGGTTTAAAGGAATTTTACAAGAAGGTGATCGTCATTGAAGAGAGGTCGAAAGCTGATGGGAACAAAATTAAACCCATTTGTTATACACTATTTCGAAGCCTCATAGAAAACGGGAACAACACTTGCCAACTAAAATTACCAGCACATATGGAGATCTATCAGGTGGTTAACAGTGGCAAGTTTGGAAATGGAAAAGAAAAGATGTTATCAGAAGCTACAACTGTAGGAAGAAAGTCGTGTCCAACACGACGAGGTGAAAAGAAGTCCTGTAAAATACGAATGCATAACAAAGAAAAATGGTTCCTTAAGGAAGTTGGTGCAACCCGATTTCCTCATTCCGAGTTTTAAGATCAGCATGCGCTGATCCTCTCTTCCGAGAAAGGGGAGGCGTGATCCGTAGGGATCTTCAAATAAATCAAAAGAGAAAATAAAAGGATATGGGTTGGAAGCATGCAAGGGTTATCTCTTCCTAGTTTCTATCCTGATAACTTTGACCCATAAACTTAAGCTTATCATTAATTTTTGTTATAAATAGGGCTTAGGAAAAAAATTAAGCATGCCTCATTAGCTACTTAAAAACATTTTAAAGAGAAAAATCAATGTCTTGTTTTTTTTAGAGAGAATCACTACAGAACAATTACCTCAAATTTCCTTTTCATTATTATCATGTTCATTCTGTTTTCTGGTATTTATACATTCTTTCGGAGAAATTGTAATTGAAAACTTTGAACGGACCAACCGAAACCGAATATTTTATACCAAACAAAAATAATGAAATTGATATCCTCAATCCCCCTATACACAGTCTCAATCAAAATTATACCTTTAACGATTCCGAATTACATATCAAACGCACCCTAAATTGTTTGGGCAAATGAAAACCTGTGGCTTTCTCGTTTCGTAAATCAAGTTATAATTGTCAGATACAAATTAGCTCACTGTCTATATTATGGTCCTTACTTGGTATAATTAGGTTTAAAGCCTTTTATGGCAAGACATAGTGGGGATTCGAAAACAATTAATTCAACCAAAAGATATGGCTACAGTTTCCAAAGAAAAAACAAGGGATTATTTTTATAAATAGTAAGAAGAGAAAGAGATATCAAATAGATTTGGAGTTCCCTTTTTGTTGTTATTACTTAATTCTATTTGCTATCTTTTTCAACATTCTCTACTACATAAAGGCTGCATTCATTTCCCACTAAAAAAAAAACACATTGATTTGAAAGGTAAAATAAAAAAAAACACAGAAAATACCTATATCCGTATCTTGAAATTGAAAATGAAAATGTTAGATTAAATTCCCAATTTGAAGTTTTGGGATTGGAGGAATCTTTTCTCATTCCCTCTCATCTAACTTTATAGGAAATAAAGTGAGAAACACACCCAAAGAGGCCACCGAAAAGCATACACACCTTATCATGAAAGCAAGAAAAGTGAAACCCTCAACCCCCTGATTAGACTACCCAACGCACACGCATTTTTTTTACATTCTCTACTTCAAATTCACTACCTATTTGCTTCTTGCTATTTATTGCTGATCGACAATGTATTATTATCAGTTATCACCAAAGATAACATAGATTATGCAAGCATGTGTAATTTGTGAACATCAGTAGATGATGTGTTGTGACAAATGAGGTTTAAATCTTCCAATTTACAACCACATAAAAAAGTGAGTAAAATTATTTAAATGTCTCCGTTTCTTAAGTATAGAGAAATAGCAAGTTTTCAAGTCAAAACCGTACCAAGTGATATATGACTATATGAGTGTAAAGTTTCTATCCAGATCTAGCGACTGGAAGTCACTAGTTACAAAGCTTCGTAAAATATCTATAAGATTAAAGTCAAAAGTTGTTTGCATATGTAACAAACGGAAATGTAAGATTCAATTACATCCTCTATAAATGTTTTTTGGGTACTAAAATTTATGGAGAAAACTTTTTATCAAAAAAAATATTTGTAAAGTACAGTGGTTGTATTTCTAATTGACACTTAACGAATGTGACATAAAACTCTTACTATTTTTACACAATTGTCACTTTGCAATATTTTTACATTTTTGTTTGACGTTCCATCGATCAGAATTCTAGAAAGTGTGGGGATATTTTGCTATGGATTAAAGTCATAGCTGGTGTTGAAATGGTTTTAATTTTTTTTATTCTTTACTACTACTAATCAATGTTGAAGTTGATGACAGAAAGAATTTCACCCAATCTAAACCACACGTCCATACATTGCATATTTTTCTCTCTATAGATTTAGAGCTATTTCCTTTTTTAAAAGGGTTGCTTTTTCAAGTCAACCTCACCTCATCATTTGGTCTTGGTTCTTCATGGGGCACCCACTTTCTTTTTCTTGCTTTTTTCCCCCTTCTTTTTCCCCCTCATTTGCATAATTCACCATGAAATGATGACAATCCCTTTGTTTCTTTCTTTCTTCATTTGTCTATATAATTGACACTTCAATCAACAATGTTTTTACTCATCCATGGGACTTAGTAGCATGAAGGTACATCAGTTCGCACGTGGTGGTGCCCTCTGGGGTGACGATGAATACTCGTCATCTGGGCTCTCCCTTGGCGTTTGCAAGCGTTTACGACCTCTTAACCCTAACTTAACTAGTAGTTCTAGTACCGAAACTTGTTTCACCATGAATAATGTTAGCGTTAGTACTCATAGTAGTAGTAGTAATAGCCATGCAGCCACGGGTGCTTTCGACCTCAGGAGCTTCATTAGACCCGAAAGCTCTCCCATTCAACTTGTTTCACCCGCACACAAGAAAGATTCTCCTCAGGTACACATCCTAAATTGTTTATGTTAATGTTTCATGCATAATATATGACATGCTAGAAAACAAAAGCTAGGTTTAATGTACGTACTTGTTAGTTACAAATAATTGAAATGCCAATGCACATGTCCACTTGCTAAGGATCTTCCCTGTTTAAACACTAATATGACACGAAATTGGAATATTTGTTCTCTTTTACAAGATATTATCCTCATGATAAACACAAAAATGGGAAATAAACTTGATTTACTTAATTTGAGATCTAAGTAATTAATTAACTAAATGACAATGGTGAACCTTGTGAAGGTGGAAACACATCCAGGAGGAACAAGATGGAATCCAACACAAGAGCAAATTGGGATCTTGGAGATGCTATATAGAGGGGGAATGCGGACTCCAAACGCTCAACAAATCGAACAAATCACTGCACAACTAAGCAAGTATGGCAAGATAGAGGGCAAGAATGTGTTTTATTGGTTCCAAAATCACAAAGCACGCGAGAGACAAAAGCAAAAGCGCAACAATCTTGGTCTAACTCATTCGCCAAGATCAACTCCGTCCTCCACCATGATCAACTCCATCTCATTACAACCTAGAGTATGCATTTTCTTTTACCTTCATTTCTTAATATTTATACAATCTTTTTCATGTTGGGTCTCTGAAAGTTGAGTTCTTGCATGTAACAAAAACTAAACCATCTTTTTTTAAATTCTAAAAGGGAGAAGTAGTGGAGAGTCCATACAAGAAGTGTAGAAGCTGGTCATTTGAGAGCTTGGAGAAAGATGAGGAAGATAATAAAACCCTAGAGCTCTTTCCATTACATCCTGAAGGAAGATCAAGATCGTCATGAAAAGAGTTTATGACGGCGCGTAGGAGATGTTTGGGATTGCGTTATGAAATAAATTATCTGATTATTGCGTAATCATAACGTACATAATCAGTTGGTCACTGTCTGTAGAATAATCGGTTTAAGAATTGAATTTCAAAACTGATTATTATAAGTTGTTAGGTTAAGAATAATGTGATTTCAAAACGCAATCCAAAACATGTAGTACCATATTAGTTGGTGGAAATTCTTATGGTCCTTTATGGGTTTAGAACTTTCACTTTCTTAGGCTCTTTTCTTGTTTGTTTCGGGAAAGAAGAAAGACACAAGTTGTTGTATCCTTCATGTACCCTCATAACATCTTTATGTCTAATTTATTTTGACTTTGGAAACCAAGGCGTGCTTTATCTTGGAAAATGTTGCTTGCTAGCGATCGGTGTGCTTCTCTTTATTTTCCAATTTTCATCTTTTTGCATAAAAGTTTCAAAAGTCCTAGACACTAGGATCAAACAATATATCACATTCTTCTACTAAAATACTAGAATATCGAACTAATTATGATCACCAAAATCAACGTTAGTATTTTATTTATTGAAAGTTTTCCTTTCATGTAGTGGATTTGATGACGGAAGCAGTACATGTTCAATGTTGTGATGGATGAATGACCTTGCTTTACATGAAAGGCCAGCTTGGGTGTAACTCATTCTAATCTCAGCGTGCTTTTTATTGGTTCAACTCGGTTTTAAATGCTAGTTCGTAATTAGGGGTTTTTCATTTTCACTTTCTACTCTTATGATTTAGTCATTATTATTAGCTTAAGACTAATGAGTTTTAAGTGTTGAGCTTAATTAGTTAAAGAATAATTTTTGAAATGTCTCAAGATCATTTATTATATTTTTTTTCACCTACTAAATCAAAATTTCTCTAAATGCCTAATGCGACTTATGCAACTTAGTGAAATTTCTCAAATAATTTTTTATTTTGTACTAAGTTAAGTCGCATAAGTTACATAAGTCGTATAAGTTGCATAAGTCGCATAAGTCGCATAAGTTGCATGGGGCATTTGAATTTTTTTTTTGGTTTGCTGGGTGAAAAACGGAAATGATTAATGATCTTGGAGCATTTCAAGAATTATCCCATTAGTCATATACCAATAAGATTAGAATAAGTCTAAAGATCTTAATTTCTCAAGACCAATTCATGTTTCCTTTTCTTGTTATCACAACCGATTTTCAACCTTGTAATAGTCGGTTTTACCTCCCCCATCTCTATAAAAAGAGGTGAAGGGGGAGGGGATTATATGTCATTCTTTCTAGTTACAACCGATTAATAAACTAATCTAATCATTTGGGTTGCCTTGTATGTTCCTCTTTTCCGTGATAAGTATTGATGCTCTTCTTTGTGATCGAATTTATTCTGCATCTAATTCCAGGTTGTAGGATTAAACTCCTACAACTGGTATCAGAGACTCGGTTCGAATATCTCTCTGGTTATCTAGGGTCGATCTTAGGAGTGTTCTCGGTGTTCGGATTTCTTAGACGTCAAGGAACAACTAAGATTATCGATTGAAAATAGGTGATTCTTCTTCTTTTAGATCAATAGGTGGTGGTTGTTTTTTGTATGGTCTGAGTAAACAAGAAGAAAGAAGGTCATGGTTGTTTGTGTAAAAGTCAATCACATGGATAAATTACAAAGGATTGCAAGTTATTTTTTGGGCCACAGTTAAACATATTGGGCCAAGATATAGTTGGGGCTAAAGTTTTGCTATAACTCTATTGTAATTTTGTATTCAAGATATATATTTAGCCAAGGTTAATTTTTGTTTTATAAAACAAAAAAAGGGGGTTAATACTTTGTAATATTTAGGCAAGGGGACTTTGTTATTCGTGATTGTGAGGTTTGATATATCATAAGGTTTAGCAAATTAACAAAGGGATAAAGAATGACGAAAGTTAAGTTTGACAACGAGAAATTCGATAGAATTGGTGATTTCGAGTTATGATGGATCAAGTTGCATGCTTTGTTAATCCAACATGGATGTGAAGCAGCTCTGGAGGTTTACCATCGAATATGGAAGCCGAAGAGAAATTCAAGCTTGACAAGAAAGCTCACATTGCCATGATTTTGTGTTTAGGTAACAAGGTTCTGAGAGAAGTTACTGAGGAGACGACTACGGTGGAGGTTTGGTCAAAGCTCGAGACTTTGTACATGACAAAGTCATTGGCCAACAAGTTGTACCTGAAGAAGAAATTATATACATTCTACATACAGATTGGACGAAGTATTTCCTAGCATATAGATGAGTTCAACAAAACCGTTTTTGATTTAGCAAAATTTGAGGTAACGTTCGAAGATGGAGATCTTCCCTTATTGTTACTCACTTCTTTACCAGCATCATACCGACACTTTGTGGATACGTTGCTTTATGGACATGAAGCTTTGACTATGTAGAACGGGATAACCACACTAAATTCAAAGGAAATAAAAGAAAGGTCCAACGCGAAGGGGGATGATGATGAAGGGTTATATGTGAGGGTAAGAACTGACCACAGGGATTCACATCAGTCTAAGGGAAAGTCATAATCGAAGTCTTTCGGTGGAAGACTCAAATGCTTTATTTGTATCTGAGAAGCACTTAAAGAGAAACTGTCCAAGAATAATCGCAAGAAATCAATAGGTTACATCAATAAAACTGATCAACCAAGTTCTAGTGGTTCGATTTATGACGATTCTGAGGTGATGATGGTGATAAGTGCATACACTCTACTAGATTGGATCATGGATTCAGGAGTTTAATATCACATGTCACCTAGGTTAGATGTATTTTTTGATTTTATAGGGAATGCGATGAGGGGATGTTACTGTTGGGTGACAAAAAGGAGTGCAAGATCGGTATTGTCAAGGTAAGGGTACAACTGAAAGATGGGTCAAATTTTGTGTTACACAATGTCAGGTATATTTCTGAATTGAAGTGAAACTTGATATCGATGTGACCTCTTGAAAAGAGGGATATACCATAAAATTATAGTCGGGTAAAGTAAAAGTGATTAAAATGGTTCTAGGGTTATTTTATTTGTAACCCGAAAAGAAAACTGTGTATACTCTTTGGATGACCTTGAAATTGCAAGTGGGCTTAATGTTAGTGTTGAAGAAAAAGTCAGTCTTGCACAAAAGACTAGGACATATGAGTGAGGCGGGACTACATGTGCTGGAAAAGCAGCGTTTGTTTGGCAAGAAGAGTCTAGGTAAGCTTGATTTTGGTGAGAATTGTTTTCTCGGAAAGTCACATCGAGTCAGATTTGGTGTAAGAAGGCACATGACTCAGGGAGTGATAAACTATGTTCATTCAGACTTTTGGGGCCCGTTTTAGGTGGAATTATTAAGAGGTAAGTGGTATTTCTTATATATTTTTGATGATAATTCCATGAGGGTATGGGTTTAAGTTCTCAGGTTCAAACAAGAAGCATTTGGAAAGTTTAAAGAGTAGAAGCATTTAGTAGAAATAGACCGGGAGGACGGTTAATAAGCTTAGGACGGATAATGGTCTTGAGTTCAATAATCGGGAATTTAAGCATCTATGACTAAAAGTAGGACTACTAAACATTTGAAAGTTGTCGGGATGCCGCAGTAGAATAGGTTAGCAGGATGAATGAATAAAACTCTCATTGATAAGGTACGTTGTATATTAATAAATTCTGAATTGCCCAAGATCTTTTGAGCGGAAGCGACATGTACGACCGCATATCTCATAAATAGGTCACCATCGACAACGATTGAGAAAAAGACACATATGATGATGTGGCCAGGATATCCTAGTGATTATGGGATATTGAGAGTTTTCAAGGTAAGATCGAGCTGAGGGCGGTAAAATGTGTTCTTTTGGGGTATCTTGAGGGTGTGAAGGGGTATAGACTATATAGGCTTGATAATGACTCACCTAAAATAGTCACAAGAATGAACATGGTCTTTAATAAAAGTTTTATCTACAAAGACACGTTGAAGTATTGTGGTGTAGGTGTATGTAATGATAAGTTTGTTGAGAAATTACATGTTGAGGTGGAACTATAGAGGTTATATAATCATACGCCTAAGGGTGATCAGATAGACCAAGAAGATCAGATAGATCAGGAAGATCAAACGGATCAGGAAGATGGATATGATGAAGATGCAAGAGATCAAGAAATTGACCAGCCACCGGATCTCACAGATTATTAGTTGGTTTAGGATAGAGAGCCAAGGAAAAGAACGAGGCCGGAAAGGTTTCGGGGTGAGAGTAATATGGTGGCTTACGCTTTTGCTGCAACAAAAGAAGAAGATACTCATGAACCATTGACATACCAACAAGCAGTTGCTTGTGAAGATAGTTCTAAATGGAAAGCTACTATGTAAGAAGAGATGGGTTCTCGGATGAAGAAAAAACATGGGTGTTAGTAGACCATTTAGTTGGGTAAATTCTAGTGAGCTACAAATGGTTGTACAAAATAAAGGATGGGATTGAAGGTGTTCAAAAGCCTAGGTACAATGCAAGGTTGGCGGCTCGTGGATTCCCACAAAGGGCAGTGTTAGATTACAATGAGGTATTTTCGTCGGTAGTTAGACATACATCTATTCGGGCTATACTTACATTGATTGGGTGTAAAGATTATGAGCTAGATTAGCCTGATGTAAACACGACATTTTTACATGGAAATATTGAATTATGATCTACGTGAGCCATCCACCGAGATATGAACAAGGTAACAAGGTGTCTTTTTTTAACAAAATTGTAGAAACTCGAAGAGGGGTTAATAGTTTCTAATTAAATTTTCAAAATATTTCGCATAACCCACTTTCCACTGCTCAATAAACATTGTCGCAGTTTGTTATCACTAAAGAACCGCGTGTCCATTTAAGGAGCCACCAACAGTGGACGAAACCATTTGTTACATGTTAAACGTTAATAATCTATTGTATCAAATTCCTTATCAAGCTTGACTTAATATGAGATGTGTTTGTTGAAAGATAAAGACTACAAGTAAGTAAGCACACAAACACATCAAATCAAGAGTACATCAAGCAATAGTCTAAACACTAAGCACACACGTACCAAGCCTTAGCTTTTCCGCAACTAAGATTTTTAGATTAAAAGATGCACTCTTGACCATAATCTAAACATGAAGCACATACGTATTAAGCCTTAGCTTTTACGCAGCTTAGATGTTTAGATTATGAGATGCACACAACACACAACATATAAATGGATCTATAGAAATAAATACATAAATGTAAAGGAAAGTACCGACACGATGATTTATAGTGGTTCGGTCACGAAGCACCTCTTCGCCCTATTCCACTCCTCGAGTACCCAATTCGAGAGTTACTTCACTAGTCGACAAGCTCCTTTCAAGTAGGAGAAAACCATACACGTCGCTTACACCATTTATGACACTAAGCTAGATGTCGAGTCCTAATCTTAGCTAGAACCAATCTACACACTTCGCCTACTTCCCATTTTCCGACACATGGCTAGATGTCAAGTTCTAATCTTAGGTAGAACCAATCTACACCAATCTCCCTACTAGTTATGTTTTATGGACCAACATAACAAACCTTGTGTTTTATGGCCTAAACACATAAACCATATAGATCTAAGTACACAACAATTAGATCTATGACTCTAACACTATATCCAAGTATTTACATAACTTGGATCTACACTCCTAACTCCTAATCCAAGGATACCCATCACTTGGATCTACTACCCTTACAAAACATCCAAGTGTACCCATAACTTGGATCTTCTACACATTCATCAAGTCCAAGTATACACATCACTTGGATCTTCATGTTTACATTGTAGGAAAACTATACTCATGACTTGATCTAGGAGGAGAGATTTTCATCATGTTATGAACCTAATAGTTCATAGTGATGAAAGTTTTCTTTCTCTTTGCACTTGAGAGAATGAGAGGATTGGATAAGAGAATCACAATTTAAACAAGATTAATCAAAACTAACTAATCAAGGATGTAAGGTGTGTGAAGAAACTGAGAGAGAATGTGCAAAAAGGGTTAAAAGAAAAGCTGGAAATGATCTACTATTTATAGGACAAGGGAACAACGGCTCTATTTCCCCGCGGTTCCTTCAATGCCCCCGCGGTTCAATATATATATTGAGCCACAGGTTACTTTAACGAACCTCGGGCTTTGGAGTCCGTGATCTTTTGTCCTTTAGTGGGGAAATCCCACCTGGTGGAGTTTTTATCCAAAAAGGATATTCATAAACCATTTGGAATATGTCAAATTCAAATTAAGGAATATATTATTTATCCATTTGAAATATTCCAAATTCAAATTTCCATTTTCTTTTTAATAAAACCTTTTCTTAAAGAATAAAGCTTATTTCAAAAATACTTTGTCAATTTAATTAAAAGTGAGTTTTAAGAAAATATTAATCTTTGATCACTTTAGTAAGGTTATTGACTTGTTTATTTAAACCTTTAGTGATTCACGACGAATGCGATCTTGGAGGTGTCGAGAGAAGTATACAAATACATGCTTGAGTGATTACGAGTACCTTACACATTTTACATAATGTATTACGATTTATACGTGTGTCATCAACAAAACACAAAGAGATTATATCGATGAAACATCATAATGTTTGCACTAACATAAATCTCTTTATGGTTTGAAGCATTCACCGAAGAAATGGTATAGAAGGTATGATGAGTGTATGTTGAGCAATGAGTTTAAGCATAGCAGTTACAACAACTGCGTATATTACAAAAGTTATGCACAAGGGGAGTATATCTGTTGTTATATGATGACGTATAGTCCCCAACCGGGTCATGAGCCCGGCCCACGGGTACTACCCGTACTCGGCCCATCACGGATGGGTTGGATCAATGTCGTTTGAGACTATCGGTTTCGGATGAACAGTGGCTTCATAAGTCATGTGCGGCCCACGGCCTGGCATGGCTAGAACAGGGTTGAACAGAATCACAACTCAATTGGAATTGTGATTCACCCTAAGAGAGAGGATATACACTAACCATAATTAGAAGATAACAATCAGCTAATTATGGTCCTTATCCTTTACTTCGGGTCGAGCTTTGGTAAAAGTCCACTAGGGTTTTACCATCTATATAAGGAACCCCCAAGGGTTCCACAAAGGTATCACATTCTTTACTCTCATAATCTCACGCATTATCAACCCTAAACTGATTACTTACTCTCACGCCGGAGTCTAATCGTGGGATACATTCCCAAGGTAAGCCTAACAACGTGTTTCTTTAGTGCGTAGGATCTCAAACTAGAAGTTCACTTGGTACAAGAGCCGGAGCCCAAATACCCGAATTAAGCCTAATTCGGGTCAAGCTAGGATCATCCAACTTTTGTATCAACAAGTTGGCGCCATCTGTGGAACCCTACACTAAACTCAAACTCTACTGATGACGAAGGGAAGCCCTTATCAAGGAAACCCAAGGAACGTCAATATAGGTAACCGGAAATCGGGGGGAGATATCCCCGTAACCCCTACTCCACCTCTCATTGGGCAGGCAAAAGGGCTCAATACTCGCAACACGGGGCTACAATCTACTGGGGTGCAGGCACGTCCCAGAACACCCTACCACCTACTCTTACCTTAGATAAACCTGAAACGGGGCCAACACCACACACCCCCAACAAGGAAAAGGGAAGGCTACCTGCGGGTAGGGGTGTCAAAAAAGTTGACCCGACCCGAAACCCGACCCGAACCCGAACCCGAATAATCATATTCGGGTCGGGTCACTCGGGTCCAAAAGTGTATTCGGGTCAATTCGGGTTGACCCGAATTGACCCGAGTTTTAATTAGGCTCGGGTTCGGGTTATATATTTTTACCCTTGACCCGACTTGACCCGACCCGAGTTGACCCGAACCCGACCAACCCGACTTGACCCGACTAAAATTAGACTTTTTACATTGTTTTAGTACAAAATTAGGCCACTTTTTACACTTTTTCCTCAAACTCGGGTTGACCCGAACCCGAGTTGACCCGACCCGAGTTGACCCGACCCGAATTGACCCGAACCCGAGTGACCCGAGTTCTAATTAGGCTCGGGTTCGGGTTATATATTTTTTACCCTTTACCCGACTTGACCCGACCCGAGTTGACCCGACCCCGACCGGGTCAACCCGAATCACACCCCTACCTGCGGGAGAGATGGATCACGAGCTCGCCTTACTCGATGATGAAGACATTGAGGGCGTGCTCACACAAAACATGGACAGGATCATCCCTGCCACCGCAGAAAGGTTGAATCTGGGGAGGAACCTCCAATCCAGACTCAATTTAGCAGCGCCGCACGGGACACCCCTCTCCAAAACCGAAAAAGGCGAAGAAGGCACTGGGTAGAGGAACATCCTCTACTAGAGAAACAACCACGACCACGGAATGTCTTCGAACGCATAGGGGATCGAATTATGAAAGAACTGCAAGGGGCACAAGGAGATTCGAATCATTCCGATGGGTCTGTAGGATGCGCGACTTTGGAAACCCCACAAAACGAAAATCACCGCACTAGCGTGTGGAGGAGAATAGACCCGGAAGCAAAGAAAACCACCACCTCTTCTTGTAAGAGCGGCTACTACAGCCAATCAAGGGTGGTGCAGGACCGCCCTACCACGATCCTTTAGGATCCGATTCGGATGACCATCACCCAAGGCGCCGTCACACAAGGTATTCTTCTTCTTAATCATCAGATGAGGAGGGAGTACGCTACGGTCACTCCCATTATCATACGGATGATGAAGAGGATCTCTCCCTACCATGGTGTAGTAAAAGGGAAGATGCCTTTACAACCCACATACAGAATTACTCTGAGGACAAAAAACGTCGCATGCCAACGTGTGTTAAAACCTACGATGGATCTGGTGACCCAGATGACCATCTCAAAGTTTTCACCGTACAAGCGAAAATTGAACGATGGCCGATGCCTATATGGTGCCATATGTTCAATTCAACCCTGATTGGTAATGCCCGCGACTGGTTTGAAAAACTTCCTTACCGAAGCATTAACAGCTTTGATGAGCTCCGCTCGGTGTTTAGAAGAAATTATACTCAGCGAAAAAAGTATAATAGAGACCCATTCTCATTGACAACGGTCAAACAAATGCCCGGAGAATATACGGAGGACTTCACAAAACGCTTCAAAGACGAATGTACGTGGATCAGATCGTGCCCAGAAGTCCTCAAAATCTCCAACTATATGCATGGCATAACAGACAAAGAACTAATTCGACGCCACAACGATAGACGGCCTGAAAAGTTTGACGAACTCATGAGGAGGTTTAGGAACTTTTTGGAATGGGAGACAGTCGTGTCCGTAGCTTACCCCACAAGGGGAAACCAAAGCTATAGGTCGAATGACCAGTAAAAAAAACAGTCAAACAATCAAGGAAATAACAGGAGCTCGGATTACAAAAATCAAGCAAAAGGAGGGAGGTCAAACAACAAGTTCACACCTCTAAAGATGACATACCGAGACATCCTACTGACGGAAGGGGCAAACTTTCCAAGGCCGCCCCCAATGACAACTCCAGTCGACCATCGTCAGGGGAACTGCTTTTGCGAATTTCATAATGATAAGGGTCATGGCACGGACGAGTGCATTCAGCTCAAGAAACACGTTGAGTAACTGATTATGTCAGGCAAACTCAAGCATCTGGTCAAGAACTGGAAGGATGGGAAGGATAACAAAAAGAATGGTAAAAAAGATTTCCAGAAAGACAAGCCTACAACCATATTTATGGTTCAGTCGTGGGCAGCATAGGACGAAGCAGAAAATTAGTCATAAATTTTCTCGCAACAAGGAAATCTCATTCCCTCCTATCAAGGCAACCAACGTGGCGGACGCGCCTCTCACGATTGAGGTGAACATTGGAAGCCACAACGTTCGCCGCATGTATGTTGATGGAGGATCATCCACGTAGATACTCTATGAACATTGTTTCATACAGTTGAAACCAGAAATTAAAAGCCAACTAATGCTGGCCACGTCGCTGCTTATTGGTTTTAGCGGATATACCATTTGGCCAATAGGGCAGTTACGATTGTTAGTAACTATCGAGGATAAAGAACATTCAACTACAGCGTGGATGAACTTTATGGTTATACGCTCGCATTCTCCGTACAACGGTATCATCGGAAGGCCAGGAATACTTACTATACGGGCAGTCCCGTCTACAGCACACAGCATGCTGAAATTCCTAGTCGGGGGTGGAATTATGTGACAACCCTGGTTTTGAGGTTCGTCACTTAGTTTTATTTTGTGCTAGTTACGTGTCTTTACGTGTTTATGTGCTAATTAGTGTGTATAGATTATGGTTTGGATATCGTTTCCGGTACGGGGTACCTTGTGAGTGAAACGATGTGAGATGATTTCATGTTCATGAGCTCACATGGTAGTGACTATGAAGTGAAATGGTGTTATTTAGTGGTTTTACGTATACGTATATGTATTATAGAAAATCGTATTTTTACGATTTACGGTTTAGCATTTAGAGGTCTTGGATGAGGTAATTAGTCATATGGATATTTTTCGGGATGGTTTTAAGTCATTTAGGACTTAGTTATAAAGTTTATTTCAAAATTTGATATTTTTTTTAAAAGTGTATATTTTACGACTTTTACGGTAAAACGCGTAAATTTGACTAGTTTTACGGTTTTAAGGTTTTGGAGGCTTTAGGAGCTGAAATAAATTAAGGAAAATTAAGGTAATATTATTAATACATATACTAATAATAAAAAGAAAAAAAATAAAATAAAAAGGGGGGAGTCGGTTTGTTTTGGACGCAAGAAGAAAAGAAAAAAAAAGAAGAAAATAAGGAAACAAGACTTTTGGGTTGGGCTTGGATTTGTCCAACTTAATTATATAAGGATTCTAATAAAAACTAAAACACATTATTTTCTCCTGGGAAGCTTAAACCGACGGTTGAACAAGAGTTTTAGGGTTTTATGTTTTTTCATCTTCCATTGAATTAAAGGTAAAACCTTCATAAACCTTTTTGATTAAATTGTTTTTATGTTTTATTGATCATCTTATGATGGATTTAGGTAAGGGTTTAGTATAAAAACAGTAAATTAATGTTGTATTAATCATAAATGATGATTACATAAATTAGGGCTATTAGAGGGATTAGGGTTAATTAATTAGTTTAATTTGGTTAAACCCGGTTTTAAAAACTGGGTAGAATTTTGAGTCAACTGTTTTGATCATATCGGGAGTTATATAAACTCTTATTTTGCGATCCAAGTATCCCTGGAAAGGTAATTGAAGTGGCTTTCCAATGCGAGAAACTAGAACTAAATTGGAGGTCGGGAAGTGGGTCAAAAACAGGTTACAACAGTCGGAGGTCAAAACAGTTTTGTAATCAGCCTGTTTTCTTTTTAAGTTTTGGGTTGTTTGGGGTACTTAGGGTTGCATTGGGATCTTCTCATGAACATGAGAGATGGTTTATATATTTTAGTAAGTATCTGAACTTGGGCTAAGGTTTTGGTTTAGTGTAAGACCCCTTAATTGTAACAAACTTTTAGTATGTTTAAAATCAGGAAATCTGGAATGACAAAAGTGTATATATATATATATATATATATATATATATATATATATATATATATATATATATATATATATATATATATATATATATATATATATATATATATATATATATATATATATATATATATATATATATATATATATATATATATATATATATATATATATATATATATATATATATATATATATATATATATATATATATATATATATATATATATATATATATATATATATATATATATATATATATATATATATATATATATATATATCGGGGCCTTAAAAGTAGATTTAAGGTTAGGGAAAGTGGGAGGTGTTAGCTAACATATGTAAGGGTATGAATATTCCTTTTACAGAAACCATGGGTATGTTTAAGTGGACATTTGACTTAAAGTTTAGAGACCTAAAACTAGGACTGTTTTGTGTAAAATATGAACGGGATAGTTATTAAACTTAACCAAGTTAAGGACTTGTTAGGGAAGGGTAATGGGGTGATTAGAGCTTATCAATGAGGTATTTATATGAGAATAGGCTAGATGTCCATCATAGGTGGATGAGCCATCTTAGTGATTGGTTCATGTATTGATTTCGTGTTTTTGGTTTGTTAGCTTGTTGCTAGTGCGAGGACTTGTGAAGAAGCAATCAGGTGAGTTTCATAGTCCCATGTTTACTATTGATTTTGAATTCCAGATGGGATGGAAGAGACACTGTGTTGAGTTATTTATAAATCGATGTTGTGAATGTTTTTAAGGTTTGAGATGGACTTGTGTGTACATTATGTGATTAACTGCTATGTGATTCTTGTTTGTGTATGATTTGGATTGGGACAGGTACATAGCGTGATCGCTTATGGGACCAATGGATAATGACAAGGTATCGGCCTTGGGATAGGTACATAGTGTGATCATCTATGGTACCATGGTTTTTGGTAAGGCTGTGGGCCTTGGATTTGGTTTGAAATGTTTGATCTTGAATTGTTAGTTGTTAATGCATACTTGTAACACATTGTCCATATGTTCTTTTGTTGATGGTTGTTATTCACAGCTTATAACTGATTTGGCGTTGGAGTCTAAACCTATGACTCTCACTAACTTTATGTTGACGTGTTTTAGTGTCTCTTTCAGGTGAGAATGTGGTTAAGCTTGAGGATAGAAGTGGCTAGATTTGGATGCATTAGGATTGCATTTAGAAGGAGATCCCCGTTCCTTCTTAGTTTATTTTCTTTCTGATTGTTACGATAGTGATACTATGAACCTATATGTTGATTGTTAGTGTTATTTGTTTGTCTTGGGTAAGAGGTAGGCCTGTTACCTACTTACCTAGACTCCTGCTATGTTGAGATATTGTCATGACATTTATGTCGCCATTTATGAAATTATATTTGCATTTTAGTTTTCTCTATAGAGACACCGTTTGTTGTGATGATATCCATACGTCGCTCCCCATATTCCGCCATGGTGGGGTGTGACAGAATGGTATCAAAGCCAATGGTTATAGAGAATTAGGTTGCCTAGTCGCGTAGCCTAGTCTATAGCTTAAGGGTCCTTGCATATAGGCGTCATAGGAGTATGTGTGCATTTTATAACAATTGATGTGTTTGGATGTTATTTATTGCGATGTTTTGACTAGTATGAATTGAACCGTAGTATGTTCATACTTAGTCACATGTTATTTTCTTTTCGGGTTTGTGACTAGTGCGGGTTGAAGCATAATCATCCACGCTAGTCATTGTTGTATTTTGCTTAAATTGTACATCATAGTACATAATTTGGTACAAGGTAGTTTCTATCTTTTGTCGAGTTATTTTACATACCTGGGGTATGTTAATTTTCTTTTGATGTTTAAGTCATGTTCCCTAAGAATCGTGTGGTGGTTCGAGTTACTAGGAGTACATGGGTAGGAAGGATTTTAAGTTGTTTCCACTCTTATGGGCGACATGACTTATAACTGATTATGTTTTCATTTTGGATTTAGTCTATGTTGTTTTACCTAGACTATGGATTTCGGTATTCCAAGAGTTTTACTATGTTATATTAATAGATGGGGTTTTGGATCTATTTGGTTATGTGGTTATGAGCTTATGTGAGTAGATGGATTTATGTGTTATATGTTGTATTGACTCTTATAAGTGTCATCATAGGAGGGAGTACATTGGGGAAAGGGTAATTGTATAAGTATGGTGGCCAACATAGTTATACAAGTACCACAACTTCAATGGGTTCTCAAGTATGATTGCATGAAAGAGGGTTAGTACATGCTTGTATATGATGAGATGTGGATTTTGGGTATATTTATAATATATGGGTTTATGTAACGGCTGCCTACGATATGGCTATTTTTTTAGTGTGTTATATGTTTTGAGTTATAGTCGTGTTATGTGATTATGAGGTCACACGATATGGGTTGGTTCTGGTAATGTGTTTTGTGCCTTGTTGTGGCATGGTGAAATGGTGAGATGGTGATTACTCGTATGAAAAAAAACGAGCGTATAAAGAGATTGATTGACTTGACATGTATGATAACGAGTATGTTTAGGAGATTCAATAGGTATACATATGCGAATGTATATATACTAATAGATGTTATGTTATGATTTACGGTCGTTCAGTAGTTATTATAACTTGAACGTACCTAGTGCTCTCTTGTGTTTAAACAATTTATTAGTGCTCGAGTTTGGTGGAGTTTCAACGACGTTTTGAATCTTTTGAAGTGTGTCTTGTAGCGTATTCTTTGAGTTTCGTATTTCACGTGTACGTTTTAAAATTGTGTTCTTGGTTTTAAATCTATTGAAATAACTTGGGATTTCTTTTGAGATAATGAAATCTTTTGTGCTGGGTCTTGCTTTTCTTTTGGTCGGTATATATTGAGTTAGATGGTTGGTTGTATTCGGTAAAATAAGGGTAAGGTGTTGGAGTCGTGTTTGAAACAAGATGTAACATAAGATTTCTTTTTAAATCAACACTTATATATTTCAAATTTTAAAAGACTTTCTTTGAAATAAAGCGAAGTAAATATTTCTTTCTACCTGCATAGTTTATATAATTGAGTTTGACCGATTTATGTCATTTATAATTATTTATATAAGGTTAAATTGAGTTTATGAAGATTTCACATACAATTTTATCTTTCATTAATATAAAACTGTTTTGGTCATAACTTGTTCGTTTTTAAAGTTTTTTGAGTGATTCAAAAGCCAAAAATTATGTACTCGGAACGTACTTTTAAAATATTCAGAATGTATAGTCATGGGAAGTCAGTGGACTGGTTGAAATTATTGTACCAGTGTCGGGTTAAAGGATGAGTTTTGAATAGTAGTTTATTTTTTTTATGATTTGGGATGCACGTGATACCTAGTTTTTGAGTTGAGTTTTGAGTTCGTCAAGAGGGTTGTTTGTAGATTGTTTGAGTCACATAGATGTGGGAGGTAATAATAAAAAAAAAGAAATAAAAAAAGATATATATTCTTTTGGAAAAGTCGATTTTTTGCACGGTTTAAATAATATGTTGCGGGGCGTAATATGTTTTGGTTGCTATTGGGTGTTTCTTGGATTATTTTCGTTGTCATGGGTCATTTTGAATTGATACACGTTTTGGGTTTGAGTTTTCTCTTGAGTCTCGTGGTTTTGACTGGTTTTAATTGGTGCACGTGAAATGTCGTTAGTTATCCGTGGGCTTGATTCATTGATCGTATCTGATGGATTTAGGACGTAGTTTTGGTTTCGTATTGTTCGGGAGCGTTGAGGTAGTCATATGAAAGACTTGGTCGCGCCTACACGCTTAAGTAGGTGACCATGAGAGAACGGTCGGAATACCCTTAGTGGGGAGGAAAGAGGTTCGTAGACGAACTAATGTGGTCATGAGGTCTATTAGGAGTGCCAAGGGAGATGAATAGAGATTTGTGAAATGTATGGATATTGGCACAAGTAACGTGTCATAGAGAGTGTTGGAAGGGGATATTGTTCGTAAGGCATGTATGTTTTCTAAAAATTTCCTGAAATTTAGTAGGTTTGCCTATTATTTTGAGATAGAACCATGAATAGAGAAAGTAGGAGAAGTGAGAGGAGTTGTAGTTAGTGCCTTTCCAAGGCAAATCGTTGATGGAGTGATTTAAAAACCAGAGCTGTTAGAAATTGCAAGGAATGCCGGATAAAAGTTGAGTTGCTTACTAGTAGATTGGCTGTGAAAAGCGGTTGAGTGGTCTGATGAGAGGAAGCATTGGCCTTTTAAAATGCGTGTAGAATTTTGCAAGTAGAACGAGGTAGGAATTTATTTGTATTGCCGCTAAGAGAGGGTGCAAGGAGGAAATAGTTGAAACTGCTAAGGATGTTGTATGAATGCTTTGGGTTTACGGTTATGAATTTGGCTTCGCCAAAGCACTAGCGAATTACATGGAGTCAATGAAGCGAGTGTGCATGAACGTATATAAATCAGTTGTCATCGGGAGTATCGACGACATCTTGATCTACTCAAAGTCTAAGAAGGAGAGTGAGGCGAAGTATGTGTTGGTTTTGGAGTGGAATTATACGTGAGATTTTCAAGTGTGAGTTTTAGTATTAAGTCTACCATGATGAGTAGTTAGAGATGATGGCGTATCATGGAACCAGCAAGGGGCAAAGTGAAGAAGGATGAGGAAGCATTTTGGAGGCTGAAGAAGTGGATTGGATAATGAGCCGATCTTGGCATTACCAGAAGGACTAGATGAATTCGCGAAGCATGACGATACGTGGAGCAAGGATTTAGATGTGTACGAGAATGACAAGAAAGGCGATTGCTTATACGTTGTAGGAACTGAAGATTTGGAAGAACTAGATAGACTTAGTTAGTGGAGCTGGACTGTTATATCTGCCTAGAATGCTAGAGGCATTTGGGGTAAGAGACGTAGAGAATGATCTATACGGATCATGAACGTCTCCAACACATATTCAATCACCTTGATTGAACATTTGGCAAAGGTGGTGGGTGGATTTAAGTGCCGAAAGAAGTGGATTGGATAATGAGCCGAGCATGGCCAAGTACCATCTGGGAAAGGCAAGCATGGTCGATGAGACATGGAATAAGAAGGATGAGGTGAAACTGAGACGAACTTGAACTATAGGGATGACGTATTAGGGCGGTTTGGATAAAGGATATAGGTTGCACGAGTTGAGTTGTTTAAAGCAGAGAACGCGTCAACGTGTATGTTGCGTGGCTTGGATAATCGTATGGAGAAAAGGGAGGTAGACTATACTTCCTACATAGATAGGAGTAGCTTAGAAAGGGCGATGTAAGGACGAAGTTGGTGGAAGGGATACATAATGCGGTGGAGGATTAAGTAAGACGAGAGTTGGGTGATAGTCGATAGACTGACTAATTCATCTCATATTTCAAGAGGAATGAGAAGTCACGTAGTTGAGAAGTTGGAAGGATTGCGTACGGATGTGATAGAATGGTATGGAAGAACTAATGGATATGTGAAATACCGTCATTGGTCACTTTGTAAGGAAATGGGAATTTTTAAGTAGTTTGGGATAAGGACTGAAGGGAGTTGATGAACATAATTGGACATGGGTGATTGATTTAGAGGTAGTTCGGAAACTCGTTAGCGACGGCTGAGTTTTCATATAATGATAGTTATCGTACTAGAAGTCGATAAATGCCATTTGAGGCACTATATGAAAGGATAGGGTGAGTTGTCCCCATTGTGGACTAGAATTGATAAAAGAGGCTACTAATGTGGTAATGGTGTTTGTGGACAGAATGAGAGCAACAAGGGATGCTATGTAGAAAAGGAGGAAACCACTAGAGTTAGTGACAAAGTTATGTAGGAAGTTTCACCCATAGTAACGGGTGGTATGTTTTGGTAAAATGGAAGAGTTGATGTAGAGTTTTGTAGGTCCATTTATGATCTTTGGAAAGACCGGACCATTAGCTTATGAGCATAGAATTACCTGGGGGAAATGAGTTGTATACATGATACATTTCATGTATTGAGATTGGTAAAGGTTGTTTGAGAATGCATTTTGCATGTACGGTTATTCGGGACTTGTATTAATAAGAGTCTTTGTTTTATCAAAGAGTCATCTGTGAGATTTATTGACTGTGAGGTCAAGAGTTTGGCAATGAATTTATATATTGTTGGTTAAAATATGTGGTAATTTGAAACTTGAACTAAAGTTCACGTGGAAATGAGAGGAGTTCATTTAGAACAAGTATCCTCGTGTGATTTGTTGTTTGTGTGTTTGATCCTAAGGAGTAAATCTCGGGACGAGATTTCTATTAGGAGGGAGTGATGTGACAACCCTGGTTTTGAGGTTCGTCACTTAGTTTTATTTTGTGCTAGTTACGTGTCTTTACGTGTTTATGTGCTAATTGGTGTGTATAGATTGTGGTTTGGATATCGTTTTCGGTACGGGGTACCTTGTGAGTGAAACGATGTGAGATGATTTCATGTTCATGAGCTCACATGTTAGTGACTATGAAGTGAAATGGTGTTATTTAGTGGTTTTACGTATACGTATATGTATTATAGAAAATCGTATTTTTAGGATTTACGGTTTAGCATTTAGAGGTCTCAGATGAGGTAATTAGTCATATGGATATTTTTCGGGATGGTTTTAAGTCATTTAGGACTTAGTTATAAAGTTTATTTCAAAATTTGAGATTTTTTTTAAAAGTGTATATTTTACGACTTTTACGGTAAAACGCGTAAATTTGACTAGTTTTACGGTTTTGAGGTTTTAGAGGCTTTAGGAGCTGAAATAAATTAAGGAAAATTAAGGTAATATTATTAATACATATATTAATAATAAAAAGAAAAAAAAATAAAATAAAAAGGGGGGGGGGGAGTCGGTTTGTTTTTGACGCAAGAAGAAAAGAAAAAAAAGAAGAAAATAAGGAAACAAGACTTTTGGGTTGGGCTTGGATTTGTCCAACTTAATTATATAAGGATTCTAATAAAAACTAAAACACATTATTTTCTCCTGGGAAGCTTAAACCGATGGTTGAACAAGAGTTTTAGGGTTTTATGTTTTTTTCATCTTCCATTGAATTAAAGGTAAAACCTTCATAAGCCTTTTTGATTAAATTGTTTTTATGTTTTATTGATCATCTTATGATGGATTTAGGTTAGGGTTTAATATAAAAACAGTAAATTAATGTTGTATTAATCATAATATGATGATTACATAAATTAGGGCTTGTAATTAGAGGGATTAGGGTTAATTAATTAGTTTAATTTGGTTAAACCCGTTTTTAAAAACTGGGCAGAATTTTGAGTCAATTGTTTTGATCATATCGGGAGTTCTATAAACTCTTATTTTGCGATCCAAGTATTCCTGAAAAGGTAATTGAAGTGGCTTTCCAATGCAAGAAACTAGAACTAAATTGGAGGTGGGGAAGTGGGTCAAAAACAGGTTACAACAGTCGGAGGTCAAAACAGTTTTGTAATCAGCCTGTTTTCTTTTTAAGTTTTGGGTTGTTTGGGGTACTTAGGGTTGCATTGGGATCTTCTAACGAACATGAGAGATGGTTTATATATTGTCGTAAGTATCTGCACTTGGATTAAGGTTGTGGTTTAGTTTAAGACCCCTTAATTGTAACAAACTTTTAGTATGTTTAAAATCAGGAAATCTGGAATGACAAAAGTATATATATATATCGGGGCCTTAAAAGTAGATTAAAGGTTAGGGCAAGTGGGAGGTGTTAGCTAACATATGTAAGGGTATGAATATTCCTTTTACAGAAACCATGGGTATGTTTAAGTGGACGTTTGACTTAAAGTTTGGAGACCTAAAACTGGGACTGTTTTGTGTAAAATATGAACGGGATAGTTATTAAACTTAACCAAGTTAAGGACTTGTTAGGGAAGGGTAATGTGGTGATTAGAGCTTATCAATGAGGTATTTATATGGGAATAGGCTATATGTCCATCATAGGTTGATGAGCCATCTTAGTGATTGGTTCATGTATTGATTTCGTGTTTTTGGTTTGTTAGCTTGTTGCTAGTGCGAGGACTTGTGAAGAAGCAATCAGGTGAGTTTCATAGTCCCATGTTTACTATTGATTTTGACTTCCAGATGGGATGGTAGAGACACTGTGTTGAGTTATTTATAAATTGATGCTGTGAATGTTTTTAAGGTTTGAGATGGACTTGTGTGTACATTATGTGATTAACTGCTATGTGATTCTTGTTTGTGTATGATTTGGATTTGGATAGGTACATAGCGTGATCGTCTATGGGACCAATGGATAATGACAAGGTAGTGGCCTTGGGATAGGTTCATAGTGTGATCATCTATGGTACCATGGTTTTTGGTAAGGCTGTGGGCCTTGGATTTGGTTTGAAATGTTTGATCTTGAATTGTTAGTTGTTAATGCATACTTGTAACACATTGTCCATATGTTCTTTTGTTGATGGTTGTTATTCACAGCTTATAACTGATTTGGCGTTGGAGTCTAAACCTATGAATCTCACCAACTTTATGTTGACGTATTTTAGTGTCTCTTTTAGGTGAGAATGTGGTTAAGCTTGAGGATAGAAGTGGCTAGATTTGGATGCATTAGGATTGCATTTAGAAGGAGATCCCCGTTCCTTCTTAGTTTATTTTCTTTCTGATTGTTACGATAGTGATACTATGAACCTATATGTTGATTGTTAGTGTTATTTGTTTGTCTTGGGTAAGAGGTAGGACTGTTACCTACTTACCTAGACTCCTGCTATGTTGAGATATTGTCATGACATTTGTGTCGCCATTTATGACATTATATTTGCATTTTTTAGTTTTCTCTATAGAGACACCGTTTGTTGTGATGATATCCATACGTCGCGCCCCATATTCCGCCATGGTGGGGTGTGACAAATTATCACTATCTTCAATTCGATAGTATCACCATCGGAATGTCATGCCGTCACAACACCAATACAACCAACTCCTAAAGGAAGGGTTGCCCCCTACGAATTGGAAGGTGGCTATATACCCTGATTATCCAGAGCAAGAAGTGGCCATCGGAGGAACTCTCTCCGATAAAGGTAGGAAGGCTATGTGCTCCCTCTTTAAGGCAAACCTTGACGTGTTTGCATGGGAACCAAAGCACATGACAGGCGTGCCACACGCAGTCGCGGAACACAAGCTCCAGATCCGCCCGGGGTATCCTCCGGTGAGGCAAAAGAAGCGCGGCCAAGCTCCAGATTGCAGCCAGGTTATACTAGATGAAGTAAAAAAGCCGGTTGAGGCAGGAATCATGCGAGAGGTTTATTACCACGAGTGGCGTTCCAATTCGGTCATGGTCAAGAAACATGATGGAAGCTGGCGCATGTGTGTGGATTTCACTGACTTGAACAAAGCTTGTCCGCAAGACTGTTATCCATTGCCAAAATCGAATGGAAAGTCGAATCCCTATGCGGGTACCCATTTAAGTGTTTTTTGGACGCATAGAAATGGTATCACCAGATTTAGATGTCGGAAGAGGACGAGGAAAATACGGCGTTCCATACCAGTCAGGGTGTTTATTGTTATACAAAAATGCCGTTCGGACTCAAGAATGCAGGCGCGACATATTAACGACTTGTTGATAAGGCGTTCGACTCACAAATTGGTCGTAACCTTGAAGTCTATGTCGATGACTTAGTTATAAAGAGCCACACGAAGGACGAGCTCCTCCGCCATGTCCAGGAGACATTCGATACCTTGAGAAAGATCAACATGAAGTTGAATCCCAAGAAATGCAAATTTAGGGAAACTGAAGGAATGTTCCTAGGATACATGATAGACCCAAATGGCATCAAGCCTTGTGATGTGTCGTGGATTAACACATATACGTTTTAGGACAAATTTAGGTAATTACCTTTAGGAAAAAGTAATTAACCAAAAATAAGTCAAAGACGGATACGATTAAACACGTGAGTGAATCAAGTTCGTTGTACACAAAGATCTTATGAATTTGAGACGTTTTGCTTTGATTTGGACAATTGATTTGAATGTGTCGTTGGTTTTTAAACTACAATTAAAATCTACGACTTTTAAGCTATTTAAAATTAATCCTAAGTGCATGAATCGTTAACCCCGCTAATTATAAAAATAAATCTAAACTATTAATGAAAATTGAAACACTAATTAAAAATTAAACTATTTTTATAAAAATATAATCCATTTAAAAATAAAAACTTTTAATCTATATAAAAAATCTAATTAAACTTTTAAAACTAATATAATTTTTTTTTGAAAGTAAAAGTGAATAAAAGGAAACGTGACTAATTATTAGCTTCTGACAGATCCTAACATTCTATATTAATCAACTTTTGAAGAATAGAAATCAAAAGGGCCTCTAGCCCAAGTGGTTAACACGTATGACCTACAAGCAGGAGGGATCGAGTTCGAATCTCACGATGGACATATTTTTTTTTGAATAATTTCTTAATGACAGATAATATAAGATCCAGTCACAGGAGGTGACTTACTTGGTGTAAAAATTAATAACAGCTAATGAGAATAATATTTTGCAACCAGATCAGAAGAATCTAATTACAAAAGCTACACACAAATAAAAGTGACAACACAAGTATGAAGGAAAGCAAAATCCAATTCAGCAATTACATCAAACCAATGCATAAAACTAACTAGAAAAATGCAGCTAAAATTTAAACCTATATCAGATTTTCATTGAGCAAAATATAACCTATAACAGTAGACTATATAAAAATGCAGACTAAAGCACTCTTAAATTCAGATAAGATAAACACGCAGTAACCAACATAAACAATTCCACAACCTAAACACCCTAATTAAAGAAACAGAAACTCAGTCCCTAACACTCTTAGCACCAGCAGCAAGTTCAGATTACTGAAAACGCAGCATCAAGCAATGGTTAACTTATGTAACAGCAGTGCAACATAAAATCGTGTAAATAATTAACATAACACTGACCAAAACTAGCACAACGAATTATCTTATGACATAGAATTGAATATTCAGCAGCTATAAAAATCATTCGAAATCATCCATTCAGCACACATATGAAACTTCCATTCTTAACAGTCAGTAAAAAAAACAAATACTTAACATGTAACTAATAGCAGTAGATTAAATATCTAGATCTAGCGAGAAGCAAACCAAAGCACAAAAATTAGACAAGCTTAACGGTAAAAATCATAATAACTCAAACATTCAACTAAATTAATCTAGACATTAAAATCACATAAACATTTTAGCAAAGATTAATCTAATAAACATGTAAAATAAAATATAAGTGCACCTTTTGGAGTAACCTTTGAGAAGAAGGGCGGCGCTGAGCCTCCTTATTGTCCCGAATCTACACCACCATTAACCACCATACATCGAACCACCAATCGTACACCATTATTTGAAACTTATGAGTAGTCGAAACATCAACCATTACTCATCATCAACTATTTGATTAACTTCCCAGTGGGGGAAGCTTTTTCCCAATATTTATCTTAGATTATTCAATTAAGCTATTAAAAAGCTTAAACAAATAATTTTTATATTATAATATCAGATTAACAGTAAGATTAATTTAAAAGAAACTTTAACAGTAAAATAATTGGAATAACAAGATGATGCTCGAATGATATTTTTATTAATCCAGGAAAATAATACAATACTGAAGAAATTAAAATACAATTAATCCTAAAGCTAATCTAACATTATAACATTAAGATAAAAAAATGGGATACATTACACATAAAAATGGGGGTATTTATAGCCTCCCAAGGCTTGCTGAGGAGCGGATATACGGATCTTGAGAGGAATATTCCAAAAAATTTCCAGCCTTTGATCTTCTCCTCTTCATTCTCTCTCCTTTCTGTTAATCATCCAAGGGTGGAGGATTGTTCTCTCCTCACACGGATTGCCAAGGTGGCAATCCTTGTGTTTGTTGTGCTTGTTTTGAGCATTGTGATTGGTGGGATTTGGAAAATGAGGTGTTGCATCCACTTAAAATTGGCCACGTAGCTAAGCTCTCCGCATACTCTCTTCCTTAATCTTTGGGGATTTATTTTCTTTTGGGGTGAATTAATCATTTAATAGGAAAGCCCCATGTAAAACTGATTAATTACTTTGCTAGGGTTTGGGTACAGTAACTATAAGTTACTGGTTTTGTGTGGGTGAAAAAGATGGGGAAGACAAGTGAGAGGAGGGTGAGTAACTTTTATTGTTTGTATCGAAAGATTTGAGGTGTGAGAGGTTAATAACTTTGACCGAGTGAATTTAATAAACCAAAAACGTTTGTTTTGTTTTGTTTATTTGAACAAAGCCCAAAAATTCGTTTCATGCTTTGAATTGGGCTTACAGCCCAAAGATACTACCATCCGTCACATTATACTTTCATTTTGGGCCTTGTAATGGGCTTCTAGACTTGTAATTTCATCCGTATTTCTTTAATTTCTTTAAGCTTATTGGGCTTTGACCCAATAGTTAATTAACTATCCTCTTAAATGGGCTTCCAGGCCCATTTAACTCAAGTGGGACCTACTAAGCCAAAATACTTATTTAATCCTCTAAATCAAACTCGATTTTGGCTTCCTCGATCTTTTTCATCAAACTCGTGCCGGTTTTTGTCGGTTTCCACGAACTTGGTACCTACACACATTCAAACAAGAAACAAGCATTCCCAAGGCATATATGATAAATATAATGCATAATTTCATTGTTTTTAGCTACAAATGATATGAGTAAAAACACTCATATCACCTTGCCCTGAAAAACTGAGGCCGTGATACAGTTACCATCTCCTCGGACATTAAAGGAGGTACAATCACTTAATGGAAAGTTGGTCGGGCTTAAAAGGTTCCTCTCAAAATCCGTAGAAACGTCACTTCCTCTGTTCAAAACACTCAACAAGTGCTTAGGGTAAGGAGATTTTCGCTGGACAAGAGAGGTAGAAGAGGCGTTTGGATAGCTGAAGCATCACCTAGCGGCTCTTCCAATGCTTGTCGTCCCGCGGCCAAATGAGGAGCTAATCATGTACCTATCAGCTACACACGGGGCAATAAGCGCCGTCCTAATGATCGACCGTGACTCAGTTCAGACCCCAGTCTTCTTCATAAGTAGAACATTGTAGGGACCATAATTGAATTACTCCCCGACTGAGAAGCTGGTCCTATCATTGGTTTTTACCGCAAAAAGGTTGCGCTGATACTTTCAGGCGCACCCGCTTGTGGTCATTACAAACCAGCCAATAAAATAGATCATCTCTAGACCAGACATGGCAGGAAGATTGTAGAAGTGTAGCGTCCTGCTTGGGGAATATAATATCTCTTATAGACCAAGAACAACCGTCAAAGGTCAAATTTCATAATAATATCTCTTGGCAGATTTCATTATAGAGAAACCCGAGGAGGACGCGTCAATGACCCCGAAGGAAGAAATTCCAAAATAAGCGTGGGTCCTGTTCACTGATAGATCTTCCTACACGGATGGATCAGGAGCATGCCTCATACTCACAAATCCGGAGGCCATGGAATTCACCTATGCCGTGCGTTTCGAATTCACAGCCACAAACAATGAGGCGGAGTATGAAGCATTGATAGCGGGTTTAAAAATCGCGACCAGAATGGGAGTGCGTAACCTTGAGGCCTACGTGGACTCGCGGCTTGTCGCAGCTCATATCCTTGGAGAATATGAAGCCAAGGAGGACAACATGATCCGGTATTTGGAAAAGGTTAAGTCACTCATCGCTGGCTTTGGGAAGTTCTCTATAAAGCATGTACCAAGGGGCGAGAATAAAAAGGCAGATGCCCTTAGAAAAATCGCATCCACGAGCTTCGCCCATCTATCCAAGCAGGTGTTGGTGAAAATACTCTAGGATAAATCCATCATAGGGGATGAGGCCGCAACAATAGTCGATGAGGAGGGACCTACGTGGATGAACCTAATCATTAGCTACCTAACAAACGAGACTCTTCCTGATGATGAGACAGAAGCACGTCGAATCCGCAGGAAATCACACCAGTTTGAATTGCACGATGGTATCCTATATAAGCGCTCATTCTTGCAACCCTGGTTACGATGCGTCGGACCACGCCAAGCTAGCTATGTCATTAGCGAGATTCACGAAGGGTCGTGTGGCATGCACGCCGGCCCTAGGTCAGTGATGGCGAGAGCTTTACGCACAAGGTATTACTGGCCAACCATGCATCAAGATGCACGCAACTTAATCCTCAAATGCAGCGATTGTCAGGTACATAGGCCAGTGTCGCGCCATCCACAGCAAGAGCTAACACCTATCACATGCCCATGGTCATTTTAAAAATGAGGTATCGACATATCCGGACCTTTTCCCGTGGCAGCTAGAGGCGTTAAGATCTTGATCGTGGCCATGGACTACTCCACTCGCTGGATAGAAGCTAAGGCGGTCGCTACAATCATGAGCCAACAAGTAAAAAAGTTTGTTTGGGAAAACATTGTATGTCATCTTGGTTTACCAGGTGAGATTATCTCGGATAACGGGAAACAATTTGTGGACAATCCATTCAAGGATTGGTGCGCAGCGCTGAACATAAAACGACGCTTCGCATCAGTCAAGCATCCACAAACCAATGGTTTGGTAGAACGGGCAAATAGAAGCCTAGGTGAAGGAATAAAAGCGCGCTTAGACGAGAGAAGCGTCAAGTGGGTAGACGAGCTACCACATGTTTTATGGGCACATAGAACGATGATCAAAACGGCTAATGGGGATACTCCATCGCATTAGCCGATGGAATAAAGGCAGTCGTACCAACAAAGATTGGAATGCCAACAATCCGTACTTCGGAGGTTAATGTCGTTACGAACGACGAGGAACTCATGGTCAATTTAGACATGTTAGAGGAAAAAAGGGAGATAGCAGCCATCAATGAAGCTAAAGCTAATGCGTGAATGAAAACCTATTACGACTCTAAAGTTAAGGGCGTATCTTTCCGACCGGGGGATTTTGTCTATTGTGCAAACGAGGCAAGTCGCACGGAGAACACTGGGAAATTAGGCCCTAAGTGGGAAGGACCATATGAAGTTATGGAAGCTTTGGGGATAGGAGCGTACAAGTTACGTGACATGGATGGTCGTGATTTGGACCGTACATGGAACATCTGCAATTTCAAAAAGTGCTACTCTAGAAAGGCTACGGCCTCCGCATGGACATCTAGCTGTAGACAACTCCAATAAAGATCCATGTATTTTTTGTCTTTTATATTTTCTAGGTCTCAATTGTCTTAGGATTTAATCATTTTGTCAAAAAATGTAACCGTGATAATAAAACACCGTGGTGCCTAGCTAGCTCCATCGCTTGTTCTTGTGCAAACAATGTTTCTTTTACACTTAGGATTATTTTTTTCTTGTATACTTAGTATTATTTCTCATTTATATGCATTCATCAGTCGTACATGTACTATACGTTTCCATGAGGAGCAAGAGGATTAAGTGAACCTAATAAATCTACTTGGCGCATAAGAGGGATGCAACCCCTGCGCCCACGGATCATGCATCCTTACTAGACACCTTATTCGCAAGACGTTGCAATAAGATTACACATACCGCCCTTACAAAGGCCGGACATGGTAAAGCCACACTGTGCACATCTTGTAATTTATAGACTTGTCTTTACATATGCCGTGATACGTCACGTGTAGATATACATAGATATATTTCACATGAAAGTTTCAAATCAAATACACAAAAGTGTCGTGGACAACCACGACCGAATAAGTCATTATTACAGTATTGTTCCTAAAATACGAATGTCGCAGACATCCGCTGATGACAGTTACAAAATAGAGGATAATGTTTGTTACAGACAAATATAAATTAATGGGGGAGCATAGATTCCCCAAGCTCTTTCCTTTGTTGTGTTAGGGACTCAAGTGAAGATCCTTCCGGAGTGGCATTGCTCTTTACTAACACGGTGGTACCATGCCTGGTCGGGGCTGTCACGAGCACTCATTAGACCTTGGTAGATGGGCGGATCCTGTAGTAGGGGTGTGGCATATAATGCGAATCCCTTTCTTCCCTATGGCGCGGTCCACGTTGACCTTGACGGCCTCCCCTAAACTTTTCTCTCCTTTAAGGTCCCATGGGTTCTTGAGGGGAGGGTTATCCGTATAGATTGGGACCATGAGCTGTGAGTTGAAGTCCGCCTCTATGCATAATTTCTCCATGACCATGTCAATAGGGGCGTCCTTTAGAGCCTCGATCTTGTCTAGTAAGGGATACTCAATTTGTTCTAAGGCTGTCATGGACGCGGTCATCTTATTTTCAGCCTCTGGATTATGATAGACGTGACCCTTGATATCCTTTACTTGGCCTACCCATTCCGCCCCAGCTAACAACCCTTCGTGCCTGCCGCGATCAATCCCATCGGATACTACATTGGCAAACAGCTGGGCCACTTCAGGGGAGTTTGCGATCTTATTCACGGCCAAAATAAGACCGGATCCTATCAACCATTTGTGGCATGCGATGGCTATGAGCATATGGGGATATAACTCCTCGTAAAAATCAATCGCCATCACATCCAAGCGTGTGTCCATCTCCCCTAATCGCTCTTCCACTACCTTCTCGTGGTTAACCCTGTAGTCTACAAAGGCCACTACTAGCCGTTCCTCACTTTTTATTTGTAGGCGCAGGTTGTCACGGTCATGGGAGATAGTGGCCACGTCATTCGTAAGGGATTAACCAGTTGCCTCGGTAGTCGCTACCTATTGGTATAATGATAGATTGATATTTTGCATAATTCAAACCTATACATAGGGGCAAGATATAAGACAGAGTCCACATATGATTAGGCGTACCTTTTCGCGCAGAGATTGGGCCTCAGCTTCTAACTCCGCGATTCGATCCCCACGGGCGATGACGTGGTTTGTCTGCTCCTTTATGGTCGCCTCGGCCATGGACAAGTCAGCTTGCAGGTTGGATATGGTTTGTTCATGCTCTTCAATCAACTTTTCCCTACGAGCAATCTTCTTGTCCGAACTCCTAATGTGACCAAATGCACCTTCGAAGCGGTGTCGCACGGCCGCGCTTATAGTCATTTGATGTGCAGTCGCCACATTGAATTGCTAAAGCAGGGTTCCATGGGTGAGCTCATTCAGATCTTGGACCAAGCTGGGAGGATTCAAATGATCTATGAACTCTTTGTACTCCTCATCCGTCTCTAGCTTAGTTAGCTCGGAAAAATTCCATTGTGGGAAGAGGCGTGGGACTGGTCCCTCAGACCGCGGCTCTTCTACGGAAGTTGGAAGAGGGGTTGAGGGAGTATCTCGGATCACGGGCGGTGTTCGCATGCTGGTATCTTCCTTGTGGGGTGCGGTTGTAGCTTCTACCTTGTTACATTATACACTTGTTAAATTTAACTTAGTTTCTACTAAGCAATGGGAGAGTATGGTTATGTGACACTTACGTTGGTGTTATTATCGGCTCAGTGTTGGTAGGAGCCACGGTGCTGATTGGTGTGGCCTTCCACACCATCTTGTCTAATTTCCCTTCTGCTATGGTGGGAGGGGGCATTAGGTTGTCCTTGGGCGCAGTTGTACTGCTACCCTCTTGGTATTGGGGGTTGTAGAAATGTAAATCTATGCTTATGTTTTAGAGAGAGAAAGAGATAGAAAGATGGTAGATTTCACACTTCTAGAGAGAGAAAGTTTAAGAGAACTATGTGTTATTCAAATGAAATCACCACCCTCTCCATCAATGGAGAGGGTTTATATACCAAGCCCATAAGATGGGCTTGGGCTTACGTTTGGGCCGGCCATACAAGCATGGACCGGGCTTTTCCTTGTTTAGTTAATTAAAAGATATCTAGACTACGAGCTATAACTTAATATATTGTCGGAGTGACCGAATCTTCCTAAATACGTAAAAACGTATTTCCAACAATCTCCCCCTAAGGGAGGTCACTCCAAACAAGGGCGTTACCTAAGTCACAATAATAAAATAACCTAGCATACTATGCTTGTCTTGAGCTCGTAGTCTTCGTCTTTCTTTTCTTTTTCTTTTCTGGTGAACATGCTGATGTGATCTTTGATATCAATCTTGAGCATTAATCTCTTGCCTTGATCTTGTGCATCCATCACTTGTGATCTTCGCCTCTTCGTGACCTCACGTCCCAAATACTTATACCTTTGTAATTCTTGAAAGCTTCAGAGTTCGATACAGCGGAAGACTTAACTTTTAGGCTTTCTTGAATTAGATGAGGTATTAAGTGCATAAGGTATAAGCATGCGGGGACGACTTCTTCTTGGATTCCGCAACGCCGCCGTCTTCAAATGCCGCAACATAAGTAGACACGGACGAAATGGCTTTGAACATTTCATTCTAAATCGGTAGCATTTTACCTCTGGTCGGTGAAGACCGTTGGACGATATTAGATATCGTACCCGTGACGGATAGTTTCAATTAAGTAACTTCCTGACAGGATTTCGTGGGTAAACCTGTTCTCTTTATTCGACCGTCCAAAGCTGACTGCGAACATAAAGAGTGAATCATTTGGATAATAATATCCGCATGATTTGAAGCCGTCAATTCATGTTCTTGGAACAAGTGAAATTCAATTAAGAACCGCACCATCGTTGCTTTCCAGTTGTCACGAGCTTGATTCGTATAGAATCTTGCAAGTTACCTACCAAGTGCTGTTTGATGTTAACACTAGAAGGATTTCCACTCATCACTGTGAACACTAAGCTATCACTCTGAGTGTTCTGGCAAGATCACTAAGATATTGCGTAGAGGCCTGGAACGTGTTTAAATTCAGTTAAGAATTAAACAGCTGTTGCTTTCCAGTTATCACAAGTTTGATTCATAAAGAATCGCACAAGTCACCTACTATGAGATTTTTGATATTCTCTCAAGAAGGATTTCCATATTCATTGTAAATACGTTCGTATTACTCGGATGTTCAGGCAAGATCATGAAGATTTTGCGTAGGACTCTTAAAATCTTTCTTACTTTTCACAGTGTGTGAAGAAGCAAGGAAATATGAAAGTGTGTCCTAATGAGATATTTGATGATCTCAAATGGCTCTAGACTCGATTGTGCATTTTGGATTTTAGTGATCGGAGGCTGGAGAGGAGTGCCACCTTTTCAATACCAATTTATACGGAGTGAATAAATCAATAGATAATGCGTTGTATCCGTGTGATTAAAACAAATACCTTGTGAGAGATATCTGAGTTAGCTGGGATGGGCTGTGCATTGCATCACTGGGTCCATGATGTCTATCTTCTATATCGAGCATCATTAAAAATGATCTCAATAGCATATGTGTTGACCCGGTTTTTGCCTAAAGTTGTAAGGAGGGCTTCTTTCTTTACACCCTTTATCTTTACAATTCTTTTTCATTCTTCAACCCCTTCAATGCTTACCAATACGTCATAACTAGCTATGGAATGTCCTTGGGAAGATTCCTCCGTTTCTGGAAGAATCATAGGACTTAACCTATCCTACCATCCTTATGTCACCATAATCTTCATCATCGTGAAATAAATGGGTTTTGGGTAAGTATAAATCACCATGAAAATCCATTTTTGATATGCAAATCCATTTTGCTCCCCCTTAACATATGCCATGATATTCGAAAACATTTCGCATATGTCGGGATGAGCCAGCACATTAAGTCAAATCATTTGTGATAATATCCCATATTAAATCACATTTTCTCCCCCATATTAAAAATATTAACCCAATCGATGTTTTTAATATCAATTGATTTAATGAAGTTTTAACAAAGGTTTGAGAAGAAAAATGCAAGTCCGTTTTAATCTTCATGATATCAAATTGTATGAGATATGACACCGATTTGTAACAAGATCACATATTCACCATATTAGAAAAGAATTGACAAGGTTGGACCTGATTGATGAGAACATCATATGATAAGATCAGATGGTTCTTGTCAGCATATGGTGGTCACCTCGTGACGTCTGAAGTCATCTCTTGACAACACATGTACGATTGGTATTGTATTCTTTGACACCAACTTGTGAACTTGGCACTTTCGACATCGAAGATTCTGAATGCTTGACAATTGCTCCCCCTCAATTGTTGACCCGTGTTCTATCGAAAGAGCTGTAGTCGTCAGTTGAGTAGTCGCATCGTCGAGTATGTAGATACCAATTGTAGATTTCTATGGTTGTAGAGATGATAGCTTCATAAAAGCAAGACTTCTCTTGTTTTGACAAATAAATGCACTGAAACGTACATTGATTTGTGTTAGACCAAGTTATAAAGTAAACTTGATCCCTTACAAGGTTTTAAAGTAAACCTTGCCCGAGAAAATTAATTCCCGTTGTTAGCCAAAGCTTTCATAAGAAATACTTGACTTTAATGTGAAAAACGGGTTGCAGTTTGAAATAACTACAAGCCATTTAGGCATGTTTTATGAAAAATTTACAACTTTTGTACGAACTCTATTTATGGCACCGTGTCGATATTAATCAACATTTCTAAGGCCGTAAATATTATCGTACCAAAAGACATGGCTTTGAAAAATAAAGTAAAAATATTTTTGGATTTTGCTAGATTTTTTAATTTTTATGGTTTTTATATGGTTTATATTTTTGTATTTTGCTTTTGTGGATAAAAATATAAACAATATATACAAATGATCACCAAGGATACGAAGAATAGTTTTACCATCACTATTCTTTCGCTTCATCTGCCAGTTCCTTTAGAGTCTCAGGCGAGAAAGTTCTCATTCCTAGCTTGTCGGCCAAAAATTCAATTCAAGCGCGATCTAAAGCCTTCGTGAAAATATCCGCCAATTGATACTCAGATCGGACAAAGTAAAGCTCGATTACTCCATTTTCCACTTGCTCCTTGATGAAGTGGTAGCGAATGTCAATGTGCTTCGACCGGGAGAATTGAACATTGTTGCAGCATAAGGCAATTGCACTCTTGTTGTCACAGTACATCGGAATTTTGTTGAAACCTAGACCATAGTCGGTTAATTGCGATCTCATCCAAAGAATTTGAGCACAACAACCGGACATACCTATGTATTCTGCTTCCGTACCTTAAATTTCAGCACTTTTCTGCCTTTTCGATGCCCAACTGATTAATCGATCTCCTAGTAGTTGCAAAGTTCCACTCGTGCTACGCCTTGTATCTTGACAACCCGCGTGATCCGCATATGCATATGCCATAAGTGCAATCGAAGAGTCCTTCGAATACCAAAGTCCCCGATTAATGGTTCCTTTAAGGTATCGAAAGATCCGTTTCACAGAGGCCAAGTGTAACTCAGTAGGTCGAGTTTGATACCGAGCACACATACATATAGCAAACTGAAGATCAGGTCGACTAGCTGTGATATACAGAAGAGTACCGATCATTCCACGATAAAGTGTCGGATCAACGGCAACTCCATGTGGATCTGCATCAAGCTTAGTTCGTTCCACCATTGGAGTATCCACGGGGTCGCAAGATTCCATCTTATATTTCTTAAGCGATTCAAGGGCATACTTGGATAGATTGATAAAGATGCCTCTGGGACTCTGAGATATCTGAAGACCTAAGAAGAATGATACCTTGCCCATCATTGACATCTTAAACTTGGAAGACATGAGTGTCCCAAACTCATCCGATAAGGTTTGGGTCGAGGCTGCAAATATAATATCATCAACATATATTTGTACCATAATCATATCTTTACCTCGTTTTTGAATGAACAACGTGGGATCCACCTTGCCTTTAGCGAAGCCTTGCGAAATGAGGAATTGTGATAGTAGATCATACCATGCGCGAGGAGCTTGATTCAACCAATAGAGAGCCTTCTTAAGCTTGTACACATGATTAGGATATTTAGGATTCACAAAACCATCCGACTGTTGAACATAGACCTCTTCCTTGATTTCACCATTAAGAAATGCCGTCTTCACATCCATCTGATAGACGATCATATTCATGTGGGCTGCATAAGCGAGGAATAGTCTAATAGCTTACAAACGGGCAACAGGTGCAAAGGATTCCATAAAGTCGATGCCCAATAATTGCTTGTATCCACGAGCTACTAGTCTAGCTTTGTTCTTCAATATTCCGCCTAACTCGTCGAGTTTCACCTTGTAAACCCATTTCAAAGTGAGTAACTGCACTTGATCCGGGCATGGGACAAGTTCCCATACTTCAAGACGTATAAAATCATTAAGTTCTTCTTGCATAGCTTCTATCCAACAGGATTGAGTAAAAGCTTGTTGCCATGTCTTAGGTTCAACTTCAGTGAGAAAAGCATCAAAGTGACAAAACATTGCACTTTCTTGTAACAGACTTCGTGTGGATACCGGACGATTAGGGTCACCAATAATAGAATCTATAGGATGATCCTTTGTCCACTTGCTGTCATGTTCACGAATCCGTGGATTGGAGTAAACTGTAGTAGGAGCTTCCTCTGAGGTGGACGACCCGACTTGATTAGGGTCGGGAATTGGTACACCAAAGAATGGAAGTTCACGCATTTGAGCAAATTCCAAATCGTGATCATCATCGTCCTCTTCATCATCAATAGGCATGACATGGGTAGTTGAAACATGTGTTGGTTGAGAATTACTTGTTGAAGGTATATCTTGACCAATTGTAGGTGCAGATGTGTCTGATTGTGCTTCGGTTGCTGGAGCGACAACTTCGGTTACCGGAGCTATTACCTCAGAATCTGGAGCAACAATAGTTGGAGGAGTAAAGAATTCATCAAAGAGCGGTTGAAACAACGTATCCCATTCATTCCTAGAAGGTGGTGTAAATGATGATGAAGTAGGGTTGTTTGGGACAAGACCAGAACTAATGTTACTGGGTCCTATTTCATGAAGTGCGGGTTCAGAGCTGCTTTGCTCAGAAGCCATTGCTGTCAGCTCATCAAAATCAACATTCATAGTTTCAAGGATCTTGCGAGAGTTACGGTTGTAGATTCGGTATGCCTTCTTTGCGGGTGCGTAACCAATGAAAATACCAATATCAGCCTTTGGTTGAAGTTTTCCCAAATTGTCACCATCATTATTTGGATAGCAAAGAGAACCAAATACATGAAGATATGATAAATCTGGTACTTTTCCATGGAGAAGCTCATAAGGTGTTTTACCATGGCGTTTACGAATTAGTGACCAGTTTTGGGTGTACATTGCTGTAGATACTGCTTCTGCCCATAAAAACAATGGAGCCTTTGCGTAAATTAACATCGTTCGAGCAACTTCCATAAGTGTGCGATTTCGCCTTTCAACGACACCATTTTTTTGTGGAGTGCGTGCAACGGATGTTTCATGAGATATGCCAACTTCTTCATAATAGTCACGCAAGATTTGATTCACAAATTCGGTTCCATTATCTGTACGAATGCGTCGGACAGTAGTGTTGAGACGCACTTGAATCATCTTGAGAAATCCGATGATGAATTTAGGTGCCTCATTTTTTTCTTTAAGAAATTTCACCCATGTAAACCGAGAGTAATCATCGACAATGACGAGGATTTACTTTTTGCCACTAAGACTTTCAACACGCATAGGCCCACAAAGATCCATATGCAAAAGATAAAGTTTCTCTTGGTTGGTGTCTTCAGTCTTGGGTTTGTATGACTTCTTAGTGCTTTTCCCCATTGTACACGCAGAACACAAATGATCCTTGTGAAATGATAGTTTAGGAAGACCACGAACAAGTTCGTTTTTCACCAAGTGATTAATAGCGTCAAAGTTAAGATGAGATAACCGTCGATGCCATAACCATGACTTAGTCTTCGATGCTTTGGAGAGAAGACATACGGGAGAAGCGGCCATCATGTCTTGTAGAGACAAAGTATACAAATCATTCCCTCGAGTACCTTTCAATAAATCAACCCCTTCCAAATTACGAATGAAGCAGGTATGCTCTCGAAAAGCAACTTCTAGGTTTGCATCACAAAATTGTCCCACAGAAAATAAGTTGTGACCGAGACCTTCCACATAATACACTCTTGAAATTATAACATTCCCAATATGATATTCACCATAACCCATTATCTTTGCATTATGATCATTTCCAAATCGAACCGTACCAAGAAACTTGCTGACGAAATTTCTGAGCTGAGAGCGATCTCCGGTCATATGCTTGGAGCAACTAGAGTCCAAATACCAGAGAACAATTTGGACCACTTGTTTTCAACAACAACAGTAGACAATGCATTGGAAACTATTGGCTCCGGAGTGTTAGCAGATACAGATAAAATATTATCAGAATTGCTAACATTTTTGTGACCCTTAGATTTCCTGCATTTTCTAATGTGAGTCTTAGCACTAACATGTTTTACTGTTCCAACTTTCTTAGGTTTTGGATTATTCACGGGCGCTACAGTATGAATAGACCTATTTAAAGGGCACTTGGTTCCTACAGTAGTGTCAGTGTTCCTAGTTAAAGGACACGCTTATGTTTTGGTAGCCTTGGTACTTCTAGTTAAAGGGCACGCTTTCTTCGCTTCAGTGGGAGTGATCCTAGTTAAAGGGCACATATTTCCTACTATAGTAAAAGTTCTACCAGTGGGGCGCCACATCCAGCCAACTTGGGTTAACACTTTCCCAGTCGGTTTCCATTCTAATCCATTTTTCCGGGCATGCATCTCATTCACATGGTCAATAAGGCAAGAATCATGACGACTAGAAAACATACATTCATTGCAATTCCAACATTTCAAATTAAAATTCACAGTAGGCTTAGAACGCTGCACAATCGCAGAGCCTTTAGGTTTAGCTACATGATTCTTTTTATTGAAAACAGAAATAACATTCCTAGGATGGGCTTCTACTTTCTTCTTCACTTGACTACTAGATGGGGGCAAGATCCTATCATTCTTCTTGTTTCTCTTAAGCTTAGATCTTTGAGCCTTAGTAGTGGTGCTTACACCTGTAGAAGGCAACACGAGAATATTAGAAGCTAGTTTTGATTCTGCCTTATCTTTAGTGACCAAAGTTTGAGATGGTTTAGTCCTAGGGCCCTTGTTAAGTGGTGTGACGGCTATTAGGTTCCTTTTGATTACACTAGAGGACGATTCTGAGACAGTGGCTGCGTTATCCACAACATTCTTACCTTTTAGAGTACGAAGTGTTTCCTTTAACTCAGCCAAGACCAGATTTTTATCACAAATTTGTTCCCTCAAATCAGATATTTCCACCGACTTTCGATTCAATTGTTCAATCAACGATTGATTCTGTGCAGTGGTATTAGCACTTACGGGCTTTACTGAATCGAAGAGTCGTGTATTTTTCTGTTTTAAGTTATCAACTTTGGACAAAATCTTGAAAACTCGATTATCTAGATCAAGTTTTAAATTCTCAGCGGCCTCAAGTACGTTCACACAGTTAAGCCGCTTAGATTTCTCTATGTCTATCGGCAAAGATTGAGCAACCTTGTCACTTGGCTGACGTTGTTTTGATTGTAAAATCAATCGAAAATTCTTTTCAAAGTTTGCATCATCGATATTAACACCTTCGAATGACGTTTCAAATATTTTTTGAATAAATTGTTGCTTGCATTCAAGCGAAATACAATGTGTTTGAATCTCATCAAAACATTTTGAAAGCGAAGTATATGAATCTTGAAGCTTTAAAAAATCAGCGTCAGATTCGTGACAAGTACTATCTACCACATTATCCACAGATTCAACATTATGCACAATAGAATCATTATCAACACTTTTATTCACACAGACAAAAACTATATCATGAGACATCACTTGCTTCAGAAGCTGATCATTTTGGTGTGAAACCCGTTCTATTTCAAGTAAACTGTTTTCATAAGCATCATCCATTTCATTGAAAACACGTCTAACTTCTTCTATTTCCAAATACAAATCTTGATCAAGATTGCTAAGACAAGCTTTAACATTCTTTACAAACGGAACAATTTCATCTCGGAACGCAGCTCTAGTGTGCTAAAAGCTCCATTCACCTTCCGTTATGGCCGAAGCCGTCGTACGTTCCAAAATGACCTTGTCAAAATCGGCTAAGTGTTGGTGTACCGCATTTAAGTTAACGGACGCCTTACTTACCGGTGGAATTAACTTTGTTAAATCCGTTTTGACAAGTGTAGGAGACGTACTAGGAAGGTTTTCATTTGACAAACTTTGGGGCACAAGAACTGTCAATTTGGCTAATTCCTTTTGTAAGCGAATGCGTGTCTTTTTCGAAAATTGATCTTTGTTATGTTGATCATAATCAATTCTATCGAATTTTGAAAGCATTTTAGAATGAGTTTCATCCGCAAGTGACTGTGTCTCCTCAGTACTATGAACAAAAGGTGCTTCTTTCGATTTGCCAATTAGGGTCATATCATAAAGACACGAAATATATTCCTGAGCTTGTTTTGCATAACCGGGATTAGTTGGTAAATCTTGAAGACATTTAAGTTCGAGTTCTTTAAATGATTTAGTTAAAAGATGAACCTTTTCTGTGGAAGAGTATTGTTTTAAAAGCTGTTGTTCCTTGAATTTAAGAAGTTTGGTAGCATTAATTTCTGATTCAACCTTTTTAGATTCGAGAGTTTCGAAATCCATTTTAAGTTTCTGAAAATCATTGACAACCGACTCTTTTGCTTTTAATTCATTGGAAATATTAGCTTTTAATGATTCTATTTCTTTCAAGTGTTCAATCTTTTCAAAACAAAATTGGTCAAATTCAGAACATGTTATTTTCTCTGCTTGAGGGACCATTTCAAAAGTTTTGACCTTTTCTTTATGCAACGCAAGCTCAGCAGTTAGGGTGGAATTCGTATCTACGGATTGTCTGAGGGCCATATGCATTTGATCAATAATATGTTTAGGTATCATGACCAAATCATGTTGAGCATAAGATTCCATACCCGTCGTAGCATTTGGTTGAGGTTCACTCAAATGTGTAGGATTGGGTATCACATCATTTGAGTTACTAGTTCCCGAATGCTGTTCGAGGTTGTTATTTTCATGCCCAACTTGATGTTGGTTATCATCAATATTATTAGATGTGGTTGGTACCTCACTGACGACATCAGAACCGTAGTGAGAGAGATTAGCAACGAGAGCAGCTTGGGTAGAGTGAATGTCATCACAATCTGAATCATATGCGTCAAGATCATCTGCTTGATAAGCTGCATTAGAAGTAGAAACGACTATAATGCCTTCAGTATTTGCTGCCCCTGGGTCTGCAAGAAATGCTAACTCCTCTGAATCCAAAATCTTCCCCTTAGACTGAGCATCAACCAAATACATCTTCTCACAAAACCATGCATCATCCTTTCTCCTTTTCGGCTGAGTGCATTCCCTAGCCATATGATCTTGTCCTCGGAAATTGTAGCAAGTCACAACCTTTTGAGGACCAATGGGACTTCCATTTCCATTAGCTTGTGAATTCACAGCTTGAGCATTCACTATCTTTGTATGAGGTCCATATGATTTTGCCTTCCCTGAATAGGTTGCACTGTTACTTGACCATCTTGAACAGTAGCTTGTTGTCAAGGATTTGAAGAGGTGCGGAGATGATTGTTTGTTGGTGGAAATCCTCTAGTTGCCACAAGTTTTGACAAGTAGGCGCTGAGATGGTTTAGTACATCAGCTGGCGTATCATTTGGAGTAAAGACCGGTGCTTGGATTGGTGGAAGTTCATTAGAGTAGAAAGCTTGTGCTGGTTGTGCTTCTATTGGAAAATATCCTTGCTGAGGAGTATAGCCCATTGGTGAAGTGTTGACTTGTGATGGTGATGTCTGATATGGTGGTTGCTGTGGAAAAGATTGTTGATGAACACTTTGTTGATATGCTTGTTGTGGCATCATTAGTGGTTGATAAGATGGTTGCTGTGGTTGCTGATAGTTGTGTGGTGGTGTCTGCTGCAAGTATGATGGTTGCTGATAAGTATAAGCCATGTTTTGTTGAGAAGCATACATTGCAAGTGGATCATGAACTTGAGGTGTAGACAACCGAGCCTCGATCACATGGCATTCGTGTTGTTGAAGAAAAGCTTGAAGTTGATCCACATTGGTGTTATGCAAGTCCTTAGCCAATTTAACATCCGTCACGTATTTTTTCCATTCTGGAGGAAGAGTGTTCAAATACTTGGTGTTCAATTGAAAGGTAGGAATTGCCATGCCATAGATATTAAGCTCATTCAACAATAGGGTAAATCTCAGATAGTAATCATTGAGAGTCTCCCCTGGCACATAGGCAAACTTATCAAAAGTATCATAAAGCTTACACTCTCGTTCTTGTTTAGTTAACGAGGTGCCTTGCATTAGAACCCTAATTCTATCCCATAACTCTTTGGAAACTTTGTGTTTGCTGACGAGTTTGTAGACATCTGGAGGAAGGGCTTGGAGAATGATGTTTGTAGCATACTTATCACATTTGTCTTGAATCTTCATATCTCCAGTCAACTCACCTGTTGTGCGAGGACGAGTAGTCGTACCTTTCGTCACTGTACCATAATCTAATGGTCCATTGAGCACTGATGCCCAAATGAGATGTCCATTCTCTTTGTTCAACATGTAAAGTTCCATTCGGGAAGTCCAATCCTCGTACATAGACTTCTCCAACATTGGTGGACGATTATCCGTACCCGAGAGGATGGACTTATCTGTAAGAGATGTGTAATCCATTTCAATAAGTTAAGATTTAAAAAGTTGATCGAACAATGAAATAAGGTTAAGTGTTTTTGTGTTGAAGTCGAGAAACAATGTTAAAATCCCCTAAAATATGTTCTTGATAAACCAAAAATTCCAAGTCAAAATTACACTCGAAATTTTTTAAGGAATAATTTTTGGATTGTCGGAATGTTGCTGGTATCGGAATGTCTAGATCTGAATGTCCAGATCGGAATGTCACACTATCTGAATGTCCAGATCGGAATGTCACTATCGGAATGTCCAAATCGTAATGCAAGCTGTCGGAATGTTCAGATCGCAAAGCTCTGTCGGAATGCTCAGATCGCAAAGTTCTGTCGAAAGGCTCAGATCGCAAAGTGTTGTCGGAATATTCAGATCGGAATATGGCTGACACAATTTAGGCAGAGTAACGACTTAAAACTTCCTTATAACCGTCGGAATTCCAGATCGCAAAGAACGATCGGAATATCCAGATCGGAATAATTATCGAAATCTAAGTATCGCAAAGTAGAACCAGTCACTTTCCGATGGTGATGGTTATTGCGATGGAAACCCTTTTCACTTGTACTTTCCGATGGTGATGTAGCTTGAAATTCGGAATGAAGAACACAAGAAATTTTTGAACTTTTGATCCAAGAAAGATTGTGTTTTAACCAAAATCAAGACACCAAAAAACACTATAACACGACTGAATACGTTATGCTTCTTGAAGTCACGATCAAACACAAAAAATTTGATGATTCGGCAATTAATAAGTGTGAAAACACTTATCCTTTTACCACTTATTTTCAATAATAACAAGACCAAAACGTGTGATTTATGTCGTAAAAGTCGGAATTATGCGTGGTTTGTGTTTTTATTGTGTTTTAGGACCAAAATATGAAAAAGGAAGAAAACACGGGTTTTCACGGGCTTTTATCGAAGAAAACGGGAAAAGACGAAGTCAAAAGATCAAGAGTGCAAAAAGAACGGAAGTCCAAGGCCTATTCTGAAGATTTATCGAAGAAAAGGTCTAAAGACGGAAGTTTAACGAAGTCGGAGAACTTAAGTCTAATAGAAGAAGAAAATTAAAAGACAAGTTCTAATCCCGAGACGACATCGAGAAAGACAAAGAATTAAAGTCGAGTCGAGAAGAAAAAGAAAGAAGAAAGCACCACACATGCCTCCCACTTCCCTATAAATACCCTCCTAATCACATTAGGAGGGTAGTTAGCTAGTTTTTATTTTTTAAGTTTTCTTTCTAGTTTTAGAGAGAGAAAGTTCTCAACTTTCTCTCACTAAGTTTTTCTTTGTTTTCAAATTTTAAATTTAAGCTTTCTTTAATCTTTGTATTTGGATTCCATTAATCAATTTCAAGTTAAGTTTTGTGTTCTTTAATCTCCTTCTACATTTCTTGGTTACTTTATCTTTGATCCGAATTTCACATCTCATTCTTATGTCTTTATGTTTTCGTGAGTAAAGGATTGATCATCTTGGTTTACACATAAGTTCTTACACGTTTAGGCCATAAGCTCGTAATGCTTATTGGCTTATTTCGAGTTTAGCTTATTGATTTTCGGATTTTTCAAAGGTTTTAGTAATTTTAAAGTTCATTCGATAAAGTTTTTAATCTTTCATGTTTTGGAAGTGATCGAATCTAAGCTTTTTGAGTTGGTTAACATTCGGACTAGATATCTTATTGCACTTGCTTATTGAGTTTTATACTTGCCACGAATTTCGGATTAAGTTTCCTTCCATCGAAATCTTGGGGTTTTTGCACATTCCGACGAGTTTCTACACATTCCAATAGACCTTAGTTTTTTGATCGCAATAACCCATTAGGGTTTTACTTTGCGATCGGGTGGCTATTTCCCCTTATTCCGATCTGGGTTGCGATCGCTCATTGCGATCGCACATTCCGACGGGATGAAGGTCTTTGCTAAGACGAAGTGCTGCCCATTTCTCGACAGCAACATTGCGATAGATACACATTGCGATAGTAGTTTTTTACAACATTCCGATCTGAATCTTTGCGATCTGAAAACATTCCGATGGGTAGGAAGTTTAACATTCCGATGGACCTTGTATTGAATATTCCGATAGCTCTTTCTAGTGATATTCCGATGGTTTTCATTTGGTGCATTCCGATGGACATGAATTGCTTTATTCCAATTAACTAAGATTTTAAGTTTTCAAGTTTTTCAAAGTTTTAAGTTTTAAGTATTTTCATAAATTAACTTTAAGTTTAATTTTGTCAAAGCTTCTACTTTACTCATCGACAATTTTAATTACTTGCTATTAGTTTAAATTAGACAAACAAACCAAACCATTCTCTTTTTCACCAAAAGACGATTGAGTCGCACTTTTAACCAATAGTCAATTCAAAGAGACTTGGGACAACAAGATTTTATACTTGGTTGCAAAATCGAGTATTAAATGGCGCCGCTGCCGGCTCTTTTCGTTATGATTAACGGTTTCTAGTGAGAGACGCATTGAATTTTGGGATCCGTTCTTTGAACGTTATTTTTCTTGCTCCAAAAATTTTCAAAAATCCTAAAAAATATAAAACTCTTCCAAAATACAAAAACATTGAAAAATCATTAAAAAAGCAATTCTTTTCCAAAGGTTTTGCACCAAAAAGATTATATAGATATTCTCTGTGTATATTTTTCTTCTGCAGGTGTATGCGTACTAGATCTTCGAACTATTCTGAGCCCGAGACTCGTGAAGATCTAGATATGGCTGGTGTTAATAACAACAATAATAACCCACCTCTACCCAATTTGAACAACAACAACAACAACAACAATGTCCCCTACCTGATTTACGAACAATGGAGGAATTGTGTCAACCCACCATGAACGGACGCGGAGGCCCGATTGCGCCAATGCACGTCACGGCTCAGGAGTTTTCGTTGAAGCATCACATGATCCAGCAAGTGCAAACTAACCCATTCCACGGAATTCCGGATGATGATGCCAACAAACACCTCGACAAATTCATTACCATTACCCAAAGCATGAAGTGCCTCGGTGTTTCTATGGATGACCTTCGCCTCCAACTCTTTCCCCACTCGCTTTCCCACCATGCCGAAAAATGGTTTGACCGTCTTCCCAAAAATTCTATTCATACGTGGAATGACATGACTCAACGCTTTTTGTCGCGCTACTTTCCCCCATCCATGGTCACAAGCCTTCGTAACCAAATCAGTGGATTCATGCAAGACAATGATGAATCGCTCTTCGATGCTTGGGAACGATACAATGACTTGATCGACCGCTGTCCAAATCACAATATGCTCCCCGTCACTCTCATTGACACCTTCTACAATGGTCTCACTTTTTGTGATCGTGACACGATCAATGCCGCCGCCGGTGGTACCTTTATGAAAAGGAGACGGAGGAGTGTAGAGAGTTGATTGAAAACATGACTACTCACCACAAGAATTAGGATTCATCCGCATCCTCAAAATCTAATTCGAGAGTCAATGTTTCTTCTACAACTTCCAATCCTGAGATGACTGAAATTTCTCGACAACTCGCTGAGATGAACAAGAATTTCATGGCCATGGCCACAAACCACTTTCAACAAGCTAAAGCCGTTGCTATTTCTTGTGACACATGTGGTGGTCCTCATTCTTACAATGATTGTCCTTCTACCCAAGGCAATTTTTCTGAAAACGTTAACGCAGCTTACGGTATTTATCCCATGGGAGGCTATCAAGCTCGCCCTCAAGGAGACCGTAGCTTGCTAAGTTATCGTTACAACAATTATCTTGCTCCTCCCGGTTTACCTCCTGCAAACCAAAACCAACCACAAAGCTACAACCAAAACAACCAATCCCAACCTCGTGCAAACAATCAATATCAATCCCAACGAAACCAATACCCACCTCAAGGAAATTCTCAAGCCTACCAAGCTCCACCTCTCAATCAACCGATGGCAGTGAGTCCAGACGTCGAGACATTCATGAAGACTAATCGGGAGATGGTGACGAATCTTCAGAGTCAAGTCCGCAACTTGAAGGGAGATATGGCAAAACAAGGGAACGATATTCGAGCCAAGCTAAGGAATGACATGGCAAAACACAGCAATGAAATTCATGCAAACATGAGAGACTCTTTCAATACTCAAGCGGTTAACCTTCGTCATATGATTGGTTCGCTCATCCAAGGTAATCAACCCTCTTCTTCGGGTACTCTTCCGAGTAACACCGTTGCGAATCCAAGAGGGGAGATGAAAGCAATCACCACTCGTAGTGGAAAAAGGTTATATGGAACCCGAGCTTCCTACACCTCCACCCGTGATTGTGAACAAGGAAAAAGAGAAACTTTCCTCACCTCCTTCACCTTCTATCCCCATTTCCCCACCACCCGTGGTTGTGAGTGATCCCATTCTCCTAAAGCCTTCTTCTTCATCCAATATACCTTATCCTTCAAGGTTGAGGAAAGAGAAGCAAAAGAGCAAAGATGATATTCAAGTTTCAAACTTTCTAAAAATGTTTAAACAATTGAATTTTAACATCTCCTTTGCCGAGGCTCTCGCTCACATGCCTAAATACGCTAAGATGTTTAAAGATCTTCTAAGTGATAAGGAAAAGCTTCTTGACATTGCTCAGACCCAACTTAAAGAGAACTGCTCCGCAGTGCTCTTAAGGAAATTGCCCACCAATCTTGGTGATCCGGGTCGCTTCTTGATTCCTTGCAACTTCCCAGGAGTAGAGAATTGCATGGCCCTAGCCGATCTAGGTGCCAGTATTAACTTAATGCCTTTAAGTGTTTGGAAGCAATTATCTCTCCCCGAGCTTGTACCCACCAAAATGACCTTGGAATTAGCCAACCGTACGGTTGCGTATCCGGTGGGGATAGCCGAAGATGTCTTTGTTGGCGTTGACAAATTCACCTTCCCGGCAGATTTTGTTGGCGTTGACTACGAGATGGATCCTCGTGTTCCATTAATCGTTGGACGTCCATTCCTGAGGACCGGTCGCACTCTCATTGATGTAGCCGCTGGCGAAATAATCATGAGAGTTGGTGACGATAAAATTGTCTTCAACATGGGTAAGATTTCTAAGCAACCTTATTCATATGAGAGTGTTAATGCTATTGATGTTCTCGATGAGGCTTGTGAAGAACATTTTCATGATGCTTGCAAAAGTACTCTTTCTTCTCTACCCAATGTTGAGACTGTTGCCTCAATAGCTCCGGCATTGACTCCTTTTGGAGAAAGTGATTTGGATGATTTCGAAGCAAGCTTGGGTCCTCTTGATATTAAGTATGATAATTTGTCCATCAATTGGGATGAAGACATTCGTACTATTGAGAGACTTCTCAATAAGGACCTGTTTTCTCCTCTTTCTCCTAAAGAGGTGACTAATGATGATCCATCGCTAGTTACACCATCTATTGAGGATCCTTCTACTCTTGAGCTTAAGGACCTACCTCCTCATCTTGAGTACGTTTTCCTTGAAGACAACGAGAAGTTACCGGTCATCATCGCGAAGGACCTGAAAGAAGAAGAAAAAGCCCGACTTATCGCCGTGTTGAAGAAGCATAAAAGAGCTATTGCTTGGAAAATCTCCGACATCCGTGGAATTGATCCTCACTTTTGCACACATAAAATTCTCATGGAGGACGACTTTAAGCCCATAATTCAAAGCCAACGAAGGGTGAATCCTAAAATCCATGAATTCATCAAAAAAGAGGTTATCAAACTTCTTGATGCGGGTATGATTTACCCTATTTCGGATTCACCATGGGTTAGTCTAATCCATTGTGTGCCTAAGAAAGGAGGCATCACCGTTGTGCCCAATGCTAACAACGAGTTGATTCCTACCCGTCTCGTTACTGGGTGGAGAGTTTGTATAGACTACCGCAAACTCAATGATGCCACGAGAAAGGATCATTTCCCTCTACCTTTTATAGACCAAATGCTTGAACTTTTAGCGGGTAATGAATATTACTGCTTTCTTGATGGTTTCTCGGGTTATTTCCAAATACCCATCGATCCCCAAGATCAAGAGAAAACAACATTCACTTGTCCCTATGGCACATTTGCCTACAAAAGGATGCCTTTTGGCTTATGCAATGCCCCCGAGACTTTCCAAAGGTGCATGTTGGCTATCTTCCATGACATGGTTGAGCAAACCATGGAAGTCTTCATGGATGATTTCTCGGTCTTTGGGGATTCCTTCTCTTCTTGCCTTGCCAATTTGGAACGTATGCTTAAGCGGTGCGAAGACACTCGCCTTGTTCTGAATTGGGAAAAATGCAATTTTATGGTAAAAGAAGGCATTGTGCTAGGACACAAAATCTCTAAAGCCGGTCTTGAAGTCGACCGTGCTAAAGTTGATGTCATAGCCAAATTACCTCCACCTTCAACCGTGAAGGGTGTGAGAAGTTTTTTGGGTCATGCGGGCTTCTATCGTCGATTCATTCATGATTTCTCTAAAATCGCTCGCCCGATGACCCACCTCTTGGAAAAAGATACTCCTTTTATCTTTTCTAAAGAGTGTCTCGAAGCCTTCAATCTTCTTAAGGATAAGCTAACTAAGGCACCGGTCTTGGTTACCCCTAATTGGGAGCTGCCTTTCGAGTTGATGTGCGATGCTAGTGACTTTGCTATTGGAGCGGTTTTGGGCCAACGAGTGAATAAACACTTCCAACCAATCCACTATGCTAGCAACACAATGACGGGGGCTCAATTGCATTATACGACAACCGAAAAAGAGCTTTTAGCTGTTGTCTATGCTTTTGAGAAATTTCGCCCCTATCTTGTTTTATCCCCCACCATCGTATACACGGACCATTCCGCGTTGAAGTACTTGATGACTAAGCATGATTCTAAGCCAAGACTTCTTCGCTGGGTTTTACTCCTTCAAGAATTCAACATTGAAATTCGTGACAAGAAGGGAGCCGAAAACCTGGCCGCGGATCATCTGAGCAGACTTGAGGATCCATATCAAGGGGATCATCCGAACAAAGAGATCAATGACTCTTTCCCCCTTGAGACCTTAATGTCTATAAATCTCAATCTTGATGACACCCCGTGGTTTACGGACATTGCAAACTACTTAGCGGGTGGTATTCTCATCAAAGGGTTAACATCCCAACAAAAGAAGAAGTTCTTGAATGATGTTAAGACTTACATTTGGGATGACCCTTTTCTATTCAAACAATGTGCTGATCTGATCATTCGTCGATGTGTTGACGGGCCGGCAGCTTTTGACATTCTCCAAGCTTGCCATAAAGGACCCACCGGTGGTCACTTTGGTCCCAACTACACCGCTAAAAAGTGTTTGATTCTGGATTCTATTAACCCACCATTTATCGTGACGCTCACGAAATGGTTAAGCATTGTGATGCTTGCCAACGCCAAGGCAAGATCACACATAAGGATGAGATGCCTCAAAATTTCATACAGGAATGTGAAATCTTTGATGTATGAGGCATCGACTTTATGGGGCCATTTCTATCCTCCAAAGGGAACAAGTACATCCTCGTCGCCGTCGACTACGTTTCTAAATGGGTTGAAGCTAAGGCTCTTCCTACGAATGATGCGAGGGTGGTTGTGAACTTTTTGAAGCAGCTTTTCGCTCGATTCGGCGTTCCTCGTGCTATTATCAGTGACCGCGGGACTCATTTTTGCAACGATCAATTTGCAAGAGTCATGGCTAAGTATGGTGTCCATCACCATCTTTCCACCGCCTATCATCCCCAAACCAATGGGCAAGCCGAGATATCCAACCGTGGATTGAAGCGAATTTTGGAGCGTACTGTGGGAGAGCATCGCGCCACGTGGGCCGATTAGTTAGATGATGCTCTGTGGGCTTTCTGTACTGCTTACAAGACCCCGATCGGTTGTACACCTTATCGTCTTGTGTACGGAAAAGCATGCCACCTTCCCATCGAGCTTGAACATAAGGCGCACTGGGCCTTGAAGTGGGCTAACTTCGACATCAACAAAGCCGGTGATCATCGCAAGATTCAACTCAACGAGCTCAACGAACTGAGGAATGAAGCTTATGAGAACTCACTGATCTACAAAGAGAAGACGAAGATCATTCATGACGCAAAAATCAAGAACCGAGAGTTCCACGTTGGTGATCAAGTTCTACTCTTTAACTCTCGGTTGAAGATCTTCTCTGGCAAGTTGAAGAGCCGCTAGTCTGGTCCATTCACCGTCGCCAAAGTCTTTCCATATGGGACCCTTGAGCTTTCTCAGCCAAATGGGCCCAATTTCAAGGTGAATGGCCAGCGTTTGAAGCTGTACTTCGGTGAGGACATCTCTCATTAGATGATTCCATCCCTCACCACGTTCCCCATGAACTAAATTGGGTCGAGTCAGGCTCGTGACTCGGTGAACAAAAACAAGCGCTTCTCGGGAGGCAACCCGTGATCTATCCTTTACTGCTTTCATAATAAGTATAGGGGGAGCCCCGTATGTGTTTGTTGTTTTGTTTCTTGTGCTGTGCAGGGATTAAAGCTTCAAAGATCCACCTTGATGACTTTTGACGAACTGTGATACCGTGTTCCCATCTTCCCGGTTATATCCTAAACTCTCGTGATTCAATATTTCATATTTTATATATGTTCACATTGAATTCACTTTAGTTGTCCTTTACTTAGCAAGATTTAAACAAAGTGCACAATGTCCTAAGTGTAGGGGAGTTTACTCCCACATGCTTAAACATTGAGGACAATGTTTATCTCCAGTGTAGGGGGACTTCTATCGAAGTAAGTGGTCTTTTCCATGAATTTGCCTTCATATTAACCGGAAAATTTGATTTTTCGACATTTTTCAAAATTTTTAATCTAATTTGGCCTAGTTGTATAGTTGTATTTGCCTTTGTTATGATTATTTTCTTTCCATTGCTAGAATAATTCTTCAATAAAGTGGTTTTAGATTTTTCTTAGTCGTGAACATTTTGACTCAACCCGAGTTTACTTACCTAAGTTTACTCTAGCTAGTATCCTTAACGTATTTAAGTCAAGTTTTGCTAGGCTTTTATATAGGGAGCTATAAAACGCGAAAGTCTTAACTCTCACGGGTTAAGAACAAGAACTTTTCGCAAGTTCCTATAATTGATCCTAGAGAGTCGTTTATCAAGGGAACTTTAAAATGCGAATTCTAAACTTGAAAAAGTCTAAGAATTTGCAAGATCCTATAGATGACTCGAAAACCCAAAACTTTGATTTAATAGGCTAAGCATCCACGAGTCTCATTCCTTGAGATTTTAAATTATGGAGAACGAGAGATGATATAGTCAATTATAAGTTTGGCATTCTTTCGTGAATTTATGAGAGTTAATTATAAGCTTATTCTCCCTTCGCTTGTTAATAAATTTATCTGCAATAAATAAGGTTGTACGATTTAAAAGGTTACTTAGCTTCTAGCCCCAGATCGTTTAAAAGTTTCTCGGTACGGATTAGAGTTCATAGCCAAGGCATAACTTATTGAAGCGGGATGCGAAGATTGGCGAGTCCGAAAAGGCCCTAACAAGGCATGAGGGCTACATTTTGTTGCTAAACATCCAAAAGTGATGTGAAGAATCATTTATCGAAAATCAATATGAAGGATCGAGACACACGACGAAAAGCAAATACTCCCCTAAAGATCATGGAGAAGTCTATCCAAAAAGACCCTAACAAGGTATGAGGATAAATAGATCCAAGTCCTAAAAGGAGGCGGATCGTTGTATATCAAAGTCCAAAATAAAGATTGGAGAAAAATGAAGAAGTCGTGGTCCAAAGATGAAGAATCTCTCAAAACTTCAAGTGAAGAAATTCCTATTATGAAGAGAATACCATTATTTCAAGAATGTCTCTCAAAGACTTGAAGTATGAAGTCGCTGCCAAATATCGGTCCGAGAAAGGTCTCAAATCGTGAAGCGAGTTATGCCAAGATATGAACTTTATGAGGTCCCGAGAAGTAGTTTTAAAAGATTTGGTCCTTTAGCTAACTATTGATTAAATCGTTCACTTTATTTTCGGCCTAAATAACTATCGAAATAAGTCAAACAATGCATCCTCGTGATCATTCAAGACAAAAATAAAATATAAGAGATACACCTAGGAACAAGGGAGTCTAATTGAATAATTGGCCCACATGAGTTCGTGATAGTTTGCTAACTTATAATAACAATGATCTCGTTTTTAAGCTTGGTATGGGGAACGTGAAACTTGAGGATGATAAACGTTCATGGCTGTCAAAACCAATGTATGTTTTTAATTTCTTTACTTGTTTCCATCTTTTTAGGTTTAGTATTTAATAAAGGCCAAGATGGGTTATTTATGATGGAAAATGTAAACCGTGCTTTAAATTAATGCATTGCATGAGGGCATTGAAATGGTCAAGTGTAGGGGATTTAATAAGTGTGAAAACACTTATCCTTTTACCACTTATTTCCAATAATAACAAGACCAAAACGTGTGATTTATGTCGTAAAAGTCGGAATTATGCGTGGTTTGTGTTTTTATTGTGTTTTAGGACCAAAATATGTAAAAGGAAGAAAACACGGGTTTTCACGGGCTTTTATCGAAGAAAACGGGAAAAGACGAAGTCAAAAGATCAAGAGTGCAAAAAGAACGGAAGTCCAAGGCCTATTCTGAAGATCTATCGAAGAAAAAGTCTAAAGACGGAAGTTTAACGAACTCGGAGAACTTAAGTCTAATAGAAGAAGAAAATTAAAAGACAAGTTCTAATCCCGAGACGACATCGAGAAAGACAAAGAATTAAAGTCGAGTCGAGAAGAAAAAGAAAGAAGAAAGCACCACACATGCCTCCCACTTCCCTATAAATACCCTCCTAATCACATTAGGAGGGTAGTTAGCTAGTTTTTATTTTTTAAGTTTTCTTTCTAGTTTTAGAGAGAGAAAGTTCTCAACTTTCTCTCACTAAGTTTTTCTTTGTTTTCAACTTTTAAATTTAAGCTTTCTTTAATCTTTGTATTTGGATTCGATTAATCAATTTCAAGTTAAGTTTTGTGTTCTTTGATCTCCTTCTACATTTCTTGGTTACTTTATCTTTGATCCGAATTTCACATCTCATTCTTATGTCTTTATGTTTTCATGAGTAAAGGAATGATCTTCTTGGTTTACACATAAGTTCTTACACGTTTAGGCCATAAGCTCGTAATGCTTATTGGCTTATTTCGAGTTTAGCTTATTGATTTTCGGATTTTTCAAAGGTTTTAGTAATTTTAAAGTTCATTCCATAAAGTTTTTAATCTTTCATGTTTTGGAAGTGATCGAATCTAAGCTTTTTGAGTTGGTTAACATTCAGACTAGATAGCTTATTGCACTTGCTTATTGAGTTTTATACTTGCCACGAATTTCGGATTAAGTTTCCTTCCATCGAAATATTGGGGTTTTTGCACATTCCGACTAGTTTCTACACATTCCGATAGACCTTAGTGTTTTGATCGCAATAACCCATTAGGGTTTTACTTTGCGATCGGGTGGCTATTTCCCCTTATTCCGATATGGGTTGCGATCGCTCATTTCGATCGCACATTTCGACGGGATCAAGGTCTTTGCTAAGACGAAGTGCTGCCCATTTCTCGACAGCAACATTGCGATAGATACACATTGCGATAGTAGTTTTTTACAACATTCCGATCTGAATCTCTGCGATCTGAAAACATTCCGATGGGTAGTAAGTTTAACATTCCGATGGACCTTGTATTGAATATTCCGATAGCTCTTTCTAGTGATATTCCGATGGTTTTCATTTGGTGCATTCCGATGGACATGAATTGCTTTATTCCAATTAACTAAGATTTTAAGTTTTCAAGTTTTTCAAAGTTTTAAGTTTTAAGTATTTTCATAAATTAACTTAAAGTTTAATTTTGTCAAAGCTTCTACTTTACTCATCGACAATTTTAATTACTTGCTATTAGTTTAAATTAGACAAACAAACCAAACCATTCTCTTTTTCACCAAAAGACGACTGATTCGCACTTTTAACCAATAGTCAATTCGAAGAGACTTGGGACAACAAGATTTTATACTTGGTGCAAAATCGAGTATTAGCAATATAAACTCAAAAAGCTACGAAATGCTTATAAGAACATACGCAACACTAAAACAAACCTATATTTCATCCTAGGCTCTTGATACCATTTGTAGAAATGTAAATCTATGCTTATGTTTTAGAGAGACAAAGAGATAGAAAGATGGTGGATTTCACACTTCTAGAGAGAGAAAGTTTAAGAGAACTATGTGTTATTCAAATGAAATCACCACCCTCTCCATCAATGGAGAGGGTTTATATACCAAGCCCATAAGATGGGCTTGGGCTTACATTTGGGCCGGCCATACAAGCATGGACCGAGCTTTTCCTTGTTTAGTTAATTAAAAGATATCTAGACTACGAGCTACAACTTAATATATTGTCGGAGTGACCGAATCTTCCTAAATACGTAAAAACGTATTTCCAACAGGGGTGGTCCTTCCGTAGCCTCTTGATAGGGGCGTTGGACATACCGGGGTGTCTGTGTCTTTTGCCACCTCTTCTTTTTCTTCAGATTCAAACATCAGGTCCACTTCCTTGGAAAGTTGTTCCAAGTTTTCTTCCTAATTCTCTGTATAGGGAGTGGTGGTATTCTTAGCTGTGGCGTCGCCACCTTCCAATAAGGGTTGTTCGCCATATTCATTGGAAAAGTTCAACGACGACTTTGTTATCCCTGTCTCACCCATGTCGGAATGGGGTCTTGCACTACTTCTAGCGGGACGGTTAAGTTTTAGGTAGCGACCAGCAGGGGTGGCTCTTCTTGGCGTAATGGTCTTGTTCCTTCGGCGACCTTGGACGGATCTCCTTGACGTAGCAAGCCAAACAACCTCATCTCTGCGGATATGTGCAAATGAGTTAGTAACATGAAAAATATGTTCTACATGAGTTTCAAAAAATATCAAAGTACACCCACCCTCTCTACGGTTGTTTAGGAAGACAGGATATCTGTCCGCCTTGTCATAGTAGTTGCGACTGATGCCTACCAAGCATAGAAAGTGTTCTGGAAGACCTTTGTGGAAATATGTATGGTGGGTGTCTAAGGTCAGTACGTCCCTACTGCTATATGTGTTTGTTAGGGGCGGATAATCTACCCGGACTGAGGTTTTTAGAACGAAGGGGGTGGGGAAGACCTTTGCATCTACAAAGAAGTACCGGTCGTACTAGTTCTTAAGAGAATCTAAGGATTTACTATAGCACATGGGTATGTTACCCGGACGTTTTTTAAACGACAGCCAGCCGTTGACCATTTGTGGCACATAGAAAACCCTAAATAAACTTATTGTGGGGGCTACGTCACATGTATGGCATGTAATTTCAAACTGATTGATCTTACCCGCTCATATATATTGGAGTTGGGTGATATGGAAATTATAGTATGTGAGGATATCTACAAGGAACCTGGACTAAGGAATGCGGTAGTTGGCCGAGTCGAATAGGCGCGTATATACACCTATTTTCCCAGTCGTAGCATCCGTGATAGCTTCGTCCTCACCTGGATAGGTGGGATGTACGCTTTCTAGAATATAGTAATCGGAGCAGAAATCAACGAATTTCTCAGGAGGAAGTACGTTGAGCACGATCGTAATGGTAGGGTTGTCTTTCACCATGATTTCTAAAAGTACGGAGAAGGGCGTGATGATCTAACCTGGAAATACGGATATCCATGGAATGAATGAAAAAGGATTTAAAGAAGATTACAACAATGGTGGATAGTAGTATGAATTGTGTGTGTGCACAGTCACACACACGAGTATTTATAGTATCGCCTCAGTTTACGAGGCTGGTGGGATGATTGCCACGTGTAATCCACTACGCCCATCCAACGGATGGGATTTAGAGTGCAGTTGAAAAGTCAGAGGGGCCACAGGTCACCTCTTGAACAGTTTTTTACGTGACTTGATATTTGGGCCCGCCTGTTGCACTTTTTCAGGTTATCATGCGACCATACCTTGACTGCCATTAATGCCTTCATTAATGTTGTCACGGTCACACACATCCTCTGTTTCTATACGGCTATTTTTATACAACGGAGACAGGGGCATTTGTTAGTCTAGAGGCCACGCCTACAGGTGTAACAACTAGACTGGGGGGGACATGATGACGTATAGTCCCCATCCGAGTCATGAGCCCGACCCACGGGTAATACCTGTACTTGGCCCATCACGGATGGGTTGGATCAATGTCGTTTGAGACTATGGGTTTTTGATGAACAGTGGCCGCATAAGTCATGTGCGGCCCACGGCCCGACATGGCCGGAACAGGGTTGAACAGAATCACAACTCAATTGGGACTGTGATTCACCCTAAGAGAGAGGATATACACTAACCATAATGAGAAGATAACAATCAGCTAATTATGGTCCTTATCCTTTACTTGAAGCTTTGGTAAAATCCCACTAGGGTTTTACCACCTATATAAGGAACCCCCAAGGGTTCCACAAAGGTATCACATTCTTTACTCTCATAATCTCACGCATTATCAACCCTAAACCGATTACTTACTCTCACGCCGGAGTCTAATCGTGGGATACATTCCCATGGTAAGCCTAACAACGTGTTTCTTTAGTGTGAAGGATCTCAAACCAGAAGTTCACTTGGTACAAGAGCCGGAGCCCAGATACCCGAATTAAGCCTAATTCGGGTCAAGCTAGGATCATCCAACTTTTATATCAATATTATATATAAACAATATGTTGATTGCTTGTAAGATCAAGGTTGAGATTGGGTCTACCAAGTCTTTGCTTAAAAAGGATTTTGACATGAAGGAGCTCGAGGAAACCAAAAAGATTCTTGGTATAGAGATCGTCAAGGATCGGAGTCTCAAGACTCTGAGGTTGTCACAATCTGGGTATGTCTCTAAACTTTTAAACAAATTTAGAATTGACAGTGGGAAATTTGTTTAGATGCGATTGGGTGGGCACTCCAAGTTGTTGTTGAAGGATTTCCTGGTTAGGGATTGTGATGTTGAAAGGATGAGTAAGGTGTCATATTCAAATGCGGTTGGGAACTTAATGTACTTGATGGTATGCACGAGGCCAGACATAGCGCATTCAGTAAGTGTAGTTAGCAGATATTTGGCGAATCTGGGTAAACTACATTGGGAAATAGTGATGTGGATTATGAAATATTTGCCGGGAACTGTAAATGTGGTTTTGGTGTATGGGACAAATCATGGCAACCATGTGGACATAATAAGTTTTTTTATTCAGACTACGCTAAGGATCCGGATAAAGGTAGGTCTCTCACTGGTTATGTATTTTTAGTATAAGGGTGTGTTGTAAGCTGGAAGGCAACGCTACAATATGTGGCGACTCTTCCAACTATGGAGCCAGAGAATATGGCCTTTATGGAGGCTGTGAAGGAAGCTATTTGGCTAAGGAAACTGTTGGAAGAGTTGGGCGTCAAACTTAACATTTTGTCGGTTAATTGTGATAATAATGGTGTGATTTACTTCGTCAGAATCATGTTTTTTATGAAAGGACTAAGCATATTTTATGTGCGTTATCACTTTATCAGAGAAGTCTTGGAAGTAAAGATGGTTGCAGTTCTGAAGGTGGGTACTGAACACAATGTTGCGGATGCCTTGATGAAGGTGGTACATAGACGCAAGCTACAACTTTCTTTGAAATTTTTGAGTGTTTGTGTAGGCTAATATGAATCCTAAGGTGGAAATTGTTATAATTTAGTCATTACTATTAGCCTAAATCTAAAGAGTCTTTAAGTGTCAAGCTTAATTAGTCAAGTAGCAATAAGATTAGAATAGGGGCGGTTGAATTTCATGTGTCCCAAGCCCGACACATGTTCTGTTTTCTTGTTATCACAATCGACTTCCAACCTTGTAGGAGTCGGTTTTACCTCCCCTTCATCTCAATAAAAGGAGTTGAGGGGGATGGGATTATATGTCATTCTTTTTAGTTACAACCGATTAATAAAGTAATCGTTTAGGTTACTTTATGAGTCTTTTCCATGATAACTAGTTGTTGCTCTTCTTTATGATCGACTTTATTCCGCATCTAGTTCAAGGTTGTATGATTAAAATCCTACATCTATATTATATGTATTGACGGTTGTTTGTCAAAACTCGTCAAACATAAGTGAGTTGGCCGATTGAGCAGGGTTGAGGTCTAGACGAGTCATCCATGGTAATCCGGTGAATAAGGGAATGATGGTGATGTGGTTGTTATCCAGCAGCCGTAATAATATGGAACTATCATGTTTATAATCGTTTTGTTATCTAGTTTTAACATAAAATAATTTCTATAAATTTGTAGGGCATGGGGGAAAGTGGGAAAAAAAGGTTGGATTAGATTGATAATTAAGGAAGTGTAGTCAACAAAAAGGTAGTCAACGTCTTTGAAGAAGAGAAGAATCAACGTCGAGAGATAACACATCCAAAGTGGTAGTCATCGATTGCACGTCATTTGAGGAAGAGAAGAAGCGAAGCCAAGAGAGCTTGCATGCGAAACGTAGTCTTCATTCGTATAAGATGAGAATCGAATTCGAGAGAGCTAGTATCCAAAAATCTAGTCGTCCTTTGTAATTGTTGGTTGAGAGACGAGAATCCAAACCGTAGTCCCATCATCCAACGATATTGAGCTTGCGTCATCCCAGTAAAGTCTTCAATCACCATAGGTTAACCAACTCCATGCATAATAATATACTAATCTTCGAGATCCCATAATTCATTACTTGCAAGATGTTCAATGAATGCAATTTAAGTGAGTGAACGATCACAAATGTAATGACTTGAACTCTTGTTTTGGTGACAAAAAAAACATATAAACGGTACTAAGAGAGAAAAGATATGTCCAATTTATAAAAAAAATATTGTCGATAGAACATAATCCACTTTAATATCTTGGCAAGAATACCAAACTAAAGAGAGTATGACAAGGACAATAAAACAATTCCACATAGTCGAAAAGAGATGAAGAATTGTTGGTCTAAAAGTTGATGTGACAGAAACATGAAGAAGACGACATGGAAGGAAATTTTTTTACGATTTATGGATTCTTATTATTATAAGAATTGAGAATATTGTATATAGGAATAGAATATTTGCATTTTTATTTGATTCTGTCTCTTGTATATCCCTAGTCCTTAGGCTATAAAAGGTTTATTTGTCATTTTCATATACAATGTGACCCTACAGAGTGTGTGTGTTTCTAGGCGTCTATGTCTTTGTAAAGACGCCTAGGTATTTGTTTTAGTTTTCTTGTTGAATAAAAGATCAAACGTTTGTTCTAAACACCTTGTTCATGATTATTATTCTTTTCCGCTATGATTAAATGTCATATGAACGATGAACATGCCTAGCAGCTAAAAGATCCGTGTATCCTATTGTATTCCACAAATGGTATCAAAGCCTCGTGGCTCTCGATGGTAGGATTAATAAGGTGTTCATGTCGTTTAATAAAGAAGAAACCCGTATAGAGGGCTTATGTTCGGTTTTGTGTGTACAGCAGCAGTTAGAAGGCAATAACTTTTTCGTGAACCGTTGGATCACCATGAAATTTGGTGTGTGTGTTCTACATATACGTGGCTAGGTTTCACCAGAGGGATCTTCGTGATATGCCTTCGATAAAAAGTTATGGGGTGTCGAAGTTCACTGCAGAAAAGCTTTTTCTGTGCAGTTTTTATGTGAACAGTCATGGTAAATTGACCATATCTCCTCCGTTGACCGTTGGATCGTTGAAAAACTTGAACTGGGGGCTCTAGACATATATATCTATGATCTCACCGGAGGGATCTTCGACTGAGATTTCTTTAAAAAATTATAGATCGTCGAATATTGTTGCAGAAGGTAAAAAGTTGATGGCTGTTAGGGTTTTGTTAAACCATAGATCGATGGTGTTGCTGTTGTTGGGAACAATCAAGAAGCAACAACAGGTTCTTAAGGTGGTCATACTAGTTCTAGTGAGTTGATTCACAAATTAATGATGATCCCTGGTGTGGTCGATGTTCGTAGTTGTTGTAACGATCTTCATTTAGGGTTTTTCATAAACCCTAGATCCATCTTTATTGAACTACAACAGGATTTTATGAACAAGTGAAAGATTTGTGTGGAATTTAGGAGGTCCCAAATTAGTATGGACTGAATATGTATGGGCTGAGATGTACAATCTAGCCACTAACATGTTTTTCTAGCCACTGTTTTGTTAGGAATAAAATATAGCCAGTAGACTTGAACTGTAACACCCCATTTTGGAATTGGAATCTTACGCATGATCATGGCGTGTCATCAAATCATACAAGGATAAATGTCTAAGCATTATTTGACCATAAAAGGGAAATACCGGAATCAAACATCGGTAACCCCAAAGTAGAGCTCATCACACACAAACATAAATATTGTAAAAGGAAAGGACGAAACAATGTCCATAGCAAGCTGTATTAAAGTAAAGGAAATGCATAAAGTAAAGAAAGACAGTAAAGCTTCCAGTCCATATGCACGTACGTTTGAGATCTACGAGCGTCCCTGAGTACCTGCCGTTTTGGGAACATGAAAAGGAAAACGGCTGAGCAAGACGCTCAGTGCACGGATGTACAATATAGCATGAAATAGGATAAGCATGTAACATATAACAGCGGAAGACTAAGTTCTGAGGTAGACTGGTTAAGTATTGAGAAAACTGGTTTTATAGTTTGAAAAGTCTTATGTTTATCTTATGAAAACTGTTTTAACATATATATACCATAGCCCATATAGATCATGAAAAGGTCACGTGCATGAATACTTAGAGGGGTGACCTCATCATGCTGATTAGAGGGGATGCCTCTAATTAATATACTGGTCTGGGTAGGAGGGATCAACTCCTTGTGAAGGATGCAAGGCACACACCACATTCACCATGAAATACTGAATAAAACATGTAACTAGGATGCACCCATACGCCCCACATGATATAATAATATGGCCAAAACTGAAAGGGACGCCACGAGCAATCACTCTGCCGTGGGGAAGTCATAACATTGGTGCCTCGAATGTTATGGTTATGGTACCTCCATAACTAGGTGAAACTGGTCATGCTTGTATATGGCTATAGATTATGCTAATTAAACATAAGCAGTTCAAAACAATAAAACAAATACTGGGGAAAACAGTTGGCTGCATACGGGGAAATCCTAATAAGGAAAGAATGTCCATACTGAAAGGACGGGAATCCGTACCTCAAGTCCAGTGAATGAACGGAAGAAAGACTCCTACTTCTGGATCACTAACGCTACATGAATACACACGTGTATAAGTATCGAATCACTGATTACCTACTGGGTTTTATGTCTCATCTTAGCTTACTTTGTATGTTTTAGGTCATGGTTTACTGTTTAAAGCCCTATCTGTGTTTACCTTGTACTCTGATTAATCTGATAAAGTATTACTGGTAATTCATGTATTATTATACTTACTGTGTAATAATAAGTAACTTTCCAAAAATAGCAGGTTTCCAAAAATAGAAAGTTTCCAAAAATAGAAAGTTTCCAAAAATAGAAAGTTTCCAAAAATAGAAAGTTACCAAAAATAGAAAGTTACCAAAAATAGAAAGTTTCCAAAAATAGAAAGTTTCCAAAAATAGAAAGTTTCCAAAAATTGAAAGTTTCCTAAAATAGAAAGTTTCCAAAAATAGAATTCACTGCTTAAAATAGATCAGTTTCTAAAAATAGAAAGTTTCCAAAAATAGATCAGCTGCCTTAATTAAATAAGTTTCCATATATAGAAGGTTTCCATGATTAGATTAGTTGCCTTATTTAATTAAGTTTCTATAAATAGAAGTTTCCATAATTAGAATTAAGCTGGTTGCATAAGCTAAAATATAAGTCTAAGTGTTTATAAGCTTATTTCTTAAGTCATATGATATAGTGTATAGTTTAATTATTATTTCATGCATTTTAATTAAACTATAGGTTAAGCATTTTAATTTAAGTATAACATGTTTTAATTAAAATGGAATAAATTACTTAGGTTAAAATGTATATTAATATGTATTAATAATATAACCTAAGTCATGTCTAAATTAATTAATTATAAGCATGTTTTAAATAATTAATTAATTATAACTTATAACATAAAAATACTTAGGTTAAATTAATATCATGCTAAATTAATAATTAAGAAATAACCTAAGTCATGGTTTAATTAATATCTCATGTTATTAATTAATTTATATCCTAAGTTCATAATTCATAATATTAACATGTAGCATAAATCATGATTTAACCAACGAACCATGAATCGGGCATGAACTCGACACCGTACCCCGAGCCAACTCGGGGTACTTGTGTCCCCTTGCTGCCGTGGGTCCCACATGCACCAACCAAGACCAAAATGGTCTTGGTGGTGGCGGCTAAAAGCAAACCGAACCCCCCTCGGGTTGGTTATACTAGGCGGCCAAAAACAAACACCCTCATATAGCAACCTTTGATTTTAATTAACCCCAAAACATGTTAGATCTATGTTTAATTACCATGTTTTAATAAGAATAACAATAACATGTTCATGAAAATAATCAAAGATTTAAAAAGAATTAAAAAGAAAGGTTTAGAATGATATACCAATACGTAGCTTGGAAGTGGATGAACAAACACGGTTTATAGCAATGGTTTTCAAGATCAAAATCAACCAATCAACCACCTATGGTGGTCTTAGGGTGGCGGCACAAAGAGGACAAAAAGGAAGGAGAGAAAACCTTTTTAGGTTAAATGTTTATTTTGCTTGAAATGTAAAATGAAATGAAAAGTTACCATAACCCCCCCTTTTCTTGTAAAAGTCCATGGGCTTAGCCCACCTTGTTATGTGTGCCGTGGGTATGGGGCCCCACATGGGGTACCCGTACCTTTTCTCGTGTCCCGATGTTTCGTGTTCGTTCGTGGTTAAACGTGTTCGTGTTTAAAGTGTTTCTGTTTATTTTATCATGTAGTTTATCGTATTATTTACACTCGTAATTAAGTACTTACGTAAATATTTTAGTTCGTGTTTTAAAATGGTGATCATGATTTAATTATGTTCACGTGAAATATCTATTAACTGTTTATCATGAGTTTGTACGTAATCGATACTTATCATGTCATACACGTATGCACTTGCTTGATTATTAGCACATGAATGTGATCAATACTAAATAGGGTAAGTTTTAATCTAGGACGTACGATCTTAAGGGCACTATTCATGGTAAAAGCATGCAGGTTTTACAATTCTTCCCCCCTAAAAAGAATAATTCGTCCCCGAATTATAGATAAAGTAAACTGGAAAGAAGTAACATACCCGAACTCAAAATATGAAGTGAGGGTAAGAAGCCCGGATAGACTCCTCCGTTTCCCAAGTGACTTCCCGCTCGGTATGGTCCCTCCAAAGAATTTTGACGAATGTAATCGTCTTCCTTCTCATGACTCGTTCTTGCCTGTCAAGAACTCGTTCGGGTTCCTCTATAAAAGTGAGATCTTCACGTATCTGTTCCAGTGGATACTGAACCATGTGAAGGGGATGATACTTGTACCCTCTGAGTAAGGACACATGAAACACGTTATGCACGTGCGAAAGCTGAGGAGGTAACGCCAATCGGTAAGATACTTCACCGATTCGTTCAATGATATCAAACGGTCCGATGAAACGAGGACTGAGTTTCCCTTTGATCCTGAAGCGTTTAACACCACGCGCCGGCGAAACCTTGAGGAAGACATGGTCTCCCACATTAAAATGTATGTCCCTACGATGCTTATCAGCGTAACTCTTCTGACGTGACCGTGCTTCCTGCAGCTTCTGCTTAGCTACTTCGATCTTCTCATTGGTCATTTCTATAATTTCTGGTCCTTCGAGTGTTCTCTCTCCCACTTGATCCCAGTAGATTGGAGCGCGACACTTCCTGCCATACAACATTTCGAAAGGAGCACATTTGATACTTGCGTGCCAGCTGTTGTTGTATGCAAACTCGACCAAACAGATGTAATCGTCCCAATCACCTGTCCTTTCCAACGCACACGACCTTAACATATCTTCCAATGTCTGAATTGTTCGCTTCGACTGTCCATCCGTTTGAGGATGAAAGGCCGTACTCAGCTTAAGTTGTGTACCCCAAGCGTTTTGCAGACCTTTCCAGAATCGCGACGTGAAACGAGGATCTCTGTCTGAGACGATGCTGGAGGGAGCACCGTGGAGTCTCATGATCTCCCTTCTGTAAGTATCTGCGAGTTTACTTACCGGATCTTCCTTGCGTATCGGTAAGAAATGAGCTGATTTGGTGAGTCGATCGACGATGACCCAAATGGCATCGTGCTTCTTCTTGGTAGGCGGAAGACCGGTAACAAAATCCATGGTGATTTTGTCCCACTTCCACTCTGGAATATCCAACGGTTGAAGGAGACCGCCCGATCGTTGATGCTCAATCTTAACCTGCTGGCAGGTAAGACATTTGGAGACATAAGTGGCTACATCCTGTTTCATACCACTCCACCAAAAGTACTGTCTGATGTCATGGTACATTTTTGTCGACCCAGGATGTATAGAAAATGGGGAGCTGTGAGCTTCAGCTAACAATGCTTCCCGGAGTTCTTGATTGTCAGGAACACAAAGTCTCATGCCCTGCCAAACGATACCGTCTGCGTCCATTCTGAATTCTGTCTGCTTCTCCAAATTCTGAATTATCGCCCATATTTCTCCATCATCCTTCTGAGCTTCCTTGATCCTATACAGTAACTCGGGTTCTACTCTAAGATTCGCCCAGTATCCGTGCTGCCCACGTACCATGATTTTGATGTCTAGCCGCTCCAAGTCTCTTATGTTTTGTTCCTTGATTTCAATGCCGTTGATCATTCCGGACTTCCTGCTGAGTGCATCTGCTACTACATTAGCCTTTCCGGGATGATACTGTAGGTTAATATCATAATCCTTCAACAGTTCCAACCATCTCCTTTGTCTCATGTTCAATTCACGTTGAGTGAAGATATACTTCAAGCTCTTGCGATCCGTGAAAATGTCGCATGATTCTCCGTATAAGTAGTGCCTCCATATTTTCAATGCGAACACCACTGCAGCAAGTTCCAGGTCATGCGTAGGGTAGTTTTCTTCATAGGGCTTAAGCTGCCGTGAAGCATACGCGATCACTTTCCCATGTTGCATGAGAACACAGCCCAGTCCCTTCCCCGATGCATCGCTGTAGATCTGAAATCCACCTGTACCAGATGGGAGAGTAAGAATAGGTGCAGATACTAACTTCTGCTTTAGGTCTTCGAAGATCTTCTCTCGTTCTTCCGTCCAGACGGATTTCTCTCCTTTTCGCATCAGTTTGGTGAGAGGTAGTGCCAAACGGGAAAAGTTCTCCACGAATCTGCGATAATATCCAGCTAAGCCCAAGAAACTGCGGACTTCTGTCGCTGACGTTGGTCTTGGCCATTTAGTGATAGCCTCAACCTTCGCTGGGTCCATAGTGATCCCTTCTGCTGATACAATGTGACCTAAGAATGCCACTTTGTTTAACCAGAACTCACACTTGGAGAATTTCGCATACAACTGCTTCTGACGAAGAATCTGTAGTACCGTACGGAGATGGTCTTCGTGTTCCTCCGTGGACTTTGAGAAAATCAGGATGTCATCGATGAATACAATGACAAACTTATCAAGGAATTCATGGAAGATTCTGTTCATCAGATCCATGAATACTGCTGGAGCATTAGTCAGGCCGAATGGCATGACTACAAACTCATAATGGCCATAGCGGGTACGAAAAGCAGTCTTGGCAATATCCTGCTCTTTAACCCTTAGCTGATGGTAGCCTGACCTTAGATCGATCTTTGAGAAGTGTTTGGCTCCTTGCAGTTGGTCAAACAGATCATCTATACGTGGCAGTGGATATCTATTGCGGATGGTAATCTTATTAAGTTCACGGTAGTCTATGCAAAGTCGCATGCTGCCGTCCTTCTTCTTAACGAACAAGACCGGTGCGCCCCATGGAGATGCGCTTGGTCTAATGAACCCTCTCTCAAGAAGTTCATGCAGTTGGTCCTTCAGTTCTTTTAGCTCTATGGGAGTCATACGATACGGAGCCTTAGAGATTGGTTTAGCTCCTGGAACAAGGTCAATGTTGAACTCCACTTCTCGTGCAGGTGGTATGCCGGGGAGTTCAGCTGGGAAGACGTCTTGAAATTCCGAAACTACTGGTTGATCCTGAATCGATGGGGATTCAGCATCCATGTCGTGAACCGTAGCTAGATAACCCTCACAGCCATGTGACAGTAATGCACGTGCTTGCAAGGTAGATATGACTCGTACAGACCGTCCGGGTATGAACCCGTTATGAATGTACTCTGGTGCATTAATGTCGCCGAAGATCACCCGATATGAGTGGCAGTCTATGGTAGCATGGTGCTTGGATAGCCAGTCCATGCCGAGAATCATATCGAACTCAATCATGTCTAGGGGAAGTGCATCTACTGCACGAACTTTATCGTCAAACTCTAGAGGAAGACTCTTGTATACATGAGTTATTAATACAGAGTCCCTCAAAGGCGTGGAAATGGTAAGCCTATTTTCTAATGGCAAGGGAAGTATCCTGATGTTCTTAGCATATGTAGTGGAAATAACTGAGTGAGTGGCACCCGTGTCGAAAAGAACACATGCAGCTTGGCCGTACATATACAAAATTCCAGTAATGGTACCTGTAGATTTGTTTGCCTGATCGCGAGATGTCGTGTAGACACGCCCAGTGGTAGGAGGCGGCTTATTATCAGCATGACCCGAGGTACCCTCCATCTCACCCTTACGGCAATCTCTCATACGATGGCCAGGGAGACCGCACTTGAAGCACGCGTCGGAATCACGACGACATGGGCCAGGGTGTCTGCGATGGCAAGTACTGCAAAGAGGATGAGTGAATCCTCCAGCAGGAGTCCTTGCTTGCTGAGGGCCTGCTGATGACAAAATGTGTTAAGATAAAGTACATGCACGAGTATAAGATATATGCATCATAAGATGTTCACCAGTGATAGCTGAACGGTTAGGCTGCGAACCCCTGTGGTTCTGGTCCTTCCCGTTACCGTGGTTCCTGGTAGAGGTTAATATAGTGTCAGCATGAGAGATATAACATGAAATCATAAGAAGATGCGTAAATAGTAGGACCTGCTGTTGTTGGAGTGTCCAGCGTTGTTACGGTAATTATCATTACCGCTACGCCTTTCCACAACAGAACGGTCGTTAGTGTGACCGTTTCCTTTGGGCTGATGAGGCTGCTGCTGAGTAGCCGGCTGAGACCGGTCCCCAGTTTTCTGCCTGGAAGATACAGTTTAAGAGATGATTATTGAACATATAATGATAGGATGCGGTTTGGTTACCGTTTGAATACGAAATGTTTACCTCTTGTCGGGTCTTTCAGCTTCCCCGAACTCATCTCGTTCCTGCAGCATCTCTAGCTTCCTTGCTGCGTCGGCCACTTGTGCTACTGTATTGAACGTAGCACACACCAGATTGTTCGCGACCGAGGTGCGAAGTGCCCACCTAAAGTGGTGTGCCTGGTCCTTAGGAGTACCAGCTGCTGCTCCCAGGAAACCAGCTAAGCGAAGAAAGCGCTGCATGAATTCGTTGCTATTCTCGCCCGCTCTCTGTCGTATCCCATGGTACTCTCGCTTGAGCTTGTCCTGCTCTGCCTTGGGAAAGAACTGCTCCATCACTCTCTCCTTGAATTGGGCCCATGTCAAACCAGTGACCCAATCATCACCTCCTTCCGACTGCGTCAAGGCTAGCCACCAGCTGAGTACATCGCCTTCAAACCGGTAGCATGCCAATCTCGCCTTGTATGCGGGGTCACAACCTATAGCATTGAAAATCTTCTCGATATGAGTCAACCAGCTTTCAGCATCGCTGGGGCTATCAGTCTTTTCAAAAGCTCTAGGACGGAGCTTGTTGAATCTTTCCAGCCACACTGCTAGTGTCACTGGAGGAGGAGGAGGAGGTGCCTGATTCTGCTGTTGCTGATTGTTGGCAGCTTGGACTTCAGCACGGATGTCATTCCTCAGTTGAGGAAGCAAGGCTTGCATGGCAGCCTGAATTGCAGCATTGAGCTGCTCTTGCTCGCGTGTGAGGACCATCTGACAGTATAACATAAAACATATGATTAACAGTTCAAAACATAAAATATAAATTATATATATACATGAAAAAAAAGAAAAAAAAAATTTATACCAAAAATTTCACGAGAAAAAAAATTTTATGCAAGAAAATTTTTGTATGAATGCATGATGCAGTTTTATGAAAACTTTTGATGCTCGAGAGTGAACGCCTCTGGTCAGTTCACTCAAAACAAAAGACATATCGAGGGGACGCCTATGGGTCGGTCCCAAATCTAAAAGTTTCGATAAAACACATGCGACTAAATAGGGCCAGTCCTGTACCAACCATTACTTAGTCAAAAACCCTGTAACCATGACATGTATATGTATGCTTAAAAATGATGAATGCATGAAAACAACTGTCAGTTCTAGGAAGACCGTAGTGACTACCCACTAATCACAGGTCATATTTGAGAGCCTACAGGTCGAAGCCTTGGCTCTGATACCATAATTGTAACACCCCATTTTGGAAATGGAATCTTACGCATGATCATGGCGTGTCATCAAAGCATACAAGAATAAATGTCTAAGCATTATTTGACCATAAAAGGGAAATACCAGAATCAAACATCGGTAACCCCAAAGTAGAGCTCATCACACACAAACATAAATACTGTAAAAGGAAAGGACGAAACAATGTCCATAGCAAGCTGTATTTAAGTAAAGGAAATGCATAAAGTAAAGAAAGACAGTAAAGCTTCCAGTCCATATGCACGTACGTTTGAGATCTACGTGCGTCCCTGAGTACCTGCCGTTTTGGGAACATGAAAAGGAAAACGGCTGAGCAAGACGCTCAGTGCACGGATGTACAATATAGCATGAAATAGGATAAGCATGTAACATATAACAGCGGAAGACTAAGTTCTGAGTAGACTGGTTAAGTATTGAGAAAACTGGTTTTATAGTTTGAAAAGCCTTATGTTTATCTTATGAAAACTGTTTTAACATATATATACCATAGCCCATATAGATCATGAAAAGGTCACGTGCATGAATACTTAGAGGGGTGACCTCATCATGCTGATTAGAGGGGATGCCTCTAATTAATATACTGGTCTGGGTAGGAGGGATCAACTCCTTGTGAAGGATGCAAGGCACACACCACATTCACCATGAAATACTGAATAAAACATGTAACTAGGATGCACCCATACGCCCCACATGATATAATAATATGGCCAAAACTGAAAGGGACGCCACGAGCAATCACTCCGCCGTGGGGAAGTCATAACATTGGTGTCTCCAATGTTATGGTTATGGTACCTCCATAACTAGGTGAAACTGGTCATGCTTGTATATGGCTATAGATTATGCTAATTAAACATAAGCAGTTCAAAACAATAAAACAAATACTGGGGAAAACAGTTGGCTGCATACGGGGAAATCCTAATAAGGAAAGAATGTCCATACTGAAAGGACGGGAATCCGTACCTCAAGTCCAGTGAATGAACGGAAGAAAGACTCCTACTTCTGGATCACTAACGCTACATGAATACACACGTGTATAAGTATCGAATCACTGATCACGTACTGGGTTTTATGTCTCATCTTAGCTTACTTTGTATGTTTTAGGTCATGGTTTATTGTTTAAAGCCCTATCTGTGTTTACCTTGTACTCTGATTAATCTGATAAAGTATTACTGGTAATTCATGTATTATTATACTTACTGTGTAATAATAAGTAACTTTCCAAAAATAGCAGGTTTCCAAAAATAGAAAGTTTCCAAAAATAGAAAGTTTCCAAAAATAGAAAGTTTCCAAAAATAGAAAGTTACCAAAAATAGAAAGTTTCCAAAACTAGAAAGTTTCCAAAAATAGAAAGTTTCCAAAAATAGAAAGTTTCCTAAAATAGAAAGTTTCCAAAAATTGAATTCTTTGCTTAAAATAGATCAGTTTCTAAAAATAGAAAGTTTCCAAAAATAGATCAGCTGCCTTAATTAAATAAGTTTCCATATATAGAAGGTTTCCATGATTAGATTAGTTGCCTTATTTAATTAAGTTTCTATAAATAGAAGTTTCCATAATTAGAATTAAGCTGGTTGAATAAGCTAAAATATAAGTCTAAGTGTTTATAAGCTTATTTCTTAAGTCATATGATATAGTGTATAGTTTAATTATTATTTCATGCATTTTAATTAAACTATAGGTTAAGCATTTTAATTAAAGTATAACATGTTTTAATTAAAATGGAATAAATTACTTAGGTTAAAATGTATATTAATATGTATTAATAATATAACCTAAGTCATGTCTAAATTAATTAATTATAAGCATGTTTTAAATAATTAATTAATTATAACTTATAACATACAAATACTTAGGTTAAATTAATATCATGCCAAATTAATAATTAAGAAATAACCTAAGTCATGGTTTAATTAATATCTCATGTTATTAATTAATTTATATCCTAAGTTCATAATTCATAATATTAACATGTAGCATAAATCATGATTTAACCAACGAACCATGAATCGGGCATGAACTCGACACCGTACCCCGAGCCAACTCGGGGTACTTGTGTCCCCTTGCTGCCGTGGGTCCTACATGCACCAACCAAGACCAAAATGGTCTTGGTGGTGGCGGCTAAAAGCAAACCGAACCCCCCTCGGGTTGGTTATACTAGGCGGCCAAAAACAAACACCCTCATATAACAACCTTTGATTTTAATTAACCCCAAAACATGTTAGATCTATGTTTAATTACCATGTTTTAATAAGAATAACAATAACATGTTCATGAAAATAATCAAAGATTTAAAAAGAATTAAAAAGAAAGGTTTAGAATGATATACCAATACGTAGCTTGGAAGAGGATGAACAAACACGGTTTATAGCAATGGTTTTCAAGATCAAAATCAACCAATCAACCACCTATGGTAGTCTTAGGGTGGCGGCACAAAGAGGACAAAAAGGAAGGAGAGAAAACCTTTTTAGGTTAAATGTTTATTTTGCTTGAAATGTAAAATGAAATGAAAAGTTACCATAACCCCCCCTTTTCTTGTAAATGTCCATGGGCTTAGCCCACCTTGTTATGTGTGCCGTGGGTATGGGGCCCCACATGGGGTACCCGTACCTTTTCTCGTGTCCCGATGTTTCGTGTTCGTTCGTGGTTAAACGTGTTCGTGTTTAAAGTGTTTCTGTTTATTTTATCATGTAGTTTATCGTATTATTTACACTCATAATTAAGTACTTACGTAATTATTTTAGTTCGTGTTTTAAAATGGTGATCATGATTTAATTATGTTCACGTGAAATATCTATTAACTGTTTATCATGAGTTTGTACGTAATCGATACTTATCATGTCATACACGTATGCACTTGCTTGATTATTAGCACATGAATGTGATCAATACTAAATAGGGTAAGTTTTAATCTAGGACGTACGATCTTAAGGGCACTATTCATGGTAAAAGCATGCGGGTTTTACATGAACGCTGACAAGAAGAAAACAAGCGTTGATAAGAAGAGAACAAGCGCTGATAGATCAAGCGTTGACAGGAAGAAGTCAAGCGTTGATAGGTTGAAGACAAGCACTGATAGAAAGATATGGTCTACGCGTATTTTGTTTCTAGTAAAGATAGGATCACAATGTATTTTCTATATTTATCTTTACCTAGAATAGCTGATACGTAGACTCTTGTACAAGGCTTATTATGTCTATAAAAGAAGACCTTTAGGTTATGTTTCATATAAGTTTTCATACATTTAACACTTTCATTGTAAGCAAGTTCGATTCAATCAATCAAGTGAAAGTTTGTTTTACATTCTTTGTGTGTTCTTATTTGAGTGTTAATTCCGCATAACACTTAAATTACTTTATACATAAACAAAGTTTCTCTACGTGTTTTACTTTATCTAATCTTGTTTACACAAGCTAAATCGATCTAAGTTTGGGATCAACAAGTGGTATCAGAGCTTGTTGAGAAACTTTGATCTAAAAGAACACAAGAACCCTAAATCACCAAAAACCCTAATTTTCACAAAACCCTAAAAACGTCATGTCTACTCAAGAAGTAACCTCCTCCTCCTCCTCAAACCACAACATCAAGATTCCCATGCTAGATGCAGACAATTTTGAGCTGTGGAAGTTTAACTTTGAGCAATATCTGCAAATCCATGACTACACTCTCTGGGAGATTATTGAATATGGAAACACATTCAATAAAGCTCAAAAGATTGCAGATGCCATTGCTACAAGATCAGCTGTTCAAGGATGCTCTGAAGCAGATAAGAAAGAAAAACCTGAAGATGGTAGAGCTGTTTCTGCTGACGACATAGCAAAGAAAAGGGTTGATATGAAAACCCTAAGCATTCTGAAACTCTCTCCGGGACAAGAAAATCAGCACAAATACAAAGGTTATGAGTCTGCAAAAGACCTTTGGGCAGCCCTTGAAGTTGCCTATAGTGGTAATGCTGATACTGTGGAAGAGAAAAGGAAGCAACTCTTGCATGAGTATGCTGTCTTTAAGTCTCAACCTAATGAGAAGCTAAGTAGTATGAGAAGCAGACTTCTTGACATTACAAGCAAGCTGTCCTTCATGGGGACAATAGTTGGTTATGTTGACATTATTGCCACTTTTCTTAAAAGCCTTGGTGATGCATGGAAGATTGAGGCAAGATCTATAATTGCCAACAACACTCACAAAAGTTCTACTTTTGATGATGTCTACAACAAATTGAGGCTGTTGGAGAATGAAACACTTTTGGATCATGAAAGTAAGTCTACCAATGGCAACATGGCCTTCTTCTCACATAGCGAAGGTCAATTTGATCAGAAGGATTCATACATGCACCCAGTTACTAGATCAACATGTGTCAACGCTGGCTCATATCCTGTCAACGCCTCACATTCAGACGCTGACACATACAAAATTGACTCTCCAAGAGTTAAGCCTCCGGGTATTGATCTGGATACTGTGTGTGCATACATTGCTTCATTACCCAATGGTTCAGTGATTACATATGAGGACCTTGAGCAAATAAGTGATGAGCATTTGGAGGAGATGGATATAAAGTGGAACATAGCTCTTGCAAGTATAAGAGCAAACAGATGGAATAGAAGATTCAAGAAGAAGATGACTTTTAATGCTAAGGACACTGCTGGATTTGATAAATCCAAGGTTGAGTGTTACAATTGTCATTGTATGGGGCACTTTATGAGAGAATGCAGATCTCCAAGAAGATCTGATGCTGGAAAACCCTCAAGCCAAATTGTTAAGGCTCAGGATCCTAAGGCCATGGTGGCAATGCAAGAAATTGATGGTATTGGATGGGACTGGAGCTATTTGGCTAAGGATGAGGAAGAGGATAAAGCATTGGTTGCTGAGATAGAAGAAGAAGAGCATGTTCAATATGCTCTCATGGCACACTCCTCATCTTCATCAGACAATGAGGTATATGATGATGCTTTTTGTAGTAAGGGTTGTCGTTTAAATACTGAAAGACTTAACAAAGAGATTTTAAGATTGTTAGGAGATGTGAGTACTGAGAGATGCAAGTTGTCTAACTATCAACTTGCTCTTACTCAAACTGAAAAGACTGTAGTTGAGTATAAGAAAATGGAGTTTGACCTAAAAGATAAAATAAATGTCTTAAAACATGATTTAAATGCTAGTACTTATATTAGAAACATCATGGAAAGGGTCAATGCTGAATTACAGGCTAAGTTAGATGAGGCTATCAAAAATAAGGATAATGTAGACCTTAAAATTCAGAGATTTGATAAGGCCTCACAAACCCTAGGAGAATGTGTTAGTAAACAAAGGGATTCTAGGGACATGACAGGGACTGGGATGAAAGAGTATGCTGGTGTTCCACCACCAGCTGGGGACTTCTATGGTGTCCAAAGAAAGGACTTATCTTGGAATGGTTTACCAGAACTCCAAGAAGAGGAATTTATTCCTCCACCAAGAGTCCTTACCCCAATAGAAGAGTATAGGCAAAAGTTGACTGATTTGAATTAATGGAAGAAAGCCAACCCTACCTTGTTTGTCAAGGGTGGCATGCTTTGTGATAGTCCAAATGAGTCGACCCCTATCAAAGTAAAAAACCCAATCACTGGCAAGACTGTTGACCTTGGCTCAAACACTGTTAGAAAACCTAGCGTTAAGTATGCAGAAATGTATAGAAATACTAGGTCACCAAAAAGGCAAGTTAGTGATACCAATTGTGGAAACCTTGATAATGGAACAGGTTTCTTTTCTTCTAGACCTAGAGTTGTGTCTAGAAAAGCCTGTTATACTTGTGGTAGCTTTTCACATTTAGCCTATAAGTGTGTCAACGCTTCCAAGGTCAACGCTGACAAAAGGTCAAACACTGTCAGACCCAAAACTTTTGTGGAGCAAAGTCCACAAGTTGTTAGACCAACCCCATTCTTCACTAAAGGGTCTAACACTTATGGACAAAGACCTTTTCAGAAGACCAATACATGGTCTAATAGGCAATGGGTTCCTGTAGCAAACCCTAGGTTCAACGCTGATAAGGGTAATTTCAGGGTTGACAAGACCAAATCAAACGTTGACAAAAACTTTGCTAGACCAAATAATGGTAAATATTTGCAACCACATGGAAAGGGGTCTAATGCTTCTTCTAGCTTGACATTGAGACCTAAACAAGATCAAAACCCTAATTCTAATGGGATTTCTATGACCTGTAACAGATTTAATTATATTTAAAAGGTCATCACAACACCAATTAGGGTTAACTGGGTGTTTCATCCATAAAGGGATGAACAAGGGGTTGTTATGAGAACTAAGTCTCTTCTTGTTGAACAACCAGATGAATCCAAGTCTGCGCAAGCTTGGGTTGCCAAAGAAAACTAATTTGTTTTCTTTATGTGCAGGGCATTCAAAAACAGGTGAATGATTATGGCTATTAGGATAGTGGATGCGCTAGGCACATGACTGGGAAGGAAGATTATCTCACAAACTTAACTCCCATTAAGGATGGTGATAAAGTTCACTTTGGAGGCGGATATGGAACTATCACAGGCAAAGGAACTCTTCTCACCAACAATTTGCGTTTTGAAAACGTGTTTCTGGTCAATGAAGAGGTTGGATCACAAGCAGACAAGTCATCTCCCATACTTGAGTATGTTACTATTCCCATATGGACAGATGCTTTTGCTGCTGCCGCTGTAAAGGAAAATGGTGGTCCCCACGTATCACCAGTTAACAACATGCATGGTCTTTCAGGCGCTGACAAAGGAAAATCTAGCGCTGATAAGACAACTTCAGACGTTGATGGCCCAAACGCTGACAACCTTGGTTCAGGCGTTGACAACTCTTTTGAGCATATTTTCTCTTCTAATTTTGAACAAGGTGAACCTTCAAGCAGAAATGGAGAGGTTCATACAGATATTGATGGAAGAGAGTCTGAAGAAGATATTGGTAACTTGGATGATGAGACTGAAGACAACAGACTTTTTGAGGGAGGAGTTCTTACTTCTACAATGAAGAATCACCCCTCTTCTCAAATTATAGGAGATGTCATGTCTACTGTTCAGACTAGAAGATCTCATCAAAATCTTGGAGGATTTATTGCCAATATACACAAGAAGGTTGATACCCCTCTTGTTCAAGCATGTTTGTTTGCCTGTTTTCTGTCACAACAGGAACCCGAGAAGATTTTTGATACTCTCAAAGAACCAAGTTGGGTGGAAGCAATGCAGGATGAGCTTCACCAATTTGCTATTCAGGATGTTTGGGAGTTAGTTGATTATCCCAGATATGTCAGACCTATTGGGAGAAGATGGGTTCTTAGAAACAAGAAAGATGAAAGAGGCATTGTGGTCAGAAACAAGGCACGTTTAGTGGCTCAAGGATATACACAAGATGAAGTGATAGACTATGAGGAGGTCTTTGCACCAGTTGCAAGGATTGAGGCTATAAGGATATTTCTAGCCTATGCTTCCTGCATGGGCTTTACTATCTATCAAATGTATGTGAAGAGTGCTTTTCTTTATGACACAATTGTTGAGGAGGTATATGTTATGCAGCCTCCTGGTTTTGAAGATCCAGAGCATCCAGACAAGGTGTATAGAGTCAAGAAAGCTATGTATGGACTTCATCAAGCCCCAAGAGCATGGTATGACACATTGTCTACCTATCTGGTGGAAAATGGATTCAAAAGGGGCACCATAGACCAAACCTTATTTACAAAGAAGACTGGTAAGGATGTCTTACTTGTTCAAGTTTATGTGGATGATATCATCTTTGGATTTACAAATCCAAAGATAAGTGAAGACTTTTCCAAGCTTATGACACACAAATTCAAGATGAGTGCAATGGGGGAGATGAACTTCTTTCTAGGGTTACAAGTTCAGCTGAAAGAAGATGGTATCTTCATCTCTCAAGATAAATATGTAGCAGAAATCTTGAAGAAGTTTGGCTTTTTCTCCACATGAAAATCGGGCTAGTACTCCTATGGATAGAGAACACCCTTGGGGAAAAGTTGGAGATGGAAAAGATGTGGATGTCAGGCACTATATATCAATGATTGGTTCATTGATGTATCTCACAGCCTTAAGACCTGACAACATGTTTGCTGTGTGTGCATGTGCACGCCATCAAGTGACTCCCAAAGAGTGTCATCTTCATGCTGTCAAGAGAATCTTTAGGTACCTTAGATGTTATCCAGATCTTGGATTATGGTATCCAAAAGATTCACCATTGGAGCTTATTACATATTTAGACAGTGACTATGGTGGTGATACCTTTGATAGAAAATCCACAACTGGTGGATGTCAGTTTCTTGGGAGTAGGTTGATATCTTGGCAATACAAGAAACAAACAGTGGTGGCCAATTCTACAACTGAAGCATAGTATGTAGCTGCAGCTGCTTGTTGTGGACAAGTCTTATGGATTCAGAACCAGCTGTTGGATTATAGGTATAATTTCATGCATACCAAGATTTTTGTAGATAATAACAGTACTTTATGCATTATTAAAAATCATGTACATCATTCTAAAACAAAACACATAGAAATTAGACATCATTTTATAAGGGATTGTTTTGAAAAGTGTTTAATACAACCAGATAGGGTTGACACAGAAGAAAATGTGTCTGATTTATTAACTAAACCTTTTGATGCTGGAAGGTTTCAATACTTGGTAACAAGTATTGGAATGATCAATCTTACTTAATATGTGTTTTGGGGTCTTTTTGTAAAACTATGTACATGATATGCATTGTTATTGGTCTTTTGAAGTTAGATTTTCTACTATATTTGTCTAACGCTGACAAAGGTTCTCTTAACGCTGATAAGTGTTATCGTGACGTTGTCAGCAACATGTTAGTTTTATGGTTTTTGATCTAAATGTGCAGCTGGTGTTAGCATTGTACCATTGGATATAGAGTTGCTTATGGATCCTTGGAGAATCATTTGGAGCATGTTTCAATTTATGGATGATGGTTGGAATATTTATATTCCTATCTTGACATAAATTTTTATATTCATGCATCTTATTGGGCAACATATGTATCACAGTTTAAGGGGAGGTTTTAAGAACCTTTAGGACTTTTGGGTATTCTTATAATACTCTTATCACAATTCTAGATTGTGTCCACAGGTGAGTATGAGTTTGTTTACTAAATCATGAGGCACTATAGCATGCAAAGTTGATATACTATGCATGCTGCCAAGACATTTTTGGCCTAGAATTGGATGTGGTCTGTTTGGAGACTTGAGAATGATTTACAATGGGTTTACCTGGGAGTTACAGGTAATTTTATGAGATAACTTAATTGTTAAGAATTTTGGTTAGCAAGGGACACTAGAGGACTGTTGTGTCTATCTTGCATAAGCAAGTGTGCATAACTGGACAATGCTTGCCGCCCTATAATAATTATCAATTTATAGGTTATCTCCACTAGGATAAATTACTTTGTTAAGGTCCTTTTTCATTTTTATTACTTTTATTTTTGGACGCTGACAAGTATTTTTCCAAGCGTTGTTATGACCAATTTAGACGCTGACATGGCTTTGGCAAACGTTGACAAGAATATAGCCGTTGGGCGTTGATGGGTTATTTTTGACCGTTGACACTTATTGGGACCTACCTAGTTGTTATTTTTGACGAATTTTGGGGCCGTAATTTTGGGAGAAGATAACTTTTAATTAATGCACAAGATAACTTATTTTCTTTTCAATATTTTCATCATTATATTTTGAAAATAATTGCCTTATTTTTGACCAATCACATGTGCCTATCTCTCCTATATATTTGGCTCCTATTTTTAAACAGGGTATCTCATATTCTTGTCTAATACTTTTTCTCCTATAATTCATCTTTCTCAATAATTCACAAACAGCTTTCTTCAACAATGGCACCAAAGTTTAAACCAAGTGAATTGGTATTGGGATTCAGGAGTCAGCATAACATGATTGCTTATTTGGACGCCGATGATACTTTGTTTCCACAATACACCTAGATGGTGGCGTATTTGAATGCATCTCCAATTAGGTATGCACTTTCTCATGCTCCTCTCATCCCTGTCACTCATATTAAGCAGTTTTGGAATACTGTCAGTTCCTCAACAATTAATAATGTGACTACATTATCAGCTATTGTTCATGGGCGTACATGGGTGGTTACTGAAGTCTTGGTTCGCCAGGCTTTGCATCTTGATGATGTAGATGGTATAACCACCCTTCCCATTAATGAAATAGAACAAGGACTTCGGGCTTTGGGGTATCCTTTCCCTGATGAGGGCACTTTAAACAAATATCATAAAAAAGAGTTTCTCCCAGCCTGGAAGTACCTCATACATGTCATCCTACAATGTTTAAGTCCCAAATGTACTGCACACAATGAAATTAATAGATCAATTGCTAGTGCAATTGTGTGCATTGCAAATGGGCAAAAGTTTAATTTTTCAAAACTAATTTTTGATGGCATGTGTAAAAACAAAGGGAATAAGATGACTTTGGCTTATCCCAGATTTTTGCAAATGGTTTTTAATGTGCAAAATTACTGCACAAGGGATCATGATGCTTTTTATGAGATCCCTGTGCAAAAGAAAGCTATTTTTACCACAATGAACTCACCCCCTCACCGTGAATTACCCTTCACTCAAGCTATGCTTACTGTTATTGTAGCAACACAACCCCAACCAGACCCACAACCACAACTTGACCCAATACCAGAACCTTTGCCTTCACCTCAACACATGGAAATTGACCAAGACCCCTTCAACGCTGACACATTAAATGTTGGCGTCGACACAAGTAATCCAAACGCTGACACCTTTCCTACACAGACCCAAACACCCCTTAACCTTGAAACTACCACCCAATCCACATCATCCTCTACCCCACCTGAATATAGGTTGGAAAAACGCCCAAGGACTACTGGAGTGTTCTCCTCTAGTGTTCCTAGCCATGTTGCAGAGAGAACCACCACCACAAGTGTGGTTGGTGCTATGGATGAGGCTGGAACTATTGGTACTGGCTTAGATGCAGGCCAAGACAGTCCTAACATCTTTAAGACCTCATCCATGCCCCATGACTCTACTTTGGGAGGTCAAATACCCATTCTAGAGGAGGGCAGATTAGAACCATACACATTGATGGAATTGACGGCTGTCTGCATTAACTTGCAAAAGCAAAATGCAGACTTGGTACAAACAGTCAGTACACAAGGCCTTAAACTCAAGCAATTGAGGGAGAGGATTGTTATTTTGGCATCTGCTGAGTCTAGGAGAAGGCAGACAAGAGTCCTTTTATCAGAGGAGGATTCTTGCAAAGGGGAGGAAGCTGCTACAGAATCTGTTAATTTGAGTGATAAAGGCTCACATGAAGCTGCTACAGAGCCACTTTATTTGACTGGAAAGGGCTTATATGATGGAGAATCTTTGGGTGTTGCTGAAGCCCTCATTGAATTGAAGAAACAAACAGGTTTTGATACGTCTCTAATTACTCCTACAAATTTGAATTTGTGTTTTACAGCTATGATGGAGCAGTTCACTAGAGACGCTAAGACAAGTAAGTTAGGCGTTGACAAGCAAAATTTGAACGCTGACACACCAAGCGCTGACAAGAGTAATTTGGGCGCTAACACTAGGAATTTGAGCGTTGACAGACCTACAGATATGATTGATGTATTCCAGTCATCAGCTATCATCAAAGAAGTATCTTCACATGTATTACCATCATCCTTACCCATCATTGATCCATTAGATAAGGGTAAAGGAATCATGGTATAAGTAGAAGTTCCAAAGGATGTAGAACAAGTAGAGTTTGATTCAAGGTTGGCTGCACAACCTATGGAACAAGAAAGGAAGAAGGTTGGTGAATCACCATTTGTTGTCACTTCTGAGGAACAAGAAGGAAGTGATGAAGAAAGTTCAGATTCAAGTGTGATGATAATTGAACAACCAGAAAGACTGGAATATGGTGATGACTTGGCAAGGGAGAAGCTTAGAGAGTTAAAATTGCAAGTAGACTTTGATATGCCAGAAGTAGTTCAGATGTACCATGCTTGGGAGAATAAGATAATAGAGAATCCAGATTTGACAATTTCAGACCAAATTTGGGGATTGGAGATTCTTCTAAGAGTTCAAAGAGACTGCAAGGTAATTCTGAAACATAAGGCTAGCAATGTTTTCTCACTACTGAATAGGGATAGAAGGGAGATTTATTACATGTTACTCTGATGTCATGGAACTGGATGTACCTTTAAGAAATTGCAGGGCTTATCTTTTCAAGAATTGGAGTACAAGGCTTATCCCATTTGGGCAAAAGTGCAGGAAATGAACACTCTTAGACTTCTTTCCAATGAGAGGAAAGAAGAACTTGCAGAAGAGATGGAGATTCAGAAGGCAATGATTGTTCCAAGGCCTTTGAAGAAGGGAGTTCCACTTGAGTTTCCTAAAGATCTAAATAAAGTGGTTCCCAGTGAAGATGTTCTTAGAAGGAGCATTAAGCTCTCACCTATGGAAGCTTCAGATATGGTACAAGTGTTACCTCTTGATGCCAGAAACCCTATCATTAGCTATGAAGAGGATGCAAGTGGGTTTTGGAAGATTGGCAGATATGGGAAAGAGGTACACACATTTACTACTCTTATGTCTCTCTTTGCAAGTATGGATAGAGAAGACTTGGCAGACCTTTGGAGGTTGTTGATAGCCAAGTATGCAACTGAAGCATCAACTTCAGTTAATGGAATAAAACTTTGGTCAACATTCAAGAGAATGTGTGCACCAGAAGAAGAAGATCCTGTTTGGAAGGATCTTGAGGATGATATCAGTGGTCTTCAATGGTGTTTTTATTCAGCTGCTGGTGTGTATTATTTGAGCTCTACAAAGTTTGTTGAGTATCTTCTTGTAGATGCTCAGTATCCCATGTCCAAAGAAGTTTTGGACAAGATGAAGACAACACAGCTGGAGATTGACTATTCAAGAGACGTGGCCAAATAATTGATTAGGCATGTTTATTACCAATATGATAAGATTTGTAAGGTTCTTCCTAGTTCTTAATTTTAATTCAGAAACTTGATTACTAGAGTAGATATCAAGTTTAGGGGAGGATTGTTGGGAATAAAATATAGCAAGTACACTTGAACATTGACAAGAAGAAAACAAGCGTTGATAAGAAGAGAACAAGCGCTGACAGATCAAGCGTTGACAGGAAGAAGTCAAGCGTTTATAGGTTGAAGACAAGCACTGATAGAAAGATATGGTCTACGCGTATTTTGTTTCTAGTAAAAATAGGATCATAATGTATTCTCTATATTTATCTTTACCTAGAATAGCTGATACGTAGACTCTTGTACAAGGCTTCTTATGTCTATAAAATAAGACCTTTAGGTTATGTTCATATAAGTTTTCATACGTTTAACACTTTCATTGTAAGCATTTTCGATTCAATCAATCAAGTGAAAGTTTGTTTTACATTCTTTGTGTGTTCTTGTTTGAGTGTTAATTCCGCATAACACTTAAATTACTTTGTACATAAACAAAGTTTCTCTACGTATTTAACTTGATCTAATCTCGTTTACACAAGCTAAATCGATCTAAGTTTGGGATCAACATGTTTGTTATTCATAGCCAATGATAAGTTAACTATAGCCACTAACGGGTAACAGTGGCTAGCTCTAGCCACTGACAGGTATATTTCTAGTCCTTGACAGAAGATAGTCTTGTCCAACATATTTGTTCTATCCCTTGAACAATATTGTCTGATATTGGACTGTTGGAAATTCACTTTATGTGACAACATTTAAGAATTCCCATTAGTTATCATAGTCACACACGCTTAGACTATACTAGGAAACCATGTATAGTTTAGGTGCGTTGTGTGACTATATATACCCCTCCAAGGCTTCCAAGGAGGGGTGTTGATTGTGTTTCATTTGCATTTTCATTTCATATTAATACATTTTCTTAACCTTTCACACACAACACTCTTTCTCTCAACTCATCAATGGATTTCATATTCCACCACCCACCTAGACCACTGGATTACTAAAAAGAAAATCCACAGTTGGCATCAGAGCCTCGGTTTAATCCTTGGATCGTGTTTTTGTTTCTGATTTGGTGGTCTAAAAAATTTTTTTTTGGTCCGATTTGTTAATTTTTCTTATCACGATGGTCACAGTTTTTTTTGTCATAATCTGTTTCTTTGTCACTCAGTCCATATACTCAGTCCACATATCTAATCTGAAAAGTCCATGGTTTTATCTCTTGGTCTCAAATCCATTGTTTCTGGTCATCTACTGTTTCTTATCATCAATTTTGAATCGTGGTTCAATGTAACAAATCTGTCTTGATCCTCATGTTTTGTGTCCTCTTAGACCATAAAGAGTGTTCTTTACATGTTTTTGTGGTTCTTTAATTTTTATGAAGAAGATGATGCATACCAGATTAGAAAAAGCATGTTCCTGAATAATCAAGAAAAAGTACATTTGGATTAGGTTTTCAGATATTGAGATGGTTACATTCAGATCAGAATATTGCGATCGCATAAACCATTGGTTTCTACTTGCGATCGAATATTCTGATGGAACACATTCCGAAGGATATGTTCCGACGGATATATTCCGACGGATATATTTCGACGGGTATATTCCGACGGATATATTCTGACGGATTTAATCATTCTGATGAAAGTAACAGATTAATCATTGCGATGGGTTTTAATTTTGACTTTGCGATGCAATTTATAAGAAAACATTGCGACAAGACTGAATTCATTGCGATTGACTCATTTTTGTTGCGATGGGTTTTAAAACAGAAAACATTGCGATGATTTATTAATGAAAACATTGCGATTATTGTCTTTTAAAGAACATTGCGGACTGTTTTATTAACAAAACAACATGTGACCAGGACCCACAAATATCCAACCTTTTAACTCCCATCAACACCAATCACACTAATCCTAAGCCCATCGTCTCCTAAATCCCCATCGAATCATGACTTAAACTAAAACATAAAACTCATCAAAACAAAATAAAGATCTCAGATTCCAATCCTTTTTTCGTGTTTTGCACATGCATGTAGAGATCTTTTAGATCTTACACGAAAACGATTTTATCATCAAAGATCTTATATTGGGTTTTACCCATTTACTGTACGAATATAAGAATGGTTTTTAACAAAACTGTTAAAACCAATCTTTGTTTCGATTTAGTCACAAAAACCGACATGTAGTTCACCTACCCGAGATCCTTTTATGGATCTTGATGTCTTGACTTGTTTATCTTCAACTCGTCATATGGGTTGTTGATAAATATGGCATGTGTATGATTTTGATGAATATTATGATATGGGGAAGGATGAAGTATATTTGTAGGTCTATAATCTTTGGTTGATGAATGAGATGATGATCTTGATATGTTAGTTCTGTATTTTGAAAGCTGATTTCAATAGGCTGGATGAATATTAAATTGATGAGATAAGGATGAAAGAATGGATGGGGCGGACGTTCCAGAGAGAGTTTTTTTTTACTGCGTTTTTTGGAGAGTGATCAGGGTTAAATTGTGAGTAAGTTTAGGGTTTGATGGCCTTTTTATGTCACTGTTCTTTTTTAATGGATCGGGTATTTCCAAACGCAGCCGGGTTGGGTTAGTTTTGGGCAAGCTGAGTTATCATTCACATGTTTTGCATAAACTTATCATTCACATGTACTTATCATAGGTTTGGTTAAACTTTTGTGCATAAACTTTGTTTTGCACGTGCCATTTATGTTTTGCAAATAGTGAAGTTGAGCTTAATAGCTTATGTACAAAATTTGCGTTATTTTATCCAAATTTTTGGCATAGTAATTCATTTTTGAACTTCGTAATGACAACGTGATGTGACAAAGTGACGAGATAAAAAGACGAGACAAGGTGACAACATTTATTTTGACGAGACCGAAGAAAAATAGGTATATTTTTAGTGGCTACGGAGTTGTTTGACCGGGTATTAATTATGTGAAGTTGAAGACGGATTTTTCGAAGGCGTGCACTTATTTTATCTTTGAAGATAACTTGCCCGTGCTTAATCTTAGAATGACGACTTGTTTATCTAGTTTCCGGGTTCGGGGTGGTTAGTTGATGACTCGAATAACTATCACTTAAAGGGGTTACATTGTTGTACTCAGTGTCACGCGCTTAGTCGACGTGGATAATTTCAAGAGGTGTTGTGCTTATAAACTTCTTCAGTGATGCATTGGGTACTTAGAGATTTCTCCACCGTTCCTCATTCAACAATAGTGCAAGCTTAAGTCACAAGATCGAAGGATCTTATTCAGTTTCAAGTTTGATGTAACCGGTTCATTCTATCAGTGGTCACTTCAAATTGCTTTCAAGTGGGTTGGTAAAGATAGCCATGGAGAGTTTATGAGTAGAGAATTTCGATCAGCAGCTGATTCTCACAAAATATATAATTCATCTTATTTATTATTCTCACGAGATTTCAGGTATAAGTGCGTACGATTTATTGCTGGTTCCGAGTTTCGAAACCATCAAGGGGGAGGAAGAAGACACATTAAACGCACAACGAGCACACGTGATGAACTTCATACCTTCTATTGATTTGAAGACATTCCGTGATGACATTTGTCATAGCCGTAGAGAATATCAGTGTTTTAACTCGTGGCGTTATCAATCTCTAAACGGTACACTACTGATTCGATGTTTAATTTTTTTGATGTTGCAATTATTCATCATCATTATCCTATATGGAGAGATATGCACTTCTGGGACTTAATTGACTCTGGTCCATCTCCGGAAGAAGATATGTGCATTTTCGGGACTTAATTGACTCTGGTGTTACGATGTCAACTTCATGAATGGGATAAAGTGTCTACTTCAGTTTTTGAGCTTCATACTTGGGATTGGTTTATTTTCTTCAACTATGTGGGGGAAGAAATGTCTTGATTCTTTCTAGTATGCATAACTTGAACTCTCAGGGGGAAGAAAAATTCAGAAGAATTATTCAAGCGTGAGAAGAGAAGTTGTTGATCTACTTGGTGTGCCCCAAACTTTCAATCCCTCATAGCAACATTATCATGTTATATGATGGGATTTGCTTGTTAAATTCCGTTGTGCGCTTAATCATTCTAAGCTTTATTGAAAGCTTTGAAGTTGCTTACGAGGATTGTCAGTTTAGGGGGAAGCTATTTAAAAGCTTCTACATCAAGTTGATGTGGCATGAATTAGGGGGATGTTAATTCAGAAGCTTCTCCTTAACCAGAAGTATATGGATTACTTAGCTCGTGCCGTTACAGTATTTCTACTACAACTTACTTTAAAGATGAGTCGTTTTGAAGTGAAGACTTGAAGTCAAAGGCCTCAGAAGACATCATCAGCATTGGACGCTTCATGAAAGCTTTTGTTCTTAATCATTATTTACTTGTTAGGAAAAATATTGTAAGGATTTCTACACGTCGTCCCATGGGGGAAGATTGTTGGAAATTCACTTTATGTGACGACATTTAAGAATTCCCATTAGTTATCATAGTCACACACGCTTAGACTAGACTAGGAAACCATGTATAGTTTAGGTGCGTTGTGTGACTATATATACCCCTCCAAGGCTTCCAAGGAGGGGTGTTGATTGTGTTTCATTTGCATTTTCATTTCATATTAATACATTTTCTTAACCTTTCACACACAACACTCTTTCTCTCAACTCATCAATGGCTTTCATATTCCACCACCCACCTAGACCACCGGATTACTAAAAAGCAAATCCATATGGAAAACACATGGATTTTATTTATCCGACAAAGAAGGTTATTGGATGATGAAGTGTTTGATGCTATTTAGAGTTTTGGTTGAGTTTTGCACCCAAAACGAGGAGTTACACACTCAGGTACATGGGATCTCATATTTATACATAATATCATTATGATATTAATGGCTCAAATATTATTCTTACAGAAGTATATGATTAAGGGGAAGAATTCTTATGATAAATTTGATGTTAGAAGTAGATTTTTACGGATTTTTGTTTCACCATATCTTAAAGTCGTGAATTCCTAACCACTAACTTTAAATATAATTATTCGTGCTTACATTGTTAGTGACGAAGTGGTACAAGATCTCGAAATGTGTGATTTTTCTTATGGTACTCTATGCACATATTTTCTATCACTTGAAGGAGTTACATTATTGTGTTAGGTGTCTCGTTTCAAAGGTAAATGAGGATCATGTACGTTGCAGATCTTTGTCACGTGGATAGTACAAGACATAGAATACAGGTCTGGGTCATTCTACTTCTACATCAAGAATATTCTATTTAATTTTCTTCAAGGTCATTACATAGAGCCTACTTTTGGAGAATCTTCGATTACATGCACTTGTTACTTCCCTATTGATGTGACGAAAAGGGGAAATATAGATGCTTAACTTGAGGGAAGCAATTTTGAGATCATATACTATATACAAGAAATACACAGAGAAGTTTTGACTACATCAACTAGGGGTAGATTGTTTGGTCTAAAAGTTGATGTGACAGAAAAATGAAGAAGAAAACATGTAAGTACTGTTTCTGCGATTTATGGATTCTTATTATTATAAGAATTCAGAATATTGTATATAGGAATAGAAGATCTACGTGTTTTATTTGATTCTATCTCTTGTATATCCCTGATCCTTAGGCTATAAAAGGAACCAATGGGTCTTAGGTTTATTTATCACTTTCATATACAATGTAAACCTACTGAGTGTGAGTGTTTCTAGGCATCTATGTCTTTGTAAAGACGCCTAGGTATTTGTTTTAGTTTTCTTGTTGAATAAAAGATCTAACGTTTGTTCTAAACACCTTGTTCGTGATTATTGTTCTTTCCCGCTATGATTAAATGACATATGAACGATGATCATGTCTAGCAGCAAAAAGATCCGTGAATCCTATTGGATTCCACAAGAATGACTATGAAGGAAAAATAAAAACGAGGATGATAAACAAGTCGTTTGTAAAAACAATGAAAAGCATTGAAGAAAGAAGTGTGCAGGCGATGCTATCAATCCAAAGACAATGCGAGGATTTTAACAATATCAATTAACAATTGTTGGAATAGAGGTAGAAAAGAAAAATCCAACAATTTGAAGATATTATGTCAAGGGGTTAAAAACTTAGAATTATTGGATCACCCATACCAATTGTAAGTTTTAACCACAATCAAATCTCAACAAAGAAGTTAAGGATAACTTCACACGATAATTCAAGAATATTATACCCTAGTAGGTGATAGTGAGATCTTGAAAGAAAAGGAGAGAAGAAACTTAAAAGAGAAAAGAACTCTTAGAGGGAAGAAGACTCGAAAGAGTTAAAGAAGGCGTGACAGAGTTAGCACAAAATCTAACACATAATCAAGTAAGCACCTAGTAGAATTCATGCAATGCTTAATGTAATCATAGAAGAACGATTGACATTAAGAAAAGAACCTAGTTAATGCCTATATGCAACAAAAAGGAGATGGCGGTTTACTTATCATTTAAGAAAGTAAAACCTAACTTAATTAAGCATGCACAATCAAGGAAAGAGTTCCATCACTCCTAGACCTAAACTTAAATAAGTTTAAGCATATAGATTTAAGCATGAAAGCATACGCATGTAAGCATAAGAATGTAAGCATAAGCATGTAAGCATAAGCATGTAAGCATAATCATGTAAGCATATGCATGTAAGCATAAGCATGTAAGAATAAGCATGTAAGCATAAGCATGTAAGCATAAGCATGTAATACACATAGGTTTGATCATGTAGGAGCAATTAAGCAAGCATCAAAACAATAACCATAGAGATTGATGCACAAGCCTAAATGTAATATAGCGATTTATCTAGAAAAGGAAAGCCTAACAAAGTCTACAATAAACCAATGTAGAGAAGGTGCAAAATTAACACGTGTGACACGCAAGAAACATGATTACTTAAAATGTGAACACCAAGTAAAAACATGTTAGAACTTAGCATTTAAGGACATGCATCGATTAGAAACATCTAAGAGATATTATATCGGAGTTTCTCGACAAAGACAAAACTTCTATAGTAAGCATGCATTCAATAACTAAGCAATTAACCATATAGCATAAGGATAAACAAGAAGATATACAAGCATGTAACATACAAGAAAGTTATCTATCTAGATATCACATATCAAGCTACATATAGTGTAAATCTCCAAGGAGAATCCTAATTCTTACTAGTCTATAAAAGAAGACTCAAAATAAGAAAAGAAAGAATACATGAACAACGAGATCCAAGTCCTATAGATAAATCATGTTGAAAAACATGAAAAGAACTACAAGAAAATAAAGATCATACGAAGATTGTATGAAACACAAGCCTAAAACTTAAGCATAATTCTAATCCTAGTTACACTAGAATTCTAAGATTTGCTTAAATTGGATGTCTTATTAATAAGCAACACACATGCTTAATTAGAAGACAAAGTGGTAGCGGAATTTGGTGGAGAAGGCTTGGTGATAATCTTGTAATTCAACTCATCATAGATATGAGACATGGCAAGATGTTGATATTGAAAACAATGACAATATGTTCCTTGATACATGACATTATCATGTGATGGAGTAAGAACACAAAAGGGAAGTGGTGGAAAAGGAGAGTTTCCAAAATCAATTTCCTTAGAAGGAGAAGAACTTTGATTTGGTGTGTTCTTTGGTGAATTTGGGTTGAAAAAGATTGCGGAAAATGATGGGTAATCAAGGCTTTCATTTAGTAAAAAATACATTTTGCTTTAGTGTGAAAAAGATGCAAAAATGCTTAGGGTTAAGTAGAGAAAGGACAAGATATTTTGGGAGTGGTCAAAAGTTTGAAACAAAGATTCTAAAAGGTGTTGGAACAATTTTGAAGATTCAGAAAATACGTTTTTGACTGCTTCTGCCCGTGGTTCAATAACTGTGCCCGCGGTTCAATAAATATATTAAGGCACGTGACAATTAATGATCCACCTGTAGAAGGCGTGTTTAGGAGGATAAGGGGAATTCCAATCCAGAAATTCCTAATGTTCTTGTCTAACTTATCATAAAGTTATGCTAACGAGCAATAAAAACTAGAACACACACAAAGAAAAAACACATAGGTTCAATTACCACGTAGGAACAAAACTAAGAAAAACCTAATGGCTAAAAAATAAAGATACTCCTAATGACATAAAAAGTTCATCGATGTAAACAATCATTAGTCATATTTAGGAAGATCCATTTAATCAATTTAGAGAATGAGTATGAGACTATCACTAGAGGTGCTCAATTACGGCTAAGCACGACCATTTTTACGAGTTATACACTAACTCAACTTCTCACATGGAATTAATTTAACAGCTAGGTAAAATTGAATTTCTAGTGCAATAGGTTCTCTAGTAGTCATTCTTATGTTAGACAAAATGTAATTCCTACATTTACATAATGAAGTGTAGCAAAGATGAAACTTGCATAACCACACAATGAATGACCTAATTGGGTTTAAGAATACACCATTGCATATCTTGTAAAAAAAGCCTAGTTAAGGTTATTTACCTTAATAGATCTTGAGGCCAATAACATTGAATTGTATAAACTAAGTTTACACAATTTGTTAGAACACTCTTAATTGGTCTTTCGAAAACGACGCATTTACCAATTGCATTGCAATATAAATTACTTAAGTGTTTCGGATGAAACATCCAAGTTGTCAAACCGACTCCATTGTGTATTATAAGCAATTATTAAACAAATTTGTCTAACAATTTAAACAAGTAGATTCAATATACCATCATCAACACAAGAATGAGTTATGATCCGATGTATATTCATAAGAATCCACATTCATGTCTACACTAAAAAACATGTCAATTAGATTCGATAATGATATCAATCATAATTTGAATAATGAATTGATATATGTTCCAAATAATTCTTGATTCCCACGAACACTTCTTTAAGAGAAAATAACTAAGATTTTCAAAGAGTGTTTCATGTTTTATGGTGAGACATTTACCTACTTGAACTCATAACAAAATAATAAACTAAGAAAACCCTTATCAATACATTTGACAAGCTTACATAGCTTTCGAATCTAAGAGGGTTATTAAACATAACAAGGTATACAAGATCTTTATGTAACATTTGTAGTGTTAGGAATAAAATGTAGCCAGTACACTTCAACGCTGACAAGAAGAAAACAAGCGTTGATAAGAAGAAAACAAGCGTTGACAGATCAAGCGTTGACAGGAAGAAGTCAAGTGTTGATAGGTTGAAGTCAAGCACTGATAGAAAGATATGGTCTACGCGTATTATGTTTCTAGTTTGTTTATAGGAAAGATAGGATCAACAATGTATTTTCTATAATTATCTTTACCTAGAATAGCTGATACGTAGACTCTTGTACAAGGCTTCTTATGTCTATAAAAGAAGACCTTTAGGTTATGTTTCATATAAGTTTTTCATACGTTTAACACTTTCATTGTAAGCAAGTTTGTTCTAATCAATCAAGTGAAAATTTGTTTTACAATTGTTTGTGTGTTCTTGTTTGAGTATTAATTCCGCATAATACTTAAATTGTTTTATACATAACAAAGTTTCTCTACGTGTTTAACTTGATTTAATCTCGTTTACACAAGCTAAATCGATCTAAGTTTGGGATCAACAAGTGGTATCAAAGCTTGTTGAGAAACTTTGATCTAAAGAACACAAGAACCCTAAATTACCAAAAACCCTAATTTTCACAAAACCCTAAAAACATCATGTCTACCCCAGAAGCAAACTCCTCCTCCTCCTCAAACCACAACATCAAGATTCCCATGCTAGACCTAGACAATTTTGAGTTGTGGAAGTTTAACTTTGAGCAATATCTACAAATCCATGACTACACTCTATGGGAGATTATTGAATATGGAAACACATTTGATAAGGCAGCAAAGATTGCAGCTGCCATTGCTGCAAGAACAGCTATTCAAGGTTCTACTGAAGAGGAACGAAAAGAAAAACTTGATGATGGTAGAGCTGTCTCAACTGAGGATATAGCAAAGAGAAGGGTTGATATGAAAACCCTAAGCATTCTGAAACTCTCTTTGGGACAAGAAAATCAGCACAAATACAGAGGCTATGAGTCTACAAAAGATCTTTGGGCAGCTCTTGAAGTTTCTTATGGAGGTAATGCTGATACTGTGCAAGAGAAAAAGAAGCAACTCTTGCATGAGTAAGCTGTTTTTAAGGCTCAACCTAATGAGAAGCTAAGTAGTGTGAGAAGCAGACTTCTTGACATTACAAGTAAGCTGTCCTTTATGGGGACGGTGATTGGTGATGTTGACATTAATTCCACTTTTCTTAAAAGCCTTGGTGATGCATGGAAGATTGAAGCAAGGTCTATAATTGCTAATAACACTCACAAAAGTTCTACTTTTGATGATGTGTACAATAAGCTGAGGCTAATAGAGAATGAAACTCTTTTGAATCATGGAAGCAAGTCTACCAATGGATACATGGCCTTCTTCTCACATAGTGAAGGTCAATTTGATCAGAAGGAGTCATACATGCACCCAGTTACTGGATCAACCTGTGTCAACGCTGGATCATATCTTGTCAACGCCTCACATTCAGACGCTAACACATACAAAATTGACTCACCAAGAGTTAAGCCTGCTGGTATTGATTTGGATACTGTGTGTGCATACATTGCTTCATTGCCCAATGGTTCAGTGATTACTTATGAGGACCTTGAGCAAATAAGTGATGAGCATTTGGAGGAGATCGACATAAAGTGGAACATGGCTCTTGCAAGTATAAGAGCAAACAGATGGAATAGAAGATTCAAGAAGAAGATGACTTTTAATGCTAAGGACACTGCTGGATTTGATAAATCCAAAGTTGAGTGTTATAATTGTCATCGTATGGGACATTTCATGAGAGAATGCAGATCTCTAAGAAGATCTGATGCTGGAAAACCATCAAGCCAAATTGTTAAGGCTCAGGATCCCAAGGCCATGGTTGCAATGCAAGAGATTGATGGTGGTGGATGGGATTTGGAGCTATTTGGCTAAGGATGAAGAACAGAATAAAGCTTTGGTTGCTGAGATGGAAGAAGAAGAGCATGTTCACTATGCTCTCATGGCACATTCCTCATCTTCATCAGACAATGAGGTATATGATGATGCTTTTTGTAGTAAGGGTTGTCGTTTAAATACTGAAAGACTTAACAAAGAGGTTTTAAGATTGTCAACAGATGTGAGTAATGAGAGATGCAAGTTGTCTAACTATCAACTTGCTCTTACTCAAACTGAAAATACTGTAGCTGAGTATAAGAAAATGGAGCTTGACCTAAATGATAAAATCAATATCTTAAAACATGATTTAAATGCTAGTACTGATATTAGAAACATCATGGAGAGGGTCAATGCTGAATTACAGGCTAAGTTAGTTGAGGCTATCAAGAATAAGAATAATATAGATCTTAAAATTCAGAGATTTGATAAACCTCACAAACCCTAGGAGAAGGATATGACTGGGATTGGGATGAAAGAGTATGCTGGTGTTCCACCACCAGCTGGGGACTTCTATGATGTCCAAAGAAAGGAATTATCTTGGACTGGTTTACCAGAACTCCAAGAAGAGGAATTTATTCCTCCACCAAGAGTCCTTACCCCAGTAGAAGAATATAGGCAGAAGTTGACTGATTTGGACCAATGGAAGAAAGCCAACCCTACCTTGTTTGTCAAGGGTGGCATGCTTTGTGATAGCCCAAATGAGTCTACCCCTATCAAAGTAACAAACCCAATCACTAGAAAGACTGTTACCTTGGCTCAAACGTCGTTAGAAAACCTAGCATTAAATATGCAGAAATGTATCAAAATACTAGGTCACCAAAAAGCCAAATTAGTGATAATGGAACAGTTTTCTTTTCTTCTAGACCTAGAGTTATGTCTAGAAAAGCATGTTATACTTGTGGTAGCTTTTCACATTTAGCCTATAAGTGTGTCAACGCTTCCAAGGTCAACGCTGACAAAAAGTCAAACATTGTCACACCCAAAACTTTTGTTCAGCAAAGTCCACAAGTTGTTAGACTAGCCCCATTCTTTTCAAAAGGGTCTAACACTTATGGACAAAGACCTTTTCAGAAGACCAATACATGGTCTAATAGGCAATGGGTTCCTGTAGCAAACCCTAGGTTCAACGCTGATAAGGGTAATTTCAGCATTGACAAGACCAAATCAAATGCTGACAGAAACATTGCCAGACCAAATAATGGTAAATATTTGCAACCACAAGGAAAGGGGTCTAAAGCTTCTTCTAGCTTGACATGGACACCTAAGCAAGATCAAAACCCTAATTCTAATGGGATTTCTATGACCTGTAACAGATTTAATTACATTTCAAAGGTCATCACAAAACCAATTGGGGTTAACTGGGTGTTCAATCCAAAAAGGGATGAACAAGGGGTTTTTATGAGGACTAAGTCTGTTCTTGTTGAACAACCAAATGAATCCAAGTATGCTCAGGCTTGGGTTCCCAAAGAAAACTAATTTGTTTTCTTTATGTGCAGGGCATTCAAAAATAGGTTAATGATTATGGCTATTGGGATAGTGGATGCTCTAGGCACATGACTGGGAAGGAAGATTATCTCACAAACTTCACTCATTAAGGATGGTACTTTGGAGGCAGATATGGAACTATCACAGGCAAAGGAACTCTTCTCACCAACAACTTGTGTTTTGAAAACGTGTTTCTGGTAAAACAACTTGATTATAATCTTTTTAGTGTATCATAAGTTTGTGATAACAAAAATAAGGTTCTTTTCACTGATACTGAATGCTTGGTGTTGAGCAAGGATTTTAAAATACCAGATGAGTAATTCATTGATTATAGGACACCTAGGCATAAGGACATTTATAATGTGAATCTTAATGGGATTAGGATGAATAATAACTTGTCATGTCTTTATGCTAAGGCTTCAGTTGATGAGAGTAATCTATGGCACAGGAGATTAGGGCACATTAACTTTAAAAATATAAACAGGCTTGTGAGACTTGGCTTGGTTGATGGTTTTCCTGAAAAGGCTTTCTAGAATGACCACTCTTGTGTTGCATGCCTTAAAGGCAAACAGCACAAGGTCTCATTTAAGTCTAAACAGGTGCACTCTAGTTCTAAACCACTTCACTTGCTGCATATGGACCTGTTTGGTCCAACTAATATAGAAAGCTTGAATGGTAAATCTTATTGCTTTGTCATTACTGATGATTTTTCTAGGTTTACTTGGACATTCTTTTTAGCTTTGAAAAGTGATACTGTTGATACTTTAATTAACTTTATTAACCAGATTGAGAAGAAGACTGGTAATGAAGTTAAGATGCTTAGAAGTGATAATGGTGGTGAGTTTAGAAATAAGCTATTGGATGATTTTTATGCCAAGAAAGGGATTACTAGACAGTTTAGTGTAGCCAGAACCCCACAGCAAAATGGGGTTGCTGAGAGAAAGAATAGAACCCTCATTGAAGCAGTCAGGACTATGTTGGCTGATGCTCACTTTCCCATTGCTTTTTGGGCTGAGGCTGTGAATACAGCTTGTTATGTTCAGAATAGAGCATTAGTCAACAAGATACATAACAAAACACCTTATGAGTTACTTTGGGGAAGGAAACCTAATATTGGTTTTCTTAAACCTTTTGGTTGTCATGTAGTTGTGCTGGACACTAGTGATGCCTTAGGTAAATTTAGTGCTAAAGGTGATGAAGGCTACTTCATGGGTTATTCAATGCAGAGTAAAGGATATAGGGTTTACATTAAGAAGGAAAAACATATACTTGAAAAAGTACATGTTAGGTTTTTAGAAAGTAAACCTAGTGATCCTGAAAGTGGTCCAAATTCGTTATTTGACTTGGAACCATTATCTAGGACTTTGAATTATATGCCTGTTACTAATCCAAACATTGTGAAGGTAACTTCAAGTGTTGTGGAAGAACTAGTTGTTGATGTTTCAGGTACACAGGTTAATGAAGAGGTTGGATCACAAGCAGACAAGTCATCACCCATACTTGAGTATGTCACTTTTCCCATATGGACAGATGCTTTTGCTGCTGCTGCTGCTAGAAAGGAAAATGGTGGTCCCCAAGTATCACCAGTTAACAACATGCATGATCTTTCAGGCGCTGACAAAGGAAAATCTGGCGCTGACAAGACAAATTCAGGCGTTGATGGCTCAAACGTTGACAACTCTATTTCAGGCGTTGATGGCTCTAACGCTGACAACCTTGGTTCAGGCGTTGACAACTCTTTTGACCATATTTTCTCTTCCAATTTTAAACAAGGTAAACCTTTAAGCAGAAATAGAGAGGTTCATACAAATATTGATGGAAGAGAGTCTGAAGAAGATATTGTTAACATGGAAGATGAGATTGAAGACAACAGACTTTTTGAGGGAGGAGTTCTTACTTCTACAATGAAGGATCACCCCTCTTCTCTGATTATTGGTGATGTGATGTCTCCTGCTCAAACTAGAAGATCTCATCAAAATCTTGGGGGATTTATTTCCAATATACACAAGAAGGTTGATACCCCTCTTGTTCAAGCATGTTTGTTTGCCTGTTTTCTGTCACAACAGGAACCCAAAAAGATTTTTGATGCTCTTAAAGAACCAAGTTGGGTGGAAGCAATGCAGGATGAGCTTCACCAATTTGCTATTCAGGATGTTTGGGAGTTAGTTGATTGTCCCAGATATGTCAGACCTATTGGGACAAGATGGGTTCTTAGAAACAAGAAAGATGAAAGAGGCATTGTGGTCAGAAACAAGGCACGTTTAGTGGCTCAAGGATATACACAAGAGGAAGGGATAGACTATGAGGAGGTCTTTGCACCAGTTGCAAGGATTGAGGCTATAAGAATATTTTTAGCCTATGCTTCCTGCATGGGCTTTACTGTCTATCAAATGGATGTGAAGAGTGTTTTTCTTTATGGCACAATTGTAGAGGAGGTTTATGTAATGCAGCCTCCTGGTTTTGAAGATCCAGAGCATCCAGACAAGGTATATAGAGTCAAGAAAGCTATGTATGGACTTTATCAAGCCCCAAGAGCATGGTATGGCACATTGTCCACCTATCTGGTGGAAAATGGATTCAAAAGGGGCACCATAGACCATACCTTATTTACAAAGAAGACTGGTAAGGATGTCTTACTTGTTCAGGTTTATGTGGATGATATCATCTTTGGATCATCAAACCCAAAGATGAGTGAAGACTTTTCTAAGCTAATGACAGATAAGTTCAAGATGAGTGCCATGGGGGAGATGAACTTCTTTCTAGGGTTACAAGTTCAGCAGAAAGAGGATGGTATCTTCATCTCTCAGGATAAATATGTAGCAGAAATCTTGAAGAAGTTTGGCTTTTCTCCACATGAGAAAAGGGCTAGTACTCCTATGGATAGAGAACACCCTTGGCGAAAAGTTGGAGATGGAAAAGATGTGGATGTCAGGCACTATAGATCAATGATTGGTTCACTGATGTATCTAACAACCTCAAGACCTAACATTATGTTTGCTATGTATGCTTGTGCACGCCACCAAGTGACTCCCAAAGAGTGTCACCTTCATGCTGTCAAGAGAATATTTAGGTACCTTAGATGTTATCCAGATTTGGGATTATGGTATCCAAAAGATTCACCATTAGAGCTTATTGCATATTCAGACAGTGATTATGGTGGTGACAAATTTGATAGAAAATCCACAACTGGTGGATGTGAGTTTCTTGGGAGTAGGTTGATATCTTGGCAATGTTAACAAACAGTGGTAGCCAATTATACAACTGAAGCAGAATATGTTGCAGCAGCTGCTTGTTGTGGACAAGTCTTATGGATTCAGAACCAGCTGTTGGATTATGGGTATAATTTCATGCATACCAAGATTTTTGTAGACAATAACAATACTTTATGCATTATTAAAAATCCTGTACATCATTCTAAAAAAACACATAGAAATTAGACATCATTTTATAAGAGATTGTTTTAAAAAGGGTTTAATACAACCAGATAGGGTTGGCACAGAAGAAATGTGTCTGATTTATTAACTAAACCTTTTGATACTGGAAGGTTTCAATACTTGGTAACAAGTATTGGAATGATCAATCTCACTTAATATGTGTTTTGGGGTCATATTGTAGAAGTACGTACAGGATATGCATTGTTATTGGTCTTTTTGAGAAGTTAGATTTTCCACTATATTTGTCTAACGCTGACAAAGGTTATCTTAACGCTGATAAGTGTTATCGTGACGTTGTCAGCAACATGTTAGTTTTGTGGTTTTTGATCTAAGTGTGCAGGCGTTGTTAACATTGTACCATTGGATACAAAGTTGCTTATGGATCCTTGGAGCATCATTGGAGCATGTTTCAATTTATGGATGATGGTTGGAATATTTATATTCCTATCTTCACATAAATTTTTATATAAATGCATATTATTGGGCAACATATTATCACAGTTTAAGGGGAGGTTTTAGGAACCTTTAGGACTTTTGGGTATTCTTATAATACTCTTATCACAATTCTAGATTGTGTCCACTGGTGAGTATGAGTTAGTTTACTAAATCATGAGGCACTGTAGCATGCAAAGTTGACATACTATGCATGCTGCCAAGACCTTTTTGGCCTAGAATTGGATGTGGTCTGTTAGGAGACTTGGGAATGATTTATAATGGGTTTACCTGGGAGTTACAAGGAATTTTATGAGATAACTTAATTGTTAAGAATTTTGGTTAGCAAGGGACACTAGAGGACTGTTATGTCTATCTTGCATAAGCAAGTGTGCATAATTGGACAGTGCTTGCCGCCCTATAATAATTTTCAGTTTATAGGTTATCTTCACTAGGATAAATTACTTTGTTAAGGTCCTTTTTCAATTTTATTATTTTTATTTTTGGACGCTGACAAATATTTTTTCAAGCGTTGTTGTGACCAATTTAGACGCTGATATGGCTTTTGCAAACGTTGACAAGAATATAGCCGTTGGGTATTGATGGGTTATTTTTGACCGTTGACACTCATTGAGACCTACCCAGTTGTTATTTTTGACGAATTTTGGGGCAGTAATTTTGGGAGTCGATAACTTTTAATTAATGCACAAGATACTTATTTTCTTTTCAATATTTTCATCATTATATTTTGAAAATACTTGCCTTATTTTTGACTAATCACATGTGCATATCTCTCCTATATATTTGGCTCCTATTTTTAAACAGGGTACTATCATATTCTTGTCTAACACTTTTTCTCCTATACTTCATTTTTCATCAATCTTTCACAAACAACTTTCTTCAACAATGGCACCAAAGTTTAAACCGAGTGACTTGGTATTAGGATTCAGGAGTCAGCACAACATGATTGCTTATTTGGAGGATGATGATACTTTGTTTCCACAATACACTCAGATGGTGGCGTATTTGAATGCATCTCCACTTAGGTATGCACTTTCTCATGCTCCTCTCATCCCTTTCACTCATATTAAACAGTTTTGGAACACTGTCAGTTCCTCAACACTTAATAATGTGACTACATTAACAGCTATTATTCATGGGCGTACTTGGGTGGTTACTGAAGCCTTGGTACGCCAGGCTTTGCATCTTAATGATGCAGATGGTGCCATTAATGAAATAGAACAAAGACTTCGGGCTTTGGGGTATCCTTTCCCTGATGAGGGTACTTTAAATAAATATTATAAACAAGAATTTCCCCCAGCCTGGAAGTACCTCATACATGTCATCCTTCAATGTTTGAGTCCCAAATGTACTGCACATAATGAAATTACCAGATCTATTGCTAGTGCAATTGTGTGCATTACAAATGGGCAAAAGTATAATTTTTCAAAACTAATTTTTGATGACATGTGTAAAAACAAAGGGAATAAGATGACTTTGGCTTATCCCAGATTTTTACAAATGATTTTTGATGACCAAGGGTATTGCACAAGGGATCATGATGATTTTTATGAGATCCCTATGCAAAAGAAAGCTATTTTTAGCAAGATGAACTTACCCCCTCACCGTGAATTACCCCTCGCCCAAGCTATGCTTGCTGTTATTGCAGCAGCACAACGTCAACCAGACCCACAAACACAACTTGACCCAATACCAGAACCTTTGCCTTCACCTCAACACATGGAAATTGACAAAGAATCCTTCAACGCTGACACATTAAATGTTGGCGTTGACACAAGTAATCCAAACGTTGACACCTTTCCTTCATAGACCCAAACACCCCTTAACCTTCAAACTACCACCCAATCCACATCATCTTCTTCCCCACCTGAATATAGGTTGCAAAAACGCCCAAGGACTACTGGAGTGTTCTCCTCTAGTGGTCCTATCCATGTTGCAGAGAGAACCACCACCACCAGTGTGGTTGGTGCTATGGATGAGGCTGGGACTATTGGTACTCGCTTAGATGCAGGCCAAGACAGTCCTAACATATTTAAGACCTCATCCATGCCCCATGACTCTACTTTGGGAGGTTAAATACCCATTCTAGAGGAGGGCAGATTGGAACCATACACAGTGATGGAATTGACGGCTGTCTGCATTAGCTGGCAAAAGCAAAATGCAGACCTGGTACAAACAGTCAGTACACAAGGCCTTGAACTCAAGCAATTGAGGGAAAGGATTGTTATTTTAGAGGATGCTAACACTAGGCGTGGAATGGAGGAATCTTCCAAAGGGGAGGATGAGCAGATCCATGTGAGTGACAAAGGCTCACATGATGGAGAATCTTTGGGTGTTGCTGAAGCCCTTACTGAATTGAAGAAGCAACCAGGTTTTGATACATCTTTGGTTACTCCTACAAACTTGAACATGTCTTTTACAGCTATGATAGAGCAGTTTACAAGAGGCGATGAGACAAGTAAGGTGAGCATTGACAAGCAAACTTTGGACACTGACACACCAAGCGCTGACAAGAGTAAGTTGGGCGCTGACACACATAATTTGAGCGTTGATAGACCTGCAAATATGGTTGATGTATTCCAGTCATCAGCTATCATCAAAGAAGTGTCTTCACATGTACTATCATCATCTTTACCCATCATTGATCCATTAGATAAGGGTAAAGGAATCATGGTAGAAGTAGAAGTTCCAAAGGATGCAGCACAAGTAGATTTTGATTCAAGGTTGGCTGCACAACTTGTGGAACAAGAAATGAAGAAGGTTGGTGAATCACCATTTGTTGTTACTTCAGAGGAACAAGAAGGAAGTGACGAAGGGGGTTCAGATTCAAGTGTGATGATAATTGAACAACCATAAAGACTTGAATATGGCAATGACTTGGCAAGAGAGAAGCTTAGAGAGTTAAAATTGCAAGTAGACTTTGATATGCCAGAAGTTGTTCAGATGTACCATGCTTGGGAGAATAGGATTATGGAGAATCTAGATTTAACAATTTCAGACCAAATTTGGGGATTGGAGATTCTTCTAAGAGTTCAAAGAGACTGCAAGGTAATTCTGAAACATAAGGCTAGCAATGTTTTCTCACTATTGAAGAGGGATAGAAGGGAGCTTTACTACATGTTACTCAGATGTCATGGAACTGGATGGACCTTCAAGAAATTGAAGGGATTATCCTTTGAAGAATTGGAGTACAAGGCTTATCCCATTTGGGCAAGAGTGTAGGAAATGAATACTCTTAGACTTCTTTCAGATGAAAGGAAAGAAGAAATTGTAGAAGAGATGGAGATTCAGAAGGCTATGCTTGTACCAAGGCCGTTGAAGAAGGGAGTTCCACTTGAGTTTCCTAAAGATTTAAATAAAGTGGTTCCCAGTAAAGCTGTTCTTAGAAGGAGCATTAAGCTTTCACCCATGGAAGCTTCAGATATTGTACAAGTGTTACCTCTTGATGCCAGAAACCCTATCATTAGCTATGAAGAAGATGCAAGTGGGTTTTGGAAGATTGGCAGATATGGGAAAGAGGTACACACATTTACTACTCTTATGTCTCTCTTTGCAAGTATGGAAAGGGAAGACTTGGCAGACCTTTGGAGGTTGTTTCTGGCCAAGTATGAGACTGAAGCACCTACTTCAATCAATGGAATAAAGCTTTGGTCAACATTCAAGAGAATGTGTGCACCAGAAGAAGAAGATCCTGTTTGGAAGGATCTTGAGGATGATATCAGTGGACTTCAATGGCGTTTGTATTCAGCTGCTGGTGTGTATTATTTGAGTTCTACAAAGTTTGCTGAGTATCTTCTTGTAGATGCTGAGTATCCTATGTCCAAAGAAGTTTTGGACAAGATGAAGACAACACAGCTGGAGATTGACTATTCAAGTTACGTAGCCAAAGATTTGATTAGGTATGTTTATTACCAATATGATAAGATTTGTAAGATTCCTCCTAGTTCTTAATTTTTATTCAGAAACTTGATTACTAGAGTAGATATCAAGTTTAGGGGAGGATTGTTGGGAATAAAATGTAGCCAGTACACTTGAACGCTCACAAGAAGAAAACAAGCGTTGATAAGAAGAAAACAAGCGTTGACAGATCAAGCCTTGACAGGAAGAAGTCAAGCGTTGATAGGTTGAAGTCAAGCACTGATAGAAAGATATGGTCTACGCGTATTATGTTTCTAGTTTGTTTCTAGTAAAGATAGGATCAACAATGTATTTTCTATAATTATCTTTACCTAGAATAGCTAATACGTAGACTCTTGTACAAGGCTTCTTATGTCTATAAAAGAAGACCTTTAGGTTATGTTTCATATAAGTTTTTCATACGTTTAACACTTTCATTGTAAGCAAGTTTGTTCTAATCAATCAAGTGAAAATTTGTTTTACAATTGTTTGTGTGTTCTTGTTTGAGTATTAATTCCGCAATATACTTAAATTTTTTTATACACAACAAAGTTTCTCTACGTGTTTAACTTGATTTAATCTCGTTTACACAAGCTAAATCGATCTAAGTTTGGGATCAACATGTAGACCTAGAGATGTTGATCCTATATGCAATGCACAAACAATGTTGCAAACAAAATGCAAGAAATCTAGCATAAATCCTACTTAGGAAAAACTAGATACTAACAAATATCAATGCACAAGAGAATAGACAAATAAGAAACTCTACTACAAATAGTAAGAACACTCAATAATTTCTACACACAATAATAACACACATAAACAATTAGCTTCACACATAAAAGCATTCGTCCATGTTTGAGTGTTAGATACAACAAAGTATACATAGCTTGATTTTATTTGTAAATATGTTTTGACCCATTTCAAAATTTTAAACAAGTTCAACACTTTATAAATATATACATTTTCAATGATATATCGACAAGATATGTCAAACTTAATATAAACGAGTAAGACACGAGTTTTACGACAAACCGAGACTCGATACTTTGGATAAAGTATAGAACTTAGAATACATCCAAATTTTAAAATTTGAATAAAGGTTTGGAAGTATTTTTAAATGAAAGAAGACTCAGTTACGTTCAAAATGACGGGTGGCACGACTTCTACCTACTTACGGTTGATTTTATATGATTTTTCAAAGTTTGCAAAAATATGTGTCGGACTGACCGCGGTTCGCTATTGGTAATGAATCTCATGGAACAATTAATGATCCGCGGTCAGAGGAAAATGAATGAGTTTTTGGACAAAATAATTTAGTAACTTTTTGGAAGGACTTAGGACTCTAAAAATCATTTTAGACACATAGAACTCGTATTTTAGAGTTAATTAAGACAGAAAATATTTTTATAGTTCCAAACATGAAAAGATTTAATATCAAGCTATTATACAAAGTTTATTTAACACCAAAACCTGTACGAATAAAACAACAAAACACATTTCATATGTAATCATTCTTAATGGGAAAATTGATACAAGAGATCATTTCCGTTTAAAAAAACATTGGTTTTAAAAACGAGAGCAAAGATCGATCCAAGCTTTAAAGCACAATATACTTCAAAGATCTTGAATAACCTCTCTCTGATACCAATTGTAGAAACTAGAAGGGGGTTGAATAGTTTCTAATTAAGTTTTCAAAACATTTTGCATAACCCACTGTCCGCGGCTCAATAAACATGGTCGCGGTTCGTTATCACTAAAGAACCGTGGGTCCATTTTAGGAGCCGCCAACAGTGGACAAAACCATTTGTTACATGTTAAAATTTAACAATTGTAACACCCCATTTTGATAATGGAATGTCACGCGTAATTATGGCGTGTCATCAAAGCATACAAGGAAAAATGTCTAAACATTACATGACCATAAAAGGAAAATACCGGAATCAAACATTGGTAGTCCAAAAGTAAAGCTCATTACTCACAAACATAAGTACTGAAAAGGAAAGGACTAAACAATGTCCATAGCAAGTGTATCAAAGTAAAGATAATGCATAAAGTAAGGAAAGGCTAGAAAGCTTCCAGTCCATATGCACGTACGCTTAAAGTCTACGAGCGTCCCTGAGTACCTGCCGTTTTGGGAACATAGAAAAGGAAAACGGCTGAGCAATACGCTCAGTGCACGGATGTACAATAAAGCATGAATAGGATAAGCATATAACATATAACAGCGGAAGAAAACTAAGTCCCGAATAACCTGGTTAGGTCTTGGTAAAACAGGTTTTATAGTTTGAAAAGCCTTACGTTTATCTTATAAAAACTGTTTAACATGTTCTACCATTAGCCAATATAGGTCATGAAAATCCACCTTGCATGAATACTTGGAGGGGTGACCTCATCATGCAAATTAGAGGGGTTGCCTCTAATTTAATATACTGGTTTTGGGTAGGAGGGATCAGCTCCTTGTGAAGGATGCAAGGCACACACCACATTCACACTAAGTAATCTGCTGAAAAACATGTAACTAGGATGCACCCATACGCCCCACATGATAAATATAAAAATATGGCCAAAAGCTGAAGGGACGCCACGAGCAATCACTCCGCCGTGGTGAAGTCATAACATCAGTGCCTCTAATGTTATGGTTATGGTACCTCCATAACTAGGTGAAACTGGTCATGCATGTATATGGCTATAGGTATTCTAAATTAAACATAAGCAAGTCAAACATATAAACTTATACTACGGGAAAACATTTGGCTGCTTACGGGGAATCCTAATAAGGAAAGAATGTCCATACTGAAAGGAAGGGAATCCGTACCTTATGTCTAGTGAACGAAGAAGATGAACTGAGGAGAATCCTACTTCGGTATCACTAATGCTACATAAATACATACATGAATAAGTATCTGACTACTAAATACGTAACTGGTTTTATATCATGTCTTAGCTTATTTTATATGTTCATATCATGTTTTACTGTTTAAAGCCTTAAACTGTGTTTATCTTATATTTCTGTCTATTCTGATTAAGTATATCTGATATTTCATGTATTATTATACTTACTGTGTAATAATAAGTAACTTTCCAAAAATAGCAGGTTTCCTAAAATAGAAAGTTTCCAAAAATAGAAAGTTTCCAAAAATAGAAAGTTACCAAAAATAGAAAGTTTCCAAAAATAGAAAGTTTCCAAAAACAGAAAGTTTCCAAAAATAGATTTACTGCTTAAAATAGATAAGTTTCTAAAAATAGAAAGTTTCCATAAATAGATCACCTGCCTTAATTAAATAAGTTTCTAAAAATAGAAAGTTTCCAAAAAATAGATTAGCTGCCTGAATTAAATAAATTAAGTATATAAGCCTAAGTGTTTATGAAAGTCCCTAAACAATGCAAGAAACCCTAATCTTAACTTAATCAACACAAGGTATTACTTTTCAAACGTAATCATATTATTGTATAATAAAGAATTACAAGTGTTATGGATAACCCAGTTTGATGACAATGTGTTGTGCACACTTTGAACAAATATAAACCCTAACTTATGAATACATTCGTAGCTGTTTGATTCACTAAGTTATATGCAATAATGTTATGAATATCTCAAAGTGTTAAACATTAATGCATGGATACACATCCTATTTATAGTGTTACGAGATTGACCTAAATAGTACTTGATGGTGACTACACAAGCTTTTACAAGTTCCCACATCAGTCACATGATGTTCTTCTATTCTTGGTAGTCTTCCATTATGCTTTAAGGAAACAGTTGTCAAAACAGTTTCCTTTTTCTTCATAGTCTTGAACACACAAATGGCATGTCCAAAGTGTGCTGAGAGTTATCAGGGTATTGCCACCCCTGTTAACTCTCAACCCCTCAGAGTCCCTGATACATCTTGGCTGTTATCCATCACAGCCAATGAGTATGTCTTTAGGTAATCTTCAACTTCCCTGACAATGTCTCTGACATGGACTCCTCTGAGGTTGCTCACAGAGACTTGGATCTCTGTGAGTCTTGCGAAACTTGCCTGCCTCCTAGGCACAGGCAAGGGACTATCTAACAGCCTAATTATGTTTAAATCAATGATCAGGGAATCTAACAAGTTTAGATTCCCAACAATCTCCCCCTATTTAAACATAAATAATGCTAGATCTAACTAAGTTAAGGTAAGTGAGTTAACAGCTTCTTCTTACACATAACAGATCTAAACAAACATACCTCATGATTTTATTAAGACATAAAAAAAATTACAAGTGCATTACATAAGCAAAATAAAAGATGAAGGTAAAAAGGGCTGTGAACATCTTCAATAGTCATTATTTTTAATTCTTTCTTTAGCTTCAGCCAAGTCCAATCTGTTATCAGTTTCATCCTGCAAAGTCTTTGCAAACTTTTTGGAATGCTCTGAGTTGATCTTGAGTGACTTCTTATGACAGAGCAGCTGAATTGTTGATGCTAAGCATAGCTCATCTTCCCTTTGAAAAGCATACTGGCACGCCCTGTTCATGAATGCCATTCCTCTTTCAGGCTCTGTGTATGTCTGACCATCAACAGGGCCAACAATACCATTGGGGAGGATCAAATCCCTGTGCATGCCATCCACTTGAACATCTTCAGTAACAAAAGTTTCATTAACAATTTGTGAAATCCTTCTCCTTTTGTTGCCAGTCTTTGAGGGTTCTTGTTTAAAAAGCTGTGGTGGGGGATCAATCTTAAGTTTGGCAGCTGTTTCCTTGATCAAGGTAAACTTGGCCTTAAGAGTCTTAAGCAGAAGAAAATTAGCCTGTCCAGTCTTTTTGGAAGCTAAGGCTTCAAGTTCGAACCAATCTGATAACCCAAGTGTCTTTAGCCTGAAGTTGTCAAACACATCCATATTTCCCTGTTGGTTTTCCCTCCATAAGATCATCTGTGGGGTGTTTGTTGATTTATGAATGGTGTATTTGAACTTGGTTATCTTGCCAGAAGCATATCTGTGGTTCACGCAGGCATCATAGTCACCTTTAACTTTCCTTAATGCCTCAGCGCGTTTTGTTTCCATTTCCCTCAACCTTTGTTTTTGTTTTTCTCTTTCAGGTGGTGTCATCTTCCTCAGAGTAGCTTCATTCAATTCTTTGGCTGTCTTGAGTTCATTTAATCTTTTGAATTCCTCAGCCCGTTTCTCTATTTCTTCAGGGGTCAAAGGAATCTCATCAGAAGGTGTAAAGGTTGAGAATTAGGAAAGGTCTGTGGTGGATCCTCCTGTCTCTAGCATCGCAGCTATCTTCTTAAGTTTGGTGTCTGTGTCAACCAAAACTATCTCCTTTCCTTTCTTCGAGACAGAGGACTCCACACTTATGTTTTTCAAAACATCAGCTCTTTTGATTAATGTTGTCTGAGCCTGAGTTTGAATAGCTTTGGGGAGGGAGCTAACAGTGAATTTTAATTTCTTGGCAGCTGGTTCATCATCATCCTCAGGCTTGCTGATGTTAACCAAAACCAGAGACTTTGATGAGTCAGCTCCATCTTGAGTTTGTTGCTCCCCCTGAGTATTATCCTTATCATCAGGTATTACAATAGGTGTGATGACTTGGAGAGGAACAGGTGTAATGGAGGGGTTAGCTGATGATGAGCCTTGATTAGCAGATGCAAGGCTGAGTGATTTGTCTTTCTCCCCCTCACGTTCATCCTGGCTTCGAAGACGTTTGGATGAACGTGCTTGAAAATGCCTTGCAATCTGTTCGACAGAGGCAGCCATAGAGCGTTGTCTTTTCCTTGAAGCCCTGGCAATCTTCAGCAGGAGGTTGGCATTTGCATTAGTATTTGCCTGAACACGACTAACAATTAAATTTGCATGTCGGTATTGCCTGTTGCGAACCGCATCAAATTGCCTGTGCACGGTTAGCTCATGTTCATGAAACATGGCAGGGATTGCTGAGTCAATGGCATCTTTTATCCTTGTGGAAAGGTGACTGAGTCCTTGGGCTACACCTCTTCTTGCACCATCCTGAATAGGCTCAGTAACCACCTCAGTCACAGCCTTTTTTATGATGCCTGGAAATGTCACAGTGAAGTTGTGCATTTCAGACTTGATCACATCCAGCTTTCTTGATAAACGCTCAATATCTGATTGATGATGGACAGGCTGAAGATTCTTGATATGGAGGGTTTGCTGAGCATAGTCATCCCCCTTGGTAATAAATCAAAGTTGGTCTGGGCAGGATGATCAAACAAAAGAAATTCTGCTGTTGGATCATAAGTTGGTCTTTGGAATACTGTTGTTGTTGAGGTAGCAGAGTTTGGAGTATCAACAGCATCCTTGGGAGGAGAAGTCTTATTTTCAGCTGGTGTGGACACAGCTATTTCCTTGGGAGGAGAGACAGACAGCTGGTCTTCCTCATCTTCTTCATCCTCTTCATCGAACATCCCTTCAGGGAATTCATCGTCAGGCATAGACTCAATATCAGAGACATAATCTTCCAATGATAGCATTTCATCATCAGCATTTATCTGAGGCTCTTCATCAGTAGGTTTGTCTTGAGTCATTGTATCAGCCTCCTTGTCTTGTTGTACCTGGGATTCGATGACTGGCTGTAAAATTTCAGCCTGCAAATTGTTTCAATTAGTAACAGGGAAAAAGATAAGGGGAATGGTCGCCATTTCGCTGTCCCAGAGAGGCTGAGGGTGATTACTCAGCCACTCCAAAGGATAAATCCTTGGGATTCTTTTAAGTGTGAATAAAATGTGGTTAATGATCGCCATTCGCTGCCCCTAGGAAAGCTGAGTGTGATTATTCAGCCCCCCCAAAAGGTTAAAACCTTTGGGACTCTTTTGATTGTGAGACATATGTTGTTTATGTATCGCCATTCGCTGCCCTTAGAAAAGCTGAGTGTGGTTATTCAGCCCCCCCAAAAGGTTAAGAACCTTTGGGACACTTTTAAGAGTGAAACATATGTGGTTATAGGTCGCCTGTTACGCTGCCCCTAGGAAAGCTGAGGGTGATGATTCAGCTCCCCCTGAAAGGATAAATCCTTTGGGACTCTTTTAAGGAGGGAACCAAGAGGCTGTGTGAAGTACAGCTGATCAAGGTTGAGACATTAGTGTATTCAGGTTGTTGTTAGCCTAAATACTGTCTAGAGGGTGCAGGGTCATTGGGGTGCTTTATATACACAAATGAATCATTCCCTGGTGCAAAGACAGGGTGTACAGAAGTCTTAAAGGAATCTAAGTGCATTGACAGACTTCTATGGGTCGAGGATTACCCTAACTTCACCACTCTCTCCTACAGACAAATGTGAGTGGCTGCTTGTGAACCTCTAAGAATGTACACTGATTACCTGTGAGATAACAGCTGGATCAGGCTGGTTTCCTGTCGTCTCAGCTGACTTTGAGACACTAGACTCCTGTTGTTTGTCAGCAGATAAATCTGAATCCACATGAGCATCTGGACCAGAGGAAGTGTCAGTCTTCTTTCCCTTGGCCTTAGAAACATCTTTGGAGTGGGAAGAAGAGGGGATTTTCTTATTCTTAGGCTGTTGGCCAGACGTAGCCTTGGACTTAGTAGTGTGCTGCCCAGAGGTCAAAGACTTAGACTTGCCAGCAACACTAGAAGTATTCACCTTCTCGGAAGAAGGGAGCAAGGGCTTCTCAGCGTTTGGTACCTGGTTGGCCACATTCATCATATGGGCGGTGACAGGGACATCTTCAGCTCCTATTTCTTTGTAGATGGCACCTGTGATGCGGTAGGGCTTAAGAGCAGTCAAGGCCTTGTTGTGGTAGTTATCTCCCAGCAGGCTTTCGAAGATCAGAGACAGGAAGCGCACATAGCATATATTCTTTTCCCTGACCTGATTCCTTCCCTTCAGCTGTTCTACAAGGTTGGAGAAGAGAATGCTTCCAACGTCAACATCAGCTCCCCAGATTAATCCATAAGCAATAGCCTGATGGTTGAAAGACATCTGATCCTGTGATCCCTGCATTCCTCCCAGGGATTTAACAATGTGGGTGAAGAGGACACGTCACATGGGAGTGAAATACTTAATCTTCAGAGGAGATTTGGAGAGGACCTCAGCTGGTGTAAGGGCAGGGTTAACGTCATGGCAAGGGTTGAGTGTGGCCAGGGCTTCTTTGACAGCCTTTTTATCAACTACCTTCAGGCATTCATCTCCATGCTTCAATCCGGCCACACTTGAAAAGTCTTTAAGGGAGAAGGCGAATGGGTGTTCATTGCATGAAAGGCTAAAAGTTATGGTGTCATCAACCACCTCAGCAGAGTACCAGAATTCCCTAAGGTATTCTTGGTAAAAGGTGGAAGGGGATTTGGTAAAGGCTTCACTTAGGTCACAATTCTGCATGAAACTGACCAGATCTGAATAGGTGCTATTTGGGGCCTTAATCAGTCCAATGGCGTTGTTGGAGGCGAGGATGCTATCGTTGATCTCGAAGTTAACATTTGCTGCTTTGGGAATCGAAAACGCCATGGATTCGAGGTTGAAGGTGAAAGAAAATGGCGGATAGGTTAAGAGAGATAAGAACTTAGAGAGAGAAGTAGATTTGAGAAATGAGAGTGGTGGTGGGTGAGAAGAGAAAAAAGACAATATATATTCAAACTAAGTGAACAGTTATTCAACCGTATTAAATGCAAGGAGCGAAAATGACTGTTCAAGTGGGTCCCATTGACCTTTCAAAATAGTTTGTCTTCTCGTTATCCGAAAAATAAATGATTAAATATTTGAGAATGTTTTTTGCATTTACTTGGAAAGTAACTACCTAGTTTCATGTGAAAAACATTTAATATAGAATCAATCATTTAATGAACACATTTAATATCAAGCCACAGGCTTTGAGATATTGAGCATCCCTAGCTCAGCAACTAGCCTGTTGAACGAAGGTTCAGCCAAAGGCTTTGTAAAGATATCAGCTAGTTGCAGCTCAATATCTCCCTTCATTATATGATCCCTGATAAAATGATACCTGATATCAATGTGTTTGGTACGAGAGTGAAGAACAGGGTTGTTGGATATGGCAATGGCGCTGGTGTTGTCACAAAAGATTGGCACTTTGTCATACAAGATTTCATAGTCAGCCAATTGACTTTTCATCCAGAGCACCTGAGCACAACAGCTGGCTGCAGTCACATATTCTGCTTCAGCTGAAGACATAGCCACAGAGTTTTGCTTCTTAGCACTCCATCTAACCAATTTTCCTCCTAGGATTTGACAGCTGCCTGAAGTGCTTTTCCTGTCAATACAACATCCAGCATAGTCTGAATCTGAATAGGCCTTGAGATCAAAGCCTGATTCCTTTGGATACCATAGGCCTAGGGATGGTGTTCCTTTGAGATACCTGAAAATTCTCTTAACAGCCACTAGATGGGATTCTTTTGGGTTAGCTTGGTACCTTGCACAGAGACATGTGGAGAATTGGATATCTGGACGACTAGCTGTTAGATACATGAGTGACCCAATCATGCCTCTATATAAAGTCTCATTGACAGAGACCCCTGACTCATCAGGGCCCAAGTTGTTGGGTGGAAGCATGGGGCATTTCACTGATGCACAATCAGCTAAGTCATATTTTTTAAGTAAATCCTTAACATACTTTTCTTGGCAAAATTAAATTCCCTTAGGACATTGTTCAATTTGAAAGCCCAAAAAGTAAGTTAATTCACCCATCATACTCATCTCATATCTCTTGGTCATTAATTTAGCAAAACGTTTACTAAGATTGACATTTGTTGACCCAAAGATGATATCATCCACATAAATCTGCACAATGATGAAATCACTCTTGTCCTTGAAGGTAAAGAGTGTTTTATCAATAGAACCCCTGACAAATTTATTTTCAGTTAAGAAATTTGAAAGAGTTTCATACCATGCTCTTGGAGCTTGTTTCAGACCATACATTGCCTTGTGAAGTCTGTACACATGGTTGGGAAACTCGCTGTTCTCAAATCCTTCGGGTTGTGCAACATACACTTCCTCAGCCAAATCACCATTGAGGAAAGCACTCTTAACATCCATCTGATACACAGTGATGTTCATATAGGCAGCATAAGCAAGGAAGATTCTGATGGCTTCAAGTCTAGCAACAGGTGCAAAAGTTTCATCATAATCAATTCCTTCAGTCTGAGAGAACCCTTGTGCTACCAGTCTGGCCTTGTTCCTGATGATGTTCCCAATTTCATCCATCTTATTTCTATAGATCCATCTAGTGTCTGTGATATTCTTTCCAGGTGGAGCTGGCACTAGTGTCCATACTTTCTTCCTTTTGAACTGATTGATTTCTTCTTGCATAACAGCTACCCATCCTTCTTCTACCAGAGCCTCAGCTACTCTTTTAGGTTCAATTTGTGAGAGAAATTTAGCAAAGAGACATTCATTGGCTGAGGCTGACTCTGAGTCTTGGATTCGCTGTCTAGTTGTGACCCCTGCATTTGGTTCCCCAATAATATTGACAAGAAGAATGTGTTGATCTCTTGACCACTTATTTTGAGAGCTGGGGACTCAAGGACAGGAGCACTTATGGGCACAGCTGGTATAATTTGAGTTTCATCCTGCTGACTAGGAGGGCTTTCTTCAAAGACTACTTCAGTGTCAGAGTCTTCTTCAGCCATATCAAGAGGTGCTACTTCATTATCAGCAGGAGAGTCTTCAGGGATTTGAAGAATTGGTGAGTCATCAATAGTCTGAGAAGGATCATCAAAGATTTGAGGTTCTTCTTCATCAAGTTCCTGATAGGTAGAAACTTCTATGTTGTGAGTAGACAGAGGGTCAAAGGCAGGGACATAAGGGGTGAGAGTGTTGGAGTGATGATGACTGGTAGGTCTGGGTTCTGTGAACTCATCACTTGGGAAAGATATATTTTCATTAAAATCTATTTCATCACCCTCTGTTCCTGTTCTCTGTATGACTTCATCATCTTCATTGAATCTAACATGGAATGTTTCTTCTACTTCTTGTCTTCTGATGTTGAATACTCTGAAGGCTTTGGCTGTTGGAGAGTATCCCAAAAAGAAACCATCATCAGCTTTTTCATCAAACTTTCCAAGTTTATCCCTGTAGTTATAAATACACACAGGGCACCCAAACACATGAAAATAGCTGACGTCTAGAGATCTTTTTCTGAAAACTTCATAGGAGGTTTTACCATGTCTTTTGACAATGATTGATCTGTTTTGTATGTAGCAAGCAGTGTGAACAGCTTCTCCCCAAAATTGCTTTGGTAAGGCTGCACCATTTAACATGGTTCTTGCTGCTTCAATCAAAGTCCTGTTTCTTCTTGTAGCCACACCATTTTGTTCAGGGGTGCCAGCTGAAGAGAAGTCCTGTGAAATCCCTTTTTCATCACAAAAAGATTCAAGTTGATGATTCTTGAATTCAGTACCATTATCACTTCTTAGAGCTTTGACTCTAACATCATTCATATTTTCAACCTGTCTGATGAAGGACATGATGGTTTCAGCTGCTTCACTTTTCCTTCTGAGGAAGAACACCCATGTGTATCTTGAAAATTCATCAACTATGACCAAGGTGTATTTGTTGTGATTAATGATCTGAGGTTGGACAGGTCCAAACAAATCCATGTGAAGGAGATGTAAGCACTTGTCAATAGAGAATGAATGCCTAGTCTTGAATGAAGACCTGTGATGCTTTCCTTAGACACAGGCAGAATAAGTCTTGTCTTTGGAAAACATTACTGAAGGTAGACCAACAACCAAGTTTTGAGTGGCTATCTTGTTGATGTTCTTGAAGTTGAGATGAGACAGTCTTTTGTGCCACAGCCAATTGACACTTTCAGAGGCTTTAGCAAGAAAACAATTTGAGCTGTCTTCAGAGCACACAGCCATGTTGATGACATAAACATCTCTCCTTCTAGGTGCAATCAACACAACATCATTGTTTTTGTTGAATATGGTTCCCTGAGTCTTAGTAAACAAAACCTTATAGTCAGCATCACACAATTGGCTGATGCTGATAAGATTGTGTTTAAGACCATTCACATATGCAACCCTGGTAAATGTAATCCCATTGCAGTTCACTGAGCCATATCCTTCTGTGTCACCTGAGGAGTTATCTCCAAACACCACTTTAGGACCTGGCTCCTTTGAGTATCTGTGCAGGTATTGTTGAATCCCTGTCATGTGTCTAGAACAGCCACTATCTAGATACCATACCGATTCCTTGAGATATTTCTGCACTGATACATAGAAACAGATTAGTTCCTATGGTGAACCCACTTTCCAGTGGGTTCCCTGAATTGCTTATTAGCAACTCTTGTGTTCCTGAAAAACTTTTGGCGTTGGGAGGTACAGTTCATTGTTTCATGGTTATAACTTCCACAGATATCACACCCAGGGAAGTCACCACACTCGTTTGAGTGATGGTCTGTGAACCCATAGAATTTACAGGGAGGATAAGGTTTATAATTTCCCTGTTGTCTTTTGGAACTCTGTGGTCTGTCCCTAGAGGGTGTCTGAGCTCTTTTAGTTGCCATGTGTCTGTCATGATCTAAGGTCGAATGGTGAGAGTTTTTACATACATTGCAATAAGGTTTGATTAACCTTTCCCCTGTGGGTTCACCTAGGACTGACTTAGGTTCATGAGAAGTAGAGCATTCAGCGGAAGGCTTAATGTGTTGTTTCAAGAGTTCTACTTCTTTCATAAGAGACAACAGGCGATCTTCAGTGGTAGGTTCAACCTTGTTCATAGCTTTAGTAACAACAGGCTTAAAAGCTACTTGTTTACCAGTTTGTTTAGCAGTCACATGAAAAACTTTAGCTGGAGGATTCTGAATAACTGTCCTAAGTTCATCCTTAGCAGATCTAGAAGAACTGCTGGGTTCAACTCCAGAGAGTTTGGGCAAGGGTGGTAGCTCAGACACATCTTCAGAGACAGGGTCATTAGTCAAAGTGGCATCTGACATATGAATGGTCTCTATAGATTTAAAGATAATGTCTTTAGGTTTGGTGAGAATTCTCAGCTTATTTTTCTTAGCAGATATATCCCTTTTTAAGTCAGCAGGCACTTCATCCCTAAGCAATTGATCTATGGTAAACCTAGCACACAGCCATTTTCAATAACTTTGTTTAATTCAGAGACTTGATCATTTAAAGCAATGTTTTTCAAGGTTAATCTAGCTACTTCATTTTGCAGGGATATTTTCTCTAAATTAACCCGCCTGAGAGTATCACATTCAGCTTTAGCATTAAGCATTTCAGATTTGACAGTGTGAAACTTATCAAGTAGGTTCTTTCTTTGTTCCTCAACAAAGTGTAAATCAACAATGGTGTAATCAAGGACATGCTTACGTTCATCACTATCAGACATGGATAGAAGCCTGTGTACCTTTTTCATTGTGATGTCAACCCATTGTCCTGATCTTGCATCACCTTTTCCAACAGCTGGTTCATCCTCAGTTATCGCCATGAAAGCCCTGACTCTAGTGGTGTCTTCTTCATCTGACGTTAGTGGCTCATCATTCCAATCATAAGTTTCAGCAACCAACCCTTTCTCTGTCTTTTTCTCACCACCCTTCTTTTTGGACAGAGCTTCAATCTTCAAGTTCATTTGTTCTAACTCAGCTTTAAGTGCCTTGTACTTATTTTTGTAATCTTTCTTCTCAGTTTCTGAAGAAATGGATTGAGATGAGTAGTTATGTTGTTTGAACTTGTAGGGTTTGGATGAAGATGATGGATAAGAGGGTGAGGATGTCTTGGTGGAAGGACAGTCTTTTTGAAAATGTCCAAGCTTTCCACAGGCAAAGCAAGTTTCTTTTGACCTGTCAGTTGGTTTACCAGCTGATCCTACTCTTCCTGATCTTTTGAAGTATCTCTTTTGGTTGGCTAGTAAGGCTCTTTCATGAAACTCTGCATTAAGGTCTGTTAAGAACTCTTGGCTGCTATGGGTATCTTCTTCAACGTCAGAATCGCTGTCATGATGATGTGTTGCAGAGATCAAGGCTTTGGAAGAGGCTCCTTGGACCACAAATCTTTCAGTCTCTGACTTGTAAATAGTATCAATCAACCCTTCTTCGTAATTATACTTTCCATAAAGCTGAGCAAGGGTGTCATTTTTGATTGAGTTGTTAGCCCTCTGAGTCTGATTCATACTCAGCCATTTTCTTGGAAGGCTGTTTACAAAAGTGGCATTTATCTCAGCTTGACCAATAGTGACGTCATTCATTGATAGGTCATTGAGAAGAATCTTCAGCCTTGTATAGGTTTGCTGAACCTTTTCACCTTCAAGTGATTTGAAGGCATTGAACTGAAGTCTGAGTGCCTGAATTTTCGTCTCTCTTGTTTCAGAGGGTCCTTCATGTCCAAGAATGAGGTCTGTCCACATTTGTTTAGCTGTGGGACACTGAATGACAGACTTCATGATATGCTTGGGAAGAGAGGATATTATGATGCTTTTGAGACGTTTATCTTGATTTGCCAATTTCCTATCAGCTGGAGTCCATTGTTTGAGAGGTTTGGGAAGAGGGTTTTCTTCAGTGGATGTAAGCACCATGGGAATATAAGGACCATTTTCTAAAATTTCTAGAATAAAAGGTTCAAGCCCATCAAGATATACAAGAAATTGACTCTTCCAACTGGCAAAATCTTCTTCATCAAAGACTGGTACACTTGTGACGTGTGATCCACCTCTTGAGTCAAGAAGTTGGGGTAGATCATCGTCATTAGCAGGAGGGTTGAGTCTTGGTGAAGATGGGTTTGTGGAAGGTGATTGTGGTGGGTTAGAAGTTTCTGGCATGGTGGATCTTGATTATAAAACTGAGAACAATGTTTCTTGAAGGTTTTAATATCAAACACCGCTCTGATACCAATTGAAAGTCCCTAAACAATGCAAGAAACCCTAATCTTAACTTAATCAACACAAGGTATTACTTTTCAAACGTAATCTTATTATTGTATAATAAAGAATTACAAGTGTTATGGATAACACAGTTTGATGACAATGTGTTGTGCACACTTTGAACAACTATAAACCCTAACTTATGAATACAGTCGTAGCTGTTTGATTCACTAAGTTATATGCAATAATGTTATGAATATCTCAAAGTGTTAAACATTAATGCATGGATACACATCCTATTTATAGTGTTACGAGATTGACCTAAATAGTACTTGATGGTGACTACACAAGCTTTTACAAGTTCCCACATCAGTCACATGATGTTCTTCTATTCTTGGTAGTCTTCCATTATGCTTTAAGGAAACAGTTGTCAAAACAGTTTCCTTTTTCTTCATAGTCTCGAACACACAAATGGCATGTCCAAAGTGTGCTGAGAGTTATCAGGGTATTGCCACCCCTGTTAACTCTCAACCCCTCAGAGTCCCTGATACATCTTGGATGTTATCCATCACAGCCAATGAGTATGTCTTCAGGTAATCTTCGACTTCCCTGACAATGTCTTTGACATGGACTCCTCTGAGGTTGCTCACAGAGACTTGGATCTCTGTGAGTCTTGCGAAACTTGCCTGCCTCCTAGGCACAGGCAAGGGACTATCTAACAGCCTAATTATGTTTAAATCAATGATCAGGGAATCTAACAAGTTTAGATTCCCAACAGTTTATTTGATTATTTTCTAAGTCATAATGATATAATGTATAGTTTATTAATTATTACATGTAATTTAAATAAACTATAGGTAAAAAGTATTTAATTAAAATATATCATGTTTTTAATTAAATAAAGTTAAATACTTAGGTTAAAACATGTATTATTATTTATTAATAATATAACCTAAGTCATGTTAATTAATTAATTATAACCATAGTTTTTAAATAATTAATTAATTATAAGTCTAGAAAATATAAAATACTTAGGTTAACAATTTCATGTTCTAATAATTAAATATAACCTAAGTCATGTTTATTAAATTAATCATGTCATATTTATTAATTTAATTTTAACATATGATTATAAAAAAAATCTTAACATAAACCGTGAACCGGATCTTGACTAGAAACCATGAACCGGACATGAAATCGACACTATACCCCGAACCACTTCGGGGTTCCCCTTGGTTTGCAGTTGCCGTGGGACCCACACCACCAAACCGGGACCATATGGTCTCGGTGGTGGTTTATTAGCCAAACCGAGACCCCCTTGGGGTTCGGTTTAGGCACCGGCCAAACAAACACCCCTAAAAACAACCTTTTTGATTTACCCAAAAACCATTTACATGCTTGATTTATGTTTTTAATTAGGTTTTTAAAAACATCATGTTCTTAATTAATTTTATTAGATCAAATCAAAAAGAAAAAAGATTAAAAGAATATACCAAATGCGTGGATCTAACGAGGATGAACACACACGAACACACGTACAATATTCAAGATCAAAATCAAACGAACACCCCCTTTTCTTGTGTTGTATGCGGCGACCAAAGAGGAAAAGAAGGAGAAAGGAGAAAACTTTTTAGGTTTTTAATTTGTTTTCCTGTAAAGTGAAAAATGAAAACAAGTTTTACCTTTACCCCTCTTTCATTGTAAAATTTGATGGGCTTGTCCCATGGTGTTGGTGTAGCCGCGGGTTGGGGGCCCACATGGGGTACCCGTACCGTTTTCCGTGTCTCGTTGTTTAAGTGTTCGTTCGTGTTTATTTGTGTTCGCGTTTTATGTGTTCTCGTGACCTAATATATTTATTCACGCTCGTAATAAATATATATACGTAATTAATATTAGTTCATGATTTAATTACGTTCATGATTTCATGATCGCATGTTCGTGATTAATTATTGTTAAATAATTATTGCGTGTTCGTGCGTAATAAATACTTATCGTATCCTAACATGTACGTAATTCGTAAAATCCTAACACGTAAACGTAATCATACTATAAAAGGAAAGTTTTAATCTAGTACGTACGATCTTAAGGGTACTATTCATGGTAAAAGCATGCGGGTTTTACAACTCTTCCCCCCTAAAAAGAATCATTCGTCCCGAATTATAGATAAAGTAAACTGAAAAAGAAGAACATACCCGAATTCAAAATATGAAATGAGGGTAAGAAGCCCGGATAGACTCCTCTGTTTCCCAAGTGGCTTCCCGCTCGGTATGATCCCTCCATAGGATTTTGACGAATGGAATCGTCTTCCTTCTCATGACTCGTTCTTGTCTGTTAAGAACTCGTTCGGGTTCTTTTATGAAGGTGAGATCTTCACGTATCTGTTCCAGTGGATACTGAACCATGTGAAGGGGATGATACTGGTACCATCTGAGTAAGGACACATGAAACACATTGTGCACATGCGAAAGCTGCAGAGGTAACGCCAACCGGTAAGATACCTCACCGACTCGTTCAATGATATCAAACGGTCCGATGAAACGAGGACTGGGCTTCCCTTTAATCCCGAAGCGTCTAACACCACGTGCCGGTGAAACCTTAAGGAAGACGTGATCTCCTACGTTAAAATGTATGTCCCTACGATGCTTATCGGCGTAACTCTTTTGACGTGACCGTGCTTCCTGAAGTTTCTGCTTAGCTACTGCGATCTTCTCATTGGTCATCTCTATAATTTCTGGTCCTTCAAGTGTTCGCTCACCAACCTGATCCCAGCAGATTGGGGCGCGACACTTTCTGCCATACAACATCTCGAAAGGAGCACACTTGATACTTGCGTGCCAACTGTTGTTGTATGCAAACTCCACCAAACAATTGTAATCATCCCAATCACCCATCCATTCCAACACACATGACCTCAACATGTCTTCCAATGTCTGAATCGTTCGCTCTGACTGAACGTCCGTTTGAGGATGAAAATCCGTGCTAAGCTTAAGTTGTGTACCCCAAGCTTTCTGCAGACTCTTCCAAAATCACAAAGTGAAACGAGGATCTCTGTCTGAGACGATGCTGGATGGAGTACCGTGTAGTCTCATGATCTCTCTTCTATAAGTATCGGCGAGTTTACTTACCGGATCTTCCTTGCGGATCGGTAAGAAATGAGTTGATTTGGTAAGTCGATCTATGATAACCCAAATTTCATCATGCTTCCTCTTGGTAGGCGGAAGACCAGTAACAAAATTCATGGTGATTTTGTCCCACTTCCACTCTGGGATATCTAACGGTTCAAGGAGACCGCCAGATCGCTGATGCTCGATCTTAACCTGCTGGCAGGTAAGACATTTGGAGACGTAAGTGACCACATCCTGTTTCATACCACTCCACCAAAAGTATTGCTTGATGTCATGGTACATCTTAGTCGAACCAGGATGTATAGAGAATGGGGAGCTATGAGCTTCAGCTAACAAGGCTTACCGGAGTTCTTGGTCATCAGGAACACAACATCTCGTGCCCTGCCATACGATACCATCTGCATCTACTCTGAATTCCGTCTGTTTCTCCAAATTCTGTACTATCGCCCAGATTTCTCTGTCATTCTTCTGAGTTTCCTTGATCTTAGAGAGTAACTTGGGTTCTACTCTAAGATTAGCCCAGTAACCGCGCTGTCCACATACCATGATCTCGATGTCTAGTCGCTCCAAGTCTCTTATGATTACCTCCTCAATTTTAATGTCGTTGATCATTCCGGACTTCCTGCTAAGAGCATCTGCTACTAGATTTGCCTTTCCGGGATGATACTGTAGATTAATGTCATAATCCTTCAACAGCTCTAACCATCTCCTCTACCTCATGTTCAATTCACGTTGAGTGAAGATATACTTCAAGCTCTTGTGGTCCGTGAAAATGTCACATGATTCTCCATATAAGTAGTGCCTCCATATCTTCAATGCAAACACGACTGCAGCAAGTTCCAAGTCATGCGTGGGGTAATTTTCTTCATAAGGCTTAAGCTGCCGTGAAGCGTACGCGATCACTTTCCCATGTTGCATGAGAACACATCCAAGTCCCTTCCCCGATGCATCATTGTAGATGGGAGAGTAAGAATAGGTGCAGATACTAGCTTCTACTTCAGGTCTTCAAAGCTCTTCTATCGTTCTTCAGTCCAGACAAATTTCTCCCCTTTCCGCATCAGTTTGGTCAATGGTAGTGCTAAGCGGGAAAAGTTCTCCACGAACCTACGGTAATAGCCAGCTAAGCCTAAGAAACTGCGGACTTTCGTCGCTGATGTCGGCCTTGGCCACTTAGTAATGGCCTCAACCTTCGCTGGATCCATAGTGATTCCTTCTGCTGATACAATGTGACCTAAGAATGCCACCTTGTCTAACCAGAACTCACACTTGGAGGATTTAGCATACAGCTGCTTCTGGCGAAGAATCTGTAGTACTGTACGAAGATGGTCTTCGTGTTCCTCCTTGGACTTTGAGAAAATCAGGATGTCATCGATGAAGACAATGACGAACTTGTCAAGAAAATCATGGAAGATTTTGTTCATCAAATCCATGAACACCGCTGGAGCATTTGTCAGGCCAAATGGCATAACTACAAACTCGTAGTGGCCATAGCGGGTACGAAAAGCAGTCTTGGCGATATCCTGCTCCTTGACCCGTAGCTGATGATAGCCTGACCTAAGATCAATCTTGGAGAAGTGTTTGGCCCCTTGGAATTGGTCAAACAGATCGTCTATACGCGGCAGTGGATACCTATTCCGGATAGTAATCTTGTTGAGCTCGCGATAGTCTATGCAAAGACGCATACTGTCGTCCTTCTTCTTAACAAATAAGACTGGTGCGCCCCATGGAGATGCGCTCGGTCGAATGAAACCTCGTTCTAGAAGTTCTTGCAGTTGATCCTTCAGCTCTATGGGAGCCATGCGATAAGGAGCCTTGGAGATTGGTTCAGCTCCTGGAATAAGCTCGATACTGAATTCCACTTCTCGTGCAGGTGGTATGCCCAGAAGTTTTGCTGGAAAAACATCTTGGAATTCTGACACTATTGGTTGATCCTGAATTAATGGAGATTCAGCATCCATGTCGTGAACCGTATCTAGATAACCCTCGCAGCCATGTGACAGTAGTGCACGCGCTTGCAGGGTAGATATGATTTGTACAGACCGTCTGGGTACGAACCCGTTATGAATGTACTCTGGTGCATTAACATCACCGAAGATAATTCGATATGAATGGCAGTCTATGGTATCATGATGCTTGGATAGCCAATCCATGCCCAAAATCATGTCGAAGTCATTCATGTCCAGCGGAAGTGCGTCAACAGGTCGAACCTTATCGTCAAATTCTAGGGGAAGACTCTTGTATACATGGGTGATTAATACAGAGTCCCTCAAAGGCATGGAAAAAGTAAGCCTATTCTCTAGTGGCATGGGGAGCATCCTAATGTTCCTAGCATAAGCAGTAGAAATGACCGAGTGAGTAGCACCCGTGTCGAAAGGAACACACGCAGCTTGACCATACATATACAAGATTCCAGTGAGGGTACCTGTAGACTTGTTGACCTGGTCTCGAGATGCCGTGTAGACACGCCCGGTGGTAGGAGGCGGCTTGGAATCAGCATGTCTCGATGTGCCCTCCATCTCGCCCTTACGGCAATCCTTCATGATATGGCCAGGAAGACCACACTTGAAGCATGGGTCCGTGTTACGACGACATGGCCCTGGGTGCCTACGGTGGCAAGTAGAGCAAAGAGGATGAGTATATCCTCCAGCAGGTGCTCTGGCTGGCTGGGAACCTGATAAAACATTTTACATAAGACATGATAATAGGGTACAAAGGACAATGCGGATAATCGTAAGATTGAATACAAGTGATAGCTGGACGGCTAGGCTGCAAACCTCTCTAGTTCTGGTCCCTACCGTTTCCATGGTTCCTGGTAGAAGTTTTTGCTAAAGTGTCAGAAAATGAGTTATAACATGAAATCATAAGAAAATTGCGTAAGTATTAGGACCTGCTGCCATTGGAGTGTCCAGCATTGTGACAGTAATTATCATTACCGCCACGCCTCTCCGTAGCAGAACGGTCGTTAGTCTGACCGTTTCCCTTGGGCTGATGAGGCTGCTGCTGAGTAGCCGGTAGAGACCGGTCCCCAGTTTTATGCCTGGAAGATACATTTTAAAGAGATGAATAATTGACATATATGGAAAGAATACGGATTGATCACCGCTTGAATACGAATGTTTACCTCTTGTCGGGTCTCTCAGCTTCCCCGAACTCATCTCTCTCCTGCAGCATCTCCAGCTTACGTGCTGCATCGGCCACTTGTGCTACAGTGTTGAACGTAGCACACACCAGATTGTTTGCGACCAATGTGCGAAGAGCCCACCTAAATTGGTGTGCCTGCTCTTTAGGAGTACCTGCTGCTGCACCAAGGAAACCAGCTAAGCGAAGAAAGCGCTGCATAAACTCGTTGCTATTCTCCCCAGCTCTCTTTCGGATCCCATGGTACTCCCTCTTGAGCTTGTCTTGCTCAGCCTTGGGAAAGAACTGCTCCATCTCCCTGTCCTTGAACTGAGCCCAAGTCAAACCAGCAACCCACTCGTCACCTCCCTCAGACTGCATCAACGCTAACCACCAATTTAGCACATCGCCTTCGAACCGATAGCATGCCAACCTCGCCTTGTACGCGTGGTCACAACCCATAACATTGAAAATCTTATCGATGTGAGCCAACCAGCTTTCAGCATCACTGGGGCTATTTGTTTTCTCAAAAGCTCGAGGACGGAGCTTGTTGAATCTCTCCAGCCATATGATGAGACTGCTTTTAAACATAGTCTCATCGTCCATTTTGGGCTTAAAATGCATAAAATATCATTAAAACTGCCAAATATATGCTCGTGTTTGTTGCTTGTGTATTTTAGGTTCGGATATTGAGGAAATGACAAAAAGATCACAAGAATCATTCAAAAACGAACACGGGAAACGAAGCCGTACAATGAACCGGACCCAAAAATGGAATTTCCAAAAATGGTCCTTGAAGAATTAAAGATTGTCAACATTGGTCCCTCATTTTTGAAGATTTGGCAAGATAAGACCTTGAAGAAATCATCATTTGGCAACAAAGGTCCTCCATGTTTGAAGATATTACAAGAATGGCCCTTGAAGAATGCAAGTTATGCATTTAAAGTCCTTATTTTAAGTTTGAGAAGTTATTGTGCCATTTTTGACAAACTGCCAAAGTTATTTACAAAGGAAGGAAGTTTTGTGGCTGATTAATACTAAGTGAATACAATGGGAACTTTGGGGGACTAAAACTGCCAAGACCACTAAACTCACCCCATCCAATCATCTCTCCACGTCACCCACCCCACCAATAGCAACACACCACCTCACACTACCCTCCTACGTCACCTTCCACTCACGATTTATTTATTAAACCCGGTCAACCAGTCAAACCCCTTTTATTTCCCACCCAAACACACTTTTTAAATAAACCAGCCCCAAAAATGGATTAAACCACCCCTAATTACCCTATAAACCCTAGCTAATCCCCAGGATGAACAAAGATTAAAACAAAGGGTTTTTTTGTTATAACTTTCCAGATCTTTGATTCACTCCACCCTCACCCAAACCCACACAAAAACCGTGAAACCAACACACCCATGTGTTGGGTAGGACCACCCCTGCAACGTCCCTATCCCCCAAACCCCATGAGCAGACAAGATAAACGACCAAGATGGACTCCTTGGCCCCCAAGACTATTTGAACGTCTATGATCAACAAAAACATCTGGCAACATCACATGGAGCCTTTTTGACCAAGAATTCAGTCAAGAACAAGGGCATTTTCGGATTTTTATCCAATTAGGGTTCCAGTTTATTATTTCTTTATTCTAGTATCTAGATAGTTCTCTTAGTATCTATATAAAGCACCTATCAACATGTGATAGGGCTTGTTCCAGATTTTTCTCCTTAAAATTGTAATACCTATTTAAGTTATAAAAGTTGGTGTTTTTATGTTAAGAGTAATTCCTTTTTATATTTAAAAGTTGGTTTGTTTATGTGAGATAATCTGAGTTCCATCATCATTTTGGTAAAAATATTTTGAAGTTTCAGTTTTGAAAAAGGTTTCAAAAGGTTTCTTTTTAGGTTTTCAGAAATCCAAGATTCCATGAAGTGAAAGTGGATTGGAATCTTGAGTTTCAGAAGTTGTTACTTGTTTAAAAAGGTGTTCATTGGTTCATGGTTTATTGGATTGTAAAAGGTTTTTGAAGGGTGAAAAATCAGAACATTAGTGTTTGTTTGTTCATTGTTCTTAGCAGGATTTTTGTGAAGCTATTGGTTGTTGTTCAAGGTTCAGCACAAGCCCGAGCTTGTGGGAGGTGACTTTTCAGTCACTGTTGGGCCTGGATGTAGGTCCAACAAGGTAAACTCCTTGTACCTTGATATTAGTTTCAAATATTTGTGATTTTTAAAAAGTGCATGAAAGTTGTTTATGTGTGTTAAGTGGTTGGATTTAAGTGTTATAGGACTATTATGCATGTAGAAAACAGTTTGAATCAATTTGATTTGGATTGGATGTGATTTGGTTTGAAAAACTTCAATTTCAGAAACTAAAAGGGTGTTTGGATTGGGGATTAAGTTGGTTCAAATGATATGAATCTTTGTTTAAAACCTGTCTTAGTTACCCATTGGGTTGGTATTATGTGATATATGCTTTTGGTTTTCAGTTTGGTAAAGATTAAAACAAGTTTGCATGTTAAAAAATGGCATAAACTAGCTAAAATCAGTAACTTCTTTTTGTGCTTGTTTTCATGTGAATTTGACCACCAAGTTCTTAAGTCTGTTAGATTCTAGGTTCTAGTAGGATTGTGGATAGTTTGGATGTCATTTGGTGAGCTTATGTGCAAGTTATGAGCTTTTAAAATCCGTTTTTGTGCAAGTAAAAGATAGTTGCTGTTCATCAGAAACTTGTTAGCATTCATCAGTAACTTGTTAGGGCATTTTGTGCTTGATTGTGTGTGAGAACTTGTTGTTTTTGTGTTGATTATTGACTCCCTATACTCAACTGAGTATAGGGGTGCCTTGTTTGCCAAAAATCAGCAAGCCAAGAGCTTTCCTAAGCTCAAAAGGTCACCAGACCTTGAATTTACACTAGCAGTGGGAACAAAGTTCCCCCTGCTTGCACAATTTTTAGTATTGCTCAACTAGCAGACAAAACCAAACAAGTGTCACTATCAGCTTTCTACTTTTTTGTCTTTTGTGGCTTAAAATTAGAGTTAGGACCTGAAAATAGTTTTGTTATTTTTCTAATTTAATTTCTGATTTTTCTGTTTAATTAAAATTTTTATTACTGTTTATTTGCTATTTTTTACATTTAATAGCTAATTTAAATACTTCTTATTATTCTGTTTTTGGCATTTAGGGCCAAAAACCAATATTTTTCAGTTTTAAGATTTTCCTAGACTTAGAAAAAGATTTAAGATTTTTGGTTTTAAAAGTTTTTACTGTTCACTTTTTATTTAATTTTTAGAATTAATTTAGTATAATTAGGGTTTTAATTCAAACTGTTTTTGTCCTTTAGTGAAAAATTTTATGTTTTTCAAACTTTTTCATTTTTCTTCTGTTCATTAGAGTAATTTAGGAGTTTTAAAATTGACAAATTATTTTTGGCATTATTTTATTATTTTTTATAATTATTTTGATTTAAAAATAGTTTTTAGTGATTTAAAAATAGAAAAATAGTTTTTAAAATTTAGGAAAAATACTTTTTAGTCTTTAGATAATATAAGTAAGTTATTTGTTCAATAAAATCATATTTTGGACATTTTGATTAATTATATTTAATTTTAGGGCTTTAATTAGCATTTAAAATTGAATATTTAATTAATAAAAGGTTTTAAAATATTTTTATTGGATTTTTATTCTTATTTATATTATTTTAGACTTATTTTAGCTTTTAATTAATTTTTAGGTTTAAAACTTTTTTTTTTTGTAGTTTTTACGGTTTTACGTGAATGATCTTTTCATCTTAGCTCGATCCGTCTTCGTAACCGTCAATCTCTTCTCACCCCATTTCTATTTTTCTCTTCTCATAATAAATAAAATCAAAAAGAAAATCATTTCATTACACACACACCAAGCCTCCTTGAGAACGATCCCCACTTTGGGTCATAAGTGTTTACGTTTTCCTAAACGTACGCTTAATACTTACCGCTTTTACCTCGTTTTCCTAAACGAGTGTGATTTTACGACTATCATTTCGGCGCCACTGTCGGGGAGGCGTGTTGTGTTTTAATTGGCATTGTTGTTTTTATATACTAACCATAATTAGTATTTATATTAGTACCACTCTGCTAATACGTATTATCGGTTTTCGGTTTTTGTGTGAATACTATTACTATATTGTATACGTAAAATACGTGAGCAATCACAACCTTGACTTGGGAGGTCATTACCCAATCATTGTATTCGAATCTCAAACCAAAGAAAAAGGCAAAAATAGATAAATACTTTCGTGAAGCTCGATTTTGAAAAATACAAACTATAAGGTGGGTATAAGGCGGTTGTATTTCACGACCTAAAGGAAAAAGGCTCTTAAGTGCTTCGCGCCGCCTCGTTTCCTCCGCTTGCTTGTGCGTATTTTGATTTTGAGAGCTAATCGAGGGTTTTGCCGCCCAAAGTATTATTACATATCATATATATTTTCTTGGTTCTATTGATTAAACCCTCTTGAACGTTTTGGTGTTCCACCAACGTTCTAAAGTCATCGAAGGCGTTCACTTCACGTGATCGTTTTCATTCCTTGAGGCTTCTTTAATCAAGAGATTGATTAAGGAGGAGATTTGTAGATTTGTGTCTACTTAATACATTCACCAATTTCCAAAAAAAAGGTTAATACAATCAAAAACCACAAAAAAATTGAAAAATACAAAACACCAAAAAGAATCTTCTTTGCTCATCCCCTCGTAGTACGTGACGTTTATGCTAACTCGTAATCAAGCAAAACGTGCACGTAGACGAAAGAACAAAACTCCCACTCCAAATCATTCTAGTGAGGAGTCTCCTATTGACGAACCCATTGTAAGAGAAGCACCAACCATGGCGAATCGAACTATGATGGAGTTACTTCAAGCACCCACCGAGGGTTATGGAGAGGCTATTGTGATTCCCGCTATCCTTGCGGAGAATTTTGAGGTGAAAACGGGTTTGTTGTCGATGATCCAAAACAAAAAATTCCGTGGTGATGAGAAGGACAATCCACACAACCATATCCGCCAATTCAATCGTCTTACCGCTACTTGCAAATTTAAGGATGTCTCGAATGACTCGATTAAGATGATGCTTTTTCCGTATTCCTTAGCGGGGCCCGCTAAAATTTGGTTAGAGAAAGAGCCACCCAATTCTATATTGACGTGGAAGGATCTCGTTTCAAAATTCGTGAACCAATTTTTTCCGCCCTCTAAGACTACGCATTTGAAAAACGAGATTTCAAAATTTTCACAAGAATCAAATGAAAGTTTTTCAATGGCTTGGAATAGGTTTAAGGAGATGTTACATGAATGTCCTCATCACGGTTTTTCCGACTTGCATCAAATTGACACGTTTTACAATGGACTTAATGATCATGAAAGAGATTATTTAAATGCCGCCGCGGGTGGTAATTTTTTGTGTAAAACGGTTGAAGAAGCTTTGGTGATAATTGAAAATAGGTCTAAGGTTTATAGCCCTCGTAACACACCGAGTGCTACCAAATTGGGTTCATCATCGTCACCATCGTCTCGTAGCATTAATGCCTTACAAGATGAAGCTAATGAGGAAAATCGGTTTTTCGATAGATTTTCGACTCTTATGTCCCATTAGAAAGCTCAAGAAGCTTCGAATTCCGCTTCGGTTAAAGCGGTTGCTAAGAGTTGTTTGTCGTGTGGTGGAGCTCATGATCTTTCCGAGTGCATTACCGCGGATGGTAACACTTCGAGTGCTTATATAGCCACGGGAACTTATAACCAAAACGGTCAAGGTTCCCGCCAAAATCAAGCTCCACCAAATCAAAATGCTAATAACTATCGAAACAACAATCAAGGTGGTAATTATCAAGGCAATCAACGTAATTACAACAAGGGTAATTATCAAAGTGGAAATGGGCAAATTTCAAACCAAAACCAAAACCGTGATTTTCAAACTACCACACAAGGTTTTCAAAACGATCACACCAAAAATCTTCAAGGAGAGTTTTTGAATTATGCAAAAGCAAACGATGCTAAGTTTGATAATATGCAACGTGAAATGGTTAGCTTAAGATCCGAGTTGAAAAACGAGCTTAAAAACGAACTTGCTAATGAGCTTAAAATTCATGCTAATAAAATGGAAGGAAATGTTCAACGACTCCAACAAAATCAACAAAAAATGGAGCAAGGTCAACATGAGATTAAGCAAGAGTTGTTAAAAGCGGATGCTAGGCAATCTAAGTTTGAAGACCGAATGGGAAAAATGTTTGAAGCTATCATGTGTAAACCTTCTTCTTCGAGTAGTCTTCCTAGTGATACCATCGTAAACCCAAAAGGAGAGATGAAAGTGATTACCACACGTAGTGGTAAGACACTTAAGGAACCGACTTCTCAACCAATTGCTCCTACGGAGGAAGCAACTGAGGAAGAACCCGAGGTGGTGGTCGAAAAGGAGCATATCTCAATCCCACGAAGTACCGCTCATGCCACACCTACGGTTGACCCATTACCATCATTGGAACCCGAGATTCCAAAGGCTATGCCTACTATGCCTCGACCCACACCACCTTTGCCCTATCCATCGAGACTTAGGAAGGAGAAACGTCAAGAGCGCGACAATTATCAATTTGAGCTTTCTATGAAAATGTTTCGTGATTTTCACCTTAATGTGAGTTTTGCCGACACTTTGGTCATGATGCCTCGATTTGCCGCTAACTTTAAGAGTATGTTGAACAACAAGGAGAAATTGCACCAATTGTCTAGTTGTTCGTAGGTTTATCTTAATCGCATACCTCAAAAAGTCGGGGATCCCGGTAAATTTTTGATCCCTTGTGCAATCCAAGATATGGAAGAATGCTATGCCTTGGTCGATCTTGGTGCTAGCATTAACTTGATGCCACTTGCAATCTTCGAGTCGCTCAATCTTCCAAATCTTACTCCTTCACTAATGTCTATCGAGTTGGCCGACCATTCCACGATTCGTGCATGTGGATTGGCGGAAGACGTTTTTGTGAAAGTGGGGAAGTTCTACTATCCCGTAGACTTTATCGTTGTCGATATCCCCATGGATCCTCGAGTTCCTCTCATATTAGGTCGTTCGTTTTTAGATACGTCTATGGCTTTGATCGATGTTCATGCTAGAAAGATCACCTTACGTTTCAACGACGAGGAACTTGTTATAAACGCAACTCAAAATTCTCAACTTTCTCATGTTTATTCTGTTGCTACCATAAACCTCGTTGATATGATCGACGTGGTTTGCGAGGAATCTTCACAAGAAGTTCTAGGATTTGGTGATGAAGAAACTAGTGGCAATCCCACTATGTTAGATCCAATTCTTGATAATTCGACACCAACCTTCACTCCATTTGAAGGCGGTGGTTTAACGTTGGAAGAATTCAATGTTCCACGTACCTGTGACGAAGACCTCGACAACGATGAGGACTTCTCGATTATCAAGGATTTTCTTAACGATTTCCCATTTCCTCCACCCGAGGAGGTTATGAGTATCGAGCCCAAATCTTTACTTGAGGAACCACCTATCCTCGAGTTGAAAGATTTACCTCCTCATCTCGAATATGTCTATTTGGAGGAGGGTGACAAGTTGCCGGTTATTATTGCGAAGGAACTTTCGAATGATGAAAAAACCGCACTTGTCAATGTTCTAAAGGATCACAAAGGGGCAATTGCGTGGAAGTTATCCGATATTAAGAGAATCGATCCCAAGTTTTGTACTCACAAAATATTAATGGAGGAGGATTACAAGCCCGCAATCCAAAGTCAAAGGAGGGTGAACCCCAAAATTCACGACGTCATCCAAAAGGAGGTCCTTAAACTCCTTGACGCGGGAATGATTTACCCTATTTCCGATAGCCCTTGGGTGAGTCCTATTCATTGTGTCCCTAAAAAGGGAGGAATGACCGTTGTACCAAACGATGCCAACGAGTTAATTCCCACTAGACTCGTGACCGGATGGAGAGTGTGCATTGACTATCGTAAGTTGAATGAAGCCACTCGAAAAGACCATTTTCCCTTGCCCTTCGTGGACCAAATGTTGGAGCGTCTTGCGGGAAACGATTTCTATTGCTTTTTAGATGGTTTTTCCGGTTACTTCCAAATTCCCATCGATCCTCGTGATCAAGAAAAAACTACGTTTACGTGTCCATATGGAACGTTTGCCTATCGTAGAATGTCATTCGGACTTTGCAATGCACCGGGAACCTTTCAAAGGTGCATGATGGCTATTTTTCATGATATGATCGAGAAGACGATGGAAGTCTTCATGGATGACTTTTTCGTGTTTGGTAATTCGTTCACTTCGTGTTTGTCGAACCTTGAGAGAATGTTAAAACGTTGTGAGGAAACCAACCTTGTGCTCAATTGGGAAAAATATCATTTTATGGTTAAGAGTGGAATCGTCTTAGGGCACAAGCTCTCGAAAGCGGGGATTGAGGTAGATCAAGCTAAGGTAAACGTCATCGCCAAATTACCTCATCCCAAAACCGTTAAGGGAGTTAGGAGTGTCCTAGGCCACGCGGGATTTTATCGTCGATTCATCAAGGATTTCTCGAAGATTTCTCGACCCATTACACATCTTCTTGAAAAAGAGGCACATTTTGTCTTTGACGAAGATTGTGTACGAGCCTTTGAAATCCTTAAGAGGAAACTTACCGAAGCTCCCATTCGTGTTGCTCCCAATTGGAACCTCCCTTTTGAGCTCATGTGTGATGCTAGTGATTACGCTATTGGGGCCGTTTTGGGGCAACGTCATGATAAACACTTCTTGCCTATTCACTATGCTAGCAAGACGATGACCGAGGCTCAACTAAAATACACTACAACGGAAAAGGAGTTCCTTGCCGTGGTGTATGCATTTGAGAAGTTCCGACCTTACCTCATCTTAGTTAAATGCATAGTGTATACGGACCATTCGGCTATCAAGTATCTCATGGAAAAACAAGATGCTAAGCCTAGATTACTTCGTTGGTTTCTCCTCCTTCAAGAATTTGATCACACCATTGTTGACAAAAAAGGAGCCGAGAATCTAGCGGCCGATCATCTTTCTCGTTTGGAAGATCATCACCAAAGTGTTTACGAGCCCAAGGAAATCACCGAAACATTTCCGCTCGAGACTTGGTGTAGTGAATTCTAAACTTGATCCTTCCACCCCATGGTTTGCGGATTTTGCAGATTACCATGCGGGTAACTTCATCATTAAGGGTATGACGACTCAAGAAAAACGAAAATTCTTTCGTGACGTTAAGTTCTACTTTTGGAACGACCCTTACTTGTTTCGAACTTGTGCGGATCAAATCATCCGACGTTGTGTATTTGGCACCGAAGCTTCTAACATCCTTAGAGCTTGCCATGAGGGACCCACGGGTGGTCACCACGGTGCTAATCTCACGGCTAAAAAGGTGTTTGATGCCGGTTTCTTTTGGCCTACTATTTACCGAGATGCACAAGATCTTGTGAAGTCATGTGATGCATGCCAACGACAAGGAAAATCCTCACAAAAAGATGAAATGCCACAAAATATCATCCAAGTGTGTGAGATCTTTGACGTTTGGGGTATAGACTTTATGGGGCCATTCCCATCATCTCGTGGTAATAAGTACATTCTTGTTGCGGTTGACTACCTATCTAAGTGGGTGGAGGCCAAAGCCTTGCCCACCAATGATGCTCGTGTGGTAGTTAAGTTCTTGAAAAGCTTGTTCTCTCGTTTTGGAACCCCTCGTGCTATCATAAGCGATCGTGGAACCCATTTTTGTAATGACCAATTCGAAAGGGTCCTAAGGAAATATGGGGTTACACATCGGCTTTCTACGGCTTATCACCCACAAATGAGTGGGCAAGTCGAGGTTTCAAACCGAGCGTTGAAGAGGATCTTGGAGAGATCCGTTGGGGAAAACCGACAATCATGGTCGGATAAGTTGGACGATGCTTTATGGGCCTTTAGGACCGCTCATAAGACACCCATTGGGTGCACTCCCTATAAGCTTGTGTATGGAAAGAATTGTCATTTGCCTATCGAGTTAGAACACAAGGCTTATTGGGCCCTAAAGCATTGTAATGATGATATGGAGACCGCGGGAAAACACCGGAAAATGCAATTGAATGAATTAGATGAATTGAGAGACATTGCTTATGAAAACTCATTAATTTATAAAGAAAAAACTAAAAAGTTGCATGATTCAAAAATTAAAAACCGGGTTTTTAACATTGGGGATCAAGTTTTGCTTTTTAATTCAAGATTAAAAATCTTTTCCGGTAAGTTGAAATCCCGTTGGTCCGGTCCATTCACCGTGACTCAAGTGTTTCCGTATGGGACCATCGAGCTAGCTCAAGATGATGGTCCTAACTTCAAGGTGAATGGACATAGGTTGAAGCACTACTTTGGCGGGGAAGTTCCATCCTTGAACTACCTCGACCAAGTCACCTTCCCTAATGATAATTAGTATTGTGGGGATCGAGTCGAGCTCATGACTCGGTAATCAAAAACGAGGTGCCTCGTGGGGGAGTCCCATGCTTATCCTATGTACATATTATTGCTTTCTAATTAGTTTAATGTGAGGGGATTTGTGCCCTTCCAACCTTTGTTCCGTGGTTGTTTGTGAATTGTGGTTTTTAGATCATGATCTTCACGATTGGAGCCTCTCGTGTTCGTTTTATGGGAGCACTCGATCGTTTGCTTTGAAGACTTTCTCAATATCCAAATGATATATCCTTTGATGTTCTAACCTTAGGTTATTAGCACACTTCATAAACGGCTATTAATTTATTGGTTACACCCTTTCCATGCTAGATTAGGCATTCAACCACGTCTCTAGTATGGGGGTGTTTGCACCCCTAGACTCGAAACATTGAGGACAATGTTTAACTTTAGTATGGGGGGGGGGGTGAATAGATACTTGCCTTGCCAAACCTTCACGCTTTCCAAAGTTTATCTTTTTGTTTATCGTTTTATGCAAAATAAGGCTAAAAATGGCCAAATTTTAAAAATTTTCTCATGATTTATAAGTGTTTGAAGACACGAATGTAGATTTTTCGATGGCGAGAATAAGAGTAATTTTTGACTCGACCGTGCGTGTTGAGCACTTAACTTTGATTCCTTAACTACACATTAGGCTAAGTCTCTTAAATGAGGACGAGAAATGATAGAGTTAATTATAAGTTACTATGCTAAACGTAGAGTACTCGTATTCTTTCAAAAACTCATGTGTTCTCGTTGTTTGCTTATTCTCCCTTCGCATGTAAATATTTTTTGCTTAATAAATATTGACTTAGCGGTTTAGTTTGAATTGTTGGGTTTTTAGTCATTTCTAGTAGCTTCCGTGTAATTAAATTGGAAAGACATTAAGGTATCGCCAGCGTCACGGTTTTGAAGTATTGGCACCCAAATAATCGAAAGCTTCACCCAATAATAAGATTTCAAGTGCTCACCTAAATCTAGCAAACACTTTGAAGCCCCACAAGGCCGAAAAATCTATGCAAAATTGAAAGTGAATCAAGCCTTAATCTTCGAAGCTTTAAAGATCCAAAATTCGCCTTAGCGTGAGGATATACGTCTTTGGCTAATAAAACCACCGATGAGGCGGATAATAAAAGGCAAGGCAAGACCGAAGTCATAATAAAAGCTTCATGGCGAAGTTGAATAAAAGATGGAGGTAAACCAAAGATAATAAGGCCCTTCCGTTAGGGGGCGCATAAAAGTCTTGGTAATAAGTCTCATGTTCAAAACCGTTATAAAACCGTGTTTATCGATTCTTCTTGTCAACTTAATTTTTTTGACATCGTTGTCTATTAGGAGGGGTTATTGATTTGATGGTCTTGGTTACACCGTTAGGACTCTATTTTTAGACCTAAATCTCTATTATCGCATAAGTCAAACAATGTATCCTCGTGAAACACTCAAGATATAATAAAATATAAGAGATACAACTTAGGAATAATGGGAGGATAAGTACGTGATTAGGGCATATGAGTAGTGTTAGCATTACTAACTTATAATGACAATGATCTCGTTGCACGCTTGGCATGGAATTAGGGTGAAAATCGAGGACGATGAAATTATTTCTAACGAAGCATTCACGTGTTCTTATTCTATGAACCTAAACGTCCCATTTTGCGATGAAAATCATACATTATGTCTAAAACACAAGTAGTAGTAATAGTAGTAGTGTAGCTAGCTTATCGTTCAATAAAGAGAATAAAAATGAATTTTGGAGGTGCTACGATACTTTATTCTAGCATTGCGTGAGGGCACGGCAATGGTTTAGTATGGGGAGTGATGAGACTGCTTTTATACATAGTCTCATCATCCATTTCGGGCTTAAAATGCATAAAATATCATTAAAACTGCCAAATATATGCTCGTGTTTGTTGCTTGTGTATTTTAGGTTCGGATATTGAGGAAATGACAAAAAGATCACAAGAATCATTCAAAAACAAACACGGGAAACGAAGCCGCACAATGAACCGGACCCAAAAATGGAATTTCCAAAAATGGTCCTTGAAGAATTAAAGATTGTCAACATTGGTCCCTCATTTTTGAAGATTTGGCAAGATAAGACCATGAAGAAATCATCATTTGGCAACAAAGGTCCTCCATGTTTGAAGATATTACAAGAATGGCCCTTGAAGAATGCAAGTTATGCATTTAAAGTCCTTATTTTAAGTTTGAGAAGTTATTGTGCCATTTTTGACAAACTGCCAAAGTTATTTACAAAGGAAGGAAGTTTTGTGGCTGATTAATACTAAGTGAATACAATGGGAACTTTGGGGGACTAAAACTGCCAAGACCACTAAACTCACCCCAGCCAATCATCTCTCCACGTTACCCCACCCCACCAATAGAAACACACCACCTCACACTACCCTCCCACGTCACCTTCCACTCACGATTTATTTATTAAACCCGGTCAACCAGTCAAACCCCTTTTATTTCCCACCCAAACACACTTTTTAAATAAACCAGCCCTAAAAATGGATTAAACCACCCCTAATTACCCTATAAACCCAAGCTAATCCCCGGGATGAACAAAGATTAAAACAAAGGGTTTTTTGTTATAACTTTCCAGATCTTTGATTCACTCCACCCTCACCCAAACCCACACAAAAACCGTGACCCCAACACACCCATGTGTTGGGTAGGACCACCCCTGCAACGTCCCTATCCCCCAAACCCCATGAGCAGACAAGATAAACGACCAAGATGGACTCCTTGGCCCCCAAGACCATTTGAACATCTATGATCAACAAAAACAGCTGGCAACATCACATGGAGCCTTTTTGACCAAGAATTCAGTCAAGAACAAGGGCATTTTCGGATTTTTATGCAATTAGGGTTCTAGTTTATTATTTCTTTATTCCAGTATCTAGATAGTTCTCTTAGTATCTATATAAAGCACCTATCAACATGTGATAGGGCTTGTTCCATATTTTTCTCCTTAAAATTGTAATACCTTTTTAAGTTATAAAAGTTGGTGTTTTTATGTTAAGAGTAATTCCTTTTTATATTTAAAAGTTGGTTTGTTTATGTGAGATAATCTGAGTTCCATCATCATTTGGTAAAAATATTTTGAAGTTTCAGTTTTGAAAAAGGTTTCAAAAGGTTTCTTTTTAGGTTTTCAGAAATCCAAGATTCCATGAAGTGAAAGTGAATTGGAATCTTGAGTTTCAGAAGTTGTTACTTGTTTCAAAAGGTGTTCATTGGTTCAAGGTTTATTGGATTGTAAAAGGTTTTTGAAGGGTGAAAAAACAGAAAATTAGTGTTTGTTTGTTCATTGTTCTTAGCAGGAATTTTGTGAAGCTATTGATTGTTGTCCAAGGTTCAGCACAAGCCCGAGCTTGTGGGAGGTGACTTTTCAGTCACTGTTGGGCCTGGATGTAGGTCCAACAAGGTAAACTCCTTGTACCTTGATATTAGTTTCAAATATTTGTGATTTTTGAAAAGTGCATGAAAGTTGTTTATATGTGTTAAGTGGTTGGATTTAAGTGTTATAGGACTATTATGCATGTTGAAAACAGTTTGAATCAATTTGGTTTGGATTGGATGTGATTTGGTTTGAAAAACTTCAATTTCAGAAACTAAAAGGGTGTTTGGATTGGGGATTAAGTTGGTTCAAATGATATGAATATTTGTTTAAAACATGTCTTAGTTACCCATTGGGTTGGTATTATGTGATACATGCTTTTGGTTTTCAGTTTGGTAAAGATTAAAACAAGTTTGCATGTTAAAAATGGCATAAACTAGCTAAAATCAGTAACTGCTTTTTGTGCTTGTTTTCATGTGAATTTGACCACCAAGTTCTTAAGTCTGTTAGATTCTAGGTTCTAGTAGGATTATGGATAGTTTGGATGTCATTTGGTGAGTTTATGTGCAAGTTATGAGCTTTTAAAATCCGTTTTTATGCAAGTAAAAGATAGTTATTGTTCATCAGAAACTTGTTAGCATTCATCAGTAACTTGTTAGGGCATTTTGTGCTTGATTGTGTGTGAGAACTTGTTGTTTTTGTGTTGATTATTGACTCCCTATACTCAACTGAGTATAGGGGTGCCTTGTTTGCCAAAAATCAGCAAGCCAAGAGCTGTCCTAAGCTCAAAAGGTCACCAGACCTTGAATTTACACTAGCAGTGGGAACAAAGTTCCCCCTGCTTGCACAATTTTTAGTACTGCTCAACTAGCAGACAAAACCAAACAAGTGTCACTATCAGCTTTCTACTTTTTTGTCTTTTGTGGCTTAAAATTAGAGTTAGGACCTGAAAATAGTTTTGTTATTTTTCTAATTTAATTTATGATTTTTCTGTTTTATTAAAAAAATTATTACTGTTTATTTTCTATTTTTTACATTTAATAGCTAATTTAAATACTTTTTATTATTCTGTTTTTGGCATTTAGTGCCAAAAATCAATATTTTTCAGTTTTAAGATTTTCCTAGACTTAGAAAAATATTTTAAGATTTTTGGTTTTAAAAGTTTTTACTGTTCACTTTTTATTTAATTTTTAGAATTAATTTAGTATAATTAGGGTTTTAATTCAAACTGTTTTTGTCCTTTAGTGAAAAATTTTATATTTTTCAAACTTTTTCATTTTTCTTCTGTTCATTAGAGTAATTTAGGATTTTTAAAATTGACAAATTATTTTTGGCATTATTTTATTATTTTTTATAATTATTTTGATTTAAAAATAGTTTTTAGTGATTTAAAAATATAAAAATAGTTTTTAAAATTTAGGAAAAATACTTTTTAGTCTTTAGATAATATAAGTAAGTTATTTGTTCAATAAAATAATATTTTGGACATTTTGATTAATTATATTTAATTTTAGGGCTTAAATTAGCATTTAAAATTGAATATTTTGTTAATAAAAGGTTTTAAAATATTTTTTATTGGATTTTTATTCTTATTTATATTATTTTAGACTTAGTTTAGCTTTTAATTAAATTTTAGGTTTAAAATTTTTAATTTTGTAGTTTTTACGGTTTTACGTGAACGATCTTTTCGTCTTAGCTCGATCCGTCTTCGTAACCGTCAATCTCTTCTCACCCCATTTCTATTTTTCTCTTCTCATAATAAATAAAATCAAAAAGAAAATCATTTCATTACACACACACCAAGCCTCCTTGAGAACGATCCCCACTTTGGGTCATAAGTGTTTACGTTTTCCTAAACGTACGCTTAATACTTACAGCTTTTATCTCGTTTTCCTAAACGAGTGTGATTTTACGACTATCACCATACTACCAATGTCACTGGAGGAGGAGGTGCCTGATTATGCTGCTGATTGTTGGCAGCTTGAACCTCAGCCCTGATATCGTTCCTCAGTTGAGGAAGCAAAGCTTGCATTGCAGCTTGGATTGCAGCATTGAGTTGTTCTTGTTCGCGTGTGAGAACCATCTGACAGTATAACAAAAAACATATGATTAAACATATCAAAACATAAAATATATATACATGAAAAATTTTTTTTACCAAAACAAGAGAAAAATTTTATGCAAGAAAAATTTTGTGTATGAATGCATGATGCAGTTTTATGAAAACTTTTGTATGCTCGAGAGTGAACGCCTATGGTCAGTTCACTCAAAATCAAAGACATGGCAAGGGGACGCCTATGGGTCGGTCCCAAATTTAAAAGTTTCGATAAAACACATGCGACTAAATAGGGCCAGTCCTGTACCAACCATTACTTAGTCATAAACCTGCGACAATGATATATATATGTATGCATAAAAATGATGAATGCATGAAAACGACTGTCAGTTCTAGGAAGACCATAATGACTACCCACTAATCACAGGTCATATTTTGAGAGCCTACAGTTCGAAGCCCTGACTCTGATACCATAATTGTAACACCCCATTTTGATAATGGAATGTCACGCGTAATTATGGCGTGTCATCAAAGCATACAAGGAAAAATGTCTAAACATTACATGACCATAAAATGAAAATACCGGAATCAAAAATCGGTAGTCCAAAAATAAAGCTCATCACACACAAACATAAGTACTAAAAAGGAAAGGACTAAACAATGTCCATAGCAAGTTTATCAAAGTAAATATAATGCATAAAGTAAAGAAAGGCTAGAAAGCTTCCAGTCCATATGCACGTACGCTTAAAGTCTACGAGCGTCCCTGAGTACCTGCCGTTTTGGGAACATAGAAAAGGAAAACGGTTGAGCAATACGCTCAGTGCACGGATGTACAATAAAGCATGAATAGGATAAGCATATAACATATAACAGCGGAAGAAAACTAAGTCCCGAATAACCTGGTTAGGTCTTGGTAAAACTGGTTTTATAGTTTGAAAAGTCTTATGTTTATCTTATAAAAACTGTTTAACATGTTCTACCATTAGCCAATATAGGTCATGAAAATCCACCGTGCATGAATACTTGGAGGGGTGACCTCATCATGCAAATTAGAGGGGCTGCCTCTAATTTAATATACTGGTTCTGGGTAGGAGGGATCAGCTCCTTGTGAAGGATGCAAGGCACACACCACATTCACACTGAGTAATCTGCTGAAAAACATGTAACTAGGATGCACCCATACGCCCCACATGATAAATATAAAAATATGGCCAAAAGCTGAAGGGACGCCACGAGCAATCACTCCGCCGTGGTGAAGTCATAACATCAGTGCCTCTAATGTTATGGTTATGGTACCTCCATAATTAGGTGAAACTAGTCATGCTTGTATATGGCTATAGGTATTCTAAATTAAACATAAGCAAGTCAAACATATAAACTTATACTACGGGAAAACATTTGGCTGCATACGGGGAATCCTAATAAGGAAAGAATGTCCATACTGAAAGGACGGGAATCTGTACCTTATGTCCAGTGAACGAAGAAGATGAACTGAGGAGAATCCTACTTCGGTATCACTGATGCTACATAAATACATACATGAATAAGTATATGACTACTAAATACGTTACTTGTTTTATATCATGTCTTAGCTTATTTTATATGTTCATATCATGTTCTACTGTTTAAAGCCTTAAACTGTGTTTATCTTATACTTCTGTCTATTCTGATTAAGTATATTTGGTATTTCATGTATTATTATACTTACTGTGTAATAATAAGTAACTTTCCAAAAATAGCAGATTTCCTAAAATAGAAAGTTTCTAAAAATAAAAAGTTTCCAAAAATAGAAAGTTACCAAAAATATAAAGTTTCCAAAAATTGAAAGTTTCCAAAAATAGAAAGTTTCCAAAAATAGAAAGTTTCCAAAAATAGATTTACTGCTTAAAATAGATAAGTTTCTAAAAATAGAAAGTTTCCATAAATAGATCAGCTGCCTTAATTAAATAAGTTTCTAAAAATATAAAGTTTCCATAAATAGATTAGCTGTCTGAATTAAATAAGTTAAGTATATAAGCCTAAGTGTTTATCTGATTATTTTCTAAGTCATAATGATATAATGTATAGTTTATTTAATTATTACATGTAATTTAAATAAACTATAGGTTAAAAGTATTTAATTAAAATATATCATGTTTTTAATCAAATAAAGTTAAATACTTAGGTTAAAACATGTATTATCATTTATTAATAATATAACCTAAGTCATGTTAATTAATTAATTATAACAATGGTTTTTAAATAATTAATTAATTATAAGTCTAGAAAATATAAAATACTTAGGTTAATAATTTCATGTTCTAATAGTTAAATATAACCTAAGTCATGTTTATTAAATTAATCATGTCATTTTTATTAATTTATTTTTAACATATGATTATAAAAAAAATATTAACATAAACCGTGAACCGGATCTTGACTATAAACCATGAACCGGGCATGAAATCGACACCATACCCCGAACCACTTTAGGGTTCCCCTTGGTTTGATGCTGCCGTGGGACCACACCACCAAACCGGGACCATATGGTCTCGGTGGTGGTTTATTAGCCAAACCGAAACCCCCTTGGGGTTCGGTTTAGGCGCCGGCCAAACAAACACCCCTAAAAACAACCTTTTTGATTTACCCAAAAACCATTTACATGATTGATTTATGTTTTTAATTAGGTTTTTTAAAACATCATGTTCTTAATTAATTTTATTAGATCAAATCAAAAAGAAAAAGGATTAAAAGAATATACTGAATGCGTGGATCTAACGAGGATGAACACACACGAACACACGTACAATATTCAAGATCAAAATCAAACGAACACCCTATTTTCTTGTGTTGTATGCGGCGGCCAAAGAGGACAAGAAGGAGAAAGGAGATAACTTTTTAGGTTTTTAATTTATTTTCCTGTAAAGTGAAAAATGAAAACAAGTTTTACCTTTACCCCCCTTTCATTGTAAAATTTGATGGGCTTGGCCCATGGTGTTGGTGTAGCCGCGGGTAGGGGACCCCACATGGGGTACCCGTACCGTTTTCCGTGTCTCGTTGTTTAAGTGTTCGTTCGTGTTTATTTGTGTTCGCGTTTTATGTGTTCTCGTTAAATATTTACCGTGACCTAATATATTTATTCACGCTCGTAATAAATATATATACGTAATTAATATTAGTTCGTGATTTAATTACGTTCATGATTTCATGATCGCATGTTCGTGATTAATTATTGCTAAATAATTATTACGTGTTCGTGCGTAATAAATACTTATCGTATCCTAACACGTACGTAATACGTAAAATCCTAACACATAAACGTAATCATACTATAAAAGGAAAGTTTTAATCTAGTACGTACGATCTTAAGGGTACTATTCATGGTAAAAGCATGCGGGTTTTACAACAATCCTTTGTATCAAATTCCTTATCAAGCTTGACTTAATATGAGATGTGTTTGTTGAAAGATAAAGACTACAAGTAAGTAAACGCACAAACACATCAAATCAATAGTACATCAAGAAACATTCTAAACACTAAGCACGCACGTACTAAGCCTTTGCTTTTCCGCAACTAAGATGTTTAGACTAAAGGATGCACACTTGACCATAATCTAAACATGAAGCACACACGTACTAAGGCTTCGCTTTTCTGCAACTTAGATGTTTAGATTATGAGATGCACACAACACACAACATATAAATGCATCTATAAAAGTAAAGACATAAATGTAAAGGAAAGTACCTACACGATGATTTATAGTGGTTCGGTCACGAAGCTCCTCATCGCCCTACTCCACTCCTCGAGTACCCAACTTGAGAGTTACTTGACTAGTCAACAAGCTCCTTTCAAGGAGGAGAAAACCATAAACGTCTCTTACACCTTTTCCGACACTAAGCTAGACGTCGAGTCCTAATCTTAGGTAGGACCAATCTACACACGTCGCCTACTTCCCATTTTCTGACATAAGGCTAGATGTCGAGTTCTAATCTTAGGTAGAACCAAACTACACCAATCTCCCTACTAGTTATGTTTTATGGCGCAACATAACAAACCTTGTGTTTTATAGCCTAAACACATAAACCATATAGATCTAAGTACACATCACTTAGATCTATGACTCTAACACTATATCTAAGTACTTACATAACTTGGATCTACACTCCTAACTCCTAATCTAAGGATATACATCACTTGGATCTACTACCCTTATAAAACATCCAAGTGTACCCACAACTTGAAACTTCTACACATACATCAAGTCCATGTATACACATCACTTGGATCTTCATGTTTACATTGTAGGAAAACTATACTCATGACTTGATCTTGAAGGAGAGATCTTCATCATATTATGAACCCAACACTTCATAGTGATGTAAGTGTTCTTCTCTTTGCACTTGAGAGGTGTGACAATCCGTCAATTTATGGTTGATATTTTATTCTCAAGTATTATTTAAAAAAACTATTTTAATGTTATATTATGAACTCACTTATTTTTGGGAAGAAATTTGGATTTACGTCTTGAAGTAGCATCGACAACGTCTAAACCGGAGGATTCTACGTTACGTGCTTACGTTTACATACACCGTTTTGGTGACAGTCCGACATTTCAGGAAATAAATTTATCCGTGAATATTATTTTGGAATTTTAAATTGGTGTTGGTTCATAAACTCACAAATTTACGAGAAGAGATTAGGATTTACGATTATAATTTAACGTCCTTTACGACTAAACCGGAAACCTTAGGATTACGTATTTACGTTTTCGAACTCCATTTTTGATGAGACAACTTTTATTAGATTCGTTGTGTGCCGTTGATTCATAATTTATAAAAACGTTTTTCGTAAAACGATCCGAGGGCACGCAAATCGAGGAAACTAGAATCGAGGGATACCCGTAAAATAATGGGGATGAGACAAGATAAATCTTGCCCCATCGCCACTACATGGACGACAAAACTGTCCACCAACACAACTTGGTGTCATTTTTATACAAGTAAAATGGACACTTGTCCATTCAAGCTTACAATGTAAGCTAAACCTACACAAAACCAACCAAACCATTCACTAAAACCATTTCCTTTCATTTTACACATGCAAAACCACCCAAACGTTCTCTCTACTCCCTCCTTGTGTCGTCCACTTCCACCACCACCACCACCATATTGATCAAAATTTACACCACAAATCCTATGTTATTCATACATAAGATAAAGAACCTTTGAAGCCTTGAAGATTTGAGGTGATTCTAACATATAAGGAGGTGATTTGGTGATGTTCAAGGGCTGATTTCTACATGAAGTTTACAAGTATTGGTGGCCATGAAGATTGGTGTTGATCTATCACAAGTTCTTCCATCAAAATCCAAGCCTTGATGAATACCTACACAATCTTGATGGTATAAAGATTGTTCTTCCCATCCTCTTGTTATTTTGATTATGTAATCATGTATTTTCTTTCTTATTGTATATGTATATGATGAATATATGATGATAAAAATATTGTGTGGGGATCAAGTGTTGATAAATATGATTAAAAAGATGAAAAACCATAAGAAACAAGGCTAAAATCTTGCTTAAATTGTTGGCTGTATAAAAATAGTAAGTAACCAAGTTATGAACTGATAAAATTGCATGGTGGAGTCCATTTACAGTAAGTGTTAGATGTCATACACATGTGAGAGTTGGCCATGTAATGGAATCATCAAAATGAGTGAGATATGATCAAAACAAGATTAGTGTACCAATCTGAATAGTCTATTTTGTAAGGACTATTAAGGATAGTTAGACATGGAATGAGCAGTAGCTATAACTAACTTATTTGTAGAACATAATATGAAGTTTATTCCATCCAAAAATGAGCTTCTATCTCCTTATAGAACTCAAGATATGATAAAAATGGTGAAGATGAAATTAAAAATCAGATTTTGAAGAATTAATGTTTAATAGTATTATATAAGAACTCAAACTAATATAGTATAAAATGTGAATTAAAACCCACTAACTTATAAATTTCATTTATATAAATATGTATAAGGTTAAATAAATGGACACTTTATAAAAATGGTAGTTGAATAAGATTTATAAGTTATAAAAACTATAAACATGATTTTTACGACTTTTTCGGCTATTACCGTAAAATTAACGTTTTTCGCCAATTAAAACATAGACGATCAAACCCGTCTAATTTAAAGTTTTTAAAAGTCATATACTGATGTATAAGTACCTAATACAAGTAAAAACCAATAAAATCCGAACTATATGACATACGGACATTAACGAGCTAAGTTAGCATATTTGGACTAATAATTTAACTAAATAAGTTAAACACTTATAAAAATTACTTATTGGGCTTAATCCATTTGGGCCCAACATGTAAAATATAATACTGATAATAAAAGTATAATTGGGCTAATATAATATATTAGGCTTGTAATGGGCCTATTGGGCCTCAAAATGTAATTAAATTGAACTAGTATAACTAGTATAAAAATGTTACCAACACATAAACACTATAATGAATGAGTAAAGATGTATAAACCCACTTGATCATCATCATATATATAAAATCATCATATGTATACATAATTGTTATTTTTATAAAGTCATTGGACAAGAGTCTAAGACGAGTATTATTTGTCTAGGTTTCTGTGATTGAAGCACGTACCATACATCCGAATTGCCGATAACCCGCTTTCCCACAACAACGTGAGTTCATAGCCTCACACTCTTTTAAATGTTTTTATGAAATGTTTTATAAACCCGCGAGGGAGATAACATGTTAGTTTTTATGAAATAGGACACAAATTGTCCCGATTGCTTGTTTATTGATTTGGACCCGAATGATTGTATGACCCGATGAATGATTAAATGACCTGATAGATGAAATAAAATGGATTATTAAAGTTAGGTTATGTCACTAAAAGTCCCATTAGCATGAATTGTGAACTACCAGGATTTGGTAGACGCTTATGCATATAATAGTACTATTTGGGGACGATCACCCCAGTTCGCGCCTTGACGGTTGATCCCCGTCGTGCCACATTGATTGGTAAGCGAATTTGTGTATGAGAAGATTTACACAAGCGTGATTATTTTGACGACACGCTAATTTAGATGGGCAAATGAGTTTCGAGCTAGCTACCCGTTGTTTGTTGTAGTAAGGTAACAATGTCATGCGGCTTATAATAATCTAAATAACGAAATACTACTGTACGCACTGAATTACAATGAATTGCCTGACTAGCAATACGGGGTCTTATTATTGATTTTATGTTCGTGTTTTGGTTTTACATAACCATATTCATATAACGGTTTTCATTTAACCTTATACAACGTTATAAAACGTATTGTATAATGTTTTTAACGACAATGGTTCGTATAAGGATTTTGAAGGGAAAGCCTATATTATGATTTTTGATAAGGAATTGTATAAAATGACTTTGGCTATTTTATGGCCTATTACAAAGATTTGTACAAAATGATTTCGGTAATAATTATATACCGATGATATATTAATAGTTTTATTAAACTCTATGAATTCACTCGACGTTATCGCTGACCTTTTCTTTTAACATGTTTTATCTCAGGTACTTGAAGGTAATTCTCGGGAAGACAACAAGAATTCATGGCCTGCACTTAAATAACAATTTCCATTCAAATCTTTTGTAAAATTGTATGAAATGACTATGACTTGGGACCTATGTAACTTTGATATTTATGAATGGAAATACTTTATTATTAAACGACGCGATTTTTAAGCGTTGTCTATGATGTGAGTAATGTGCTATCCCGTAACACCAACGAGTCTTCCGCTGTATTGAATTGTGTAAATTTGGGGATGTTACAGTTTGGTACCAGAGCTCTCGTTATAGAGAATGAAAGATTTTTAAAACCAAGGTTTTGAATAAAACATTTCAAAATCTTTTAACTATAAACATTTTTCTAAAAATTGTCTAAAAATATTTTGACTATAACGGTGCCGAAGAATTCCCGAGTTACCGACAAGGCCAGACTGAGAAGTGCTATTTTAATATATATATATAACTTGGATTATATATATATATATATATGATGTAATTTGATTACATGTCTGTTTAATGATTATTTTAATATTTATACGAGGTATTTATATGACGTAGATTGTCACAAGGAACCCTAAATCCCCTAGTAAATTAATCTTAGCTATTCCTATAGGAAATCTAGCTATTCCAGATCTAAACCAAGTTGTGGATATTTATGATCCCAACAAAATGGTCGATATTCGTAGAAATATAGATATTAGTTGATTGTGATATTGAAGAAAAATTGGCGAGATTAAATCTGATATTGATGTCATGACGATCTTTCCTTATAGAGTGGAGTTTAACAAAATGTTACCACCTGGAAAGGTGTCATCTGATTCGTTGTCATCCAATTCTTAAAATCTGAAATCGAAAGGGTGAATGTTGCGCTTGAGGTTGTCATTGGAACCATTACCCAAAAGCCTCATGCCACAAGTACCTTTCCGAGAAGTCTAATTGAATGTATGAGTCATTTTATACTAGTGACTTATTTGATAACTATTGTTGTAAGAGCTATAGGATTGGAAATTAAGTGTTGATCATATCGAGCTTTTATTGCCCTTTTAAGGTTTATGAATAAGGTTGAAAGTATTGGAGAATGAAGTAGGATATCGAATTGAGTATAAGTTGGCTGAAACTTGAATAAAAGTAAAATTTAACTAGTATGGAATATTAGATTGTTAAGAGGAAGTCGTTAAGTTCTGTGATTGAATTATAAGGTTTTAATTGATTGTTAGTTTGTGTTAAAGGTTGTTCCTAGGCCATTGTCCACTTGCGAGGATGCCTAGTGTCCAAGAAATAAATTGAAGAAATCTTCTTCTGAATTGGGACCGATGGATCTTTCGGGACATGTGGAACACCTAATGACTCTTCTAGACTAGTTTTCATTGTGGTATCTTTTAAAAATAATCCCTAACTTAACTGAGACATCAGTTGGTAGGATGAGTTCTTGGACTTGTATGACATAATGACACATAATGTGTTATGGTACAATTTTGACTTGTTTGTGATTAACGAAAAGACTACCATTGATTGCTAAATCCTACATGTATCGATGTTATCTATCTTTCATTGCTTCTTTCTAATGATCGCATTAGAGATGCAACCATTGAACAAGTACTCATCTCGGTTTGAGTTACGTTGTGGATTATTCTTTTTGAGTGCCATCAAGGTCATGAACTTCATGATTATTTGGCTAAAGCTCATTTCCTATCATATTGTAGTTAGTTCTTGGTGAACAACTTTTCATCACTCTATTACAGATCACTAATTGTTTTTATAAAGATAAAACAGTATTCCTTGAGAAAAATTGGATTTTCATCACAATACGGATTATTTAAAGTGAGATTTATAAATAATCATTATCGAAGTAAAGTTGTTTATGAAACGCTTTGGAAACTTAATTGTTTCCATAACAAAGAAAATCTTTGTAAATATATGTTTGATTCTTATTTAAGAATTATGCATGAAAATGTTTTTATTATAAACATGATGACAAAGTTTTGACGATCTAAGTATTGCATCGTTAATCTTAAAATTATATATAGTTGCGCGCCTACATACAATTTGGAAGTAACCATGCAAGGTTGATTAGTAGTCACCATGAAATTATTAATAAACACTAAATTTCCTTTGAAGATTGTGAAAGATTAAATTTTATGAGATCTGCAAGAAGTGAAAAATAGGGACATATTGATAGGGACACCTACATATGTGCCCGTACTATTTATTCTTCTGAGTCGAATTTACTCATCTGTGGAACTTGTCTTATTTGACAATTGATATTCCCTTCTTGTCCAATTCTCCCGTGGCGAGATTCTTTGGAAAAATATCTGATTACCGAGTATTGATACCCGATTGGATGTATCAACGTTCCTATCATTTCTTTTGATTAGATTTCATATTTGAATGACCTGGGTAACGATCCGAGGAGCTTTCGAATGCGTACTCAAATTATGAAAACATAGGATGTATTCATATTCGTTAATGTTTTCATCTGTATCTGATTTGAAATTCTCTCGCGTAGATTATGCGTTGAACTTACTCTTTTAAGGTTAGTTATGTCTCCAGATATCCTTGAATTGTGAAGGATTATGAGTTATTATTAGTCTTTTGAGAAGTTCACATCTTATCGACGACAATAAAACTGAAAAGTTGATAGTGCCAATAGAATGGATTGATTGATTATGACATGACGACATTGTCTTAATTGATGGGAACTCGAGTAGAATTCCCCTAAATGATAAGATGTTGATTATCAAAAGTGATCTAAATAATTCTTGATGGATGACCATATCCTGCATTTAGACTTGAAATTATACCATGAATGGTTGTGATTAGTCATAAATATTATAATCTAGAAAGAACCTAATATGAATTTATTAAAAGATGTTTCCGTTATCTGAAACTTTAGGAGGTATTTGTTGGTGAATTACCTAGACTTTTGCCATTAAGGAAAGTTGAAACTGGTATTGATTATATTCCCGGTGCTGTACCTCTGGCTTGTGCACTGTACGTCAGCACCATCTGAATTAAAAGAATTACCGTACAACTGAGGGAGTTGTAGGAGAAGACTTTTATTCTACCAAGCTCGTCATTATGAAGAGCTATGGTGTTATCATTCCTTATATTTGTTGAATTACCGTGAACTAGGTAAATTGATGATCAAAATCTATATCTGGTACCCAAGATAATGGATTTGTTCCATCATTTACAAGGTTCTAGTGTATGTTTTAAAAAAAAACAAATTTGATCCATGGCATGGTTATCATCAACTTCGCGTCCGCGAAGAATATTATCTATTCCAATCACTACATCCAGAACTTGTAATGAACATTATGAGTTTCACATAACGTGTTTTGGATTGACTAATGCAGATGTAACATCCATAAATTTGGTGAATCACGTGTGTAGGATGTAATTTGATAAATTCATGCCCGTGATCATTAAGGTCCATTTGTTTGTTTATAAGAATAAGAATGAGTTAATAATTATTTATAGGTTGCCCTGAATTGGCTGAGTAGTGAAAACATGTACCTTGAATAAATAACATGTGATTTATGACTTAATCCTTTACATGATTTGACCCTATGATTAATAAGATAATGGGATCTATATTGACTCTTCAAAGATTATAGCCATTAAGTTCTTTGGGATATACCAAAAAGAAAAGTGCAAATATGTTTTGACAAATAATTTATCAAAGGATTTTTAAGAAATTATTCCCTTATACACAAATCATTTAACTAAACTCCTGTTTAGGGGTAAATGTTTGTGTATACCTCAAGACAACCTAAGAGGGATTGAGGAAACCATTTAAACCATAACTTGAATTTTAAACGACAATTTTTGCTTTTCAACTAAGAAAATTTGACCAAAGTATAACCAAGGATTTTTCAAACATTTACGAATCTTATTAAATATTTTCGATAAATCAGCAAAAATCGTGTTAATTAAATTCAAATTTGTTTTGAACACTTTATTATAATTGGTCGAACTAAGAAATTTAAACTTTTAACGTTTACGTTTCATAAAAACTTAATAATTATTGTTAATTTACGTGTAATAATTATCGACGCTTTAAAACGTCGGATTAAGCAAAACTGATAAAAATGATAGTTGACACGAAACTAAAACGTAGAAAATATGAAGAAAAAATTTCTGAGTAAATTGTAGACATGATAATTATTTCGTCAAGAAAGATGAATGTAAATACTGACACATTATGTAGAAAGTATAAAGAATCAATTAGGATGTGTTCCTTAGTAATGACTATGCGAAATAAATTGCCGAGCAATTTAAAAATATAGCTGATGCTTGTAAAAAGGATAATATAGATAATAAAAAGGGGTTCGCGGCTAATGTGAACCATTAGTACTAAGAGCCGATGGCGTTAAAGGATTAAAAGGCCACTTATGATTGCCGGAATATAGAGGATTTTGAGATTTAGCCATATTGAAATTTCGTAAGTATAAGTATTCCATTCATGTCATTTCTGACTAAATGTATCTTTATCTGAAGAAGTTGTACTAATGGCAAATTATGAAGGCAGACATTGCCTCATACATTAGTAAACGTCTAGCTATTGCAAAGGTCATCATCTGAATTTGATTCGATTTGAGTCATCGTCGACAGACTGACCAAATCTGCTAATATCATTCCTGTTAATGATATATTCTTGACGAAGAAATTGAATCTTTTGTCTTTAAAGGAGTTGTGTAAACATGGTGTGCCTGTATCGATCATCTCTATCAAGATCCTCGCTTCGCATCGAATTTCTAGAGATTTGCTCAGAAGTCATTGAGAACGAATCTTGATGAGAGTACTGTGTACCACCCCAATCAAAGGGACGAGGTAAAGTAACGATACAAAATACTATAAGTGCTGTTTTATGTTCGAATGATTGACCTTTGGTAATAAACTGTAAAATCGTTTTCCTTTGGAGAGATTATCATTGATAATTATCGTGTTAGGATCGAGATCGAATCTTGTTAAGATTTATATATTAGAGCATCTATAAGCAGGAGTTGGGATGAAGACACCCGACATACACCCATTGTGAGTTGGACATGTCTTTTAGTTTTAAGGTTTCCTATGATGCGAACCTAACCTTACAAAATACTCGACCCGCGAGACCTGAAATGATTGTTGAAATTAGGATCTGAATATTGACTGCCGGTAGTGGGCAGGAGGTTATGTGAATATGAAATGTAGATCGTGAAGTGCCAGATGGGTAGCGAAGTTATGCCAAAAATATTAACCATGGAAAAATGAATTGATGATCTGAAAGATCATGGGATATAATTCCCGTTGTATGGGACCATTGAGATGATGTAAAAGATTGGTTTGAAAGGCATATAAGCTGGATCTACCCTAGGACTTCAAGAGCTGCGTGAATTATGTTTCGTATACCGAACTTGATAAAATGTCTATCAAGTGAAAATTTGATTGTTTCTTAGTAAAGTTTAGATCGGCGAAAAGTTGCATTCATCAAAAACCCGTGAACATCATGGATAAGAAAGTAAGTCAACATTTAGCCTGATCTTATTCCCGTAGTTATGTTTGATGAAACTCGCGTATTGTAATCGATTACACTTGTGATAAAAGACCGAATGTGGAGGAAATACCCACATGGCTTTAAATCTATAAGAAGCGAGTAGTAAGATAAGATGATCTTTAAGGACAAAGATCCTGTTAGGGGTAAATGCTGTGACAATCCGTCAATTTATGGTTGATATTTTATTCTCAAGTATTATTTAAAAACATTATTTTAATGTTATATTATGAACTCACTTATTTTTGGGAAGAAATTTGGATTTACGTCTTGAAGTAGCATCGACTACGTCTAAACCGGAGGATTCTACGTTACGTGCTTACGTTTACATACAGCATTTTGGTGACAGTCCGACATTTCAGGAAATAAATTTATCCGTGAATATTATTTTGGAATTTTAAATTGGTGTTGGTTCATAAACTCACAAATTTACGAGAAGTGATTAGGACTTACGATTATAATTTAACGTCCTTTACGACTAAACCGGAAACCTTAGGATTACGTATTTACGTTTTCGAACTCCGTTTTTGATGAGACAATTTTTATTAGATTCGTTTTGTGCCGTTGATTAATAATTTATAAAAACGTTTTTCGTAAAACGATCCGAGGGCACGCAAATCGAGGAAATTAGAATCGAGGGATACCCGTAAAATAATGGGGATGAGACAAGATAAATCTTGCCCCACCCCCACTACATGCACGGCAAAATATCCACCAACACAACTTGGTGTCATTTTTATACAAGTAAAATGGACACTTGTCCATTCAAGCTTACAATGTAAGCTAAACCTACACAAAACCAACCAAACCATTCACTAAAACCATTTCCTTTCATTTTACACATGCAAAACCAACCAAAAGTTCTCTTTACTCCCTCCTTGTGCCGTCCACTTCCACCACCACCACCACCATATTGATCAAAATTTACACCACAAATCCTATGTTATTCATACATAAGATAAAGAACCTTTGAAGCCTTGAAGATTTGAGGTGATTCTAACATCCAAGGAGGTGATTTGGTTATGTTCAAGGGCTGATTTCTACATTAAGTTTACAAGTATTGGTGGCCATGAAGATTGATGTTGATCTATCACAAGTTCTTCCATCAAAATCTAAGCCTTGATGAATACCTACACAATCTTGGTGGTATAAAGATTGTTCTTCCCATCCTCTTGTTATTTTAATTATGTAATCATGTATTTTATTTCTTATTGTATATGTATATGATGAATATATGATGATAAAAATGTTGTGCGGGGATCAAGTGTTGATAAATATGATTAAAAAGATGAAAAACCAGAAGAAACAAGGCTAAAATCTTGCTTAAAGTGTTGGCTGTATAAAAACAGTAAGTAACCAAGTTATGAACTGATAAAATTGCATGGTGGAATCCATTTACAGTAAGTGTTAGATGTCATACACATGTGAGAGTTGGCCATGCAATGGAATCATCAAAATGAGTGAGATATGATCAAAACAAGATTAGTGTACCAATCTGAATAGTCTGTTTTGTAGGGACTGTTAAGGATAGTTAGACATGGAATGAGTAGTAGCTATAACTAACTTATTTGTAGCATATAATATGAAGTTTATGCCATCCAAAAATGAGCTTCTATCTCCTTATAGAACTCAAGATGTGATAAAAATGGTGAAGATGAAATTAAAAATCAGATTTTGAAGAATTAATGTTTAATAGTATTATATAAGCACTCAAACTAATATAGTATAAAATGTGAATTAAAACCCACTAACTTATAAATTTTATTTATATAAATATGTATAAGGTTAAATAAATGGACACTTTATAAAAATGGTAGTTGAATAAGATTTATAAGTTATAAAAACTATAAACATGATTTATACGACTTTTTCGGCTATTACCGTAAAATTAACGTTTTTCGCCAATTAAAACTTAGACGATCAAACCCGTCTAATGTAAAGTTTTTAAAAGTCATATACTGATGTATAAGTACCTAACACAAGTAAAAACCAATAAAACCCGAACTATATGACATACGGACATTAACGAGCTAAGTTAGCATATTTGGACTAATAATTTAACTAAATAAGTTAAACACTTATAAAAATTACTTATTGGGCTTAATCCATTTGGGCCTAACATGTAAAATATAATACTGATAATAAAAGTATAATTGGGCTAATATAATATATTGGGCTTGTAATGGGCCCATTAGGCCTCAAAATGTAATTAAATTGAACTAGTATAACTAGTATAAAAATGTTACCAACACATAAACACTATAATGAATGAGTAAAGATATATAAACCCACTTGATCATCATCATATATATATAATCATCATATGTATACATAATTGTTATTTTTATAAATTCATTGGACAAGAGTCTAAGACGAGTATTATTTGTCTAGGTTTCGTGATTGAAGCACGTACCATACATCCGAATTGCCGATAACCCGCTTTTCCACATCAACGTGAGTTCATAGCCTCGCACTGTTTTAAATGTTTTTTATGAAATGTTTTATAAACCCGCGAGGGAGATAACATGTTCGTTTTTATGAAATAGGACACAAATTATCCCGATTGCTTGTTTATTGATTTGGACCCGAATGATTGTATGACCCGATGAATGATTAAATGACCCGATAGATGAAATAAAATGGATTATTAAAGTTAGGTTATGTCACTAAAAGTCCCATTAGCATGAATTGTGAACTACCAGGATTTGGTAGACGCTTATGCATATAATAGTACTATTTGGGGACGATCACCCCAGTTCGCGCCTTGACCGTTGATCCCCGTCGTGCCACATTGATTGGTAAGAGAAATTATGTATGAGAAGATTTACACAAGCGTGATTATTGTGACGACACGCTAATTTAGATGGGCAAATGAGTTTCGGGCTAGCTACCCGTTGTTTGTTGTAGTAAGGTAACAATGTCATGCGGCTTATAATAATCCAAATAACGAAATACTGCTATACGCACTGAATTATAATGAATTGCCTGACTAGCAATACGGGGTCTTATTATTGATTTTATGTTCGTGTTTTGGTTTTACATAACCATATTCATATAACGGTTTTCATTTAACCTTATACAACGTTATAAAACGTATTGTATGATGTTTTTAACGAAAATGGTTCGTATAATGATTTTGAAGGCGAAAGCCTATATTATGATTTTTGATAAGGAATTGTATAAAATGACTTTGGCTATTTTATGGCCTTTTACAAAGATTTGTACAAAATGATTTTCGGTAATAATTATATACCGATGATATATTAATGGTTTTATTAAACTCTATGAATTCACTCGGCGTTATCGATGACCTTTTCTTTTAACATGTTTTATCTCAGGTACTTGAGGGTAATTCTGGGAAGACAACAAGAATTCATGGCCCGCACTTAAATAACAATTTCCATTCAAATCTTTTGTAAAATTGTATGAAATGACTATGACTTGGGACCTATGTAACTTTGATATTTATGAATGGAAATGCTTTATTATTAAACGACGCGATTTTTAAGCGTTTTCTATGATGTGAGTAATGTGTTATCCCGTAACACCAACGAGTCTTCCGCTGTATTGAATTGTGTTAATTTGGGGGAGTTACAGTTTGGTACCAGAGCTCTCGTTATAGAGAACGAAAGATTTTTAAAACCAAGGTTTTGAATAAAACATTTCAAAATCTTTTAACTATAAACATTTTTCTAAAAATTTTCTAAAAATCTTTTGACTATAACGGTGCTGAAGATTTCCCGAGTTACCGACAAGGCCAGACTGAGAAGTGTTATTTTAATATATATATAACTTGGATTATATATATATATATATATATATATATATATATATATATATATATATATATATATATATATATATATATATATATATATATATATATATATATATATATATATATATATATATATATGATCTAATTTGATTACATTTTTGTTTGATGATTATTTTAATATTTATACGAGGTATTTATACGACGTAGATTGTCACAAGGAACCCTAAATCCCCTAGTAAATTAATCTAAGCTATTCCTGTAGGAAATCTAGCTATTCCAGATCTAAACCAAGTTGTGGATATTTATGATCCTAACAAAATGGTTGATATTCGTAGAAATGTAGATATTAGTTGATTGTGATATTGAAGAAAAATTGGCGAGATTAAATCTGATATCGATGTCATGACGATCTTTCCTTATAGAGTGGAGTTTAACAAAATGTTACCACCTGGAAAGGTGTCATCTGATTCGTTGTCATCCAATTCTTAAAATTTGAAATCGAAAGGGTGAATGTTGCACTTGAGGCTGTCACTGGAACCATTACCCAAAAGCCTCATGCCACAAGTACCTTTCCGAGAAGTCTAATTGAATGTATGAGTCATTTTATACTAGTGACTTATTTAATAACTATTATTGTAAGAGCTATAGGATTGGAAATTAAGTGTTGATCATATCGAGCTTTTATTGCCCTTTTAAGGTTTATTAATAAGGTTGAAAGTATTGGAGAATGAAGTAGGATATCGAATTGAGTATAAGTTGGCGGAAAATTGAATAAAAGTAAAATTTAACTTGTATGGAATATGAGACTGTTAAGAGGAAGTCAAAAAGTTCTGTGATTGAATTATAAGATTTTAATTGATTGTTAGTTTGTGTTAAGGGTTGTTCCTAGGCCATTGTCCACTTACGAGGATGCCTAGTGTCCAAGAAATAAATTGAAGAAATCTTCTTCTGAATTGGGACCGATGGATCTTTCGGGACATGTGGAACACCTAATAACTCTTGTAGATTAGTATTCATTATGGTATCTTTTAAAAATAATCCCTAACTTAACTGAGACATCAATTGGTAGGATGAGTTCTTGGAATTGTATGACATAGTGACACATAATTTGTTACGGTACAATTTTGACTTGTTTGTGATTTATGAAAAGACTACCATTGATTGCTAAATCCTACATGTATCGATGTTATCTATCTTTTATTGCTTCTTTCTAATGATCGCATTAGAGATGCAACCATTGAACAAGTACTCATCTCGGTTTGAGTTACGTTGTGGATTATTCTTTTTGAGTGCCATCAAGGTCATGAACCTCATGATTATTTGGCTAAAGCTCATTTCCTATCATATTGTAGTTAGTTCTTGGTGAACAACTTTTCATCACTCTTTTGCAGATCACTCATTGTTTTTATAAAGATAAAACAGTATTCCTTGAGAAAAATTGGATTTTCATCACTATACGGATTATTTAAAGTGAGATTTATAAATAATCATTATCCAAGTAAAGTTGTTTATGAAACGCTTTGGAAACTTAATTGTTTCCATAACAAAGAAAATCTTTGTAAATATATTTTTGATTCTTATTTAGGAATTAAGCATGAAAATGTTTTTATTATAAACATGATGACAAAGTTTTGACGAACTGAGTATTGCATCGTTAATCTTAAAATTGTATATAGTTGCGCGCCTACATACAATTTGGAAGTAACCATGCAAGGCTGATTAGTAGTAACCATGAAATTATTAATAAACACTAAATTTCCTTTGAAGATTGTGAAAGATTAAATTTTATGAGATCTGCAAGAAGCGAAAAATAGGGACATATTGATAGGGACACCTACATATGTGCCCGTACTATTTATTCTTCTGAGTCGAATTTACTCATCTGTGGAACTTGTCTTATTTAACAATTGATATTCCCTTCTTGTCCAATTCTCCCGTGGCGTGATTCTTTGGAAAAATATTTGATTACCGAGTGTTGATACCCGATTGGATGTATCGACGTTCCTATCATTTCTTTTGATTAGATTTCATATTTGAATGACATGGGTAACGATCCGAGGAGCTTTCAAATGCGTACTCAAATTATGAAAACATGGGATGTAATCATATTCGTTAATGTTTTCATCTGTATCTGATTTGAAATTCTCTCGCGTAGATTATGCGTTGACCTTACTCTTTTAAGGTTAGTTATGTCTCTAGATATCCTTGAATTGTGAAGGATTATGAGTTATTATTAGTCTTTTGAGAAGTTCACATCTTATCGACGGCAATAAAACTGAAAAGTTGATAACGCCAATAGAATGGATTGATTGATTATGACATGACGACATTGTCTTAATTGATGGGAACTCGAGTAGAATTCCCCTAAATGATAAGATTTTGATTATCAAAAGTGATCTAAATAATTCTTGATGGATGACCATATCCTGCATTTAGACTTGAAATTATACCGTGAATGTTTGTGAATTAGTCATAAATATTATAATCTAGAAAGAACCTAATATGAATTTATTAAAAGATGTTTCCGTTATCTGAAACTTTAGGAGGTAGTTGTTGGTGAATTACCTAGACTTTTGCCATTAAGGAAAGTTGAAATTGGTATTGATTATATTCCCGGTGTTGCACCTGTGGCTTGTGCACTATACGTCAGCACCATCTGAATTAAAAGAATTACCGTACAACTGAGGGAGTTGTAGGAGAAGACTTTTATTCTACCAAGCTCGTCATTATGAAGAGCTATGGTGTTATCATTCCTTATATTTGTTGAATTACCGTGAACTAGGTAAATTGATGATCAAAATCTATATCCAGTACCCAAGATAATAGATTTGTTCGATCATTTACAAGGTTCTAGCGTATGTTTTTAAAAAAAATTGATCCATGGCATGGTTATCATCAACTTCGCGTTCGCGAAGAAGATTATCTATTCCAATCATTACATCCAGAACTTGTAATGAACATTATGAGTTTCACATAACGTGGTTTGGATTGACTAATGCACATGTAGCATCCATAAATTTGGTGAATCATGTGTGTAGGCTGTAATTTGATAAATTCATGCCCGTGATCATTAAGTTCAATTTGTTTGTTTATAAGAATAAGAATGAGTTAATAATTATTTATAGGTTGCCCTGAATTGGCTGAGTAGTGAAAACCTGTACCTTGAATAAATAACATGTGATTTATGACTTAATCCTTTACATGATTTGACCCTATGATTAATAAGATAATGGGATGTATATTGACTCTTCAAATATTAGAGCCATTAAGGCTTTGGGATATACCAAAAAGAAAAGTGCAAATATGTATTGACAAATAATTTATCAAAGGATTTTTAAGAAATTATTCCCTTATACACAAATCATTTAACTAAACTCCTGTTTAGGGGTAAATGTTTGTGTATACCTCAAGACAACCTAAGAGGGATTGAGGAAACCATTTAAACCATAACTTGAATTTTAAACGACAATTTTTGCTTTTCAACTAAGAAAATTTTGACCAAAGTATAACCAAGGATTTTTCAAACATTTACGAATCTTATTAACTATTTTCGATAAATCAGCAAAAATCGTGTTAATTAAATTCAAATTTATTTTGAACACTTTATTATAATTGGTCGAACTAAGAAAATTAAACTTTTAACGTTTACGTTTTATAAAAACTTAATAATTATTGTTAATTTACGTGTAATAATTATCGACGCTTTAAAACGTCGGATTAAGCAAAACTGATAAAAATGATAGTTGAGACGAAACTAAAACGTAGAAAATATGAAGAAAGAATTTCAGAGTAAATTGTATAAATGATAAATATTTCGTCAAGAAAGATGAATGTAAATACTGACACATTATTAGAAAGTATAAAGAATCAATTAGGATGTGTTCCTTAGTAATGACTGTGCGAAATAAATTGCCGAGCAATTTAAAAATATAGTTGATGCTTGTAAAAAGGATAATATAGATAACAAAAAGGGGTTCGCGGCTAATGTGAACCATTAGTACTAAGAGCCGTTGGCGTTAAAGGATTAAAAGGCCACTTATGATTGCCTGAATATAGAGGATTTTGAGATTTAGTCATATTGAAATTTCGTAAGTATAAGTATTCCATTCATGTCATTTCTGACTAAATGTATCTTTATCTGAAGAAGTTGTACTAATGGAAAATTATGAAGGCAGACATTGCCTCATACATTAGTAAATGTCTAGCTATTGCAAAGGTCATCATCTGAATTTGATTCGATTTGAGTCATCATCGACAGACTGACCAAATCTGCTAATATCATTCCTGTTAATGATAGATTCTTGATGAAAAAATTGACTCTTTTGTATTTACAGGAGTTGTGTAAACATGGTGTGCCTGTATCGATCATCTCTATCAAGATCCTCGCTTCGCATAGAATTTCTAGAGATTTGCTCAGAAGTCATTGAGAACGAATCTTGATGAGAGTACTATGTACCACCCCAATCGAAGGGACAAAGTAAAGTAACGATACAAAATACTATAAGTGTTGTTTTATGTTTGAATGATTGACCTTTGGTAATAAACTGTAAAATCATTTTCCTTTGGAGAGATTATCATTGATAATTATCGTGTTAGGATCGAGATCGAATCTTGTTAAGATTTATATATTAGAGCATCTGTAAGCAGGAGTTGGGATGAAGACACCCGACATACACCCATTGTGAGTTGGACATGTCTTTTAGGTTTAAGGGTTCCTATGATGGCGAACCTAACCTTACAAAATACTCGACCCGCGAGACCTGAAATGATTGTTGAAATTAGGATCTAAATATTGACTGCCGGTAGTGGGCAGGAGGTTATGTGAATATGAAATGTAGATCTTGAAGTGCCAGATGGGTAGCGAAGTTATGCCAAATATTAACCATGGAAAAATGAATTGATGATCTGAAAGATCATGGGATATAAGTCCCCGTTGTATGGGACCATTGAGATGATGTAAAAGATTGGTTTGAAAGGCATATAAGCTGGATCTACCCTAGGACTTCAAGAGCTGCGTGAATTATGTTTCGTATATCGAACTTGATAAAATGTCTATCAAGTGAAATCTGATTGTTTCTCAGTAAAGTTTAGATCGGCGAAAAGTTGCATTCATCAGAAACCCGTGAACATCATGGATAGAGAAAGTAAGTCAACATTTAGCCTGATCTTATTCCCGTAGTTATGTTTGATGAAACTCGCGTATTGTAATGGATTACACTTGTGAGAAAATACCGAATGTGGAGGAAATATCCACATGGCTTTAACTCTATAAGAAGCGAGTAGTAAGATAAGATGATCTTTGAGGACAAAGATCCTGTTTAAGGGTAAATGCTGTGACAATCCGTCAATTTATGGTTGATATTTTATTCTCAAGTATTATTTAAAAATATTATTTTAATTTTATATTATGAACTCACTTATTTTTGGGAAGAAATTTGGATTTACGTCTTGAAGTAGCATCTCCTACGTCTAAACCGGAGGATTCTACATTACGTGCTTACGTTACGTCCTTACGTTTACATACAACGTTTTGGTGACAGTCCGACATTTCAGGAAATAAATTTATCCGTGAATATTATTTTGGAATTTTAAATTGGTGTTGGTTCATAAACTCACAAATTTACGAGAAGAGATTAGGACTTACGATTATAATTTAACGTCCTTTACGACTAAACCGGAAACCTTAGGATTACGTATTTACGTTTTCGAACTCCGTTTTTGATGAGACAATTTTTATTAGATTCGTTTTGTGCCGTTGATTCATAATTTATAAAAACCTTTTTCATAAAACGATGCGAGGGCACGCAAATCGAGGAAATTAGAATCGAGGGATACCCGTAAAATAATGGGGATGAGACAAGATAAATCTTGCCCCACCCCCACTACATGGACGGCGACTATCCACCAACACAACTTGGTGTCATTTTTATACAAGTAAAATGGACACTTGTCCATTCAAGCTTACAATGTAAGCTAAACCTACACAAAACCAACCAAACCATTCACTAAAACCATTTCCTTTCATTTTACACATGCAAAACCACCCAAAAGTTCTCTCTACCCCCTCGTTGTGCCGTCCACTTCCACCACCACCACCACCACCACCACAATATTGATCAAAATTTACACCACAAATCCTATGTTATTCATACATAAGATAAAGAACCTTTGAAGCCTTGAAGAATTGAGGTGATTCTAACATCCAAGGAGGTGATTTGGTGATGTTCTAGGGATGATTTCTACATGAAGTTTACAAGTATTGGTGGCCATGAAGATTGGTGTTGATCTATCACAAGTTCTTCCATCAAAATCCAAGCCTTGATGAATACCTACACAATCTTAGTGGTATAAAGATTCTTCTGCCCATCCTCTTGTTATTTTGATTATGTAATCATGTATTTTCTTTCTTATTGTATATGTATATGATGAATATATGATGATAAAAATGTTGTGTGGGGATCAAGTGTTGATAAATATGATTAAAAAGATGAAAAACCATAAGAAACAAGGCTAAAATCTTGCTTAAATTGTTGGCTGTATAAAAACAGTAAGTAACCAAGTTATGAACTGATAAAATTGCATGGTGGAATCCAGTTACAGTAAGTGTTAGATTTCATACACATGTGAGAGTTGGCCATGCAATGGAATCATCAAAATGAGTGAGATATGATCAAAACAAGATTAGTGTACCAATCTGAATAGTCTGTTTTGTAGGGACTGTTAAGGATAGATAGAGATGGAATGAGCAGTAGCTATAACCAACTTATTTGTAGCACATAATATGAAGTTTATTCCATCCAAAAATGAGCTTCTATCTCCTTATAGAACTCAAGATATGATAAAAATGGTGAAGATGAAATTAAAAATCAGATTTTGAAGAATTAATGTTTAATAGTATTATATAAGCACTCAAACTAATATAGTATAAAATGTGAATTAAAACCCACTAACTTATAAATTTCATTTATATAAATATGTATAAGGTTAAATAAATGGACACTTTATAAAAATGGTAGTTGAATAAGATTTATAAGTTATAAAAACTATAAACATGATTTTTACGACTTTTTCGGCTATTACCGTAAAATTAACGTTTTTCGCCAATTAAAACTTAGACGATCAAACCCGTCTAATGTAAAGTTTTTAAAAGTAATATACTGATGTATAAGTACCTAATACAAGTAAAAACCAATAAAACCCGAACTATATGACATACAGACATTAACGAGCTAAGTTAGCATATTTGGACTAATAATTTAACTAAATAAGTTAAACACTTATAAAAATTACTTATTGGGCTTAATCCATTTGGGCCCAACATGTATAATATAATACTGATAATAAAAGTATAATTGGGCTAATGTAATATATTGGGCTTTTAATGGGCCCATTGGGCCTCAAAATGTAATTAAATTGAACTAGTATAATTAGTATAAAAATGTTACCAACACATAAACACTTTAATGAATGAGTAAAGATGTATAAACCCACTTGATCATCATCATATATATAAAATCATCATATGTATACATAATTGTTATTTTTATAAAGTCATTGGACAAGAGTCTAAGACGAGTATTATTTGTCTAGGTTTCTGTGATTGAAGCACGTACCATACATCCGAATTGCCGATAACCCGCTTTCCCACATCAACGTTAGTTCATAGCCTCGCACTCTTTTAAATGTTTTTATGAAATGTTTTATAAACCCGCGAGGGAGATAACATGTTAGTTTTTATGAAATAGGACACTAATTGTCCCGATTGCTTGTTTATTGATTTGGACCCGAATGATTGTATGTCCTGATGAATGATTAAATGACCCGATAGATGAAATAAAATGGATTATTAAAGTTAGGTTATGTCACTAAAAGTCCCATTAGCATGAATTGTGAACTACCGGGAGATTTGGTAGACGCTTATGCATATAATAGTACTATTTGGGGACGATCACCCCAGTTCACGCCTTGACGGTTGATCCCCGTAGTGCCACATTGATTGGTAAGCGAATTTATGTATGAGAAGATTTACACAAGCGTGATTATTGTGACGACACGCTAATTTAGATGGGCAAATGAGTTTCGGGCTAGCTACCCGTTGTTTGTTGTAGTAAGGTAACAATGTCATGCGGCTTATAATAATCCAAATAACGAAATACTGCTATACGCACTGAATTACAATGAATTGCCTGACTAGCAATACGGGGTCTTATTATTGATTTTATGTTCGTGTTTTGGTTTTACATAACCATATTCATATAACAGTTTTCATTTAACCTTATACAACGTTATAAAACGTATTGTATGATGTTTTTAACGACAATGGTTCGTATAATGATTTTGAAGGCGAAAGCCTATATTATGATTTTTGATAAGGAATTGTATAAAATAACTTTGGCTATTTTATGGCCTATTACAAAGATTTGTACAAAATGATTTTCGGTAATAAGTATATACCGATGATATATTAATGGTTTTATTAAACTCTATGAATTCACTCGGCGTTATCCCTGACCTTTTCTTTTAACATGTTTTATCTCATGTACTTGAAGGTAATTCTCGGGAAGACAACAAGAATTCATGGCCCGCACTTAAATAATAATTTCCATTCAAATCTTTTGTAAAATTGTATGAAATGACTATGACTTGGGACCTATGTAACTTTGATATTTATGAATGGAAATGCTTTATTATTAAACTACGCGATTTTTAAGCGTTGTCTATGATGTGAGTAATGTGCTATCCCGTAACACCAACGAGTCTTCCGCTGTATTGAATTGTGTAAATTTAGGGGTGTTACAAGAGGATGAGAGGACAAGGGAGCAACGGCTCTATTTTCCCACGGTTCCTTAAATGACCCCGCGGTTCAATATATATTGAGTCGCAGGTACCTTTAAGGACCCTCGGGCTTTGGAGTCCGTGCTCTTTTGTTTTTTAGTAGAGAAATCCCATTTGGTGGAGTTTTTATCCAAAAAGGATATTCTTAAACCATTTGGAATATGCCAAATTCAAATTAGGAAATATTCTCTATTCATTTGGAATATTCCAAATTTAAATTTCTATTTTCTTTTTAATAAAACATCTTCTTAAAAATAAAGTTTATTTCAAAAAATACTTTGTCACTTTAATTAAAAGCGAGTTTTAAGAAAATATTAATCCTTCATCACTTTAGTAAGGTTAATGACTTATTTAACCATACCTTGAGTGATTCATGACGAATGCGATCTTGGGGGTGTCGAGAGAAGTATACAAATGTATGCTTGAGTGATTACGAGTACCTTACACATTTTACATAATGTATTCCGATTTATACATTTGTCATCAACAAAACATAAAGAAATTATATCGACGAAACATCATAATGTTTGTACTAACAAAATTCTCTCTCTGGTTTGAAGCATTCACTAATGCAACGGTATAGAAGGTTTGATGAGTGTATGTTAAGCAATGAGTTTAAGCGCAGTAGTTACGACAACTGCGTATATTACCAAAGTTGTGCACAAGGGGAGTATATATATTGTTATATATAGACGATATGTTGATTGCTTGTAAGATCAAGGCTGAGATTGGGTCTACCAAGTCTTTGCTTAAAAACGATTTCGACATGAAGTAGCTCGAGGAAACCAAAAATATTCTTGGTATAGAGACCGGCAAGGATCGGAGTCTCAAGACTCTAAGGGTGTCCCAATCCCGGTACGTTTCTAAACTTTTAGACATGTTTAGAATTGACAGTGGAAAATTGGTTTAGATGCGATTGGGTGCGCACTTCAAGTTGTCGTTGAAGGATTTCCTGGTTAGGTATTTTGATGTTGAAAGGATGAGTAAGGTGTCATACTCAAATGCGATTGGGAGTTTAATGTACTTGATGGTATGCACAAGGCCAGACATAGCGTATTCAGTAAGTGTAGTTAGCAGATATTTGACGAATCCGGGCAAAATTCATTGAAAAATAGTGAAGCGGATTATGAAATCATTACAGGGCACTATAAAAGTGGTTTTAGTGTATGGGACAAATCGTGGAAACCATCTGGATGTAACAGGTTTTTTATTCAGACTACGCTAAGGATTCAGATAAAGGTAGGTCTCTCACTAGTTATGAATTTTTAGTATAGGGATGTGTTGTAAGCTGGAAGGCAATGCTACAATACGTGGTGACTCTTCCAACTACAGAGCAGGAGAATATGGCCCTTATGAAGGTTGTGAAGGAATCTATTTGGCTAAGGGAACTCTTGGAAGAGTTAGGCGTGATACTTGACATTGTGGCGGTTAATTATGATAATCATGGCGCGATTTACTTATCGTCGGAATCATGTTTTTCATGAAAGGACTAAGCACATTAATGTGCGTTATCTCTTTATCAGAGAAGTCTTGGAAGTGAATATGGTTGAAGTTCTGAAGGTGGGTACTGAACACAATGTTGCGGATGCCTTGATGAAGGTGGTACGTAGACGCAAGCTACAATATTCTTTGAAATTGTTGAGTGTTGGTGTAAGCTAATATGAATCATAAAGTGAAAATTGTTATAATTTAGTCATTACTATTAGCCTAACTCTAAAGATTCAGTAAGATTTGAATAGGGGCGGTTGAATTGCATGTGTCCCAAGCCTGACCCATGTTCCTTTTCTTGTTATCACAATCGACTTCCAAACTTTTAGGAGTCGGTTTTACCTCCCCCTCATCTCAATAAAAGGAGGTGAGAAGGATGGGATTATATGTCATTCTTTCTAGTTACAACCAATTAATAAAGTAATCGTTTGTGTTACCTTATGTGTCTTTTCCGTGATAACTAGTTGTTGCTCTTCTTTATGATCGACTTTATTCCGCATCTAGTTCAAAGTTGTAAGATTAAAATCCTACATCAATATTATATTTATTGACGGGTGTTTGTCAAAACTCGTCAAACATAATTGAGTTGGCTAATTTAGCAGGGTTGAGGTCTAGACGAGTCATCCATGGTAATCTAGTGAATAAAGGAATGATGGTGATGAGGCTGTTACCCAGCAGGCGTAATAATATGGAGGTATCATGTTTATAATTCGTTTTGTTTTCTAGTTTTAACATGAAATGATTTCTATAAATGTGCAGGGCATGGGGAAAGTGGGAAAAAAGGTTGGATTAGGTTGATAATTAAACACTTGTAATACCTTCGACTATATTTGTTAATATTCATCAAGTGCGTCGGGTGAGGAGCCGTATGGGAATTGGCGTATGACGAATGTGCATTTCATAATGCTACTAAGACTCAGTAGACCGAAAGCATTGGGTCGGATTATGAAGAATTTAAAATGTTGTAGAATAGATGCGACAATATAAGATTTAATACCTTGGACTATATTTAGAAATAATTTCCGGCTCATGCGATATCTTCTTCCCAAATACGTGTTTTACCATTGTCATGTTCAAGGTAGATTATCCGGTTACAGGTAAACGCCGATCGAGTTTGTTGTTGTTGTTACAATTAATTATACTCGTATGTTTGCATCATAAAGTAAACATCGGTTTTGTCATAGAGTTGTTACGTTCTTCAACATTTGATTCGTATCCACTATGAAAGAATGGTTTGTTTATGGAGAATATTAGAGTTATTTGTGTGAAAAATGATTAGATGAAGGTATAACACTGTTGGGTGTCGTGGTCTTCATCGCTCGTCAATCTTAGGTGGAGCCTCACCATAACTCGCCACCACACCATAACCTTTCGCCAAAGACTCGCCAAAGGGGGTTTCGCCAGCCAAGTGAGGAAGAAAAAAAAACAAAAACAAATGGGCCCCACTATTTTACTTAGATGGTGGGATGTTCCATCGCCATGATTTTGACGATTATAAAATGTTTATGCATATCGTCAATTCTGAGCAAGAAGCTGAAAGTTCATATACACGTAATTACATTGACTGGGATCGTGTTGGGGCTGAAGAACGTTTATATGCCGATTATTTTGCTGATCCCCCAAGATACCCAGAATATTATTCAGTCGCCGTTATCGAATGAGCAGCAGACTATTTCATAAAATAGTCAGAGGTATCGAAAACAAAATTGCAACTACTTCTCCTCCTTTACCCCCACATTGGGATTCTTTAGACAACGTCGTGATGCTACGGGTCTAACGAGTTTTAGTGTCCGTATGAAATGCACATCCGCCATACGCCAATTGGCATATGGCACATCACCTGACGCATTAGATGAGTATTTACAAATGGGGGAGCATTGTGCTCGTGATTGTTTAGATTTTTTTACTATGTGTGTTATTGAATTGTTTATGCCTGAGTTTTTAAGAAGTCCAACCCTCGCTGATATTCAAAGGCTATACGCAAAACATAACGCGTATCATGGGTTCCCGGGTATGCTTGGCATCATTTACTGTATGCACTGGGAATGGAGAAATTTTCCTAAAGAATGGCACATGCAATTTCATAGAGGTAATAAGAAATACCCAACTATAATGCTTGAGGTCGTACCATCACAGGATTTATGGATTTAACATGTTTTTTTGTAGCAGGTGCAAATAATGATTTAACAATTTTAAATAACTCGCCTCTGTTTGACGATCTACTTGAAGGCAACACCCCAAAGTTGTCGTTTCAAGTAAACGGAACTACATTCGATCAAGGGTATTACCTAGCCGACGGTATGTACCCCCAATGGTCATCCTTTGTGAAGTTTTTTCTATTGCAAATTCAGAAAAAAATGTCGTATTTAAACGTAGGCAAGAAGGTGCTAGAAAAGACATCGAAAGAGCATTTGGGGTGCTCCAGGGCCGATGACATATTATAGCTCAACCAGCTCGTGCTTATACCGTAAACAAGTTACGTCGTATCATGTACACGTGCATTATATTGCAAAACATGATATTGAAGGATAAAAAATATGCAATATCAGAGGAGGCGGAAATATCAATTTGTCCTCGTAATAATTTACTGCGGACTTGGGAAGAGCGATGTGTAACATCTCGCCGACTAGATAAAGAACTTTATGTTAAAAGGACGCACGCAAAACTTCAACGTAATATGATTGAGCATACATGGGAACAACATCTACTACGAGCGGCACAACATCCTTAAGCGTTATGTAGTTTGCAATTTTATTTTATTTTCGTATGTTTTTTTATGTTTGTTTTTTTAGGATTGTAATTTGAAGTTTATTGAAATAAATTTATTTTAGTTAAAAATAAAGGAAAAGAAAATAGAATGGGTAGTGGTGGGGCTAAAGTGAGAAGATGGGGTATGTCATGGTAAGATGTGTTTTGAGTGTCAAATGACGTGTCACCCCGTGGACCAGAGCATTTGGTGGTTCACCGCAGCACTCTAATATATTATGTACTATATAAAGTGGATATTAAAAAAAGTTGAAAAATGCTTACTTTCTTAAACTCAAAATAATACAATGCATTTTGGTGGAGTAATTTATGCACCAACGATTTTACAACATGTTGCTCGGTGTCGTAACGCGTTGTAACGTCAAGCCACGTTGGCGTAATGACGAGTTCGGTGTTACGTGTGGCTCGACGAGTTTGGTGTTACGACACGTAATGCTCTGAGATTTTGTATTTTGACATATTTTATGCATAACTTAATATTATTTCCAACTTTTGTGGGAACTTAAATACGTAGTAATTGAAAAAACAAATCTCTTGGTTTAGCTGGTGGTGGATTATGTGGGGTCACAAATCTGCTTGATAACTCTATGATTTGTTTTCAACATTGGGAGCTTCAGAATTCAAACTAAAAGAGTTTAATATAGTCTGATCATTACAGATATAATATATGAATAAACATGGTCTGGTGTAGAAATTGTATTGTTCCACAAAAATAGATTTATACAATGGTAGAAAGCAAACGAGCTGTGCCGTTAGCCCTTTAATATATGTTTGTGTTGTGTCGTATGATTTAAATAATTTAGATGCAAGCTAGCACTTCTCAGATGAGGCCTCTCCAGTTATAAACAATATAAAAATGAATAATCACAGTAATGATAGAAATGAAAGTTTATGGACATAAATTTAATAGTCGTGTGATAGGATCGAACTTGGGATTACGAGATTGCACACAATACATAAAGGGTTAATTTTATTTAAATAAATATATTTTATATATTTATTAAATCAAACCGAACTTAACTTAGCGATCGTTAAATAAATTAAGAGTTAGTTAAACGAACGTTAGGGAATTAAATAGAAGAAAAGAAGTAAACGGAAAGTTCCGGAAGCCACCCTTGGTGGGCTTATGGGTCGACGGCTACAAGAAGAAAAGGGGAAGGAAAATGATTTGTTTCCTAATTCGTTTATTACATGGAAACCAAGTTTTGCCAAGCCCTATATAAACACCCCATAGCCTCATAATTTTTCCCATCCCTTTTTCTCTCTCTCTCTCTCTTTGTGCGATCGGCGACACGCACCCCTTTAGGGTTCTTTGGTTTTTGATTTAGCTTAAATTCCACAAGTGTAGAAGCTCTTGTTTGCAAGTGCTAGACTCACAGTTAGCCCGTTGCATTACGTGTGTACAAGAGCGTAATATAGTTTTGCTCTAAACTATATCTTGGTATTATTCTTCACAAACCCTAATTGTTGATTCGTTGGTGATCTTGTGGATCTTCGCTAGAATAAAGGTATGTAACCCTAATCGATTAATTATAATTGTGTTATTATGATCTTGTTAAACCGCTTCCGCTATTACGTGCTTTGATCTTTTTTATGATTATATAATTGTTATGAATGTCATAAACCATTAGTGGCATCGAGAGCCGTTTTAACATGTTATAATTATCGAGATCTAAAGTTTTTTTAACTAATGGTGATTTGAGTTAAACTACATGTTGTTTTTTAGGTTTTAACAAAAATTAGGGTTTTTTTGTTTTTAAAAATCGGCCTAGCCGAATTTTATTTTAAAAAATTAATAATCTTTTTTTGTAAACCTGAAAATTACATGGTATAAACCTTTAGATGATTGCATGAATTAATTGTTATGTCATGTATGGTTACGATCCGTAGTATTTTAATTGTTAAGAGTATGTGGGAGATCCGTGATGAACATGCATGTTTTTTTCACGGATCATCGGATTTTTATATGCTATTTGCTTTATTTGATTCAAAGTTTTAAAATTAGGAAAGACTTTTTATGTTTATAAAAACCCTAGATTCTATGTTCTTTGAATAAATTGTTATGCATGTGGCTATTTAATTTAGTTTTTTTTTACCTACTTGTTTTCATACGTTTTATTTTATTGTATGTTGTAAACAAGGGTAATTTTTTCCAAGAAATATTAATATAGACTAAATCATATAAGAATTAATGAATTGTTTTGAGATCTAATTTACATATGATTTGCGTTGATTGGAATTGCAATAATAACTTAACGGCCTACTCAATTTTGACAAACTATAAAGTGGGTATAACACACCGCTGGTCATGTACCCGGTTAAGGAAGGAGGTGTTATGCTTCAGCGCTGACCAAATTCCCGGCTTGCCTGTGCGTCAAAGTTGGAATTACCTGCGTTTATTATTTGCATAATTCCTTAAGGTTGATTTAATCGCAAATTCACATCCGAAACATAATCAATAAGGTTATTACTTTATGCTTTAGCTAAGTTCTAGAAAAAGTACGTTGTGAATTTAGTTGTGGGTAAAAATCTTTAATTGGTTTAACCAATACCTCAACTTGCAAATATGTGGCGAAATTTTAGTATCACCAAAAGGTTTACTAAAAGTTTTATTAAACTAATGTCATGGAGATGTATGCATGCTTCTTCATACATGATTTTGACACCAAAATCAATACCCTTAAATTTAAGTCTTATGCCATCTAATTTACGAACACTTGAAGTTACAATTATCGTCATATGAGATTTGGATGATGTTGTAATGGAAAGAAAACTTCATGACTGAATATGATTGCACATGAAGGTTTTACGCTCTTTAGATTAGTTGACTTAATTAAGTTACTCAGTGAGATCTGGAAACTTAAGGCGTAAAGTAGGGATAAAACATGTTTACAATGCAAAAAGACTTTTGGCAATGTAAATCCCTAAAATATCTAGAAATTGCAAATTTGTTTGTCAATTATTGTTCGACAAGTTACCATGTTGAATACATTTGTCACTAGCAGATCAACTGATGTGATAAGTTTATGTCAATATGTATTCTAGTTTAAATGAAAATACTACGGTTTTATTACCGGGGTAATTTTATTTTCTTGAATGGTATTATCGAAAATACTAATGTTTGAACTTATTTCTATAGAAATAGCTCAACCCGAAAATAATATGACTATAAGTTTTGCGTTCAAAGGTTTCTTTGATCGTCCTGAACTTACTGGCCCTAACTTTAATGATTGGTATCGCTCACTAAGAATAGTTCTGAGAGTAGCGGGTACTATCGATATCTTGACTACTCCTTTTCTGGAGGATCTTGCTGAAGCAGCATCTGATGCGCAAAGGCTTGAACACGCTGCTAATGTTAAGAAGCACTTTGAGGTGGCCGCTTTAATGTTAGGGAAAATGGCTCCTCCGCTTCAACAGACGTATGAGATATTTTCTCCTAAGCGATTGCTTGATGAGCTCAAGGCTATGTTCGAAAAGCCGCAAGCTGTGGAGATCTACGACTTGGTAGATGCTCTGCATAGTTGCAAGCAAGCTCCTAGAAAGTTTGGAAGTGCCCATTATATGGAGATGAGGGGTTATATGGAACAACTCATTGCACTAAGACAACCCTATGATCATAATATGGCTATCAACTTGATCAATAGGTCCCTTAACAAGGAGTTCAATGATTTTGTTTGAAACTATAATATGCATTGCACGGGGAAGACAGTTAATGATTTGCATGCAATGCTCATTGACTTTGAAAAGGGGTTAAAGGACAAGGCATCTAATTCTACTCCTCCTGTGATTTATGTAAAAAGGGTGGAGTGAGTAAGGCAAAACCGCACAAGAACAACAAGAAAGGCAAAGGCAAGGGCAAGGGTGATAAGGGCAAACAAGTTGCAACTTATCCTAAACCTAAGCATAACTTTGTCAAGAAGAATCAATCTATTAAGGATGAGACTTGTTTCCATCGTAAAGCAAGTGGACACTGGAAGAGGAACTGCCCTATTTATCTCGAGGAGTTGCGAGAAATAAAAAAGAAGGCTGAGCTTAGTGCTACATCATCTTCAAGTAACTTATTTATGATAGAGTTATTTAATCTTACATACAAATCAAATTCCTGGGTATATGATATGGGATGTGGTATTAACATTTGTAATACCCTACAGGGATTTGAGTTGGAGAGGAAGCTTACCTATGGGGAACAATTTCTGCATGTGGGCAATTGTGACAACCATGGTTTTGAGGTTCGTCACTTAGTTTTATTTTGTGCTAGTTACGTGTCTTTACGTGTTTATGTGCTAATTGGTGTGTATAGATTGTGGTTTGGATATCGTTTCTGGTACGGGATACCTTGTGAGTGAAACGATGTGTGATGATTTCATGTTCATGAGTTCACATGGTAGTGACTATGAACTGAGATGGTGTTATTTAGTGGTTTTATGTATACGTATATGTATTATAGAAAAAAATATTTTTACGATTTACGGTTTAGCATTTTGAGGTCTCGGAAGAGGTATTTAGTCATGTGAGTATTTTACGGGATGGTTTTAAGTCATTTAGGACTTAAATATAAAGTTTATTTCAAATTCCAAGAGTTTTTATAAAACTGTATATTTTACGTCTTTTACGGTAAACGCGTAAATTTGACTAGTTTTACGGTTTTGAGGTTTTGGAGGTTTTAGGAGTTGTAATAAATTAAGGTAACTTAAGGTAATATTAATAAGATATTAACTAACAATAAAATATAAAAAACACGAAATTAGGGGGTGTTGGGTCGGTTTTGGACGCAAGAAAAGGAAAAAAAAAGGAAAACAAGGCTTTTATAATTGGGTAAAGATTCTTTTATTTAACCATATAATGTTTTTAATTGGACCAAAACACATCATAATCCCTGGAGCAAAGTGAAAATTCGTGGGTTTTATAAAAAATTAGGGTTCTTCATAGATTTGGGGGTTTTCATAAATCAAAGGTAAATCTTTAATAATCCCTTTTTAATTTAATTGTTTTTAATATTTATATAATCATCTTATGATGGATTTAGGTTAGGGATTAAATAAAAATCTGTATTTTAATGATTTCATAATGATTGGATGGTTTAGGGCTTGTAATTGGTGGGGTTATGGGTAATTAATGAGGTTAATTTAATTAAACCCGTTTTTAAAAACTGGGCAGAATTTTGAGTCAATTTTTTTGATTGTATAGGGTGTTCTACAAACGCTTATTTTGCGACCCAAGTATCCATGAAAAGGTAATTGAAGTGGCTTTCCAATGCAAGAAACGAGAACTAAATTGGAGGTGGGAAGTGGGTCAAAAACAGGTTACAACAGTCGGAGGTCAAAACAGTTTTGAAATCAGCCTGTTTTCTTTTTAAGTTTTGGGTTGTTTGGGGTACTTAGGGTTGCATTGGGACATTCAAACGAACATGGGAGATGGTTTATATATTATAGGAAGTATCTGCATTGGGGATAAGAATGTGGGTTAGGGTAAGACCCCCTAATCATAACAAACTTTTTGTATGTTTAAAATCAGTAAAATCTGGATAAACAAAAGTATATATATATATCGGGGCCTTAATACTAGCTTTAAGGTTGGGGAAAATGGGATGTGTTAGCTAACATATGTAAGGGCATAAGTATTCCCTTTACAGAGATCATGGGTATGTTTAGGTAGGCGTTTGGCTTATAGTTTGGAGACCTAAAAGTTGGGACTGTTTTGTGTAAAATATGAACGGGATAGTTATCAAACTTAACCAAGTTAAGGACTTGTTAGGGAAGGGTAATGGGGTGTTTAGAGCATATTAATGAGGGTCATATATGATAGAAGGCTAGATGTCCATCATAGGTTGATGAGCCGTTTCAGTGGTTGGTTCATGTTTTGATTATGTGTTTTTGGTTTGTTAGCTTTTCGCTAGTGCGAGGACTTTTGGAGAAGCTCAATCAGGTGAGTTTCATAGTCCCATGTTTACTAATGATTTTGACTTCCATATGGGATGGAAGAGACACTGTTTTGATATTTATAAATTATGTTGTGAATGTTTTATGTTTGGTGATGGACTTGTGTGTGCATACTTATGTGATTAACTGCTAGTTGATTTTTGATTGTTTATGTTTTGACTTGGTACCATGGGGATATTGGCAAGGCGAGGCCTTGGGATTGGTTCATAGGTATTTGGACGCCTATGGGAGTATGGTGTTGGTAAGGCTGGGAGCCTTGGATTTTGATGTGGATTTGGATTTGGATTTGGTTTGGTTGTTTAATCTTGAATATTAGTTGTTAATGCATGTTTGTATCACACTGTCCATATGTTTCCTAGATTTGGTAATTTTTCACAGCTTATGGTTTGGTTTTGGCGTTTGAGTCTAAACCTATGACTCTCACCAACTTTATGTTGACATATTTTAGTGTCTCTTTCAGGTGATATTATGGTTAAGCGTGAGAACTTAAGTGGCTAGGATTTGGAGTTGCGTAGGAATGCATTTAGAAGGAGATCCCCGTTCCTTCTGAGATTCTTTTGCTTGTTTTATAAGTGATATTGTTGGCACCTATATGTTTGATTTGTTTGTGTTATTTGTTTGTCTTGGGTAAGAGGTAGGACTGTTACCTACTTACCTAGACTCCTGCATTGTTGAGATATTGTCATGACATTTGTGTCACCATTTTATGACATTTCTTATATCATTTAGTTATCTTTATAGACACGCTATTGTTGTGATGATATCCATACGTCGTGCCCCATATTCCGCCATGGTGGGGTGTGACAGAATGGTATCAGAGATAATGGTTATAGAGAATTAGGTTGCCTAGTCGTGTAGCCTAGTCTATAGCTTAAGGGTCCCTGCATATATGCGTCATAGGAGTATGTGTGCATTATATAATAATTGATGTGTTTGGATGTTATTTATTGTGATGTTTACTAGTATGAATTGAACCATAGTAAGTTCATACTTAGTCACATGTTATTTTCTTTTCGAGTTGTGACTAGTGCGGGTTAAACCATAATCGTCCATGCTAGTCATTGTCGTATTTTGCTTAAATTGTACACTATAGTACATAATTTGGTACATGGTAGTTTCTATCTTTTGTTGGGTTATTTTATGTACCTGAGGTAGGGTATTTTTCTTTTGATGTTTAAGTCATGTTCCCTAAGAATCATGTGGTGGTTCGAGGTATTAGGAGTAGGTGGGTATGAAGGATTTTAAGCCGTTTCCACTCTTATGGGCGACATGACTTATAACTGATTATGTTTTCGTTTTGGATTTAGTCTATGCTGTTTTAGCTAGACTATGGATTTATGTATTTCAAGAGTTTGACTATGTTATTTTAATGGATAGAGTTTTGGACTTTTTTTGTTATGTGGTTATGAGCTTATGTGAGTTGATGGATTTATGTGTTATATGTTGTATTGATTATTATAAGTGTCATCATAGGAGGGAGTGCATTGGGGAAAGGGTAATTGTATAAGTATGGTGGCCAACATAGTTATACAAGTACCACAACTTCAATGGGTTCCTAAGTATGATTGCATGAAACAGGGGTAGTACATGCTTGTATATGATGAGATGTGGATTTTGGGTATATTTATAATATATGGGTTATGTAACGGCTGCCTACGATATGGCTATTTTTTTAGTGTGTTATATGTTTTGAGTTATAGTCGTGTTGTATGATTATGAGGTCACACGATATGGGTTGGTTTTGGTAATGGGTTTTGTGCCTTGTTGTGGCATGGTGAGATGGTGAGAAGGTGATTACTCGTATGGAAAAACGAGTGTATGACGCGATCGATTGACTTGATATGTATGATAACGAGTATGTTTTGGGAGATTTAATAGGTATATATATGCGGATGTATATATACTACTATGTCTTAAGTTATGATATATGGTCGTTCAGTAGTTATTATAACTTGAACGTACCTTGTGTTTGCTCATGTTTTATAGTGCTGGAGTTTGATGGAGTTCCAACGACGTTTTGAGTCTTTTGATGTGTGTCTACATTCGGGTATGTATTTCATTATTGAGAACCACTAAATTTCCTTACAAATAAGTGTGGCTGATTATAGGAAAACGGTTTTGAAAATTTTTTGTAAGTGTATGGTATGATATCGTGACTTACATATTTTTTTTAAGTTTGTGGTAGTAAGCTATAAAAAATTTGTCTTGAAAATAATTGGATTAGTTTTCTATGTAACATGTGATAATACATTTTAAAGGGGTAAAGATATTTTACAAAAAATTTCTTAAGTGTAATTAAAATTTTAGAAATATTTAACTAGACGGCAAGAGTAAAAGGGAGATTTTATTATAGTAACGATAATAATAACACCACATCTTGTAAACGTGTAGTAATTTAGTTATAACTAGCCAAAATATATTTTATAAAATAATAATATTAATATAGAATAAAATGAAAATAAAACACTGTATTTTATAAACATGTACTGGTTTCATAATAACAAGTGAAATAGTTTAATATGGGTAAATAAGATAATGGTTAGAATAAGATTGTAGTATACTAACTAGTTGATATCTGGATAAAACGATGAAGATAAAAGGATGAGTTATTGATTAAAAATGAGTATGATTGATTTTGGTAGTATTGAAGTTTGGTTCTTATGAGGAGTAACTAAATGGGGCGAAAGTTTAAAGTTTTCTAATGTATCGAAATTTGGTAATACTAATAGTGACGAGTCTAATTTTTCGTTGTTGGCACACTCCATTGATATTTCGGATTACAATGTTTTGTTTTCAGTTATTTTGGCTAGGGTTCGTTTTACCCTATATTTTATTTTGGGACACGATTATTTTGAATTCTTTTGTTACACGTCATGGTTGATTTATTTATGCGGTTGTGGGAACGTTAGGATGAGAGGATAGAGTTGGGTAGTATTACTTATGGTTAGATACTATAATGGAGAGATGTGTTTTGGTTTAAAGGTTGTGTTGAAGGAGTGATTAAGATTTGTGGAGTCTTAGAACTTATATTGGTTACGGGAATAAGGGAGTAAGTAAAGTTAGTTGACTGGTCGTGAGAACGAGACGTCATGCTATTAGAAGTTGGTTGAAGTACCATTAGGAGATTGATGAAAGTACCAGCGGATGTGAGGGTAGAGTAGAAATTTTCTACTAAAGATTGGGCAAATAACACGCAAGGGATTGGTATAGTTATGGAGGCAAGGTAGTAGTAGACACGTGAAGGGAAAACAGGAATGTAAAAGAATGATTGGTAATTAATGGTGAAGTAAAACAAGTAAGGAAGAGTGAGCCATTGAGGGGTTGAAGTACTTTTAGAAATATTATGGTAGATGAGTTGAAGTTAGAAGCTACTGGTAGTGTGAAGTTCCTAGGTAACATCATGGAGACGAGAAGGAGTGCGTAAAGAGCTACATCACGAAGCAAGGAGCTGAAAGGACTATGTGTCGGCTGCAAGAAGGATGCAAGAGATTTCGGAGGAGTCACAAAAGTTTCAAGGACTTGAAAGGTGACAAGCACTATGATGAGAAATTTACATATGGTTCGTGACGAAGAAGGGCAGATCGAGTATCGGAGTGGAGCTACAAAGAGCTGAGTTGAATAAGTTCCGTGGATAAGTGATTAGAGAGTCGGTTTTGTGAAGGTGTTATGAAAGATCTTTGGAAGAGAAAGCTATGCATTATCCAATGCACTAGTGATTTCTATAGATTTGATGAATGAAGTATGGAATTTTTGTTGGATGGGATAGTGTAGGAATAAGGGAGAACCATGGAAGGAGTGAACCAAGTAATCCTAAAAGATGATGAGTGAAAGTACCTCATGTTGGGTGCAAGATCAAAGTAGAAGTATGAGATATGAATAAGAATTCAAAATATGGCTTGGTAGACAAATGGAAACTAATGTAGGTATAAGATGAGAGTGTGATCCACATGGAATCACATGAAACTCTAGTCTGTCCCTATTAGGAGGGAGTAGGAGAACTGGTTGTGAGAAAAACAAGTGAAGCTACTTGGAAAATTTTGGCGTATAGATGACTAGATAGCCTTAGTTAGTGGAGTTGGATTATTATATATGCCTAGAATGCTAGAGGCATTTGGGGTACGTGACGTAGAGAATGATCTATACAGATCATGAACGTCTCCAACACATATTTAATTATCTTGATTGAACATTTGGAAAAGGTGATGGGTGGAGTTAAGTGAAAAGAAAATTGCAAGGCCAAGTACCATCTGGGAAAGGCAAGCATGGTTGATGAGACATGGAATAAGAAGAATGAAGTGAAGCTGAGACGAACTTGAACTATATGGATGACGTATTAGGGTGGTTTGGATGAAGGATGTAGGTTGCACGAGTTGAGTTGTCTAAAGCAGAGAACGCGTCAACATGTATGTTGCGTGGCTTGGACAATCATATGGAGAAAAGGGACGTAGACTATACTTCCTACATAGATAGGAGTAGCTTAAAAAGGGCGATGTAAGGACGAAGTTGGTGAAAGGGATACATAATGGGGTGGAGGAATAAGTACGACGAGAGTTGGGTTATAGTTGATAGACTGACTAATTCATCTCATATTTCAAGAGGAAAGAGAGGTCACGTAGTTGAGAAGTTGGAAGGATTGCGTACGGATGTGATGGAATAGAGGGTGTTGCGTAAAAGTTAGCCTAATATGTATGGAATGCCTTATGAAGGATTATGGCAAGGGAAGAAACGATGGGAAGCATCACATCGTGATGTATGGTAGGAGTTGAGGAAGAAGAAGGAAGTGTGTATAGAAGCGGAGCATGAATAAAATAGGTCGAGATAGGAACCGAAGGTAAAAACTTTGGTAGAGATTAATGAGTAGATTAAATCACAACGCAGGCTAATACTGTCGTAGTGTGGAAAAGGAAATGGCACTGACCTATACTGATTGTTGGGGAGGCTTAGTATCGATAATCAAATGATGAGGAGTTATAGGTGTGATGTGTCATAGGGACGGAGGGCTTGGACTAACTGAGATAACTGTCCTTTTGATGATGTGTATAGATCGCAAGTTGATTTGGATTGGAAGAACTAATGGATATGTGAAAGACCATCATAGGTCCCTTTGTAAGGAAATTGGAATTTTTAAGTAGTTTAGGGTATGGACTAAAGGGAGTTGATGTACATGATTGGATATGAGTGATAGGTGTGTAAACACCCATCTTTTCTACCACTTAATTACAATAATAACCGGACCAAAACGTGTATTTTATGTCTTTTATGTCGGAATTATGCGTGGTTTGTGTTTTTGTTGTGATTTAGGACGAAATTTTGAAAAGTGGAGAAAACACGAGAATTCACGGGCATTCACGGCTTTTATTGAAGAAAAAGATGAAAGACGAAGTCGAGAAGTCAAAAGTGGAAAAAGAACGGAAGTCCAAGGCCAATTCTGACGATTTATCGAAGAAAAAGTCAAAAGACGGAAGTTTATCAAAAGCCGAAGAACTCGAGTCTAATTTATTGAAGAAATTAAAGACGAGTTTAAAAGAAATCCCGAACCACAAGTCATTAGAGTCCAAGTAAAGAAGATTAGAAGGAAAAAGGACTAATGGTGCAATTAATGAAGACTATATGCTTAAGGACCTAATGACGCAATTAAGAGGAAAGGAAGAAGGGGAGGAAGCTTCCTAATCCTCCCCTATAAATAGTTTAGATTGTTAATCATTTCATTTTGTTGGCTAACTTGACAAATTAGCTCTTCCACCTTTATTTTATGCACATTTAAATACTTGTCATTTAATTACCTTGTCTTGCACCTTAATTACCATTTAATTCAAGTAAGTGTTTCTTTTTAATTCTTGTCAAGCTTTATCTTTATCTTGTTAATCTCATTCTTCCTTTCTTAATCTTGGTGTTGATTTGTTTATGTTTATGTTCTTGATTTTGGTTGATTTAATTTAAGTGGGTTTTGATTAATTTGATTAAGTTTTGTGAGTTTTATTGATTTAGATTGATTGTTTATGCTTTATATTTGTCTATCTATTTGTTTGGTTTAATCTTTTTGTTGATTTGGTTAAGTTTTGTTTAGATCCATATGTTTTTACTTTCCTTGTTCTTCGTTTCACTGTTACTGTTATTTCCCTGAGATTCGTCCCCAGCAATCATTCCGAATAGGTGTGGAACTTTGTGCTCTATACGGAATATTAAATATTCCGCATAGAGGATTTATTCCGCGTAACAGTTTTGTAGAAATCACTTATTCGGAATACTTAATTATTCCGCATAGGGGTTTTTGTAAAATTTCTATTCGGAATATCCTGTATTCCGCATAGGAAGATCTTTCCGCATAGGACTGGTTATTCCGAACAGGCACAACTTTCCGAATAGGAGGGATTTTTCCGCATAAAGCATTTTTCCGAATAGGCCAAACATTCCGAGTAGAACTTTATTCCGAATAGGGACAGCTATTCCGAATAGAGGTGTTATTCCGAATAGGAGGCACATTCCGCATAAGGGTGATCTTTCCGAGTAGACAAATATTCTGAATAGGGCTAGTCTTTCCGAATAGGTGACAGTTATTCCGAATAGCATTTATTCCGAATAGGAGTTTATTCCGGATAGGGAAATCTTAGTTTTTAGTTTTCTGCCTTTTCATTTTAAGCTTTATTTTTCCCGCCTTTCTCCTTACTCGCACTTTAAGTTTATTTGCCTTAGTCTAAGTTTTAGTTTTAGTTGCATTTTAAGTTTGCTTTAGTTAGATTTAAGTTTGCGTTATTTACTTTATTGCCCTTTAATTTTAGTCTTGCTTTTAAATACTTGCACTTTATTTTAATTAGACTTAGATTTACTTTAATTGCACTTTTACTTTAATTGTTCTGCACCTTTAATTTTAAAATACTACAATGACACATCTTTATTTCACCAAAGTTCAACTGAGTCACACATTAAACAACAAGTTTTTCAATTCGAAGAGGTTGGTAAAACGAATCTTTTTAACCTGAGTAAAACCGAGTTATCAAATGGCGCCGCTGCCGGCTCTTTTCGTAAAGATCAACAGTTTTTTGTGAGAGACACGTTGCTTTTTGGGATCCGTTCACTTGTGAACGTTATTTTTCTTGCATAAAAAATTCATAAAAATCATAAAAAAATTAAAAATTGATAAAAAATCATAAAAATTAAAAATTTCAAAAATCCAAAAAGATTTTCTTTTTATTGTGTATATATATTGTTTTTGTGTTTGGTTTTGTTTTCTTTTGCATTTTCAGGTGCATGCGTACTAGATCTTCTAATTATCAAGAGCCCGAGCCTCAAGAAGATTTAGATATGGCAGGTGTTAACAACAATAATCAACTACCGCACCTCAACAATAACAACAATGCTCTTCCACAGCCCGACCTTCGGACCATGGAGGAACTTTGTCAACCAACCATGTTTGGACGAGGAGGACCGATTGCGCCGATGCAAATCAACGCTCCTGAGTTTTCGTTGAAGCACCACATGATTCAGCAAGTGCAAACAAACCCATTTAGAGGATTGCCTGATGATGATGCCAACAAACACCTCGACAAGTTCATTACAATCACCCAGAGCATGAAGTTGGCTGGTGCCACAATGGATGAGCTTCGCCTACAACTCTTTCCACACACTCTATTACATCATGCCGAGAAGTGGTTTGATCGTCTCCCGAAGAATTCTATTCACACTTGGGATGACATGACTCAACGCTTTTTGTCGCGCTACTTTCCACCATCCATGGTCACAAGCCTTCGCAATCAGATCAGCGGTTTCATGCAAGATCCCGATGAATCTCTTTTCGATGCATGGGAGAGATATAATGTCTTGATCGACCGTTGTCCAAACCACAACATGCTTCCGGTCACCTTTATCGATACTTTCTACAACGGATTGACTTTTCGAGATCGTGATACGATCAATGCAGCCGCCGGTGGCACATTCATGAAGAGGAGACCCGAGGAGTGTAGAGAGTTAATTGAAAACATGACTACTCATCATAAGAACTGGGATTCCTCTGCTTCTTCTAGAAACAACACGAGAGTCAATGTTTCTTCTACCTCAGCAAACCCTGAGATGACCGAACTCACCCGCATGATGGCTGATATGAGCAAAAGTATTACGCTTCTCGCTTCAAACCAACAACAACAACAAGTTAAAGCGGTCGCTAATCCTTGTGAAACATGTGGCGGTCCTCACTCATACACCGATTGTCCTTCGACACAAGGAAATCCGAAAAATGTGTATGCAGCTTACGGTAATTATTCACCGGAAAATTACCAAGCTAGACAACAAGGGGATAGAAATCTGCTGAGCTACCGTTCAAACAATTACCTTTCACCCGGTTTTTCTCCTCAAAACCAAAATCCCGCCAACAACTACAATAGAAGCAACCAAATCCCACCTCGTGCTTCTAACCCTTATCAACCACCCACCCAACAACACCCACCCATTAATCCCGATGTTGACACAATCATGAGAACTCAAGGTGAGCAAATCAAGAATCTACAGAGCCAAATAATCAATTTGAAAGGAGATATCTTGAAGCAAGGTAATGACATCAGAACCGAGGTTCGTGATAATCTTCAATCCTCTTTCATCACTCAAACAACTGAATTGAAGAATCTATTGGCTAGTTTCTTGCCTGAAGCTCAACCTTCTTCTTCTTCGGGTTCTCTACCTTCAAACACCGTCACTAATCCGCGAGCTAATGTGAGTGCTATAACTACGCGTAGTGGAATTACCATTGTCAATCCACCTGATTAACCACCATCATCTACACCTCCTCCACCACCATATATCCCTACTCCTCTTACACTTAGTGATAGTACACCATTACCGTCTCCGCCTCGTCATGACGATGTATCTCGGAAGGACCCTTCAACATCACAACCTTCACCAACTACACCTTCACCTAACCCTTATCAACCTAGAATTCCATACCCTTCTCGCATAGGCAAGACCAATGATCTAACCAAGAATGACTACCAAGTATCGAAATATGTGGATATGCTATCTAAAATGACCATCAACATTAGCCTTGTTGAAGCACTTTGCCACATGCCCAAATTTGTCAAAGCATTCAAGGAATTGCTTAGCAAGAAGGAGAAGCTGATTGAACTCGCCAACACACGCTTAAATGAAAATTGCTCTGCAGTTCTTCTTAGAGAACTTCCGGAAAAGCTTGGAGATCCCGGTCGTTTTGTGTTGCCTTGCGTGTTCAACAAAACTGAAGAATTTACTGCCCTTGCTGATCTCGGGGCTAGTATTAATTTGATGCCACTCAGTGTTTGGAAAACACTATCATTGCCCGACCTCATTCCAACAAAGATGACTCTCGAACTTGCAAACCGCACTCTCGCTTACCCAGTTGGTATAGCCGAAGATGTGTTTCTTAAAGTTGGCACATTTACCTTCCCGGTCGATTTCGTCGTAGTTGATTATGAAATGGACCCTCGTATTCCTTTAATACTTGGTCGGCCATTCTTGAGAACCGGACGTGCTTTAATAGATGTGGCCGAAGGTGAGTTAATCTTACGAGTCGGGGATGATTCTAAAGTTTTTAAAATGGGGAAGCTTACAGGAAAATCCTTTGGAGGCCGAGAATCAGTGAATATGATAAATGTGCTCGATGACTTTACCGTCTATGATAATCCTCTATTCGAGTCTTCCACTGATAATCCACTCTTTGAAGATAATGTGGATTCTCACTCTACTATGGAACCTTCCACCATTTATGATTCGCCACCGGTCTTTGATGCTTATGATGATGATGATTCTAGCTCAGATTCGGATGATTTTGATTGTACTTCTGAGTATCCCGAGCTGCCCACATTCGATGATTTTGATGAGGCTGATACTCTCTCGAGCGATTCTTCCCATGATGAAGATCCTCCGCCATCACTCGATCCTACTTTGGACGATTACTCATTCGAGGAAGATTTCTCTGAATTTCTTAACACATACTTCCCTCATGAGACTGATGCACCTCCTTTGGACATTGAAGATTATCGTCTTGCTCCTACTTTGGATTTGAAGAGCATTTTGTCCAAGGAGAAGAAACCGGTTGACACCGAAATCCGTTGCACGTATGATTTGACACCTCTTTGTCCCACTTCTGAGGACGAGGTTGTGCTTCTTTGCGGATCTTCTTCACACTCGGCTGAGCCGGAGTGCTATTTTCCCCTGAAGGAAAAGGTGTTCGACCCCGGTATTGAAGTTTTTAAGCCATCTCAGTATCCACCTGATGAAATAAAAGGAAAAATCTTTGGAACCATTAAAGACATGCTTGCACCGCTTCATACTTGCTTCTACCGTGCTCCATCACTGCATAAGGGAACCTTGCCACTTCTCTTTTGGCTTGCCTTGTTCGCCTTAAGCTCTTGCTTAGTGATGGATGAAAACTATGTCTTTGATCCTGGTGGATTTGTTTCATGCTACTTCCGTTGATGATCAAGGTCGAGTCAGGCTCACGACTCGGTTAACAAAAACCAAGCGCTTCTTGGGAGGCAACCCATGCATCTATCTTTCCGCCTTCTTTCCCATAAGTGTAGGGGGGACCCTTTGGATTGCTATTTCCTCTCCTCACTTCTTAATCAGGGATTCGAACTTCAATGATCCACTCTTGATGATTCTTGACGACCCGTGATTCCGTGTTCTACTTTATCCCGGTTCTATCCTAAACTCTTTTCGATTCACTATTTTATATTTTCTCAATATTAAAATAGGAATCTCTTTAGTTGTCTTTTCCTTAGCGAAATTTAAACAACGTGCACAATGTCCTAAGTGTAGGGGAGTTTACGCCCACATGCTTAAACATTGAGGACAATGTTTATCTTAAGTGTAGGGGGGACTTCTATCGAAGTTAAGTGGTCTTTTCCTTGTATTTGTCCTCATTTTAACCGGAAAGTCAATTTTTCGACATTTTTCAAAATTTTTGATCTATTTTGGCCTATTAGTTTTTCCCTTTGTATAGTTATTTTCTTTCTTTGCTAGAATAAATGTTTAATAAGTGGTTTTAATTTTCAAACGTTGTGAATTTTTTGACTCAATCCGAGTTTACTCTAGCTAGTATCCTTAACGTGTTTAAGTCAAGTTTTGCTAGGCTTTTATATAGGGAGCTATAAAACGCGAAAGTCTTAACTCTAACGGGTTAAGAACAAGAACTTTTCGCAAGTTCCTATAATTGATCCTAGAGAGTCGTTTATCAAGGGAACTTTAAAATGCGATTTCTAAACTTGAAAAAGTCCAAGAATTTGCAAGATCCTATAGGCGACTCGAAAACCCAAAATTTTGATTTAATAGGCTAAGTATCCACGAGTCTCATTACTTGAGATTTTAAACTGTGGAGAACGAGATATGATAGAGCCAATTATAAGTTCGGTATTCTTTCGTGAATTTATGTGAGTTAATTATGAGCCTATTCTCCCATCGCTTGCTAATAATTTATCTGCTAATAAATAAGGTTGTACGATTTGAAAAGTTACTTAGCTTCTAGCCCCAGATCGTTTAAAAGTTGCTCGGTAATGACGAGAGTTCATAGCCAAGGCATAACTTATGAAGCGGGGCGCGAAGATTGGCGAGTCCGAAAAGGCCCTAACAAGGCATGAGGGCTATGTTTTGTTGCTAAAGATCCAAAAGTGATGTGAAGAATCATTTATCGAAAATCAATATGAAGGATCGAGACACACGACGTAAAGCAAAACTCCCCAAAAGTCATGGAGAAGTGTATCCGAAAAGACCCTAACAAGGTATGAGGATAAATAGATCCAAGTCAATAAAGGAGGCGGATCGTTGTATATCAAAAATCCAAAATAAAGATTGGAGAAAAATGAAGAAGTCGTGGTCCATATATGAAGAATCTCTCAAAAAGTCCAAGTGAAGAAATTCCAATTATGAAGAGAAGACCATTATTTCATGAACGTCTCTCAAGATTTGAAGTATGAAGTCGCTGCCAAATATCGGCCCGAGAAAGGTCTCAAATCGCGAACCAAGTTATGCCAAGATATGAACTTTTTGATATCCCGAGAAGCAGTTTTAAAAGATTTGGTCCTTTAGCTAACTATTGATTAAATCATGCACTTTATTTTCAGACTAAATAATTATCGAAATAAGTCAAACAATGCATCTTCGTGATCATTCAAGACAAATAATAAAATATAAGAGATACCCATAGGAATAAGGGAGTCTAAGTGAATAATTGGCCCACATAAGTTCGTGTTAGTCTACTAACTTATAATAACAATGATCTCGTTTTTAAGCTTGGTTTGGAGAAAGTGAAAAGTTGAGGATGATGATTATTCATGACATTTTCAAAACCCAAGGTATGCTTTTAATTTCTTTGCTTTGCATTTTTAAATTTTTCTATCTCTTTAATAAAGGCCAACGTGGATTGATTATGATGAAAAGTGTAAACTTGCTTTGTAACTAATGCATTGCATGAGGACATTGCAATGGTCAAGTGTAGGGGATTTGATAGGTGTGTAAACACCCATCTTTTCTACCACTTAATTACAATAATAACCGGACCAAAACGTGTATTTTATGTCTTTTATGTCGGAATTATGCGTGGTTTGTGTTTTTGTTGTGATTTAGGACGAAATTTTGAAAAGTGGAGAAAACACGAGAATTCACGGGCATTCACGGCTTTTATTGAAGAAAAAGATGAAAGACGAAGTCGAGAAGTCAAAAGTGGAAAAAGAACGGAAGTCCAAGGCCAATTCTGACGATTTATCAAAGAAAAAGTCAAAAGACGAAAGTTTATCAAAAGCCGAAGAACTCGAGTCTAATTTATTGAAGAAATTAAAGACGAGTTTAAAAGAAATCCCGAACCACAAGTCATTAGAGTCCAAGTAAAGAAGATTAGAAGGAAAAAGGACTAATGGTGCAATTAATGAAGACTATATGCTTAAGGACCTAATGACGCAATTAAGAGGAAAGGAAGAAGGGGAGGAAGCTTCCTAATCCTCCCCTATAAATAGTTTAGATTGTTAATCATTTCATTTTGTTGGCTAACTTGACAAATTAGCTCTTCCACCTTTATTTTATGCACATTTAAATACTTGTCATTTAATTACCTTGTCTTGCACCTTAATTACCATTTAATTCAAGTAAGTGTTTCTTTTTAATTCTTGTCAAGCTTTATCTTTATCTTGTTAATCTCATTCTTCCTTTCTTAATCTTGGTGTTGATTTGTTTATGTTTATGTTCTTGATTTTGGTTGATTTAATTAAGTGGGTTTTGATTAATTTGATTAAGTTTTGTGAGTTTTATTGATTTAGATTGATTGTTTATGCTTTATATTTGTCTATCTATTTGTTTGGTTTAATCTTTTTGTTGATTTGGTTAAGTTTTTTTTAGATCCGTATGTTTTTACTTTCCTTGTTCTTCGTTTCACTGTTACTGTTCTTTCCCTGAGATTCGTCCCCAGCAATCATTCCGAATAGGTGTGGAACTTTGTGCTCTATACGGAATATTAAATATTCCGCATAGAGGTTTTATTCCGCGTAACAGTTTTGTAGAAATCACTTATTCGGAATACTTAATTATTCCGCATAGGGGTTTTTGTAAAATTGCTATTCGGAATATCCTGTATTCCGCATAGGAAGATCTTTCCGCATAGGACTGGTTATTCCGAACAGGCACAACTTTCCGAATAGGAGGGATTTTTCCGCATAAAGCATTTTTCCGAATAGGCCAAACATTCCGAGTAGAACTTTATTCCGAATAGGGACAGCTATTCCGAATAGAGGTGTTATTCCGAATAGGAGGCACATTCCGCATAAGGGTGATCTTTCCGAGTAGACAAATATTCTGAATAGGGCTAGTCTTTCCGAATAGGTGACAGTTATTACGAATAGCATTTATTCCGAATAGGAGTTTATTCCGGATAGGGAAATCTTAGTTTTTAGTTTTCTGCCTTTTCATTTTAAGCTTTATTTTTCCCGCCTTTCTCCTTACTCGCACTTTAAGTTTATTTGCCTTAGTCTAAGTTTTAGTTTTAGTTGCATTTTAAGTTTGCTTTAGTTAGATTTAAGTTTGCGTTATTTACTTTATTGCCCTTTAATTTTAGTCTTGCTTTTAAATACTTGCACTTTATTTTAATTAGACTTAGATTTACTTTAATTACACTTTTACTTTAATTGTTCTGCACCTTTAATTTTAAAATACTACAACGACACATCTTTATTTCACCAAAGTTCAACTGAGTCACACATTAAACAACAAGTTTTTCAATTCGAATAGGTTGGTAAAACGAATCTTTTTAACCTGAGTAAAACCGAGTTATCAATGAGTATATCCAGCTAACTGGAAAAGAATAGGCAAGTGAGATATTTATACAACCTTAGGAGTTACACTGAGGGCATGAGTGATTGATTTAGAGGGAGTTAGGAAACTCTTTAGCGATGGCTGAGTTTTCATAATGATAAGTTATCATACTGAAAATCGATAAATGCCATTTGAGGCACTATATGAAAGGATAGGATGAGTTGTCCCCATTGTGGACTAGAATTGGTAAAAGAGGCTACTAATGTGGTAATGGTGTTTGTGGACAGAATGAGAGCAACAAGGGATGCTATGTAGAAAAGGAGGAAACCACTAGATTTAGTGACAAAGTTATGTAGGGAGTTTCACCCATAGTAACGGGTGGTATGATTTGGTAAAATGGAAGAGTTGATGTAGAGTTTTGTAGGTCCATTTATGATCTTTGGAAAGATCGGACCAGTAGCTTATGAGCATAGAATTACCTGGGGGAAATGAGTGGTATATATGATATATTTGATGTATTAAGATTGGTAAATGTTGTTTGAGAATGCATATTTGCATGTCCGGTTATTCGGGATTTGTGCTAATAAGAGTCTTTGTTTTATCAAAGAGTCATTTGTGAGATTTATTGACTGTGAGGTCAAGAGTTTGGCAATGAATTTAAATATTGTTGGTTAGTATATGTGGTAATTTGAGACTTGAACTAAAGTTCACATGGAAATTAGAGGAGTTCGTTTAGAAAAAGTATCCTCATGTGATTTGTTGTTTGGGTGTTTGATCCTAAGGAGTAAATCTCGGGACGAGATTTCTATTAGGATGGAGTGATGTGACAACCGTGGTTTTGAGGTTCGTCACTTAGTTTTATTTTGTGCTAGTTACGTGTCTTTACGTGTTTATGTGCTAATTGGTGTGTATAGATTGTGGTTTGGATATCGTTTCCGGTACGGGGTACCTTGTGAGTGAAACGATGTGTGATGATTTCATGTTCATGAGCTCACATGGTAGTGACTATGAACTTAGATGGTGTTATTTAGTGGTTTTATGTATACGTATATGTATTATAGAAAATCGTATTTTTACGATTTACGGTTTAGCATTTTGAGGTCTCGGAAGAGGTATTTAGTCATGTGAGTATTTTTTAGGATGGTTTTAAGTCATTTAGGACTTAAATATAAAGTTTATTTCAAATTCCAAGAGTTTTTATAAAACTGTATATTTTACGTCTTTTACGGTAAACGCGTAAATTTGACTAGTTTTACGGTTTTGAGGTTTTGAAGGTTTTAGGAGTTGTAATAAATTAAGGTAACTTAAGGTAATATTAATAAGATATTAACTAACAATAAAATATAAAAAAAACGAAATTAGGGAGTGTTGGGTCGGTTTTGGACGCAAGAAAAGGAGAAGAAAAAGGAAAAAAAATAAAAAAGGAAACAAGGCTTTTATAATTGGGTAAGGATTCTTTTGTTTAACCATATAATGTTTTTAATTGGACCAAAACACATCATAATCCCTGGAGCAAAGAGAAAATTTGTGGGTTTTATAAAAAATTAGGGTTCTTCATAAAATTTGGGGGTTTTCATAAATCAAAGGTAAATCTTCAATAATCCCTTTTCAATTTAATTGTTTTTAATATTTATATAATCATCTTATGATGGATTTAGGTTAGGGATTAAATAAAAATCTGTATTTTAATGATTTCATAATGATTGGATGGTTTAGGGCTTGTAATTGGTGGGGTTATGGGTAATTAATGAGGTTAATTCAATTAAACCCGTTTTTAAAAACTGGGCAGAAGTTTGAGTCAATTGTTTTGATCGTATAGGGAGTTCTACAAACTCTTATTTTGCGATCCAAGTATCCCTGATAAGGTATTTGAAGTGGCTTTCCAATGCAAGAAACGAGAACTAAATTGGAGGTGGGAAGTGGGTCAAAAATAGGTTACAACAGTCGGAGGTCAAAACAGTTTTGAAATCGGCCTGTTTTCTTTTTAAGTTTTGGGTTGTTTGGGGTACTTAGGGTTGCATTGGGACATTCAAACGAACATTTGAGATGGTTTATATATTATAGGAAGTATCTGCATTGGGGCTAAGAATGCGGGTTAGGGTAAGACCCCCTAATCATAACAAACTTTTTGTTCCGGACCGAAGTATCACAGACAACATATTATTGACTCAAGAGTTAGTGCATAATTATCATTTGGATAGAGGAGCTCCTAGGTGTGCTTTCAAGGTCGATATTCAAAAGGCATACGATACGGTTGATTGTAATTTTTTTCGTAAGATCCTTATTGGCTATGGTTTTCATGAGCATATGGTTATGTGGATAATGGAGTGTGTTTCAACTACGTCGTTCTCTATCTGCATAAATGGGAACTTGCATGGCTTCTTTCGCGGTAAAAGCGGTCTTCGTCAAGGTGATCCGCTCTCCCCATACTTGTTTACTCTTTTTATGGAAATTCTTACTCGTATGTTGAAAAGAAAGGTTATGGAAGCGGAAGACTTTTATTATCATCGCTTTTGTGACAAATTGGAGCTTATCAATTTATGTTTTGCGGATGATCTCTTTCTCTTGCATATGGTAATGTTGGTTCTGCCCGTGTGATCCACGAGAGTCTTGATGAATTCAAGAAGGCATCCGGTTTGGTGCCTAGTCTTCCAAAAAGCACAACTTATTTTTGTAACGTGTTAAATCACGTTAAGATTTCTATTCTTCATGTTCTTCCTTTTGAGGAAGGAAGGTTTCCGGTTAAATATCTTGGGGTTCCATTGATTTCTTCTCGGATATTGATTAGGGATTGCAAGGAGCTTGTGGAGAAAGTCCACAATCGTGTTGATGATTGGAAGAATAAAACATTGTCTATTGCCGGTCGACTTCAGCTTATTCGTTCGGTTATAGGGTCTATGAATGCTTTTTGGGCTACGGTGTTTATGCTTCCAACTAAAGTTCTTCATGATATTGAACAAATTATGAGGAGTTTTCTATGGTGCCCTGGTGATACTAATAAAGGCAAATCGAAGGTTGCTTGGGATGTGGTATGTCTTCCTAAGGATGAAGGTGGTTTGGGCATTAGACGTTTATCTCATTTTAATGCGGCGTTAATGGTAAGTCATATCTGGAAGTTACTTTCTAATAAGGACTCGCTTTGGGTAAGGTGGATTAGGGCGTATAAGCTTCATACTCGTAATTTTTGGGATGTGCCCATTAGTGGAAACATGTCTTGTAGCTGGCAGTATATTCTACGTTTGCGGCCCATTATCCGTGATTTTGTTTGGCATAAGATTGGTAATGGAGCTGCTACCTCGGTCTGGTTTGATAGGTGGTGCGAAATCGGGCCATTATCTAACTTTGTTTCGTATAGGGATATCCACAGGTCTGGTCTGAATCTTCAATCGATGGTTGCGGATCTGATTCATGCAGGTACGTGGGTTTGGCCTCCGTATATTAGTTCTAAGTTCCCGGTGTTATCTACTTGTTTAGTCCCGGTGAATAATGAGCAAGATAGTTTGGTATGGCGTCTTAATGATGGTTCTTTCAAGTCGTTTTCTGTGAATCTGGTATGGAATGCAATTCGTCCAAGAGATAATAAAGTCAGTTGGTTTCATGTGGTGTGGTTTCCTAATAATATTCTGCGTCATACGTTCAATCTTTGGCTTATTATCAAGGGTAAACTTAAAACACAGGATCGCGTTTGCTGGTGGGAAGCGGTTAGCAATCTTGGTTCTTCATGTTCGCTGTGTGAGCGAACCCCAGATTCTCATGATCACTTATTCTTTGATTGCGCATTTGCTGATTCAGTGTGGTCTCATATCAAATCTTTGGCTGGACTTTCTCATGTTCCTCATAATGTTTATACTATTGTTGATCAGATTGGTCCTAACGCAAATCACAAGTCGACGCATATTGTTGTGGCTAAATTGGTTCTTGCGGCTTCCTCGTACTTTATATGGCAAGAACGCAATTGGCGTTTATTTAAGAAGTCTAAAAGATCCGAGAAGCAAGTGATTGATTGTATTTACGCGGCTGTTCGCCTTAAACTCCTTTCTTGTAGCTTTAAACATACTAAAGAAGGGGATGTTTATGCGCGATTGTGGGAGCTTCCTGACTCGGTGTTTAGATGAGTTTGGTTTATTTTTGTTTATGTACCTTTAGGTGGTTCTTTCCTATTGGTGCCCTTGTTTTTGTAATATTGATGTAAGACGGATGGCATGTCATTCGTTTTTGGCTGTTCAAGCATTATTTGCTTGAGGTTAATGTGACACACAGTCACATTCCATTGTACTTCATGACTTTTGGGTGATTAATATATTTTACCAGGGATGATTCCCTTTTACCCAAAAAAATCAATAAAAATCTGGATAAACAAAAGTATATATATATATATATATATATATATATATATATATATATATATATATATATATATATATATATATATATATATATATATATATATATATATATATATATATATATATATATATATATATGTATATATATATATATATATATATATATATATATATATATATATATATATATATATATTGGGGCCTTAACAGTAGCTTTATGGTTGGGGCAAATGGGATGTGTTAGCTAACATATGTAAGGGCATAAGTATTCCCTTTATAGAGATCATGGGTATGTTTAGGTGGGCGTTTGGCTTATAGTTTGGAGACCTAAAAGTTGGGACTGTTTTGTGTAAAATATGAACGGGATAGTTATCAAACTTAACCAAGTTAAGGACTTGTTAGGGAAGGGTAATGGGGTGTTTAGAGCATATTAATGAGGGTCATATATGGGAGAAGGCTAGATGTCCATCATAGGTTGATGAGCCGTTTCAGTGGTTGGTTCATGTTTTGATTATGTGTTTTTGGTTTGTTAGCTTTTCGCTAGTGCGAGGACTTTTGGAGAAGCTCAATCAGGTGAGTTTCATAGTCCCATGTTTACTAATGATTTTGACTTCCAGATGGGATGGAAGAGACACTGTTTTGATATTTATAAATTATGCTGTGAATGTTTTATGTTTGGTGATGGACTTGTGTGTGCATACTTATGTGATTAACTACTAGTTGATTTTTGATTGTATATGTTTTGACTTGGTACCAAGGGGATATTGGCAAGGCGGGGCCTTGGGATTGGTTCATAGGTGTTTGGACGCCTATGGGAGTATGGTGTTGGTAAGGCTGGGAGCCTTGGATTTGGATTTGGATTTGGATTTGGATTTGGATTTGGATTTGGATTTGGATTTGGTTTGGTTGTTTAATCTTGAATATTAGTTGTTAATGTATGTTTGTATCACACTGTCCATATGTTTCCTAGATTTGGTTATTTTTTACAGCTTATGGTTTGGTTTTGGCGTTTGAGTCTAAACCTATGACTCTCACCAACTTTATGTTGACGTATTTTAGTGTCTCTTTCAGGTGATATTATGGTTAAGCGTGAGAACTTGAGTAGCTAGGATTTGGAGTTGCGTAGGAATGCATTTAGAAGGAGATCCTCGTTCCTTCTTAGATTCTTTTGCTTGTTTTATAAGTGATACTGTTGGCACCTATATGTTTGATTTGTTTGTGTTATTTGTTTGTCTTGGGTAAGAGGTAGGACTGTTACCTACTTACCTAGACTCCTGCATTGTTGAGATATTGTCATGACATTTGTGTCACCATTTTATGACATTTCTTATATCATTTAGTTATCTCTATAGACACGCTATTGTTGTGATGATATCCATACGTCGTGCCCCATATTCTGCCATGGTGGGGTGTGACAGCAATGGTGCACAAGCAGCGGTCGAAGCTATAGGAACATTTAAACTAGTTTTACCTTCGGGTTTAGTACTGAGTTTAAATCATTTTCAATATGCACCTACAATTGTTAGGGGTGTTATTTCCTTTTCGTGTATGTTGGATCTTGGATTTATTCACACTATTGATAATAATAGAATTTCTGTTTTCAAAGATGGTTTATTCTATTTTGATGCAATTTCTGTGAATGGTGTTTTTGAAATTAATAGGCATGATAATAATTCCAATAGAAAGATTAATTCTGTTATTAGCATGTATAAGAAGAGAAAGTTAGACAAGAACTCTTCTTATCTTTGGCATTGTAGACTTGCCTATATTGGGAAGACTCGCATACAAAAGCTTCAACGTGATGGTATTTTAGAAAATATCAATGATGAATCATTTGATAAATGTGAGTCTTGTATCTCTAGAAAGATGACCAAGAAACCTTTTAATAGCAATATTGAAAGGGCTACTGAACTACTTGGTTTGATACACACTGATGTGTGTAGACCACTTAGACATGTGTCAAGGAAAGGTACTAGCTACTTCTTAACGTTTACGGATGATTATGGCCATTATGGTTATGTTTATTTACTTAAGCATAAACATGAGGTATTTGAAACATTCAAGATGTTTAAAGCGGAAGTAGAATTGCAACTAGGAAGGAAGATTAAATCTCTTCGTTCTGATCGAGGCGGTGAATATTTAAGTCAAGAGTTTAAAGATTATTTAAGTGAGAACAGAATTGTTCTGAAACTTGATTCTCCATATACTCCACAACAAAATGGTGTATCCGTAAGGAGAAATCGTACATTATTGGATATGGTACGATCTATGTTTAATCTTACAACTTTACCTTTATCCTTTTGGGATTATGCTTTGGAATCTGTTGTTCGTATTCTGAATATGGTTCCCACAAAGAAGGTTGATAAGACACCATATGAACTATGGCATGGAAACAAGCCATATTTGTCTTATTTAAAGATTTGGGGTTGTGAGGCGTATGTGAAACGTGACTCTGAAGATAAACTCCAACAGCGCTCAATAAAATGTATCTTTGTAGGTTACCCTAAGGAAACTATGGGTTACTACTTTTATTATCCGCCTGAGAACAAAGTTATTGTTGCTAGGTATGGAGACTTCCTTGAAAATGATCTTGTAAATCAATAAGTCAGTGGGAGAAATTATGATCTTGAAGAAATTCAAGAAGATACATTGCCTTCTAAAAATACTAGCGAAGAAATTCTAATAGAGCCAGAAAGTCTGGGAGATCCACCAGAATTAATTCCTCCACGTAGGTCTAAAAGAACCGTACGTGCGCCTAGCAAACTATGTCTTAACATAGATGATAATGAGGAGGAAGTAGGGGATCTTGGTGAACCTGCTAACTATCGATCCGCATTGCCTGATCCAGAAAAGTCTAAATGGATAGTTGAGATGAATGAGGAAATGAAATCCATGAAAATCAATGATGTTTGGATTCTTGTTGATACACCTAAAAATGATAAAGTAGTGAAAAATAGGTGGATATACAAAAAGAAAACCGACATGGATGGTGAAGTGCAATCCTATAAAGCACGTTTAGTAGCTAAAGGTTTTACTCAAACTTTTGGCATAGACTACGAGGAGACGTTTTCTCCTGTAGCAGACTTACGAGCTCTTGGGATTCTCATAGCTATAGCAGCATACTATGACTATGAGATATGGCAAATGGATGTTAAAACTGCCTTCTTGAACGGTCGCTTAGATGAAGACATCTATATACAACAACCGGAAGGGTACGTTGATCCTAAATATCCAAAGCGCGTATGTAAACTTCAAAGATCTATTTATGGTTTGAAGCAAGCATCACGTCAATGTAATAAACGATTTGATGAAGAAATCAAAAAGTTCGAATTTATTCAAAATCGAAATGAGCCATGTGTATATCACAAAGCTAGTGGGAGTGTTGTAGTGTTCCTCATTTTATTTGTCGATGACACATTAATCATGGGAAGTAACATTCCAAGACTTAAGGAAGTTAAGGATTTTCTTGGTAAATGTTTTTCTATGAAGGATTTGGGAGATGTTGCATATATTATGGGAATTAAAATCTACCGAGATAGGAAAAGACGGTTAATTGGTCTAAGTCAAGATGCTTATATTGATAAGATATTGAAGAAGTATAACATGCATAACTCCAAGAAAGGGTTTCAACCTATGGAGGTTAAGCATGAATTAAGTCATGAGTTAGATGCATCAACTATAAAACCCGCATTTAAAATCCAAGAATATTAATTACACACCGTCTCAGTTTTATTTAAAACGTGATGTAATTAATTATTCGGGAAAATATAATAACTTTAGCTATTCAGATATGAACCATTCTAAAAATCCATGAATGTTAAATATACACAGTCGTAGATTAAATTAAAGTTTACGCGGTTAATCATTCTAGTTATTTCAGAACAATAAATGGTAGTACTTTTCGAGCTTTACAAGTATTACGAAATAAGTATTAATTATTTTATTCATAAAATATATAATACAAAACCCCGAAACACGAACTCATAACACAAAAGTTTATACTCGATAATTTATTAAAGTCGAGAAACGGAAATCAGAGATTGTTGTGTTTGGGCCGCGGCTTCATAGGCAAAAGAAAGAAATCTGGGCTTTGAGCCCAGTCCATTAATTCATAAAACACATGGAATCCACATTATGTTTTACAAACAAAAGAAATAAAACATGTCTAGGGTTTTGGTTGCTGTGGGGCTGCCGACAAGAAAAAAACACAGGGGACGAGTTTTTTTGTTTTCTTGGAATGACCCGAGTTCATGTTGTAATCCATCCTATAACGGTAACTTCTCCATTTCATTGTTTTCTTTTATTAGTCACGTTTTCCCATAACTAGTAATCAAGAACAAATGTATTATAAACATCAAACATACTTCTATCCATTTTATTTTTGTGTCGGGTTTTACTATTTACACACGAACCAAGACCAACAGGGGGTCTCAGTGTGTACTGTCTTGGCCCAGCCGCCACCAAATGGGGTATGGGGTGACTGTGGCTGTGACGGCACCAGCAATGAACCACCAACGTTGCGTGGGTTTGTAACAGGGGGCGTTTGGGATAAGTCGCAGGGTGTGTTTGGTTCGTATACAGTGGGCTAAAGCCAAACAGGGGGATTTGTTTTGTATGTAGTGGGAACCGAGAGCCTTAAGGCTCTCGGTGGGTACCAACTGCACAGCAGGGGGTACGCAGCATAAGCAGTGGGAACTTTGACAGTGAAGTGGGTACTTTGGGCACACCAGTGGCAACCGACATAAGGTCGGTGGCTGCTGTGGGTTAGGCAGCAGGACCACAACCAACCGGCTGTGGTTTTTTGGTTCACGGATGACCCGAGACAATGTGTCTCGGAGAGCCTTTGACTCGGGTTGTAAAATTTTGTTACGATAAGAATTTTTAGAAGAATAATTTATAATCATTAAATCATTTAGTTTATTTAAGTTTTATACCTTAATGTTTACACGTCCAAATGTTATTTATTTAAACTATATATTAAATAAATAAGGTTTAACTAGCTTTTATAAATAAATATATAAAAAGGGTATGACATTTATTAAATGATTTATTTCTGTTTACGAACTAATTAAGGAGACCTTTCTATTTTAAGAACTTCTAGTTTTAGAAACTTTCTATTTCGGGAAAACTTCCTATTTTAGCAGGTTACTTAATACAGTATAATACCATATCAGGACACAGTATAATATACATTAACTAGAATACATGATATATACTAATCGGTAAACATTTAAAGACAGTCAGATTATCAGAAATACACCGGACTATCAGATTTAATCGGATTATACATAAACAGTAATACAAGAATAAAATAAATTAAACTAAGAACATATAAGAATTAGTATAAGCTCCTTCCAGTTGAAGACGAGATCCGTCTTACTAACTCCTGAGCATATTCATTTTATTTTTGCCAGAAAAATCAGTATAAGTTGTTTCAGCTTTACAAGCACGTGAATTATTATCTTATAGCTGCGAAGATTTCTAATCACCATTCATGATGCGACTTCTGAAATTCGTTAAATTCGTGATCAGCAGATTATCCTAAAGTTTCCAGATGTCATTCTAGAAGGTTTTCTAGAAATTCATTCCTAACAACGAGACGGAATATTACATCGGTCTTGTCTCAAGATCAGAACCTGTTTTCAAAACTCTTTAGTGCAAGGTTCCAGTTAAGTTAAAAGAGTTGCAGAATTTGCTGCAAGAATTACCAGAACGAGACTTTATTCGCCCTAGCACACTACCAGGAAGTGCACCGTTTCTGTCTATCAGAAAGAAGGCCGGTAACATGAGATCATGTATCGATCACCAAAAATTACAAAATCGCCATTCATAAAACGATACTCATTCCACGAATAAGAGGTTACTTGACCTGCTAAGATGTCTTAATATTTTCCAGAACAATTAGCGACCATGCCACCAGTAGTGGTGAGAGAAGAACATGATGTTTTCCAGATTGATGTTGAACATGTTATAGCCTCTCTAAAATTTTGACTTATACGTCTGAGCTCCCTAATGCTCCAACTATATTATAAAAATTTATGAATAAAAAATTTCCCATCAATTTTCAGACAAAATCATTAGTATATTCATTAATCACATTCTGATCTACTAAATCTTAAAGAAGAACGCAAGATCATCTTCTCACTGACATGCAGATTTTCAGATAGGAGGAAATTATATAAGCAACTTTCCAGATGTATATCCCAGATGAACAAAGTGACATTTCTGAACCACCCTATTTCAGCAGAAAGCAATTTCATACAATCCTGCGAAGGTGAAGGCCATCACCTGATGGTCCCGACCGACGCCTGTGAACGAAGTACCAAATTATATAGAACTTAATTGACTGCTACCGCAGAAATTGCTGACAGTTCTCCCTAAAAAAATTCCATGACTATTCAACCAGATTTCCACCAGAATGTCCCATAATCAGGCAGAATTTTGATAAAATCAGTATCACACATTGATACAACTATGTTCATACCAAGATGCCTGACATACCGCAGGTTTAAGATTGAACGTCGTCATGGTAGTGAGTTACTACAATCCTTAGAAATTTCCGAGCAGAAATGAGGTAAGATTCCATGGAGGTTATTGTCAGTTACCACAAACTCATACGAAGCATAATGCTATCTAAGTCGTTGTTAACCAGCTAACCCAGCCTACGCGTCTTCTTTTATCCGAAATGATAACGCAGTAACAAATCTGCAGGAAATTCAACAATAGATCGTATGATTCTAAGGTATTTCATTAACAATCTTGTCAGATAGAAATTAGCAGTCGCGAATCACGCTCAAGTTCATACTCTCGATCACGTGTACGTTCGCATTGACGTTCACATTTATTTTCACTTTCATGTTTACGTCTCATTCGCAGTGCGATGCTATTTCAATTCATGTTTTGTGCTATCTCATGATTTAAGCTCACGTTAGCATTCATAACATTGTTCGCGTTTAAGTTCGTATACCATATCACGATACAAGTTTCACAGTTTATTACCAAATACAGTTACTGAAAGCTTGAGAAACCAGACTCAAGTTAGCACAGCTATTCCATAACCAGGCAGACGTTTCACATCTCAGGCTGTATCGTTTGGCATTCCTTACTTAGTCAGCATACGTTCATGATATGTTCTAGTATCACGTACTAATAACGACCTAATTATACATATTCAACCTATCATTATTAATAAGTGTGAAAACACTTATCCTTTTACCACTTATTTCCAATAATAACAAGACCAAAACGTGTGATTTATGTCGTAAAAGTCGGAATTATGCGTGGTTTGTGTTTTTATTGTGTTTTAGGACCAAAATATTAAAAAGGAAGAAAACACGAGCTTTCACGGGCTTTTATCGAAGAAAACGGGAAAAGACGAAGTCAAAAGATCAACAGTGCAAAAAGAACGGAAGTCCAAGGCCTATTCTGAAGATTTATCGAAGAAAAATTCAAAAGACGGAAGTTTAACGAAGTCGAAGAACTTAAGTCTAATAGAAGAAGAAAATTAAAAGACAAGTTCAAATCCCGAGACGACAAAGACGAAGAATTAAAGTCAAGTCGAGAAAACGTGAAGAAAGCAAGAAAGAAGATGCAACACATGCACTCCTTCCACCTTCCCTATAAATACCCTCCTAATAGTCATTAGGAGGGTGGTTAGAGTTTTTAGTTAATTTTTCACTTTTTAGTTTTCTCTAGTTTTAGAGAGAGAAAGTCTTAAACTTTCTCTCACTAAATTTCATCTTTTTCTTAATCTTTCAAGATTAAACACTTTGTATTGCTTATTTTATTAATCAAAGTTCCATTTTAAGCTTTTATTCCTTAATCTCATTCTACTTTTCTTTGATTTTAGATTGATTTTGGTGCGAATATCATAAGATCCGTGTTGTTCTAATTGATTTCGTGCTTAAAAAGTTAATCTTTTGATCATTTTATAAGTTTTCATTTGATTAAGCTTTAAGACTTTTGTGCTTATTGGCTTATTTTTATGATTAGCTTATTTTTCTTATTAAAAAGTTTTATTAAAAAGTTTATGTTTTTATTGTTTAATCTAAAAAGTTGATTAATTTCGAGTCAAATAAGTTGATCAAAGTGCTTATTTGATTCGGTTTTGTCTTTGATTCGGGTTGGTTTTGTAATAAGCTCATTATATAGCTTATTTACTTGCTTATACCCAATTTCCCCCATTTTCGGAAAGGTATTATAACCCTTTTCCGATTGCTACCCTTTCCGACCATACGCACCATCCCTTTTCCGATTGATCCAATCGGAAAAGGGTTTTGACTTTCCGATTGGCTCCCCAAGTTTTCCGATCTAGGCATTTGTTCCATATTCCGATTGTGGAGTTTTCTGGTTATTCCGATTGTTAGTCTTTCCCATATTCCGATTGTGGACAAGTTTAGCATTCCGATTGAAGGGTTTTTCCTAACATTCCGATTGGTGTCCTTGAATAGTATTCCGATTGATTCCATTTTGGTGGATATTCCGACCGGTGTTACCCATATTCCGATCAACCGATCGGAATACATTCCGATCGGGCCTCTTTTGGCTTGTTTTGGTTTCTTTCGATCTTACTTTCTTATAGTACTTTTTATTTTCAGAAAATTTTCCAAGTGTTAGTTTTATTTAGTGTGTTAGTACTTTTCCATTTTACCTTTAAGTTTATATGCATTTATTTTCACTCGTCATTCAGAATTAATCTTTTAACTTCCCTTTTACTCATCGACACTTTAATTACTTGCTAAATAGTTTAAAATATATAATCAAAATCAAACCATCCTCTTGATTCACCAAAAGACGATTGAGTCACACTTAAGACCGGTTTTCAATTCGAAAAGACTTGGGACTTACAAAATTTATATTTGGTTGCAAAACTAAGTATTAAATGGCGCCGCTGCCGGCTCTTTTCGTTAAGATAAACGGTTTCTAGTGAGAGACGCATTGAATTTTGGGATCCGTTCTTTGAACGTTATTTTCATTAGCTATAAAAATTTCCAAAAAATCCAAAAAAATATAAAACTCTTCAAAAATACAAAAACATTGAAAAATCATTAAAAGCAATTCTTTTCAAAAGGTTTTGCACCAAAAATATTATATAGATATTCTCTTTGTGTATATTTTTCTTCTGCAGGTGCATGCGTACTAGATCTACGAACTATTCTGAGCCCGAGACTCGTGAAGATTTAGATATGGCTGGTGTTAATAACAACAATAATCACCCACCTCAAAACAATTTTAATAACAACAACAACAACAACAATGTCCTTCTACCTGATTTACGAACCATGGAGGAATTGTGTCAACCCACCATGAACGGACGCGGAGGCCCGATTGCGCCGATGCATATCACGGCTCAAGAGTTTTTGTTGAAGCATCACATGATCCAACAAGTGCAAACTAATCCATTCGCCGGAATGCCTAATTATGATGCCAACAAACACCTCGACAAATTCATTACTATCACTCAAAGCATGAAATCCCCCGGTGTTTCTATGGATGACCTTCGCCTCCAACTTTTTCCACACTCGCTTTCTCACCATGCCAAAAAATGGTTTGACCGTCTTCCTAAGAATTCTATTCATACGTGGAATGACATGACTCAACGCTTTTTATCGCGCTACTTTCCCCCATCCATGGTCACTAGCCTTCGTAACCAAATTAGTGGATTTATGCAAGAGAATGATGAATCGCTTTTCGATGCTTGGGAACACTACAATGATTTGATCGACCGCTGTCCTAATCACAATATGCTCCCCGTCACTCTCATTGACACCTTTTACAATGGTCTCACCTTTCGTGATCGTGACACGATCAATGCCGCCGCCGGTGGTACTTTTATGAAAAGGAGACCGGAGGAGTGTCGAGAGTTGATTGAAAACATGACTACTCACCAAAAGAATTGGGATTCTTCCGCATCCTCAAGATCTAATCAGAGAGTCAATGTTTCATCTACTTCTTCCACCACCAACCCGTCTGTTTTGGAACGTGCTATTCTTGATATTAACAAAAGTCTCCAAATTTTGACTTCTAACCAAACTCAACAAGCTAAAGCCGTTGCTATTTCTTGTGACACATATGGTGGTCCTCATTCCTACAATGAGTGTCCTTCTACTCACGGCAATTATTCTGAAGACGTTAACGCATCATATGGTACTTATCCCACGGGAGGCTATCAAGCTCGCCCTCAAGGAGACCGTAACTTTCTAAGTTATCGCTCCAACAATTATCTTGCTCCCCCCGGTTTCCCTCCTGCTAACCAATCCCAACCTCGTGCAAATAATCAATATCAATCCCAAAGAAACCCATACCCAACTTAAGGAAATTCTCAAGCTTACCAGACTCCACCTCTCAATCAACCGATGGCAGTGAATCCAGATGTCGAGACATTTATGAAGACTAATCGGGAATTGGTGACGAATCTTCAGAGTCAAGTCCGCAACTTGAAGGGAGAAATGGCAAAACAAGGGAACGATATTCGAGCCGAGCTAAGGAATGATATGGCCAAACACAGTGATGCAATTAATGCAAACATGCAAAACTCTTTTAACAATCAAGCTCTTCATCTTCGTGATATGATTGGTTCGCTCATCCAAGGTAATCAACCCTCTGCTTCGGGTACTCTTCCGAGTAATACCGTTGCGAATCCAAGGGGGGAGATGAAAGCAATCACCACTCGTAGTGGAAAAGGTTATATGGAACCCGAGCTTCCTACACCTCCACCCGTGATTGTGAACAAGGAAAACGAGCAACTTTCTTCACCTCCTTCACCCTCTATCCCCATTTCCCCACCACCCGTGGTTGTGAGTGATCCTATTCCCTTAAAGCCTTCTTCTTCATCCAATATACCTTATCCTTCAAGGTTGAGGAAAGAGAAGCAAAAGAGCAAGGATGATATTCAGCTTTCAAACTTTCTAAAAATGTTTAAACAATTGAATTTTAACATCTCCTTTGCCGAGGCTCTCGCTCACATGCCCAAATACGCTAAGATGTTTAAAGATATTTTAAGTGATAAAGAAAAGCTTCTTGATATTGCTCAGACCCACCTTAATGAGAATTGCTCCGCAGTGCTCTTAAGGCAATTGCCCACCAAACTTGGTGATCCGGGTCGCTTCTTGATTCCTTGCAACTTCCCGGGAGTAGAGAATTGCATGGCCCTAGCCGATCTGGGTGCCAGTATAAACTTAATGCCTTTAAGTGTTTGGAAGCAATTATCTCTCCCCGAGCTAGTCCCCACCAAAATGACTTTAGAATTAGCCAACCGTACGGTTGCTTATCCAGTGGGGATAGCCGAAGATGTCTTTGTTGGCGTCGACAAATTCACCTTCCCGGCGGATTTTGTTGTCGTTGACTACGAGATGGATCCCCGTGTTCCATTAATCGTTGGACGTCCATTTCTGAGGACCGGTCGCACTCTCATTGATGTAGCCGCAGGCGAAATAATCATGAGAGTTGGTGACGATAAAATTGTCTTCAACATGGGTAAGATTTCTAAGCAACCTTATTCGTATGAGAGTGTTAATGCTATTGATGTTCTCGATGAGGCTTGTGAAGAACACTTTCATGATGCTTGCGAAAGTACTCTCTCTTCTCTACCCAATGTTGAGACCGTTGCCTCTATTGCTCCAGCATTGACTCCTTTTGGAGAAAGTGACTTGGATGATTTCGAAGCTAGCTTGGGTCCTCTCGATATTAAGTATGATAATTTGTCCACCAATTGGGATGAAGACATTCGTACTATTGAGAGACTTCTCAATGAGGACCCATTGTCTCCTCCTGCTCCTAAAGAAGTGACTAATGATGATCCATCGTTAGTTTCACCATCTATTGAGAATCCCCCTACTCTTGAGCTTAAGGACCTACCACCTCATCTTGAGTACGTTTTTCTGGAAGACGACGAGAAGCTACCGGTCATCATCGCAAAGGATCTGAAAGAAGACGAAAAAGCCCGACTTGTCGCTGTGTTGAAGAAGCATAAACGAGCTATCGCTTGGAAAATCTCCGACATCCGTGGAATTGATACTCACTTCTGCACACATAAAATTCTCATGGAGGACGACTTTAAGCCCACAATTCAAAGTCAACGAAGGGTGAATCCTAAAATCCATGAAGTCATCAAAAAAGAGGTTATCAAAGTTCTTGATGCGGGTATGATTTACCCTATTTCGGATTCACCATGGGTTAGTCCAGTCCATTGTGTGCCTAAGAAAGGCGGAATCACCGTTGTGCCCAATGCAAACAACGAGTTAATTCCTACCCCTCTCGTTACTGGGTGGAGAGTTTGTATAGACTACCGCAAACTCAATGATGCCACGAGAAAGGATCATTTCTCTCTACCTTTTATGGACCAAATGCTTGAACGTTTAGCGGGTAATGAATATTACTGCTTTCTTGATGGTTTCTCGGGTTATTTTCAAATACCCATCGATCCCCAAGATCAAGAGAAGACAACATTCACTTGTCCCTACGGCACATTTGCTTATAAAAGAATGCCTTTTGGCTTATGCAATGCCCCCGGGACTTTCCAAAGGTGCATGTTGGCTATCTTCCATGACATGGTTGAGCAAAGCATGGAAGTCTTCATGGATGATTTCTCGGTCTTCGGGGATTCCTTCTCTTCTTGCCTTGCCAATTTGGAACGTATGCTTAAGCGGTGCGAAGACACTCGCCTTGTTCTGAATTGGGAAAAATGCCATTTTATGGTCAAAGAAGGCATTGTGCTAGGACACAAAATCTCTAAAGCCGGTCTTGAAGTCGACCGTGCTAAAGTAGATGTCATAGCCAAATTACCTCCACCTTCAACTGTGAAGGGTATGAGAAGTTTTCTGGGTCATGCGGGCTTCTATCGTCGATTCATTCAAGATTTCTCTAAAATCGCTCGCCCGATGACCCACCTCTTGGAAAAAGATACTCCTTTTATCTTTTCTAAAGAGTGTCTCGAAGCCTTCAATCTTCTTAAGGATAAGCTAACTAAGGCACCGGTCTTGGTTACCCCTAATTGGGAGCTGCCTTTTGAATTGATGTGCGATGCTAGCGACTTTGCTATTGGTACGGTTCTGGGCCAACGAGTGAATAAACACTTCCAACCAATCCACTACGCTAGCAAAATAGTGACGGGGGCTCAATTGCATTATACGACAACCGAAAAAGAGCTTTTAGCTGTTGTCTATGCTTTTGAGAAATTTCGCCCCTATCTTGTTTTATCCACCACCATCGTATACACGGACCATTCCGCGTTGAAGTACTTGATGACAAAGCATGATGCTAAGCCAAGACTTCTTCGCTGGGTTTTGCTCCTTCAAGAATTCAACATTGAAATTCGTGACAAGAAGGGAGCCGAAAACCTGGCCGCGGATCATCTGAGCAGACTTGAGGATCCATATCAAGGGGATCATCCGAACAAAGAGATCAATGACTCTTTCCCCCTTGAGACCTTAATGTCTATAAATCTCAATCTTGATGGCACCCCATGGTTTGCAGACATTGCAAACTACTTAGCGGGTGGTATTCTCATCCAAGGGTTAACATCCCGACAAAAGAAGAAGTTCTTGAATGATGTTAAGACTTACTTTTGGGATGACCCTTATCTATTCAAACAGTGTGCTGATCTGATTATTCGTCGATGTGTTGACGGACCGGCAGCTTTTGACATCCTCCAAGCTTGCCACAAAGGACCCACCGGTGGTCACTTTGGTCCCAACTACACCGCTAAGAAAGTGTTTGATTCTGGATTCTACTGGCCCACCATTTATCGTGACGCTCACGAAATGGTTAAGCATTGTGATGCTTGCCAACGTCAAGGCAAGATCACACATAAGGATGAGATGCCTCAAACTTTCATACAGGAATGTGAAATCTTTGATGTATGGGGCATCGACTTTATGGGGCCATTTCCATCATCCAAAGGAAACAAGTACATCCTCGTCGCCGTTGACTACGTCTCTAAATGGGTTGAAGCTAAGGCTCTTCCTACGAATGATGCGAGGGTGGTTGTGAACTTTTTGAAGCAGCTTTTCGCTCGCTTTGGCGTTCCTCGTGCTATCATCAGTGACCGCGGGACTCATTTTTGCAACGATCAATTTGCACGAGTCATGGCAAAGTATGGTGTCAATCACCGTCTTTCCACCGCCTATCATCCCCAAACCAATGGGCAAGCCGAAATTTCCAATCGTGGCTTGAAGAGAATTTTGGAGCGTACTGTGGGAGAGCATCGCGCCGCGTGGGCCGATAAGTTAGATGATGCTCTGTGGGCTTTCCGTACTGCTTACAAAACCCCGATCGGCTGTACGCCTTATCGTCTTGTGTACGGGAAAGCCTGCCACCTACCCATCGAGCTAGAACATAAGGCGCACTGGGCCTTGAAGTGGGCTAACTTCGACATCATCAAAGCCGGTGATCATCGCAAGGTTCAACTCAACGAGCTAAATGAACTGAGGAATGAAGCTTATGAGAACTCGCTGATCTACAAGGAGAAGACGAAGATGATCCACGATGCTAAAATCAAGAACCGAGAGTTCCACGTTGGTGATCAAGTCTTACTCTTTAACTCTCGGTTGAAGATCTTCTCTGGCAAGTTGAAGAGCCGCTGGTCTGGTCCATTCACCGTCGCCAAAGTCTTTCCTTATGGGACCATTGAGCTTTCTCAGCCGAATGGACCCAATTTCAAGGTGAATGGCCAGCGTCTGAAGCTGTACTTTGGTGAGGACATCTCTCATGAGATGATTCCATCCCTCACCACGTTCCCCATGAACTAAAATTGGGTCGAGTCAGGCTCATGACTCGCTAAACAAAAACAAGCGCTTCTCGGGAGGCAACCCGTGTTCTATCCTTTACTGCTTTCATAATAAGTGTAGGGGGAGCCCCATATGTGTTCGTTGTCTTGTTTCTTGTGCTGTGCAGGGATTAAAGCTTCAAAGATCCACCTTGATGACTTTTGACGAACCGTGATACCGTGTTTCCATCTTCCCGGTTCTATCCTAAACTCTTGTGATTCAATATTTCATATTCTATATGTTCACATTGAATTCACTTTAGTTGTCCTTTCCTTAGCAAGATTTAAACAAAGTGCACAATGTCATAAGTGTAGGGGAGTTTACTCCCACATGCTTAAACATTGAGGACAATGTTTATCTCAAGTGTAGGGGGGACTTCTATCGAAGTAAGTGGTCTTTTCCATGAATTTGCCCTCATTTTAACCGAAAATTTTGATTTTTCGACATTTTTCAAAATTTTTAATCTATTTTGGCCAAGTTGTATAGTTGTATTTTCCTTTATCATGATTAGTTTCTTGCCATTTCAATAAAGTGGTTTTAGATTTTTCTTAGTCGTGAACATTTTGACTCAACCCAAGTTTACTTACCTAAGTTTACTCTAGCTAGTATCCTTAACATGTTTAAGTCAAGTTTTGCTAGGCTTTTATATAGGGAGCTATAAAACGCGAAAGTCTTAACTCTCACGGGTTAAGAACAAGAACTTTTCGCAAGTTCCTATAATTGATCCTAGAGAGTCGTTTATCAAGGGAACTTTAAAATGCGATTTCTAAACTTGAAAAAGTCTAAGAATTTGCAAGATCCTATAGGCGACTCAAAAACCCAAAACTTTGATTTAATAGGCTAAGCATCCACGAGTCTCATTCCTTGAGATTTTAAATTGTGGAGAACGAGAGATGATAGAGCCAATTATAAGTTTGGTATTCTTTCGTGAATTTATGTGAGTTAATTATGAGCCTATTCTCCCTCCGCTTGTTAATAAATTAATCTGCTAATAAATAAGGTTGTACGATTTAAAAGGTTACTTAGCTTCTAGCCCCAGATCGTTTAAAAGTTGCTCGGTAATGACGAGAGTTCATAGCCAAGGCATAACTTATGAAGCGGGGCGCGAAGATTGGCGAGTCCGAAAAGGCCCTAACAAGGCATGAGGGCTACATTTTGTTGCTAAAGATCCAAAAGTGATGTGAAGAATCATTTATCGAAAATCAATATGAAGGATCGAGACACACGACGAAAAGCAAGAACTCCCCAAAAGTCATGGAGAAGTCTATCCGAAAAGACCCTAACAAGGTATGAGGATAAATAGATCCAAGTCCTAAAAGGAGGCGGATCGTTGTATATCAAAGTCCAAAATAAAGATTGGAGAAAAATGAAGAAGTCGTGGTCCAAAGATGAAGAATCTCTCAAAAACTTCAAGTGAAGAAATTCCTATTATGAAGAGAAGACCATAATTTCAAGAACGTCTCTCGAAGATTTGAAGTATGAAGTCGCTGCAAATATCGGCCCGAGAAAGGTCTCAAATCGCGAACCAAGTTATGCCAAGATATGAACTTTTTGATATCCCGAGAAGCAGTTTTAAAAGATTTGGTCCTTTAGCTAACTATTGATTAAATTGTTCACCTTATTTTCGGACTAAATAACTATCGAAATAAGTCAAACAATGCATCCTCGTGATCATTCAAGACAAAAATAAAATATAAGAGATACACCTAGGAATAAGGGAGTCTAAGTGAATAATTGGCCCACATGAGTTCGTGATAGTTTGCTAACTTATAATAACAATGATCTCGTTTTTAAGCTTGGTATGGGGAACGTGAAACTTGAGGATGATAAACGTTCATGGCTGCCAAAATAAGGTGAATAAAGGCCAAGGTGGGTTATTTATGATGGAAAATGTAAACCGTGCTTTAAAAATTAATGCATTGCATGAAGGCATTGCAATGGTCAAGTGTAGGGGATTCAATAAGTGTGAAAACACTTATCCTTTTACCACTTATTTCCAATAATAACAAGACCAAAACGTGTGATTTATGTCGTAAAAGTCGGAATTATGCGTGGTTTGTGTTTTTATTGTGTTTTAGGACCAAAATATTAAAAAGGAAGAAAACACGGGCTTTCACGGGCTTTTATCGAAGAAAACGGGAAAAGACGAAGTCAAAAGATCAAGAGTGCAAAAAGAACGGAAGTCCAAGGCCTATTCCGAAGATTTATCGAAGAAAAAGTCAAAAGACGGAAGTTTAACGAAGTCGAAGAACTTAAGTCAAATAGAAGAAGAAAATTAAAAGACAAGTTCAAATCCCGAGACGACAAAGACGAAGAATTAAAGTCAAGTCGAGAAAACGTGAAGAAAGCAAGAAAGAAGATGCAACACATGCACTCCTTCCACCTTCCCTATAAATACCCTCCTAATAGTCATTAGGAGGGTGGTTAGAATTTTTAGTTAATTTTTCACTTTTTAGTTTTCTCTAGTTTTAGAGAGAGAAAGTCTTAAACTTTCTCTCACTAAATTTCATCTGTTTCTTAATCTTTCAAGATTAAACACTTTGTATTGCTTATTTTATTAATCAAAGTTCCATTTTAAGCTTTTATTCCTTAATCTCATTCTACTTTTCTTTGATTTTAGATTGATTTTGGTGCGAATATCATAAGATCCGTGTTGTTCTAATTGATTTCGTGCTTAAAAAGTTAATCTTTTGATCATTTTATAAGTTTTCATTTGATTAAGCTTTAAGACTTTTGTGCTTATTGGCTTATTTTTATGATTAGCTTATTTTTCTTATTAAAAAGTTTTATTAAAAAGTTTATGTTTTTATTGTTTAATCTAAAAAGTTGATTAATTTCGAGTCAAATAAGTTGATCAAAGTGCTTATTTGATTCGGTTTTGTCTTTGATTCGGGTTGGTTTTGTAATAAGCTCATTATATAGCTTATTTACTTGCTTATACCCAATTTCCCCCATTTTCGGAAAGGTACTATAACCCTTTTCCGATTGCTGCCCTTTCCGACCATACGCACCATCCCTTTTCCGATTGATCCAATCGGAAAAGGGTTTTGACTTTCCGATTGGCTCCCCAAGTTTTCCGATCTAGGCATTTGTTCCATATTCCGATTGTGGAGTTTTCTGGTTATTCCGATTGTTAGTCTTTCCCATATTCCGATTGTGGACAAGTTTAGCATTCCGATTGAAGGGTTTTTCCTAACATTCCGATTGGTGTCCTTGAATAGTATTCCGATTGATTCCATTTTGGTGGATATTCCGACCGGTGTTACCCATATTCCGATCAACCGATCGGAATACATTCCGATCGGGCCTCTTTTGGCTTGTTTTGGTTTCTTTCGATCTTACTTTCTTATAGTACTTTTTATTTTCAGAAAATTTTCCAAGTGTTAGTTTTATTTAGTGTGTTAGTACTTTTCCATTTTACCTTTAAGTTTATATGCATTTATTTTCACTCGTCATTCAGAATTAATCTTTTAACTTCCCTTTTACTCATCGACACTTTAATTACTTGCTAAATAATTTAAAATAGATAATCAAAATCAAACCATCCTCTTGATTCATCAAAAGATGATTGAGTCGCACTTAAGACCGGTTTTCAATTCGAAAAGACTTGGGACTTACAAAATTTATATTTGGTTGCAAAACTAAGTATTAATTATAATGCCACTTTGTATTATAAATAAGAGCTTCTGATACTTAATATGTTGTGTTTTATATGCAGATATAAAGTATGAAGAAGCAAAGTGAAGATATGCAAACAAGGGGCCTCATTATGCAATAAAGCCAAAGTTATTAAAAGAAGATTATGAATCGCCCAGAAGTGTGGCGCACAAAGTTGTAAGTGCGGCGCACATTCGCATCTCCAAAGTGCGGCGCACTTGAGGAGAAGTGCGGCGCACATTTGACCCCAGACAGCACTATAAATAGAGGCCATTTCCGCTCATTTTACACACACCTCTCTCTCTCAATACTCCATAGCTCGAGTATTTTAGTCCTTTTATTAAATTTTTAGTATTATCCACTCTTCGATTCTTAGAGGAACGATACAATCATGACACTTGTGTAGTCGTTTATTCAATCCAATCTAAGTATGATGTTCTCTTACTCTTTTCCAATTGTTACTTTGATTACTATGTTAGGCTAAGCTGTTTATGACTATATGGGTATGTGACTATGATTAGCGATGATGCTATGATATGATCCTTTATAAATGGTTTCAAGCTAATATTGTAGAACCATTTTACCTCCTAGTTCTACAAACCATATTTTATCTCAGTTGATTTGTTACGATAGTTTGGCGTTGAGAAACGCAAATTGTTATAATAAGTTTTCTAGAACTTGTCTATGGTCATGAATCTTTGGTTGGAGAAATCCGCGTAGAAACTTGATAAAATATTGAACTTGTTGGCAACTTGTTTTGTGCTTAATCGCTTAAATAAACATAAGTCTTGAATCAACCCAAGTAAACTGTGTAAACGCCGTTTTGACGAAAAAGAATTATCACACTTTACCTACATAAACATATCTCGATCATTATTATCATCATCACGAACTTATATGAACTATCCCATATTAGTCATATTTGTTATTATTGATATTAATTCAATCATTTATTTCTTCAATTGTTATCTTGATTACCAAAACGAAACTAAGTCTCAGCGAACGATATTGGCTTACCATTACAAAGCTATATTACGAACGAAAGGGTATACTTGCCCGTGTTTGTCTTCTAGTCCCTTGTTTTGTCTAAACCTTGTAATATAAATTTAAAACTTACAAACGAACAACAAGTTTTTGGCGCCGCTACCGGGGACTTATAATCCTGTTTTGTAACCAAAATTAGTATAGTCCTTGAAGAATTTGAACCATTGCTACTCATTTTAAAGCAAAAAAATTTTCTGCAGTACAGAAAGTACGCCGCACAAACCAAAAAGTGCGCCGCACTTCTTGTAGCGAACCAAAGTGCGCCGCACAAAACCAAAAGTGTGCCGCACATTTCTACTGAACACTCCAAGTACCTTATTGGAACCCGTTCATCCGGAACACCACCAACATCACCGTTACCTGAACCTGAACGTACCCTTAACCGAAGGCTACGTAGACTTCATCGTTGTGTACCTTTAGCTAGGAGACACGAGCAAACTCAACCTCGCATAATTAACCAACCTTTTGACAATCTTTCACAAATCCTATTTCTCACCAAACTCATCAACCGCTACGATCCAATATCGTACACTGATGATGAACCTATGTGGTCAGCCGATAGAGTTGTCGCACCAACTCCTGGCTCTGCAATCGTTTTACCTGAAATTGCAAACGATTTTGCAATGAAAGGAAACCACTTAACCCTTGTCAAAAATAACCAGTTTGATGGTCGAATCAAAACCGATCCTTACAAACACATCCCCAAATTCAGCGGAATTTGTAAAATGTTCAACTATGGAGAAGGACAAGCCGAAGCCGTTCAACTCATGATGTTTCCATCATCCCTGACTGGAGAAGCCAAGTCATGGCTCGACGAACTTAACGAAGGAACCATTCAAACATGGGAAGGTCTTAGAACTGCTTTCATTAGCCGATTCTTTCCTCCTGCCCTATTTGAAAAACTCCTCGGAGAAATCCGAAGCTTCTCTCAACAAGAACAAGAAACTCTCACTGACGCATGGTTAAGAATGAATGAAATACTCAGAAACTGCCATGGTCATGGACTTAAGAAAGAAGGAATAATCAAGATTTTCTATCATGGTCTTGACGATGTTACCCAAGATGCATTGAACGCCGCAGCGGGTGGAATTTTCCTTTACAAAACCCCTAACCAAGCTTACCAATTATTGGATGACAAAGTCCTACCTAAGCTTGATTGGTCCAAAAACCACAAAAACAAAAACTCACGAAAAATCGTAGCTTTTTCCGAAGGAAGCAACGACCCAACCGACATCGAGAAAATTATGGCTCGAATGGATGTCATGTCTCTTAAGATTGAAGAGATAAAACACAAAACCTGCAAACACTGTGGAGGAAACCATCCTTCTAGTGAATGTGACGACGATGACACACCCATGACGAAGGAAGAAGAAGCCAACTTTATGAATACCTTTCGTCGAACTCGATTTTATAACAATTATCGTAATCACGACCGTGATAATTAGAGATCAAATGATAAACCAAGTTATGATTGAGATGAAAAGAAACCCACTCAAACCGAAGACAAAAACAACCTCGAAAGCAAAATCGACAACTTTATAGAATCTCAAAGAAAAACCAACATTTTTGTTCGAGAGACATTCACTGACTTCAAAACCAAGTTCGAAACCACAACCAAAAATCACCAAGCTTCTATTCAAAATCTTGAAGCAAAATTTGATCATTTGGCCGATAAACAATCGAATTGCGCTTCTGGTTCTCTACCAAGCAATACCAACCCAAATCCCAAGAAAAACAACAAATATCAACCCCCACAAGCTTGTAACGAGCAAGTGAATGTCGTATTCATGCGGAGTGGTTTATCTTACGAATCACCTACCAAACCTACTCAAGTTACACCAATCAAAATTCTATTCAATAGTGATAATGAGGATGAAGCCCAACCAACCCATACCAAACCAACTGAAACCCAACACCCAAACCATATAAAACAAAAGTACCATATCCACAACGCTTATGCAAGCAAAAGATGCAAGCTAAGTATGGTAAATTCCTAGACATAATACAAGAAGTTTGAATTAACATGCCTTTAGTCGATGTTCTGGCTGGAATGCCAAATTATGGCAAATTAATCAAAGGACTTATCAAGAGCAAGCATAAGTTTGAAGAAGTTTCTTCAACTTTTCTAAACGATGAGTGTTCTGCCATTATCCAAAACAAAGTACCACAAAACTGGGAGATCCTGGAAGTTTCCTAATCCCATGTACTTTTCCTCACTCATACTCTTTCAACGCCTTGGCCGATCTTGGCGTAAGTATCAACCTCATGACATACTCTTTGTATGCTAAACTCTCTAGAAACGTTTTAAAAACCACAAAAATGAGCGTTTGACTCGCGGACCGTTCTTTCCAATACCCAATGGGGATAGCTGAGAACATGCTCATAGAAGTTGGAAAATTTGTTTTTCCTGTTGACTTTGTAATCTTAGAAATGGAAGAAGATAGCAAGGTACCACTTATCCTTGGTAGACCTTTCTTACACACAGCTGATGCTATAATTAGAGTAAAGCAAAAACAACTCAACCTTGGAGTTGGAGAAGATAGAATTTCTTTTTCTATCGACGTAGCTATGAAACACTCGTACTCTAATGACGATACTTGTTTTAGTATCGATTTCGTTGAAGAAATCGTTGAATCCAATTTCGACGCTCTTCTTGACGAAGGATGCGAAATTTTGCATTGTCTTGAAGGAACTATCATCGAAGAAGATCTTTTTTGCTGAATTTGATGCCTTCATAGCCGACCATACCGATGATGAACCAATCATAAAAATCAAAGAAGAAATTGAAACCCCATTTGAAACCATAACTTTTGAAACCGATTTCAAGGTTAAGAAATTTGTTGAAGAACCTCCAACAGATTTTGGAACTTAAACCTCTTCCTGAACATCTGGAATATGCGTTTCTTCACGAAGAAAAATTACTCCCTGTAATTATTTCATCCCAACTTTCGGAAGAACACAAAGACGATCTAATTGACATTCTCAAGAAGCATAAACAAGCCTTTGCTTGGAAAACTTCTGACATTCCTGGCATATGTCCATCATTCTGCAAACACAAAATCCAACTTTTGGATAACAAGAAACCAATTGTTGAAAAACAACGAAGATTAAATCCTAACATGAAGGATGTTGTTAAAAAAGAAATCCTTAAACTCCTAGACTCTGGAATAATCTACGCAATCGCTGATAGCCCATGGGTTTGTCCTATTCATTGTGTACCTAAAAAGGGAGGTATCACTGTAGTAACTAACGAAAACAACGAAATAGTACCAACACGCACCATCACCGGATGGAGAGTTTGTATTGATTATCAAAAACTAAATGATGCAACCACGAAAGATCATTTTCCTTTACCCTTTATGGATCAAATGTTAGAAAGACTCGCAGGAAATGAATACTTTTGTTTCCTTGATGGTTTTTTTGGATACTTTCAACTCTAAATCGACCCTATGGATCAAGAGAAAACCACGTTTACTTGTCCATTTGTAACTTACGCGATGCCTTTTGGCCTATGTAATGCACCTGCTACTTTTCAGAGGTGTATGATTGCAATCTTTCACAATATGATTGAAGAATCAGTCGAAGTCTTCATGGACGATTTCTCCGTCTTTGGAAATTCTTTCGGCACATGTCTAAACAATCTCGATAAAATGTTAGCATGATGCGAAGAAGAAAATCTTGTGCTAAACTGGGAAAAATGTCACTTTATGGTTAAAGAAGGAATTGTGCTTGGACACAAAGTGTCTGGAGCCGGCCTAAAATTGACAAAGCAAAAATAGACGTGATCGCAAAACTCCCACCACCTACTAATGTTAGAGGCATTAGAAGTTTCTTAGGTCATGCCGGTTTTTACCGACGATTTATCAAAGACTTTACAAAACCCGCAAGACCTTTAACTCAACTTCTAGAAAAACAAAGAACGTTCGATTTTACCGACGAATGTTATTCAGCATTCAAAATACTTAAAGAAAAACTTACAAGCACACCCATTATTACAAGCCCCAATTGGAACCTTCCATTTGTGCTTATGTGCGATGCTAGTGAACATGCCCTTAGAGCCGTCCTTAGACAAAAAGATGGTAAACAATTTCATCCCATCTATTTTGCAAGTAGAACTCTTAACGCAGCCCAACAAAATTATACAATTACAGAAAAAGAACTCATGGTTGTAGTTTACACGTTTGACAAATTTCGATCATACCTCGTGTTGTCAAAAACGATAGTTTACACCGATCATTCAGCTTTAAAATACTTGTTCAAAAAGCCAGACGCTTAACCTCGTCTAATATGATGGATATTGCTTTTACAAGAATTTGATTTGGAAATTAAAGATAAAAAAGGAGTTGAAAATGTTGCTGCCGATCATTTATCTCGCATAGTGAATGATGATTCTAGCGATGATGAAATCGATGATTTTCCCTGCAAGTAAGTACTAACAAAATACCATGGTTCGCAGACTTTGCAAACTATTTGGCTGTAGGTATTTTACGAAAGGGAATGGCGCACCAACAAAAGAAAAGATTTTTCTCTGAACTAAAAAAATAATTTTGGGACGATCCTTACTTATTTAGAATATGTCCTGATGGAATTATCCGATGTTGTATTTCCGGATTTGAATCTAGAAAAATTCTCGATGAATGTCACTACGGACCAACCGGAGAACATTACGCCGCGAACACCACCGCTAAAAAAGTGTTCGACGATGGATTTTATTGGCCAACAATTATGCGTGAAGCTCATACCTTAGTACGACTATGCGAAGCATGTCAAAGGACTGGAAATATTTCTAAAAGAGATGAAATGCATCTAAATAACATCCAAGTCTGAGAAATCTTTGACGTGTGGGGTATCGACTTCATGGGACCATTTCCTAAATCTTACAAATGTGAATACATTTTAGTCACCGTCGACTATGTATCGAAATGGGCCGAAGCTCAAACTTTACAAACAAACGATGCCAGAGTTGTTATCGCATTCTTAAAGAAATTATTCTGTCGTTTTGGAATGCCACAAGCACTAATAAGCGACAAAGGAACTCATTTCTGTAACAAACTCATGGAAAATGTTATGAAAAGATAGTGGAGTGAACCACCGATATTCCACATCTTACCACCCTCAAACGAGTGGCCAAGTTGAAAACACTAATAGAGCTCTCAAACGTATACTTGAAAAGACCGTTCAAAACAACCCTGCTTGTTGGTCTAAAGAATTAGAAGTTGCTCTACGGGCCTTTCGTACCGCATTCAAAACACCAACTGGAACCACACCGTACAAACTGTTGTATGGAAAAACATGTCATCTACCAATAGAAATTGAACACCGTGCATATTAGGCACTTAAAAACTGCAACCTAGATATTATTGCAGCCGGAGAAAAACGTAACTTTCAACTTCACGAATTAGATGAATTTTGACATCACGCTTATGAAAGTTCACGATTATATAAAGAACGAACCAAAGTTTGGCATGATTGTAAATTACGACAAAGAAAAGAATTAAAAAAGGAGACAAATTACTTCTCTTTATCTCGAAATATAAATTCAAGCAACCTAAGCTTACTTCGAGATGGACTAGACCCTATCTAGTGAAACACCAATATCCATCCGGATATGTTGAATTATACGGTCAAAACAATAGCACATTTATAGTCAACGGGCATAGACTTAAGCTCTACCATGAAGAAGAACACTGTAATGAAATCGAAGGAGAATAAATTCCTTTCTTCTTAAAATAGATCCGAGTAGCCGAGTCTGGCTGAAGACTCTAAACTTAGAGCTATTCGGAAGGCAATCCGTATTTTATCCCCACCTTTTAACTTAAGTGTGGAGGAGGACCTGTAAATAAATAAAACCGTCCTTGTATATATTGCATGTGTTTTGTTTTGTTTTGTTTTATAGCATGCAGGAAAATAGCAAATTGGAGCTCTAAGCTGGATTCATCTCTCGAAGTCCCAAAATTTTCTACTAAGCCCCGGGAAGTTCTCGTTTCCCTTTGCATTTTTCCTATTTTTTTTATCAGTTATTGCCTCGAGGACGATGTTCAACTTAAGTGTGGAGGAGGTGACAAATAGAAAAAATGAAATAATAATAATAAAATATAATAAAATTTCTCCACATGAAAATCTTTTTGAAAAACAATAAAAATATATATGTTTTGTAAATAAATAAGTTTTTAGCCAAGCAAAAATCTCATTAATTGACATTATAAATTAGCACAAAATCCATTTCCCAAATATGTGAGAAACAATTAGCATTATATTTCTCTATTTTATGTGAAAGCCGATAATCTAGTATGCTTCAGAATTTGTGCTTGATCATCATTTACTAAACCGCGGTGAGGTTAATTTATAGATATTTTCAAAAGGAAGCAAAATAAAATCACCCTTATATCATTTTAGTTAAGCTACACTGGCTTACTAAAATATGTGGCACTCGTACGCATATGTTATATTATCCATTGTGCCAATATCCTTATATGTTATGCCTAACCACTTGTCAAGTTATAAAGTTTATGATGTTCTCTTAAAAAATGTATGACATAGAAAGAAAAAATAGTCAAGTATTCTAGTATAGTTTGTTTTATAACTTTGACAAAGGCATATACTTTTTTATCCTACACCCACACCATTTATCACGTTTTGCTTCTTTAGAAATTTATCTGGTGCTCACGCCACAACGGTTATGTTTATGTGTCTTGTACAAACCTATAGTAGCTATCTATTTTATGACCGAACTAATTGAGTGTTACCTTACATTTACCCTTTTGTGAGTGACATTTGTGTGAACTTAAAATCTAAACACTATCCATGTGAGGTGCTGAATTTATTTTGTCCTTTGCTTTTGCTACTCATAAAAATTAAATCATTTTCCTATCATACTTCACAACACTTAAAAGCATTTTTAAAATTGAATTTGTTTTCTCGCTTTAATTACTTGAGGGCAAGCAATAGCTAAGTGTGGAGGAATTTGATAACGACCTAATTATACATATTCAACCTATCATTATAATGCCACTTTGTAGTATAAATAAGAGCTTCTGATACTTAATATGTTGTGTTTTATATGCAGATATAAAGTATGAAGGAGCAAAGTGAAGATATGCAAAGAAGGGGCCTCATTATGCAATAAAGCCAAAGTTATTAAAAGAAGATTTTGAATCGCCCAGAAGTGCGGCGCACAAAGTTGTAAGTGCGGCGCACATTCGCATCTCCAAAGTGCGGCGCACTTGAGAAGTGCGGCGCACATTTGACCCCAGACAACACTATAAATAGAGGCCATTTCCACTCATTTTTACACACACTCTCTTTCTCTCAATACTCCATAGCTCGAGTATTTTAGTCCTTTTAGTAAATTTTCAGTATTATTTGGGTGATACTTTTAACGAGAGTATTGCACTCTTCGATTCTTAGAGGAACGACACAATCGTGACACTTGTGTACTCGTTTATTCAATCCAATCTAAGTATGATGTTCTCTTACTTTTTTCCAATTGTTACTTTGATTACTATGTTAGGCTAAGCTATTTGTGACTATATGGGTATGTGACTATGATTAGTGATGATGCTATGATATGATCCTTTATAAATGATTTCAAGCTGATGTTGTAGAACCATTTTACCTCCTAGTTCTACAAACCATATTTTATCTAAGTTGATTTGTTACGATAGTTTGGCGTTGAGAAATGCAAATTGTTATAATAAGTTTTCTAGAACTTGTATATGGTCATGAATCTTTGTTTGGAGAAATCCGCTTAGAAACTTGATAAAATATTGAACTTGTTGTCAACTTGTTTTGAGCTTAATCGCTTAAATAAACATAAGTCTTGAATCAACCCAAGTAAACTGTGTAAACGTCGTTTTGACGAAAAAGGATTATCACACTTTACCTACATAAACATATTTCGATCATTATTATCATCATCAAGAACTTATACGAACTATCCCATATTAGTCATATTTGTTATTATTGATATTACTTCAACCATTTATTTCTTCAATTGTTATCTTGATTACCAAAACGAAACTAAGTCTCAGCGAACGATCCTGGCTTACCACTACAAAGCTATATTACGAACGAAAGGGTATACTTGCCCGTGTTTTTCTTCTAGTCCCTTGTTTTGTCTAAACCCTGAAATATAAATTTAAGACATTCAAACGAACATCACGTACACAGTATGTTTCACGTATCCCATTCATGATATATTTCATGCACATCGTTCCTTTTATGACCGCGAACCACGTTCACAATTGCTCACGTAGCACGTTCACAATTGTTCACTCAGTTCGTCCCTATATATTTTCAGCAGTTCGCTCAAAGATATAAATGTTATCTTTTCAGGAATATTTTTTTACGTACCGTTTCATGTATACTACATGCTACATCTCATTTCCTTCTATCAAATTCAGAAAATCCATCTTAAGTATGGAACCAGAAACTATTCAGCATCATCGGGACAGGGTCATCAGGACCAAGAATTGTTCATTATGTTTAGACCCTTGAAGAAATCGTTTCGAGCGGGAAGCCACTCGAAACGGAGGAGTCCATCCGGACCTCTCATTCCTTGTCCTTTAATAAATCCAGTTAAATCCTTTCAGTCATGTCAGGTTTATACCTATCAGCAACATTATGTCTTAATTAGAAGACAAATTATCCTTCAGCTTATTTGTCCTTTCAGTTTACGTGTTCTTTCAGTTCTTATAACTTCATCAGCTTATTACCTTTAATTCGAGGACAAATTTCTTATTTTTAGAGGGGAAGAATTGTAAAACCACAGCATTATCGCATCCTTAATTCGGGACGAGTTATTTTGTTAGAGGGGAAGAGTTATAAAACCCGCATTTAAAATCCAAGAATATTAATTACACACCGTCTCAGTTTTATTTAAAACGTGATGTAATTAATTATTCGGAAAAATATAATAATTTTAGCTATTCAGATATGAACCATTCTAAAAATCCATGAATGTTAAATATACACAGTCGTAGATTAAATTAAAGTTTACGCAGTTAATCATTCCAGTTATTTCAGAACAATAAATGGTAGTACTTTTCGAGCTTTACAAGTATTACGAAATAAGTATTAATTATTTTATTCAGAAAATATATTATACAAAACCCCAAAACACGAACTCATAACACAAACATTTATACTCGATAATTTATTAAAGTCGAGAAACGGAAATCAGAGATAGTTGTGTTTGGGCCGCGACTTCATAGGCAAAAGAAAGAAAACTGGGCTTTGAGCCCAGTCCATTAATTCATAAAACACAGGGACTCCATATTATATTTTACAAACAAAAGAAATAAAACATGTCTAGGGTTTTGGTTGCTGTGGGGCTGCCGGCAAGAAAAAAAACATAGGGGACGAGTTTTTATGTTTTCTTGGAATGACCCTAGTTCATGTTGTAATCCATCCTATAACGGTAACTTCTCCTTTTCTTTGTTTTCTTTTATTAGTCACATTTTCCCATAACTAGTAATCAAGAACAAATGTATTATAAACATCAAACATAATTCTGCCCATTTTCTTTTTGTGTCGGGTTTTACTGTTTACACACGAACCGAGACCAACAGGGGGTCTCGGTGTGTACTGTCTTGGCCCAGCCGCGACCAAATGGGGTATGGGGTGACTGTGGGTGTGACGGCAGCAGCAATGAGCCACCAAGGTTGTGTGGGTTTGTAACAGGGGGCGTTTGGGATAAGTCGCAGGGTGTGTTTGGTTCGTATACAGTGGGCCAAAGCCAAACAGGAGGATTTGTTTTGTAAGCAGTGTGAACCGAGAGCCTTAAGGCTCTTGGTGGGTACCAACTGCACAGCAGGGGGTACGCAACATAAGCAGTGGGAACTTTGACAGTGCAGTGGGTACTTTGGGCACACCAGTGGCAACCGTCCAAATGTTTACACGTCCAAATGTTATTTATTTTAACTATATATTAAATAAATAAGTTTTAACTAGATTTTATAAATAAATGTATATAAAGGATATGATATTTATTAAATGATTTATTTCTGTTTACGAACTAATTAAGGAGACCTTTCTATTTTAAGAACCTTCTAGTTTTAGAAACTTTCTATTTCGGGAAAACTTCCTATTTTAGCAGGTTACTTAATACATAATACCATATCAGGCCACAGTATAATATACATTAACTAGAAATACAGGATATATACTAATCAATAAACATTTAAAGAACAGTCAGATTATCAGAAATACACCGGACTGTCAGATTTAATCATATTATACATAAACAGTAATACACGAATAAAATAAATTAAACTAAGAACATATATGAATCAGTAACAGTAAACAATAATCAGACAACTTATTACGCGCCCTTTATTTGTGTAGTATCCAGGAAGTCGGAGTAGATCTTTCAGCTTTCATTCTTATTTCATTACTGGACACGAGGTATGGATTTTCCGTCCTTTTAGTAAGGACTTCCTTTCTATGCATGATTAGGACTCCCCGTTTGCAGCCAAATGTTTTCTCTAGTATATGTTATAAATTATCAGAAATTATTTTAATAATTAAGATATTGCTTGAGCCTTATATTCAAGCATGACCAGTTAGTTGTACTAGTTACGGAGGTACCGTAACCATGACTCTTGAGGCACTGGTGTCATGACTCACCTGTAGGAGAGCGATATCCTGCAGCGTCCCATTCAGCTCAGCTTGGCCATTTTATCAGTATTATAAGTGGGGCGTATGGATGCATCCTAGGCTATCAGTTTACAGTTATCAGGTGAATGTGATGTGTGCTCTACATCCTTCACGTTGGAGCTGATCCCTCCACCCAGCACATTATTTAGAGGTCACCCCTCTACAGCATGACGAGGTCACCCCTCCAGTTATTCATGCAACAGTTGTTTCAGCACATGACCTATATAAGCTCTTGGCAATTAAAATACAATAAATGCATTATAAATTAGACTTTTCAGATTATACACAAATTTCCGCTGCAACTTTACTTATCAGTCTTACAGCTTCAGTATTTTATCATCTGCTTCATTTCAGTATTTCTTATCATGCTTTATATCCGTTCGCTGAGCGTTATGGTCGGACGTAGTTCCTTTCATGTTCTAACGGCAGGTACACCAGGACACTCTTAGGATTCTGAGAGCATGTGCATTTGAATGGAAGCTATCCAGACTTCTTACTTTATGCACTTCTTATATTATTCTGCTTATTTGGACATTGTTTAGTCCTTTCCCTTCAATATTTACTTTTCATGTTTTTTGAGCTTATGTTTGGATTACTGATGTTTGATTCCTGTATTTTCTTTATGTTCAGTTAATGTTTTAAGACATTTACCTTATACTTTGATGACATGCCATAAATACACGTAACGGTCCACTTATCCAATTGGGGTGTTACATCAACACCCGAAGAGGTGGCTTACATGCAGAAGGTGCCTTATGCTTCGGCTGTAGGATCTATTATGTATGTTGTAAGATGCACATGTCCTGATGTGGTGTTTGCTCAGAACTTGGTCAGTAAATACCAACAGAATCCAAGGAAGCTTCACTGGACTGTTGTTAAACATATACTAAAGTATCTGAGGAATACGAAAGATATGTTTTTGGTATTTGGGGGTAAACCAGACACATAACTGAATGTTACAGGTTTCTGTGATGCGTCCTGACAATGTGATAAAGACAATACGAAGTCTAAGACGGGTTACGTGTTTGTCATCAATTGAGGACCAGTTGACTGGAAGAGCAAGAAGCAGACAACCATTGCTATACATGTGACTCAATCTGAGTACATGGCTTCTTCAGAAGCTGTAGTGGAAGCTGTTTGGATTAGGAAGTTTATTAGATATCTTGAAGTGATGCCTTCAATTAAAGAACCTATTGATTTTATTATGACAATTCTGCTGCAATAATATTCGCCAATGATTCTGGAGTCATGAAAGGCGACAGACACTTTAAACGTAAATATCATTACGTTCGAGAACAAGTTGAATCTTGAGAAATTAAATTAATAAAAGTTCACACAGATGATAACGTAGTTGATCCTTTTACAAAGGTTTTTCCTAGATCAAAGGTAGTTAAGCATGCCAAGGCTATTGGGCTGCAACTAGCTAGCGAACTCATGCAATAAATCTGTGATTAGTATTTGGATAAAGGATGTTAAGACATTATTGAATTGATAAAATAAAGATTGAGTTTCGTTTATTTTCTGTTATTTGATTTTGTATCCTATTTTACATGTTTTAATCCATGAATAATTGTTATGTTCTAAATGTTCGTTGTCGATTAATAATATGGGAGTATTATTAAGCTAAGACAATTCAAAATAGTGATAGAATATACTTGAAAGTATATTGGTCAATTTTGGATGATATTTGATGAATCAAATATTGGACTTATCCCAACTATATGATTTTACTTTATGTATCTTCGTCATTAAGTAAATCGTAAATAGTTATCCTTAGACCTGAGATACCAGGAAACTGAACAGAATGTAGTGCATTTCTGTAAGGTAACCTGTAACACCCCCAAATATACACAATTTAATACAGCGGAAAACTCGTTGGTGTTACGGGATAGCACATTACTCACATCATAGACAACGCTTAAAAATCGCGTCGTTTAATAATAAAGCATTTCCATTCATAAATATCAAATTTACATATGTCCCAGGTCATTGTATTTCATACACGTTTTACAAAGCATTTGAATGGAAATTATTGTTTAAGTGCGGGCCATGAATTCTTGTCGTCTTCCCGAGAATTACTTTCAAGTACCTGAGATAAAACATATTAAAAGAAAAGGTCAGCGATAACGCCGAGTGAATTCATAGAGTTCAATAAAACCATTAATATATCATCGGTATATAATTATTACCGAAAATCATTTTTGTACAAATCATTGTAATAGGCCATAAAATAGCCAAAATCATTTTATACAAATCCTTGTCAAAATCATAATATAGGCTTTCACCTTCAAAATCATTATACGAGCCAATGTCGTAAGAACATCATACAATACGTTTTATAACGTTGTATAAAGTCAAATAAAAACTGTTATATGAATATGGTTATGAAAAACCAAAACACGAACATAATATCAATAGTAAGACCCCGTATTGCTAGTCAGGCAATATATCGCAATTCGGTGCATATAGCAGTATTTCGTTAATTGGATTATTATTAGCCGCATGACATTGTTACCTTACTAAACCAAACAACGAGTAGCTAGCCCGAAACTCATTTGCCCATCTATATTAGCGTGTCGTCACAAAGGTCACGCTATGTAAATCTTCTCAGACATAAATTCTCTTACCAATCAATGTGGCACGACGGGGATCAACCGACAAGGCGCGAACTGGGGTGATCGTCCCCAAATAGTACTATTATATGCATAAGCGTCTACCAAATCCCGGTAGTTCACAATTCATGCCAATGGGACTTTTAGTGACATAACCTAACTTTAATAATCCATTTTATTTCATCTATCGGGTCATTTAATCATTCATCAGGTCATATAATCATTCGGGTCCAAATCAATAAACAAGCAATCGGGACAAATGGTGTCCTATTTTATAAAAAATAACATGTTATCTCCCTCGCGGGTTTATAAAACATTTATAAAAACATTTAAAAGAGTGCGAGGCTATGAACTCACGTTGATGTGGGAAGGCGGGTTATCGGCAATTCGGATGTACGGTATGTGCTTCAATCACGGAAACCTAGAAAAATAATAGTCGTCTTAGACTCTTGTCCAATGACTTTATAAAAATAACAATTATGTATACATATGATGATTTTATATATATGATGATCAAGTGGGTTTACATATTCTCTTTTACTCATTTTGTGTTATGTGTTGATACTTTTATACTAGTTTACTAGTTTTACCTATTTACGTGTTTTAGGTCCAATAAGCCTATTATAAGTTTATTAACTTGTATTAATCCATTTCATACTTGTATTATCAGTATTTATACTTTACATGTTGGGCCCAAATGGTTAAGCCCAATAAATAAGTTTATAAGTGTTTTAGCCCATTTTGTTGTATTATTAGTCCAATAACGTTAACTTAACCCGTTAATGTCCGTATGTTTTATAGTTCGGATTTTATCGGTTTTTACTTGTTTTATATGTTTATATATCAGTATATGAGTTTATAAAAGTTTACATTAGACGGGTCCAACCGTCTAAGTTTTATTTAACAAAAACGTTAATTTTACGGTAATAGCCGAAAAAGTCGTAAAAATCATGTTCATAGTTTTATAACTTGTAAAACTTATCAAACTACCATTTTTATAAAATGTCCATTTATTTATCCTTATACATATTTATATAAATTTATTATATAAGTTAGTGGGTTTTAATTCACATTTTATACTATTTTTATTTGAGTGCTTATATAATACTATTATACTTTAATTTCCCAAAATCTGATTCTTATTTTCATGTTCACCAAAACAGCCATATCTAGAGTTATATATGGAGATAGAAGCTCAAATTTTTATGACATAAACTACATGATATGTGCTCCATTTAACTCTTCTATGGCTACTGTTGAATCAGCCTCTAAGTATTTTCTAAAAATCGTCCAAAACAGTCTATGCAGATTTGTACTCTAAACTTGTTTTGATCATATCTCACTCATCCTAATGATTCCATTGCATGGCCAACTCTCACATGTGTACAAGACATATTACTTACTGTATATCCATTAATCTATGCCATTTCATCAGTTCATCACATGATTCTTTACTGTTTTATACAGCCATCATTTTAAGCATGATTTTAACCTTTTTACATATAGTTTTTCATCTTTTTACCCATGTTTATCAACACCAAATCCCCACACAATACTTTTATCATCATTTATTCATCATATAAATATACAATAGGAAAGAAAATACATGATTACATAATCAAAATAAAAAGAGGATGGGGAGAACAATCTTTATACCACCATGATGATGTAGGTTATGATCAAGACATGGATTTTGATGGAGAAACTTGTGATAAACCAAGACCATCTTCAAGACCACCATTCTTCAAGAACTCCTTGTGGAAAATCAGCCCCAAGACACCAACAAAACTTCTCCTTGGATGTTAAAACTTGCACCAATCTTCATCTCTTTTGAAGGAGATTAACATATGTAAGTTATAACAATAGTTTGTGGTTAAATTTAGATCAAATGGGGTGTTTTGTGTGGGAGTGGGACGAAATCATAGAGAGAGGAAGAGAGAAAATGGAAGCTTTTGCATGGATGAAATGAGGTTGCTAGTTTGAGTTAGATGTTTTGTGGTGGAAGGCTTACAAGTTAAGCTAACTAGACAAGTGTTAGCTACTTGTTTAAAACTTGACACATAAGGGTGTGTGTTGGTGCTTAATCCGTCCCATGTGTGGGGGTGGGGCAAAACTTGTTTTTGTCTCATCCCCAATTATTTACGGGTACTCCTCGATTCTCGTCCTCGATTTGCGTGCCCTCGGGTCGTTTTACGAAAAACGTTTTTATAAATTATGAATCAACTGCAGAAAACGAATCTAATAAAAATTGTCTCATCAAAAACGGAGTTCGAAAACGTAAATACGTAATCCTAAGGTTTCCGGTTTAGTCGTAAAGGACATTAAATTATAATCGTAAGTCCTAATCTCTTCTCGTAAATTTGTGAGTTTATGAACCAACACAAATTTAAAATCTCAAAATAATATTCACGGACAAAATTATTTTCTGAAATGTCGGACTGTCACCAAAACGGTGTATGTAAACGTAAGCATGTAACGTTGAATCCTCCGGTTTAGACGTAGTCGATGCTACTTCAAGACGTAAATCCAAATTTCTTCCCAAAAATAAGTGAGTTCATAATATAACATTAAAATAATATTTTTAAATAATATCTGAGAACAAAATATCAACCATAAATTGAAGGATTGTCACAGCATTTACTCCTAAACAGGATCTTTGTCCTCAAAGATCATCTTACCTTACTACTCGCTTCTTATAGAGTTAAAGCCATGTGGGTATTTCCTCCACATTCGGTCTTTTCTCACAAGTGTAATTTATTACAATACGCGAGTTTCATCAAACATAACTACGGGAATAAGATCAGGCTTAATGTTGACTTACTTTCTCTATCCATGATGTTCACGGGTTTCTGATGAATGCAACTTTTCGCCGATCTAAACTTTATCAAGAAGAATTCAGATTTTCACTTGATAGATATTTATCAAGTTCGATTTATGAAACATAATTCACGCAGCTCTTGAAGTCCTAGGGTAGATCCAGCTTATATGCCTTTCAAACCAATCTTTTACATCATCTCAATGGTCCCATACAACAGGGACTTATATCCCATGATCTTTCAGATCATCAATTCATTTTTCCATGGTTAACATTTTTGGCATAACTTCGCTACCCATCTGGCACTTCAATATTTACATTTCATATTCACATAACCTCCTGCCCACTACCGGCAGTCAATAATCAGATCCTAATTTCAACAATCATTTCAGGTCTCGCGGGTCGAGTATTTTGTAAGGTTAGGTTCGCCATCATAGGAAACCTTAAACCTAAAAGACATGTCTAACTCACAATAGGTGTATGTCGGGTGTCCTCGTCCCAACTCCTGCTTACAGATGCTCTAATATTTAGATCCTAACAAGATTCAGTCTCGATCCTAATACGGTGATTATCAATGATAATCTCTACAAAGGAAAGCGATTATACGGTTTATTACCAAAGGTCAATCATTCAAACATAGAACAGCACTTATAGTATTTTTTATCGTTACTTTACCTCGTCCCTTCGATTGGGGTGGTACACAATACTCTCATCAAGATTCGTTCTTAATGACTTCTGAGCAAATCTCTAGAAATTCAATGCGAAGCGAGGATCTTGATAGAGATGATCGATACAGGCACACCATGTTTACACAACTCCTTTAAATACAAAAGAGTTAGTTTCTTCATCAAGAATCTATCATTAACAGGAATGATATTAGCAGATTTGGTCAGTCTGTCGACGAAGACCCAAATCGAATCAAATTCAGATGATGACCTTTGCAATAGCTAGACGTTTACTAATGTAAGAAGCAATTTCTTCCTTCATAATTTGCCATTAGTACAACCTCTTCAGATAAAGATACATTAAATCAGAAATGACAGGAATTGAATACTTATACTTACAAGATTCCAACATAACTATATCTCACTATCCTTCATATTTAGGCAACCATAAACGGCCTTTTATTCATTTAGCGCCATCGGCTTCTCAATAATGGTTCACATTAGCCGCGAACCACTTTTATTATCTATATTATCCTTTTTATAAGCATCGGCTATATTTTAAATTGTTCGGCAATTTATTTTGCACCTTCATTATTAAGAAATACATCCTAATTGGTTCTTTATACTTTTTACATAATGCGTCAGTAATTACGTTCACCTTTCTTCATATTTTCTAAGTTTTAGTTTCTTCTCAACTATCATTTTTATCCGTTTTACTCAATCCGATGTCTAAAGCGTCGATAATTATTACAACTAATTAAATATTAAATATTCAATTTTTATGAAACATAAACATAAAGATTTTAAATTTCTTAGTTCGACCAATTATATAAAATGTTCAAAATAAATTTGAAGTTAATTAACAAGATTTTTGTTGATTTATCAGAAATACTTAATAAGATCCGTAAATGTTCGAAAAATCTTTGGTTATACTTTGGTCAAAATTTTCTTAGCTGAAAAGCAAAAATTGTCGTTTCAAATTTTAAGTCATGGTTTAACGGTTTCCTCAATCCTTCTTAGGTTGTCTTGAGGTATACACAAACATTTACCCCTAAACAGGAGTTTAGTTAAATGTTCTGGGTTTAAGGGAATGATTCCTTAAAAATTATTTTGATAAAACATTTGTCAAAACACATTTGCACTTTCTTTTTGGTAAAACCCAAAGTCTTAAAAGGGCTCTTAATTTTCATTGTTTAGCCAATTCAGGGCAATCTATAAATAATTATTAACTCCTTCTTATACTTATAAAGAAACAAATGGTCCTTAATGATCGCGAGCATGAATTTATCAAATTACAGCCTACACACGTGATTCAACAAATTTATGGATGCTACATGTGTGTTAGTCAATCCAAATGACATCACGTGAAACTCATAATGTCCATTACAAGTACCGGATGTAGTGATTGGATTAGATAATCTTCTTCGCGAATGCGAAGTTGATAATAACCATGTCGTGGATCAAATCTTTAGAACATACGCTAGAACCTTGTAAATGATCGAACAAATCTTCCATTTCGAGTCATGGATATCGTTTTCGATTGTCAATTTACTCAGTTCACAGTAATTAGTAAACTAAGGAATGATAACACCATAGCTCTTCATGATGACGAGCTCGGTAGAATAAAATCTTTCTCCGACAACTCTCTCAGTTGTACGGTAATTCCTTTAATTCAGATGGTGCTGACGTACAGTGCACAAGCCACAGGTGCAGCACCGGGAATATAATCAATACCAATTTCAACTTGCCTTAATGGCGAAAGTCTAGGTAATTCATCAACAAATACTTACTAAAGTTTCAGATAACATAAACATCTTTTAATACACTTATTGCAAGTTCTTTCTAGATTATAATATCTATGACTAATTTACAACCATTCACAGTATAATTTTAAGTCTAAATGCAGGATATGGTCACCCGTCAAGAATTATTTAGATCACTTTTGATAATCAACATCTTATCTTTTAGGGGAATTCTACTCGAGTTCCCATCGATTAAGACAATGTCATCATGTCATCATCAATCAATCTATTCTACTGGAACTATCAACTTTTCAGTTTTATTGCCGTCGATAAGATGTGAACTTCTCAAAAGACTAATAATAACTCATAATCCTTAACAAATTCAGGGATATATGGAGACACAACTACTATTAAAAGAGTAAGGTCAACGCATAACCTATGCGAGAGAATTTCAAATCAGATACAGACGAAAACATTTAACGAATATGAATATATCCCATGTTTTCATAATTTGAGTACGCATTCGAAAGCTCCTCGGATCGTTACCCAGGTCATTCAAATGAAATCAAATCATAAGAAATGATAAGAACGTCAATACATCCAGTCGGGTATCAACACTCGGTAATCAGATACTTTTCCTAAGAATCTCACCACGGGAGAATTGGAGAAGAAAGAATTGTCAATTGTCAAATAAGACAATTTCCACAGATGAGTAAATTCGACTCAGAAGAATAGATGCTACAGGCACATATGTAGGTGTCCCTAACACTATGTCCTTATTTTTCACTTCTTTCAGATCTCATAAATTTTAGTCTTCCATAATCTTCAAAGAAAATTTAGTGTTTATTAATCAGTTTTATGGTGACTACTAATCAGCCTTGCATGGTCCATTCCAAATTGTATGTAGGCGCGCAACTATATACAATTTCAAGATTAACGATGCAATACTCAGTTCGTCAAAATTTTATCATCATGTTTATAATAAAAACATTTTCATGCTTAATTCTTAAATAAGAATCAAAAATAAATTTACAAAGATTTTCTTTGTTATGAAAACAATTAAGTTTTCCAAGGTGTTTTATAAACAACTTCATTTCGATAACAATCACTTATAAATCTCACTTTGAATAATCCTCATAGTGATGAAAATTCAATTTTTTTTCTCAAGGGATACTGTTTTATCTTATAAAAACAATGAGTGATCTGCAAAAGATTGATGAAAAGTTGTTCACCAAGAACTAACTACAATATATCAGGAAATGAGCTTTATCCAAATAATCATGAGGTTCATGACCTTGATGGCACTCAAGAAGAATAATTCACAACGTAACTCAAATCAAGATGAGTACTTGTTCAATGGTTGCATCACTAATGCGAACATTAGGAAGAAGCAAGAAAAGATAGATAACATCGATACATGTAGAATTTAGCAATCAAAGGTAGTCTTTTCTTTAATCACAAACAATTCAAATTGTATCGTAACACATCACGTGTCACTATGTCATACAATTCCAAGAACTCATCCTACCAACTGATGTCTCAGTTAAGTTAGGGATTATTTTTAAAAGATACCACAATGAATACTAATCTACAAGAGTCATGGGAGTTCCACCTGTCCCGGAAGATCCATCGGTCCCTATTCAGAAGAAGATTTCTTCAATTTATTTCCTGGACACTGGATATCCTCATTATTGGACAATGGCCTAGGAACAACCCTTAACACAAACTAACAATCAATTAAAACCTTATAATTCAATCACAAAACTTAACGACTTCCTCTTAATAATTTCTTATTCCATACAGGTTAAATTTTACTTTATTCAAGTTTTAACCAACTTATACTCAATGCGATATCCTACTTCATTCTTCAATACTTTCAACTTTATTCATAAACCTTAAAAGGGCAACAAAAGCTCGATACGATCAACACTTAATTTCCAATCCTATATCTCTTACAACAATAGTTATCAAATGAGTCACTAGTATGAAATGACTCATACATTCAATTAGACTTCTCGGAAAGGTACTTGTGGCATGAGGCTTTTGGGTAATGGTTCCAATGACAGCCTCAAGTGCAACATTCACCCTTTCGATTTCAATTTAAGAATTGGATCAAAACGAATCAGATGACATCTTTCTAGGTGGTAACATTTTGTCAAACTCCACTCTATAAGGAAAGATCGTCATGACATCGATATCAGTTTTAATCTCGCCAATTCTTCTTCAATATCACAATCAACTAATATCTATATTTCTACGAATATTAACCATTTTGTTGGGATCATAAATATCCACAACTTGGTTTAGATCTGGAATAACTAGAATTCCTACGGGAATAGCTTCGATTAATTTGCTAGGGGATTTAGTGTTCCTTGTGACAATCTACGTCGTATAAATACCTCGTATAATCAAAATAATCATCAAACAATCATGTAATAAAATTACATCATATATATATATATAATCCAAGTTATATATATATTAAAATAACACTTCTCAGTCTGGTCTTGTCGGTAACTCGGGAATTCTTCGGCACCGTTATAGTCAAAAGATTTTTAGACATTTTTAGAAAAATGTTTATAGTTAAATGATTTTGAAATGTTTTATTCAAAACCTTAGTTTTAAAAATCTTTCGTTCTCTATAACGAGAGCTCTGGTACCAAACTGTAACACCCCCAAATATACACAATTTAATACAGCGGAAAACTCGTTGGTGTTACGGGATAGCACATTACTCACATCATAGACAACGCTTAAAAATCGCGTCGTTTAATAATAAAGCATTTCCATTCATAAATATCAAATTTACATATGTCCCAGGTCATTGTATTTCATACACGTTTTACAAAGCATTTGAATGGAAATTATTGTTTAAGTGCGGGCCATGAATTCTTGTCGTCTTCCCGAGAATTACTTTCAAGTACCTGAGATAAAACATGTTAAAAGAAAAGGTCAGCGATAACGCCGAGTGAATTCATAGAGTTCAATAAAACCATTAATATATCATCGGTATATAATTATTACCGAAAATCATTTTTGTACAAATCATTGTAATAGGCCATAAAATAGCCAAAATCATTTTATACAAATCCTTGTCAAAATCATAATATAGGCTTTCACCTTCAAAATCATTATACGAGCCAATGTCGTAAGAACATCATACAATACGTTTTATAACGTTGTATAAAGTCAAATAAAAACTGTTATATGAATATGGTTATGAAAAACCAAAACACGAACATAATATCAATAGTAAGACCCCATATTGCTAGTCAGGCAATATATCGCAATTCGGTGCATATAGCAGTATTTCGTTAATTGGATTATTATTAGCCGCATGACATTGTTACCTTACTAAACCAAACAACGGGTAGCTAGCCCGAAACTCATTTGCCCATCTATATTAGCGTGTCGTCACAAAGGTCACGCTATGTAAATCTTCTCATACATAAATTCTCTTACCAATCAATGTGGCACGACGGGGATCAACCGTCAAGGCGCGAACTGGGGTGATCGTCCCCAAATAGTACTATTATATGCATAAGCGTCTACCAAATCCCGGTAGTTCACAATTCATTCCAATGGGACTTTTAGTGACATAACCTAACTTTAATAATCCATTTTATTTCATCTATCGGGTCATTTAATCATTCATCGGGTCATATAATCATTTGGGTCCAAATCAATAAACAAGCAATCGGGACAAATGGTGTCCTATTTTATAAAAAATAACATGTTATCTCCCGCGCGGGTTTATAAAACATTTATAAAAACATTTAAAAGAGTGCGAGGCTATGAACTCACGTTGATGTGGGAAGGCGGGTTATCGGCAATTCGGATGTACGGTATGTGCTTCAATCACGGAAACCTAGAAAAATAATATTCGTCTTAGACTCTTGTCCAATGACTTTATAAAAATAACAATTATGTATACATATGATGATTTTATATATATGATGATCAAGTGGGTTTACATATTCTCTTTTACTCATTTTGTGTTATGTGTTGATACTTTTATACTAGTTTACTAGTTTTACCTATTTACGTGTTTTAGGTCCAATAAGCCTATTATAAGTTTATTAACTTGTATTAATCCATTTCATACTTGTATTATCAGTATTTATACTTTACATGTTGGCCCCAAATGGTTAAGCCCAATAAATAAGTTTATAAGTGTTTTAGCCCATTTTGTTGTATTATTAGTCCAATAACGTTAACTTAACTCGTTAATGTCCGTATGTTTTATAGTTCAGATTTTATCGGTTTTTACTTGTTTTATATGTTTATATATCAGTATATGAGTTTATAAAAGTTTACATTAGACGGGTCCAACCGTCTAAGTTTTATTTAACAAAAACGTTAATTTTACGGTAATAGCCGAAAAAGTCGTAAAAATCATGTTTATAGTTTTATAACTTATAAAACTTATCAAACTACCATTTTTATAAAATGTCCATTTATTTATCCTTATACATATTTATATAAATTTATTATATAAGTTAGTGGGTTTTAATTCACATTTTATACTATTTTTATTTGAGTGCTTATATAATACTATTATACTTTAATTTCCCAAAATCTGATTCTTATTTTTATGTTCACCAAAACAGCCATATCTAGAGTTATATATGGAGATAGAAGCTCAAAGTTTTATGACATAAACTACATGATATGTGCTCCATTTAACTCTTCTATGGCTACTGTTGAATCAGCCTCTAAGTATTTTCTAAAAATCGTCCAAAACAGTCTATGCAGATTTGTACTCTAAACTTGTTTTGATCATATCTCACTCATCCTAATGATTCCATTGCATGGCCAACTCTCACATGTGTACAAGACATATTACTTACTGTATATCCATTGATCTATGCCATTTCATCAGTTCATCACATGGTTCTTTACTGTTTTATACAGCCATCATTTTAAGCATGATTTTAACCTTTTTACATATAGTTTTTCATCTTTTTACCCATGTTTATCAACACCAAATCCCCACACAATACTTTTATCATCATATATTCATCATATAAATATACAATAGGAAAGAAAATACATGATTACATAATCAAAATAAAAAGAGGATGGGGAGAACAATCTTTATACCACCATGATGATGTAGGTTATGATCAAGACATGGATTTTGATGGAGAAACTTGTGATAAACCAAGACCATCTTCAAGACCACCATTCTTCAAGAACTCTTTGTGGAAAATCAGCCCCAAGACACCAACAAAACTTCTCATTGGATGTTAAAACTTGCACCAATCTTCATCTCTTTTGAAGGAGATTAACATATGTAAGCTATAACAATAGTTTGTGGTTAAATTTAGATCAAATGGGGTGTTTTGTGTGGGAGTGGACGAAATCATAAAGAGAGGAAGAGAGAAAATGGAAGCTTTTGCATGGATGAAATGAGGTTGCTAGTTTGAGTTAGATGTTTTGTGGTGGAAGGCTTACAAGTTAAGCTAACTAGACAAGTGTTAGCTACTTGTTTAAAACTTGACACATAAGGGTGTGTGTTGGTGCTTAATCCGTCCCATGTGTGGGGGTGGGGCAAAACTTGTTTTTGTCTCATCCCCAATTATTTACGGGTACTCCTCGATTCTCGTTTCCTCGATTTACGTGCCCTCGGGTCGTTTTACGAAAAACGTTTTTATAAATTATGAATCAACTGCAGAAAACGAATCTAATAAAAATTGTCTCATCAAAAACGGAGTTCGAAAACGTAAATACGTAATCCTAAGGTTTCCGGTTTAGTCGTAAAGGACATTAAATTATAATCGTAAGTCCTAATCTCTTCTCGTAAATTTGTGAGTTTATGAACCAACACAAATTTAAAATCTCAAAATAATATTCACGGACAAAATTATTTTCTGAAATGTCGGACTGTCACCAAAACGGTGTATGTAAACGTAAGCACGTAACGTTGAATCCTCCGGTTTAGACGTAGTTGATGCTACTTCAAGACGTAAATCCAAATTTCTTCCCAAAAATAAGTGAGTTCATAATATAACATTAAAATAATATTTTTAAATAATATCTGAGAATAAAATATCAACCATAAATTGACGGATTGTCACATAACCTAACGCTAAACGTAAATGGTAGCTATAAGGGTTATATTCAGAAGTGTTGCAAAGTTCGTAAGTTTCGCTTGTAGTCAAAATGGGATTTGTTTCCTTCAAATTATTTTGAAGTATAATACAGCCGGGCCCCTCGGGGAGTAGTAAGATATTTGAGCGGCCGCACCCAAATGTGTTTTGGTAACCTTGCTATATCCGTAAACGAGAAACGGAATGGTTAATGAAGGAATGACTGGGATCCATATCCTATTAACGTTGTATTTGAAATGAAAGGATAATAATAAATGATGAATCATTTAAAAGGTTTTTCCAGGAGACCTTACTCGAGTTGTACTAGTAACATTGCTAGTGTAACTAGACGCTAGTCAATGTAGTCACGATATTTGAATTTTCTCCAAGTGGGAGCTGAAAGTTTATGGACATAAAATTAATAGTCGTATGATAGGATCGAACTCGGGATTACGGGATTGCACACAATACATAAATGGTTAATTTTCTTTAAATAAATATATGTTATATATTTATTAAATCAAACCGAACTTAACTAAACGATCGTTAAATAAATTAAGAGTTAAGTTAAACGAACGTTATGGAATTAAATAGAAGAAAAGAAGTAAACGGAAAGTTCCGGAAGCCACCCTTGGTGGGCTTATGGGTCGACGGCTACAAGAAGAAAAGGGTAAGGAAAAGGATTTGTTTCCTAATTCGTTTATTACTTGGAAAACAAGTTTTGCCAAGCCCTATATAAACACCCCATAGCTTCATAATTTTTCCCATCCCTTTTCCTCTCTCTCTTTGTGCGATCGGCGACAAACACCCCTTTAGGGTTCTTAGGTTCTCGATTTAACTTAAATTCTACAAGTGTAGAAGCTCCGGTTTGCAAGTGCTAGACTCACGGTTAGCCCGTTGCATTACGTGTGTACAAGAGCGTAATATAGTTTTGCGTTAAACTATATCTTGGTATTATTCTTCACAAACCCTAATTGTTGATTCGTTGGTGATCTTGTGGATCTTCACTAGGATAATGGTATGTAACCCTAATCTATTAATTATAATTGTGTTATTATGATCTTGTTAAACCTCTTCCGCTATTGCGTGCTTTGATCTTTGTTATGATTATATAATTGTTATGAATGTCATAAACCATCATGAAACTGTTCTGGTTACAGTCTGGTAGTGCAAACCACATAATCTTTACATGAAACTGAAGACATCTCTATTGACCAAATCATATTCGTTAAGAACTCTACACGCGAACAAAAACAAATCTCATAATGTAATTCGATCTTCAGGGAAGCAATCACAGCACATCGAAAATGGCATATAAATGCAGCAGATTAAAAGGTTGGGCCTTGGAAACTTGAAATGCAGCAACTTATAGCCTTGCTTTTGTGAGCTTATGTGCCTTTGCGTGTTTGTTTTCTCATATCCTTGAATAGGACTTGCGTAGTATATTCATAAGGTCAACATTGCTAGCGAAAAACCAAATCATGTTGATCAACCATTATCATGATACTAATAAAAAAAACTTAGGAAAGCGTGAGTGATGATCCCATAGTGCCTCCTAGAAATGGGTAAATCAGACAAAACCAGTCAGTTTCGATCAGGCCCAGGTTCTACCTGGCCTGACCAGTCCTAATTAATGTCCTATTCCGGGTCAAGTATGTGGTCAAATCCTGACTTGAAAGCAATATATGTCTAACCCAACTCGGTCTGAGGACTAGACAAAGCACATTTCGGTCTCACCGGATCAAAGCATCTAGATTCAAAAAGAAGAAGTGTTTTTTCCCTTTCATATGTTTACAAATATTAATCACAAACATCCTTCGTGTGTTTTGCTCGGTTTGTTAATAACAATAAACTTCCCTAAGTACATAGTTTTTGCACTTTTGGTTGGTCCATGTGAATATAGACACAAGGTTCAACCTAAGCTTACAATCAGGGCCATGATCAGTGTTTACAAATATAGAAATGGAAAGCAAGCTTACAATAGATAGATGATAAAAGGATAAGCAGCTTTGTTTGAATCATAGAGTTGTTTCAAGTGCATTTAAAGAACACGAGTATTATGTCATCTCATAGTTAGTACAAGTCTAAATGCAGAAAACACACAATAAAACATGAATTAGCAATAAGTTTGTATGTGATTCACTCAAAACGGTCTTGCCCGGAAGTTGACCAATCAACCGTACTTGAAGGGTACCAATAATCTGTTGGAAAATGTTGTGAAAAATATGGTTTTTGTAATACTTTGGACATAATTTTATATATGTATATGTTATATATATATATTTGTAGTACTTAGTAGCTTTTTGTTCTCCTCGAAGAGAGCTTCGCAACGAGCTGAAGTATGTCCAATATGGAGTTAATATGAATGAGATATCGTGTCTCAAAGTGAGTCACGTGAAACACAATATTTGGAAACTATTTTGTCCCACATCGCTTGAAACATGAAGTGAAAACATGTTTATAAGGAAATCCTAGTTTCTACCCTAAAATATTCATTTGAAGGTTTTTACTCCCACACCTACGCGCGCGCACGGGGGTGCAGAAAATGAGATTTCTAGGCCAAAAACGGGTTCGAAGCTACTGAACTTGTGCACGAGCGCGCGACTTGCAAACACGAATGCAGCTCTGAAAACTGGCTTGGGTGCGGGCAGATTTTGGTATCTTTTTTGTTGCGAATTTGGATTTTTCCAGAAAATTCTGTACATCTATTTAAGGAATAGATATAGACTTTCTTATTAAGTCATGACAGAATTTTCCTGTGTATGTAAAATATATGCAAATCGTGGGTATTTTTAACAGATTTGTATGTCAGATTATTTTAGGAGCATATATTCTGTCCTTGGTGACCAATACATGAATTGGCTATAAAATAAACCATTCTCATTCAGTTTTCAACATCAGAAAAATGCAGCTTTTTCTAACTCCATTACCAGACAGTTTTCCAGCAGCTCGTCGATCAGAAACACGCAAGGCTTCCGTGATCTTTCAGGCAAGTTTGTTTAGTCCGGCTGTACAACAGCTTTAGACGTTGTACCCTGGGAAACAGGCGGCGAATCTGTTTTAAGGGAAGCGTGTTTAACACGTGCCTCGTCTTACCACTTACTGTTTTCTTTTATTGTTAATTACTTTCTGTCATTTAAATTCTGTAAATTTAATTTATGTTATTTTATTGTAAATTCGATTTTATATAATAAAAATGTACACCGTTTCCTACAATCTTAAAACAGACTCTATTTAACAGAATTAAAACCTTTTATGAAATCGAATTAACGTCTTTAACAGATTTTTATAAACTGTTTTCTGTCGAAACCAAGATTGAGTTTCATTAGAAATCAGTTTTAAACTTACACATTTTAATTAACAGTTAACGTTTTTTTAGCAGTTGTTCTAATCAGTTTACTGAAACCAAGATTGTGTTTCTGTTAAACTGATACATTTGATAATTGCATCTGATTCATTGAAACCAAGATTGAGTTTCTTTGAAGTAGATCAACTATAAGTATATAGAGATCACGATTGAGTTTCTTATATACAGATTTATAACAGTTGTCTAACTGTTTGTGTTTTGATCTTGTTTGATCTTTCAGAATGTCTACCAGTACTCCTGAAACTCCTACAACTACTACTATGAATGTAAATGGTGCGCCAGTTACCCACACAGTTGCTAATCATGCTAAAAAAACCAGAAAAATTCAATGGGTATTGTAAAACCCGCATGCTTTTACCAAGAATAGTACCCTTAAGATCGTACGTACTAGATTAAAACTTTCCTTTTATAGTATGATTACATTCACGTATAAGAATTGTAAGTATTACGTACGTGTTAGAACACGATAAGTATTTATTACGTATGAACACACAATGATTATTTTAAACAATAATTAATCACGAACATGCGATCATGAAATCATGAACGTAATTTAATCACGAGCTAATATTAATTACGTATATATATTTATTACGAACACGAATAAATATATTAGGTCACGGTTAATATTTAACGAGAACACATAAAACACGAACACGACTAAACACGAACGAACACTAAAATAAATAGACTCGGAAAAGGTATGGGTACCCCATGTGGGGCCCCCTTACCCGCGGCTACACCAAGAAGATGGGCCAAGCCCATCTAATTTTTACTAAAAAGGGGTTAAGGTGAAATCTTTTGTCATTTTTTCACATTGCAGTAAAATTACAAAACCCTAAAAAGATTTTTCTCCTTCCTTCTTGCTCTCCTTTGGCCGCCGGATTTAAACACAAGAAAGGGGGCGTTCGTTTGATTTTTGATCTTGATTTTTGTGCAAGCATTCGTGTGTGTTCATCCTCGTTTGATCCACGCATTCGGTATACCTTTTTAATCCTTTTCTTTTATGTTTTGATTTAATAAATTAAATAAGATCATGATGTTTTTAAAAAGCTAATTAAAAACATAAATTAAACATGTAAATGGTTATGGGGTAAATCAAAACGAAGGATTTTGTGGCCGGCGCCTAAACCGAACCCCCAAGGGGTCACGGTTTGGCTTGTGAACCACCACCGAGACCTCATGGTCTCGGTTTGGTGGTGTGGGTCCCACGAAAGCAGCAAACAGGGGAGAACCCTGAAGTGGTTCGAGGTATGGGGTTGATTACGGGTCCGGTTCATGGTTTCTAGTCACGATCCGGTTCATTGTTTATGTTAAGGTTTATGATTTTAATAGTTTTATGTTAAAGATTAAATTAATAAAGCATGACATAATTAATTTAATAAACATGACTTAGGTTATAATTTAATTATTAGATCATGTATTTTTAACCTAAGTATTTATATTTTCTAGACTTTATAATAAATTAATTATTAAAAACCATGGTTATAATTAATTAATTAACATGACTTAGGTTATATTATTAGTAGTTAATAATACATGTTTAACCTAAGTATTTAACTTTATTTAATTAAAAACATGATATATTTAATTAAATACTTTTAACCTATAGTTTATTTAAATTACATGTAATAATTAATAAACTATACCTTATATCAATATGACTTAGAAAAATAATCAGAAAACACTTAAGCTTATATACTTAGCTTATTTAACCAGCTTATATCTAATTATGGAAACTTTCTATTTTTAGAAACTTATTTAATTAAGGCAGCTAATCTATTTATGGAAACTTTCTATTTTTAGAAACTTATCTATTTTTAGCAGTAATTCTATTTTTGGAAACTTTCTATTTTTGGAAACTTTCTATTTTTGGAAACTTTCTATTTTTTGTAACTTTCTATTTTTGGAAACTTTCTATTTTAGGAAACCTGCTATTTTTAGAAAGTTACTTATTATTACACAGTAAGTATAATAATACATGAAATACAAGTACTTAATCAGAATAGACAGAATATAAGATAAACACAGTTTAAAGCTTAAAATAGTAAAACATGACATGAACGTATAAAATAAGCTAAGACATGACATAAAACAAGTTACGTATTTAGTAATCAGATACTTATATACGTATGTATTTATGTAGCATTAGTGATACCGAAGTAGGACTCTCTTCAGTTCGTCTTCTTCGTTCACTGGACATAAGGTACGGATTCCCGTCCTTTCAGTATGGACATTCTTTCCTTATTAGGATTCCCCGTATGCAACCAACTGTTTTCCCGTAGTATAAGTTTATATGTTTGATTTGCTTATGTTTAATTTAGAATACATATAGCCATATACATGCATGACCAGTTTCACCTAGTTATGGAGGTACCATAACCATAACACTAGAGGCACTGGTGTTATGACTTCCCCACGGCGGAGTGATTGCTCGTGGCGTCCCTTCAGCTTTTGGCCATATTATTATATTTATCATGTGGGGCGTATGGGTGTATCCTAGTTACATGTTTTCATCAGATTACTCAGTGTGAATGTGGTGTGTGCCTTGCATCCTTCACAAGGAGCTGATCCCTCCTACCCAAACCAGTATATTAAATTAGAGGCAGCCCCTCTAATTTGCATGATGAGGTCACCCCTCTAAGTATTCATGCACGGTGGATTTTCATGACCTATATTGGCTAATGGTAGAATATGTTAAACAATTTTTATAAGATAAATATAAGGCTTTTCAAACTATAAAACCAGTTTTACCAAGACTTAACCGGGTTATTCGGGACTTAGTTTCTTCCGCTGTTATATGCTTATATGCTTACATTATTCATGCTTTATTGTACATCCGTGCACTAAGCGTATTGCTCAGCCGGTTTCCTTTTCTATGTTCCCAAAACGGCAGGTACTCAGGGACGCTCGTAGACTTTAAGCGTACGTGCATATGGACTGGAACCTTTCTAGCCTTTCTTTACTTTATGCATTATCTTTACTTTGATACTCTTGCCATGGACATTGTTTAGTCCTTTCATTTACAGTACTTATGTTTGTGTGTGATGAGCTTTACTTTTGGACTACCGATGTTTGATTCCGGTATTTTCCTTTTAAGGTCATGTAATGTTTAGACATTTATCCTTGTATGCTTTGATGACACGGCATAATTACGCGTGACATTCCATTATCAAAATAGGGTGTTACAATTATGGTATCAGAGCCAAGGCTTCGACCTGTAGGCTCTCAAAATATGACATGGTGATTAGTGGGTAGTCACTATGGTCTTCCTAGAACTGACAGTCGTTTTGCATGCATTCATCATTTTTATGCATACATATATATGTCATTGTCGCAGGTTTATGACTAAGTAATGGTTGGTACAGGACTGGCCCTATTTAGTCGCATGTGTTTTATCAAAACTTTTAAATTTGGGACTGACCCATAGGCGTCCCCTCGCCATGTCTTTTATTTTGGGTGAACTGACCATAGGCGTTCACTCTCGAGCATACAAAAGTTTTCATAAAACTGCATCATGCATTCATACACAAATTTTCTTGCATAAAAATTTTCTCTGGATTTATTGGTATAAATTTTTTTCATGTATATATATTTTATGTTTTGATTTGTTAATCATATGTTTTATGTTATACTGTCAGATGGTTCTCACACGCGAACAGGAACAACTCAATGTTGCAATCCAAGCTGCAATGCAAGCTTTGCTTCCTCAACTGAGGAACGACATCAGGGCTGAGGTTCAAGCTGCCAACAATCAGCAGCATAACCAAGCACCTCCTCCCCCTCCTCCAGTGACATTGGCAGTATGGCTGGAGAGATTCAACAAGCTCCGTCCTCGAGCTTTTGAGAAAACAGATAGCCCCAGTGATGCTGAAAGCTGGTTGGCTCACATCGAGAAGATTTTCAATGCTATGGGTTGTGACCCCGTGTTTAAGGCGAGGTTGGCATGCTACCGGTTCGAAGGTGATGTGTTAAATTGGTGGTTAGCGTTGATGCAGTCTGAGGGAGGTGACGATCGGGTGGCTGGTTTGACATGGGCTCAGTTAAAAGATAGAGTGATTTAGCAGTTCTTTCCCAAGGCTGAGCAAGACAAGATCAAGAGGGAGTACCATGGGATCCGACAGAGAGCTGGGGATAATAGCAATGAGTTTATGCAGCGCTTTCTTCGCTTAGCTGGTTTCCTTGTTGCAGCAGCAGGTACTCCTGAAGAGCAGGCACACCACTTTAGGTGGGCTCTTCGCACATCGGTTGCAAACAATCTAGTGTGTGTTACGTTCAACATTGTAGCACAAGTGGCCGATGCGGCACGTAAGCTGGAGATGCTGCATGAGAGAGATGAGTTCGGGGAAGCTGAGAAACCCGACAAGAGGTAAACATTCGTATTCAAGCGATGACCAATCCGTATTCTTCCATTTATGTCAATTATTCATCTCTTAAATTGTATCTTCCAGGCAGAAAACTGGGGACCGGTCTCAGCCGGCTACTCAGCAGCAGCATCATCAGCCCAAGGGAAATGGTCAGACTAATGACCGTTCTGCTATGGATAGGCGTGGCGGTAATGATAATTAGCGTAACAACGCTGGACACTCCAACGGCAGCAGGTCCTAATACTTACGCATTTTTCTTATGATTTCATGTTATAACTCATATTCTGACACTTTAGCAAAACTTCTACCAGGAACCATGGAAACGGTAGGGACCAGAACCAAAGAGGTTCACAACCTAGCCGTCCAGATATCACTGGTATTCAATCTTACGATTATCCGCATTGTCCTTTATACCCTATTATCATGTCTTATGTAAAATGTTTAAACAGGTCCTCAGCCAGCCAGAGCACCTGTTGGAGGATATACTTATCCTCTTTGCTCTACTTGCCATCGTAGGCACCCAGGGCCATGTCGTCGTAACACTAACGCATGCTTCAAGTGTGGTCTTCCTGGCCATATCATGAAGGATTGTCGTAAGGGCGAGATGGAGGGCACATCAGGACATGCTGATACCAAGCCGCCTCCTACCACTGGGCGTGTCTACACGACATCTCGAGACCAGGCCAACAAGTCTGCAGGTACCATCACTGGAATCTTGTATATGTATGGTCAAGCTGCGTGTGTTCTTTTCGATACGGGTGCTACTCACTCGGTCATTTCTACTGCTTATGCTAAGAACATTAGGATGCTCCCCGTGCTACTAGAGAATAGACTTACTATTTCCACACCTTTGAGGGACTCTGTATTAATCACCCATGTATACAAGAGTCTTCCCCTAGAATTTGACGATAAGGTTCGTCTTGTTGACGCACTTCCATTGGACATGAATGACTTCGACATGATTTTGGGCATGGATTATCTATCCAAGCATCATGCTACCATAGACTGACATTCATATCGAGTTATCTTCGGTGATGTTAATGCACCAGAGTACATTCATAACGGGTTCGTACCCGGACGCTCTGTACAAATCATATCTACCCTGCAAGCGTGTGCACTACTTTCACATGGCTGCGAGGGTTATCTAGCTACGGTTCATGACATGGATGCTGAATCTCCATCAATTCAGGATCAACCTATAGTGTCGGAATTCCAAGATGTATTTCCAGCAGAACTTCCGGGCATACCACCTGCACGAGAAGTGGAATTCAATATCGAGCTTATTCCAGGAGCCGAACCGATCTCCAAAGCTCCTTATCGCATGGCTCCCATAGAGCTAAAGGAGCTGAAGGATCAACTGCAATAACTTCTAGAACGAGGTTTCATTCGACCGAGCGCATCTCCATGGGGCGCACAGGTCTTATTTGTTAAGAAGAATGACGGCAGTATGCGTCTTTGCATAGACTATCGCGAGCTCAACAAGATTACTATCCGGAATAGGTATCCACTGCCGCGTATAGACGATCTGTTTGACCAACTCCAACGAGCCAAACACTTCTCCAAGATTGATCTTAGGTCAGGCTATCATCAGCTACGGGTTAAGGAGCAGGACATCGCCAAGACTGCTTTTCGTACCCGCTATGGCCACTACGAATTTGTAGTTATGCCATTTGGCCTGACAAATGCTCCAGTAGTGTTCATGGACTTGATGAACAGAATCTTCTATGAATTTCTGGACAAGTTCGTCATTGTCTTCATCGATGACACCCTGATTTTCTCAAAGTCCAAGGAGGAACACGAAGACCATCTTCGTACAGTACTACAGATTCTTCGCCAGAAGCAGTTGTATGCTAAATTCTCCAAGTGTGAGTTTTGGTTAGACAAGGTGGCATTCTTAGGTCACATTGTATCAGCAGAAGGAATCACTATGGATCCAGTGAAGGTTGAGGCCATTACTAAGTGGCCGAGGCCGACATCAGCAACAGAAGTATGCAGTTTCTTAGGCTTAGCTGGCTATTACCGTAGGTTCGTGGAGAACTTTTCCCGCTTAGCACTACCATTGACCAAACTGATGCGGAAAGGGGAGAAATTAGTCTGGACTAAAGAACGAGAGAAGAGCTTTGAAGACCTGAAGCAGAAGCTAGTATCTGCACCTATTCTTACTCTCCCATCTGGTACGGTCGGATTTCAAATCTATAGTGATGCATCAGGGAAGGGACTTGGTTGTGTTCTCATGCAACATGGGAAAGTGATCGCGTACGCTTCACGGCAGCTTAAGCCTTATGAAGAAAATTACCCTACGCATGACTTGGAACTTGCTGAAGTCGTGTTTGCATTGAAGATATGGAGGCACTACTTATATGGAGAATCATGTGACATTTTCACGGACCACAAGAGCTTGAAGTATATCTTCACTCAACGTGAATTGAACATGAGGCATAAAAGATGGTTAGAGCTGTTGAAAGATTATGACATTAATCTACAGTATCATCCCGGAAAGGCAAATGTAGTAGCAGATGCTCTTAGCAGGAAGTCCGGAATGATCAACGGCATTAAGATTGAGGAGGAAATCATAAGAGACTTGGAACGACTAGACATCAAGATCATGTTACGTGGACAGCACGGTTATTGGGCTAATCTTAGAGTAGAACCCGAGTTACTCTCTAAGATCAAGGAAGCTCAGAAAGATGATGGAGAAATCTGGGCGATAGTATAGAATTTGGAGAAACAGACGGAATTCAGAGTAGATGCAGATGGTATCATATGGCAGGGCACGAGACTTTGTGTTCCTGATGATCAAGAACTCCGGGAAGCCTTGTTAGCTGAAGCTCATAGCTCCCCATTCTCTATACATCCTGGTTCGACTAAGATGTACCATGACATCAAACAGTACTTTTGGTGGAGTGGTACGAAACAGGATGTGGCCACTTACGTCTCCAAATGTCTGACCTGCCAGCAGGTTAAGATCGAGCATCAGCGATCTGGCGGTATCCTTCAACCGTTAGATATTCAAGAGTGGAAGTGGGACAAAATAACCATGGATTTTGTTACTGGTCTTCCGCCTACCAAGAGGAAGCACGATGCAATTTGGGTTATCGTAGATCGACTTACCAATCAGCTCATTTCTTACCGATCCGCAAGGAAGATCCGGTAAGTAAACTCGCTGATACGTATAGAAGAGAGATCATGAGACTCCACGGTGATCCATCCAGCATCGTCTCAGACAGAGATCCTCGTTTCACTTCGCGATTTTGGAAGAGTCTGCAGAAAGCTTGGGGTACACAACTTAAGCTTAGCACGGCTTTTCATCCTCAAACGGACGGACAGTCGGAGCGAACGATTCAGACATTGGAAGACATGTTGAGGTCATATGCGTTGGAATGGACGGGTGATTGGGACGATTACATCTGTTTGATGGAGTTTGCATACAACAACAGTTGGCACGCAAGTATCAAGTGTGCTCCTTTCGAGATGTTGTATGGCAGAATGTGCCGCGCCCCAATCTGCTGGGATCTGGTTGGCGAGCGAACACTTGAAGGACCAGAAATCATAGAGATGACCAATGAAAGGATCGCAGTAGCTAAGCAGAAACTTCAGGAAGCATGGTCACGTCAGAAGAGTTACGCCGATAAGCATCGTAGGGACATACATTTTAACGTAGGAGATCACGTCTTCCTTAAGGTTTTGCCAGCACGTGGTGTTAGACGCTTCGGGATTAAAGGGAAGCTCGGTCCTCGTTTCATCGGACCCTTTGATATCATTGAACGAGTCTTTGAAGTATCTTACCGGTTAGCGTTACCTCCGCAGCTTTCGCATGTACACAATGTGTTTCATGTGTCCTTACTCAGAGGGTAACAATATCATCCCCTTCACATGGTTCAGTATCCACTGGAACAGATACATGAAGATCTCACCTTCATAGAAGAACCCGAACGAGTTCTTGACAGACAAGAACGAGTCATGAGAAGGAAGAGGATTCCATTCGTCAAAATCCTTTGGAGGGATCATACCGAGCGGGAAGCCACTTGGGAAACAGAGGAGTCTATCCGGGCTTCTTACCCTCATTTCATATTTTGAATTCGGGTATGTTCTTCTTTTCCAGTTTACTTTATCTATAATTCGGGGACGAATTATTCTTTTTAGGGGGAAAGAGTTGTAAAACCCGCATGCTTTTACCATGAATAATACCCTTAAGATCGTACGTACTAGATTAAAACTTTCCTTTTATAGTATGATTACGTTCACGTATAAGAATTGTAAGTATTACGTACGTGTTAGAACACGATAAGTATTTACTACGTATGAACACACAATAATTATTTTAAACAATAATTAATCACGAACATGCGATCATGAAATCATGAACGTAATTTAATCACGAGCTAATATTAATTATGTATATATATTTATTACGAACACGAATAAATATATTAGGTCACGGTTAATATTTAACGAGAACACATAAAACACGAACACGACTAAACACGAACGAACACTAAAATAAATAGACTCGGAAAAGGTACGGGTACCCCATGTGGGCCCCCCTTACCCGCGGCTACACCAAGAAGATGGGCCAAGCCCATCTAATTTTTACTAACAAGGGGTTAAGGTGAAATCTTTTGTCATTTTTTCACATTACAGTAAAATTACAAAACCCTAAAAAGATTTTTCTCCTTCATTCTTGCTCTCCTTTGGCCGCCGGATTTAAACACAAGAAAGGGGGTGTTCGTTTGATTTTTTATCTTGATTTTTGTGCAAGCATTCGTGTGTGTTCATCCTCGTTTGATCCACGCATTCGGTATACCTTTTTAATCCTTTTCTTTTATGTTTTGATTTAATAAATTAAATAAGATCATAATGTTTTTAAAAAGCTAATTAAAAACATAAATTAAACATGTAAATGGTTATGGGGTAAATCAAAACGAAGGATTTAGGGGTGTTTGTTGTGGCCGGCGCCTAAACCGAACCCCCAATGGGGTCTCGGTTTGGCTTGTGAACCACCACTGAGACCTCATGGTCTCGGTTTGGTGGTGTGGGTCCCACGGCAGCTGCAAACAGGGGAGAACCCCGAAGTGGTTTGGGGTATGGTGTTGATTACGGGTCCGGTTCATTGTTTCTAGTCACGATCCGGTTCATTGTTTATGTTAAGGTTTATGATTTTAATAGTTTTATGTTAAAGATTAAATTAATAAAACATGACATAATTAATTTAATAAACATGACTTAGGTTATAATTTAATTATTAGATCATGGATTTTTAACCTAAGTATCTATATTTTCTAGACTTTATAATTAATTAATTATTAAAAACCATGGTTATAATTAATTAATTAACATGACTTAGGTTATATTATTAGTAGTTAATAATACATGTTTAATCTAAGTATTTAACTTTATTTAATTAAAAACATGATATATTTAATTAAATACTTTTAACCTATAGTTTATTTAAATTACATGTAATAATTAATAAACTATACCTTATATCAATATGACTTAGAAAAATAATCAGAAAACACTTAAGCTTATATACTTAGCTTATTTAACCAGCTTATATCTAATTATGGAAACTTTCTATTTTTAAAAACTTATTTAATTAAGGCAGCTAATCTATTTATGGAAACTTTCTATTTTTAGAAACTTATCTATTTTAAGCAGTAATTCTATTTTTGGAAGCTTTCTATTTTTGGAAACTTTCTATTTTTGGAAACTTTCTATTTTTGGTAACTTTCTATTTTTGGAAACTTTCATTTTAGGAAACCTGCTATTTTTAGAAAGTTACTTATTATTACACAGTAAGTATAATAATACATGAAATACAAGTAATACTTAATCAGAATAGACAGAATATAAGATAAACACAGTTTAAAGCTTAAAACAGTAAAACATGACATGAACGTATAAAATAAGCTAAGACATGACATAAAACCAGTTACGTATTTAGTAATCAGATACTTATATACGTATGTATTTATGTAGCATTAGTGATACCGAAGTAGGACTCTCTTCAGTTCGTCTTCTTCGTTCACTGGACATAAGGTACGGATTCCCGTCCTTTCAGTATGGACATTCTTTCCTTATTAGGATTCCCCGTATGCAGCCAACTGTTTTCCCGTAGTATAAGTTTATATGTTTGATTTGCTTATGTTTAATTTAGAATACCTATAGCCATATACATGCATGACCAGTTTCACCTAGTTATGGAGGTACCATAACCATAACACTAGAGGCACTAGTGTTATGACTTCCCCACGGCAGAGTGATTGCTCGTGGCGTCCCTTCAGCTTTTGGCCTATTATTATATTTATCATGTGGGGCGTATGGGTGCATCCTAGTTACATTTTTTCAGCAGATTACTCAGTGTGAATGTGGTGTGTGCCTTGCATCCTTCACAAGGAGCTGATCCCTCCTACCCAAACCAGTATATTAAATTAGAGGCAGCCCCTCTAATTTGCATGATGAGGTCACCCCTCCAAGTATTCATGCGCGGTGGATTTTCATGACCTATATTGGCTAATGGTAGAATATGTTAAACAGTTTTTATAAGATAAACATAAGGCTTTTCAAACTATAAAACCAGTTTTACCAAGACTTAACTGGGTTATTTGGGACTTAGTTTCTTCCGCTGTTATATGCTTATATGCTTACATTATTCATGCTTTATTGTACATCCGTGCCCTGAGCGTATTGCTCAGTCGTTTTCCTTTTCTATGTTCCCAAAACGGTAGGTACTCAGGGACGCTCGTAGACTTTAAGCGTACGTGCATATGGACTGGAAGCTTTCTAGCCTTTCTTTACTTTATGCATTATCTTTACTTTGATACTCTTGCCATGGACATTGTTTAGTCCTTTCATTTACAGTACTTATGTTTGTGTGTGATGAGCTTTACTTTTGGACTACCGATGTTTGATTCCGGTATTTTCCTTTTATGGTCATGTAATGTTTAGACATTTATCCTTGTATGCTTTGATGACACGCCATAATTACGTGTGACATTCCATTATCAAAATGGGTTGTTACAAGTATAATTTTAAGAGGTGGCAACAGAAGATGTTCTTCTATCTCACTACTTTGAACCTTGCGAAGTTCTTAAAGGAGAATCTACCTCAGGTGGAACCTTCTAAAGAAGGTGAACCCGCTAATCAACAAGCCGTGCAAGTTGTTGAAGCATGGAAACATTCAGACTTCTTGTGTCACAACTATATTCTGAATGGTTTGGTGGACTCTTTGTACAATGTGTACTAGAAGACTATGACTGCCAAAGAATTATGGGAGTCGTTGGAACGCAAGTACAAAATTGAGGATGCTGGTACAAAGAATTTCGTGGTAGCTCGTTTTTTGAATTACAAGATGGTTGATTCAAAGAGTGTGATAACTCAGGTTCAAGATCTGCAGTTTTTGCTACACGACATTCATGCTGAGGGTATGACTTTGAGTGAAACTTTTCAAGTTGCTGCTATCATTGAAAAGTTACCTCCAAGTTGGGTAGAATTTAAAAACTACTTGAAGCATAAGCGAAAGGAGATGACTGTTGAAGACTTGGTTGTTCGTCTTCGTATTGAAGAGGACAACAAGCTGGCTCAGAAAAACACTTATACACCTGATTCTGCCAAGGCAAATATGGTTGAGCATGGTTCGTCTTCTTCAAAGTCTAAAGGCAAGAGCTTTGGCAAAGGGAAGAATGACAAGAAGAGCAAAGGGATGTCCGAGTACCTTGCTCCTAAAGGTGGAATTGCAAAGCATAAGTTCCAAGGAAATTGCTTCAACTGTGACAAGCCAGGTCGTCGTGCTGCTAATTATAAAGCGCCAAAGCAGGTGACTCCACGCGAGGCTAATATGGTGAATGATAATGTGGACATGATTGCTATGGTGTCTGATGTTGTTACCATGATCTCTGAAGTTAACCTGGTAGGTTCTAATAATAATGATTGGTGGGTTGATACTGGGGCAACCCGTCATGTGTGTGCTGACAAGAGTATGTTTCACTCTTACAGAGCGGTTGACAATGGAGAGAAGCTGTACATGGGAAACTCTACAACTACTTATATCAAGGGCGAAGGAGATGTTATTAGAAGATGACATCCAAGAAAGAGCTCAAGTTGACTAAAGTCTTGTATGTTTTGGAGATTCGCAAGAATCTTGTGTCTGGTTGGATTTTGAATAATTTGGTTTTCGTCTTGTTTTTTAGTCTGATAAAGTTGTACTTTCTAAAAATCAAATGTATGTTGGTAAGGGGTATGCCCTGAATGGTAAGTTTAAGCTCAATGTAATAGTTGTTAAGAATGCTATCAATAAAATGAATACTTCTGCTTACCTGATTGAGTCTTCTAATGTATGGCATGGCCGTCTTGGACATGTTAATTTTAATTCAATGCATCGTTTGATTAAATTTAATGGCATACCAAATTTTCATATTGATTCAAATTATAAGTGTGAAACTTGTGTCGAAGCCAAACTTACAAGATCATCTTTCAAATCGGTTGAACGAAAAACTGAACCACTTGATATGATACACACAGACATATGTGATTTGAAATCACTACCCACAAAAGGTGGCAATAAGTACTTCATCACGTTTATTGATGATTGCACAAAGTATTGCTACGTTTACTTGTTGAAAAGTAAAGATGAAGCTATAGACAAGTTTGTTCTATACAAAACAGAAGTTAAGAATCAACTTGTTAGGAAAATCAAGGTTGTACGAAGTGATAGAGGAGGTGAATATGTGTCTCCTTTTGCTGATCTATGTGCGAAACATGGAATTAGACACGAGTTTACTGCTCCTTATTCACCTCAACAAAATGGTATTGCCGAAAGGAAGAACCGTACCTTGAAAGAAATGGTTAATGTCATGTTGTTAAGTTCTGGTTTAAACCGGGACATTTGGGAGGAAGCCATTCTAACGGCTACTTATCTTTTAAGCAAGATACCTCATAAGGATAAAAAGGAAACCCTATATGAATTATGGATGGGAAGAAAACCATCATACCAGTACTTACGAGTGTGGGGGTGTCTAGCCAAGGTAGTTGTGCCGACACCTAAGGCCCAAACGATTGGACCTAAATCTGTGGATTGTATATTTTTTGGATATGCTATGAATAGTAGTGCTTATCGTTTAAAATGATTCGAAAAATCCAGATATACACAAGAACACAGTAATGGAATCAAGGAATGCTTCCTTCTTTGAAAATATATTTCCTTGTTTAACAAAGGAAACTGGAAGCTCATCTAGAATTGATGATGAAGTTGTCCAAGATAAGAGACAACGAGATGATAGTAATCTCCAAGATTAGAGATTAGATCAACCCGAGGAAGAAGAGGTTAAACCTAGAAGAAGCAAAAGGGCTAGAACTGAGAAATCGTTTGGACCCGATTTTGTCTCTTTTATGGTAGAAAAAGAACCCACTTCTTATCAAGAAGCGGTAAATTCCTCGGAAGGGCCTCGATGGAAAGAAGCGATTAACAGTGAAATAGAGTCTATTTTACAAAATCATACTTGGGAGCTCGTGGATTTACCTCCTGGTTGTAAACCACTAGCTTATAAATGGATCTTCAAGAAGAAGATGAAAGCCGATGGCACCATTGATAAGTACAAAGCAAGATTGGTGATCAAAGGTTTTAGACAACGCGAAGGTCTAGATTACTTTGATACTTATTCGCCTGTTACGCGAATAACTTCTATTAGGATGATTCTTGCTATTGCCGCATTAAGAAATTTAGAAGTTCACCAAATGGATGTGAAAACGGCTTTTCTAAATGGAGATTTAGAAGAAGAAATATACACGAACCAACCCGAGGGTTTTATGTCTCCTGGACAAGAGAGCAAAGTTTGTAGGCTTGTTAAGTCATTGTATGGCTTAAAGCAAGCTCCAAAACAATGGCATGAAAAGTTTGATCATGCCATGCTAGAGGGTGGATTCAAAATTAGTGAATACGACAAGTGTGTTTATGTCAAAGACACAAATAGTGGATATGTAATCTTGTGTCTTTATGTTGATGATATGCTTATCGTTGGCAGTAACGACAAGATGATCAAGTCTACTAAAGACATGTTGAAATCAAAGTTTGACATGAAAGATATGGGTTTGGCTGATGTGATCCTTGGAATAAAGATCATACGAACTCAAAGTGGACTTGCATTAAGTCAAGCACATTACGTGGACAAAATTCTTAATACTCATAATGCGGGGGATTTCGGCCTAGCTAGAACTCCAATTGACACCAGTTTGCATTTATCTAAAAATAGAGGTGCATGTGTTGCCCAATTAGAGTATTCAAGAACTATTGGCATGTTAATGTATTTGATGACATGTACTCAACCTGACTTAGCATATGTTGTTAGCAGGCTGAGTAGGTATACTAGTAATCCAAGTGAAGCACATTGGAAAGCTATGACTAGGGTACTTCATTATTTGAGATACAGTCGTGATTATGGACTCAATTATGATGCAAATTGGATATCTAACATAAAAGATTCTAGATCGACCAGTGGATATGTGTTCACATTGGGAGGGGCCGCTATATCTTGGAAGTCTTCCAAACAAACAGTAATAGCTAAGTCCACGATGGAATCAGAATTTATCGCGTTAGATAAATGCGGAGAAGAGGCGGAATGGCTACGTCAATTCGTAGATGACATACCCAGGTGGCCTAAACCGGTAACGGCCATTAGTATACATTGTGATAATCAATCGGCAATTGGCAGAGCTCATAGCACAATGTATAATGGAAAGTCTAGACATATCCGTCGTCGACATAATTCGGTACGACAACTACTCTCAACAGGAGTTATCTCAATTGACTATGTGAAGGCAAAGGATAACATTGCGGATCCGCTTACGAAAGTCTTAAGCAGAGAGTTAGTTAGTAAGTCGTCTAAAGGAATGGGACTAAAGCCCTTGAAGGAATGAGTTTCTATGAAGGAAAACTGATATGAGTGATTTTACTCATATCATTTATATCAATAAACACACAATAAATGCATAAAACCAATAAAAATGGCTTTGTATATGCTTGTTTGTTGTTTCATGTGTGTAGGTACCAAAGTTCGCAAAAACCGACAAAAACGACACGAGACTTGAAGAAAAGATCGAGGAAGCCAAAAACAAGCTCGATTCTAGTGGATTTAATCTTTTTGAAGATTTTGGGCCAAGTGGGTCCCACATTTGGGTAAATGGGCTAAAAAGCCCATTTGAAGATTTTATATTATGGATCAAGCCCAAAATATACACGGATGGAGTGTGTTTATGTGGATTTGCTAAAATATGATCTGGTGGTCTAGTAGGGTGATAGATGGTGGAAGCCATGGATGAAGTTGAGAGAGAAGAGAGGTTGTGTGTTTAAAGGTTAAGAAAATGTGTATTAACAAAATGAAAAACAAATGAACACAAGCAACACCCCTCCTTGGAAGCAAAGGAGGGGTATATATAGTCGCACACGATACGCTTAACTATACATGAACCTAGTCTAGTCTAAACGTGTGTGACTATGATAACTAATGGGAATTCTTAAATGTCGTCACATAAAGTGAGTTTCCAACAATCTTCCCCCATGGGACGACGTGTAGAATTCCTTACAATATTTTTTCCTAACAAGTACATAATGATAAGAACAAGAGCTTTCATGAAGCGTCCAATGCTGATGATGTCTTCTGAGGCCTTTGACTTCAAAACGACTCATCTTTAACTTGTAGTAGAAATACTATAACGGCACGAGCTAAGTAACCCATACACTTCTGGTTAAGGAGAAGCTTCTGAATTAACTTCCCCCTAATTCATGCCACATAAACTTGATGTAGAAGCTTTTAAATAGCTTCCCCCTAAATCGAAAATCCTCGTAAGCAACTTCAAAGCTTTCAATAAAGCTTAGAATGATTAAGTGCACAGCGGAATCTAACTAGCAAATCCCATCATATAACATGATAACGTTGCTAAGAGGGATTGAAAGTTTGGGGCACACCAAGTAGATCAACAACTTCTCTTCTCACGCTTGAATAATTCTTCTGAATTTTTCTTCCCCCTGAGAGTTCAAGTTATGCATACCAGAAAGAATCAAGACATTTCTTCCCCCACATAGTTGAAGAAAGTAAATCAATCCCAATTATGAAGCTCAAATACTGAAGTGGACACTTTATCCCATTCATGAAGTTGACATCGTAACACCAGAGTCAATTAAGTCCCAGAAATGCACATATCTTCTTCCGGAGATGCACCAGAGTCAATTAAGTCCCGGGAATGCATATAGGATAATGATGATGAATAATTGCAACCACCAAACAATTAAACATCGAATCAGTAGTGTACCGTTTAGAGATTGATAACGCCACGAGTTATAACACTGATTTTCTCTGCGGCTATGACAAATGTCATCCCGGAATGTATTCAAATCAAAAGAAGGTATGAAGTTCATCACGTGTACTCGTTGTGCGTTCAATGTGTCTTCTTCTTCCCCCTTGATGGTTTCGAAACTCGGAACCATCAATAAATCGTAAGCACATGAACCTGAAAATCTCGAGAGAATAATAAATAAGCTTAATTATATTCGGTGAGAATCAGCTGTTGATCGAAAATCTCTTCTCATAAACTCTCCATGGCCACCTTTACCAACCCACGTTAAAGCAATTTGAAGTGACCACTGATAGAATGAACCGGATACATCAAACATGAAGCTGAATAAAAATCCTTCGATCTTGTGACTTAAACTTGCACTATTGTTGAATGAAGAACGGTGGAGAAATCTCTAAGTACCCAATGCATCACTGAAGATGTCTATAAGCACAACACCTCTTGAAATTATCCACGTCGACTATGCGCGTGACACTGAGTACAACAAAGTAACCCCTTTAAGTGATAGTTATCCGAGTCATCAACCATCCTCCCCGAACCCGAAAACTAGATAAACAAGTCTTCATTCTAATATGAAGCACGAGCAAGTTATCTTTTGAAAGATAAAATAAGTTCACGCCTTCGAAAAAATCCGTCTTCAACTTCCCATAATTAATACCCGATCCAAAAAAAATCTGTAGCCGCTAAAAAATCGCCCAATTTTTTCTTGGTCTCGTCTCAAATAAATTCTCGTCACATTTGTCACGTCACTTTGTGGTCTCGTCCCGATGATGACCGAAGTAAACATAATACACACACAATTTATACAAAAAATACAGATTTGTTAAAAAATTGTGTGTATATAAAAACAAATCATACGGCCCATCATTTCTTTTGTTCACATGAAATAGAAGCCCATTACTAATCATAATTCTTAACCGGCCCAAGTCACACGTCTGGCCCAAACCTTTAGAACCCGGTCCAACATTGTTGGTTTATAACACACACCCTAACAATTTGCATGACAGATAATAAGACCCAATTACTGGAAGCTATACTCGGTCCACCACATTTCAAGGTGGTCACGTGGAAGGATATTAACCACCCCATAATGTGCAAGTTACACCACCTTGTTATATCCGCCCCCCAATTATTTTAGATGGCCACATGTTCTGAGTGAGGTCCAAGGTATGGGATAAATACAAATACCCCTAGTTAACCTAATCTCATTCCATCTTTTTCTCCATCCCCTATCTTCTCTAAACAGACGATACATTCTAACCTCCATCATCTTCATCTAGACAGTCTCATCTCCTCCATCACATCTGCCCCATAAATTATTCATCTCCTAAACAACACTCACCTTAAGTCCCCTCCAATAATCATTCATCCAGGGAACCGAAACACCAACATCATCTTCTTATCATCCTGAAAACACAAACTGATAAATCCAACCGATGCCAAGACGTGCACGCAATCATCTTCAAGATCTAAAGAGAGATCTAAGGTAGGTTTAATCAGAGATGATAATTTGTTTAAACGAAAAAATATTTTTTACAGATTAAAAAAACATTTAACCAAAACGGAGATCATGAAATGGTGTTTTTCGAGTTGATGATTTATGAGTCTAGGTGTTGGGTTTAGGTGACGAAGGGTTAGGATAGATGAGGATTTGTGGAGGTAAAAGGTTGGAATGATGTTACAGAATAGGTCTCGGTGTAAGTTTGAATGTCAATGAGTCGATATTTGGAGGATGTTACTGGTTATTGGATTTGTGAAATGATTTAACTGATGGTTTTAGGAAAACGTGAGTCTAAATCTGATTTATATTATTAACTGATTTAAACTCCACAGTTTTGACTTTAGTGGTTCACCATCGCAATATATATAATTTTTTCAGTCCATCGCAATGATTAAACCAATCCATCGCAATGGTTTTAATTTTCAGTCCATCGCAATGTCAAACTTCATCCATCTCAATATTTTTCACAGCCATCCATCGCAATAAGACATGAACCCATCGCAATACACACTTCCCATCGTAAAGTCATCGGAAAAAATTGGGCAACATGACGACTCATCTACCATTGCGATGGATCAAGCCACCCATCGCAAGGTGACCCATCGGAATGAGTCCCATCGCAATAGATACAGCCCAACCCATCGGAATGTGTAAAAACCCCATCGGAATACATCCGTAGAAGAAGCCGTCGCAATATGTTCATCTGAATGTGCATCTTAATATCCATCTCAACATCCCATCGTAATAAGTTTTAGGCCAGTAATTTTGAAACCCCGAAAAAAAAATTGGAACTTGACCAACTTTTTGTCCTTATCCCCATAACTAGATCCAGATATATACAGGGACAAAACACAAAAAAAACAAGGTACAAAAAATTGGATAAAAATGATTTCGAGATGAGATTGGGAATATCAGATATGTGACAAATAATGATAACAAGACAGTGACAATTTAGAAAGAAAATTTGGACCAAATAATAACAAGACGTGACATAAAAATGGCAGATTCGGACCCAAAAAAAATTTTTTAAGACCACCAAAATCGAAGACAAGAACGATCCAAGGATGGAACCGAGGCTCTGATGCCAATTGAGGATTTGCTATAAGCTATCCGGTGGTCTAACATGGTGGAATATGGTGGAAGCCATGGATGAAGTTGAGAGAGAAGAGAGGTTGTGTGTTTAAAGGTTAAGAAAATGTGTATTGACAAAATGAAAAACAAATGAACACAAGCAACACCCCTCCTTGGAAGCAAAGGAGGGGTACATATAGTCACACACGATACGCTTAACTATACATGAACCTAGTCTAGTCTAAACGTGTGTGACTATGATAACTAATGGGAATTCTTAAATGTCGTCACATAAAGTGAGTTTCCAACAGTTTACTAGATCCTTAAGCCCAAGTGAGAAAGAAGTATATGGTTTAAAGTTTCTTAACTTTTGGGGCTTAAGCCCATTGCACAAGTTAGTGACGAAGGAAGAATTTACATTGAATGGACCCAAGCCCAATTATTGAGACGGTGGAAGATTAAATAACGTTGATTTGTTTTCTCTTGGTCAAAACTTACCAAACACACATTCACCATTTACTCACTTTACTTCGATAATAACTATGCATCTTTCTTCTTTCTCTCCCCAACACCAAATAACCAGTAAAACCCTAATTTACCCACATCACAAAATTACTCACTTTAATTTGGGGGTTTTTATTGGAGCACTTGATTCACACGAGGGCAAATAAATCCCCCATAATTTCGGAAAGTATAGGTGGAGATAAGCAAGAGACGTGGCACCATATGAGTGGCTGTGACAGCAATTAACCCCCATTCCACTTATTTCGTATTTAAAAAAAGGTTTTCAAATTTATGCTTATTGATCTTTTAATGTTTGATTTTTATAGCTTAAAGTGTTTTAGTGCTTATTGTGTTAATTCTTATTTTCGATTAAGTGCTTTTTAGTTAATTTTTATAAAAAGATGTTTTTAAATATTTTTTTATTATTTAGTATTTTTAATAGTTTTTAAATTTTGCTCTATTATCTTTTTCTTAAATTTGATTTAGTTAAGTTTTTAGATAAGTGCTTATTTGGTATTTGCTTATTTGCTTATTTGCTTATTGTTGCCATCGTCTTGTTTAAGGGTTTTACCAGTACGATCGAGTAAGTGTGATCGCATAAACCCCGAGGGTTTCTATTTGCGATCCATTATTGCGATCCTTAGTACGATCGTTCACTACGATCACACTCCTTAATCCACACCACAATCACTTGTTGCGATCGTGGGTACGATCATAGAGTGCGATCCATGGGTATGATCCATGTTTGCAATCTTTGGGTACCATCTGATGTTGCGATCATGAGTACGATGGGTAACAATTTACACTACGATGTAAACAATTTAGAAAATGAGATTAAATGAGTACGATGGGGAACATGTATTGCATTGGGTTTATTAGAGTACGATGGCATGCATGCATGCAGATTGGCGCCAAAATTAAGCAGCTAGCCTGCATGCTTACTTATTTAATAGTATTGTTCCGTAATTGTTTAGTTTTATCTGAAAGTTGTTCCGATTTTATTTCTGAAAGGTACGTATTTTTAGTTGAATGTTTCGTCAATTTTTAGTATTAATATTTTTTCGTAAAGTTCAAGTTTTATCTTTTATTTAGTACCCGCTTTAGGTTTTCCATCGTTTAGCTTTAAAGTACCATTTTAGTTTTATTCTCTCCTTTTTCATTTAGTAAACTTTATTTTCGAGTCGATAGTTAATTTCTTCTTTTAGATTTATTTTTATTAACTGTTTCGCTTTAAATTACGTTTTATTATTTGTTTTAATTTTCGTTTTAATATCGTTTTAACTTTTAGTTTTTAATATTCACCTTGTTTTACTTTTATTATTTGTACTTGTCTTTAGTTTGTTTTTAAATACTTTTCGCATTTACTTTTTAATTAGTTATAGATAATCAACTTCCCTTTTTCTTAACCAAAAACAATTGAGTCGCACATTGAACCGGAAATCAATTCGTTAAGACACCGAGAAAACAAACTTTTTTAAACTCGTAAAATCTCTACATTAAAATGGCGCCGCTACCGGCTCTTTTCGTGAAGATTAACGGTTTTTTGTGAGAGACGCATTGGCTTTTGGGATCCGTTCACTTGTGAACGTTATTTTTCGTGTCTAAAATTTTCAAAAATCCAAAAACATTTGAAAATTCATAAAAAGCATTTCTTTTTCAAAGTTTTGCACCAAAAATATTCTTCTTGATTATCTATTTTTCTTTATGGATTTTTATGTCCATTGCGTCGGGTGTGGGAGACGATTGTACGGGAACGACTCTTGTCAATGGTGTACATGTGAGCGGTGCGGAAATGATATCGACAGCACACAATTCAGATTTTGTCCCTTGTGCAACTCGACTAATTCGTCCTTTTTGAATCCACCTCCTGTTCCCCGTGCATCTATTGTGGAAGCAATTCTCATTGGCATGTTTCGTGCCCGGTTCGATACCCGTATGGTCACGAGCAAGAACCGGGGTACAACTATGACCATGATAATAGTTATCCACAAGATGCACCTAATCTTTTTCCTCACCCGTTTTGCAACAATTGTGGGGGTCCTCACGATACCTCTTATTGCCAACCAATGAATTATTATGAGCCAGATCCGTGTCCTCAATTTTCTTCACCGATAGATTATTATGAACCAAATCCGTGTTATAATTCTTCTCAACCGATGACTGACTATGAGCCACATCCGTGCTATAATTCTGGTTTTCATAACTATGAGCCCCCACATCACACCCTCAATCATCAATCCTCTCAGGGAATTCGTATTGATCAACAACTCACTACTCTGAATGAAGAAAGGCACGCCATTATTTTGGAAATTCAAGAAACCTTTGTTCAGTTTAAAGAAGCATGGGCGGAGGAAAAGCGACTGCAACGAGAGCAAGTATCTAATATTAGTGATTATACCCCTCCTCTTGTGCATCAATACTATTATGATGATGATGACGACGATGCTGTATGCACTTTCAACACATCTTCTGAAGTTGCTGCTCCTACTCTCGATGTTCCTACTGCGTCTAAGGATCTTGATTCGTTGAATGAGCTTAGTGATGTTGGTCTCGACAAAGTATTGGATGATGAGGTTTGTGACTTACCTCCTATGGAGCCTAAGGACGACGTTGCTCTTACGGAAGAGGTCGATCCTAGTGATGACGATTCTTCTCTCCGCTATGAGAATTTCACTTTTGAAATTTCTCAATCTCCACCAGGAGATGCGGGCGATGACGATTTATTCTCTCCGGCTTACGAGAAGTTCACCGATGAACATGATCTTGTGGATAAGGTGGAAGACGTGCTTCTTCGCGATAGATTACGGAAAGTTCATCTTCTTATTGCTCAAATCGAAGAGTTGACTTCTCCTCCTCTCTCCGAGTCTTTGCCTCCATCTATTCCTCCTGTTGAAGATAATGACCCATTGATGGAAGAAATAGACATTCACTCCAAGCCTCCAGGTATTGATGATAATGCTACGGAGGGGGATATTATTTTTGATAAATTGTTGCAGGAAGGTATTGTCCCAACTCACCCTCCCGAGCACCTTTCATCCTCCCCTTTAGCCACTCTTACGGAGGATGAGTGCTTTGACCCGGGAGGTGACATTGATTTTATTATCATTGATAACATTACGGCTTTGCCGAATGCTCAGCCTCCATTGTCTTTGGGGGATGACAATGTGCTTACTTTACCCACCCCACCTCCCGTGGATCTTGATTTCACATACTTTTTGTACACTCTCATTTTTCGTATCGGTACAGCGGAAGGGTCTTTCAGAGTGTTACGGGATAGCACAATAACTCCAATCATAGACAACACATAAAAATGGTTATTCAAGGTTTAACATACATTCATTCGATAAAAAGTTTCAAAAGCGTACAACAGGTCCCAAATTATACAGGTCATTAAGTTTACAAAACACAGATCGAATGAACATTTTTAATATTATGTGGGCCATCAGAGTCGATCTCCATCCGGATTACCTTCAAGCACCTGGAGATAAAAACATGCAAAAATCATATCAGCGAATGTCGAGTGAATTCATAGAGTTTAATAAAAACCGTTATATAAAACAATCATTTAAAATCAGAACACAAGTATAATATCGGAAGTAAGTCCTCATATTGCTAGTCAGACAATATATATCAAGCATACATCTTAAACCGTCCATGAGACCGTAGTCTCTATATTACCATGATTGGTAATATATTCATCGTTAATAGCGTCGTTATCGTTTATTTATGTTTTATAGGATTATTATTAGCCGCATGACATTGTTACCTTACTATGAAAACAGCGGGCCGCGAACCCGACAAACAATTTGCCCATCTAAGTTAGCGTGTCGTCACAAAAATCACTCTATAGAATCTTCTCATACATAAATTCGCTTACCAATCAATGTGGTACGACGGGAATCAACCGTCAAGGCGCGAACTGGGGTGATCGTCCCCAAATAGTACTATCAAATGCATAAGCGTCTACCAAATCCCGGTAGTTCACAATTCATGCTAATGGGACTTTAAGTGACATAACCTAACTACTAATAATCCTTTTAGTCTCGTTTATAGGGTCATAGCATCATTCGGGTCCATATCATTAAGCATACAATCGGGACTACTTATGTTCTATTTTTATCAAAATCTAGCATGTTATCTCCCTCGCGGGTTTACAAATCATGTAAAACCCGCATGCTTTTACCATGAATAGTGCCCTTAAGATCGTACGTCCTAGATTAAAACTTACCTTATTTAGTATTGATCACATTCATGTGCTATAATCAAGCAAGTGCATACGTGTATGACATGATAAGTATCGATTACGTACGAACTCATGATAAACAGTTAATAAATATGTCACGTGAACGTAATTAAATCATGATCACCATTTAAAATACGAACTAAAATAATTACGTAAATACATATAATATAATTACGAGCGTAAAGATTACGATAAACTACATGATAAAATAAACAGAAACACTTTAAACACGAACACGTTTAACCACGAACGAACACGAAACATCGGGACACGAGAAAAGGTACGGGTACCCCATGTGGGGCCCCCATACCCACGGCACAACAACCAAGAAATGGGCTAAGCCCATCAAGTTTACATGAAAGGGGGGTAAAGGGTAAAAACTATTTTCATTTTCACTTTTCAAGAAAGTAAACATAAAACCCTAAAAGATTTTCTCCTTCTCCCCCTTGTTCCTCCTTGTGCCGCCACCTATAACAACAACATAGGAGGGTGTTGTTGATTTTTGACATTAAAAACAAGTGCTAGAAACCGTGTTTGTTCATCCCCTTTCAAGCTACGTATTGGTATATCATTCTAAACCTTTCTTTTTAATTCTTTTTAATCTTTGATTATTTTCATGAACATGTTATTATTATTCTTATTAAAACATGATAATTAAACATTGATCTAACATGTTTTGGGGTAAATTAAAATCAAAGGATGATATAAAAGGGTGTTTGTTTTAGCCGCCTAGCATAACCAACCCGAGGGGGGGTTCGGTTTGCTTATTGCCGCCACCACAAAGACCATTTTTGGTCTTGGTTGGTGCTTGTGGGACCCACGGCAGCAAGGGGGCACACGTACCCCGAGTTTGGCTCGAGGTACGGTGTCGAGTTCATGCCCGATTCATGGTTCGTTGGTTAAATCATGATTTATGCTACATGTTAATTTTTATGAATTATGAACTTAGGATATAAATTAATTAATAACATGAGATATTAATTAAATCAGGACTTAGGTTATTTTAATTATTAATTTAGCATGATATTAATTTAACCTAAGTATTTTATGTTATAAGTTATAATTAATTAATTATTTAAAACATGCCTATAATTAATTAATTTAGACATGACTTAGGTTATGTTATTAATACATAATAATACACATTTTAACCTAAGCATTTTATTCCATTTTAATTAAAACATGTTATACTTTAATTAAAATGCTTAACCTATAGTTTAATTAAAATACATGAAATAATAATTAAACTATACACTATATCATATGACTTAAGAAAATAAGCTTATAAACACTTAGACTTATATGTTAGCTTATGTAACCAGCTTAATTCTAAATATGGAAACTTCTATTTATAGAAACTTAATTAAATAAGGCAACTAATCTATTAATGGAAACCTTCTATATATGGAAATCTATCTATTTAAGGCAGCTAATCTAATCATGGAAACCTTCTATATATGGAAACTTATTTAGTTAAGGCAGCTGATCTATTTTTGGAAACTTTCTATTTTTAGAAACTAATCTATTTTAAGCAGTAAATTCTATTTTAGGAAACTTTCTATTTTTGGAAACTTTCTATTTTTGGAAACTTTCTATTTTTGGAAACTTTCTATTTTTGGAAACTTTCTATTTTTGGTAACTTTCTATTTTTGGAAACTTTCTATTTTTGGAAACTTTCTATTTTTGGAAACTTTCTATTTTTGGAAACCTGCTATTTTTGGAAAGTTACTTATTATTACACAGTAAGTATAATAATACATGAAATACCAGTAATACTTAATCAGATTAATCAAAATACAAGATAAACACAGTTTAAGGCTTTAAACAGTGAACCATGACCTAAAACATACCAAGTAAGCTAAGATGAAACATAAAACCCAGTACGTAATCAGTGAATCGATACTTATACACGTGTGTATTCATGTAGCGTTAGTGATCCAGAAGTAGGAGTCTTTCTTCCGTTCATTCACTGGACTTGAGGTACGGATTCCCGTCCTTTCAGTATGGACATTCTTTCCTTATTAGGATTTCCCCGTATGCAGCCAACTGTTTTCCCCAGTATTTGTTTTATTGTTTTGAACTGCTTATGTTTAATTAGCATAATCTATAGCCATATACAAGCATGACCAGTTTCACCTAGTTTTGGAGGTACCATAACCATAACATTGGAGGCACCAATGTTATGACTTCCCCACGGCGGAGTGATTGCTCGTGGCGTCCCTTTCAGTTTTGGCCATATTATTATATCATGTGGGGCGTATGGGTGCATCCTAGTTACATGTTTTATTCAGTATTTCATGGTGAATGTGGTGTGTGCCTTGCATCCTTCACAAGGAGTTGATCCCTCCTACCCAAACCAGTATATTAATTAGAGGCATCCCCTCTAATCAGCATGATGAGGTCACCCCTCCAAGTATTCATGCACGTGACCTTTTCATGACCTATATGGGCTATGGTATATTTATGTTAAAACAGTTTTCATAAGATAAACATAAGGCTTTTCAAACTATAAAACCAACTTTCTTAATACTTAACCAGTTTACTCAGAACTTAGTCTTCCGCTGTTATATGTTACATGCTTATCCTATTTCATGCTATATTGTACATCCGTGCACTGAGCGTCTTGCTCAGCCGTTTTCCTTTTCATGTTCCCAAAACGGCAGGTACTCAGGGACGCTCGTAGATCTAAAACGTACGTGCATATGGACTGGAAGCTTTACTGTCTTTCTTTACTTTATGCATTTCCTTTACTTTAATACAGTTGCTATGGACATTGTTTCGTCCTTTCCTTTATAGTATTTATGTTTGTGTGTGATGAGCTCTACTTTGGGGTTACCGATGTTTGATTCCGGTATTTCCCTTTTATGGTCAAATAATGCTTAGACATTTATCCTTGTATGCTTTGATGACACGCCATGATTATGCGTAATATTCCATTTCCAAAATGGGGTGTTACAATTATGGTATCAGAGCCAAGGTTTCGACCTGTAGGCTCTCAAATATGACCTGTGATTAGTGGGTAGTCACTACGGTCTTCCTAAAACTGACAGTTGTTTTCATGCATTCATCATTTTTAAGCATACATATACATGTCATTGTTACAGGGTTTTTGACTAAGTAATGGTTGGTACAGGACTGGCCCTATTTAGTCGCATGTGTTTTATCGAAACTTTTAGATTTGGGACCGACCCATAGGCGTCCCCTCGATATGTCTTTTATTTTGAGTGAACTGACCAGAGGCGTTCACTCTCGAGCATCAAAAGTTTTCATAAAACTGCATCATGCATTCATACAAAGATTTTCTTGCATAAAATTTTTCTCGTGAAATTTTTGGCATAAAATTTATTTTTTTTTCATGTATATATATAATATATATTTTATGTTTTGAACTATGAATCATATGTTTTATGTTATACTGTCAGATGGTTCTCACACGCGAGCAAGAGCAACTCAATGCTGCAATTCAGGCTGCCATGCAAGCCTTGCTTCCTCAACTGAGGAATGACATTCGTGCTGAAGTTCAGGCTGCCAACAATCAGCAGCACAATCAGCCACCTCCTCCTCCTCCTCCAGTGACACTAGCAGTGTGGTTGGAAAGATTCAACAAGCTTCGTCCTATAGCTTTTGAAAAGACTGATAGCCCCAGCGATGCTGAAAGCTGGTTGACTCACATTGAGAAGATTTTCAATGCTATGGGATGTGACCCCGCATTCAAGGCGAGATTGGCATGCTACCGGTTTGAAGGCGATGTACTCAATTGGTGGTTAGCCTTGACGCAGTCAGAAGGAGGTGATGATTGGGTCGCTGGTTTGACATGGGCCCAATTCAAGGAGAGAGTGATGGAGCAGTTCTTTCCTAAGGCAGAGCAGGACAAGCTCAAGCGAGAGTACCATGGGATACGTCAAAGAGCGGGCGAGAATAGCAACGAATTCATGCAGCGCTTTCTTCGCTTAGCTGGTTTTTTGGGAGCAGCAGCTGGTACTCCTGAGGAGCAGGCACACCACTTTAGGTGGGCACTTCGCACCTCGGTCGCGAACAATCTGGTGTGTGCTACGTTCAATACAGTAGCACAAGTGGCCGACGCAGCAAGGAAGCTAGAGATGTTGCAGGAACGAGATGAGTTCGGGGAAGCTGAAAGACCCGACAAGAGGCAGAAAACTGGGGACCGGTCTCAGCCGGCTACTCAGCAGCAGACTCATCAGCCCAAAGGAAACGGTCACACTAACGACCGTTCTGTTGTGGAAAGGCGTAGCGGTAATGATAATTACCGTAATAACGCTGGACACTCCAACAACAGCAGGAACCACGGTAACGGGAAGGACCAGAACCACAGGGGTTCGCAGCCTAACCATTCAGCTAACACTGGCCCTCAGCAAGCAAGGACTCCTGCTGGAGGATTCACTCATCCTCTTTGCAGTACTTGCCATCGCAGACACCCTGGCCCATGTCGTCGTGATTCCGACGCGTGCTACAAGTGCGGCCTCCATGGCCATCGTATGAGAGATTGCCGTAAGGGTGAAATGGAGGGTACTTCGGGTCATGCTGATACTAAGCCGCCTCCTACCACTGGGCGTGTCTACACGACATCTCGTGATCAGGCAAACAAATCTACAGGTACCATTACTGGAATTTTGTATGTGTACGGCCAAGCTGCATGTGTTCTTTTCGACACGGGTGCCACTCACTCAGTTATTTCCACTACTTATGCTAAGAACATCAGGACACTTCCCTTGCCATTAGAAAATAGGCTTACCATTTCCACGCCTTTGAAGGACTCTGTATTAATAACTCATGTATACAAGAGTCTTCCTCTAGAGTTTGACGATAGAGTTCGTGCAGTAGATGCACTTCCCCTAGACATGATTGAGTTCGATATGATTCTCGGCATGGACTGGCTATCCAAGCACCATGCTACCATAGACTGCCACTCATATCGGGTGATCTTCGGCGACATTAATGCACCAGAGTACATTCATAACGGGTTCATACCCGGACGGTCTGTACAAGTCATATCTACCTTGCAAGCACGTGCATTACTGTCACATGGCTGCGAGGGTTATCTAGCTACGGTTCATGACATGGATGCTGAATCCCCATCGATTCAGGATCAACCAGTAGTTTCATAATTTCAAGACGTCTTCCCAGCTGAACTTCCAGGCATACCACCTGCACGAGAAGTGGAGTTCAACATCGACCTTGTTCCAGGAGCTGAGCCAATCTCTAAGGCTCTGTATCGTATGGCTCCCATAGAGCTAAAAGAACTGAAGGACCAATTGCAGGAACTCCTTGAGCGAGGGTTCATTAGACCAAGCGCATCTCCATGGGGCGTACCGGTCTTGTTCGTTAAGAAGAAGGACGGCAGCATGCGACTTTGCATTGACTACCGTGAACTTAATAAGATTACCATCCGCAATAGATATCCACTGCCGCGTATAGATGATCTGTTTGACCAACTTCAAGGAGCCAAACACTTCTCAAAGATCGATCTAAGGTCAGGCTACCATCAGCTAAGGGTTAAAGAGCAGGATATTGCCAAGACTGCTTTTCGTACCCGCTATGGCCATTATGAGTTTGTGGTCATGCCATTCGGCCTGACTAATGCTCCAGCAGTATTCATGGATCTGATGAACAGAATCTTCCACGAATTCCTTGATAAGTTTGTCATTGTATTCATCGATGACATCCTGATTTTCTCAAAGTCCATGGAGGAACACGAAGACCATCTCCGTACGGTACTACAGATTCTTCGTCAGAAGCAGCTGTATGCGAAATTCTCCAAGTGTGAGTTCTGGTTAAACAAGGTGGCATTCTTAGGTCACATTGTATCAGGAGAAGGGATCACTATGGACCCAGCGAAGGTTGAGGCTATCACTAAATGGCCAAGACCAACGTCAGCGACAGAAGTCCGCAGCTTCTTAGGCTTAGCTAGATATTATCGCAGGTTCGTGGAGAACTTTTCCCGCTTGGCACTACCTCTCACCAAACTGATGCGAAAAGGAGAGAAATTCGTCTGGACGGAAGAACGAGAGAAGAGCTTCGAAGACCTAAAGCAGAAGTTAGTATCTGCACCTATTCTTACTCTCCCATCTCGTACAGATAGATTTCAGATCTATAGCGATGCATCGGGGAAGGGACTGGGCTGTGTTCTCATGCAACATGGGAAAGTGATCGCGTATGCTTCACGGCAGCTTAAGCCCTATGAAGAAAACTATCCTACGCACGACCTGGAACTTGCTGCAGTGGTGTTCTCATTGAAAATATGGAGGCATTACTTATACGGAGAATCATGCGACATTTTCACGGATCACAAGAGCTTGAAGTATATCTTCACTCAACGAGAATTAAACATGAGACAAAGGAGATGGTTGGAACTGTTAAAGGATTATGATATTAACCTACAGTATCATCCCGGGAAGGCTAATGTAGTAGCAGATGCACTCAGCAGAAAGTCCGGAATGATCAACGGCATTGAGATCAAGGAACAAAACATAAGAGACTTGGAGCGGCTAGACATCGAAATCATGGTACGTGGGCAGCACGGATACTGGGCGAATCTTAGAGTAGAACCTGAGTTACTGTCTAGGATCAAGGAAGAGCAGAAGGATGATGGAGAAATTTGGGCGATAATTCAGAATTTGGAGAAGCAGACAGAATTCAGAATGGACGCAGACGGTATCGTTTGGCAGGGCACAAGACTTTGTGTTCCTGACAATCAAGAACTCCGGGAAGCATTGTTAGCTGAAGCTCACAGCTCCCCATTTTCTATACATCCTGGATCGACAAAAATGTACCATGACATCAGACAGCACTTTTGGTGGAGTGGTATGAAACAGGATGTAGCCACTTATGTCTCCAAATGTCTTACCTGCCAGCAGGTTAAGATTGAGCATCAGCGATCGGGCGGTCTCCTTCAACCGTTGGATATTCCAGAGTGGAAGTGGGACAAAATCACCATGGATTTTGTTACCGGTCTTCCGCCTACCAAGAAGAAGCACGATGCTATTTGGGTCATTGTTGATCGACTCACCAAATCAGCTCATTTCTTACCGATACGCAAGGAAGATCCGGTAAGTAAACTCGCAGATACCTACAGAAGGGAGATCATGAGACTCCACGGCACTCCCTCCAGCATCGTCTCAGACAGAGATCCTCGTTTCACGTCGCGATTCTGGAAAGGTCTACAAAAAGCTTGGGGTACACAACTTAAGCTGAGTACGGCCTTCCATCCTCAAACGGACGGACAGTCGGAGCGAACAATTCAGACATTGGAAGATATGTTAAGGTCGTGTGCGTTGGAATGGACAGGTGATTGGGACGATTACATCTGTTTGGTCGAGTTTGCATACAACAACAGCTGGCACGCAAGTATAAAATGTGCTCCTTTCGAAATGTTGTATGGCAGAAAGTGTCGCGCTCCAACTTGCTGGGATCAAGTGGGAGAGCGAACACTCGAAGGACCAGAGATTATAGAAATGACCAATGAGAAGATCGAAGTAGCTAAACAGAAGCTGCAGGAAGCACGGTCACGTCAGAAGAGTTACGCCGATAAGCATCGTAGGGACATACATTTTAATGTGGGAGATCACGTCTTCCTCAAGGTTTCGCCGGCACGTGGTGTTAAACGCTTCGGGATCAAAGGAAAACTCAGTCCTCGCTTCATCGGACCTTTTGATATCATTGAACGAATCGGTGAAGTATCTTACCGATTGGCGTTACCTCCTCAGCTTTCGCACGTACATAACGTGTTCCATGTGTCCTTACTCAAAGGGTACAAGTATCATCCCCTTCACATGGTTCAGTATCCACTGGAACAGATACGTGAAGATCTCACTTTTATAGAAGAACCCGAACGAGTGCTCGACAGGCAAGAACGAGTCATGAGAAGGAAGACGATTCCATTCGTCAAAATTCTTTGGAGGGACCATACCGAGCGGGAAGCCACTTGGGAAACAGAGGAGTCTATCCGGGCTTCTTACACTCACTTCATATTTTGAGTTCGGGTATGTTACTTCTTTCCAGTTTGCTGTATCTATAATTCGGGGACGAATTATTCTTTTTAGGAGGGAAGAATTGTAAAACCCGCATGCTTTTACCATGAATAGTGCCCTTAAGATCGTACGTCCTAGATTAAAACTTACCTTATTTAGTATTGATCACATTCATGTGCTATAATCAAGCAAGTGCATACGTGTATGACATGATAAGTATCGATTACGTACGAACTCATGATAAACAGTTAATAAATATGTCACGTGAACGTAATTAAATCATGATCACCATTTAAAATACGAACTAAAATAATTACGTAAATACATATAATATAATTACGAGCGTAAAGATTACGATAAACTACATGATAAAATAAACAGAAACACTTTAAACACGAACACGTTTAACCACGAACGAACACGAAACATCGGGATACGAGAAAAGGTACGGGTACCCCATGTGGGGCCCCCATACCCACGGCACAACAACCAAGAAATGGGCTAAGCCCATCAAGTTTACATGAAAGGGGGGTAAAGGGTAAAAACTATTTTCATTTTCACTTTTCAAGAAAGTAAACATAAAACCCTAAAAGATTTTCTCCTTCTCCTCCTTGTTCCTCCTTGTGCCGCCACCTATAACAACACCATAGGAGGGTGTTGTTGATTTTTGACATTAAAAACAAGTGCTAGAAACCGTGTTTGTTCATCCCCTTTCAAGCTACGTATTGGTATATCATTCTAAACCTTTCTTTTTAATTCTTTTTAATCTTTGATTATTTTCATGAACATGTTATTATTATTCTTATTAAAACATGATAATTAAACATTGATCTAACATGTTTTGGGGTAAATTAAAATCAAAGGATGATATAAAAGGGTGTTTGTTTTAGCCGCCTAGCATAACCAACCCGAGGGGGGGTTCGGTTTGCTTATTGCCGCCACAACCAAGACCATTTTTGGTCTTGGTTGGTGCTTGTGGGACCCACGGCAGCAAGGGGGCACACGTACCCCGAGTTTGGCTCGAGGTACGGTGTCGAGTTCATGTCCGATTCATGGTTCGTTGGTTAAATCATGATTTATGCTACATGTTAATTTTTATGAATTATGAACTTAGGATATAAATTAATTAATAACATGAGATATTAATTAAATCAGGACTTAGGTTATTTTAATTATTAATTTAACATGATATTAATTTAACCTAAGTATTTTATGTTATAAGTTATAATTAATTAATTATTTAAAACATGCCTATAATTAATTAATTTAGACATGACTTAGGTTATGCTATTAATACATAATAATACACATTTTAACCTAAGTATTTTATTCCATTTTAATTAAAACATGTTATACTTTAATTAAAATGCTTAACCTATAGTTTAATTAAAATACATGAAATAATAATTAAACTATACACTATATCATATGACTTAAGAAAATAAGCTTATAAACACTTAGACTTATATGTTAGCTTATGTAACCAGCTTAATTCTAAATATGGAAACTTCTATTTATAGAAACTTAATTAAATAAGGCAACTAATCTATTAATGGAAACCTTCTATATATGGAAATCTATCTATTTCAGGCAGCTAATCTAATCATGGAAACCTTCTATATATGGAAACTTATTTAGTTAAGGCAGCTGATCTATTTTTGGAAACTTTCTATTTTTAGAAACTAATCTATTTTAAGCAGTAAATTCTATTTTAGGAAACTTTCTATTTTTGGAAACTTTCTATTTTTGGAAACTTTCTATTTTTGGAAACTTTCTATTTTTGGAAACTTTCTATTTTTGGTAACTTTCTATTTTTGGAAACTTTCTATTTTTGGAAACTTTCTATTTTTGGAAACTTTCTATTTTTGGAAACCTGCTATTTTTGGAAAGTTACTTTTTATTACACAGTAACTATAATAATACGTGAAATACCAGTAATACTTAATCAGATTAATCAGAATACAAGATAAACACAGTTTAAGGCTTTAAACAGTGAACCATGACCTAAAACATACCAAGTAAGCTAAGATGAGACATAAAACCCAGTACGTAATCAGTGAATCGATACTTATACACGAGTGTATTCATGTAGCGTTAGTGATCCAGAAGTAGGAGTCTTTCTTCCGTTCATTCACTGGACTTGAGGTACGGATTCCCGTCCTTTCAGTATGGACATTCTTTCCTTATTAGGATTTCCCCGTATGCAGCCAACTATTTTCCCCAGTATTTGTTTTATTGTTTTGAACTGCTTATGTTTAATTAGCATAATCTATAGCCATATACAAGCATGACCAGTTTCACCTAGTTATGGAGGTACCATAACCATAACATTGGAGGCACCAATGTTATGACTTCCCCACGGCGGAGTGATTGCTCGTGGCGTCCCTTTCAGTTTTGGCCATATTATTATATCATGTGGGGCGTATGGGTGCATCCTAGTTACATGTTTTATTCAGTATTTCATGGTGAATGTGGTGTGTGCCTTGCATCCTTCACAAGGAGTTGATCCCTCCTACCCAAACTAGTATATTAATTAGAGGCATCCCCTCTAATCAGCATGATGAGGTCACCCCTCCAAGTATTCATGCACGTGACCTTTTCATGACCTATATGGGCTATGGTATATTTATGTTAAAACAGTTTTCATAAGATAAACATAAGGCTTTTCAAACTACAAAACCAGCTTTCTTAATACTTAACCAGTTTACTCAGAACTTAGTCTTCCGCTGTTATACGTTACATGCTTATCCTATTTCATGCTATATTGTACATCCGTGCACTGAGCGTCTTGCTCAGCCGTTTTCCTTTTCATGTTCCCAAAACGGCAGGTACTCAGGGACGCTCGTAGATCTCAAACGTACGTGCATATGGACTGGAAGCTTTACTGTCTTTCTTTACTTTATGCATTTCCTTTACTTTAATACAGTTGCTATGGACATTGTTTCGTCCTTTCCTTTATAGTATTTATGTTTGTGTGTGATGAGCTCTACTTTGGGGTTACCGATGTTTGATTCTGGTATTTCCCTTTTATGGTCAAATAATGCTTAGACATTTATCCTTGTATGCTTTGATGACACACCATGATTATGCGTAATATTCCATTTCCAAAATGGGGTGTTACAAATCATTTTATAAAACATTTAAAAGAGTGCGAGGCTATGAACTCACGTTGTTAATGAAAGGCGGATTAGCGGCTACGGGCGTGCTTCGGTCACGGAAACCTATATAAATAATAATCGGTCTTAGACTCGGTCCAATGACTTTTATCAAAATAACAATATACATATGATGATTTTGTACATATGATGATGATCAAGTGGGTTTATACATCCTTGTTTACTCATTTTAGCGTTTACGTCTTGGTAACGTCTTACTAGTTTGCTAGTTTTACCTATTTACCTCTTTTAAGTCCATTAAGCCTATTATAAGTTCTTTAACTTGTTTTAATCCATTTTATACCTATATTATCAGTATATATACTTTCCATGTTGGGCCCAAATGGGTTAAGCCCAATAAGTTCTTTTTACAAGTTTTTATCTTATTTAGTCCAATTATTAGTCCAATATGTTTAGTTAGCTCGTAAATGTCCGTATTTCTTATAGTTCGGGTTTTATCGGTTTTTACTTGTCTTAGTTACCTATACATCAGTATATGACTTTTATAAACTTTACATTAGACGGGTTTGGTCTTCTAAGTTTTATTTGGCGAAAAACGTTAATTTTACGGCGATAGCCGAAAAAGTCGTAAAAATCAAGTTTATAGTTTTTATTACTTATAAATATTATTTCACCACCATTTATATAATTTACCCATTTAATTAACCTTTTATATATTTATATAAATAAGTTTTATAAGTTAGTGGGCTTATATTTTTACATTTTATACATTATAATGTGAGTGCTTATATAATATTAATAAACATTATTTCCAAAAATCTGATTTTTAACTTCATGTTCACCATTTTTACCATATCTAGAGTTCTATAATGAATTAGAAGCTCATTTTTGGGTGACATGTTCTTCATATTATGTGCTACATTTAACTTAGTTATAGCTACTGCCCATTTTGAGTTTAACTTGCCTTAACAGTCCCTACAAAAATGCTTATTCAGATTAGACCACCTAACTTGTTTTGATCATATCTCACTCATTATTCTGATTCCATTGCATGGACAACTCTCACATGTGTATAACATCTTGTACTTACTGTAAATGGATAATACCATGCAATTTTATCAGTTCTTGTTTTAGTTATCTACTGTTTTTATACAGCCAACTAAATAATCAAGATTTTAGCCTCATTTCTTATAGTTATTAACATTTTTAAGCATATCTATCAACACTTGATCCCCACACAAAATTTTTATCATCATATATACATCATATACATATACAAAATGAAAGAAAATACATTTGTTCTTTACAAAATAACAAGAAAAAATATAGAGGATGATCTTCTTTACCAACCAAGTGGATTTCTTGTTTTTGGAAGACAAGAACTTGATGAACACAACAAGTAACTCCAAGACCATCAAATATCAAGAACATATGTTGGAAAATCAGCCCTAGGACACAAGCAAATCACCTCCAAAGTTGTTAATATGGCCACCAAATGATCAAGGCTTCAAGAGAACTCCTTAATAGAGCTAGTAAACATGTGGTTCATGGCTAGAAGAGATCAAATGGAGTGTTTGTTGGTTTATTTTGGACGGCAAGGGGAGTAGTTTTGAGAGAGTTTGAGAGGATTTTGCATGTATGAAATGGTGGAAGTGAAAACTAGTAGCTAGTTTTGATAGTTAGTGGAAGAGTTAGCTTAAAGAGTGCATGGCTTACACTTGGTGTAAGTTAGCTTAACTTGATGCCACCTTAGTGTGTGGTGTCAAGTGTGCCGTCCCACTTAAGCTAGTGGGGTGGGACAATGTGTTTTGTCCCATCTCACTAGTTTACGGGTATTTCTCGATTCTAGTTTTCTCGATTTGCGTGCCCTCGGGTCGTTTTACGAAAAACGTTTTTATAAATTATGAATCAACGTCACAAAACGAATCCAATAAAAATTGTCTCATAAAAAACGGAGTTCAAAAACGTAAATACGTAATCCTAAGGTTTCCGGTTTAGTCGTAAAAGACGCCAAATTATGCACGTAAGCCCAAATTTAAATCCGTAAATTGTGAGTTCGTCAACCAACACAAAAATAAGTTTCAAAATATTATACGAGAAAATATTTCACTACCTGAAAATGTTAGATTGTCACAGCTTTTCCTCCTAAAAGGGATCAACGTCCTCGTGATCCATTTCATTTGGATGTCCTTTTCTTATTGAAATCGAAGAGGTGCGGATATTTCTTCCACATTTCATCCTCTCGTTCCCAAGTATACTCCGGTCCATGCTTTGAATTCCATCGGATCTTGACAATAGGTATCCGACTTTGTTTCAGTTGCTTTACCTCACGGTCCATAACTTCTACGGGCTCTTCGATAAAATGCAACTTTCCATCTATTCGAACCTTACCTAACGGAATTTTCTCATCACTCACTGCTAGACATTTCTTTAGATTAGATACATGGAATGTGTTGTGAACACCATGAAGTTTTGGGGGTAACTGAAATTAAGGTTTTTACTATGTTGAAAGTTCGTTTTCTCGGTATCTCTTCGAATTGATTTCCGGTTAATTGTGTGAGATTAGTTGTTCTTGGTGAAACAAATATTTTTGGTTTTGGTAAAATAAATGTGCAAGACTTAAAATAAATGACAAGTAATTAAAACTACAACTAGTTAAAACGTGAATCGGTGCAATATTTAAAACTTTAAATTTAAATGACGCGAAATTAAATGACGCAAAATTAAAGACTTAACGAAAAGTAAATTGACAATTGAATAAAAATGCATAACGAAATTAAATTGAACTAGAACTAAAATGAGAAAAATTGACACTTAAACTAAAGCAAAATCGTAAAACAAATCAAAATCAACCCATCGGAATACACCCGATCGGAATCCAATTGGAATCCGATCGGAATGTACCCGATCGGAATGTTTAAAGATCCATGATCGGAATAACTAGTAAAGCCATCCAGATCGGAATGTAGAAAACAGACATGATCGGAATGTATTCCGATCCATTGATCGGAATGTGTCAAATGGTACACGATCGGAATATGAAGAAACTACTCGATCGGAATGACTAAAAATTGAAGCCAATCGGAATAGCACTAACCCTTACCGTCGGAATGATACGATCGGAAAGGGGTTTACCACCCTTTCCGATTGGGTTCTTGATCCGAGATAAAAGCAAAAGGGAATAAGCTATGGTGATAAGCTAAAACTCAAAATAGAACGGATCAAGACTGAAGCGGAATCAATAAGCACAAATAACAACTTAACAAAACTCAAAATCAACAAACTTTTTAAATCAAAACATAAAAGATATGAACTTTAAATCACGAAAAATCAAAAAGATCAAAACTTTTTAAATAAAAACTAGATGAAAAAGATGATGGAAACAAGATTAAGATTAACAAGAAAGTTTAATAACATGAAGATTAAGACAAGATTAAACTTAAAAGATTTGATTCAAAACAAGAAAGATAAAAGATGAAAGATTAAAATTCTAGAGAGAGAAACTGTCACTTTCTCTCTCTAAAACTAATCCTACTCCTACAACTAAAACTAAAAACTAAAAAAATGACTAACTCTCTTCATGTGGTGATATGAAGGGTATTTATAGGAAAGGAGGGTGGATGGAGGCTTCCTCTTTTCTTTCTTTCTTTCTTCACGTCTTCTTGACTCGACTTTAATTCTTCGTCTTTGTCTCGGGATTAATTTGAACTTGTCTTATAATTCTTTCTATAATTCAGACTTGAGTTCTTTGGTTTTTTTGGTTAACTTCCGTCTTTTGACTTTTTCTTCGATAAATCTTCAGAATTGGTCTTGGACTTCCGTTCTTTTCCCACTCTTGATCTTTCGACTTCATCTTTCGTCTTTTTCTTCAATAAAAGCCCGTGAATGCCGTATTTTCTCCACTTTTCACCTTTCCATCCTAAATCACAACAAAAACACAAACCACGCATAATTTCGACATAAATGACATAAAATACACGTTTTGGCTCGGTTATTATTGCAATTAAGTGGTAGAAAGGATGGGTGTTTTCACACCTATCAAATCCCCTACACTTAACCATTGCAATGTCCTCATGCAATGCATTAGTTACAAAGCAAGATTACCTTTTCCATCATAATCAATCCACATTGGCTTTTATTAAAGAAATAGAAAATTATAAACATACAAAGTAAAGAAATCAAAAACATACCTTGGGTTTTGAAAATGTCGTGAATGATCATCATCCTCAAGTTTTCACTTTCTCCAAACCAAGCTTAGAAACGAGATCATTGTTATTATAAGTTAGCAAACTAACACGAACTCATGTGGGCCAATTACTTACTTAGACTCCCTTATTCCTAGGTGTATCTCTTATATTTTATTGTTGTCTTGAATGATCACGAGGATGAATTTTTGACTTATTTCGATAGTTATTTAGTCCGAAAATAAAGTGCACGATTTAATCAATAGTTAGCTAAAGGACCAAATCTTTTAAAACTGCTTCTCGGGACCTCATAAAGTTCATATCTTGGCATAACTCGCTTCACGATTTGAGACCTCTCTCGGACCGATATTTGGCAGCGACTTCATACTTCGAATCTTTGAGAGACGTTCTTGAAATAATGGTCTTCTCTTCATAATGGGAATTTCTTCACTTGAAGTTTTGAGAGATTCTTCATCTTTGGACCACGACTTCTTCATTTTTCTCCAACCTTTATTTTGGACTTTGATATACAACGATCCGCCTCCTTTTAGGACTTGGATCTATTTATCCTCATACCTTGTTAGGGTCTTTTTGGATAGACTTCTCCATGATCTTTTGGGAGTACTTGCTTTTCGTCGTGTGTCTCGATCCTTCATATAGATTTTCGATAAATGATTCTTCACATCACTTTTGGATCTTTAGCAACAAAATATAGCCCTCATGCCTTGTTAGGGCTTTTTCGGACTCGCCAATCTTCGCATCCCGCTTCAATAAGTTATGCCTTGGCTATGAACTCTAATCCATACCGAGCAACTTTTAAACGATCTGGGGCTAGAAGCTAAGTAACTTTTCAAATCGTACAACCTTATTTATTAGCAGATAAATTTATTAACAAGCGGAGGGAGAATAGGCTTATAATTAACTCACATAAATTCACGAAAGAATACCGGACTTATAATTGGCTCTATCATCTCTCGTTCTCCACAGTTTTAAAATCTCAAGGAATGAGACTCGTGGATGCTTAGCCTATTAAATCAAAGTTTTGGGTTTTCGAGTCGCCTATAGGATCTTGCAAATTCTTGGACTTTTTCAAGTTTAGAAATCACGTTTTAAAGTTCCCTTGATAAACGACTCTCTAGGATCAATTATAGGAACTTGCGAAAAGTTCTTGTTCTTAACCCGTGAGAGTTAAGACTTTCGCGTTTTATAGCTCCCTATATAAAAGCCTAGCAAAACTTGACTTAAACATGTTAAGGATACTAGCTAGAGTAAACTCGGATTGAGTCAAAAGATTCACAACGTTTGAGAACTAAAACCACTTATTCAAAGATTTATTCTAGCAAAGAAAGAAAATAACTATAACAAAGGAAAATGCAACTATACAACTAGGCCAAAATAGATTAAAAATTTTGAAAAATGTCGAAAAATTGATTTTCCGGTTAAAATGAGGACAAATACAAGGAAAAGACCACTTAACTTCGATAGAAGTCCCCCCTACACTTAAGATAAACATTGTCCTCAATGTTTAAGCATGTGGGAGTAAACTCCCCTACACTTAGGACATTGTGCACGTTGTTTAAATCTTGCTAAGGAAAAGACAACTAAAGAGATTCCTATTTTAATATTGAGAAAATATAAAATAGTGAATCGAAAAGAGTTTAGGATAGAACCGGGATAATAGAACACGGAATCACGGTTCGTCAAAAGTCATCAAGAGTGTGTCTTTGAAGCTCTAATCCCTGCACATGATAAGAAAGAAAGCAAGAAACACCACGGGGCTCCCCCTACACTTATGGTGAAAATAGATAGATAATTGGGTTGCCTCCCAAAAAGCGCTTGTTTATATTAACCAAGTCACGAGCCTGACTCGTCCCCGAATTAAATGGTCCATGGGGAAGCCTCGAATGTGATACCGGGATCAAAGACCTTGTCCTCGTTCCCGGTTGACATCAACAAAGGAGAGGCGGGGGGATAAGTCTTGAATGGGAGGAAGGTCCTTTCAACATACGTATAGTATGTGAATTCAAGATCCACGGGAGGTGGGGTGGGTAAAGTAAGCACATTGACCTCCCCCAAAGACAATGGCGGCTGAGCATTCGGCAAAGCCGTGATGTTATCAATGATAGCATAATCAATGTCACCTCCCGGGTCAAAGCACTCATCCTCCGAGATGGTCTCTAAAGGGGAGGATGAAAGGTGCTCAGGAGGGGGACTTGGGACAATATCTTCCTGCAGCAAATTATCAAAAATAATGTCCCCCTCCGTGTCAGAATCATCAATACCTGGAGGGATGGAGTGGATGTCGATTTCTTCCAGCAATGGGTCATTATCTTCAACGGGAGGAATAGATGGAGGCAAAGACTCGGAAAGAGGAGGAGAAGTCAACGCTTCGATTTGAGCAATAAGAAGGTGCACTTTCCGTAATCTATCTCGAAGAAGCACGTCTTCCACCTTATCCACAAGATCATGTTCATCGATGAACTTCTCGTAAACCGGAGAGAATAAATCGTCATCACCCGCATCTCCCGGTGGAGATTGAGAAATTTCAAAAGTGAAATTCTCATAGCAGAGAGAAGAATCGTCATCACTAGGATCGACCTCTTCTGGAAGAGCAATGTCGTCCTCAGGCTCCATAGCAGGTAAGTCACAAACCTCATCATCCAATACTTTGTCAAGACAAACATCACTAAGCTCATTCAATGTATCGCACTCCTTCGACATGTTAGGGATATTGAGAGGAGGGATGACAATAGCGCTAGGACATTGAGCAGTAAGATCATTCCAAGAAATAGTAGGCTCATCGTCATCATCATCGTAATAGTATTGACGCACAGGAGGAGGGGTATAATCATTAAGATTAGATACTTGCTCTTGTTGCTGTCTCTTCTCTTTTTCCCATGCTTCTTTGAACTGAACAAAGGCTTCTTGAATGTCCAAAAGAATGGCGTGCCTTTCTTGAGTAGTGAGTTGTTGATCAATATGAATTCCCTGAGAGGATTGATGATTGAGGGTGTGATGTGGGGGCTCAAAATGTTGAAAACCTGAATTATAGCATGGTTGTGGCTCATAGTAGTTCATCGGTTGAGAAGAATTAGAAACCGGGTTTGGTTCATAATAATCCATTGGTGAAGAAAACTGAGGACACGGATTTTGCTCATAATAATTCATCGGTTGACAATAAGAAGTATCGTGAGGACCCCCACAGTTGTTGCAAACCGGGTATGGAGAAAACTCAGGTGCGTCTTGCGGATAGCTATTTTCGTTGTCATAATTGTACCCCGGTTCTTGCCCGTGATCAGACGGGTATGGAACCGGGCACGAAATATGCCAATGAGAATCGCTTCCACAATAGGTGCACGTGGGAATAGGAGGTGGGTTCAAAAAGAATGAATTAGTCGAGTTGCACAAGGGACAAAATCCTCTTTGTATGTAGTCGATATCATTTCCGCACCGCTCACATGTACACCATTGACAAGAGTTGTTCCCAGATAATTGCTTCCCACACCGGACGTAATGGACATAAAAATCCATAAAGAAGGATAGATAAGCAAGAAGAATATTTTTTGTGCAAAACTTTGAAAAAGAAATGCTTTTTATGATTTTTCAAATGTTTTTAGATTTTTGAAAATATTTTGGACACGAAAAATAACGTTCACAAGTGAACGGGTCCCAAAAGCCAACGCTTCTCTCACAAAAAACCGTTAATCTTCACGAAAAGAGCCGGCAGCGGCGCCATTTGAAATTAAGGTTTTTACTATGTTGAAAGTTCGTTTTCTCGGTATCTCTTCGAATTGATTTCCGGTTAATTGTGTGAGATTAGTTGTTCTTGGTGAAACAAATATTTTTGGTTTTGGTAAAATAAATGTGCAAGACTTAAAATAAATGACAAGTAATTAAAACTACAACTAGTTAAAACGTGAATCGGTGCAATATTTAAAACTTTAAATTTAAATGACGCGAAATTAAATGACGTAAAATTAAAGACTTAACGAAAAGTAAATTGACAATTGAATAAAAATGCATAACGAAATTAAATTGAACTAGAACTAAAATGAGAAAAATTGACACTTAAACTAAAGCAAAATCGTAAAACAAATCAAAATCAACCCATCGGAATACACCCGATCGGAATCCAATTGGAATCCGATCGGAATGTACCCGATCGGAATGTTTAAAGATCCATGATCGGAATAACTAGTAAAGCCATCCAGATCGGAATGTAGAAAACAGACATGATCGGAATGTATTCCGATCCATTGATCGGAATGTGTCAAATGGTACACGATCGGAATATGAAGAAACTACTCGATCGGAATGACTAAAAATTGAAGCCAATCGGAATAGCACTAACCCTTACCGTCGGAATGATACGATCGGAAAGGGGTTTACCACCCTTTCCGATTGGGTTCTTGATCCGAGATAAAAGCAAAAGGGAATAAGCTATGGTGATAAGCTAAAACTCAAAATAGAACGGATCAAGACTGAAGCGGAATCAATAAGCACAAATAACAACTTAACAAAACTTAAAATCAACAAACTTTTTAAATCAAAACATAAAAGATATGAACTTTAAATCACGAAAAATCAAAAAGATCAAAACTTTTTAAATAAAAACTAGATGAAAAAGATGATGGAAACAAGATTAAGATTAACAAGAAAGTTTAATAACATGAAGATTAAGACAAGATTAAACTTAAAAGATTTGATTCAAAACAAGAAAGATAAAAGATGAAAGATTAAAATTCTAGAGAGAGAAACTGTCACTTTCTCTCTCTAAAACTAATCCTACTCCTACAACTAAAACTAAAAACTAAAAAAATGACTAACTCTCTTCATGTGGTGATATGAAGGGTATTTATAGGAAAGGAGGGTGGATGGAGGCTTCCTCTTTTCTTTCTTTCTTTCTTCACGTCTTCTTGACTCGACTTTAATTCTTCGTCTTTCTCTCGGGATTAATTTGAACTTGTCTTATAATTCTTCAATAATTCAGACTTGAGTTCTTTGGTTTTTTTGGTGAACTTCCGTCTTTTGACTTTTTCTTCGATAAATCTTCAGAATTGGTCTTGGACTTCCGTTCTTTTCCCACTCTTGATCTTTCGACTTCATCTTTCGTCTTTTTCTTCAATAAAAGCCCGTGAATGCCGTATTTTCTCCACTTTTCACCTTTTCATCCTAAATCACAACAAAAACACAAACCACGCATAATTCCGACATAAATGACATAAAATACACGTTTTGGCTCGGTTATTATTGCAATTAAGTGGTAGAAAGGATGGGTGTTTTCACACCTATCAGTAACTCTAGTTTGTAAGCCACCGGACCTACTCTAGATAAAATCTTAAAGGGTCCAATATAACGGGGATTCAATTTTCCTCGTTTTCCAAATCTTATAACGCCTTTCCATGGCGATACCTTCAACATTACTCGGTCACCCACTTCAAACTCCATTGGCTTCTGCCGCACATCCGCGTAACTTTTGTGTCTACTTCGGGCAGTCAACAACCTATTCTTAATCTGAACTATCATCTCCGTAGTCTCCCGGATCAATTCCGGTCCCGTGAGCTGGGTATCCCCAACTTCAATCCAACATACAGGAGATCTACACTTCCTACCATACAAAGCTTCAAACGGTGCAGCCTTAATACTAGAATGGTAACTATTGTTATACGAAAATTCTGCTAACGACAAATGTTTATCCCAATTCTTACCAAAGTCTAACACACAAGCTCTCAACATATCTTCCAGTGTTTGTATCGTCCTTTCACTCTGCCCATCAGTCTGGGGGTGATAAGCAGTGCTCATGTCGAGATTCGTTCCCAAAGATCTTTGGAGAGATTTCCAAAAATTCGATGCGAATCTAGGATCTCGATCTGAAATGATCGATACAGGCACTCCATGCCTGCATACAACATTATCAAGGTATATTCGAGTCAGCTTCTCTAGTGAGAACTGCTCCTTAACCGGAATGAAGTGTGCTGATTTGGTCAGTCTGTCGACAATAACCCAAATCGAATTGTTTCCAGATGATGTTCTAGGAAGCTTGGTGATAAAGTCCATCGTAATCCGCTCCCACTTCCATTCAGGAATCTTTGGTTGTTGAAGTAGTCCTGATGGCTTTTGATGTTCAGCTTTAACTCTAGCACAAGTCAAGCATTGAAGAACATACATAGCTATGTCAGCTTTCATATTCGGCCACCAGTACAACTTCTTCAAATCATGGTACATTTTATCAGATCCCGGATGAATGGAATACTTAGATTTATGGGATTCTAACATAATCAAGTCTCTTAGGCCTCCAAACTTAGGTATCCACATACGACCTCTTAAGCATTTCACTCCATCAGCTCTAACCTCTAAAGGATCTCCTTCTCCTCGGAACCCTTCATTAACAAAATTCTCCTTCTTACAAGCTTCTATTTGCGCATTTCTAATTTGCTCAGGCAAATTATTGTGCACGGTCAAGACTAGAGAACGCACCCTGATAGGCTTTCTATCTTTCCTACTTAACGCATCGGCAACAACATTGGCTTTTCCTGGGTGATATTTTATATCACAATCATAATCACTTAACAACTCTATCCATCTTCGTTGCCTCATGTTCAATTCCTTCTGGTCGAGAATGTACTGTAGGCTTTTGTGATCGGTGAATACTGTACACTTGGTGCCATACAGATAATGTCTCCACAACCTAAGAGCAAAGACTACAGCTCCTAACTCAAGATCATGAGTAGTATAATTCTCCTCACTCTTCCTTAATTGCCTAGAAGCATAAGCTATCACTTTCTCTCGCTGCATCAAAACAGCTCCATAACCTCTAAGAGATGCATCACAATACACTACAAAATCTTCACTCCCGTCGGGTAATGATAAGATTGGCGCACTACATAATTTTTGCTTCAATGTCTGAAATGCTCCATCTTCATCACTTCCCCAAACGAAAGGTTTATTCTTCTGAGTAAGCTTAGTCAAGGGTTTAGCTATCAAATAAAATTCTTTAATGAATCGCCTATAATAGCCAGCTAATCCGAACTGTCGCACTTCCGTTGGCGTTGTCGGTGCAGACCAATTCTTAATAGCTTCAACCTTTGCAGGATCAACATGAATTCCATCTCTGTTAATCACATGACCAAGAAATTGTACAGAATCTAACCAGAAATCACATTTCGAAAACTTAGCATACAACCTTTCATCCTTCAACAAGTTCAAAACAATCCTCAAATGTTCTCTATGTTCATCTTCATTCTTAGAATAGATTAAAATATCGTCAATAAACACAATCACAAATTTATCCAAGTAGGGCTTGCACACTCGATTCATTAAATCCATGAAAACCGCAAGTGCGTTAGTTAACCCAAATGGCATTACTTGAAATTCATAGTGTCCATAACGAGTTCTAAATGCAGTTATAGGAATATCTTCTTCACGGACGCGAAGTTGGTGATATCCTGACCGCAAATCTATCTTAGAATACACACTATATCCTTGCAGTTGATCAAACAAATCATCAATCCTAGGTAAAGGATATCGATTTTTAATTGTCAACTTATTCAGTTCCCTATAATCAATGCACATACGAAAAGATCCATCCTTCTTCTTAACGAACAAGACTGGAGCTCCCCAAGGCGATGAGCTCGGTCGAATAAAACCTTTATCAGAAAACTCCTTAAGTTGCTCAGATAACTCCTTTAATTCAGAAGGGGCTAATCGGTAAGGCGCACGTGCCACCGGTGCAGCACCAGGAATTAAATCGATTCGAAACTCTACTTGCCTTATCGGTGGAAGTCCGGGTAAATCTTTAGGAAATACCTCAGGAAATTCACAAATAATAGGTACATCTTCCAATCGTTTCTCCCTAGACTCATTCCCGGTCACTTGAGCTAAGAATAACTCACAACCGTTCCTGATGTACTTTCGGACTTTAATACATGAAACGATTTTCAAACGGGATTCACCTCGACTACCATCAATTACTAACGTCCTATTCCTAAGAGGAATCTTAACCTTCTTCTCTCCACATAAAATAGTAGCATTATTCGATGACAACCAATCCATACCAAAAATAATATCAAAACTACCTAATTCTATCAACATCAAATCAATCGGAAAGGAATGGTTTAAGAGATTTAGAGAGCATCCTTCTAATAGCTTATTAGTTTTCACTAATTTACCATCAGCCAATTCCACCTCGTAACTGGTACTTATCTCAACAGGTTCAATATCAATAAGGGCACTAAATTTAGTAGATACAAAGCTCCTATCAGCACCCGAATCAAATAAAGCAACAGCATAATGATTGTTGAGTAAAAACGTACCGGTAACGACATTCGGATCCTCTTTCTTCACCTCAATTGTTCCAAGTTGGTAGACACCACCCTGGGGGTTTCTTCCAGGTATAATCGCTTTCAACTTGGGGCATTCCGATTTCCTATGACCTTCCTCATTACAGTTGAAGAAAATGGTTCCCTTCTTACACCTTTCAACCTTGTGTCCAAGCTTTCCGCAATTTCGGCACTTCCAGCAGTCGCCAGCATGCCTCTTGTTGCCACACTTAGGACATCTATCATCGTTGCGCGGTGCATTGTAGGTAAGAGCATTTGCATTCCCCTTTCTCTGGTTCTGACGGCGATTGAAATTCTTCCTATTATCACCTCTATCTACACGATCACCGTCTCCCTTTCTTTTCTCACCTACACGGGCTTCATCTTCCCTATCCTGAATTATCTGTCCAATGAGTTGGTAAGCCATTCGAACAGCATCATCAATGGTCAGTGGTTTCGATGATGTCACGTCCCCCCGGATATTCCTGGTCAACCCTTTAACATATTGCTCAATTCGGATCTCTTCGGGTTCAACCAATCGAGGACATAGCAAGGCCAACTCATGGAATCGATTCGTGTAACTATCAATGTCCACACCTTTCATTCTCAAATGAATCAACTCCTGTTCTAACCTAATGATCACACTACGAGGACAAAACTCCAAAGTCATCCACTTCTTAATTTCAGCCCAAGGAGTAGCATTAGCAGCATCAAGACCCATGAAAGCAATTCTCCTGTTCCACCAAGTCAACGCACGACCTTTAAGAGTAGCCATAGCAAAAGTCACCTTATCTTCTTCCTTACACTTACTAATCCGAAACACCGATTCAATCTTCTTAATCCATTGGCTTAATCCTACAGCACCTTCAGTTCCATTAAAAGGTAGAGGTTCACACTTCATGAACGTCACATAAGTACACCCACCAACATCAGGTGCATTAGTTCCAAGTCCTCCTACATTTCCTCCAGCATTAGCATTCACATTATTAGCATTCACATTCACATTAGTACCGCCAATTCCACTACCGCCAGCTCCACTACCGCCAGCTCCACTACCGCCAGCTTCATTTCTAGCATTTGTCATAAATTCAGTCATAGATGCGGTAACTTGCTCCGTAATAATCCTACGTACATCATCCTCAGTCACAGCCTTCTTGGGCGGCATAGTTCTATAATTTAACAATTTCAAAGTATTAAGCATTCATCCAACAAAGGATTCATATAATATGGACTGAATTCATAATCAAGATACAAATAAGGCACAATATGGAATTCAAGACAAGATACATATTTCATTCGATCTGAAACAAAAGTATTGTCTTAGTACATCCCATATCAAAGTTCTAGCACTATATACACTCAAAATTCGTGCCAAGTCTACTATTAACAAGTCGGTTCAGTCAAAGCTACAAAAGCACAAAACATATAAAGGTCACTACTAAATACAGACTGGACTACTGAGAACCGCTAGATGGTCCATCATCCATCGTCTTCTGAATCTTCGTCGGACGATCACTAGACACATCTTCAGCTGGGCGCTTACGAATTACTCCTCTTTCAACCATGTCGGCATAAAATCTACTGTTCCATCCCACAGATATATTCAACTCCTTCTCAGCTTTCTCAGGCATCGCACGAGCTACACTCAAATGAATCTCCATAGTATTCACCTTTCTCTTCATTTCAGCAAACTCACGACTTTCCAACACCGATAACCTCCTAAAATCCTCATTCAAACCACGCTCTACATCAGTCAAATCCAAACTAAGCAATTCCCGCTCTTTCTCGCCAACCTTAGTCTTCGACTCCAAATAAGCAACCTGAGTCTGGACAACACTTAATCCAACCTCTGTCACACAACTCTTAACACGGGAAGCATCTAGATCACGTCTTAAGGCCCATGGTGCAAGACCATCAATATGAGTAGCCTCTCGAGCACTAGACGACTCTCCTATCTCACATCTACGAGTAGCAATACCATCCGTACCGTCAGGTGCATCATCATCCTCATCCTCCTTTGATTCAGAATCAGATTCAGACGATTCAGACGTTTCATCCCTAGGTAACTCAACCTCAGAATCAGACAAATCAACTGGTGGGGCAAAGGCTCGCCCTCTGGAACATCATACGGATAAATAAGCTCAGCTTCCTCATCGTCATCAACCTCAACATCTATACCTACATCCTCCTCGACATCCTCGTCGTCAATCTCATCATCTAAATTATCTAACCCAATCTCATCATCGTTCTCAATCCACATTCTCAATCTCATTCTCTACCAAGTCAACCTGAGGGGCAATCTGATCTCCTAGTCCTAACTCGGGCTCGGGATCCTCAAATGGTTCCTCCTCATCATCGATATCATAATCTACTAAGTCTGAATAAGGATCATCTTCTATATTAGGTTCGGGAATAGCATGGTTTTCTACAGGAATATTAGGGTCAGCCATGACAATCTGCATTTATATATATATCTCGTATTAGGATAACATACTAGTTAAACTATTACATAATGAAACCACGATATATACATATATATAAATTAAATTATATATATCAAAATATATATCTTCTCAATAGGGCTTGTTGGTAACGTCGGAGATCTCTGGCACCGTTATAGTCAAAAGATTTTTCAAATATTTTCCTAAATGTTCATTGTCAAAAGATTTTGAAAAGTTTTGTTCAAAAACTTGGTTTTTAAAATCTTTTGTTCTCTATAACGAGAGCTCTGGTACCAAACTGTAACACTCTCATTTTTCGTATCGGTACAGCGGAAGGGTCTTTCAGAGTGTTACGGGATAGCACAATAACTCCAATCATAGACAACACATAAAAATGGTTGTTCAAGGTTTAACATACATTCATTCGATAAAAAGTTTCAAAAGCGTACAACAGGTCCCAAATTATACAGGTCATTAAGTTTACAAAACACACATCGAATGAACATTTTTAATATTATGTGGGCCATCAGAGTCGATCTCCATCCGGATTACCTTCAAGCACCTGGAGATAAAAACATGCAAAAATCATATCAGCGAATGCCGAGTGAATTCATAGAGTTTAATAAAAACCGTTATATAAAACAATCATTTAAAATCATAACACAAGTATAATATCGGAAGTAAGTCCTCATATTGCTAGTCAGGCAATATATATCAAGCATACATCTTAAACCGTCCATGAGGCCGTAGTCTCTATATTACCATGATTGGTAATATATTCATCGTTAATAGTGTCGTTATCGTTTATTTATGTTTTATAGGATTACTATTAGCCGCATGACATTGTTACCTTACTATGAAAGCAGCGGGCCGCGAACCCGACAAACAATTTGCCCATCTAAGTTAGCGTGTCGTCACAAAAATCACGCTATGAAATCTTCTCATACATAAATTCGCTTACCAATCAATGTGGTACGACGGGGATCAACCGTCAAGGCGCGAACTGAGGTGATCGTCCCCAAATAGTACTATCAAATGCATAAGCGTCTACCAAATCCCGGTAGTTCACAATTCATGCTAATGGGACTTTAAGTGACATAACCTAACTACTAATAATCCTTTTAGTCTCGTTTATAGGGTCATAGCATCATTCGGGTCCATATCATTAAGCATACAATCGGGACTACTTGTGTTCTATTTTTATCAAAATCTAGCATGTTATCTCCCTCGCGGGTTTACAAATCATTTTATAAAACATTTAAAAGAGTGCGAGGCTATGAACTCACGTTGTTAATGAAAGGCGGATTATCGGCTACAGGCGTGCTTCGGTCACGGAAACCTATATAAATAATAATCGGTCTTAGACTCGGTCCAATGACTTTTATCAAAATAACAATATACATATGATGATTTTGTACATATGATGATGATCAAGTGGGTTTATACATCCTTGTTTACTCATTTTAGCGTTTACGTCTTGGTAACGTCTTACTAGTTTGCTAGTTTTACCTATTTACCTATTTTAAGTCCATTAAGCCTATTATAAGTTCTTTAACTTGTTTTAATCCATTTTATACCTATATTATCAGTATATATACTTTCCATGTTGGGCCCAAATGGGTTAAGCCCAATAAGTTCTTTTTACAAGTTTTTATCTTATTTAGTCCAATTATTAGTCTAATATGTTTAGTTAGCTCGTAAATGTCCGTATTTCTTATAGTTCGGGTTTTATCGGTTTTTACTTGTCTTAGTTACCTATACATCAGTATATGACTTTTATAAACTTTACATTAGACGGGTTTGGTCGTCTAAGTTTTATTTGGCGAAAAACGTTAATTTTACGGCGATAGCTGAAAAAGTCGTAAAAATCAAGTTTATAGTTTTTATTACTTATAAATATTATTTCACCACCATTTATATAATTTACCCATTTAATTAACCTTTTTATATATTTATATAAATAAGTTTTATAAGTTAGTGGGTTTATATTTTTACATTTTATACATTATAATGTGAGTGCTTATATAATATTAATAAACATTATTTCCAAAAATCTGATTTTTAACTTTATGTTCACCATTTTTACCATATCTAGAGTTCTATAATGAATTAGAAGCTCATTATTTGGTGACATGTTCTTCATATTATGTGCTACATTTAACTTTGTTATAGCTACTGCCCATTTTGAGTTTAACTTGCCTTAACAGTCCCTACAAAACTGCTTATTCAGATTAGACCACCTAACTTGTTTTGATCATATCTCACTCATTATTTTGATTCCATTGCATGGCCAACTCTCACATGTGTATAACATCTTGTACTTACTGTAAATGGATCATACCATGCATTTTTATCAGTTCTTGTTTTAGTTATCTACTGTTTTTATACAGCCAACTAAATAATCAAGATTTTAGCCTTATTTCTTATAGTTATTAACATTTTTAAGCATATCTATCAACACTTGATCCCCACACAACATTTTTATCATCATATATACATCATATACATATACAAAATGAAAGAAAATACATTTGTTCTTTACAAAATAACAAGAGAAAAATGGAGAGGATGATCTTCTTTACCAACCAAGTAGATTTCTTGTTTTTGGAAGACAAGAACTTGATGAACACAACAAGTAACTCCAAGACCATCAAATATCAAGAACATATGTTGGAAAATCAGCCCTAGGACACAAGCAAATCACCTCCAAAGTTGTTAATATGGCCACCAAATGATCAAGGCTTCAAGAGAACTCCTTAATAGAGCTAGTAAACATGTGGTTCATGGCTAGAAGAGATCAAATGGGGTGTTTGTTGGTTTATTTTGGACGGCAAGGGGAGTAGTTTTGAGAGAGTTTGAGAGGATTTTGCATGTATGAAATGGTAAAAGTGAAAACTAGTATCTAGTTTTGATAGTTAGTGGAAGAGTTAGCTTAAAGAGTAAGCATGGCTTACACTTGGTGTAAGTTAGCTTAACTTGATGCCACCTTAGTGTGTGGTGTCAAGTGTGCCGTCCCACTTAAGCTAGTGGGGTGGGACAATGTGTTTTGTCCCATCTCACTAGTTTACGGGTATTTCTCGATTCTAATTTTCTCGATTTGCGTGCCCTCGGGTCGTTTTACGAAAAACGTTTTTATAAATTATGAATCAACGTCACAAAACGAATCCAATAAAAATTGTCTCATCAAAAACGGAGTTCAAAAACGTAAATACGTAATCCTAAGGTTTCCGGTTTAGTCGTAAAAGACGCCAAACTATGCACGTAAGCCCAAATTTAAATCCGTAAATTGTGAGTTCGTCAACCAACACAAAAATAAGTTTCAAAATATTATACGAGAAAATATTTCACTACCTGAAAATGTTAGATTGTCACTCTTTTCGTATGTTGAAAGGACCTTTCTCCCATTCAAGACTTATCCCCCCCGCCTCTCCTTTGTTGATGTCAACCGGGAACGAGGACAAGGTCTTTGATCCTGGTATTACATTCGAGGCTTCCCCATGGACCATTTAATTCGGGGACGAGTCAGGCTCGTGACTCGGTTAATATAAACAAGCACTTTTTGGGAGGCAACCCAATTATCTATCTATCTTTACCATAAGTGTAGGGGGAGCCCCGTTGGTGTTTCTTGCTTTCTTTCTTATCATGTGCAGGGATTAGAGCTTCAAAGACACACTCTTGATGACTTTTGACGAACCGTGACTCCGTGTTCTCTTCTTCCCGGTTCTATCCTAAACTCTTTTCGATTCACTATTTTATATTTCTCAATATTAAAATAGGAATCTCTTTAGTTGTCTCTTTCTTAGCGAAATTTAAACAACGTACACAATGTCCTAAGTGTAGGGGAGTTTACTCCCACATGCTTAAACATTGAGGACAATGTTTATATTAAGTGTAGGGGGACTTCTATCGAAGTTAAGTGGCCTTTTCCTTGTATTTGTCCTCATTTTAACCGGAAAATCAATTTTTCGACATTTTTCAAAATTTTTGATCTATTTTGGCCTATTAGTTTTTACTTTTGTATAGTTATTTTCTTTCCTTATTAGAATAAATTTTAATAAAGTGGTTTTAATTTTCAAAAGTCGTGAATATTTTGACTCGACCCGAGTTTACTTATCTAAGTTTACTCTAGCTAGTATCCTTAACGTGTTTAAGTCAAGATTTGCTAGGCTTTTATAAATGGAGCTATAAAAAGCGAAAGTCTTAACTCTCACGGGTTAAGAACAAGAACTTTTCGCAAGTTCCTATAATTGATCCTAGAGAGTCGTTTATCAAGGGAACTTTAAAATGCGATTTCAAAACTTGAAAGAGTCTAAGAATTTGCAAGATCATATAGGCGACTCGAAAACCCAAAACTTTGATTTAATAGGCTAAGCATCCACGAGTCTCATTCCTTGAGATTTTAAACTGTGGAGAACGAGAGATGATAGAGTCAATTATAAGTTTGGTATTCTTTCATGAATTTATGTGAGTTAATTATAAGCCTATTCTCCCATCGCTTGTTAATAAATTTATCTGCAATAAATAAGGTTGTACGATTTGAAAAGTTACTTAGCTTCTAGCCCAAGATCGTTTAAAAGTTGCTCGGTATGGATTAGAGTTCATAGCCAAGGCATAACTTATTGAAGCGGGATGCGAAGATTGGCGAGTCCGAAAAGGCCCTAACAAGGCATGAGGGCTACATTTTGTTGCTAAAGATCCCAAGTGATGTGAAGAATCATTTATCAAAAATCAATATGAAGGATCGAGACACACGACGAAAAGCAAATACTCCCCAAAAGTCATGGAGAAGTCTATCCGAAAAGACCCTAGCAAGGTATGAGGATAAATAGATCCAAGTCCTAAAAGGAGGCGGATCGTTGTATATCAAAGTCCAAAGTAATGATTGGAGAAAAATGAAGAAGTCGTGGTCCATTTATGAAGAATCTCTCAAAACTTCAAGTGAAGAAATTCCTATTATGAAGAGAAGACCATTATTTCATGAACGTCTCTCAAGATTTAAAGTATGAAGTCGCTGCCAAATATCGGTCCGAGAAAGGTCTCAAATCGCGAAGCGAGTTATGCCAAGATATGAACTTTTTGAGGTCTCGAGAAGCAGTTTTAAAAGATTTTGTCCTTTAGCTAACTATTGATTAAATCGTCCCACTTTATTTTCAGCCTTAATAACTATCGAAATAAGTCAACAATGCATCCTCGTGATCATTCAAGACAACAATAAAATATAAGAGATACACCTAGGAATAAGGGAGTCTAAGTAAATAATTGGCCCACATGAGTTCGTGTTAGTTTGCTAACTTATAATAACAATGATCTCGTCTTTAAGCTTGGTTTGGAGAAAGTGAAAACTTGAGGATGATGATCATTCATGACATTTTCAAAACCTGAAGGTATGTTTTTGATTTCTTTACTTGTTTCGTAATTTTCTATCTCTTTAATAAAGGCCAAGACGGATTGATTATGATGAAATGTGTAATCGTGCTTTGTAACTAATGCATTGCATGAGGACATTGCAATGGTTAAGTGTACGGGATTTGATAGGTGTGAAAACACCCATCCTTTTACCACTTAATTACAATAATAACCAAGCCAAAACGTGTATTTTATGTCGTAAATGTCGGAATTATGCGTGGTTTGTGTTTTTGTTGTGATTTAGGACCAAAATGTGAAAAGGGAAGAAAACACGGGCTTTCACGGGCTTTTATCAAAGAAAACGACAAAAGACGAAGTCAAGAGATCAAGAGTGCAAAAAGAACGGAAGTCCAAGGCCTATTCTGAAGATTTATCGAAGAACAAGTCTAAAGACGGAAGTTTAATAAAGTAGAAGAACTCGAGTCTAATAAATAAAGAAATTATAAGACGAGTTTAATTAATCCCGAGATAAAGTCGATAAAGTCGAAGAACTTAAAAAACGAGAAGACGTGAAGAAAGAAAGAAAGAGGAGGCAACACATGCACCTCCCCATTTTCCTATAAATACCCTCCTAAACTCATTTAGGAGGGTTGGTTAGTTTTAGTTTAGAGTAGTTTCTATTTTCATTTTGGTAGGAGATTCTAGAGAGAGAAAGTGACAGTTTCTCTCACTAGAATCCCAATCTTTTATCTTCCTTTCATGTTCTTAATCAAACCTTTATCTTTGATAGTTTAATTCTTGTCTTAATCTTAATCTTACTCTACCTTTCTTAGCTCTCATTCACTTTAATCCGAGTTTTCTACACGTATTGTTTTAATTTGATGATTGATTTATTAAAAAGTTTATCTTTTTATTAATCTTTAAGTTTTCATATGGAATGAGCTATAAGTTTGACATGCTTATTGGCTTATTTTGTGTCTAGCTTATTTGCTTTTTAGTTTTCTTAAAAAGTTAGTCTTTTTAAAGTTTTCTTATTTCGTATTTAAAAAAAGGTTTTCAAATTTATGCTTATTGATCTTTTAATGTTTGATTTTTATAGCTTAAAGTGTTTTAGTGCTTATTGTGTTAATTCTTATTTTCGATTAAGTGGTTTTTAGTTAATTTTTATAAAAAGTTGTTTTTAAATATTTTTTATTATTTAGTATTTTTAAAAGTTTTTAAATTTTGGTCTATTAGTTTTTTCTTAAATTTGATTTAGTTAAGTTTTTAGATAAGTGCTTATTTGGTATTTGCTTATTTGCTTATTGTTGCCATCGTATTGTTTAAGGGTTTTACCAGTACGATCGAGTAAGTGTGATCGCATAAACCCCGAGGGTTTCTACTTGCGATCCATTACTGCGATCCTTAGTACGATCGTTCACTACGATCACACTCCTTAATCCACACCACGATCACTTGTTGCGATCGTGGGTACGATCATAGAGTGCGATCCGTGGGTACGATCCATGTTTGCAATCTTTGGGTACGATCTGATGTTGCGATCATGAGTACGATGGGTAACAATTTACACTACGATGTAAACAATTTAGAAAATGAGATTAAATGAGTACGATGGGGAACATGTATTGCATTGGGTTTATTAGAGTACGATGGCATGCATGCATGCAGATTGGCGCCAAAATTAAGCAGCTAGGCTGGCTGCTTCCAGCAGCTAGCCTGCCTGCTTACTTATTTAATAGTATTGTTCCGTAATTGTTTAGTTTTATCTGAAAGTTGTTCCGATTTTATTTCTGAAAGTTACGTATTTTTAGTTGAATTTTTCGTCGATTTTTAGTATTAATATTTTTTCGTAAAGTTCAAGTTTTATCTTTTATTTAGTACCCGCTTTAGGTTTTCCCTCGTTTAGCTTTAAAGTACCATTTTAGTTTTATTCTCTCCTTTTTCATTTAGTAAACTTTATTTTCGAGTCGATAGTTAATTTCTTCTTTTAGATTTATTTTTATTAATTGTTTCGCTTTAAATTACGTTTTATTATTTGTTTTAGTTTTCGTTTTAATATCGTTTTAACTTTTAGTTTTTAATATTCACCTTGTTTTTCTTTTATTATTTGTACTTGTCTTTAGTTTGTTTTTAAATACTTTTCGCATTTACTTTTTAATTAGTTATAGATAATCAACTTCCCTTTTTCTTAACCAAAAACAATTGAGTCGCACATTGAACCGGAAATCAATTCGTTAAGACACCGAGAAAACGAACTTTTTTAAACTAGTAAAATCTCTACATTAATTTTGAATGAGCTTAGGAAGAATCCTCATGGATCGATTAATATGGTTGAGAATGTTTGTGTATCATGTGGTGGAGCACATCCTAATTATGCTTGTTCAACCACGGGGTTTGATCAAGCTAGTGCTTTTGCCGCGACGGGAACTTATGGCTCCAACGGTCAAGTTCCTTGTCAAAATCATGTTGCTCCATCGGGTTTTCCACCGGTTCAAAATAGGTACAACAATGGGAATAATGGGAAAAATTTAACCGTGGTAACCAAGGGAATTTCAATCAAGGAAATGGGTTTAATGCTAATCAAAACAATCAAGGTTTTCAAAGCAATAACTAAAATGACTTGTCAAGCTACATTAAAACGAATGAGGCAAATTTGAAGGATTTTCAAAACAATATTCAAGGACAAATGGCAACTTTGAAGAATGAGTTTCAAAATACGCTAAAGGGGCAAAATAACAAGATTGAGCTTAATCAACAAAGAATTGAACAAAGATTAGAGCAAAACCAAAACCATTTTGAGCAACAAATAGAGCAAAGTCAAAACCGTATGCAACAAAGTTTAGAACAAAATCAAAACAAATTACTTTCGATGTTTGAATCATTTATGTCCAACCCATCTTCTTCTTCGGGTTGCTTACCTAGTAATACCATTCCAAACCCGAGGGGAGAGCTTAAGGCTGTCACCGCTTATGATAATTTAGAAAGAAAGCTTGAGCTTTATGTTCCACATAAAGAAACTTTTCTTAATGTCACCAAGGCTACTTTAAATATGATTAGTACCTCGGATTTCCTTGATTTCTTTCCTAAGAAATATAATGATCCGGGTCAATTCTTGATACCTTGTGTTTTTGATGAGCTTGGGGAATACAAAGCTCTAGCCGATCTAGGAGCTAGTATTAACGTAATGCCCTTAGCCATTTGGAAAAATCTTGACTATTTGCGACTTATGCCCACTCGAATGATCATTGAGCTTGCTAATGGTACTACCACTCGTCCGGTTGGTATAGCGGAAAATGTCATTGTTAAAGTGGGGGAGTTCGTTTACCTTGCCGATTTTGCAATCATTGATTATGAGCCAAATCCTCGTGTGCCTATCATTTTAGGACGACCATTTTTGTGTACGGCCGATGTTTTAGTTGATATGAAAGAAGGGGAGCTTAAATTGTTTCATGGGGATAAACATATGATTTTCAAACCGGAAAAAATTCCAAGATTGGTTCCTAAGAAATTGGAAAGTGTGGAACTTGATAAACCTATCTCTGTTGAATCATGTTGTAATCTTACCTCATCTCCACTCACTCCACACGAGGATGATAGTTCTAAGATTGAAAAGGAAATTAATGACTACCTTAGTGCACTATTTGATGCTAGTGAGTTTGATAGGGAGAATTTTGATCCCGAGAGTGATATTGCTTTAATTGAAAAATCATTGAAAAAAGACTCATTTTCACTCTCTTCGAAGGACCAAATTGATGTTCCTAAGGCACAATCTTCCGTTGAAGAGCCTTTGATTCCTAACTTCACACCGAGTGAGGTTAGTGACTATTCGTTGGATGAGTTCGTCGATGAACTTTTTGCTATCATTGATCCACTTCCACGGGGAAATGAAGACTTTTCCGATCTCGAGATCGAACGTGATTCTCGTGTTTTACCTACCATTCTCGAGGAATTTTCCGATGAACTTCCTTCTAATGAGAATGATGATCTTGTATCCGAGTGTGACACACTTGATACTTTGTCGGATATTTCTTGTGATGACAAGATTGATGACACTTTTGTGACCTACTCAAATCCTCTCTTTGAAGCTTCAATAAACAATAATCCATTGTTTAAAGAGGATTTTGAGAGCATCATACCTCCTTCATCTCACACCTTTTGTGATGATGAATATGTCGACCCGGATGGAGAAATTTTCTTTATTCCCGATCTCCCTCTCACTCGCTTTGATCTTAATGTGCGGGTTTATCATGTGACTCATATTGAGTATCATGACCCCTTTATTCACATTCCTAAGAGTGACAAGGTCGACAAAGTCATGCAAGTTGATACCACTTTGGTTGAGACTTTTACCACACCATTACCATGTTCTTCATATGATTTTGGATTAGCATGGGGGGACGAAAACGTGTTGTCTATTCCTTTCTCCACCGAGGACGAGGTATTCGATCCCGGAATCATTGTTTTAGGGAAATCTCGGCCTTTCACCGATGCAATAAATGAAAGACTTTTTAATGATCTTAGTGCGAGTTTATCTCGGGGAGCATGCTTTATCCTTTTCGTGATTTGTGACTACCATCTCTTTTTAGAGATTTGTGTTGGAGTTTTATCCTTTCGTTTGTCATCCGACAACGAGGATGTAATCTTTGACCCCGGCATCGTGCTTCATGTTGGATTTTATTCCATTATGCCGGTTTTCACCCATTTTCCCTAAGGACCAATGAATGCGGGGATCGAGTCGAGCTCATGACTCGGTTAACAAAAACGAGGTGCCTTGTGGGGGACTCCCATACATTCTATCTTCTATCTATTTTCTAACACTAATAAGGCTTGATCTTTCAAGCTCGTGCTCATGCTTTGTTGTGTTGTGAATCTTAGGTATGACCCGAATCATTGAAGACTCTCGTGTTCGGTTTTTGTCGGTCCACTTGATCTTCCTATCTTTGATTGCCAAAAGGGGAACACTCTCTATCCTTTGATTTTTATCGGCTAACGTTTTATCTTGAGGCATAATTGATAAACGGCTTATAGATTTGCGTGCTCTTTCTATGTTAGGATTTTGCATTAGACTCTTCGTGTTTTAGCAAGGGGGTGTTGCTCTTGAGCTAAGAAACATTGAGGACGATGTTTGGTTTTAGCATGGGGGAGTCAATCGATATAATCGCTTGCAATTGCTTTTGTCGTGTCTAAACGTAATTATTTTTCTCATTTTTCATAAAAAATTAAAATTTTTAGTGTTATTTTTAAGTTTTTAATAAATAAATAAGTGTTTTTGACACGAATGTAGGCTTTCCGTTGGTGAAAATAAAAATAGTTTTTGACTCGACTCGGTTTTTACCTTAGCTTTTCCTTAATGTGTTTGAATTAAGTTTTGCTAGGCTTTTATATAGGGAGCTTTAAAACGCGAAAGTCATAATTCATACGGGTTAAGAACAAGAACTTTTCGCAAGTTCCTATAATTGATCCTAGAAAGTCGTTTATCAAGGGAACTTTAAAACACAAATTCTAAAACTTGAAAAAGTATAAGAAGATGCAAGATCCTATGAATAACTTGAAAACCCAAAACTTTGATTTAATAGGCTAAGTATCCATTGATTTCACATTTTTGGAATTTTACAATATGGAGAACAAGAGATGATAGAGTTCAATCATAAGTTTCTAAAATTAACTCTTCTTTGTGCAAGTATTTTTGTGTTTGATTTAATCTCCTCGTATTTATTTTTCACGCTTGAATAATAATTGCTTAATAAATGAAGTTTTTAGCGGTTTAGGCTTGATATCTTAACTCGTAACTCCTTCTTTTTCTTCCCTTGTAATTAAAGTGAGAACACATTAAGGGTGTCAGCGTCATGGACTTTTGATCATGGGATTGCGGAAATTTGGCTTACTATAAATATCATATTAATAAAGAAGAATAAATAAAAACATGTTCTCTAGGAGCCTTCGGGTGGGAGTCACGTAGAACTAACCTTGTCATTAGAGCCTTAGGGTGTATGGCAAGGGGACGTGTTGAATAAAAAATGCTTCATCATCATGAGCCTTAAGGTGGGATGATGATGTCAATTCCCTTATTTTGTCCAAGGAGCCTTCGGGTGTGGATTTTAAATAAAGAGCACAATTGCATCTTAACGAGCCACAAGGTGATATGATGTAGTTGTTGCTAACTCCATTAATAAGGTCATAATTGACTTTGGAGGTTTTATTGTTGCTTTTAAGTAGTCCTATTAGCCAAATTTCGGGTCCGGGGATTTATCCCTCAAATCGTGTTAAGTTATCCTTGATGTGGGCTTTCTTTAGTGACAACGGTTTTTGAAGTCGAGGTTTGGTTTTAAGTGTTGAGTTTACACCGTTCTTGCCTTCATTTTTGGACTAATAAATATCAAATAAAGTCAAATGAGCCTTTGAGTGAATGACAAATAATATCTAGAGATACAATTAGGAATAATAGGAGATTGAGTTTAACACAAATTACTTGTATGAGTTGGTTTAATTTTGGGGCTTATGATTGACAATGATCTTGTTTTTGCACTTGGCATGGAAAAGTGAAAAGTCGGGGACGATGAATCTATTTGAGTTTTATGATCCTAAAAGTTATTTTTCAAATAATGAAAGCAATACATTATGTCTTTGCAAAATAAAGTTTCAAATGTTGAATAAAAGTGTAGTTAGTGTTTTATTTTATCATTGCGTGAGGACACGGCAACTGCTTAGCAAGGGGGAGTTTGATATGAGTGATTTTACTCATATCATTTATATCAATAAACACACAGTAAATGCATAAAACCAATAAAAATGGCTTTGTATATGCTTGTTTGTTGTTTCATGTGTGTAGGTACCAAAGTTCGCAAAAACTGACAAAAACGACGCGGGACTTGAAGAAAAGATCGAGGAAGCCAAAAACAAGCTCGATTCTAGTGGATTTAATCTTTTTGAAGATTTTGGGCCAAGTGGGTCCCACATTTGGGTAAATGGGCTAAAAAGCCCATTTGAAGATTTTATATTATGGATCAAGCCCAAAATATACACGGGTGGAGTGTGTTTACTGGATCCTTAAGCCCAAGTGAGAAAGAAGTATACGGTTTAAAGTTTCTTAACTTTTGGGGCTTAAGCCCATTGCACAAGTTAGGTGACGAAGGAAGCATTTACATTGAATGGACCCAAGCCCAATTATTGAGACGGTGGAAGATTAAATAACGTTGATTTGTTTTCTCTTGGTCAAAACTTACCAAACACACATTCACCATTTACTCACTTTACTTAGATAATAACTATGCATCTTTCTTCTTTCTCTCCCCAACACCAAATAACCAGTAAAACCCTAATTTACCCACATCACAAAATTACTCACTTTAATTTGGGGTTTTTATTGGAGCACTTGATTCACACGAGGGCAAATAAATCCCCCATAATTTCGGAAAGTATAGGTGGAGAGAAGCAAGAGACGTGGCACCATATAAGTGGCTGTGACAGCAATTAACCCCCATTCCACCTATTAAAGAAGGCCAAATCAGCACACAACTAGAACAACTAGCACACTCGGATGCCACGTTGGCAATCCGTGTGCTAGTGTGCGAATATCCACCGTATGATCAAAACTGACAAGAGATAGAAGAAGAATAAGAAGATCTAAGGGCCATAAATTGTTCTTCATCAAAAACCATCACCTCAGCTTCAACTATAAAAACCCCCCTTTTTCTTCATTATGGGTATCCCAATTTTTATTTTACTGTTATTCTGTAGAAATAGATTTAGAAATTATTGTAATCTCTTTTACTTTTTAAGTTTTGTAATCTTTTATCTTATATTAATAAAAAGTCGAATTTGAAGTTTATCTGTTTTGAGTTCATTTCTGTTGGAAAGTTATTGCAATATTTTCTTCCATTTAAATCTATTCAGTAATAATATGAGAAATTATTTGGTCAAATTAATTCAATAGTTTGATTAAAATAATTAAAATCAATTTTGGGGATCAACTTTCCCCACTGAAAAGTTTAGATAATTGATTCATATTGTTCGAGAGTTCTGATGGTGGTTCGGGGTGATGTTTCTGTTCGTGAAATGGAGGTGTGATGGTTCTTGTTAATTGTGGTGTCATTTAGATCATAAGACTGCTCAGCGCAGATCTTCTACCCAACGGATATCTACAACTTATGGTTAAGCTCGTTTTACATTTTTTTATATACTATTTGCTAGAATGAATGATTTAGATGTTTGTTTAATTGATGTTAGTTGAATCTGTTATATATGACTACCTTGTTTTGCTGCCATGTTTATGATCTGTTAAGGTATTTGTTTAAGTCTGGCTAATAATCTGATATGATGATCTGATTATCTGTTAAGTGGACCAGCTGAGAGCTATTGTTGTTTGTTTAGCTTTGTCTGGCTTGTTTTAGTCAGATTTATGTTGTTTTAGATGATTAGTTAGTTAATTTGAGTTCTTAGTCGATTGCTGCATTTGCTTTTTGTTTTAGTTTTATGATAAATTGGTTAACTGATTTAGATTGCTGTTAAGATTAGGTGATTGTTGTAACACCTGGTAATTTTCCCTACTTTGTGAAATGACTATTTTACCCTTTGACTTTTTATTTAGTCAACTATGTGATTTAACTGTGTTGGAACCGGGAAGTTATCCCGCGTTTTCTGAAAAACTGTTTGCTGACGAGTAATGGCCTGACTCTGAGCTCAGTCATTATTCTGAACATTTTCTGTGAACCTGACCAAAGTGCTGAGACGGTCAATGAATTGACGATAATCCATGAGATTATTCGTTATCTGTGAATTATGTGCTTAACTGTTTAGTTTTTAACAGCGTGATCGTATTTTCTTGAGCAGCGTATTTAAATATTTATGTATATGTTTATATATGCCTGTATTTTAGTATTTTTGCTATTTATAGTAATAAATCGTATTTACTGTGAATATTTAACTAACGTATCGCGTTTTCGTATTTTACGTCGTTTTTACGTTTAACCGTCGTTAACATGCATAAAATACTTTACCAATCATAAAATGTCAGTTTTCGTCGAAAAATCGTAAATTTAATATATTTCGTCAAATTTTCAAGTTTTACGTACTTTTTAACTTAACTATATACTTTTTGATATTTACCTAAAACTAACTAACCTTTTTACCTTAAACCTTTTAACTAATTACCATAGTAAAAATTTTGAATAATTTATCCCCATTGGGACCCCCATAACCGGCCACATGCTAAGCCATGTGCATGGCCTTACATTTTTCCATTTTGAGCTTAAGGTCATATACCTTACACTCTTTAACTTATTAACCAAAACCCTTCCATTATTTACTTACACACTTCATTTCACCTCAAACAAAAAAACACACACATCTCTTCCTCTCTCTCTCTAAACACACGGCACAAACACAAACTCTTTTCCACCATTGTTGATTTCTAAAAAGCTTCATTTTACCAAGATTTAACACAAAACAAAATCACCCTAGAGCTTGTATAAGCATAAAGAAGAATTGTCTTTCTTGGTTTGACGATTTGAGTAGTTTTTGGGTTGAAGATTTAGAGTAGAGTTCTTGTTGATTATTAGTGGGTTATATTGTAGAACGGGTCGTTGTGGTTACGTAGAATCGTTACACAAGGTCATTTCTTAAACCTTTTTCATCTTTTCATTTTTCATGCATAATCTTTGTAGATCTATGCATGCATGTTACTCATCAAGTATTTTTATGAAATAAAATGATGAAAATTATTTTTGGTCATGAAATATTTTAAGATTTGTGGAAAATAAGTGTGGATCTATTAGATCCATACATGAAAATGGGTTAATTGAAAGATTTGTGAAAAACATAAGTATGTATATTATGGATTTGTGAACTTGAAGAAAAATCTTTGATTTTGTTGATGTCTATGAAAAATTAGAGGGAACTAGTAGTGTTACTACTAGTGGTTACGCTTGAAAACGGTCGAAAACGAGTTTTTACGGAAAACATACAATCTGTCCGACTTTTGTAAGAGGCGTAGAGAGTCGTAAAAATTGTTTTGACACTAGTTTACTACGAGATTATGAAAATATAAGTTAATACCTTCGTTTCGATATATTATGGGCTAAAAACGGAGCTAAAATGAGTAAGTTGTGGTCGTTTAAATTTCGTTGTCGGAGAACTTAATTTTTGGAGAACAACACTATAAGTGGTTGCTGTCCAGATTTTTAATGTGGTCGAAACGACATTTTCGAGTTAAACGGAGTTGTTTTAAGTGTCGAAATGGTTACTAAATGGTATGTATGAATGTTGGACTTGTTTTGTAAAAGCGTGTTAGCTCGAAAAGTGAATACTTGTTGTACTATTGAAAGTTTGAACGTTGGAAGTGGAAATTGTTACGATTGTGAAAAAATGAATTGTTGAATGGTTGGCGATTGAGAAATTGTTGAAAATAGGGGTTTTAGGACGAGATTTGAGTACTTACTAAAAATGGCAAATTTTTATGTGACGCCGAAAGGCTGCCGAATTTTCGTTAGAAATCATGTAGGAAAATTTATTAAGATAAATTTTGGTAAATTAAAAATTACGCCGAAAGGCTGTCGAAATTTCGTCGAGTCAAAAATAAATATTTTTGCCTAAGTATATATATACTATAATGTTTATAACGATATAACATTTACAAGTCACGATTTTAACAACAAAATATATACTTGATTGATGAGTAACGTACGTGATGAACTATTGTGACTTATTTGCTAGCGCCTAAACTATAGTATTATATTTAGGTTGTTGCTAGAGTTGCTCGCTACTATTTGATCTTACTTGTGCGGTTTGAATCGTTGCTTGAGGTGAGTTTATAGATCCCTATTAAACTATTTTTGTATGTTTAATGTTTTGGGATGTGATAAATGTTTTGATGACTTGCTTCTGGACGCAAGTAAAACTTGATTTCTGTGAACGCTTTGTGAACACTATTTATGAGATAGCTTAAGTTGCTTTAGCCATAGGCCCCACTATCGTGAATCGTTAGTTACTCTGCTGGAGTAAGCTCTTATGTTACGGATAGATCTATTGAGGGTTGACAACCTCCACTCGGGAATTCGGACGCCGGACGAGTGTGTACCATTTGTATGAACGGAGTCATCTTGGCTAGGTACTCCATTGGGGCAAATTTATGTATGCAATCTATTGTATGCACTGGATCACTAGTTTCGATGTCACGAGCTTAGCTATCATAAATATTGTGAACACCCAATTTATCCTACACTTGGCACTATATCTCCTATAGTTGCATGTGTACATGAAATGAAATCTGAAATTGAATGACTATGAATTCTTACTTGAAACCTATATTCTCACCAACTTTATGTTGACCCAATTTAGCATTTATCTCAGGTAATTGATGATGTGTTGTACCTGCTGTGTGAAGTACTTGGAGTCCGCATGCATTTCTTGGCTATCTTCGGACATTTATTTACTTATGCTTTTGAACTATTATCTCGTTGATGTTTAAAACTTTTACATTCCGCTGCACTATCTTTTGAAACTGAGACCTTTTGTACTGTGATGCTTTTAATTTAAATTCAACGAGGTATTTTTATAAAACGTCTCATTTAGAGTCGTTCTCTTGTACCTTGAACTATGATACAATGACGTAACAGCCCCCGAGCTTCACCGCTTCCGCATATCACATTTTGGGGTGTTACAGAATTGGTAATCAGAGCCCGTGTTATAGAGAACTAGGTTTGCATCTTAGGCCTAGACTATAACCGATGTGGCTACTTGTTACCCTGTATATGTATGTGTACTACGTAATGTATTACGTAGGATAACACTATAAGTAATATGTAATATATATTATGTAATACGTAATATGTATTATATACATATGCATTTCGTTGATTTTCATACTTTAATTTCTATACATGATTATTTCATGCATACCCTACAACTGCTTTAATACGCATTTTGGTTGTTGTAGGATATGTCATCCCATACTATCACGTATCATTTCGATTACATCTATAGTCTGATTTTATTCCAATCACCATTTTCGGTGTTATTTTTGGTTTTGTTTTGATCTATGGTATTTAATCGTACTCTTATTTTATGACTATGTACTCGATATTTTGATTATGAATGGGAATTTAACTTTATGACCTTGACCAGTGACTATCCTTTTTATGTTGTTGTGCTGTTAAATTCTGCATTCTATTTTAGCATATGAAATATATAACGTGTATATTCGTGCTTGAACCTTATTGCATTGTTGTCTTAACGCAGAGAAACAATGGTGAACACACGTAACGGAATGACTGACGCACAATTGGAAGCACTGATTACGCAACGAGTAACTGCTACACTGGCAAACGTTCAAGCTAACAACAACGTGAACGAAGCACCACCGAACAATGTTGACAATCGACCGCCTAAGCCGTGTACTTACAAGGACTTTAGGAGCTGTGACCCTTTGACTTTTAATGGTACTGAAGGAGCTATCGGATTAGCTCGTTGGGTCGAAAAGATGGAAGCCGTGTTCCGTGTTAGTGGATGTGTTGTTGAAAACCAAGTGACTTATTCTACTTGTACTTTAGCTGCTGGAGCGTTGACATGGTGGAACACCCATGTGCAGTTGGCTGGAGCCGAGGAGGCGTATGGAATGAGTTGGGAGGAACTTAAGAAGTTGTTGACTAAGGAGTACTGTCCTTGTAATGAGATTCAGAAAATGGAAATCGAACTGTGGAACCTGGCTGTGAAGAACAATGACATTGGTACGTACACCAGGAGGTTCCAAGAATTGTGTTTGCTATGTCCTGGAATGGTTCCGGATGAAGAAAAGAAGGTTGAGCGTTATATTTGGGGTTTACCTGGTAGAGTTCAAGGGAATGTGACATCGTCTGGACCGACAAAAGTTAGTGATGCCATAAGGATGGCTCACAGTCTGATGGACCAAGTTGTTCGAGCAAATGCTGGGAATGTCGCGGACAACAAGAGAAAATGGGGGAATAACCAAAGGAACAACCATGGGAACTATCCTAAGAAGAGGCAAGACACCGTGAAAGCGTACACTGCTGGTACTGGGGAAAAGGGAGTATACAATGGGACGTTACCTTTGTGCAATCGATGCAAGCGTCACCATAATGGACAATGCAATTTACAGTGTCACAACTGCAAGAAAACTGGACACATTGCTAGGGATTGTAAGTCACCACCCAACACGAAAGCCAACGTCACTTGCTTTGAATGTCAGCAAAAGGGACACTACAGCAATGAGTGCCCAAAGAAAAAGAACAAGGACCAAGGACCAACGAAAGAATGCTAAAGTTGGGGAAGCTCGTGGAAGGGTCTATGTGATAGGAGGAGGAGAAGTGCAACAAAACCCCGACGTCGTGACGGGTACGTTTCTTCTCAATGGTCGTTATGCTACTATTTTATTTGATACTGGAGCCGATAGGAGTTTTGTGCCGACTGCTTTTAGTGTTTTACTTGATGTGACCCCTTCGCCCTTAGACACTAAGTACACTATCGAGTTAGCTAATGGGAAGCTGATAGAAGCCGACACTATACTTTGTGGATGCACTTTAAATCTTCTAGGTCATCCTTTCGTAATAGACCTTATGCCTGTCGAGTTAGGAGTTTTGACGTGATTGTCGGAATGGATTGGTTGTCGAGATATCGTGCTATGATTGTATGTGACGAGAAGATCGTTCGTTTACCATTTGGTGATGAAGTTTTGGAGGTACAAGGGGATACAAGTGACGGAAAAGGGAAGTCGCGACTGAACATTATCTCGCGTGTCAAGGCTCAGAAGTTGTTGTCGGAAGGTTGCCATGTATTTTTAGCCTGTGTTACTGAAAAACAGACGGAATAAAAACGGTTGGAAGATGTACCTATCGTACGGGATTTTCCGGAAGTCTTTCCTGAAGATTTACCTGGATTACCGCCCGCTAGACAAGTTGAATTCCAGATCGATTTAATACCGGGAGCTGCACCTGTTGCTCGAGCGCCTTATCGTTTAGCACCGTCGGAATTGCAAGAACTAGCGACGCAACTACAAGAGTTGACTGATAAAGGATTCATAAGGCCGAGTTCTTCACCCTGGGGAGCTCCAGTCTTATTTGTAAAGAAGAAGGATGGGAGTTTTCGGATGTGTATCGACTATCGTGAGTTGAGCAAACTTACCATCAAGAACCGTTACCCATTACCTAGGATCGATGATCTGTTTGATCAGTTGCAAGGATCGAGCGTTTACCTGAAGATTGACCTTAGGTCTGGTTATCACCAATTAAGAGTCCGTGAGGAAGATGTTGCAAAGACTGCTTTTAGGACTAGGTATGGACACTATGAGTTCCAAGTGATGCCGTTCGGTTTGACAAACGCACCTGCTGTGTTTATGGACCTCATGAACCGGGTGTGTAAACCGTATTTGGACAAGTTTGTCATTGTGTTCATCGATGAAATACTGATTTACTCAAAGAATGAGAAGGAACATGAGGAACATCTTAAGATAATATTGGAATTGCTTAAGAAGGAGGAATTGTACACTAAGTTCTCGAAGTGTGATTTTTGGTTGCCAAGAGTACAATTTCTAGGTCACGTTATAGATAGCAAGGGGATTCATGTTGATCCTGCCAAGATTGAGTCAATTAGGGAGTGGACTGCTCCTACGACACCGCCTGAAATTCGCCAATTCTTAGGACTCGCCGGATATTACCAAAGATTCATCGAGGGATTCTCGAAGATCGCGAAACCATTGACGAAGTTGACTCAAAAGAAGGTGAAATACGAATGGGGAGATAAGGAGGAATTAGCATTCCAAAAGTTGAAACAAATGTTATGTAGTGCGCCTATTCTATCGTTACCAGAAGGATCAGAAGACTTTGTGGTCTATTGTGATGCATCAGCAAAAGGATTGGGAGCTGTGTTGATGCAAAGGAAGAAAGTTATTGCCTACGCGTCACGACAATTGAAAACGCATGAGAAAAACTATACTACGCACGACTTGGAGCTAGGAGCGGTAGTATTTGCCTTGAAGTTGTGGAGACACTACTTGTATGGAACCAAGTGTGTCGTCTATACCGATCACAAGAGTTTACAACATATTCTTGATCAGAAGGAACTGAACATGAGACAACGTCGATGGATCGAGTTGCTCAACGATTATGACTGTGAAATCCGTTACCACCCTGGGAAGGCCAATGTAGTGGCGGATGCGCTAAGTAGAAAGGAACAACTGATGACACGTAGAGTTAGATCGTTAGCTATGGTTATCAATCCGAACTTACCTGTGCAAATTCGTGAAGCACAAACCGAAGCTCTTAAGCCTGAACATGTTGAAGCCGAGAAATTAGGGGGAATGGTTACAAAGCAATTGGAGACTAGCACTAATGGAACGCTATGTCTGAATGGTAGAAGTTGGTTACCACGGTTTGAAGGAATAAGGGACGTGATTATGCACGAGTCGCATAAATCTAAGTATTCGATTCACCCAGGATCTGACAAAATGTATCAGGATATGAAGAAGCTATATTGGTGGCCAAATATGAAAGCTGAAATCGCTACTTATGTAGGGAAGTGTCTGACTTGCGCTAGAGTGAAAACAGAACACCAAAAACCATCTGGATTGTTGGTTCAACCTGTAATTCCTATGTGGAAATGGGAAAATATAACCATGGATTTCATAACTAAGCTACCTAAAACGACCAACGGATACGACACAATTTGGGTAATTGTGGATCGACTTACGAAATCTACATACTTTTTGGCCATGAAGGAAGATGATTCGATGGATAAGCTTACGAGACTTTATCTGAAGGAAGTAGTCGCAAAACATGGGATACCGATCTCGATAATTTCTGATAGAGATGGTAGATTTACTTCGGAATTCTGGAAATCACTTCAGAAAGCGTTGGGTACGCAATTGGACATGAGTACTGCTTATCACCCGCAGACTGACGGACAGAGTGAGAGAACTATTCAAACGCTGGAGGACATGTTGCGTGCTTGTGTGCTTGACTTCGGGAAGCAATGGAACAGACATTTGCCTCTAGTGGAATTCTCTTACAACAATTGTTATCATACCAGTATTAAGGCTGCACCGTTTGAAGCGTTGTATGGTCGTAAATGTCGCTCGCCTGTGTGTTGGAGTGAGGTTGGGGATAGTCAACTCACTGGCCCTGAACTCATCCGTGAAACGACTGAGAAGATTGTTCAAATCAAGAGCCGAATTCAAGCAGCCCGTGATCGTCAGAAGAGTTACGCCGACGTTCGACGTAAGCCTCTTGAATTTCAAGTGGGAGACAAAGTGATGCTAAAAGTATCGCCTTGGAAAGGTGTGGTACGTTTTGGCAAGCGAGGAAAGCTGAACCCCCGTTATATTGGACCTTTCAAAATTCTGGCAAAGGTTGAAACCGTAGCCTATCGTCTCGAATTACCGCAAGCGTTGAGCCGCGTGCACAGCACTTTTCATGTGTCGAACTTGAAGAAGTGCCTTTCTGATGAGACACTCGTTATACCATTGGAGGAACTCCGAATCGACGACAAGATGCAATTTGTCGAGGAACCTGTTGAAATCATGGACCGTGAGGTCAAACGATTGAAACAGAGTCGTATTCCTATTATCAAGGTGAGGTGGAATTCTAAACGTGGACCTGAATTCACTTGGGAGCGTGAGGATCAATTTCGCAAGAAATATCCGCAACTCTTTGACAATTCAAGAAACCGTGACACTCCTAAGCTTTGAGGACAAAGCTTCTCTATCAAGGGGATGATGTAACACCTGGTAATTTTCCCTACTTTGTGAAATGACTATTTTACCCTTTGACTTTTTATTTAGTCAACTATGTGATTTAACTGTGTTGGAACCGGGAAGTTATCCCGCGTTTTCTGAAAAACTGTTTGCTGACGAGTAATGGCCTGACTCTGAGCTCAGTCATTATTCTGAACATTTTCTGTGAACCTGACCAAAGTGCTGAGACGGTCAATGAATTGACGATAATCCATGAGATTATTCGTTATCTGTGAATTATGTGCTTAACTGTTTAGTTTTTAAAAGCGTGATCGTATTTTCTTGAGCAGCGTATTTAAATATTTATGTATATGTTTATATATGCCTGTATTTTAGTATTTTTGCTATTTATAGTAATAAATCGTATTTACTGTGAATATTTAACTAACGTATCGCGTTTTCGTATTTTACGTCGTTTTTACGTTTAACCGTCGTTAACATGCATAAAATACTTTACCAATCATAAAATGTCAGTTTTCGTCGAAAAATCGTAAATTTAATATATTTCGTCAAATTTTCAAGTTTTACGTAATTTTTAACTTAACTATATACTTTTTGATATTTACCTAAAACTAACTAACCTTTTTACCTTAAACCTTTTAACTAATTACCATAGTAAAAATTTTGAATAATTTACCCCCATTGGGACCCCCATAACCGGCCACATGCTAAGCCATGTGCATGGCCTTACATTTTTCCATTTTGAGCTTAAGGTCATATACCTTACACTCTTTAACTTATTAACCAAAACCCTTCCATTATTTACTTACACACTTCATTTCACCTCAAACAAAAAACACACACATCTCTTCCTCTCTCTCTCTAAACACACGGCACAAACACAAACTCTTTTCCACCATTGTTGATTTCTAAAAAGCTTCATTTTACCAAGATTTAACACAAAACAAAATCACCCTAGAGCTTGCATAAGCATAAAGAAGAATGGTCTTTCTTGGTTTGACGATTTGAGTAGTTTTTGAGTTGAAGATTTAGAGTAGAGTTCTTGTTGATTATTAGTGGGTTATATTGTAGAACGGGTCATTGTGGTTACGTAGAATCGTTACACAAGGTCATTTCTTAAACCTTTTTCATCTTTTCATTTTCCATGCATAATCTTTGTAGATCTATGCATGCATGTTACTCATCAAGTATTTTTATGAAATAAAATGATGAAAATTTTTTTTGGTCATGAAATATTTTAAGATTTGTGGAAATTAAGTGTGGATCTATTAGATCCATACATGAAAATGGGTTAATTGAAAGATTTGTGAAAAACATAAGTATGTATATTATGGATTTGTGAACTTGAAGAAAAATCTTTGATTTTGTTGATGTTTATGAAAAATTAGAAGTAACTAGTAGTGTTACTACTAGTGGTTACGCTTGAAAACGGTCGAAAACGAGTTTTTACGGAAAACATACAATCTGTCCGACTTTTGTAAGAGGCGTAGAGAGTCGTAAAAATTGTTTTGACACTAGTTTACTACGAGATTATGAAAATATAAGTTAATACCTTCGTTTCGATATATTATGGGCTAAAAACGGAGCTAAAATGAGTAAGTTGTGGTCGTTTAAATTTCGTTGTCGGAGAACTTAATTTTTGGAGAACAACACTATAAGTGGTTGCTGTCCAGATTTTTAAAGTGGTCGAAACGACATTTTCGAGTTAAACGGAGTTGTTTTAAGTGTCGAAATGGTTACTAAATTGTATGTATGAATGTTGGACTTGTTTTGTAAAAGCGTGTTAGCTCGAAAAGTGAATACTTGTTGTACTATTGAAAGTTTGAACGTTGGAAGTGGAAATTGTTACGATTGTGAAAAAATGAATTGTTGAATGGTTGGCGATTGAGAAGTTGTTGAAAATAGGGGTTTTAGGACGAGATTTGAGTACTTACTAAAAATGGCAAATTTTTATGTGACGTCGAAAGGCTGCCGAATTTTCGTTAGAAATCATGTAGGAAAATTTATTAAGATAAATTTTGGTAAATTAAAAATTACGCCGAAAGGCTGTCGAAATTTCGTCGAATCAAAAATAAATATTTTTGTCTAAATATATATATACTATAATGTTTATAACGATATAACATTTACAAGTCACGATTTTAACAACAAAATATATACTTGATTGATGAGTAACGTACGTGATGAACTATTGTGACTTATTTGCTAGCGCCTAAACTATAGTATTATATTTAGGTTGTTGCTAGAGTTGCTCGCTACTATTTGATCTTACTTGTGCGGTTTGAATCGTTGCTTGAGGTGAGTTTATAGATCCCTATTAAACTATTTTTGTATGTTTAATGTTTTGGGATGTGATAAATGCTTTGATGACTTGCTTCTGGACGCAAGTAAAACTTGATTTCTGTGAACGCTTTGTGAACACTATTTATGAAATAGCTTAAGTTGCTTTAGCCATAGTTCCCACTATCGTGAATCGTTAGTTACTCTGCTGGAGTAAGCTCTTATGTTACGGATAGATCTATTGAGGGTTGAAAACCTCCACTCGGGCATTCTGACGCCGGACGAGTGTGTACCATTTGTATGAACGGAGTCATCTTGGCTAGGTACTCCATTGGGGCAAATTTATGTATGCAATCTATTGTATGCACTGGATCACTAGTTTCGATGTCACGAGCTTAGCTATCATAAATATTGTGAACACCCAATTTA